>OX457081.1:29716795-31056795 GCA_949752815.1 Conops quadrifasciatus | reverse complement strand
AAGACTCTTCAACATTCTCTGTTTTGTATTAAACAATTTTGCGCTCCAACAAACGTTAGAGAAAACGTTTCAGAAGAGTCGCTCTTAGCACAGCCTTTGATGCAACTGTACCAAAGCATGCTTCTGCGGAAAAGCTATCTGCTTATAATCCGCCGGCGCACAATCGCCATCGCCTTCTCTGACACCGTGGACCGTCGACCGTCGACCGTCGACGGGCACAGCTTGAGTTACATTCACGAATACTATTTTCTTCGAGCTCTCTAAAGGTCAGCTCGGCCTGGCGGTGCCGTAAGCGTTTGGCGTAAACGCTTCGTGCAAATTCGAAATTCCATGATCTCTCTGCGGCCTCCGCCGGAAAATGATTAACGCGCGAAATTCATACTTTCCTGCTAACGGTTTAGGAGATTATAAACTTTCAAAGAGATTTCTGAGCAGTTTCTGAGACTTTACGGTGTCGTAATCTCTTCAAACTTAAGAAAAACGTAGCGTTTTTGCACAGAGAAAAATAGAATTAAGATTGATTTTTTGGATTATAATAAATCGGCATTCACTAAAGCCGATTCGTCGCGCTGTTCCAACTTAACCTGTCCTAACCTCATTGAGCTTGAAATGGAACTTTGATGTCGGTCTTGTGACCTAACACTCGCAAGCGCGACCCATTAAAATGCCTTAAGTAATTTCTAAAGTAAAAGTAATTTCTCTGTTTGTGGCACGCGTTTGCAGCCCGATTTTTGGGGCACATGCCCCGATTTGTTATACAAGCTGCGTTTAAGGCAAGCCAAAAACGTCGCGGAGGGAAAAAGGTTTTCGAAAAAAAGTGTTGATTTTAAGCACTTTCTTACGGAAATCCGATCCTCGCGCTCAAAACGGCCCTTGCCCGAATATTCCGTTGTCATAACGTGACGTTTTATGCCTTTTTTATGTCTTCTTATCTTGTAAAATCGTGTTTTTAAATTATACTTTCAAGCTATTTTCTATTTTTTTTTCGCTCTACGTGTGGTGTAGGT
This sequence comes from Conops quadrifasciatus, assembly GCA_949752815.1. Classification (NCBI taxonomy): domain Eukaryota; kingdom Metazoa; phylum Arthropoda; class Insecta; order Diptera; family Conopidae; genus Conops; species Conops quadrifasciatus. The sequence continues at coordinate 31,055,788 of OX457081.1, read as the reverse complement.
ATGTTCTTCTCTTTCGAGCGCTTCTCATAATGTTTATCGACCTCACTAACGACTACTTATTAACGCTTCGCTTTCATGGCTTGAATTTTTCGACGTGGCCATTCCTTGCTATTGATATTGATCTTAATACAAGACATTAGCATTTTCAATACCCAAAATTTTATCACGAAATCGAGGTCAGCTTAAGAAAAAAAAAAAACAAAAGGTGCCTCTAAAGCGCCTTGACTTGTCGACGTTTACACGCGTTCTTTCTAAGCCGCAGTTTTTTTTTTTAATTCTTCCTTAGTTTATGGTAACGATTGGTTTTGATCGCCTAAATCTTTTAATGAATGCTAATTAATGGCTTATTGATTAATTTGTGTGGTCGCTGCTGCCTGGCACGCCGCCGCCCCGCCGCCCCGCCGCCGGCAGCTTCTGAAAAAGAGCTCCTTCCAAGAACTACGAAATCTCTATAAAGAATCTGAGTTGAATGGAATCGAAACCGAAACAGAAACAGAAACCGAAGGTAAGCCATGCCATTATTATTGATTATCTTTAAATTAATTTGAGTTATGGCTGAAATAAATTTGGAAAAATGTTTTCCAATTCGTGGTTAAATGTCAGTATTCTTGGTAGGTAACGATTATACGATTTAATATCGTTTTGAGGTACCATCGTTTTGCGCGCAGTCAATGAGCCCTGAGACGGTGTTGGTAACTCTTCTGAAGCAGAGCAGGTTTTTGGCCTTCTTCCGTAAGCGCTCTTTTTCTTTGTTAAACCCAAAACAGAACAAAACACAAACGACGAGAAAGGTCCCTTTTTACTATTAACGGCTTCGTACAAATTAAGAATGCTCTTTTTTAAACGAAATCGAGCAACGAGTTTCCAAACAAACAAACTAAAATGTCATAAAAGAAAAGGCAAACACCAGAATAACAACAACATTGACAACAAAAACGACAACAAAACCGAAAAACCAAAACAACACTTACCAATACATTGCTCTAAATAACAACAACAGCAACGACCACAACAACAACCAGTTGCAAAGTTTAGAGGTTGCGCTTGTAACAAGAATCCGAGCTTCTGTTCGGTGAGCTCGGGGTAGCCCAGAATTGATGCGGAGACACGACCCATTCGGCAAACAAGTGGCCGAATGCTTGAGAGGAACCCATAACAAAGTGGTCACGATTTGTACTTCTCAGACTCCGGACTACGGACTGATCGCCGCTCACGGATACAACGGAGAAGACAGCGCAACAGCAAGAGCGACAACAGCAGTGCCGGTGGCAGCCGGGCCGAGCAGGCAGCCGGCTACTAGCACCAATGTAATCACAATCGTTGTGCCATGCTTTGGCGCTTTTTGTTTGGAATCAGCTAATAGAGCGGATACGGCGGCGGCGCACATTCCTTTTTAACACTTTGCAGTTTCGGTCTCGACAGTTGCTGGACTCTGCTGGGATGGTAGAGGGTTGGAGTGGTAGTAGAGAAGCGGGAGGTAAGACAGCTTGAAGTATAACGTCTTTTGTATATTTGTTTATCTTTATTTTTCTATATTTCCTCCATTTATCGTTCTGTTCACCTTTTTGTATTTAAAATTACAACAACGGAAAAGTCATGACGCATGTTTTTCAAAGTATGTTTATTAAAGAATATTGATTAACTATAAATAACCTCTTTTATTCGATAACCTTTTGTCATCTTTCAGTAAGGAAATTTCGATAATTCCTGGTTTTTTAAAGGACCTGAAAACTGAACAAGGTACTCTTTTCAATCAATTGCCGACAATTTCTTGCCGCTGTAGAAGTACGAAAATGAAAAAATGTGAATGAAAATCTCTAAAATCTCACCATATTCCATAATCTTCCTTAGGTTACCGTCGCGATTTAATTTTAAACCACCCCCCCCCCCCCCCTCCTGTCTCGTCGCGCCTTATTCATGTCTTTAAGAAAAGGATAGTTCTCCTCACTTTTTATGTCGCCTGCTACTAAATGAACTTATTTGGGCTCATGAGGAACCAATTGGTTCAGGTGTTTAGATCGTAAATGATAGAATAATAGATCGAGTACACATCGAGTATACATTCAATGTTTGATCGATCTCTCTCGTGTCGATTTGAGTCGATTAGGAAGGATGTCTTTATTTTTGCCATCATGCGTCATAACTTTTCCGACAAGTTAATCTTCATTTTGTGCTTAAATCCAGCAGGTTACATTGGTAGCCGGTATTCACGCTTATCGGCTCCCGGTGCTGTTTGACTTTCTGTTTCTATATATGTTCTATATATATGTTCTCTATAAAACCGTTAAAAGTCCCAAAAAAGTAGAATTTTCGCACAACTTTTCCAAAACTCTTAAAAACACTTTGAAGTTCCGAAATTGCGTGTTGCGGCAATTGCTATGTGCGGCACCAACCGGGCACCAACACCAGGGTGAGTTTTTATGTCTCTCTCTCTTTGGTGGAAATCTTTCCAATTAACAACGTTTCGCTTCTGTTCGTCTTTTTGTCAGTCAAATTGTCAGACGTAAGAGCCATAGTTTTGCAGAGACGGACACCCAATTAAATTATTGATGCCATCACACAAAGAGATAGAGAGAGAGAGGGAGAGGGGGGAAGAAAAACACACACACACATACGAACATATCGTATATGCGAGTACAAACACAAAGAGTGCAATTAAAGTTTCGAATTTGCATTGATTGATTGACAGCGATTGATTTGAAATCCAGAGGAATGCTCTGGGTTTCTTTGCCTTCCACCTCCGCCTTACCTACGCCCTCTCACCTTGAAAAACATTAACTCCTTCGCATCGAATCGAATTGTTATCATCATTAAAAAATCGACCGTCGCAGAGAGTCGCAGTCGCTTGCCGTTTGTCAATGTCAGGCGGCACCATAAATCTAAAAGATATTTGTAGACAGAAACGCCTACGTGCGTTAGTGCAGATACGTATAGAACGAGTATGTACGTGTGTACAGACATTCAGACAGTCATTGCACCGTGAGGTACTCCCAGCCAGCACCAGCCTTCCGTACTTCCTTCCTTCCGCTGACTTCGGCGACACTATGAAGGATCGTTGGATTCTGCTAGAGTTTGTGCAGTGCCAGGTGGTCGTTGGTTCGGTCCGTGGTTGTTGGTGGTTGCCCGCAACAACTACTGGTTGGCGATTTTTCGGCCAACAATCCGTGATTGTTGTTGTGCGGGCAAATTTTGATCGGTTTTTTGCATGAATTTTCGGCAAATATTGCTACAGCGAGCGATGATAACCAACGTTGTTGTTGTTGTTGTTGTTGTTGTTGTTGCTGGTGGTGGTTTGATGGAAGCTGGTACTATTTGTTGACCTGTCGGTTAGTCGGTCAATGTCCTTTTCAGGTTTGTGCTCACTCGGCGGCTTCTCATAATGTTTTCATGTTGGCGGCACTTTTGTTTGTTTGTTTGGAATTTTATTTTATTGTTGTCACACGAGCCGTTGCTGTTGTTGTTGTTGTTGTTATTTGCATTGCCAAAATTATTTTTTTATGATTATCTATTCTTCCTCTTCTTTGGATTTCTACTGATGTCTGGTGGAAATATTCATGATTTGTTGTTGCTTTATATGTACCGATATTGCTTTGTTGTGACATTCTCCATCTTCTTATGGAAGCTTCTGCTTCTTCTTCTGTCCTCTTAACGTTTTCTCCCGCTTCTTCTTCTCCTTCTTCGTTATATTGCTCTTGTTCTTGCTTGTTTTATGTGCGTATAAAATGTTGTTGGTTTTATGGTTCTTCCGCCGCCGTTTCTTCCACTTTTTCTTTCATAAATCAAATTATTTAAATTCTCATTTATTTTATTTATCCATTTTATGTAGCCGGGCTTGTTGTTGTTGTTGTTGTTGTTGTTGTTGCGGCTATTATGCTGATCTTTTTTTGGTTCTCAATTGTTATGTTCGAAGTGGCGTCGTTATCTCGAGGATGCATCACAAACTGTAGATAATAGCGTTGGACAAGTTTGCCTGTGCTTGTGTGTGTGTGTGCTTGTGTGTGAGCATGTGTGGGAGCTATGATTTTGTGACTTCTATGGTAATTGCTTTTTTTTTTTGGTTGATAAACGTTTGGACAAATTCGTTGTAAATTCATTCCGAATTTACTAAATTGCGTCAATACAGGGTGGTTTCTATTGTCTATGTCATGTCAAGTCATGTACTGTGCATATACTATATACAATGCTCTCTCGAATATCGTAAATAATACAAATAAAGGCAGTCGGTTGCACTAACCGCGGATAAATCTTGTCTCTGAAGGCTCTTGTAATGCAAGAAAATGGTTGTTTTAAACAATTAACAAGAAAAGGCAAGTCATCAATAATCATTTCACTTCGCATTGAACTTATTTATTTATAAGAATTTTATTTGAAAGCGAAAATGTTGTAGAATAATCGTTTTTTGTGACCTTAAATCTTCTTAAAAGCCATTGGATTTGCCGCTTTTTCAATAACTTTTTATATAACAAATTAAAATTGTTTTGGAACGCTTTAATCAGGTCTAAAAACAAGAGCATGAGCAGTGCCCCGCATTTTTTTACCCACGTCTAAACTCGAAAAAAAGGGCCAAAAATGAATTTTTCGCCGAAAATGCATTTATTTTTATGTGAGAAATAAAAACCGAAACCTTCAATCATTTTTTAAATGTTTTCCATACATTTTTCACCCGCTAAAAACCATAAGAATTTATGGTTACATTTATGCGGCCTTCCGTTTTTCTCATCCCTTTTCCCAAAATGACACTGACTGTGCTTGGAATTTTGCGTAATTTATGGCGGCCATAAAATGTTGCTTCGATCATGATAAGCTCACAATAAATGCATTCCGTAATGAGCTCAATTCCAGCGAGGGCCAACCAACCTACGGACGGTTTTGTCCGAATGTGTTGGACAATTTCTGTTCTAGAAGTGTTCGCAATTTAGTTGAAAGAGTACGTTAGAAATCGTGTATACAAGTTTCTTATTTATTTAATTTCGGAAAAATCCTTTCTGGGTTGACCGGTTGATGACCCCGACACTGCCGCAGCTGTTTGCTGTACGTCCTTCTCGTTTCAAATAACTCCTCAAACCGCCTCGAACCGTTGCGCGACCGCTTATAATTAACTCAAATCAATGTCAGAAATTAAAAAACCATCTTGCCCGCGTTGAACTGGGCCAACTGGGTATGCTAGGCAGCGGCTGGGAGTTGCTTAAGCGCAGTGGAGCCCACCGGAAGGCCCGCCGATTGTGCTGCAGCCCAATGCCATGCAATTAATGAGGGCTACCTTTATTTAAACGGCTGCACGTCGGCCGGACTTGGCACATGACTGATTTAATGTGAGCTCGAAAAAAGGCCCAAAAGGGAACCACCTCCCGTGGCGAGTGGAGCGGCCCGGAGCCGCGGGTAAAGTGCAGAGCGATGGTAAATGACAAGAGATTGCGCACCGCTTCGCCACGGTGCGGCCGGACACGTTTTGCATGCGTAAAAGAAGGTGTTCACGCAAGCTGGATCGCAGCTGTTGCTCGGTTGCTCGGTGGCCGGAGCGTGAGACGTTACGGACGTTGCGAGTGTGTTTAGTCACTTGCAGCAGAGCGTTAGTCGCCGCCGCCGCCGACGTTCGTTCGTGTTGAGCCAAAGATTTGTTCCATGTGTCTGCCAACGCCGGAGGTGGTTGGTTGGTAATTCAATTGGTTTGACTCGCTTTTGGGACCCGTTCGTAGGACGGAGCCTCCTCAGGACGCAGCGCTTAGTCTACGCTCGTTTGCTGGCACCGCCTTGTGGCACCGTGAGTGGAGGCCTTTGATGGCAGTTCTGCTCCTCTGCTCCTTTAATATTTTGATATTAATTAATCTGGTTTCCGTTTGACAGGCTCTGACATGACGTTTGGACATTCCGCGCGGCCCGGTCGCACAGTTTGTTGTTGTCGATCGCAGTCACTTGCACGTACTCGCACGTACGTACATCAGTCTGGGCTCTCTGGGCTATCATCCCGACAACGTGCGCCCGCCTGCTTCGCCCCGTTGCTGGCAGCTTCGGAGCGTGGCTGGCTGGCCGTGTTTTCCGATTTAATGAGTCGCCGTGTTTGACAACGACTGCGAAGCCGTCGAGGAAATCGTTTTGACAGGCGCTGCTGTTCGATGATGGATGGGCCGTACCCAAACGGCTGCGAAGACGGGCGGATGGGCAGCGCAAAGATAAAGGGTATAATGGCTCTGAAGTTTAACATATTTTTGGGCAGACTCGGAGCAGATCTCGAGCTCGTATTTGCACAATTAATTTCACGGTCGCGGAGTGAGTGAGTGAGTGACTGATACGGAGAAGCATCGTATAATTGATGTCATGTTCAGGCTCTCTGGACTGTGCACTGTGGGACTTTTGTGCGTTTTGGCGGTAAAAAAGGTAGCCTTTCTGAAGACTTTGGGTGGCAGCACAAACCACAAAAAGTTTTGCAAGCGCTACAAGGAAGGAAGCCCAAGGCTTAGCTTAGAGTGGTTAAAAAGAGCGCAAACTGAAACCTTCTTCGAGGCCTTACAATGCCTTTAGCAATAATATTGTACCTACCTCAAAACGTTTAATATTTCGAAGAAATAAATCTATTTTTGTGCCTAATAAAAATTTCACTCTTTTAAACGATTTTTTTTTGTGGTTAGCCTGGATTTTGATTTATGAGCTGCCGAGTGGCATCTGTTCCATTTCCCAGATCGCAAAACTTCTGCTTGAATGACGACTGTTATCCAACGAATATAAAACCAAGAAAAAAGCACACGCACATAAACTTTCCGGCCAAAGTTTACTTCTGAAATTTTATGCATGACAGCTTTTCCGCGCTCGCAGTTCCATCAAGCAAACTGCATTAAATTATCAACGTATCACAGTATTCTTGTTCTGGAAGGGTACACTTGGAAAGGTAGGGAAGATGTGTGCTGAGGAGAAGAGAAGCAAGCCTTAGTCAATGAAGAATGTGCTCACTCTCACTTTGTAACTCAGTTCGTTAATAAGACCTCAACACCAACACACCAACGCCATCGCCATCGCGCTCTTGACGGCTGAGCTGACAGGCAAAAGTTTGTTCGGCTGCTAAGCTTTTTTTTGTCTGAGAAATGAGTGTATTCCTAGAAGCCAAGAGCTTGAATGCAACGCAGCGACAGCCTCATTTTCGAAAAACATCACTTTGCTCTCGTCTACTTTCGTCTACTTTCGTCTACGATGACTTGTCAAACTCAAACATCGAATGTGTGTAACGAACATCTTCATCATTTGATATTGCGTGCGCAGGCAGCCCTTCCCAAAGTCGCTTTGTTGTGACACGAAGAAAACGTGTTAAATGAAGCGTCAACACTCGCCACACACGACGTCAGCGACTTCAAATCATACGAGTATGTACTCGTTATATACTCTCTTTTGGATATTTTTGTACGAACAGGCGAGCTTGTGGCGCAAAGCTCACGTGATGCGTGCATTCAACGACGTGAAGTTGTCGTATAGCATGCAGGCGTCCCTTCTTCATTATCCTTGCCGCCCGCCCGCCAGCGGTTCTTCACCGAAACACATGGACATGCATCATTAGTCGCACGCATTGTCGGCAGTCCGGCGGTATCTGCTAGAGAAGGGCAGTGCGCGCGACCAATCCTTGTCGTTTTTGCGCTCTTGATTGCTGTCTTTAGGTTCATTTGCGTTCTGGAGCGTTCTGGACTGTTCTGTTGTGATTGAAAGTGTCAGTTTAATTGCTAGAGAGATGGGGAGAGAGGAGTGGTGGGAAGGGTGAAAAGGGGGAGGGGGAGGGGGTGGTTGAAAACACCCCTAATAATCGACCATTCGAGATTGGTGTGGAGTCGCGTGACCGACTTGTCATGTAGACAGAAGTAACTGGAAAGATTTGCTCGCAGCAAAAAGGACTCCTTTCATTTGTTAATCCCTTGCATCCGTGCATTGGCATGTCACGTGCTTAATGTAACAATGATTACCCAAACGTCCAGCAAAAAATTAAATTGATTAGCTTTAGTAAATAAAATAACGCCTGACTTAATTTGTTTTAATAATAATGTAAACAAATAGTAATGTAATAATAATGTTTATTTCATGTTTTCAATTCCTTTTCTGTTGTATGAGTCATAGAGTTTAACATAGCCCCCCCTTCCCTTCTTCGAGGTGTTACCTTCCCCGATTTCTGCTCGTCATCACAGTCTCTGTAGCTGCCGTTGACATTCATCGTTTTACACATTTGTGTTATCAATTCGTTATTGCTCCTTGCTCCTTACTAAATTACTGCCCAAACACAATGCAGCAGCGGCAGCTACTCCTCTCTTACGCTCTCTTTTTCTCTCTTTTAAAGTGGAACTATCTATTTGTTTTGTATTCCATTCTCCCGTCTTTGAAGAGAGCGTCTTTCTCTCCGTTTCTTTTTCATACAATTTTTGTGATATTTTCGGTAAAAAGTGGCCAGATTTTTTCCTCTCTTTCATGAGAAAAAGGGCAAATGCAAAGCTGCCGTGATAGAGTCTATTTTTCAGGGCAGCTTTAGCTCCCATCATAAGCTTCTGTACAATTGCTCTAAGCTGCCGCTGTCGCTGCCGCATTGTGTTTAGGCTGTTGGGATGTTCATTACTCTATTAATTACTTACTCTCTGTTCATTGCTGAGCGTACCACAGCATTGTTAATTTTTCAGTGTTTATTGCTCAGCGTTTATTGCTCTGTTTATTGCTCTCTTCATTACTCATTATTGCACTGTTGATCATTACCTATCATTGGTTCATTACTATCTGTTCATTGTACACTGCTCTCTCGCTGTTTCTCTCTCTGTTTTCTGGTCGCTGTTCATTGCTCACTGTATTCATTGATTAGTGTTCATTGTTAACTGCTCATTGGTTATTCTTGATTGACTATTCGTGGTTAATTGATGATTGTTCAGTATACATTGTTCACTGTGCACAATGACTCTACCATTATTGCTCTTTTATAACGCTTGTAATTACTTTTAGTGAATAACTCCATCATTCTTTTGACATTATTTCCTGTTCACCGAAATCCTTATTTCACCTCTCAGTTAATGCCACTATTTTCTGTTGTTGTTAACATGAAGCAATCAATACCTTTCTTGCTGTAACTGTAGTCTAAATAGTTCATTATCACTTGAAAGACTCTTAACTGTACGGAGACGCCACCATCCTTTAGCAACAGTCAAACTCCTCCAATTTTACGAAAGACAAGATGGACGCGTGGGAAGGACACGTTGATATCGAGTGACAGCGCCAGGGTCAACATGTGCAGAGGATGCAAGAATCTGCATGTCGCTGGCAACGCAATCGCAATCGCAGAATGAATATGAATGAAAGCATGACTGTCACTTGGGCAACGAAGCACAAACACACGAAGCACGACGCGACGGGCACACCAACACACATACTCGTACGCACTCCGTGAGGAAAACGCCGAACCTGACCAGAATAATCAAGCAGTCGCTCACTCAGGCAGGCGGCGGCTGTTGTCTGTCTCTCCGCCTTCTGCCGGCCTTTCTGTCTTCTGCCGGCCTTTCTGTCTTCTGCCGGTCTGTCTGTCTGTCTGTCCGTCCGTCTGTGTTCCATCTGAATCCTCAGCATTCATACACTTGCCTTGCGTTGTTAGCTTCATGCAATTCCGCCATCTTCGGACTGACTTCCAGAACGTTCATACTCCTCCACCATCCTCCTCTAGCATTTACCGGCCCTCCATGTGTTGGTCCGTCCCTTCGACCGCTCATCTGTCCGCCTGTGTTGCTTTGAGCCTGTTTGTCTATCAAACGCCATCGCTGACAACGTGTTGCAAGTCAAATGCGCGTTTTGGCGCATAGACACCGAATGGCGCAGCGGTGCAGCCGTGCAGCCGTGCACCTAGAAAGTGTCAGGAGTGCGCGCTGATCTCTTGTCGTTGGACAAGGATCGCTGATTTCCTTCTTTGCCATTGCAGCCAGCGCCTTCGCCATCGTCCGCACTCGTGCTTGCTTTGGCGTGAATCAATTCGGTGTCAAGTCAGTAGGCATCATCACGAATCTCGCGTCGCGTCGCGACGCAGCCAGTGGCAAGTGTTTCCAAATTAACCATAAATGCTGGTTGTTGTTGTTGTTGTTGTTGTTGGTGTAGCTGATGTTTTTGTCGTCGTGGTCGGGCTCGTGGTCGTGGTTGTTGTGTGTACTATGTTCATGTGTCTTCCGTGCGTGTTGGCAGGCAACGAATGCGTTTCACTTAGAACCTTATTGAAATTTATTTTATTATAGACTCCGAGCAGGCTTCTGTGGCGGGATTTATGGGAACTGCACCCGGTGGAAATTGCTTTCCGCAGGAGCCTTAAATCATGTTGCATGGAAGTGAACAGCGAGCCCACCGCTCGCCCAACAAGTTAGGCGTTGGTTACTTCTTCTGCGATACGTTCTTCCTGTTGCACGAGCAACGACGCGTCGTAGGTGGAAAGACGTTGTCACGCGTTGGAATCCGGTCGACCTTCGTATTCAACACACAATATACGATATCTACATACAGGGTGAAATTTATACTCCGCTTGATTCGTTTCGAAAACTGTTAAGAACTTGATAATGGGCCGGGCGTGGTGTCGGTCGGTTAAGCCGGTGGGTGCGCGGAAAGTAAGGGTGCCATTCCTGCAGATACCTGAGCATAGGGTTCATTTCATAATATCGAAACCGTTAGCAAACACGTACATACGTACGTATATAGATAAATTTAGTCTCCATAATGGATTGTGGTCTCTATATCGTTGTTTAATGGTAGGAATAAGGCTTTGTCAGAGCATCGGGTGGATGAAGGCACATAAGAGATGCCTCAACGAGAGTGTGGTAAAGGTTGCGGATAATAATTTGTAAGTAAATTCCTTTAATTCTCTTTCGTACCTTCAATATTTTATCACGGAATTTCGGTTCTCAGCAACGTCAAAAGAAGGACGTGCTTATTTAAATTTTCAGTTAAACGTTAAAAATTGTGCAAAAAAAGGAAGACTGTTATTTCGTTTGGTCGGTCAGCTGCAGCGGAGCGTTAGATGGAGTCTGAGAAGCTCTAGCCTTGATGTTAGACGAGCTTTGACTGACCTTTGTCAGTCCGGCAACCTTGCTCTGGCACGTGCAACTATCTTCGATGATCTTCGCTTCAAGCCAAAGGTGTATGAAACCAATACTTGAGGTGAGCTACGTTTATTGAAAGCCAGTCGCCACACGTCCCGATATCTTGGCTGATCTTCGACGAAGTGAAAAATGCAGTGAGAGGCGAATTTTGTTCGATGTACGTTCGTTAAAGCGAGAAGTTTTTCGTCTGGTTTTGTGTTTGTTGCTTTGCTTAAGAGCGCCATGTGATCTCTGTTGTTGCTCTCTCTCACACTCTCTCTCTCTCTCACACTCTCTCTCTCTCGTCATTCTCTCGTTAGACATACATATACTTAATTACTACGAACGTAGCGTTTGAATTAATTTTGAACTATAGCTGTCTTATAGTCTTAAATAACCCAATTTAACAATTCATATTAGGCCTGAAGCGTCTTAACGGTGCATCGCTCATGGTGAACCAGCTTCCGTGACGCACCCATTAAGGCACAATTCTAAATTTTAACCTCAAACTTTGATGCGTGCATTGACGGAAGTGAGGTTAGGTTACACCTTTTGACTTTTACTTAATTTGTAATCAATAATCTTTGTAGTATTCAGATTGTTTGTCGAAATTTGGGCGTCATAATGATTTCAAAAATTGACATGAGTTTATTATACAATATTATAATTTCATCTGCAGTCCTTGACGGGGCAGGTTTAAGATTGTTTCATAGTACCTTCTTATAAACATTTTTTTTCGTCCATATAATTTACATTTCCAAACTTCAGATAAAATCAGCAGAGACTTTTGTCTGATTATACCAAAAATTATTCCCACATTTTTCAATGCTTCACTTCAGGAGTTTTTTACTTCGCAAACATTTCTTCAACATGTCAACTGTCCGCAGCTGACAGAGGTGACAAAAGTTGATTTGTTGCACTGACCGCCCCGTTCCGCCCCACCCGGCATACTAATGAGCGTCGTCAATACTTTGAGTTCATCACGCAACTGGAAATGACAAACTGTCAGAAGAGAAGATTCTCAAAGACATCGTATTTACAGACTACAACAACAACGACAACAATAGAAATTGTTATAATTTATTCGCGAAGCAAAAAGCAAAAAGCGAATAAATGAAGAGAAACGTCAAAAACCAAGCAGCTTCAGAAAAATGCTCTGGTGCTCACATTTTTCTTGCGTTTTTCTATCGTTCGCCTACTATTACTATAGCGCATGCATTCACACTCATGACTACGTCCATTTCTAGAGGAGTCGGTCTCTTCTTTAACAATTTTTGACGGAAGAAAAACAATACGGAAAAGATAAGTTATCATAGCGGCTTCAATAACGAACTAAAATTTATTGGCCTTATCAACAATTGAAGAGGTCTAAAGTTTTATAATCCTTCTAAATATCGCTGTCAAAAATATTAGGAAATCTGAAATATGCAGCTATTTTGAAGACTCCAGTAACCAGTGCTGTTACTAGACCTGAAATTGGCCTGAACTGGAGCTACTGTGATGCCTATGGTGATGGTAATGCCGGACTTCGGTGCCGCCGACAAATGAAATTTTCTTAGGCAAAGAGGACACCGGAGAAAGATGCACCCATGGATCTTCCAGACCAGGCTCATTGGGATCGATGACATCAACATCGGGGAAGGGGGGCTGATCTCCTCCGGGACGGATATTGTTGATTATTACTAATCCTTCGCACTGAAGTAAGAGCTGGCGACGCCAAGCACGTAAGGCCTCTTCATGTAGGCCGATACGATTCTCCAGCGCCTGTATATGCTGCGACCAAACGCGCAGCGACTCCTCGCGCTCTGCCTGAGTTTTCAATACCTTATGCATTACGAACAAGATGAAATTCAACTCATTTTCGCGGAATTCCTGTAACTCTCTCAACGTCATGGAATACTGTTGAGATAGTCTCACCAGACGATGATACTCATTAAGCTGCCAGTCCATTAGCTCCTGCACAGATATCATAAGGTGGCCAGCCAGTGCTGCAAGAAAAGAGCTTTCCTTTAGCGCGTGCAAAGTCTCCACACGTAAGTCCTTCTTGTATTTAATCAAATTGAAAATATTGTCTCGTAAAGCGCGCTGCCACTTTTCGACAACCATGACCTCTATATTGTCCAGCAAGTTTTCTTGATGCATTCGGCCAATCTCAGTGCGCTGGAAGGCTGCCAACTGAGGCAGCTGAATGCCATACTCCCGGCTCAATTGTTTCTGGGCCGAAACGTCTTCGGAAATAAAGTGCAAGAACTCGTATTCGGTAATTCGGATTTGCGAGGCGATATCTCGTAAACGGTGGCGTTCCGTCTCTTGCCAGTCGGAGTTGGGGCCGCTTGTGATCAGTTCCAATTCGAGCAGACGCTGCAACTGGCTGCGTATGAAAGCGTCCAGCTGCTCGATGGTGGTGCGGTACGTTTCGGCCAGTCTCTGCAGGAATGCCTTGTTTTCCAGCAGCAGCCTTTCGAGTTCGTTTATGGTGAGCAGTCTGTCCGCGTACTGCTTCAGTGTGATATAGATGCGCTCCTTTTCGCGACGTTGCCAATCGACGAGGTGCTCTGAGAAGATCAGCTGCTGGGAGAGTAGAGTAGTCAAGTGCTGCTTGTACCAATCCGCCAGCAATTGACGGGATACTTCGAATTGCCTCAGCAAATTCTCGATGTGTTGTCGATCGTTCAGCAAGAAAATCTCCAATTCTTCTAGGGACCAATTCTTTTGCTTGGTACGCCTCTCGTTGATTAGTTTCTCAATGTAGACCTTCTCTATTCTCTGCCACTCTGCCTCTCTGATAACTCCCTGTTGCTTCAACTCTTGGCCCACCTGAACCAACCACGCCTCGATCTCTTGCACGCTTATGTTGTACAGCTTGGCCAAGAGCTCCCAACGGTAGCGTTCTTCCACCACGTGCCTTTCAAGGTCTGACCAATCGAAGCGTTTAATGAGCGCGGTTTCGCGCAGTTCATTGCGCGTCTGTATCTTCCAATCCGTTTTGGGCATAACGGGCATAAGAGCACCATTATCAATTCTAAAGAAATGCAACAGGCGCATTCTAACCAATTCTTGGAGCAACAGCAGCTCAATTGCGAGCACCGTCGTGCTGTGCTCAAGTGCTATTTGCTCTAAACGAGTTCGTTGACTCTCAAAGTATTCCAACACTCTGTCGATATGAGCCCTCTTATGCTCTATGAGCCAGTTCTGGAAGTGCTGGGCCTCCAAACGTTGCCATTCAGTTAGTTCCTGCGTCTGAAACAGGCCCGAGTGCAGCAGTCGCGGCAACACTGCAAACATCCAGCTTTCTATTTCCGTCGTGCTGATTTCCTGCGAATTCAAGGATTCATGCGAATTAATTTCCTTCACCAGATCACTCAGTCTGAAATGCAATCGGTTCCTCAACTCATCTTCACTCGCTTTGGGGAATGTAAGTATCAGCTTGATGATCTGTTGTTGCACCCTTTCTTGCCACGAACTCAAGCTGGTGGTCGCCTGCGCCTCGCCGTACATCTTCCGATCGATGTACTGCTTGCTGAACCATTGCAACAGCTCGTCTATGTGCATCGTCAGCCTGTGTGCCAACTTCTGCAGGCGGTTGAGGTCCTTCAGCAGCAGCACTTCGAACTGCAGATAGTTGAGATGTTGGTTTTTGCTGATCAATTCTGTGATGCGCCTCAGCTCCAGCACCTGCCAGACGGCCAATTTCTGGTGCGAGCGATTCTGCTGCAAGCGTCTTAGACATATGCGTATCCAGTCCTTGATTTCCTCCACCGTAATGTGAAACTGTGCGGCAAGCTGCTCCAGATGGGCACGGTCCTTGAGCAACAATTGCTTCAATTCGTGCAAGGAGAGCGTGTCCTTATGTTGTGCCAGCACTTGTTTGATGAAGTCGAGTTCTACCTGCTGCCAAGGCTTCAGATGTTCCTCAGTCCTCTCACGTGTGCTCCGCAAGGCTTCGAGTTTTCTCCTAATGAATCGTTCCATCTCATCCACACTGACCCTATATTGATGGGCTAACTGCAAAATGAGGTTATCCTGTTTTATCTTTAGTTCGATATAGTCGAACGTTTCGCTGGAATACCTTTCCAGGTATTCGAGAAGCTGCTGTTGCACATCCTGGTGCCAGTTGGAGACTAGTACACCTTTGTTGTCGAGGTTGACGAGTTGGTCTTGCAGCCACTTCTGGACCACCCCTACAGTGATGTGATACTGGAAAGCTATCTTCCTCAAATGCTCTTGGTCTTTTCGCAGCTTCTCTTCGAAGTCTCTCAAGTTCCACTGATTCCTGGACGCCAGCAAACGGCTCAGATGTTCCTGCGCAACCACTTGCCAAGTTGACATATTTTGTATGCGCAGCTCTCCATTTGACAGCAGACGGGACAGCTCTTCGCGCATGGCCTTTTCGGCCACATCCACCTGCACCCTGTATCGACGGGCTACCTGCTCCAGCCCCTCACGATCTTCCCTTAAGCGGCTCTGCAATTGCTCAAACGAATCAAATTGATTTTTCGACAGGTTGCGTAAGTACTCGCACTGCTCAATTTGCCAATTGGTTAAATCACGATGGGTCTGAAGCAGTCCCATCGACTTAATTTGTTGCTTCTCATTCTGTAGCCAGCGGTCGAGCTCATTTGTCGACATATGATTTTCCAACGCTGATGTCGCCAGTAAGCCGCGAGCCCCAGCGAGCCATGTTTCAAACTCTGCGATGGTAAAATTTCGGTCTCTCAGCATATCTGCGACATTGTTATGCCAGTCCAATTGCCACGATTGCAGCCTTCCTATGTCCGATGTTTGTGGTTCTTCGCTATGGACTTCACTGCTTATCCACAAATTGATGTCCTGCGTACTCACTCCGTATCTCCTTCTCAGCTCGTCATGGAAACTCTTGTTGGCCACTAATGCACTCTCCAGTTCACGGCTGTCTCTGCTGTCACTTTCATTAATGAGGCTCAGCAAATATTTCCTTTCCAGCAGTTTCCAATCCGTAGGCTGCGTCTGCCTCGGTTCCGGGTTCCGTACTCGTTCGCCCTCTTTCTGCATCCAGTCCATGACTTCGCTTACTTTTGCATTGTATACATGGATCACACTTTTCAGACGTTCTCTGTCCGCCGCTAGCTTCCGCTCAAATTCCTCAGCGGTCATCTCATTGTCGCGCACAAGTTTGAGGATTAGTTCGTGTTGTTTTACCTCCCATTCCTTGACTTCGCTTTGCTCGAGCAGGCCCTTATTCTTCAAGGTCTCCAGCTCAGTGTGGAGCTGTTGTTGGATCGTGTCTACATCCTTAGGATACTTTTTCATAAGCGCGTACAGGGCATCCTGGTCCTCCTTGATTTGCTTCTTCATTTGTGCGATGAAATCCTCATTGCTTTGCATTAGACTCAGAATTCGATTTCGGTTCTCCTGCCGCCAATGCAGCGTTTCGTTCTCGATTGCCTGCTTCAGGTGCGGCACTGCTACTTCTCTGATATGATCACGGGTCCAGTTCTCGAGCTCGCTAAGCTCTACCTTATAAGTGCTGGCTAAGTCGGCCAGATATTTGCGATCGCCTAAAATCAGCCGCTGAAGCTGTTCAAAGGTGCCATTGTTTAGCCTGATGATGTTTTGCAGGCGCTCCCTCTCGCGCTGCTGCCAGTCCAGGATACCCTGACTCAGGTCCTTTTTACCCCCAGCGGTCAAACGTATCACTTCGATTTGTTGCCAACGACGCAGTTCGTCAGCGCTGACCTCGTACCTTTGGGCTAAGGCATCAAGGTTGGAAGAATCACGTTTAATTTGTGCGAGGACCTCGTCGACTGAACCGCGGTGTCGCTGCAATATGTCCTCCAGGCGTGCCCGTTCCGATCGCTGCCAATTGGTAATGTGATCCATCTGATGTTTCTGCACCAGCAGAGCACTGCGAATACGCACCGCCTCGTTCTGCAGCCAGTCCTTCATGTCCTTCACGTTGTCATCGAATACCTTCGAAAGCTTAAGTAGCTTTGTTTGATCCATCAAAATCTCGTTCCGCAAGTGCGTCATTGTGGCGTTGTGTTGACGGATCAGATCGGTTAGTTGAATGTGCGTTTCCGCAAAGTCCGGCAGACCCGACGATGCCGGCGGAGGAGAATTGAGGACTGCTTTTAGTTCTTCCTGCTGCCACGTTGTAAATTCTTGCAGCGATATTCCATATTCTCTGACCAGTCTGAGAAATAAGGCTTGATTCTCCAACTGCCAGGCTCGCAATACTTCCGGTTTAGGATGAATTTCGAAAAGCAGCCACAGCAGACGTTTACGTTCCATTTGCTTCCAACTCGGCTCGTTGTTACGCATTTCACCTGTTACCTCCCATCTCAGGAAAGACTCCAGACTCGCTCTATGCCACTCGTGGACCTCTTCGAGGCGGACATTATACCGCTGTGCCAGATGCTGCAAGCGAGCCTGCTCCTGCTGTTGCCAAGCCAACAATGCCTCCGTCGTAAGGCTGGGGCTTCCCAAGAACCAGAAGAAGTGTTTAACTTCTTCGTGTTTCCACGCATCGGTCGCCGCTGAACCAACGACCGGGGGAGGGTGAGTGGCTACAGGTATATACACATGCGGAAAATTGCTCGGATTTTGAACTTCGAAATTGTTGTCAGGTCTATAATGGTTGGGTTCTCTGGTGGTGCCGTAGACGACTATACCTGCATAATCTACAGTTCGGTCCTTCGGTGGGCCATTAACAACTCTGACCGCACTGTCGATGTTGTCGTAAGGAGAGTGGCCAATAACTTGTCGGTTGCCGACGCCATTATTAGTGTTGTTCTGAACTAACATCTCCAAAGACGTAGCGGCATTCCATTCGAAGAAGTTCGGCTGGGCCGCATCGCCATGGGTGATCAAGCCTTTGCGCATATTCTCAATAATCTTTCGAATTAAGAGGTGGCAAAATTCATCCAACTCGGAGGAAGTTTTGCCCGTAAGACGAAGAATGGCGTCTGAAAAAATAACAAAACAAAGGCATTTCGGAACATTAATAAAAAGAGCTGAACAAGTTTAGCGTTTCGCACGATTTACCTTTCCAGGGCTGTACAAAAGCACTGGATTGCTCCAGACTCTTCCCCGACAGGATCAAATGGTATTGCAGATGCACCCTGTTCGCCATCTGGTACACCTCGTGCATGTGCGCCTGAGCCCAAGAGTTCAAAGTGCAGCAGCGTTGCGCGTTCGTCGAAGTGGGAAGAGACGATGACAAGTGCGAGGAGGCAAACGACGAGGACGTCGCCGAAGATGAGCCGGATGTCAAGCTTGTTGAGGATATAAAACCGCCCGAGTAGTTGTGGTGTCGTATAACCTGCTGTGAGTAACCATGGCCAGGTCGTAAATGGACCAAGGCTAAGGTGAATAAGGCAAGGCAAAGCGCCTTCATAATTAATCAGAAATATTGTGGACGATGCTGAAACAAAAAGGAAATAAAAAGTAATAAAAATATAATTATGTGACGATATAAATAGAAGTTAAGTAAAAAAAAAAGCGGAGCGTACGAGTATAATTTTAAAAATACATAAAAAAAAATAGATCTCTGAAGAAAATTTTAGATGATCTAGTTCTAAAACTGAGCATGATAAGCTTAACTTATCTCTGGTTTAACCTCATTTCCTTGAAACTCGATTATTCATTACTTCTAAACTCAGTGTATTTTGTAAACGATTGATTACACACAGACTCTTCGACAGAGCATTTACACTTCTTCAAAGTTCAAAAAAAGTTCATCAGCAAGTTTCGATAACGATTCCGTAGTGATGACGTTGTGAGGCGTTCTTAAGTGAATGTTATTTTTGATTTTATTTTGAAAACGTTTTCAATTCCATATTCCAAGTTAAGGGAAGCCTTCATTAAGGAGTTACGTTACTTAAAGAGGAAAGATTTTCTATCGAAAGAAGAACTAGACAAAGCTTCTTCTGTCGAGACGAGATCCAGAGAACGACACAAAACTTTTGCAGTCATGTTGAAAACCAAGAACGAGATAGAATTGTTGTTACCAAACGAGACGATAACAAAAAACTAGTAAAGGAGAAGACGACAACGAGACCGATTTTTTCAAGTAAAACGAGATCCCAGACCGAGATATATGTACTTTTTCAGTAGAGACAAGAAGCCGAAAAGGAGATATGTCTTTCCAGACTTTTTCAATCATGACGCTACGCTGAGAACGAGACGTCGCGACGTCTACTTTTTAAGTCGAGACAGCTCCGGTATCGAAAATAGTTCATCCAAAGTTTTTATAATTAATGAAATATTGAAAATTCCATCGCAATGGTTGTCTGGAAGGAGACAGACCACATGACGGTTTTTTAGTCAGGACCAAAGCCTTCAGATGAAGCCTGTTTCAGTCTTGGAGAGATCTGACAACGAGACAGGATATTTTAGGCGCGACAGTTCCGTTGGGTAAGATATTTTTTCCCAGGATTTTATAAATAATAGCGAAATATTGAAAATACTGATGGGTGTTTTACTGATCTGGAACGTGACCGGCTTTGAGGCTGAATCCGAAAATGCGGCTTCACAAATTGTAATTTATTTATTTCTTATAAACATAATCAATAGAATATTTGATAATTATTCACTTTTATTAGAAACCTGTTATTAAAAACTAATAAATTATTGCTACAAAATTCTTTTTAAATTGTTAAAATTTTTTATAAAAAATTTAGCACCTTTCTTTTCTTTTTCTCTTCTAAAAATTATATTACAATACAGATCCTTCACCAGGATATAATACGATATTTTCAGAGCACACACGTTTTTACCAGACGAATAGAGAGTGAGAGGAGAGAGAGTTCGTTTTGCTGCCCGCGATCGACTACTACCGATACGCTCCGAAGCTGACTCTTAAATGAAAAAATCTGAAGCTACTGTGAAAGATCATCTGTACATAATTAAGTGTACAGCAACAACAACCAGCGCAACGAAAGTGTAAGTGTAAAAAAAATTAAAATACGCGCGAGTTCTCGTAAATGTATCGATAACGATCGTAGTGACAATACCGAAAACAACAGTCTCACTACAACAAACAATGTTTGAAGTATATTTGAAAAAATTCTGCTTGAGATTAGAATCCAAAAATTATCTCATATTCCTTTGTTGTGGCGTTTGTTCAATTGTTATCATTTAAAAATATGCCTCTAAAAACGGTCGGCGAGAAAGCGTAAAACAAGCATTATGACCTTTGTAGACGCTCAATACTCATAGAATTATTGAAATTAAAAGAGGATTTAGTAAAAGAGGCAAAGCTTTCTATAGTTAAATTTGTTGATTCTTTAAATTCGGAACTTTATGCATCGTAAAGTAGCGGATACATTTAAATGATTCGCCCTAAAAATAAAACGTAGAGAGAATGTCATTAGTTACACTTAATTTTAATTACGATCTTTAATATTCTACGATTTATTCACGTTTGTTCAATTTATTCACGCCTCACTCCATGGAAAATTAACAATAACTAACCATAAGTTAATAATATAAGGTAATTTTTATGGAAAATTTTAAACTAAAAATTGAAGAAGAATTGATAAGAATTTTCTTTGGTTTCTAAGACTAATATGGTCTATACTCTAAGGTCTAAAGTTGTCCGCGTTTGGTACTAGAGTATAGTTTAGTATAAACTATCTTCCATCTGCTTTTTCTACCAAATTATGATGGAAATTATGATTTAATTTTAAAATTTAATATAATATATTCTTAATGGTCCTCTTAGAAACCTCAAAGTATTTTATTTTCTTCTTAAAATTTACTCTTATGGATAGTACTACGACAGTACTATATACAGGGTCAATCGCTCACTTCGTAAAGAAGATACTCGCTTAATTTGAGATTTTTTAATACTACGACACTACTACGACAGTACTATATACAGGGTCAATCGCTCACTTCGTAAAGAAGATACTCGCTTAATTTGAGATTTTTTATGGATAGAGATAATATTTAATAGACATAACAATTTCTCTAAGATAAAATTTCATAGATTTCCAAACTTTTTTTTGAGATTTTGGGCCCCAAATTTTAAAGATTAGAATAGAATGATTATTTATTCAATGAATTAAACATTATCATACTAGAAAAAATATTATAAAACTGAGAGATTTAGAAACGAAAAGGCCCATAAAATGCCATAAATCTATAATCTTTTCATAGCCATCGTTAAAATATACCGGAAATACTGAATTTAATCGAAATCCGGCTTATAAATAAAACCTTATCACGAATTCTTCAAATTTTATGGAAAGAAGAATAAAAAGTTGAGGTCAGAAAGTAAGAAATATTGATTAAAATTCTAAAAGTATTTCATAAACATTTCACAGAATAAGAATCTGGAAAATTGGTTGAATCAGACATGATTTATTTTCTCAAAATCCGAAACTGAACTAGCTTTCACCTTCACTTTTCACCGAAACGTCTGCAATTAGCATTTGAAGCTGCCATCATAGCACCGGGTAAGCTTTAGCACCGGGCCGCTGTTCCTTCACTTCACTGTACTTTCAAATATCATTAAGCTCGTCATAAAGAATGATTTTTGCTCTCTCGGGTACGCAGCTGCTTAGCCCGGGCCCTGCAACGATCCCCCAAATGGTCCTGCTGCCATGGCCAACAAAACGCTTGGGCTAAAACCCATTTTTAATGGCCGCTCTAAAGTTGAAATTTTATGGGCAACCAGCGAGCAATCACAGCGCTAACAAAGCGAGCGAGCGAGCGAGCGCTGAGGCTGCAACCCTGGGCACGCAGGCTAACGATGCTCCGCGCACTAGCATTCGTTAATTACTCGTTTTTATAACCGATGATATCTCTTGAACGACTGGCCCGGGATGGACGCATGCTAGCTGCGGGCGCTGCTAAAAGTGGCCAAAACTCAGGCGGATAGACGATAAATACATGGATGGACAGACGGCGGACGCAGGAACAAACAGAGAGAGAGAGAGAGGAAGTGTGAGTTGTAGAGAGAGGACGTATGGACGGTCGGCAGTTAAGTAAATCACATGAAGACGCGACGGACGAGGGTGCACCATCCTCATGGCATGCGTGCCTGCAAAACTGACCGCCGAACTAACCGTTCGCAGGCGTCGCTGCTTAATCGGTTTTTTGATATCAGAGCTTGTCATAAATTCGTGCGACTCGGAGTGTGATTATGTCGGACTATAAGAGTTTAGCTGGTTTAGGCTGACAACGTGCAACATGGCCGACAGGCATGAGATATTTTATTAGGGGCTCTCGTTACTGCTGTCCGTCCGGGCTGCTCGCAATGAAAGTGAGCAGATAGAAAAGGAACAAAGTAGAAATATATCGTATCAGTGTAATAGGCCCAGTTTACAAAATGCGTACAACGCATTTTCAGACGTAGCGACAAAATGAGTCCAGCGAACAGTGGAGCAGAGTCGTAATAGATTCATGGCATACCAAGCTCTTGAATCTTGAATAACTTGGCGTGTGTCCTACACGGAATCGAGGAGGAACGACCACAATGAGGTCGACATTGCAATATTGTCAACATCACAGCATTAAGTTTCCGAAATTTTGAAATTACTGAATTCAGAATGGAAAAGTATTGAAATGCGCCTGGATTAAAATGTGAAAAACGTTTTGTGAATAAATAATCATGCTGTTTCCAAAATTAGGCGGCATGTATCGTAAATATTTCGGTATCAGCCTTAGCCTACGATCTTCATGGCCTACGAATAAAATTCTATATCAAAAAACTATTGAAAAGTGATGCAACGGCTGCGCTCGGCCAAAATCGCATAAAGCTGCGGTAAACGTACTAAATCTCATTATCGATGATGGTTCATTTCATTAAGTACACTCCTATCCGTATTAGTTGGTAGCTCGTAACACATTTTAGTTGAGTTTTTACCTTTAAATTCAAATTGAATCATTTTTAATCAGTGTCGTTGACTTCAATTAGCAAATATTTTCATAACCTGAAAATGAATTTATGAGAATGGATTGTGGCAAATTGCATGCACCGGCAGCATCTGTCAGTGGGCGAGCTGCGTGGCACGTTGGTGACGGCAGGGCAGTGCAGGACAGGCACATGCTCGACTCGTAGCTGGCAAATAATTATTATTAGCGTGTTGGTGTGAGGTTAACAAATTTTTGAATATGTACCTGCTTTGTTGACAATAGCAATTTCGGTCATTTTCAAAACCAACGCATTTATTCTGTCCGCTCTCCAGCTTTTTGGTCCGGACAGATGCTTCGTGGCCCAGTCCGTACGTAAATGCGTACAAGGTACATTTTTTTTAACAAACCGCCGCCATGTTGGGTGTCCGTGGAAGATGAGGAACGACTATGTTGTTGTTGTAACAGTGTGCAGCGGACAGTGTGCGTGGAAGGGAGGACGTCTGTTCGACATGGTCACTCTGTACTCATATTACGACCACATCAACAAGCCTGCTCATTAAATTAGAACCCTTTTTGATGAATTTTGGGAATTGCCGGAGGAAGAGTGCCGTGAGATGGGGGAAGGGGGGGGGGGGGAGAATAATCCCAGCATCCCGGTTTCCTGTTAGTTTTTTAATTATATTTTCCTACTGATTATGAAGATGGACTTTTGGAATATTGGGTTATTATTTGGACTTGACAGAGTGACAGAGTGACAGAGACCCACGTCATTGCCGTGCGTGAGAAAAAAGTAGCGGAATTTAGCCGTCCGGTGACCATTAGGGTCGATGTTCCCAAAGGAGGCAGAGCCCGGTGAAGCGTCGTACCACTTTTTGACACGTAAATGGGATGCTTTTAACTTTTGGCGACAAATACTTTGGGGAAATACGTATAAATAATCGCAGTGTATCCGATACATAAGCATATTCCCTGATGGTTCTTGTATTTACTAACGTTCTTCCTCATCGTCACCACCATCGTAGTTAGTGTGGCCTTCTTGAAGGAAATAAATTTTCGAGTTTTTTTTTTTTAATCTAAATCTTGTGCCAAACCGAAACCGAGCCGACTAGAGTCGCTTTTATTTCTTATAAATTTCCAAAAAGAAAATTCCCTGAAAAGATATTTAATTATCTTCAGTCTTCTTCAGTCCATTAGCTCAACATTACTCTCACATTTTGGCCATCTTCACGACGAAGGAGGCGCTCTCTAGTCTACCTTCGCATTTTGCCTTCTAATCGTTTCCTTGATCAATGATCGATTACTTGAGTTGAGTAACGCTAAGTGTTGCTATCGATGAAACGTCAGCGGTTGGCAAAAACAAGCGAGAAAAAAGCAAATGTTGATACCAAAAACACGTTTCTCATCAGCCGGTTTTCGCGTCGAGGAGTCAAGCTCGAGCTATTCAATCATCGAGTGATCGATCGACGTTGCAGACTTTTGAAGGATGCCGCTTCGTGTCAGCGCAAACAGCCACAACGTAACGCAACGCAACGTGGTCGGCGGCGGCGCGGCGGCGGCGGCAGCAACAGTAACAATAAATGCGTCAACGATTAACAGTCAAGCCTTCTGGTTTCCGTACATTACCGCACGCTGTGCCGCCGCAGTTGACGTGGCAAGTGTGACGCGGCCTCCGGCGCAAGCGAGGCGGCAGGATTGCGGTTACTCTAAATGCTCTTATGTACTGTACGTATGTGTGTGTGTGTGCAAGCAGGCAACTTCTTTCCTCCAACAGTTTTATGGACTGATCCGGTTGCGACATGCAACAGGTTTGACGAAGGCAACGACGACGAAGCAACACCAGCAGCTGCAAATTTGTTTTTATGTAACTGCATTTCTGTGGATGGTGTTTAATTTTAATGTACGCACGAGCATGTAATTAAAGTGGTTGCCGTCCTTTGCGAGCTGCTCGGAGAAGGCCAGAAATGCCGGCCGTTTGTGCTCTGCGCGTCGCGGCAACTTTTGTTGAAATAATTTCCACATGCCAAATAAAAATATTTCTTTCTATGATTTGCATGGTTTCGGGCACTTCATCACTTCGCAACGAGGAGAACGTAAAATTCCGTGTTGTTCCAGCGTCCGTTCGCTCACTCGCCCGTCGCTGGGCTGCAGACTGTTCGAGTCCGCAGTCGTCCCTGCTGAGGTCAGGCACGGTTCAGTGCGCTCGGAATCGACGCGGCACGAATGATGGCAGCGCCGTTTGGGGCCGTTCATGGGGGAGTGCTGCAGGGGGCGCTCCATCAATGTGTTTTAGGTGTTGTTTTTGTTTTGGCGGCGCGGTGCTTTGTTGCGGCAACGAGGCCAAGATCATCGCCGTTATGCTGGCCGCAAGCAAAAACAAAGGCTTGTGAGCATCCACAGCCAGAAACGGCTGACAAAGAAAAACTCCCAAGAGCGCACAAAGCGAGCGTGCGATCATCGATCGCTGTTGGTTTGTGCGATTCCGCCGCTTCGAGACCGTTCGAAACCACAAAAGTAATCACAGCAATGGCAACGGCAAACAACAACAGCAACAACAACAGCAACAACAACAGCAACAACAACAGCGTAAATGTTAAAACAGCGTGTGTCCAGCAACATTGACCGCCGCGGCAATAACTATGCTCGCTGCGATCGGCTGGCATCGGCGCGCCAATGTTGTGTTTGTGTTCTGAGGGAAAATCCAGCGCTTGGAAGTTGAGGAATGTGTGAGAGGAGGAGGAGGAGGACGCAAGTGGTTGGTCAAAGTATTAGACAAAGCTAAGACCAATCGATAAATAAAGTACGGGTAGATAATGTTGGAAATATGAAATTTTGCAATATTGATCCATGTGTTTCTTCATTTACTGACCGGAGGTCACGGCGATTTCCGGTGAATGGCGTCGGTGAAGGAAGCTCTGCAATGGCATCGATGGTTCGCAAAGGCTTGGGAACCGTCGGGAAATGTTAATATCGCAGGTACGACAAGGGTTGCCACCACTGTAAGAATGCAGCTGTGATAACCGGAGGTGTACAGCTTTTTATGCGGGCTGAGAGGCCCAGCTTATATGACATTCGTGCACTTATGGGTTTATCAGCCGTATAAGAATTTGGATGACTGCGCAAAGTTTAGGACGGAGGGATGAGTTTTATGATAAGCGCCAATTGCGAACTTTTTTCAGAGCAGACAAGTTCTTAATTTCTAATTTTGTTTTAGCCAAGACGAGAACCAAGAACGCGACCGACGAGACGAGACCCCAAAACGAGACAGGCCTTTACAGTTAAAACGAGACCTCGAAACTCTATTTCAATGAAGAAGTTCTTTATTTCTAATTTTTTTTTAGCCAAGACGAAAACCAAGAACGAGGCCCGACAAGTCGAGACCCCCGGAATTCTTCTTTTTAACTTGGTTTCCTTTGAGAGGAGATCCCAAAACGAGACAGTCCTTTTTAGCTGAAAAGAGACTACGAAATCCTTCATTTCAATGAAAAAGTTCTTGATTTCTAATTTTATTTTAGCCGAGATAAGAACCAAGAACGAGACGATACCCCCGGAATTCTTCTTTTTAACTTGGCTTCCTTTGAGAGGAGATCCCAAAACGAGACAGTCCTTTTTAGCTGAAACGAGACCCCGAAAACCTTACCTTCATTTCAATGAAGTTTCTTATTTCTTGTTTTGTTTCAGTAGAGTCGAGGCCAGAACCTGTTTTTCAGTCAAAACGAGGTGCCGAAATGAGACAGATAGACGAGATCTGTGAAGGAGATTGCCCAAATCTTTGAAAATCTTGCTCGCCCGCACCAATTTGTAGTTGTCTTGAGCATCCATTTTTATCCAAATTTATGGAAAGCTTCAGAATATGAATAAATAAAAACTGATGCTCAGTCTGGCATTCATTTTTAAATTGATGGCAATATCTGTCATTGTCTCAGTCTCTCACAGCAGTCTCAGTCTCGACAATTTGAAGAAATTAACGTTAATTGTTTTTAAAAAAATCGTTCGCTCTGCTCTAAATAAATTAATCAATGCTCTCGAATGATTACCAAATGGACCATGACCACATTGAGAATGCCAAAAGAATAAATCAACGGCAATTTATTCAGTGAAATGTATTGAATGTGAATCAATTGAAATCAATCAATTAAACTGAGGCAAAGGATCAACGCTAAAGTGAGCGCTCTGCTATCATAACGTAACGGCATCATCGCCCGCAACAGCATCAATGGAGAAGAAGAATTAATAATAATAATAATAATAATCTCGAGAATAATTCAAGAGAGTTCTATAAATATTGCATACGCAGCAAAGATGCGAACAAAATCAAGAGAGAGTCGCGTCGCTGCGCCAATGATGACGCTCATCAATAATCATTTGAAGAGAGCGCTAAAGCTTGAATGTTTTCTGAAATTCGAGAATACTCGTACATTGTGTATGTATGTATATGTATGTACTCACAAAGTTGCTGAAGCTTGCTGTTTGTAGCTCCATAGTTAATCTTTTCAAGAAAGCACAAACGAATCATGCATGACATTTCACCATCATGCACGAATCTGTGCTGACTTGCTCACACAAATCGTCGTTGGACATTTTCATACAAATCGTCGATTGTTTCTGAATTACGGAGAAGCAGTTCGATGAGTTAGTTTTCTCTAATGACAATTAACACACTTAATGTTAATTATGCTATGTGCATTTGAATGAATTTATATGAAAATGTTGTCGTCTCAACAGCAAAAGCAACAAACGGTGTTGCGGTGACTACAAAGCAAATTTACAGTTTTGCGCTAACAATTTGTCATCGATTTGTCGTAAACGATTTGTCATCAATGAATTTTCGGATTGCTGAGCGCCGATGACAACGAAATTTGTCTGAAGCGAACCGTCAACGCCGTCAACGGTAAAGATACACTAAAAATAAGGCTACATTTCGTTTTTTCAATCGCAATTAATTTAAATAATAAATAAAATGACATGATTTCTAGGCGCAGAGAGATAGAATGACAGACACACACACAAACACATGCTGGTGGGCTTGGTTTGTCATTTTCTCAGCTCTAGTTTGCGTCTGTATGCTTTTCATTGCAATATTTCAACATTTGTGTTTGCGCGCGTCTGTCCGTGTGTGTGTGTGTTTGAGTATGCTTGGCTGTAGAGCTGGCAACTCTACATTTCCATAATAAACAAATCAACAAGAAAATTAAACAAAATTCAAATATTTTACAATTGTTTTTGTGTACCCAAAATTCTCAAATATGTACATACCTACATATTTTCATTTCTTGCTTGTTCTGCAGTCGCTAGTTTTTGTTGCTGTTGTTGTTGTTGTTGTTGTTGTATGTATGTTGACGGTCGCCTCTTTTGGCATTGCTTGCTTGCTTGCTTTTGTCGTCCGTCTCCGCTCTCTTATTTATTTCTTGTTATTTTTTAGGAATATTTTTTAGTGTGGACACAATTATGACAGCGGTGTTGTTGTTGTTGTTGTTGTTGTTGTTGTTGTTGTAATCGTTGAAGTTATTGTTGTTGTTGTTATCATTTTGTGTTGACTTCGTGGTTAAGTGTTTAATTGTTGAGGCTTGAATAAACAACAAGCCAGACCAGACCGACCGCGTACGGTTTCTTATTTTTTTGCCTGCTTCGAGTTCTGGTATAAATACAATAAAAATTGAATTGCGTGTTCTTTTACTCCCCCCCCCTTTCTCTCCAACCCTCCCTTTTTGCTGTCACATCAGTTTTTTATTAGCAGTCAAATGATGGCTCATTGAAAGTTAAATGATTCATCACTTAAAAAAATACCTCCCGAAAAATATAAAAATTTTTTAAAATCTCAAAAAAAAAATTGACAGGTCTTAACTTTCTTTCCTCGTCAGGAAATCAGGACATCCTTTGCATACAAGCTACTTTTCAGCCCATTTCAGTGTATTTATAGATATCTAATTTTTAGATATTCATACGATATAATTCATACAATCTAGATTTGAATAATTTTCTGCCGAAATTTTAGGCTACTGTGGTCTACAGCCCCTTTCTCTTTATTTTGTACCTTCTTTGGGTTATTAGTGTTCTAGCCATAGTCTTACTATAAGTCGGAATGAGCCCGCACAGTCCGGAATTTGATGACTAATAGAAATTGATTATTGATTTTCTTTTTGCTTAAAAATAATACAGACTTTATTGCTAAATGGTCACGAATTGATTTTGAAATGAAATATGATACGTGTTGGTTGGCATCATGCCGTTGATGCCGTCTCTCAATCTCCATCGCTTTTTTATATCTCTCTCACTTTAAGCTTCCGCCACTTTTTGAATGTTATTCAAATTCTAACTTTAAAAATTATTTATGGGACAGAGTCACCCACAAAAAGGCGCCGATTCAGCAAATTGCCAGTTTTATGGACGCTTCAGTGCAGCGAATGCTCCGCGCCTCGGTACACGGCGAACACGTTTTCATGATTTAATTTATGACTGATGAAATTGACGTACCGACCGACCGACATAATCGTAGTCGCATCAAAAACCTCAAGCTCGAATTCATAACCAAAAAATTATCATACGCCGCAGCGGAAACGCGTAGACGCAGTCACAAGGTAGCAGCAGCAGCCCACGCCTTAAAACCGCCTCCTGCTACTCAAGAGTCAGATTAGCAGAAATATAAAGGAACATAATTTCGGGTCCTCACACGCTCCGGTACTTCTCCGTCTGCCTTTTCAAGTGGTCGTAAAAGAGAAAGAATCAATTTTGGAGCATAAAACTCACTCGAATCATCGGCGAGCAAAAGGCTCTCAAATATTTAAAGTGCCATAAATGCGGATCGGCGTGAAGTCGTTGCTGATTGCTGAAAGCCGGGCCCAAACGAAAGAAGTCATTCGCCGAACTTTTGCGAGCGTCTTGATTGTGAAGAAACCGTTTTTGCGCGAAGAAATGAAGAAAGCGCGGAAGTCAAGTGGCGAAGGCGGCAATAAAACGGCTTCGGAAATGCT
Source organism: Conops quadrifasciatus (assembly GCA_949752815.1). Lineage (NCBI taxonomy): Eukaryota > Metazoa > Arthropoda > Insecta > Diptera > Conopidae > Conops > Conops quadrifasciatus. The sequence continues at coordinate 31,025,919 of OX457081.1, read as the reverse complement.
CGAGGGGCAGAGAACGCACCGACACCCCCCCTTCCCCCCCCTCAACCAACTTTTGGCAAGGGGCGTGCTTGGCGGTGCTGGGTGTGTGACTCACCCAGCTTTTGTGGAACGGACTCAACTGGCCGCTCGTTTCAAGCTGCCGCGTGCTCCGCACAGCGACCCACATGTAGCGACTAGTCTGTGTGGGGAAGAGGTGAAGGGGGGACGGTAGGGTAGGATTGGTTCGTCTGCAGCGCTTTTAACACTTCTAGACCATAAAGTGTCAGTAGGTGCTCCAAGAGTGCGAATGAGTGTCATAAAAGCCGGACCAAGAAATGCATTAAGACAACAATAGAAGCAGCGGCAGCAACAACAACAACAACAACAACAACAGCGACAATGGCAACAATGGCCACAATAAGCGCAAGCACGAAAACGCTACGAGTCCGACTGAAATCCTTTCTATTTATTGCATTTTGTCATTGACGCAAGTCCGGCATAAACATGAATGAGTCCGGAGGTCAGCCGCTGCTTTAGCGGTAACGAGTTCCAGCCGCGTCCACCAGGCCGCGTCGTCGCAAGTTCATTCGAATCTATACGAACATTTTCCGCGCACATTAAAAGTGAGCATCATAAAAAATAAAATCCGTGTCCGGCACGGACGTGTTTCGTCTTCATTAAAGGCAATGGAGAGACAGATAGAGAGAACACAGACGGACGGACGGAGGGAAAGAGATAGGCAATAGTGGGCAGTGGCTTGGAGGATTTTTTAAGTGCGTCTTAAGAAGCTTCTCAGGACGACTATCGTTTGTTGTGTGTCATGACGAGTGTGTTCTACGCCCGTGTGTGTGTGCGCCACAGACAAAGTTATTATGACTGGCTTCGCCTGAATTTTGAGTGAATGTCGGTCGAAAGACGCCCACGTTGCTGGGCGTGCTCGAGGCGGAGCAGCAACCATCAGCCGCAACCAACTTAACAAAAGACAGAGAGCAAGCACGTTACTTTGTGGCTCTATTGTCGGGCAGCGCGGCGTGTTTTTCTATAGCTATAAAAAAAGATCTTTTTCGAAATGAGTTGTTGCTGTCGTGAAAGACAAGAGTTAAGGCTCGTACTAATCGTACTAAAGTGTTTCCAATTTCAATGGATTTCCAAAATTATCAGCAGATATTCATCAGCAACATTGTTTAAATATTTACTTAATAGAAAATTATAGATAGGTTGTCATCGTCGGCAATCTTTTTCAAACTTTTATCAGCAACAAAACGACGAAAATCAATAAAAAGTGAAAAAAAAAACTTATCGTAATCGTTTCACAAGAGTCAATTTGTCTCGTTATCAATCAAATATTTGAACTGGCCGTTGTGGATATTGCTGTTGTTGTTGTTACTGTTGTTGTTGTTGCTGCATTTGTCAATATCCCTTCGAAATATTAACTGACTCACTGACTTTTTAACCCTTTTCAAACCGTTTTAGGGCAGCCTTTTGGACTTAAGTATTCGAAATAGAGACAGGTTAGGTTGAAAGGATTGATTTTCCAAAAAAAGTGGCAGCTTCTTTTCATCTCAAAAAGTAACCATTATCATTATAATATATGCATCTGCAGCTACCGAAATATTTGAACCAAAAAATGTGGTGCGCGATTTGTCGAGATTTAAGCCAGCTCATTCTCAATTCTCGCCTCATTTGAATATCTCTGCCTCGTTGCGGAATATCGTCTCGACTGAAAATGGCTGTCGAGATTCAGTTTCTCGAAAATCCGCAAGACAAGATCGAGCTGATATCGAGAATTTTCTGGTCTCTTGCGCATCAGTAATCGTTGCATGGATTCCAGTGAAATTCGCGTCATTCCGCCGTTTGCATTTCCGTCGTAATTTTCTTCGCCGTTTGCTTCAAGACAATGATTTCTTAAATTTGAGTTTTCTAATATTCGTTTCGAATTTTTGATAACTTAATATTTTCAACGATTTAACAACGATTATCATAAACAACAATCAGAAAATTAGAGAAATTATTAATTATTACAGAAATTATAATTATAGTATCATACTCGTTTAAAAATACGCGATACGCAATAGTAGCGAGTAAAAGTAATGGCATCGAGTAAAAGTTTTTGAAAGCCATCAAATCAAATTCATAACTTTTATACAAATGGATGGATGGATGGATGAAATGGTGCCTGCATGATGGCTGTGAGTGACATGCAGATGCAGCCGGAAGAAGTATTTTTGTTAATTTTCTACACTCGCTCTCTCTCTCTCTTCCCACATCTCTCTCTTACGCTGGCATAGCTTTTCGTTTTGGATTGTGTTTTTAATTGCTTTTTTATTATCCATTAAAAAGTTAGAGACGCTGAGGCTATAACTGCAACAACAACAACAACCAGACAAAAAGTAAAACAATTAGGTACATAAACAACAACAACAACAACAACAACAATAACAGTTCATCTCGCATCTACGTTTATTTTGAAATTGTAAAAGTACTCCGCTACAGACACAAATCCATAGAGACCTGAATGCGCATGGATAGCAGTGGCCCACTTATTACGGGGGTGTAAAGGGTTGGGACGACGTCCCCCATTCCTGTAGAAATATTAACAGCGAGAAAAAATCTCGCTGTTTTCTACAAAATTATCCCTTCCTTTCCATTTTTTTTTTGCACTTTCAGTGAAGCTTTATGGTAAAAAAAGTAACGCACAACTTTTTTGGGATTATTTTTTTTTATTTTGACGACATACATATTTTTGTTGGTTTGTTTTTTTTTGGTTTTGTTGATTTTTCGTGCGTAAATAAAAAGTTAAAAAAATTTTGAAAATACTCAAACTCGCTTTACGCTATTTTTTAACGCGAATTCCGAATTATAAAAACGTTTCTGGAGATTCTTGATAGGTCATAATTAAAGCAATAAATTTTAGAAATTAAATTAATTAAATTAAGTTAAAGAAGAATTGTAATTGAAGAATTGTATTTGAGAAATATTATTTTTACGCGAATTTTTATGGCAATTCTCTGCCTTCAAGAACGTCTAAAAACTGTTTTTTTGCTTTAAAATTTTTTTTTTCACGAATATTTCTTGTAAAAGGAAGCAGTAAAAGTTTGACCTCATTTTATATATTTCATGGCATTATACGAGAATGGTATACTCGTACAAATATCTTGAATTTCAAACTCTTCTAAAAATCAAAACGTCTCTGAAACATGAAAAAAGTTTTCAACTTGAACAACTTTATGCCCATGAAAAGCCGAAGCTTAATACGCCACTGACAAAAACGAAAGAGACAAAAAGGCAGAAGGGCAGAAAGGCCGAAAAATCAAAGAGACTGAGAAAAACAGACGAATGAATGAGTGTAGATTTAGAAAATCTGATTTTTTATTTAGTTTCTCATCGTTTGAAACGTCGTAATTACTTTATTCCATGAATTCAATTGTAACTATTAAAAATGCAATAACAAACAACAAGAACAACAACAACAATAACTGCAAAAATAAAACGATGCTGAATAAGCGCCAAACGAGAAAAAAAAATGAGGAAAATAAAAAAAAGTTTCAAATGAAATATAATATCAAATATTATAATTATGATTACAGTCATTTCAGAAATGACAGAAAAAAAAGAAACAAAACAATAGTAATCGCACTAGCACTAAATAACTACTAATAAAGTAAGCAAATAACAACAACAACAACACTAACACTAACACTGCAATAACGCAGTGCAGTGCAGAAATGAAAAAGCCACGCGATTTTAAAACGACTCTAAAAAAATTATAAAAACGATGATAACAACAACAACAACATTAATAGCCAACAACCACAGCAACAATAACAACAAAGAAAAGCAATAATAAATAGTAGCAAATACAATAGTAGTTAGTAGCAGCAGCAGCAGCAGCAGCAGCGGCAGCAACATCGGAGGAATTATTTAGATTTTGTTGGGAACAAAATAAATTCGTTTCAATCGCAACTACAGAATTAATAACAGCAACAACAACAACAACAACAACAATAATAATAATAATAATAACAATAATAAAAACAACAACAACAACAACAACAACAACAAAAAGCACAATCGATCAACATTAACCAACGATGAATCAGCGAGAGGCGTTCTCTGAAATAACGCCAAAATGTAATAAAACCGAAACCGAAAGCGATTTTAATTATTACGAAATAAAGTCCAATCGATTACGCAGTAAGACCTTTCTCATACCTTTTTTTAGGCGTGAAAAAAACAAGTGTTGGTCTAACCGGAGAACTTAATCCCAGTTAATCAGGCTAAAGGCCGGCCGCTTAGCGGCGGTCGAGCGGCGACTTTCTTATACAATTTCTTCTCAGCGTCGTCGTCGTCGTCGACGCTTTCATTTAAAAAATACATGAAAATATATGAAAATGTTCGCAAAACAAATTTCTTCTGTACACAAAATTAGGGCTTTATTTCAGTTTTAAAAGGCGTCGTCGTCTGGCGTCCTTCATGGAGCCGCTGCTTCATAGAGCCCGAAACAGCCTGAACCGCTTTGGAGAAGAATACCTACAATTTCAAAGTTTCGAATGAGATTTTTTTATGATATGAACTGTTATGTTAGCTTAAATATTACTATTTTTAATGGCAGTACTTTTTTGGTTGCTTTCAGTTTGGTGTTTTTTTTTCTCTGTTGTTTGGTTTTGGTTTCGGCTTCGGTTTCGGCTTTCAACAAATTTGCAGCTTGTTAAGTCTTTCGCGGAATACTTAAGAAATGAGTTAATAAAGGAAACATAAGACGACAACAACCACAGCAGCGGCTATAATAACGTCAGCAGCAGCAGCAGGCAGCAGCAGCAACAATAATCAACAACGGTCAGTGATTGTTATTTTTCGCAATACAGACATTTTTATAGCTCTAGTTAACGTTGCGGTTATTACTATTGTTGTTGTTGTTGCAGCTGCTGAGTTATTTGCTGCTCTTGAAGCTATTGGAAAAGGCTTCAAGATGGAGTGCGGGAGGTTAAGAGAGAGAGAGAGAGAGAGAGGGGGAGGTTTGGAAATAAACAAACAGTAAAAACAATCCAATCCATAGCGCGGCAATTGCAATATCGTTGGCGGCGTCGGCGGCGTCGGCAGCGGCATCGAGCATCGAGCATCGAGCATTCTGTTCAAGCGCTCAAGTCTGTACATACATTATAATAGCAACAGAAATAATAACTACAACGACAACAACAACAACAACAACTGGTCAGAGATCGTAATGCGCTGAGAGAGGGAGCGTTAATAATGGAAAAGCAAAAATATTAATAATAATGATAAAAAAAATTAAATGAAAAACTGGCAAAACGTGCAGAATTCCAGAAATCCATTTTAGAGCGGCGGTCGCGGTCGCGCATGCGCTGCAGAAACGAATCTCCAGCCTTCCGTCCGTCACTCGAGTGGAGTCGTGGCCGTTGTCGTTGCTGTGGTCGTTGCCGTTGCCGTTGTCGAACCTATTCGCAAAAATATTGAACCAACAAAGTACCTGTCCCTGCAGGAAAATGGAATGCACAATAAGTGAAGGCGGAACAACGACCAAAAGGCGGCGGAGGTCTTTGCAGCTTCCCGAATTGCCGAATTTCGATATCATAGCGAGCGTAATTCATCTTTCGGTATACAAAATTATGTATAAACAACTGTTGAGAAACAAAAGAAGGCAAATAAGTTCCTGTTTATGTGTCTTTTATTGTGATATTGTGTTGTCTATTTATGAATCTATACTTTTGTGAATGAAAGTATGCCAGAAGGGCTCTGGATTCTTCAGTTTTACTTTTACTTAATACCTTTTCACTTAATACCTTTTACTTAAGTTCTTGAATTGAAATTGAAATTTTTAACCGGCATTTGTTAATAAAAATCATGTGCACTATTTTTGTGGTTATTGATGTTAGTTGTTGTTGTTGTTGTTGTTGTTGTTGTTCGCGCAAAAGATAATTTAAGAAGTACATACGTGAACATTTCAGAAATGTTCATTTATCATTTATCATTTCGTCTATCGAGCATGTGTTCGAAGCAGCCTTTGGATGCTAGAAGCAAGCATGCCTACCTTTTTTTCTCGTTGGGGCGTTGAATAGAGCACTGAAATTGTACTGGAGCGCTGCTCCTTGTGTCGTGCCTGTTTATTTGCATAATTTTATTGTTGCTGTTGTTGTTGTTCTTGTTGTTGTTATTGTTGTTGGTGTTAAATGTCTGACCCGGCTCGTCAACATAAAATAAAACAAATACTCGTTTTCGAACGTAATGACATTTGTTTTTACAGTTGTTTGATTCTTTATTCTTTTTCTTCTGAATCTTTTCTTTTGTGTGTTGATGAGGTTGAGGAATTTTTTCATTTCCTTCGAGTTTCGCGAATGCCGAGCCAGAATTATATACATACACTCTTTTAAAGAATTGCACACTTCAGAAAATTAACCAGCCGCGTATGGGCCAATTTTAATTGTTTTTCCGCAATGATTGTGCAGGAGGTTAGGAGGGAAGGAGGTGGTAGAAGAGGAAGTGAAATTCATAAAAAGCAAAAAATTCTCTTCAATTTACATTATTATTTAAAAATTCTCTTAAATTACGCATTGTATGCGTACAAGCGTTTGTTACCTTAGGAAATGGTTACTCTCTGAAGAATGAAGGGTTATTATTATTCTTTTATAAACGGTGAGATCGTGGAGAGCCACAGTGACGTTTTGTGTTTACAACTATTACAGCAAAATCCTATTTTTGTGGTCGCCTAGCAAAAATCTGGCGACCTCTAAGGTTCTAATTATATCCACAACAAATTTGGGCCTAATAATGAAATGCTAATACTGGCTCAAAAATAATTTCTCTACTTTTATATTCTTCATGCTAAAATAAGACCTTCTCCGATACGTAAAACCGCCTTGAAAGAGAGTCATTATAAGAGAGTATCATAAAATGTTAGAGCAAGAAAAACGAAAAGGTGTTGCCATACAACTCAAACAATGATGTGAGTACTCTCTCTATGAAGACAGCTTCAGAGAGAGGAATATTTTCAAGTCGTTGCAAAGTTTCAAGCCTTTTCAGTTCGAATCACTAACATTATTTTGTTCGGTTTTACGAGTCTCAAAAACAATCTCTACTATTTCATCATCACCGTGTGGTTCTTCAATTAATAATTTTATATGCTGAGCGCCATTTGAGGACTGGATTAAATGATTCGGTTCACTGAAAAAAAAATTTTGAATTGATTCTATTGATTCTAATAGAGAGTATACAACGAGTTCTTGTATTCTCAGAAGTTCTTGAATTGAAATTAAAATTTTTAACCGGTATTCGTTAATAAAAATCGCGTGCAACATTTTTGTGGATATTGATGTTGTTGTTGCTGTTGTAGTTGTCCGTGCCGAAGAGAGTTTAAGAGGAACATTTTCATTTTAGAAATGTTCACTTTATAGGAAATAAATTATTATCAATGAGTTCGTTGCTTTAATCTTCTGTTTTCCTTCACAAAGCCAAATGCCGTTTCTGCTTTTAGGTTTTTTTTTTGAGTCACAACAACGATAGCAATAACATGGACAGCAACGACAGCAGCAACAACAACAACAACACCAACACCAGTTACCAGATTTACTAAAAGTTATGGCCTCTCTCTATACTATAAAACGCATCTGAACATACATACCTCGTTTGTGCTTCTATATGTTTAACGAGTACCTTCTCAAACACAAACAGCAGTAGCCGTAGCAGAAACTATAAAATAAAACAACAATAAAAAACAATTAAAAGGTAAAGAATGCCTTTAATAACCAGGAACTGGTTTCTGGTTGCTGTCTCAGGTTTTTCCGCCTCTCCTTACTCTGCCTCTTTTCGTCGTCCGATAACGCGGTTATACCAAGTTGATGCTGAAACTCTGGATTTTCAGTGGAGGCCATTAGAGATACTATCGTAGCATCGAAAAACAATGTTAAATTGTTACAAGAGGAACGAATTTCTGTCATTTTCTGGTTACTTTGGAAAAATTCTGTTCAAATATGATTGCTTAACATTTAAGATAATGAGTGTAGACATTATCTGAGAAACATAGTATAATGCATACTTACCATTCGTTTTAAATGTATTGTACTAACATCTTTTCATCAAATGCTTGGCATGGTTGGTTGGCCTCTCTCTCAATAGTTTCATTTCCAAGGTCCACAAATACGGAGAATTTAAGTTGAAGGTTACTATTTAAATTATCTCTTTTTGCGTTGAAGGACCCTCAAGCGTCAAAATTTGTTGTTGTTTTAACAGCAAAAGAGAAGTGTACATTTTTTGTTTGACACTAGAGAGAACTTTGATGCTAATATAAACTCGCAAAAACTCGTTCAAATCTTACTCTCTCTCTCTCTCTCTGCTCTTCACAAACATCGCCGTACACTCATAATCAAACACACGAGTGCAATGGCTTGGACTTGCGAAAACCTGTTCGTTCTTGTAACATTCCGTATGACTCAATGAGTGTGAATAAGAGGGCAGTTATGTACTTTAATACGAATTTATATTAAAACAAATATTAATAAGTATTGTATGTAAAATTTTAAATACAAAGTAACCAAGATTTAAATAAAAACTTAAGAACTTCTGTACACTTTACGCTTTACAAGTTGGCATTTTTCATTAATGTTTTTATTTAGTTTAGCTGATTGCTTTGTTGTACTCTGTTTCGTGTTGTAAGTGGGTCCTATGTACGTATGTTCGATCGAAGGGCTATACAAAAATAAATGTTGCCATATCTATCAATTCACTTCCTTTCTTGTTTACGGTTTATGGAAGTTTAGACTGCATGGGTTTTTGTGTTTTTTTTCTTCTCAGCGAAGGTCCTATACTGTTGCGCCCTAACTTTCGTTCCAAGTCTGACCTTGGTGGCCTTTACCTTAAAGAAGCAACTTTCCTGACCTTCTCTACTAATCTTTCAAGAATTGTAAGATTAAAATTCGAAACAAACCTAATTTGTTTTTAAAAACCTTTGACCAAAAAATTACATTTCAATTCAATCAGGAAACTCATAAAATTTCTTCATGTTAATTGAAATGGCTTGATTGACAAAAGCCGACAAAATTATAAATCAGAACATTAATATCGTATATATCAATCAGCACTAATACCGAATGCAATCATCCAATCCAGTATTTCACCAACACATTAAGTTTTTGAGATATCCTGCTCATAATGTGCGAAAGCGCGGGTTCTTCATTATGTTGCAACATCACGAGCTAACCTTTCTCTAAAAAACTTGTTAAAATCCTTCCGGAAACTATAGCTTGATTTCTGACTCAACGAATGGATACTTTCCCAATTTGGATCCATTTGCCTAGAAAAGGATTCCTTCAGACCTTTTCCAAAATTTTTCCAACACATAATTACCACTACCTGCGGATATTTTAGTCCTTTTCCTGTGCTCTTACGACACTGATATCGTAAAATCGATAATTTATTTTAAATTAGTGAACAACATTTTTTTAATTTAACTTAATTATTGATTGTGAAAAGTGGTTGCAAAATATTAACAATCTGGCAACATGCCGTTGGAATATATTTAAGGGCGCAACTGCAATAATCATTGGACCACGGCCCCCATTCACTAGATGTTACTTGTTTTGAATTAATCGGATCCACGCTGAGTATTCATTGTTGTTGTGGATGTTGCGACCAAACATCGCCAATGTTGCAACGAACAGTCGTACGCATTTGCCGCGCTGAGAACGGCCGGCTTCAGTTGGTGGCAGCGGCGTTTGACGCTTGTTGGTCGTTTCGAGGAACTGCTTGGATTCAGTTCGTTTCGGGCCGTGCACAAGTTTGGGAGTTGGGCGTCCTTGAGTTTTTTGCGGTGAGCTGACAGTTATGAGACGTTTGATGCTTTTGGCAGAATTTAGTAAATACAGTTTTTTATAAAATATGTGAAAATGAATTTTTATGCCGAAAAATGCACTTGATATAATTTTGTTTGTTTGTTAAAGGCCGAATGAGAGCCGGTGCTTGTGTTACTTTCAGTTATTTTTCATCGGAAAAAAATGAAATAATTCCGATTATTTAAAAAAAATTAATTTCAATTTGAGTTTACTCTTTCTTTAAAATTACACAAAATAAAAGAAAAAAAAAAAACAAAAAACAACAGCACTTTTTAAAGAGAATTTGAAATTGAATTTTGTGTATGGAAATTCGAAAGTGAGTAAAGAGTGGTGACAAGGAAAGACAAGGAAAGTGAAATAAAAAATTCCAGAAAACCTTATTTTAACCTTCCGTTACTTATCAATTGTTTTTGTACTTTCGCGACTCAAGAAGTCGCTAATTTTTCACTTGAAAAATAATATCAAAATGATGTGAAAGTTCTAAAAAACTGCTACCGTAGCAAAATCGAAAATCGTAAAAATCGGATTAAAGAATATCATTGGAAAGGATTTTATTGTTGTCCTGAATAACAGCGGACTCCTCAGCAACAACGGAATCTGGAACCTTAGAGTGTTGCCAACACACAGAATGTAAAAGCTGACGAAAAAAAGGTATGTAAATGCATCTTGGTACTCTCTTTAATTTACAGCCTCATTCCATACAAACGAAACGTAGAAGTCAAAATAAAAAAAAAATTTTTTTCCCGGCAAAGTCAAGAAAGCAGAACTAATTGTACTGATTATAACCGTATAATCGTATGTACAAGCATTTAATCCACATTATATGAAGATATAATGGATATATTTAATAGTAAATTATATGGTACATCAATTTTAATTGAAATAATAATAATTTTAAATTTCATCTGAAGTAAGGCTGATCTGAGAATAGTAAATTGTAAATGTAAGGCCATTGTATTTTACTCGTTTTAGTAAAAAAATTCTTTTTAAAAGTAAAAAAAGTCTTTTCACATCTTTTCACAAAAATCGACAGAATAATTATTTAAAAAATAACGGGTCAAGTAACATTTTCGACTCTTCATTCAAAGTTTATAAGAGAGGTCTTGAGAAAATAGAAACATCCTTCAGATTTTATATCATGTTTTCGTAAAAGTCTTCAGAGATGGAGCTGTTGTTGTTGTTGCTCTTAAATGCTAATAGTTGTACTGATGTACTTTACCGTACTTTACCTCTTTATATACCAAAACATCAACAGATAAGTGTGGTTAAATGAGTCCTCTTTAGCATTATGTTGCCCAAACCGAACAATACCTCTGCAACAAATAATTGTTTAATTCGGAGTCTCCAACCGTTTTGAGCCCGAGGGCCACACAGCCTCTCTTCCCTAAGTCCCAAGGGCCGTTTGGGTGCTTTGCCAAGTTTGGGTCACATGTTGCCCGTTTGGGCCATTTGGGTGCGACCAACAAAAATGCAAAGGACATAATCCTCAGCCTAATAAACAAACAAAACACGACCGTAAGAATGTACGAACGATATTTTTACCATTTTTTTTAGTAAATTTTCACTATTTCAATTTGTTGTCCATTCAAAGCTCGTCCATAGCGAAAAAACCTTCTGGTTCTTACTTATCAAATAACATCACGAGGACAATTTAGAAATTTTGATAATTTAAACTTTTAAATTTAAAGACGCGAAATTTAAAAAGACACCTCTTGTTGAAAGAACCTTTATTATTGTACTTATATAAAAAATACGATACCTTAGAACAGTAATAGGTAAGTAACTGTCGCCCCGAAGACAATATAATTCACTTGTTTTTTATCTTTTCCATCAAACGATTTTCCCAGTCGATTATTCTAAAGGAATTTTTTTAGGGACATACATTTATTACTCAATACTAGATGATCTTATCCATCTAGTATTCATTGGAGCCTCTAAGTTTGGCCTGCGAGTGTGTGGGTCTAACTGTTGACCTTTTTCAGTTAGTTGTAGCGGTTGCTCCACTAATTCTTCGAATGGACATGATTATAGTATATAATTAGTGACTTGCGGTTGTAAATATCTTTCGTCTAAACAATTAAACAAATGTCGGTGTTCGTGGTAGCACTTTTTAGGTCACCTCGCCGTATCCGGCTCCGAAGGTACCAAAATACATGTAGCTATGTGGAATTGTATGGCCCAGTGACGGGATCACAGCTGATCGTGTGGCCCAGATAACGATTTTTGTTTAAACTTTAATGTTTTCCGTGTTTTTCTTTTGTTGTTTTCGGCAGCCCGTTGTTGTGTGTCTGTCTCTTGATTGCTTTTTATTTGCCTAAAATTTCTATTATCTGTTGTCTGTTGTCGCTGAGTGTTGCTGCTGAGTATTGTGGTCGGTTGCCGCCTGACGCTCAGTCACTGTGACAGTTACAAGAACTTTTGGAACGCGAACTAGGTCGCTCGGTCGGTCGGTTGGTCGGTCGGTCGGTACTTGTAAGAAGCTTTGATAATTGATTTTTATCTACATTTTTGTATGTTTTCTTCAGGTCTTTCTGTGACTTTCGGGTACGTACTCTTTAAAAAGCTATTAAATTGACTGGAATAGTATAAATATGACCGCAAATGCCGACAGTGCAATGTTGAAGTTGGTATTTCTTCGATTTCGGTTTCCCTCTTCCATTTTGGGCATTATTTTATGCTATTAAAACCTCGCATTCTTACAAAAAATTAAGTAAAGCCCCACAAAAAATGAAATAACACCCAAGCTTAAAGGCCCAAAAAAGTTGAGCCTTATTTGAAAGAGCCTGCTGCTAAAGAAAAGTCTTCAATTGACATTTCACGGCACGATGGCTATCATCGTCTCAGCACCAAACAACCGAATGCTATGAACTGTTAAGAGTCGTTTCTCCGGCTGTCGTAGGAAAAACGATTTTAATGCTCAAAGAATGGTTGCTACCGCTGCTGCTACTGCCATTGCTATTCCTTCTGCTGCTTCTCATCAAAAGTGAGAAATACTGTCTTGTAAATTGCTTCAATTACTCGCGGAGCCAGTCAGAAGCGTTCAAGCCGCAAAGGATTCCTGCTTAACTGCGATGCTGCGGACTGCAATTCAGCTCGTTATGTAGCTCCTATGGAAGCTTTCACTTCGTGCACCGAATCCCATCGTTCCTTCCCTCTTTTTCCTTTCTCATCAACATCTCATCATCATCATCATCATCAGCAGCAGCAGCAGCAGCAGCAGCAGCAGCATTATCGTCAGCGTACTCTGCGCCTCTAATCAGCTAATTAGAAGCTGCATTAAGCTGCCGTCGGAATGTTGCCGACAGCTCGTGTTCTCGTCTAATGATGTCTTCATGCTGCCGTGTGCAGTCGTTTATCTGACAGGTACGAGTATATATTTACGTGCGCACGCGCATCCGACGAGCGCACTCGTCCGCTCAAAAGCATTCGGCATTAATTAACACTGCGCTCAGAGCTTGCTTTGATGCAACAGTTTTGCTGCATGCAGGGCAGCATTGAAGCAATTTGATTCTTTGGAGCCAAAGAGTACCTTGTAAGTGTGTGTATGTGTGTGTGTGTGTGTGTTTTTCAGACTGTGATCAAGTGCCGAGACATGATTTATTTCATTCTTCCTGTCGTCAGAGAGCTGTTGCTATTCTGGCTTTTACTGCACTCTTCAGGAACTATTTTAATTAAAAATCAACATTTTAGGATTTTTCACTTCTGCATTTGCCATTAATTTGAAAGCATCAGCCGGTACCGGGCAGTGGGTAGGCGGTAGTCGGTAGTCGGTAGTCCGGTGACGGGACGAGCTTGCCAGAAGATTCCTCTCGTAAAGGATAATGTTGCCACATACAGCAATTATTTTAAACGTTACAAAAACCTGTCCAACGCGTATCAAACTTAAGTGCACACTCTCAAGAACAGCACATTCTCAGAGAAAGAGAAAGAGAGAGAAAGGGAGTGAGAAATCACGACAACTGAGTGCTGAACACTCAGGGAGTGTCTAGTTTACTGATGACTTATCGGTTAAGTAATGAATAATAGTTTCATTCGGTGAGTTTGTTTGCATAATTTATGTACGTTTCTCGTTGTTAGCTTAATAAACATAACAATAAAGCTTAGTAATTCTGCCATAAATCGAACTTTCTTGGAATTTGATGATCTTTAGCAAGGCCTTAATAATCTTTTATCACTTTAAGAATATTTTTTTTAACATTTTTTATATATTTAATGTAAAAAAGTCGATTCCAATCAAAAGAATTTACAACTAAAAGTACGGAAAAAGATTTAAAAAAATTCAAAACCGACTTTTGACCCTTTAAGGTTTCAATTTTATCGAAAAAAAAGATTCAATTTTTTACGAAAAAAAAGAAAATCAAGTTTTCATAAAACATTTTGGGAAAAATCTAAAGTTTTACAAACCACTTAGATGCCAAACGGTTCAAAAGTGACCGTGCTTTTTCGAAATGGTATAAAGGACGAGAAAGTAAAACGAATTCGACGGCAAATGAAAGTAAATTTTATTCGACAAGCTAAAATATTAAATCCAATCTAGAAGTAGAAACAAAAAAGCACAGAAAAGAAAAATTTCAAACTCCGGAAACTCAATAACCACCGTTGGTTGGTTACGCTAAAACGGAAGAAAAACTCGAATGGACTTCGACAAATAAACTCACTTTGAAGGGAATATAAATCATTCGCAGGATTTGTTCAGTTGTATCGTATCAATTAACGGAATTGAAAGCATTGTCCACCGTCAAACCTTCCCACTTTTCTCCCGTCTTTTTTTGAACCGGGCGCTGTTCGCGGCAAGACAAGAGAGGCCAAGCTCTTTTCTGGGGGCACCCTGCCGCACGCGAGTGAGCAGCACCAGGTGAGTACGCATTGGCTGATGGATTGCATTTGCTTAAAATAAGCGGAAAGAGAGCAGCGCAAAGAGACGCAGTTGCTTCAGTTGTCTTTAGTCGTCTTCACCCTGCATGCTCTCTCTTAACCATATCAATATTTTCCACGTTGCAAAGTAAACAGTTCTCGACTCGTTGGTTCCTGATCCCTCTGATTCTCTCTCCGCTTCCACGCTCCGCTGCTTGTTGGCAAATATTTGCAATTTGTGTGGAAGACAGCTGAAGCAACTGAAGTCTTCCGCAGCTCTCATCAACATGCGCCCAGCATTTGTTGCATGCAAATTATGCACGCTTATTGTTGTTGTTTCTGTGTTGGGTACCTGGATCTTGTATTTCTGGTTATGGAGGTGACGTGGCAGTGGCGGCGACTGCGTTACCATCTCATTGAAACGCATTTGCATTTGAATTCATTACCTCTCGCAAAGTCTTCGTGATTGAATTCTTCACTTTACAATTCTTGGCTCTTGATTTATGAGTATTTGTTTGAGTGTTTGCTATGAGTGGACGTTTGATCTGTCGAGTCAGAATTTCTTAAAAACATGAAATATGATATCTCTTCGAGAATCACATTAAATTATTGAGAATGACGTAAAAGAGGTGGAGCTTGGGCCATAAAAGCAGTGCCGCGTGATCGCCATAAGAGAGAATGGCATCAAGAGCGAGCTTTTTCCTTCGCCGGATCAATGGTAATAAAATTATCAACTCCATCAGTGAATATCGGTGCCTTCTGCAACAACAAACACAATTCATTTTAAGCATACTGCCATTTTGTGGGGCACAGTGACACAAAACGATGCAACTGCGAGAGTAAAATAAAAACCAAGTCATCCAGGTCAAGAATTTTACCTTATTCCAAATTGTTTTCTTTATTTTAAATGAAATAAATTCAATTTTCGTAGTGTAGACTATCGAGATTTTCCGACCTGTTTGTTAACCGATCTCGTCTGCGAATCTCGTTTCGACTGAGAATATCTCGTCTTGGAAACTTTAAAAAACCACCAAACTTTCAATATATTATTGTTTAATTTGCATTTCATAAACGTTCCGAATAATATATGACAAGATTTTCGACGACAATATTTACATTTAATTTCGGGGTCTGATAAATCTTGTCTTGTTCTCGGGCTCTCGTAACTCGGAATCTGGTGTCGACTGCGAAAACCAGTGTCTAACTCTCGAATATCGTTTTAGAATTCGAAAAAAACTCGGGAATTTTTTAATTCAAAATTAAACATTTTTTAAAGAACATTTGAAGACAGTTAATGCCGTTAACTTTTTTTTAATAATTATCCACGGTACAGTTCCAGACCAGCTGTTACCATGCTTGACTAACGAGTTTCGCTGACAGTAATGCGGTTTAGTTCTTGCATCGTTATCGCGATGTGAATCTGCTGTGACCCCGCCCTTTCCCGCAAACTAAATTACCGTGCCGTAATCAAGAAAGAACTGAGGAGGAAGAAATACCTACGAGGCAGCTGTGCCTTTCGTGCCTTTCCTGCCTTTTTGGGCATTTTTCATTATTGGCATTATCATGATTTCACGGGAGTTTAGTTTTTGCAATATCTTCTGGCTGGGTTGGTTGTTAATTGTGCAATTAAGAGTAACGACATTTCGGTATGTAAACGGTTAAAATTAATATTGTGTTAACAATTTATTGCTTTTAACGAGTAACGAAATACATACTCTTCATGCACGTCATTCCGCCGCGTTAGTTTTTCGCTGTGTTTGCTTTAGAGAAGCTCCTGCAGACGTCTTAATGTCAATATATGTACACAAAATGAACCTACGCTGTTAACGCACCTCAGCACTCCCACTTCTTATGACACACACACACCAGCAGGCTTCGTTAAAAGTCGTTTGCGTTTTATTCTCTACTCTCTCTCAATGATTACGCATACTCACTCGTAATGATAGTAACTCGCTCTCGCTCGTTGCGACTAATTGTGACAGCGAGTTAATTGGTTATTATCGCTTTTGTACCAATTTCTTAAACGACGAGTATCATAATCTTGGAGTTTTATTGGGCTCGCTACAGCAACAACCACGATGCACGTACATACGTACTACTTTTGGAGTCGTCTTCTCTTCAGAATTAAGTGATGGTGAATTTCAGCAAATAAAAAATGATATCAAACTACCTGAAATTTATCACTTCAAGATTATACTTACACTGTAATATTTTACCGAATTATAATGGCAGAGGTGGTAGAGGTGGGTGGATAGGAATTCAATTTGCCGCTTCAGTAGTGTCCGTTGACTCTTATCTCAACTGCCGACTATAATATATTTTATCGCTTGTTCTGTCTTTCCTTCTTTCTTTGTTTTCTGCTAGAACCCATTTTTGGTTACTATTTTATTTGTGTTAAATATAAAAGAATGGCCTCCCTCTGGTTGTTTATGGCGTGTTAAATAACTTACGACCCTTCCGCAACAAGCATAGACTAAAGTAGAACTATGATAATTTGTAGTTGCGAAGAAGCATTTAACATTTCGAATTGAAGGCCTGCCGTCCGGGCGACCGGACACCTGCTGCATAATTATGTTATGATAATTACGCAGGAAGAAAACTCAAATTGAATTCGTAGAAAACCTGACTTAAGCAGAACTTCTGATAATTTCAGCCTTAAAAATGTTGTAATCAATGGTTTTGTTTTTCATTCTCAATGTTCGGACGAATCAAAGTAAAGTAGATATTATGCAAAGAAAGAAAAATTTTGAGTTTGTAAATTTGTGCACTCACAAAATCGAAGTTTAGGATACACTGAGAAGAGAAGAGAAGGGAGACTTATACGATATAACGATTGGCGAAAAAGACAAAGGTGCTCTCTTTTGCAAACGTAAACTGAGCAGCAAAGTTCAAGAAAAAGAGGTTTCAAAAAAACTCTCACGGAAGAGCATTCGTCCTATTCGAGACATTTTAAAGAATGATAATGGTAGAAGTTACTGGCGCAGGAAGGGTTGAAGGTTGGTTGAGATATACTATACTCGATGTGAACAAACGAGTACATTCTGTTCATTTGTATTCTAAGGACTAAAGAATGTGAATACAAAACCTTGCAAACAATGAAACATGATTGTTGAAATTACACTTGATTGCGTAAATGCTCAATGAAGCAATTTGATTTCTTACATTACAAAGGGTTGAAAGAAAGGAGGGTTGAAGGGATACGGATGGAGAAAGACGGGAGAAACAGGAAATTGGATAGAAAAACCCATGACTTCAATAAAGCTATAGTCACTGAAGGGTTGATTCAGTGACTACAAAGGATTTACTAAATGAAATACTGTTTCTGATTTGCGTCAAAGTATGACACACCAAAGTTACGAATAGCAGAAGCCACATTCTTGGTGACCGACCACCAGCACCGACATGACTAACAAAAACGAGAAGCAGTATGAGGGACGACGAGTAAGATAAAAAGGCCTATCAAATTAAATAAATACAAGCAGGTAAAAAAATCCCCACAAAAGCAAAAGAAATAACCAACAACTTTGCCAACTGACAGACGGCAGGCTTGAATGGGCTGGAATGGGCTTGACTGGACTTGAAGTATTGAATTGTAATCGTTATGTAAATGAAGGCTTTCAAAAATATCAGATTTCTAGCATATGGCCTGCTTCAGTTTTCGCCCCAACCAACGGTCGCCTTTTCCTCCTTTCTCTACAACTTTTAAACAATGCTTTTGGACTTTTATTTAGTTGAGACATAGCTACAAAAAATATAAGCCTTTGAATTTATTACCGCAATAAAAGTCTTAATGTACGACGGCTTCTCCAGTGTGAAGTATTTGCATTTTCGAATGCAATTATTTGGTACATTAGTATTCATCACTAACTCTCATTCAACTTCTAACTCTCTCTAACTGTCAGAAGTCATTACAGAAACCGAGACATCGGTTTATTTATCGATGTAAAATCGTTAAAAGTCTAAGCTGGCAGGATTAATTTTTCGCCTTTAAAAAAGGTGTAAACTGTGCTGATTTCCAAACAATTTCAATGATATTCAATCACAAAATCTTGACAGCATACTGAATAGGCTACTGAAGAAGAAGAAGAAATAGAAGAAGATTGATGGTGAGTTTGGGATATAGTGAATATATGGACCTACATACGATATATTCAGCAGCTTTATTTGAATTCAAAACAGCTTTTCTCAAACTGCACCCATTTTCAAAATCTTCTCGTTAAATTTCGGATTTGTGGCAAAAGGCGTTTGGTGAAGCCTTTTTTGTTGATGTGTCACAAAATTTGACAAAATGTAGCTATAATTTATTACAATGGAAAATTTGCACAATTTCTTTCAAACTTCACAACAGACACAAGAAGAAGCTCATCAATCTTCATTCAACGAAATCGAAAAAAAAGAGCTTTCCCCAAAACGTCCTTACCCGAATTAAATTGGCCAATTTAGTGATGATAAAGCATGTTGTCATTCAGGCACACTGACAGTCACACAAGCCGACCGACCCGTATCGGCACACACATGCACATACTCGTGCATATGCATACGTGCGCGCACTGCCGTCCTCGGGGCGAAAAGAAATAAAATTTTGTCGTTACCCAAAGAAGTTCCGGTCGCCATTGTTACATGGAACAAGAAAAAATAACGGAAACGGAACGGAAAATAGTAAACAATTCAAAAGTCACAAAATTGCTTCTAAAGTTTAAAAAAAACAACAACAGCAAAAATTAACTTTTATGCTGGCAACGTTGGCCGAAAATTATTAGCAGCCGTCATGAAGCGAACAAGTTGGTAACTAGCGGGGGGGGGGGGGGGGGGGGGAAGAGGAAGAAACTACTATCGATCAAAACTGGCAATGAAATGCTCTGAGGAAGAGGAAAAGTTAGAGGAAGAGTGTGCCAGAGGCTCTGCGAAAGGAGGGCGCTCATCAGCAAAAGCGAAAATGGGGCCCACTTTTTAAAGGCGTTAGTGTCAGGGACGAAAACGACGGGGCAGGGTATGGTCGGGATTTGGGTAGAACAATTTGGGTACGACTGTGAGTATGGCTGTGTGCGTCTGTGTGTGTGCGTGCGTGTGTGTGAGTAATGTATGATATGTGGAGCAGTGAAATGTGCGCTATTCATTTTCGAATTTATTACGCTTCGGGGAAAAGAAAAAAATGGGGCAAGTTAACCGCACTGACTGCGGTTTGTGGCGCACGCCAAAGCGCTCCTTGCACGGTTCCTTTTTCGCCGCCAGTCTTCTTCACGTTGTATTGTGTTGCGAAAAATGAAAGAGCAAAGAAAACGGAAGACAGATATATATACGCGTGTGTGTGTGCGTGTGTGTGCGCGTGTGTGTTTGTATATTTGCATTGAATATGCTAAAGAAGTTTACATTTCGTGTGCGTGCGTGGGTCGCTCTGCTGCCGGAGGCCTTTCGCCTGACGGGCCTGGCAGGGATAAACGAAAAAAAGAACGAAATTTATAGGTTACGAGCTTGTCACCAGCGTGTAAAAAATGGCTTCCATTAAAGTGTCCGCTGTCAAGAGGAAGCAAATCCGTATCGATTTTCCTCGAAAAGGCAACAACAAATATCATCGCGTACGTCGACGATGGCTGGCACTTTGTTTTGCAAAACCACAGACAGATTTTGAAAACTTCTGTGGCTGCGATAACGTTTAGGTGAAAACATAAGAAAGTGTACGAGTATTCCTTTCTTCGCTTGCTTTCTTTTATATTTTGTCCTTGATATTCTCTAAAAATGAGTGGCAAATGCAAAGAATGGCGCTTCCTTTTCTCAATCAGTAAAGAAATCGTTCACAGGAGTGGGCAAATTTTACTGCCTCATTTCATTTAGAATCACGTCGTGTTTATTGATCCTCACTGAGCTCAAAAAAACCAGCAAAGCGCGCTTAATATTTCCATTAACTTCAGCGGCGTTAACGAATATGTCTGGAGAAGCTGAACGACGCGACAGTTTGCGGCTGGAGGCATCAAAGCTCTCATATGGGTTCATTATTTTCAGGAGTTAGTAACTCTGTGATTTTAAAAAAGAACTCTACTCTCGTCCTCCCCTCTTTTTTAATCTTTTTTTATAACAAGAAAGGAATTATCAGAAAATTCTCTGATAAACTGAAAACCGCCATCGCTTTAACGATGAAAATAATAGCTATAATAACAATAACAATAACAAGCACAGTTCCGAACGATCTAAATTTAGGAAGTTGATATATCAAATTCAGCAGCAGTACCCATTAAACCGAACCAAGTGGTACTCTTCAAATTAGCACGTCAAGAGCGGCTGGATAAAGACTTGCTTTGATCCGCTGCCACGTAAGCAGAATATAACCGAAGTTTTATTGAATAAGAGAGAGAGAGAGAGAGAGAAAGAAGAAGTGGCGGCAGAGAACACTTGAATAACGGAGCAACCATGGAGCTCTTAAGAGAGGGACTACAGTGGTGGCAAGAGCAATGCTCTTAGTTTAGTGCTTAGAATGCGAAAAAATTACTTTGTGGAGAGAATTAAATTTATTTATAGAGCTAATTTCGCAGACGAGGTCAAAATGGGAAAATATTTTTAATATCGTCGATAATAATGTTGTTGTTATGGGTAATATTTTCGAATGAAGGCAACAGATTATACATTATAGAATACAGGTAATACTTTATAGAAGAAAATTAAAAGCCTCTCCGAGTTCGGTGAGTAACGGACCCGCCCCTACAAATCGCCTCTCTCACAAATCGGTTCCTTTCGAAATTCATCAGCAAACAAAAACTTTGAACGAACGACTTCTGTCAAACTGTCGAACTTACTCAAATATCGAAGGATTTGACAAACATGCTTTATGCGGCGCGATAAACGCACACACTAGACTTATGAGTCTTCTTGAAAGTGCACCTAACGCAATCCTATGTAAATCGATAGCTTTCATAGCTTTCAATCTGGTTTTAGAGCTGATAAAAACTTCTTCCAGCTTCGCCCTTTCGTCCGTCCATCTGACAGACGTCGTGCATTACTTGGCTGCAGGGACCCAAATAAACAACAACAAAATCAGGCCCAGTGTGAGGAAGGGAGGCGACCGACCATCACAAATCGTTGACAAACTTTGCGTTATCAAAAATTTATTTCTTTTTATGATTTGTTCGTTTCTCGGCGGTAAACGGAGTGGAAAGCGATTGAAAAAAAGCTCGATCTCAAATCGACCAACCAACCGTACCGAGTCTTATGCATGGCTTTTCAACTCTTTCGGCTTTAGTCTGAGCTGTGCCATCATTCAGCTGTTCGGTGAAGAGCGGACGCAGTTGACGATGGGTGTCCCGCAACTTTTCTCATCAGCTTCGATTTCAGACACGTTTTTGACTTTTCATCGTTCCTCTTACCTCGTACCCTCGGCCGCCGACGACACGCACCGCAACGCATTGTTTTCTTGTTATGTTTGCGCTGCGAGGCCTCGTCCCTCCAGAGCCGCCGATCATTATCATCTTCGGGCAGTTGCCCGAACTAAAAAAAGAAATTAGGGTTAAGCATTTTTCTATGAATTAAAAAAGCAATCCGTTAGCAATGCGTAACCAACGCGGACTTTGGCTTCCTTTTTGTTTTGTTATCATTTTATGTCTTTTGTATAAATGTTTTTCTCATTATTTGCGGCTGAATCCGCCGCCGCCGCCGTTACTTCAAAAAAAAGCGGATCAGGTTCCCGCCAAGAAAAAGTTGGAAGAGCAGAGAGATTTTATCTGTAGAACAAACGGGAAAAGTTATTATGTCAGAGCTAAATCGTCGTAACTTTTAAGCGTAATGAATAATGCCCGAGATTTAAATCATTTCGCAGATGACATTTCCTTTGAACGAAAACATAACAAAGCTTGATAAGACTAGTCCATAACTAGTATAGATTCGAAAGAAAACGCGAAAGGGCCGTGCTGGAAAAGGTTTAGAAATTATGCTTTGCGAGGTGGTCGACGTTTTCTTGTTTTCTTGGAAAAGTAATTTAAAAGTCTCTTTTGATTATCTTTTCAAGGAGGAGCATCAAGGAGGAGGAATATTGGCCCACGGAAAAGCGTAATGTGGACCCACACCCACACGCCTAAAATAGCACAATTAAAGCGTGATTAATGTCAAATATCATCAGAGACAGCGACTAAAAAAGCATCTAATTAAGATGAAATCTTAGATTTAAGCTGCGATTATAGGCAAAGAATTTGTTTAAGGCACGCTACGTCACGTAACGATCAGCCACAAACAATCAGGCTTAGCCCTACTCACTTGCAATCTGTCTGTCGTTGAAGAAATCTATTTCCGGGAGGCACGTTTAATGACCGTTTCCGTTGTGGTTTTTCTATGAAGAAGATAGAGGAGAGTCCTCGAACGCTTATTAAACGCTTATGACGATACGTTTTCGTTTGCCAAAATGCGTTTATTGCCTTTTATTAAGCGACGACGCGTATGGTCGAGGAGAAATGCTTTTATTTTAAAAGGACAAAATTGTTTAATAGACGCATAACGACCCACAACAACGAACAATTTTCACTTGCGTTTTACTCTTTTTTCTACATTTTTCAAGTCTTTCAAAGATATCGCGTTGGTAGAAGTTTTATAGCTCATGTCTTTATCTAAGATATCGGCAGATGCCTTTTTTACAGGCCGTAAAATATGATACACTTGTTACAGAGCGCGCAAGTACGCGCGAGTATGTGACTGCGTACTTAGAACACTGGAGACATGTCTCAATGCTCAGCATGGCCGGTCCTTTATCTTTACTGGTCTTTTATGGCCCAAAGACAGGCCGTATAGTCCATAAAAACCTCATAAACGAATTTTTTATGTGCGCATTTATACGTACAAGTATGGTCTATCTATAATGTTTGTAAGCGCTTATAAAATTATTTACGATATGTTTCAACGTTAACGAGCCTTTCAGCTATTTACGAATTTTTCAGGTGGTTTCAGAATTCGAGAGTTCAACTTCACTCGCTCGCTCGCTCTCTCTCTCTGTCTTTAGAGGTACCCTCGAATTAATGCGGAAATAGGTTCGACACTTGAAGGCTTCAACAGAAAAAGAAATCGTCTCAAATTTATTCGGGAAATAAAAAGCTGGAATCAGAATTGATTACCTTTTCGTTGGGGCAAAGGTGCACAGCAGGCGCGCTTAGGTCTGTCAACCTTTTTGTCACTTTAAACGGTAAAAAAAAATCGAAATCGAAATTGAAATTTATATTTGTCGCCACATTGCCGTAACGATATACTATAAAAACGAACATCATCAATTCGATGGAAATGTGATACGATATAAAAAATCATTTATGTCTCTGTAAAAATCTTCATATTTATTCATTACTTTGAAAGAAGATACAGTAACTGAGACAATATATTGATAAATTGATCTGCGGCGTTGAGGTTTTTATCAAACATTTTCTCTTACAAAAAAGAGAGAGCGAGTCATCATCATCTAACTCTTTACAGCCAAAGCACATTGCGGCAGCGACAGCGGCAGCAACTCTCTCTCGCTGCTCAGCAAAGTACATTAGAGCAGCGACAGCAAGTCGGCTATTTGTTTTTGTATTCTGTATCCCATTCTCTCGTCTTGAAAGAGAGCTTACTCTCCGTATATTTTTCAATACAATTTGTCGGATTTTCAGTGAAAATTGGCAACACTGAATGAAAAAGAGAGTGGAAAAAAGAGAGTTTTGCTTGCTGCCGTAATAGAATCTATTTTTCAGGGCAGCGGCAGCACCCATAAGCCTCTATATAATTTGCTGTTGCTGTTGCTGCCGCTGCCGCAATGTGCTTTGGCTGTCATTATCAAAGAATACGTTCGGTAATGAGTGCTGTTTTTCCAATTCGCTTAAATCGTTAAAGTACATAATAGTACTTCTTAATTAGCAACTTCTTTAATCTTAAGCCCAGATTAATTAATTTGTTGGTGTATAAGATGCGTTCTACTTTTAATTTCTACTGCTCTTAATCAACTCAACCCCTTCCCTACTGGTACCCCCGTACATAGTCGTAAAAAAAAGGAATCTTAACCCTCCTTATTTTGTACTTTTTGTGCCATAAGCAGCCGCGTACGCAACATACTCGCTGCAGTTTCTTTTCTCCGACGGACTGTGTTTGGAATCTCTTGACACTGATTGGCCACTTGACGAAGTCGACTGTTTCCTTTGTTGTTGCTGGCTGGCTGGCGAACCGTCAGGGTACTCTATTTCCAGAGCACTTCAAGCAATTAAAGCAGTAGCCACGATTTCATTAAAGTCGTGAACCCGCATCGGCTCAATTTCAAAGATTTCTACAGATTTCAAAGAATAACGCATGAGTTTATCAAAGCCAGCTTTTTCAGTGCATTAATTGAATGTATTGTACAATTGTTGTTGTTGTTGTTGTTGTTGTTGTTAGTTACTTTATAATCATAATGAGTAACGAGTATTATAAAGAGCAATTGAATGAATTCTAATATTCGCAACCTCGAGCCAGATTCCATTCTCATTAGTCGCCCGGCGTTCCTCTCACATTCACCCTCGTATAAACAGAATGTATTTAAAAGAAAACGCTTTTTTATGGCTTCTCTGTTTCGGTGCGGTGCGTATGCAAGTGTGTGTGTGTGTGTGTGTGTGTGGGTAAGTGAATGTAGCACAAAGGTTACCGACTGCAACCCTTCTTTTTACAAAAAGTGTTCTGCTTTAGTATTTTTTTCTCTTATCGTTCTCATGTCTTTAAATTTATTCCTATTTTTTTTCTCCACAAGTAATAATTTCCGTTTTGCTGGGCTTTGCTGAGGCTTCTTTTTCCCGGCCTCTGTTAGTAAAATTTTTTTACAATTTTATTAACATTTTTTTTCTGTTTTTTTTAGTTCTTTTAGAGGTTGAAAGGAAATTGAAACGGTTTGGTTGTTTAGCCAAAAACGTCCCTGCGTCTATGTTTCCTTGTCCCTGCAAGCACCCAGTATTCCTTCTAGAAGATGATTTCATTTGTTTGGTGGTTGTTGTTGTTGTTTTGACCGCTGTTTGTTTGGGGTTTTCTCCATCCTTCGGAGATTTCCGTTTCTATATCTTTATTTTCTTCCTCTTTTAAAGGGTGATTGATAAGTATTCATGTTAGGCAAGAGAAAATATCTTTCTTATCAAAATTTTAATTTAGCTTTTAACACAGTCGGCCCTTTTGGGTCGAACGACCCAAACATTGGGGCTAATGATACTCCACAACTTCTTCAAACCCTCCAAAAACTAAGATCTCTTAAACTCTAAGAGACAAGGTTCAATTTTGATGACAACTTTCCCCTTTCGAGGCACTCCGCTCTTTCCGGCAAGCAATTTTTCCTTTTTTAAAAGCAACAAAAAAAAAATCGTCGGGGCTTAATCTGAAGAATACGACAGCAATTCCTCGTAATCTAATTTAAGCAATCTTGCCGTTGCCCGTTTGGGATAAATGCGTTATTGTGATGAAAGAGCTCTTTTTCCTGCGACAAATGGACAAGCATTTTATATTTTAAGTGCGTTGTAAAATCTACCCAATAATTGACCATAATACCACTGTTGTGTGGTCATTTGACCCTTTTCCAAATAGTCAATGAAGCTCCTCAAGCGCCTTTTGCATCATCCCACAAGCTTGTGTCCTTGCCATTATTGTTGAACATTCGCTATCCAAAGTCCACAAACAAACAATTCGATTCTGGCACACCGAATACGATTAGCAGGGATTATTTTGATCGATTTTTTCGAGGTCTATTTAATGGTCCTCTTCATTCAAAAACCAGATAAACGGGCCGAATTTAGGCTTCGTTGAATGCGTTGAGCCAATATCCTGTAAATAGTTGTCTGCAAAGGTCCTCCTTAATGGTCCTCATAAATTATATTAAACTTATTCTTGATGTGCGGGCTATACACGTTTTCGATTCAAAAACCTGGACCTAATCCTCGCACGACCGTTGAAAAAATTGCTAAAGACAAAGAATGCAATGGATTGCGCTGAAATAGAGACATAGATATTTAAGATACAGATAGATATAGATTAGATATAGCTATTTTTTTATTAAACAAAGCGACTCAACAAAACTGGAGTCGTTTAGACCTTAGACCTTAATCAAACTTATCCACGTGAAATTCTAGGTACAATATATTATCGTCGCCTGAAGGAACTCTCTCGGGAAAAAGATGCATTCAAGGGTTAAAAAAAGGGGGTTAAAAAAAGGGGGAGAAATGAGAAGCTTTTAAAGAAAAAGAAAAATTAAGAAGCAAATCTTTTTACTCTCATTCTTTTCAGAAGTACATACGTAAGTCTATAAGTACGAGTATGTCTGAATATGCACAAACTGTGTGTGCATACATTGTGCATACATACATATATAGTACATACCACGCTTGAGTGCCAGGCCTCAAGTAGTGGGAGAAACACTTTCCGCTTTGTACGTGCCGAAGCCATGTACGTAGATATACGCACTCGAAAGTCATCGAGGGTTGAGGCAAGCTCTCGGAGGCAAGCGGTAAGCGTTGTGCGTTGTTCAGGCCGGAGGCAACCAGACCAGACTTTGCGAAAAACCAGAGCGAAGTCACAAGAAAGTAAAACCAGTTGAAAACTCTGGGTCTCATGCATCAGTGGCATCTTGAGGCACTAACTCGGCAGGGGGGCAGGAGGTCAAGCGGATTTAATAGAGTACATTAAATTGACTGCGAATGAGAAGCCATAAATATCAAACTGGGCTTGCGCTTATTTACGAGTATACTCGTAGTTGATCGCAGTTGATTTATTTCAAAATTACTTGAGATCTTCATTATTCTAATGAGCAGAATAAAATTCTGATTAAGATCTAGCCATTATAAATAACATGAATATTGAGTTCTCAATATCCTTTGATTTCAACTTAAGCCAGGAAAGGAATCGACGAAAGTCAATACAAATCGACGGTAATCCTTGTGCCAGCCTTAATTGAGTAATGACAGTAATGACACAGTAATGACAGAGCATTTTCGAGACGCCTCCTTTTCTTTGTCCCAGCAGCAGCAGCATTGTCCTGGCGAAAAGGTCGAGCAAGTTTTTAAGGAGCGGCTGGTCATGGCGTGGCTTTAAAAGACCTCTCCGCAAGTTTCAATGCCGAACGACGCTGTGACGCATACAGAATGTCTGACAAAGGCACCGACCCAGACGCTTAGACATAAAGTCTGACATGTGAACACAATTTTTCTGTTGCTGAAGGACAATGTCAGTGAAAGCGAACGGAATGCAGAGAAGTAAGGAAGCAAACTGAAGGACTGCCTAAGGCAGAGGCCGTCGTATACGTTGTCGTATACACTTCTGATGGTATAGAACCAATCAACCAATGGTAGCGTCGGCAACAACGATTTTGACGCAGAGACGACATACACAAGGAGAAAGGAAGTAAGGAAGGAAGGAGGAGCAGGAGCAGGAGCCGGAGAAGCAGCAACAAAACTACTGAAAGTCAAGTCCAAGTCTAGCAGTCTCTCGTCTGTAGAATGTGAGATACGTGACAGTGGCGCCAGCAGAAGAGTCGCCGATAAACGAATCCAAGCAACCCAAGAAGGTCGTAAAAGATAAGCAGCGTTGGAGTACCTAGTTGGACTTTTTCGTTGACGCAATCAACGGCCGAAGAGGAGTCCACGAGAACTCCGCAACTTACGAATTAATATTGCCTTAATTATTTTTTATTATTTATACGCCTTGGTTTATTGGTTTTTCTATTTTTATTGAAGTTTTCATGGAATTTTTGTTTGCTGAAGGCTAAAATCTGCATTCGTTATTGATAATTTTTTTGTGAAATGTGAGAAACTTTATGGCCTCCGAGAAGCGTCGACAGAAACGTCGCGACGTCCAGAAACGTACTCCGAAGGCATTCAACTGAATAAGAAACCATTAAAGTACATAAAAGATATAAAATGGTACGCATAACCGATGACAAAATGCGTGGAAATAAAATACTCGTATCGCATATAACTTCAAATGCATAAATTTTGAAAAATTTTAATAAAACCAGAGAAAATTTATAGCGAGAAGCTTTTCAGTTCTTGAAAGCATGAATGTATATAAATATTTTAAAAAATATAAAAGGAACAATAAAAATAAAAAATAAAATATAAGAAAATAAAATAAAAAAAATTAAAAAAAATAAGAATAATAAAATAAAATAAAATAAAATAAAAAAAGGAATAAAATACTCGTATCGCATTTAACTTCAAATGCATAAATTTTGACAATAATTTAAAAAAACCAGAGAAAATTTATAGCGAGAAGCTCTTCAGTTCTTAAAAGCATCGATGTGTATAAATATTTTAAAAAATATAAAAGGAAAAATAAAAATAAAAAATAAAATAAAAAAAAATAAAATAAAAAAAAAATTAAAAAAAAAAAAATTAAAAAAAATAAAAAATTAAAAAAATAAAATAAAAAAAGGAATAAAATAGTCGTATCGTGTATAATTTTAAATGCATAAATTTTGAAAAAGATTCAATTTAATCATAGAAAATTTATAGCGAGCAGCTTTAGCTTTTTTAAAAGCTTGAATATATTGTATTATATTTTGAAAAAATATAAAAGGAAAGTATGTACTCTAAAAAAAAAGTATTTTTAAAGAGTACGACCAGCTTTAGTATGTTGGAATAAAAAGAAAAAATGCAGGAGTGTACTTTTAAGAACATACACTTAATAAAAAATTCATATTTTATGGATTTTATTATCTGAAACTTGCAATAAACATGTCTTAAAGAATGTCTATTTAAACCACTTTAAACCACAGACCACGCACAATTTAGCTGCCCGCGATATGCCATTTTTCCATAAGGGCATATATATATATATGTACAATACATATATATGTATGTACTATATAAAAACAAACCAAGTAATTAAGTAAATATCTTCCGGTAGCATAAAATATCTGTAATTATGCAATTGTTGAAGCAAAAATACACGATTTTGCTACTCTCTTGCAGTTTTTCTTTCTCTGACTCTCTTGTTCCTTCCCCTCTTCTTGTTTTTTTGCTCTTTTTGTTTTTCTCTAGTGCTCTTTATTAAATTTTTATTAATTTTCTTTTGTAAACTAAACTGTTGGCTCAGCGCCAGGATCAAAAAACCTCTCAATAGTACATAAAACTTCCATCAGCGGCACCCCGCACACAACCCCAACCCCCTCACCCTTCCCCGCAACTTAGCAAATAAAATTCTCTGCTCTTCCTAATCTTCATCTCGCGTGCGTTCAACCATAAGCGTGTATTTCTCGTTTAAGCCAACATAAGCGTTCGCATTCACAACAACCGGATTAAAGCTGCGTGCAAACAGAATGCGTAAATTTTGTCGTACTCCGACAAGATTTTGTCGGACTCCGTTTTGGTGTACGAACAGAACACGATGCGACACAAAACGTGTTTGTTTATCTATCGAGAGCAAGGTGCCATATTTACAGAAAAGGTTAATTTTTTGGAAAGTTTTTCCTTCAAACTTTCAACTGTCTAACAATAACTGGTAGTCTGAACTCTGGCAACTCCAAAAATTGTAGAAATGAACTCACACACCCACAAAACACTAACACCAGTAGGACATTTTGTAAATTTTCACAACGCATCCGACTCCGTATTTTTTGTCGTTCCGTATGTAAACAACGTTTTTTCTCTGTCTGTACAGCTCCATTGAATTCTGTGTAATACAACGGCTCCGTACGCATCCGACAAAATTTACGCATTCTGTTTGTACGCAGCTTTAGTAAAGCCACTCGGCACGTAAAACTTTCATTACAGCCACGAAAGCGAGCGTTGGTTTAATGAGCTGCAGCAAAATATTCCCATCTGGTTAACATTTTAGTACTTTCTTTCAACCCAAGCGAAATATTGAGCTTCTACGGTGAAGTGAGAAACCACAGATCAAAAGCGTGTATAAAAAAAATGCTAACGGAACGATTGATTGTTTTAGATTTCGAAAGGTTTTAAAAATGATTGAAAGAAGACCGTTATTTAAGATACACCGGAGCGTTTTAATGGATGGAGAGAGAGAGAGAGAGCATCCAGCCATTCGTGTATTATGATGCATTTTAAGCGAAAAACAAATTGGCCGCTTTGCCCTTTAATAGTACAACATTGCACTTAAATCATTAAAGTTGTTTTTATTAGAATTAATTATTGTATAATTATAATGCTTCATTAACTCGAAGGCTAATTAAACCATTTACTTTTGCATGCTCTTCAAATCGAAGGCATTTGTTTCTAATTAATTTTATTATAAGCGGTTTAGAAGAAAGCCCGAGCGACTGTAATTAAGCCGGCGGTTAATGAAAGGTCCGAATGGTATACTACGCTTGAGAAGTTTAGAAGACTTAACTCAAAAGTCGCATTAATTATATTTTCAGCACAATTTTGAAAAGCAAAAATAATTAATGCAGCCTTTTCAGAAAGAGGTTAAAAACAGTTTCGTGTTTAAGTGTTGGAAAAAATTAGTCTTCACGTCATTCCCCGCCATAAAATGACCCGATCACGGTACAACAAACGGTACTAAAAATACTTTAGGTTTTTGTTTCCAAAGCGCTTAAAAATTGTTAAGTGCGAAGTTCCTCACAATTTTTATACAAATTACTTAAGCCTTATCGACCGGCCAGCAACAATTCTGATGGTTTTGACACTTAAAAGCTTTTTCGAATCGACTCGAAATTTACTCAAGAGCACTCGACATAGCACTTGACAACTACTGATGGCGTTAAAGTGGAAAAAGCTAAAAAAACAAGAAGATAATTGATTATAAAAGCCTAAAAGATAATAACAAAACAATTATTCTCTTTAGTCTTTAGACTCTCGCTGTCACTCATTCTGACATAACACCTGCACGCATGCGTTACGCATGCGATTGTGATGTTTTTTTGTTTGTTTGTTGTGATGTCGTTACCTTAATTGAGATATTCTTAAAGGAGGTTCCCTCGATTTTAAGAGATTTCACCGAGACGATCTGTTGAAGGCTTGATTGGGACCAGAAACCTCGCACCGGATGGCTGACAAAATGGTTTTCGGTAATATAACAACACACTCTCACCGAGTAAAGCTCTTTGGGTTACTTTGAAAGGGTTGCTGGTTACCATGATTGTCGGTAGATACTCACACGATAGTGGCATTATGACATTAACCTTATTGACAACTCTTATGCATATTGACAAGTCCTAACAATATTTTAAGACTGTCAAACTTGCTGCCTGTTCAGTAATTAGTAAACATTGTGCAATATATAATTTGTATGCAGCGTCAATAGTAATTATTGCATCGTTGGAAGAAGGTAAAGTAGCAGGGAACACTACTACGCCCACTTGCCGTGACAATGGTAAATATTGTCTTCACAATTTGCAGTTTTCACGACCAATTCGGCGGTCATTATTAGCCTCGACGTACCGATGACGCAAAGCTTGCGTCATTTACTTGACAGTTTAACGTGATTTGTGTTGCCAGTTAGCAAAAAAAAAAAAAAAAATAACAACACAAAAAAGAGTAAACAGAACTGGGCGACTTTTGATATGATATGACAAAATGGCTGATTTAATACGGATAAGTTCTGTCGGGACACGAAAACATTGACTGAACTGACAGTTGTTTCGTGACAGCATTAATTTGAATTTTTTTTAATGGGTCGAAGCCTTTTTTCGACCTCTCAATTTTTCCAAGCATTCAAGCATTAATTTAATCAAATAAAAATTAGTCAAATAATAAAAAGGAACGTCTCTTCACATTTTTTTCGGACACAGAAATTGACTACTTATTTATTATTAATGTGAATACAATTTCTTTAAATAAAAACTGTAAAACTTTTCTGAATTATTTCTGATACTTGACAATACTCGTAGTTAATTAATCCGCTCAAATGTGAGTTTCCTGCAACGATCTAACGATCTTCGTAGCCTGCAGAAAACGACGACGATATGCTCTATCAATACGTATTTAATCGACAGGGAATAAAACCAAAAACCTCTCTCGATCTGAAGAATAATATTTCGATTAGTCTAAATTGATTGCGAAAAATTGCGAGTTCGATAGCCTTTGTTCGTTCTTGGCCCACGTCGAGACGACTCGCGTAAAACCAATACCGTGAAAACTCAATATCAAGTGTCGCACGTTAATTAAAACGATATGGCAACGTTGCAGCCCGACAGTCTGCAATCAGAATGCTGTGCTGTGACGTGGCCGAGCAGTAGCCGCGCGAAAGAAATACCTTCCGCCTGACGGCAAAGTGCTTTACTCGTAAATCCATAGATAGTAATTTATTAGTTAATTAATTATTTTGTTTTATGCATACCTGAGAGCAAGCTGTCAGGTCTTATTGTTGTTTTTGTTATCGCTCTTACGTACAATGATTAATATTTTCGCTTAATTTGTGCTGCCTGTCATTTGGCGGCCGGCAGGCGGCGGGCGATGCGGTTTCTTGTTGTTGAAAATCTAATTAATTTTAATTGACATTTTGAAAATTTGTAAAATAAATTTTTGCTTTTGAAAAGTCGAAGAAAGAATAATTGATAAATTGCAAAATTTTGAATAATTAGCGAAAGCCCTTTTTTTTTAATTATTTAAAATGTATACGAAATTATTTACAAAGTTTGAATAGTTTAAATGTTTTTCAAATTTTTCTCTAGAACAAAACTTTATCCCATAAAATAAATAACGCGAAATCATGTTTAAAAACGTGTGCATAACATTTGATTTATCTTTTAACTTTTGATCGAATTTCCGTCCGTCGAGTTGTCTTTCAGTCTTTCATCAGAAAGTTGTCGTGACGTTCATTGAAAATCATCCGTCAACAACAACAACAAAAAAACCAAAGAAGAAAACAAATAATAAACCAACAAAACAATAAAAATTCTTGTCTCTGCCAGTCTCTGGCGAGACACTTGAACATGCCACGAAACAAGCCGGCAACGGCAACGGCAACGAGAGGTCAGCAGGTCATCACGTCTCCTGTCCCATGGATTTTCTACTTCAACAAGCCTGCACAGACCCGGAAGTGTTCACTTTGTTGTCTTTGGAAGAAATCAAGCAAACGCCAGCCAGCCATGCATGCATTCAGATTTACCCCGCAGCCACGCCGAAGGAACCAGCGGCCGGTATTGCTTTGACTTTGGCTTTCGTTGATGTTGGTCAGAAGCGGCGGCGCTCAACTGAACTTCGCATAAAGAATTTCAGAGCATTTCCTCTTCTTTGTCCACGACAAGTAGAAGCGAAAGAGGAACGAAACACTTAAAAAAGAGAAATTTGAAATTTCGCCGCAAACGATGCAGCAACCAGAACGAGAGATGGATGGGCGCACCAGACAGAACAACCCCGAGCAACATAATTCCACGGAGACACGTGTGAGAGGGAGTAGGTGGTCCGTCGCGCCGTGAAGACAGTAGAAGGGGTTACGAAACATTCTTTCAGAACTCTCTCTCTCTATCTCTTCGGCAGCAGCAAAACGAACTCTTAAGGCACTATTTCTGACAGCGCGCCAAACGCAAATAAATGGACGAGAAGACGCATGAAAACATAAGACTAAAAAGAAGAACCGATGATAGGGATTAGGTTAGAGAGGTTGGAACAGGCGATTAGCTGAGGTGAGAGGAGAAGGAGTAGGATAATGAGGCTCTATTTTGTACGTAAAATATATTGCAATCTCTATAATCTCGAAAAGATACAAGAATGCAAACCGAGTCTGCATTTTGGTTCTGGTTCTTCTTGGTCTAAAGACCATAAATCAATCTTACAGGAAAAAAGAGCGATACATCAATTTCGATTAGGATTCATATTAACAAATTAGGATTTATATTAATCGTATTTTTAACAAATCGGGTTCTTGGTTTGTCTTTCCAAAAGTGATTTCTTTATTCCAGAAAGGTTATTGTAAAATTGCGTGCTTTTACAGCTCGCCACCTTTTTTTTTTTCGCCACCATCGTTTTTCCTTTTTAACTTTTTTAAGAACACGGAGAACAGCCCGAAGCAAAGAACAAATCGTAAGCAAGTGCCAGACGGACGGAAGTTAAATATGAGAAACTCTAACAAGTGTCAGAATCAGCTGTTTTATTTTTATAACGTTTGGGAAATGTGTGGCGAGTAGTAAAGCTGGTACCACAAGGCGTTTGGTGCGAACAAACCGAATGAGTTCAAATGAGTTAAATTTATTTTGTTTATTGAATTTATTTGATGAGATCATTTTAGCAATTTATTTTGCACAATTTTGTGCAATTTTGCAATTGAATTATTGAAATTTTGCAGTATTTTAACATCGTACGTCATTGAAATGGATGGATAGACTTCGCTCCATTTTTCGCATTTAAACTCATTTACATTCGTTGGAGATAATTAAATTGAATTTAGTAAGTGTTTAAATGGTTTTACTCTTTGTGTACAGAAATGAATTACGCACAATTGATTTCTAGAGGCATCTTCTGATCGCATGACTTGCAATATCCATTCTCTGCATTCTCTCTCTGCCGTTCTCCCGCTCTTCCTTTCTCTTCCCCTTCGCCTTGTCAAAATTTAGCACTCTTCGCACTTTTCAGTTACCACAAAATACACTAAATAGATTGTAAAGCAGAAGCCGAACAGTGCCCAACAACTGCATGCGGCGGCAGTGGCAATGTCGGTCGGAGCAGACCAAACCGACCAACTGACCGTTTCGCCCCGCAATAGTTGGAGATTCATGAACCACGAGGCAGCACAGCCGACGCAAAAGGAGCTGCAGACAGACATTAATCCTGATGGACCTAATCGGATCGAGCTATTGGATGGTCTTCATGGAGTGTAACCATGTGTGTGTGTTTGTGTGGGCTTGTGTGTGTGTGTAACTGACCAATGCATACTTAACTGGCTGCTGTCGGCTGCGGTGGCTTCTCCAAAGGGCCGCCGTCTGCAAGGATCTGGTAATGGCTCTGAAATGAACCACAGTCGCAATCGAATAAGTCTGGTCGTGTTGGCTAAAACTGCGCAGAATACATACAACAAAGCTGGCATTGAGTCCAATAACCCAGGGTGGAAATGGGGGAGGGGGTGGTTGGAGTCGAGTGGTGGCCAGACAACTAAATACCAGTAGTTTCATGCATACTGCATTTGTTGAAATTGCAGTTTTGTGTGATTTAGTTTATCCGACCGTCCGTGCGTCCCACCGTCCCATCGTCTCACCGTCTCACCGACCCTCCGACCATTCGTTTCAACTCTCCAATTGGCTCTCTGTGGCTGCGGCTTTATTTTGCTTTCGAACTCGATTTCGGTTTCGAATGAGCTGAAGCTGCCGCTGCGGCAGTTTTATATTGATTTTGGGATTTGCCGAAGCTAATCCTTGTAGCCAAATTGGAAATAAGTGCTCCAGCCTCAGCTTGATTTCGATTATCGTTCCGCTTCTGCGATTGGACTGGTTTTCAATTATCGAGGCCAGGATTTGCAACAATTCGGTGCTTATCATTGCGTTCAGCCAACGAATTATCTCGGTCGGCTTCTTTGGTGTTAGCAAAATGTACTGAGTAGACGCAAAATAGTCGAAATATGTTAGTTTTTTTTTCATGAGTTTCCTCTTTTGTCCGTGTAATAAATAATGATTTTATACTCGGTAAAAACGCTCTGGCACCACCGAGCCACCGAGAATTAATGGCTACGTTTCCACTTTAATAAATCTATACTCGTTCTTACGAGGCCGAAACGAGGCCTGCAAACCGATCATGAATTATGCGTGAACTAACGCATAATCGAAAAGGAATGATTGTACCAATATTCACAAAATATGGAAATTCTCGTTAGAACCAAAAAATAGTTTAATCCAAAATAGTGCAGAGAGATGGTAATGACAAAGTGTTATTACCTTCAATAAAATTCGAAAATATTGTAGTTGATTTTTATGTTCGCTTTTATTAGCAGCCTGTTTGGGGGGGATGGTCCGGACCACCCTTCCAATGAGAAGATAAGGGATAGCAAAACTCAACTCTTCTATGCAATGATATTTGCATACATTTTTTATAGCATTTTTTCAGTATACAAACCTCAAAAAGGCGCTCAACTGAAATTACGTCGGACTTTCTTTTATTCATGACTCACATTTTTTTAAATGGGCGTCAGCCGCCCACTTTTCCATCATCGCTTCAAAGTCTCTCTGAACGCACGCACACCACAAAAAACAATTCAATGATTTCAATATTTTCAAAACGATTAACCTTTGAAGGTTCCAACATTTATTGCCAGCTCTATAGAGACATTGTTATATGATTTCATACAGTTTTTCAATGGAACTCAAGCAGCAACGTCATACCTATGTATAATTTTCATGCCTTATAATCGCAGGCATGAAGTGTAATCGTAATCGAAATCAATGTAGCATGTGGATTCGCACAACACCGCACAAAAAAATCCCCAAATCGGGGTAACCAAATATGCGTGCCGGCGTATATCATGGGAATTTCCGGCGACGATGGCATGCGATAAAAGCGTTTTGTTTTGTTAAAAACAGCAATAGTATCATGGTCCATTGACCCAAGTACAAATTGTGGATGCTATGATTCCGGCTGGCAGAGGATGCTGGCTGCGCCGGCTGACACCGGCAAGTAACCACGCAATCGTCGTACTCGTGCAGCAGCAGTTACGACGAATTTACAACGCAACAGCGTAACAACAGACGGATGCACGTTCACGCGTCCAGGCCGGCATGCTGGCCATAACGACCACTTACGTTGGCAGCTCCTTCGAACTAACAGTTATCGTTATCATTATCTGCTGCACGCGTCATATCGTGGCTATTATTTCGAGCAACGCGACGAATCGATGGCGACGCGTGTCTGGCGCTGCCAGACGCAGGGCATGAGCGGAACTGAATATATGTAGGTATGTGTGTAGATTCTACTGGGTGGCAGCACTTGAAAAATTTGTACAAAAAATTTGTAACACGAAGGCGCCGGCAAATAAAATAAAAACCATGCTTTGATGAAACTTTTATAAAGATTATGAGATTTCGGCAGGTCGTAAAACGGAGAATACGACAAACGAAACTTTGGAAAGTGGTCGTTTGTGTGAGCGTGATGGCGGAAAATGCACCATAGCATAGCAGAGAAACTATAAGAATCCAATAAGTTTTTACATTTGCGTAAGTAAAAAATACACGAAACTGAAAAAAACTGATGGAAAAACTGCTATTTTCCAAAATTCTTTGCCTTTCACAATAAACAAAAGTTCTTCAATTCATTTCTGCACCCTTTATCGATGATTCATTGCTCAATAAACAACGCGTTGAAGTTTAGCGACCTCACAGCGCATCCAGCCAATGTTTTGAGAGACACCAAAAAAAAAAAAAAAAAAAAGAAAAGATGCTTCAATATTATCGGCCTGTATGTGAGGATTTTCATTAATCACGTGACATGTTAACATGTTGCGAACGAAAACAAATAGCCGAAGAGCAGCAGCGGCGCAGCAATACCGCCGCGTACGTAGTACGTACAAGGCCAGAAAATCCAACGCTGAGCGATGGAAAATATTTACTCAGTGGCACGTATTGAAAATATTGACAATATTGTGGCGAAATCCATGACGAAAGGCAAACATTTGACACGGACACATGAGATGTTGAGACTGCTGCGGGCGTTGTCGCTGGCGATGGCGAATGACGGATGACGGATGACAGATGACAGAAGACGGGGTGATGGTGACGGTGATGGCCTACTGCTCTCCCATTCGGGGGTCATATGGAACACGCGTGTTGTATGCAGGATAATTGATGATGTTGCAACGCGTCTCGTGCGACGTAATTGAAATAATTCAATGAGCCATTGAAATCAGCATGAATGTGCTGCTTATTCATGGCTTCGGCTCGCCCTGGTGGTTGACAAGGGTTGTGGGCGGGTCGAGAGGGTCCAGTGGGGGTGACGCAGGCTGAGGTGGAGACAGTGGCTCAGAGGAGAATCGGTTGCGTCGAGCTGCAATCAGCTTAACAAGGATTTCAAGTGTCAAAGATAGATTTATGGATGGATTTATTGCCGTTACGTTTGTTAAATGAAATGAAATAGTAAACTTTACAAAATTGGACACAAAATTTTTGAGAAATGCATTAATAAAAATCATGACAGAAGCAGAAACTTTTTATATATCGTAAGAAGATTCCATTCTGTTTTATTATTTTGCTTTCTACATTATTTTATTATTACGATTTGTAAAATTTAAATTTAATTAAAAAAGTGCTACCAGAACCGAACTTGCAATGTTTATGGTTTTTTAAAAGTTAAAAGGCTTATGTAAATATATCTCCAAAGTTAAAGAAGTTTTGCAAACTCAATTAAAAAAATTTACACAGAAACAATGAAATAAATGGAGTGAAGAATGCAAAATCAAAAAGTTACTGGAATTATTTAGTTGCAAAAATTCTTTGTTTTTAAAGTCTATCAAATCAAATTATTTTCCTACCTTTTTTAGTGTAATTTTTTTAATGCTAAAGAATTCATTGACCTAAAAACTTCAATTGAAATGAGAACATGATTTATAAATCTATAGAAAACTCATAAATAATAAAAGCAATAATTATTTTTCCAATTTTAAAATGGAAAAATCCTAAATCCTCATTTAGGTATTCCTTATTATTGTGTAAAAACAGCAAATAACTTTCAAAATTTGTACTGCCGTCTCCAGCAACAACCGACCTCCATCGACCTCTCCGAGCGCAGTCACGAAACTCGCATTCAATCAATCGCACGCTAAAAGCGAAACAGTGTTGATTACTAATTAACCCAAAAGTGTGTCGATCGGTTCACATTTCGAGCACGTTGCAGTCGCTCGCTGGTAACTGAAACAACAGACGCGCAGTGCAGCGTACAGCAATTAAAATTGTCAGCACCAGCTGAATGTGATTGTGAGACGCTGGAGAGCGAGAGGATGGAAATGATTCAAAAAGAATGCTGCTTGCTTTAGCATGTAACATGCTTTGATGGAAAAGTGCTTTTAAAAATTTACAATTTACATTCCAAGAATATCAACAAAATTTATCATTCTAATGTTATTATTTTCATTACATTTTATTCATTTTTCATTACATTTTCATAAAAAAAATTTTAAAAAAAATAAAAACTACCCTTTTATAATAAAAATTGTCTGAACAAATTACTACATATTGATTTAAATCAGTTCAATAATTTTTGTCCACAACAAATTTGTTCACAACAAAGTTTTTATTCGAATTTTAGGACATTTCGACTTAATGAGTCTTTTTTCTTGTATCGTTACCGAAACAGCGGGAGTCTTGCTCCCAGTTTTGTGTCGTTACTTTTATTATAAATTTATTTTAATTTCATAAAAAATAAATGTTAAAAGTTATTTATTCAGCATTTAATGAAGCAACAAAAATTCTCAATTGGAATGTGTTGATGCATACGGACACCTAAAAGCACATTTACATCGTATACAAGTATCTCGCATTTCTAATCATATGTCAATACGTATACGTACTTTCAACCTTATGAGAGTTACTCTAATAAAGCATATACAGCATATTCTCCTTTCAACCGTTTGCTTTTTATAGAAATTGAAAACTATATAAACTTTATTACCTTCATTGTTTAACAAATTAGATTACTCTCTGCGCGAAATGAACTGCATACGTACCAATTTGCGAGCTATCACCGTGCACAAGTATACTCATTAAAAGCTATACACGTTCTCGTCAAAAGCGAAAATTTATCTGTAAAAATTGAATTTTATTTCATTCATTGAAATGATTGAAAGCGCCAGAAGGAAGCTTTCATCATTTTGCTTACGAGCAAAAGGGCGCAAGACTGGTAAAAGGGCGGTACAGGGGCGGTCACACTGGCATGGCGCTAAACGGCGCTAAACGGCGGAGTGGCATCGTTGGCACGAAATCCACGTGCTGTGCTTGCATTTTCTCCGTACATTCTAACGAGAAAATGTTGCTGTACATTGATGTAAGAGAACTAGCACGATGCCGGTGGCGCCAATCCTCCTCCACCGCTTTTGAGGAAACCTGCAAGCAATTCCCAGTAGTCGGAAGTATGTACGAGTATATGCAACAGTTCGAAAACTATCCTAATTAAAATGAAGTCAAACTTCAGCTTTTGTTTTTCACTTCATTATCATACAATATGAAGTTATGAAGTTATGATGTTTTAGTGAAAGGGTTCGGGATCTTAGTTAATGAGCTCTGTTTACTATCGTTGGACATGGCTAATGTGGCTTCGAATATTGTGGGCTTTTTAAAATGATATTCCATTGGAGTTGCAAGTTTTTCTGCAGCAGGACATCTATATACAATACATAGTCCTCCAGTTGCCGCCGGAAGGGTGATTGCGTAGCGGGTGATCACCCTTTGGCTGTTTGGTCTATGATGCATTGTTAGCCAAATTGCAAAGACAATGGCTTAGCATTAACAACGTATTATTGGCGCACTATTAATTTTCTGAAGTTTCTGAGTTATGTCAATTTAAGGAGTTTAGGGTACCTTCCGGGATGCAAGGTAGCCATTTTATATAGAACAAAGGACGCATCTGAGTTTAGAGATCTCGATTAGAGTAAATCGATTGCCAAAAGTGGCTTTTGGTAGAAGAAAATACCACAATTTGAGACTATTTTTGCAGTCTGCTTAATATTTTCAATATTGTTTGTTGACTTCATTGCTTTGTGGCCACAACAACAACAACTTTTGTTTTCAACAGTTGTTTTCAAAAGTGCTTCCGATTACCTGAATTTTTAGCTGAAATTTCAAAAAATATTGGATTGTTGCCAATGAATATAATTAAATTGCAACAACAGTGAAAGCGAACTAGCAACAGCAACAACAACAACAACACTCAAAAACCAAAGCAAATTTTGCCAACATGTTGTAAGACAAAGTGTTGCTTATAATTTGTTGTTAGTTTTTTTTGCTCGCATGTGCCGTTACTGATGCGGCTGTTGCTGTTGCTGTCGCTGTTTGTGCAATTTGTCAGACGACACACACTGAAGCCATTATGTCAACACTGCCCTCTTTCTTCCCTTCTCTCACCCTTCTGCACCATTTTGCGTATGCAGCCTCAAACTGGCGCTTTTTGTTGTTGGCTGCAATTAACACTTTTGGCACTTTTGAAATGGCCGCCGTTTACAAGCTGCACTCATTCAATTTATCTTGTTCATCACACGCGACGCGACGACGCGACGACGCTCCTTCGCATTTGACACTGCGACAAGAGCTCTAAAAATCCATACAAGTGCAATTATAACGCACAAAAAAAGAAAAACAACAACAACAACAACAAGGAACAATGACAACACAACAACAGCAGCAGTCAACAAGAAAGCGTTGTTGTTGTTGTTTCAAACATTTCGAAATTTTGCTTGATTGTTGATGCGACTGTTGATGCTCGCGGTTGATGCTCATGCTGCTGGTTGTTGTTGTTGTTGTTGTTGTTGTTGTTGTTGTTGTTGTCGTACGTCATTCATTCTCACGAAAATAACATACATCGTGTTGACACTGATTCGAGCAACATTTAAATAATTTAAACTAACAAATTCTTCAACATTCGCTTAAAACATAGTCACCCTGTAATTTTTGTAATTTTGAACGCGCTTATGCTTATGAATATGAAATGGTCAACTAATATTAGGCCCATATCGATCGATGGGACGAGGAACTTTTCCCCGAACCGACACCGTCACCGCCATCGACACCGCCAGCGCCACGTTCTTCCGACACCGTCACGGAATGCCACACACCACGCCGACACATGGTTGCGAAATATATTACCGTTATTAATTATATGGCGGCATGCGAGACACATTTCATGCCATTTGGGCAGCAACAGAGCACGCACCACCTCGCCGCCCCAAACGCGAGAGTAAAGCATTCTCGCGCGGTTCTTTCCGCCTTCTTTCGGTTTTCCTCTTTTCGTTGCACCCTGAAGGGCGGAAGGGAGGAGGTAAATTTGAACCGGAATGAGACATATACTCGTAGTATTTGAGGTTGGCTTCGACGTTATGATTTTTATGCTTTTAATTCGATTCATTTACCAAACCTTGGGCGGGCTAAAGTATGTTTTAAAGCTAATGTGAAAATAAATCATTCGAAAGGGGCCCCACCCCGCACCCACCCACCTACTTCTCCCTGCCCTTGGCTAAACGGCTTTTCCACAAAATTAAGTTTAACTTTTTGCATTACCAAACCATTGAGGTCAGCTGAAGTTTCTTACCGTCTACGAGTAGGTAACTTTCTTTATGGCAATCGTGGTTTTAGGTTGCTTCAACAAGAGATGTTTTGTCAAATCAACAAAAAAACGCAATATTCTTGTGAAAAGTACCGATATTTTTACTATAATCCAAAGTAGAAACTCTGAGAAGAAGAATATCTACTAAAAGTAGGCCTAAGCTCCTCCCTCAAAAGGTTATTCGTTCGTAAAGTCGTCTAACTCGTCCTCTTGGAATTTCGAAGCCACTGATGTGACAGTTTTGGTGATTTATCCCAGATCCAGACAAAAGAAAATGAGCCTCATCACCCAGAATAGT
The DNA here is from genome assembly GCA_949752815.1 of Conops quadrifasciatus. NCBI lineage: Eukaryota > Metazoa > Arthropoda > Insecta > Diptera > Conopidae > Conops > Conops quadrifasciatus. The sequence continues at coordinate 30,982,822 of OX457081.1, read as the reverse complement.
TTTTTTTTTTTTTAAATTATAATCTTGTTGAAATTGCAAAAATTTGTGCAATTTGTGCAAAAACTTGCAAAAATTTTTGCACTTTATGCAAAAGCTTGCAAAAATTTGTGCAATTTGTGCAAGAACTTGCAAACATTTTCGCAATTGCATGATCTGGCACAAATTTGTGTGTATCGATCTACGTCTGAAAATCTACTCGGTTTTTACCTCCTCGGTTAAATGGCATAACAATGACAGTGAATGTTGACAGTTCAAAAATGACGCGAACTATAAAATGTCACACAACTCTTGTTGAAAGAACCTTTATTTTCGCTGATAGTCGCTGATAGTTTGCAATTTATGCAAAAACTTGCAAAAATTTGTGCAAAAACTTGCAAAAATTTGTGCAATTTGTGCAAGAACTTGCAAAAAAATTTTCGCAATTGCATGATCTTGCACAAATTTGTGTGTATCGATCCACGTCTAAAAACCTCCTCGGTTTTTACCTTCATTTTCGCTGATAGTCGCTTAGAATATATTCTATTCGAAGGCCCAACGCCTTTTTGAGTGCTATCTAGTCTTAAATCCATTTTCAAACAATCCATAAAAACTTAATGTACGTCGAAATTTACGTCTCCAAATGTCAAGCATCAACGCTCGGGTGTTTTGATGATAGTTTGGTATGAAAACAGAGCATCCATCCATGGTATTACCGTATATAAACTTATAATCATTCAAGACATTTTCCAACTCCATCTTCCTACCTCTCTCTCTCTCTCTGTCTACTCACGACGAGAAGAAGAATTATTTCATCCATATTCGCGCTCATTGGTTTGAAGAGAAATGATGCAATTTTCTGCACAATATCACGACAATGGCGAAACCGTATTATGTATCGTGTCCAAGTGGCGTTTGATGCAATGTTGTTGTTGTTGCACACACACACACGCAGCACTCTAGGCTTTGTGCGAAACGGAAGGTAGGGAGGGAGGGCCAGGAGTGAGGAAGGACTAACTCGACTGAGGCGAAACATGCATTTACAGCGTCCTGCTGCGCTTCCTAAAACACTAAACTTGTTTGCTGCTGCAGCTATTGTTAATGTTTTGGTTGTTGTTGTTGTTGTTGTTGTTGTCATGGTCGTTGTTGACGCTGTTGTTATCTTTGTAATAAGCGTTGTTGGTGTTGTTGCATAAACGCTTTTGAAAGCCATTCAACTTGCAGCAGCCAGCGCCTGTCGTTGCACTCAGGGTTGCTGGGTTGGGCGTGTTGCTGGCTGAAGAGGGCGTGTGGCTGGTGCGCTCAACAAGAACCAACTACACAAAAGCACAACCAAAGGATTCACTGTCGTTCGGTGTGAATTTCTTCTGCTTTTCTGTTATTATTTTTGCCTGCAATCATGATTGTTTCTCCCTTTTGTTTCTTTCGGTTGACTTTTGGATGAACGCCGATGTCTCTTGATTGACGCTGGAGCTAGATACTGGCGACTACCTCGTGTGTGCGTGTGCATGTTTTCTGTCCAGCATTCTGGCTTTGCTGTACTTTCTGCTTTATCCAAAGGACCCAGTTGAATGTGAATTTTGAACTGACGTTACAATACTAACGTCTGCGGCGTTGCTGCCTAACGCTGGTGACCTGACCCTCCGTGTCGCATTCAAGTGTGAATCACTTTTACTCGGTGTGTCCGTCTGTCTGTCTGTCTGTCTGTTGCCATCATCTTCAGGACATCAAGCAAACCCTGATTTCATTTTAAATTGGATTCCATTTCATTCTTTTCTGTTCTGTTCATTCTTTGTGTCTAATTTCGTCTGAAAATCAGAGACTGTGAAGTCGTTGGTCGCTCGATCTCGTCCATTAGCCTCTACGCTCGTCTCTGCCGCGTGCTGCGTGCTGGTCGCTGAAGTGGTGCCATTCCTTGATGGTCAGCTCCGAATGGATCATAAAATGTAATGGGCGAACATTTGCAACTTTTGCAATGCTTTAGTTTCGAAAGAGCTGCAGCCTTTTAGTTGTCGTTGTTGTTGCTGTTGTTGTCATTTTATTAAATTCGAAAAATGTATATACGATAATTTAATTTATTTATTGGAAGATTCTTTAGTACCTTCCAAGTGCAAACATGCTAGATGGAATTTTAAGGCCACAGCAAATAGTCCATTTTTACGGTTCAATAAAGTGATTTTTTATAGCGAGTTACTTTTTGCACTTATGTTATTTTGGTGTACACTAGACCGGACTAAAAACGCCTGCCTTGAACTCTTTGAAAAGTCTTTGTTTGAAAGACTTTCTTGAAAGACTTCAAACAAAGCAATTACTCTCGAGTACGAATAATTACTTTTAATCCAAAGTAAATATAAAGCCAGAACTGACAGCTCATAAGTCTTACCCTCGGAATTGTCAAATGTGTCACTTGAAGTACTTCGACCGCCCTGAAACGGTCGTGGCGGGAACAATTAAAGAGTGCAGCCCGGATAAAGATCTTCAGAACCGCCGTAATCATCAAACTCATTAGTTTCAATTGTTTCATTTGTATTCTGAAGCAAAGTCATGGCGTGACAAGTGTTCACAGCCAGCAGGTGCATCGCGACATTCCGACAAGTCCCTCCCCCACCACCCTCTCGGCACGGCCACAACGTAGGGCTTCCCAAAATATGGGTACAGCAAACAAATTAAGCTTCAAAAAATTCTCATTCATCCCCGTCACCACAGCAACAACGACTAAATGAGGCGTTTTTGACATTTCTCAGCTGCTGGGCCGAAGCCGTCCCCCCACCAACCATCCACCAGCCAGCGGCTGTTGCTCGTAATGACTTGAGAAATTAAGAAAATTTGGAAAAACTGATTTTATCACAATTTTTGAAAAGTTTCTGTTGACTTGTCCACAATTTGTCTGAAAACGATGGAAGCGGAACGCACGAGTACTGTCGCAGCCAGACGCTGATGCTATGACATATCGAGGGGGGGTGGGGGTATGGGGGGGGGCGTGGTGAATGACAAATTTGTGCCACAAAGCAACGTCAATTAACGTAAAGGCATTACTTTAAAAACAAACAGTTTTTGCCTGTAACGAGCGACACTTTTTTGAAGGAATTCAATGAAAAATGGCTTATGATTAAGGTTTGACGCGTTGCGGCCAGTTGGAAAGTGAGGCTAAACCCTTCCACTTTCTTCATTAAAGGAAGCATATTATATAGTACGTTCGTTTGGTGGCACTTTGAGTGCACGTCAAGAAAAAGCTCTTCAACAATATAGCGCAGGTTTCCATCATGCACGGCATGCACCTACCCGCGGTGCACTTAGCCCAGACGAGGGCGACTTCGATGCAGGCCTGGCAGGCAACTGCGAGAGACCCACGCAATAAAGAAGCCGGAAGTTGGAAACGAAGAAAAATTAGAACTAATTCGGAGCGGAAGTCAGCAGGAATATCAGCATAATTCACCACATGCACACACACACACACACACACACACACAGACGGGCGTACCCATTAGACAGCAGGCATTCCTTGGCTTGAGAGGAAAGTTGACCTAAAATATTAACTTAATAAAGGTTTTTAGTTAACTTCAGTGCAGCAAAAGCTGCGTCTGAGGCAATTTATCATAATGAAAGTCACACTGCCCTACAAACAGGCACAGATTGCCACAAAGGGGTGGCACTTTACATCCCAACGGTCGTCAAATTAAACGGCGAGGGCATAAACTGGTATCGCGGAGCAACAAAATCTACTTTACGGCGATATGTTTTATATCGACATTATTATCATACACTTTTAAGCAATTAATATAAAATCACATTTTCTAAATTGCATAATTTAGAAACTACGATTCTAAATTTCTAAATTGAAAGCTTGGTTTATTGTAATCAATCGCCTTTTCGGAAATCTTGGAGTAATTGATTTGCGTTTTATTATTTTAGTGCCGTGAGTAAACTAATATCGAGATAAAGATTTCTCATTAATCTCTATATTGACAAGTAATGGCTTTCTTAACATGGCTGATGACAAGCTAAAAACAGCTCTGAGTTATTACAAGAGTTATTAAAATGAAAGAAAAAATTAAAGCATTGCGAAATCGGCGTTGAGTGAAGCCGATTTCCGTGCAATGTCAGAATAATTTCTAGCTTGTCATTTGTAACGAACTTAAATTTATTATCTTTTTCATGACGTCAGCGTCATACTTATCTTTCTTGGAACAGAGTAAACTTTTTAGGTATACGTTTTGCTTCGGTTTGTTCTAAAAAATTTGCAAAAGTCTTTTTTTGCAGTCCGGTTTTTTATGTGCCGGGCCGTTAACGTTACAAAAGTAGAGAAATACGTTTGAGTTTTTGTGTGAGAAACGTGAGGATTGAGGAACGTGAGCATTTATCATGCTCGATTTCATCGTAAAAACGTGAAATAAGTTGAAGCTTGCGCTCTTGCAGCAATCCATTGCACATACAACACATAATTGACAATCTATGCATGCATATTCTCAATATTATTCTCAAATATTCTCAAAATTTCTCATGTCAGAGTCAGTCTTTTACTATTCTTTCTATCTACCTCTTAAATCTATTAATCCAAAGCTATTCACCTTTACTCACCTCGGTCAATTCAGAAACCTGAAACCTTCCTTAAAGTCTATTTAATTTTCATACCAAAAGTTTATACCGAAACACTCCGAAATATTCCGAATTTCCAAAATTGTGAAAACCGAAAGAAATTTCTCTGAAAGAAATAGAAAACATAATATTAAAGGACGTAATATTAATAAAGAAAGTGTAATACTGAAGCTTTAATTTATCAACGAAAAAGAAAGGCACATATATTCTGTAAATAATTTCAAAATTTAACAAAAACTCATTCAACAATTTTGGAAAGCTCATTCCAGTACTGCCTCCTTTTTTGGCGCGTAATATGGTCAATCTCTACAGATTTTCGCTTGAAAATATGTACATATTTTAAGCATTTCGGTCTTGCTTGAGCTGGAATCGCTAACAAAACTGTTTAAGAAATTTCCTAAAATAATTTCATGCTATATATATACTATATATAGCGATGTTGTGCAGAGTAAGTATCTGGAAAAGTTTTTCAGACTTACTGCAAATCCAATTAGATCACGATAAAAACCATATTTCATGATGAGATACTACAATCTTGACTAAGCTGCTCTGCTCTGTGGCTCATGGCTCATAAATTATTCACCCCCCTCCTCCCGGGGTGTTCCTCGGACAACGAAAGTTACATTGTGATGGTAATGCTAGCCGTAATGATGAGGCTCCTCGTGCTCGTCGGCTGCCACTGCGAGCAGCGACTCCGACGTTCGTGCAACTGTCAGACGTCCCGAAATGAAATTCCGATGATTAATGCATTTGTTCGGGGGACAAACATTTGATCTCTACTTAAATCCCAAAAAAACCAACCTCCCTCCGAAGCGGTTCGGTTCGTGTGGCGCGCTGCAACATCAGCAGCAGCAGCAGCAGCCTGATGTGCGTTCAACAGCGTGCGTTTCGGACATACGGACGCTTAGCGACGAGCTCCATGTGGCTTTTGTGGTGGCTGTGGTGGCTCGAAGTATCCAGTTACGCCAGCCCGCCGGCAAGGCACCAGCTACGCAGACTGGCAGCTCTTTAAAGCCAGTCGCTCTGACTTAATTTTCTTAATTTCAGTTAAATTAACTATCAAATATCAATTTCTTCCTTAAACGAAGATTTGATACATTCAAGATGGCCGATAAGGGCACACAGTTTGCTGACATTACCTGGGTACCTGAAGGTACACAGTAAAACTGTGAGGAAGAGTTGCAACAAGATAAAAGAAACCTTGATCTTAAGTGACTACATTGTACCCCAAGAGTACCCCAAGAGTACCCCAAGTTTCTTTTTAGCAACTTTTGAAAGGTTCTCTGAACCTTTGTAACAGCGTTCGCCTCAAAAAAATGGGAATTTTCGGAGGTTTTATTATGCTCTCACTTTATTTGACATATTTCCGAAGATCGTTTAAGCCTTCACGAGAGTTCGTAAATTATAAGCGACTTTTCTTGAGTGTGCATAAATTTCAATTTCGTTGAGAGGCAACGTCAGCAAGCAACGTATCGAGGAACCAACAACAACAACAACGAGGAGAGACCCGCTTCACGGCTTGTTGCAGTTGACTTGTGCGTCAGTGGTCGAAGGGTGGAAGGGGAAGACAGGGTCTCTGCAATGGAAGGAAATAAAATATTTAAATAAGTCTCAACATATTTTGTGAAGCTGACAACAGCAAGAACTCAACAACACGCAGAGATTCCTGACGAAGACGAGCACCACTGGGCCGAGTCGTGCAGCATTACTGTCGTGGTCCATTTTGGAGCGATTCAGGCATATCGTATTTCGCCGTTTTGTGGCTGACCAAACGGCAATAAAGTAGCAGACAGACGAGCTACGCGGGCCGTTACTTACGCTTAAGCAGCAGCAATCAGTTTACCATGAACTGAGCGGAGACATTAGATATGTATGTATGTAGGTCCGTGGCCGAGTCGAGAGGGCCATTGGAGTAGTCGAAGAGGTCTTAGAAAGAGTACTACAGCACCCTGTAAAGAGATAATAGGAGCGCGCAAAAGCGAAACGAAGAAAATACAAGGAAGAAAAACACTAAAAATTATGTGGAACGAATTGCGAGAAGAGCCAAAAACTCATGGCAGGACATGCAGCAAGGTTAGGATGTACCCAGCTTGCTGTATTTTAGTGAAGCGCGATGTCTTTGTTGCTAGAAATAAAATTTCATTAAGCACCGACGGTACCGGTTTAGCACCCTTGAGAAAATGTCTGGACAATATGAAAGACGGCGCGGAGCGAAAAACTAGATCGCGTAAAGGACACAAGAATACCAGATCCGGATGCAGTCCACGGAGTGCACAGTGCAGAAAATGAATGCTATAAAAAGTTATGGCAAAATAAGTTGTTGGAATTTATGATGAACCCCTTAACCCCTTTAGGGAGGGGGGGGGGGACTTCTCATGCTAATGAGAAGTCTTAATTAGATGATGGAGCACTAAACAAAGGCATCCGAAAGCCAGGCAAGGACAGAAAGAATGTTTACGAAGACGGCAAGACACTATAGAAGGTACAGCCTAGCTTATGGGAACCGTGGTCTTCATGTGGTGGAGCCCGAAAGCAAGCCGTTTACGAACTCTGCCGGTTGCCTAGGTGAAATTTAATGCACCATAAAATTTGTGAGACCTTTTTGAACTGATATTTCGAGTGCCATCAAAAAGCTAATAAAAGGAAATACGATATACTAACTTTTGATGCGGTTAATGAAGACGAAACATTATGGCGTTGAGGTGTTTTACGGATTAGCATACGAGTATACGCAAGCGACTTTATACATACCGAGTTCTTAAGCCGTTTGGCGAAGAACAAGACAAGACAAACATCCTTCAAAGTGGACGCAGCAGCGTTTGGGGTATTGACACCCGGACTCAACGAGCTGTTCGCATCCTCAACACATTCGGACGAAGCAAATGCAAAGAGCACGACTAACAAACGGGCCCAAAGCCACACAGTCTCGGTCTCGGCTTCAGTCTCCGGGTCCGGGTCTCCGTGCGCAGTCCAGAGAGACAACGAAAAGATCAGGTTTTGTCTGTCGTCCGCTGCAAATGGACGACTGCCATCAATAGCTAAAATCCTAGCACAAGTCGAGCCAATTGGAGGCAATAAATTGATGCTGCTGACCCGCACAAAGGCTCCCAAACGCAGATCGGGGATTTTCATTCCCAAAATAAATACACACAAGCCACAAATTAGATGGAAAAATTAAGAAGGTTCTGGCATGACCAATTAGTCATGCTCAGATCGAATTGAAAGAAGAATTCTAAGCTAGCACTTACTTGTGCCGAAAGTCAACAAAGCTATTCGCCAAGTCTGCTAAAAATTGGAGTCCTCATTGCTGCAGCTGCTCGCAAATAAATCTCCCGAACAAGTCTCGCATAAGTCGTTTCAGGGGCCATTCTTTGCATTCCGGTCTCCCACAAACTACGAGGTACCAGTTTGTACGCTGGACGGTATGCGTTAAGATCAACTGCTCCAAACGCAGGCACGGACAAACACACGACGAGGGTGCAGGAGGCTGCAGGAGAGTGCACCAATGTCAGTGCATATTGAAAAAGTATCATCGTCCACGCTGAAATGCGGAAAATAAGCATTCGCATACGCTCTGAAGCGATTCATCTTCATTTGAACTCGAGCACGAAGTGAGACGAGACGAATGGATTCGCGGACTAACAAGAAAAATAACCGCACAACTTAAGCCGATCTCGTAAAAGTTTTGCTTGAGCGGCAGGCCTCACCCCGCCTGAACAAACCCGACCAGACCAGAAGAGACCAGAGCAGACCAAACCAAAACGAAACAAACCGACCCAGACCGGACAGACAAACCGCACGGATCTTGCAATGAGCTTATAAATTGAAATCGGATTTGGCATAAAAATTGCTGCACAGACTCGATCCGACATCCACATCCCAACGACGTCGATCCATCCACGCTGTCGTCCAGGCCAGCCGTATAAGCAGCCTTCTATCGAGCCATCGGAAGCCATCAGAACGGCAACAACACGACAACATCACACCGCAGCAACGCAGACGTCTGCAAACGAGGCAGGCGAATGATTAATAAGAATAAAACGTGCCCCGGCAACAGGCAGCCATTAAATTGCAGGACCAGAGGGACGGTTGGTAACTTGAAAGTTCGAACAGCTGCCATTAACGAACGGAGGCTAAAACTCGCCGCTAAACGGGGACGAGAAAAGCGAACGAAAGGCAAAGCGAACGGCCGATAATGCAACGGACACAACGAATGTAATGCGAGCTGAAAACACGAACCGTGTAAATACCATTTAAAAATGTCATGTCGGCAACATGTTGGGGCTGCGGAATTACCTCTACGGCGTCGTGTAAGCGGGCGGCAGAGCCAAGTGAGAACACGTTAGGGCTCGACCCTTGATGCAAAACTGAGATAAATATTGAAATAAGAGCCAGCCAGGACCGGCAAGACGGTCAGGACGGTCAGACCTGCGGCTTAAAGAGGCGCGCGAAACTTGGAGTTCCAACAAAGACCAAGCCAGTGGGCGGTTTTCGCATCCATCTTGACCTACAGAATGCTGAGTTACAGAGAGGTGAGCGGTCTCCGAGAGATTAAGCAAGGTCTGACGATATTAAATCTTTTAAGAAGGAAAAGAATTTGCAAGAATTGGTAACCAGGCGGGCATGAATTAAGCTTCCGCAACACATGTTAGGCTAAAGGGCCCATGGTAACAATCTTGGCCATTGAACTCCAACGAATAACTCCATTGCGAGGACTCTTTTGGTCTTCTCTGGTTTGGTTCTTTTTCAATCATACCAACATAACAACATGAATAAAAAGCTACATTAACGGTATATACAATAAAAACTAAGTACTTTAAGACTAATTGCCGGCCAATTTGTCGGCAAGAAGCAGAACTAAATGCAACATTATAGCATTATGTCGCCTCAAAGCTCTTTGGTGGAATAATTCGTGGTTCCGTTTGTTATTGAAAAGTTTGCAAGAGAAGAGTGCAAGACTGAGAAAAACCGTTGGACGGCAAGAAAATATGCCTGGTTCCATTTTGGAACCGGCTGTCGGTAAGAGTTTCAGTTTTTTGCTGTCGCCGCAGATTGCAATCATGAAGACGAGCAGTGAAGGGCAGTCAAGTAACAAACAAAGAAATGCCACATGGATGAACGAATGTCCGTATGGATCGTTGTTGGACGAATCGATGCCGTCGACGGACGGACTGGTTATGCGAGAACTTCAACGAAGACATGTTTTATGAATACGCCAAGGCGCGCTGAAGGAGGAACGAAGGAGAAGGCGAGAAATGAAGTCTGAGCGGATTTAATGAATTTGAAATACGGTCATGAAGCGATGGCATAAAGGGCCTATGGATGGTTAGAGAACCATTTACGAGATATTTATGACAAGGTACGACGGAAATTCGTTCGTTCAAACTCATCATGTTTATAGTATGTACGTCCCTTTACAAAAAATATACCTTTTAAAGAGCATACAAAGTAAAAATAATACCAAGTTCCAGCTAATTGAAGTTCATCATTACCTTTCGAATTGATAACGAAACCAGGGCCGGGTGTTGTGAATTTACTTTCCTGCCCATTCACAGGCCAAGCAAGAATTCCAGAGACTCATTTACTTTTATGACTTTCGGTCAGAACTGATTTTAATAATACCTTATAACAAATTTTATTGAAGGATTATTAAGGATTTTAATAAAATCATTCGTATTGTCCGCGTTGATCACATGCTCACGCTACACAATAACCGCTTGATCGATCAGTTTACCTCCGTAAGAATTCGTGTCTAACTTTTAGAATAGAAAACAACGCATAGCTTCTCAGTAATGCTTGTGGTAATGAAAATCTGCCAGTCCTACAAAGTCACACAAATACGCATTTAGTAAAAACCGATTCAAAACAACATATAAAAAGGAGGAGGAGCAAAAGGAGGAGGAGAAAAGCAGAATAAGGTACAGAAAATCAGTAGAAGCAATGCAAAAGCTGAACAGCTGGAAAATTGTTGCTCCGAGAGCTGTAATTTAGCAGCGATTTAGCTTTTTATGGATCGTAATTTTAACTACTTTAGGACAGGACGATCATGTCCATGATGACTTCAACTCACTAGCGCGAGGTTTTTTTTCTGCCGAATTCCAATCGAGGTTGTGCGAGTATGTATGCGTGGAGGATGATATGCATTAGGTCTTAACTGCCTGTTATTTTCACAAAATTAAATTGCATTTAATTTATTTCCATTTTATGTAATGAATTTTAATTTTGACGAAAATTAAAAAAAAAATTAAAAAAAAAAAAAATTAAAAAAAAAAATTAAAAAAAAGAATTAAAAAAAAGAATTAAAAAAAAAATAAAAAAAAACATTTTAAAAATAAAAAAAAAATTGAAATGAAATTTTCAAAAATATCAGTAAAAAAATTGATATCTTATCCACTATAAATAAATTCATTAACGCTATTTAAAGGATTTTGTCATAATAAAATACCATTTTATATGTTATAAATAAATAAAATACCTTTCATCTTTAAACGAAAATCGACCGCTGTATTCATCGTATTCATCGAAATCGTCCAAAGTTCTTCGGATCTTAAGTATTCAAGCATTAGCGCAATGAATGCACATCGGACGCTATGCCAGATGATGGATACACTTCACTTGACAAGATTCTTATCGAGGCTTTTAAAGCATTCTGTAAATCGATAAATCTACACCAACCACAAAAAAGGACACACGAGTACAAAAGAAATATAGAACCGTAGAACCGATGATGCAAATTAAACCGGGCTTGTCTGCGGTCAGGAAGAGCATCACGCTACAAGAAGGTGATGCTAAAAAATGAACCAGCGAATTGTGGGACGTCGCGCTGTCATTCCGGATGAAATCCTATCTCATGCTGGAAAATGCCTGTCAATAAAGCAAAGAAGAGGAAGACGCTACGGCGCGCACGCAAGACAACCAGAAAGCACATACTCGTACCGTATTGTTACCACCTCTTCAGCTTCACAACGGCCACGAACGATTGGCAGTGCTTGCGGTCGAATTTCAATTTAATTTGAAATTTACAAAGTGCACCAGGAGAAAAGCTACCGACCGAGAACCGACGTACCAAAATGCCTTCGACTTATAAGGCGTGCTGGTGCTGCTGCTGCAAATAAAGGAAATGCCGGGACGACAGCAATCTGAGGCATCGCAGACGCCAGTCAATCCACGTTCAGTTGATTGCATTCAGTTAGGAAGCAGCAACCAGCTCGTCATTCAAACATCGGCTCATTCAACAACCAAACCAAGCTTCCTATCATCCATCGATCCAGCTACCCATCTATCCGTCCATCCATGCCTCCATTCGGCGTATGGCAACATTGTAACCGAAGAGCCGAAACTGTCGCTCGGAAGATGTGTGCGTAGTCGAAAAGACGGCGAAATCGTTCGAGACAAGACCGATGGCCAGGCGTACCGATGAACGGACGTACTGACGCAGTGTATTTGTGCACTCTACGTTGCCAATCGAATGGAGTTGCTGCGCTGAAAGACTTGTTGTTCCAATCAACAACAAATAGTCTCTTAAAGCAACACCTGGAAAATGCTATTTCGACCAGAGTCGAAGAGTCGTATTGATGGAAGCAATGTAAGAAGTTTTAAGCAGACAGAGAAGAAGATGAAGCAGAAGCAGAAGAATAAGGTCAAAGTATTGGCATCAATGTCAATGATTGAAAGCAATGATAATATCATCCAAAGAGCATCATAATTTTAATGAGCACTAACAATTTTAATGGATGTCTTTTAATTATTTCAATTAATTATGAGAATTCTTAATAGAAGTTATAAATTTATTGTTAAGAGTTATCCGCTAACGAAAATATCTTGTAATTTTTACAGATTTTATATCTCGTTACATTTTAACACAATTATATTACATTACATTACAATACATTACAATACATTACAATACATTACAATACATTACAATCCATTACAATACATTACAATACATTACAATACATTACAATACATTACAATACAATACAATACATTACAATACATTACAATACATTACAATACATTACAATACATTACAATACAATACAATACAATACATTACAATACAATACAATACATTACATAACATTAAATTACATTACATTACATTACATTACATTACATCACATTACATTGCATTACATTGCATTACATTACATTACATTACATTACATTACATTACATTACATTGCATTACATTACATTACATTACATTACATTACATTACATTACATTATTACACTATTATTACACAATTTCTACAATTCGTGCATACTCTTCTATTTGTATGAAATTCATACTGTATCGACAAAATACAGCCATAACCATGCTCTTGCTGAGTCTTACTGAGATCGCTTAGAAAATGGTTTTATTTTTGGTTCATTAAAAACTTACTCGACGCAATAGAATTTCTTTTCTTTGTGCGTCGTGAATACAAAAGAATCAGCAGGAATTTGAATTTTGCACTAAAACGAAATAGTATGTGCATTATATTGAAAAACTTGATTGGCTTCAACTCGATTGTCAAGGTAAATGCTAGCGGCGAGGCATGGTGTTGCACACCTTGCTGCATTGCATCGATATTGCGTCGTTGTGGGAAAAGACTTAAAGCAAGCAATTCAGTTCAAATGGTTACCATAGAAGCAGATCCACAAAGTCACAAGCGCATCAAATTGAATGCCATTTGTTGGCCCGAATGCAATGATGTAAAACTAGAGAGCTTTCACTGCAAACTTGTTTGAATAACGAGGTACTATATCGGTTGGATGGATGGATGGATGTACGTCTAAATATTTTATGCCTACATCGTGTCCGTCTACGTCCTTGTACGTCTCTCATCTTCGACAAATGAAATCTTTAATTTCTTCACAACATTTTCAATGTCTTTAGACGAATACTGAAGCATATTTCAGCAAAGTTTCAAACATTTCGTTTCGAGATTTTTCAATTTTCTGTTTTCATGCAAAACCTTTCGACTCTTCAGTTAAAAAATAATACTCTATAATTTTCCATAAGTCATAATAGATTAGTTTTTTTTTTTTAAATTTAATAAAATCTAATCGCCATGCCCCGAACTCGGATATTTCCATAAGTCAATGATTTTATTTTACCAAATAAACGAGCTGAAATCTAAACGCTTGAGTTGAAAACATACCGTTACCGCGTATCTATAGCGATTCCGATGGCTAAGCCACAATTGCTACGGAAAATCATTCAAAAACTCTTTCGGAAAATGGAATAATGCAATAAACGATATTCGCGCTTAGTGAATAAAACCGAAACCGTTATTTTAATTGAAAAGATTTTAGTTAGCTTTAAAATAAATTCGGTGAAATGAATCAATGTCGAAAAAAGAAATCGAGTCCAACACGAGTTTCGTAATAATAAAATTTTTATTTCATTTCACAGGCCGCCGCCCTTTTCAACCAAAGCGTGGGCCTTTAAGACCGCATAAAAAATTTCCACAGTTTAAGAGAGACGTAAAGCTTGCTACGGGGGGTGTGGCATCTGTTGGGAAGGCGTGTTTTTTTCAACTATTATTACTTGCGAATGATCAGCATAACAAACAAAAACAATACTCGTGCAAAAAACTGGAAAAATATTTTTTTAGCAAACATTTTCTTTCTATAAAGTCGTCGCTACTTTCTACCGCAATAAAAAAGTTGCTCTCACAAAACTGCAGCAATACTATTGACACAAGGCGACGAATTTTTTCGACGCGAAATTTATTGTGGCGCTGAATCCTGTCTGTTGTTTTACGGCGGTTAAACAAATAAAATGCAATAACACACTTTTCCGCACGCTTCGCCGGAAACCGACGAGCGGCATTTTTAAACCCTCCATAAATTTTTATTGGAAAATAAAGGATATTTTCACTCGCTGTTAGCGCGCCGTGAAGCCATTATTATTTCTGTTAAATCGCCTGACAAATCTGCACACTCTGCTCTGGCGCCGTCGTCGCCGTCGCCGTCAACGTCACAGTAGACTTAGTTGACTTGTCTTAACCTTGAAGTTTTTTAGTTAACTTTAGCTTTTCGCATAAAAATGCGAATGCAATAAATGCATAAAAATATACATCACTGCGAATAATTATAATTAGTAATTGATTAACGTATTTATTATGCATCATTTTGCAACATGTAGCTTTCATTTCGTTTAGTTGTTGGGCGTGGCTGAATTATTGATTAAATTGTCACAATTCTGACGCCGGGTGACAGGTGGCCAGGCCACCAAGAGTTCGCTCATAAAATATGCAGCGACAACAAATAGTCAGCCAACAATTTAAGCCCATCGTGTACTCTACATAAAGCTGGTTAAAAGCAACGCCTGTGCGGCCGCATCGGGCGTCACACAACGCATGAAATTCCAGCATGAAAATCGCATCGCATTGCCAGCTTTGCAGCTGCATTTCTCTACTGGGTAGGCGTGGGCGTGGGCGTTGGCGTGTTTGAAAACGTGTGTGAATGTGTGAGAAGTAGCAAGCTTTAAAACGCTGAGTAAGCCTTAAACGCTGTCATGGGTCAAAAGTCGTTGTCAAAGGCCGCAGCAGCTGGCAGTGTCCAGGGACTGTCGTGTCCTCACAGGCCGACAAACACGCACTGAATGACAGCAAACTACTGCATTACTTTTGTTGCTGTTTCGTCTCGACGCACTCGTCACTGTGCGTCCTTTAAATTTTCGTGTATTTGAGCAGCGAATATTTAATCAGAGTGAAAGGCCTGAAAGCAGCGCATTTACATTTATTTTTATGTGCGTTGAAATCATTACATTTTACGGCTTTAATTTTACAAACGAGTACAAACTTTTTGTTAGTTTGATTTCACTGCGAACATCGAAACGTCAATATTTTTCCATTATTCGCTGCTGACAAAAAAAAAAATATTAACGCTCTGTTGTTTTAATAAAATTGAGACTGACAGGAGGTGACCTCGATGCTTTTGCGATGACTTCAGGATTGGTTTCCTTCCGTAAACGCGAACATCTTTTTTTTGGCCGGAAAAGACGAAAGAACGCCAAAGTAATAAATAATCTGTGAATGCTTTTTCGTGCATTCATTTTTGGCTTAACGATTTTAATCGAATTCTTTACGATTTTCTCCTCAATCATGTCTGATGCTCTTATGCTGTTTATAATAGCCACTCTCTCATTCTCTGTCTCTTCTTCTGCTGAGGCAGCACTTCCTCAGTAATCTTTAAAGGTTTCCGATTTCAATGACCTCTCTTTTAATTGTACACATCGCTAAGAGTACGCTGAAATGATATGAATTAAGCATGTAGAAAAAAAAGAGATGAATAAAAGTAGATGAGAAAATAAAGAGTTACACAAGAGTAATTTATAAAGCTTTCTCAATGGAATCAATTATGAGATTTTTAAGCGCTCTCACTTTAATTTCAAGAAATCGTTCATTAAAAAAAAGCATAAAACCTTAAAAAAATTCAGGTTTTTTTTGGGATTTTTAAGAGCAAGAGTTGTTGCTTTAAAACTCCAATCGTATAAGAATCGTAGAGACTGAAGGTGTCTGTCTGTCTTCTGGGTTTGTTTTTCTCATTCGGGTACCATTAATAATTTACTTTTGTTAAACGTTCTGGCTTTACCGGCCTTGTCATGAATATTAATTGCTTATTAACAGGATAATTCTTTTCATTGCAATGCCATCGCAGCACCAGCTTTCGGCAACCACAACCAACCCATGCCACCGTTCTCGTACCGGGCTGAAAACGGGCTGAAAAACTATTATATTTCAATAAAGTTTTGTTACCGATATTTTTATTAAATTCTTATTGTCGTCTGACAATTCGCTGCAGCAGCAGCAATAATAACCAAACCACCAACACCGAACCGTGACGCGCTGCTTGATGCGACGCCAGCGGAATGGTTATTAATTGATTGAACTTCGCAATGGTCTTTGACGCAGCTGATTATTATTATCCTTTCTACAATTTACAATGCGGTGACGGTAATGGTCAGCCGGAAATTGGTTAATAAACCAAACAAAAAAAAATTGCATTACGCAAGGACGCATAATGTAATTAAAAACTATCACCAGCGAGATCGGTTTCGTAAGGAGGCAAAATGGACTTCGAAAAAACTAAGAAATACCAAGATGTACGCACAAACAGTCTCTCAGTCTTTAAAGGACGTACCATTGTTGGTGGATTGTTGGCAACAGAAATTAAATAGAATTGAAATCCTCAACAATTTGGCCCCTTTACTGATAAAACGGGCTAAACGGTCCCTCTACAACAACAACAACAACGACAACGCTTTAATTTGAAGTCTTTGAACAATAATTTAGCAACTAAAAAGACTCGAAAAAAACGCTATTCCTTTTTTCCAAAGACATTTCCAAAATAACAAATAAAACCTCTACAGGTTGCCAGGATGCACCAATAGGAAACGGATCCTTGCGGCTCCTTGTTGGTATGACGACGCATTCATCCGGAACAAACAAACGCACCTACGCACTAACGAAGCGGGGGCAGAAGTCTCACCTTTTGTAGACTCTTTTCTACCCTCACCCTGACCATATAGTGAGCTCCGGGGGGCACCGGTGCATTTGTTGATTGCCGCTTAAAATTCATCCCATTGTGCCAACCTTTGAGTTTTTTGCGCGCACTAGTTTTTCGGGCCAACGAATTGACTGCCGCTGGTTTTTTTGTCAAATAGCAAAAACGGTGCATAGAGTTTGTGAACCGTAACCGTGATGGGTTTGAAGCTTAACAACGACTCTCGACCAGAGTCGAGAGAGCGAGAGTGAGTGGACGGCCACCCTCAAGAGTTGGCTTGAGCTCGAAGTTGAAGGCTTGGAGTCCCTTCGGACTTGCCAACGGCGTGGCAAACATGTTTATCTTCTGTTTGTCAATCTGTTGGGTACACATTCGGAATCGAAGGACGAGCTGGACGAGCTGGACGCACCAAAAAATGCAAGGAAGCGGATACGGTTGGTTATTTTGTTCGTGTACGCTTCCGCGGGCACGCTTTTCACACAGACCAAAAGGTAAATGTAAAGGTAAAGGCGTTGGTGATGTTGTTGTTGTTGTTGTTGTGGTGGTGGTTGTTGATTGAACAACAAGTTTTAACTTCCGCAAGCTGAATTCGCCGTGGTACCGAGTCATCGCCAACGTAATCGTATTTCACGGATATTTTCCAACCAACAGATGAGATCAGCTTCCGCATCCGCATCCGCATCCGTATCCGTATCTGTATCCGTGTGCCCTTCGGCATGTCCACCTGCAGAGATTGCGAATCAAAAATGGCTGTTCGCAGCTCGCCGACCGTTCTTGCTAATTGCTCTACTAAAGCGCTAAAGCGTGTTCTGAAAAACTATTAGTATTGAAGCCCACTAGTATTGAAGCTCTATGTTCCTTTTGTCTGAGTGTGTGCGTGTGTGTGTAAACGTCCTTGCTGTGCTGACACAATTAATTGACATGCAGGAATATATGTATACGAAGCTGTGCATATTTAAGCGGGCCCGGTTTAGTCAGGTCTGTCGGTCCGCTTCGTAACCAAATAGATCCGTTCCATGCATTTAATATTTACTCCTTGATTTATGCCGTTTATAAACGACATCATTATCATCACCATCACCGTCATTATCAAGCGCCAAGCGAGGCACCAGAGAGAGTGAGAAAAGAAGCTTTATAAATAAAGTTTAAATTGTATTGAAATCTCTCCGGTTGCAGCAAAAAGTTTGGAAATTGTTTTAATTTTCTTCACAGCAGTCCCTTTTTCAATATACCGTTACCGAGAATATTTGAGTCGTTGTGAGGAAACCGGATCCGGTTGCTGCCCGTAACACGTACCGCTAATACGCTTGAAAAATTGGTTACAGCTCAGAGTTGAGGAAAATTCCAGATCATCGACCCTTTCGAAAATCCTCAATACTCATTCGAAGTGTTTTCGCCCAAAGTCACGACGTCTAACATGCTGGCAAGTTGTTTTCGAGTGTTGTCCTCGGACGTGGCCGCAACGAAGAGTATAATAAATTTATGGAAATTGAAAGTTTCGCCACGCCATGCCACGCAATCCATTCTATACGAACGTACGAGATTTTGAAGGACTTCGAAAGAACCGAAACGCAGACGTTTTTTACTGTACAACAAAAAACACCAAAAAACCGAAAAAAACCAACCAGAATCGAATACAAAACGGTAAACAATGCTGGAAAATAAGAAACAAGGGTCGTAAAAATGTGCAAGTTTGGTTGGAGAGAAGGCGTGGTGGCGTCGTGATATGCCCTGACATCGTCTTTTTGCTCTTTTGCACTTTTTGCTTGCAATCGATGCAAGTAATTCTTGCCATAGCTTCAATCGACTCTGTCGATAAGGACAGAGCAAGGACCAGAGCAGCAGCCGGAAGGGATAAAAGGGATGATAAAAGGAGGACAGAAGGGGGGGGGGGGGGGGGGGGGGGGGGAGTGGAAGGTGCAGCGGCGGCGAGTTGCCGTTACTTTCTTAAGTCGAAGCATGAAATATGGCTCTATTCTTGCTCACTGCCATTGTCGTTCTTATGGTTATTGTGGTTTTTATTTTTATTGTTATTATTGTTATGGTTATTGATACATATTGAGATGCAGCGGCTGTCGTTGTTGTTGTTGGTTTTGTTGTTGTTATTGCTAGTGCCGGAAAGGTTGCGAGAGTGACACGCAGCGAGGCTGAGTCTTTAAACTTATTTGTGCCTCGAGGACTTCGTTCCCCGGATCCTGTGTTTGTATTGAGTTATCCTTCCGCAATGCCAATACTCTTTGCATATTCTTGTTGTTAGTCGTCTTCTTCTTATTATTGATCTTTGTTATTTTGTAATCTATTGCTTGTTTTTCTGTCTTTCTTTCTTAATTTCTTTCTTTCTTTAAGTTTAACAAATATTATTCTTTCTTCATTGTGCGTTGTCGATGCTCTATCGTGACTTTTCGTATAAAAACTTTTTAAATTTGATAGTATTGATAGTATTTTTTTCCATTTTTCGTGCAGTCGGATGAAGTTTCTGACTGCTCTTCCCGCTCGTCTTGCCCGGAGAATGACTTACCACGGTATACCTACCCCTCTGAGAGATGGAACGCTGGAGGGAGTGTCGGTGCGAGCGCGCAAAGACTCACTTTATTTGGCATAATCGCTTTTTAATCAACAAAATCATTTTAAAATTTTTTTAATGGAAAACCATTCTCTGATATTAAAGATTTCATTTCAGATGCAAGCATGGCAGGATTTCTTTCTTTCACTCCGTGATCATCGTCTTCTTCTTCTTCTTGATTTTTAATTTTTTTATGGTGAGCATTACCAAGCAGAGGAATCGAAATCGAGACATTTCTTCATATAAATAACCGTTTTTCTTCTTTCGTCCCATTCTTCATCTTCTTCTTCTTCTTTTTTGTTTTCTTCTTCTTCTTCTTCTATTTCTGAAGATGTTGCAACTTTTTAATTATTTTTCTTTTATTCTGATTTACTCGCAAAAGTACGCAAAAGTACGCAAAAGTACCTACAAATAGTTCGTCGTCTCCTTATCGGATGTCCTGCTGCAAGGATGTTCCGCTGTCCTTGCAGTTACGCTGCTTCACATTGCTGCTGCTATTGTTGTTGTTGTTGTTGTTGTTGTTGTTGTTGTTGTTGTTGGTGTTGGTCGGCAATAAAGATGCCACTTTGGGAATTTGAATTTCTGTCATGGTTTCTTGTACTTGTTTTTCTCCTTTTATTCCGTCGGTATCCTTGCGCAAGGATGAACTTTTGATTCCGAGTGAATCTGAAAGTTTTTAAAATTCGTTGCTGCAGCAGCGGAATTGATTGTGTAGAAGATAATGCTGAGTGAGACTTGCTTCGAACAGCCCTTTTTTTACTATTGTGTAACCAGTTTGTTTCGAAATTTCCCCCCCCCCCCCCCTCTTCAGTTGCCCGCCTCCTCCTGCTCCAAATGACTCCGTGACTTAGTTTATAACTTTTGCGTGATTTTAGAGAATTTCCTTGACAACATTTTCTTAACTGTTTCGAAGCAATTTTGCATTTTCTTTTCTGGCTGTTTGTTGTTTGTCGTTTTATTATTATATTGTTATGGTTCGTCCTCTTTCAGCCGTTTATACTTCCCTCCCTTCCTCTTCCTCCGCTTCACCGCTTTCGGTTCAACTGACAACCTACAATTGAGAAACTGAGAACATGTTTTTTTGGAATGACTAACTTTTTCCTTTGGGCAACCTTTATATGAATTTAAACGCATTCATTATTGCTATCGTTGTTGTTGTTGTTGTTGTTGTTGTTGTTGTTGTTGTTGTTGTTGTTGTTGGAGTTGATTTATGAGTCCACAGGAATCCACCTGCTCCACCAAAATTATTCATCTAAAATCAAACAATTTAGTAAACTGTTTTCTAAGGCTAAAAATCTTATCTTCTAAGGCTAAAAACTCTACCAATTTGATCGCGTACCTGATTCCCATTACATTGTTTCCATCGATTACATTATCATAATTACCAATTCCATTAAAAGCTCCTTCACTGATTCGTCTATGTAGGCTTCATTACCAAACGGCAGGCGCCTTAATTCGGAAAATTAAAGTCGCCGAAACCTGTTAATAGCCATAAAGCAACCGGCTGTACCTACATATATCGTTTTGGCCGACGACCAACCATCTCTCTCAACCAACAATATTTTCACGGCTGCAAGTCTATCTCTCGTAAACCAATAGTGCTTTAATTGCAATGAGAAAAATCTTTTTGCCTCTATTCCATTGCGCAGCTGGTTCGCAGTTTGTTTGCAAAAAGTCGCTCTCCGGCGACTTTTCAACAGACCTACACGCATTGGCAGCAGCAGCAGCAGCGGCAGTAGCTCTGGTGTTGTTCGCAACAAGTTCGTTGACTTCATGCTCGAGTTTGATGATCACGCAACGGCTGCAACATCAACTCTGGGTAGGAGAACCGCGGCCGCGAACAGCTGCGTTCAGTTTGGCAAACACATCACGCACTGAAGCTCCATTTTCCAATATTAACGCTCAATTGTCATCATTAAGGAATATTTGCGTGTTTGTGACTCGAGCTGGATGAGAAGAATCAGCCGTGCGCAGTCGTAACAAAACGAAACCGTTCGAAGAATTGTAATTCATCTATAAAAGAATAATAACACAGTCTTCTTAATCCAATTAATCTGAAATTGGTAATCTCCAATTGGTAATCTCCAATTGGTGTCCTGTGAAGTACTGTGGATACTGTTGACGCGAGACCATGTAACCACATATTTTTGTGACGAAAACCACTAAACGCCTGAATTATATGCTGTTTCCATAAAGCAGTTTAGCGCAAAACTGGCTATGCCAATAAATCTATATTGCACTTTTTGTTGTAAGTTTAGGGCAAAACCAAAATACTTCTGGTTTTAGCAGTCAGCAGTTTTCAGCCCTGTTTCAAAGTTCGAAAATTAGACGCCATTGCAATTGTTGTTATAAGTTTAGCGCAAAACCAAAATATTTCTGGTTTTAGCAGTCAGCAGTTTTCAACTCTGTTTCGAAGTTCGAAAACTAGACGCCATTGCAATTGTTGTTATAAGTTTAGTGCAAAACCAAAATACTTCTGGTTTTAGCAGTTAGCAATTGTCAACCCTGTTTCGAAGTTCGAAAACTAGACGCCATTGCAATTGTTGTTGTAAGTTTAGCACAAAACCAAAATACTTCTGGTTTTAGCAGTTAGCAGTTGTCAACCCTGTTTCGAAGTTCGAAAACTAGACGCCATAGCCTTGTGGCTCTCTTTCTATAGTTAATATGGTAGAAAGAAATTTAATATTTTCTGATTAATATGACCAATTTTTTTTATATTTATACCATGTGGTTTTTTATGTTGTATTTATGCCATTTTGGAAAAAATTTTAAAAAAAACGAGCTCATTTATAATCTTTATCATACGTAGGTAATTGCTCGATTTTAACAAAAGCATAAAATTTATTGCAAACATTTAATAAAAAAAAAATGTATTCAGTTGTTGTTGTTTTTTTTTTTTTTTTTTGTTTGTAATTGTGAAAACGCGCAGTGCTGCCTGCGGCGATTATCAAATCCGCCGAAAAGACCGTCGCTCAGGGTGGTTGAGTTCAAAAGAGGCTGATTTTCGATGGTGCGGCGTGGAGGAAATATTCGTAGTTAATATATTTTTCATGTCTAGTGATGCGGGTAAACTTAGCCGGCGGTTAAATCGGTAAATTCCAGCTTTTTTGTTCATTATTATTCAATTCTTTACGTATGCTGTCCATTTAATATCGAACGAATGGTCATGAAAATATGAAATATTGAGGTTACCGAAAGTTTTTACCGGTTTTTTTTTGTACATATATTTATTATCTATCGTACTTAATAATTATCGTACTTCTGTACTCACAGAAGGAGAAACACAATTAATGCTTTTTAAACAAGATATTCATGACTAATTGTCCATTTTGAAACAAGAGTTGAGGGCGATTGTGGCCACATCCAGAGTCCTTAAGCTATTCCGTATACAGTCGTTCGGAGACGACTTCTTATATCAAGACCGTCTTACATCAAGACGTTACTTCAGTTACTTCTATAATAACTCAAGGGCCTTCAAGTGCGGATTGCGAGATTGCAACCTTTAGTAAGGTTAAGTTTTCTAGGTTAAGTTTTTTATTATATAGTCTGTCACCAGCACGTTTTTCTGTAACAGTACGTTACATAGCAAGCTTTTTCAACTGCTAAACGAAATCAGAAGTTAGTCGTATTTTGGTCACAGCTTATATAGAGCTCCATTATCACGAACTAACTCGAATTACTTGCAGATCGTTTGTTTAAGAATTTAGCTGGCGCTCGTGACAGTCAGCTGAGCATACTAAAGAAATTGCCTTTGCCACTTCAGTTCCTTAAAAACACCAACTCGGCTCCTTGCCGGGTAGTACTAAAGTAAACACCTTCCCCCTCCCTCCCTCCCTCCCCCCCCCCCCCCCTACGACCTTCCCCACTCCGATTTCTTCTCTCCTCTCCGTTTTTTTGGCGCTTGTTAGTTTTTTCTCTGTGTAAGGAGTCAAGGAGCTGCTACCCGCCGCCAAGTGGTACACAATATTGCTGGATGTTGTTGTTGTTGTTGTTGTTGTTGCCGTCGAATTTTTTCCCGTCGCCACTTTTCTTGTTTACAAGTATTTACGGTTTCTTTTTGTTTGTCAAAGTTTTCAGTTGACCGAACCGACTGAGAAGCGGTCAACCGGCAACCGGCACCATCATCGGTACCTACCTGTTTTCGGTATGAGCTCACTGTTAAGTGGCTTTATAAGTATTGTTGTAGCTCCCCGTGCCTCTTCCTCTGGCACAATATTTTTTTTGTCTTTTGACCGGAGAAGCCTTCACGTATCCTTTACTAGTTTTTATTTTCTCTTCTCTCTTTTTTTTTTCAGTTCTCGTTTTTAGTGTGTTTTTGTTCACTTTTTGCTATTTTGTTTTTGTTTACGTTCTGAGCTTTTTTACTTCAACTTTTCCTGTGTTCGTGTGTGTGTGTGTGTGTGTGTGTGTGTGTTCGGCGAAGTAGCAGCTGCTTTTTGCTGCTCTTTCCTTTCGTGTGAATCCTGCCCGTCATCCTTTCGCAATATTTTTTTTTTCGGTATTTTTTTTTTCATCTTCTCAGCATTTCTGCATTTGATGATTTTCTTTTCCATAGGTGTCATCGATGCTGTTGTTGTTGTTGTTGTTGTTTGCTGTTGTTGTTGTTGTTGTTGTTGTTGTTGTTGTTTTTGTTTGCTGGCAAATATCGTTTGCTACGTAAAGAATGTGTTGCCATTGCCAATATCTTGTCTCTGGCAACCATCACGTCCTCATCGCTGCTGCTGCTGCTGCTGCTGCTGCTGCTGCTGTTAGTGTTATCATTTCTTGAGCATGCCTCGCTCCTTCCACACTCCGTCGTCCCTTTCCTTTGAAGTTTTTAATGTGTTTTTAATGTTTTTCGTTTCGTTCAGAGTCTCTTTCGGGGCTGGCTCATATTTTGGTGCACAATATTTCGCACAGTTTTCGCACATCCATCATGCGTGCCGTGCCGTGCCGTGCCGTGCCTGGTGGCCTGATGAAGTGCGAACTCTAACTAATTTTTAAGTGTGTTTGGGTTTCCGACACGATCGTTTCCAGTCTGAAATCGATTCCGTCTGTCTGTCGCGGCTTTGATTCTCCTTTGGCCATTGCGAGGATTTTTTTTTTTCAATTTTTTTTTTTTAATTTTTTTTTTTTTTTGTTAACACCGCTAGGTATGTGTACACCGGAAGAAAAATCAAGACAAAGTTGCTCTTTTTTCCTTCATCTTCTTCAAAATTTATGCATTAAATGCACCGGAAAGAATCTTACGAGTATTTTAAAAGACATTTAAGAGACCAAAATCTGCAACTAGACATTTCGGAGCTTCTAAATTCATATTTTAGAAAAACCTCTCTTCGCAAGAACTACGCGCAAGAAACTGCATGAACGGACGGCACTAATGACACAAAGTGTAGCCAGAAGAAGTCCCAAGATTTTTGCAATTTTCTGAGTGTATCGAAATACACGCCAAGGACTTCCTGCGAAGCAGCAAGATAAAAATCAGGAAGCATAAGCATTTTGTACAATAATATTTTTGTGTAGGGATGATCCCAAGAAATTCAGTAGCAGCCACAGGCGGCCTTTCATTGATCTGGCAGGCAGGCAGGCAGGCAGGTAGCGGCCAAGGCTCCGAAAGCGGCCAAGGTTCCGAAAGCGGCAAATGCCATAATGACACGAGCAGCCAAATTGCTTCGTATGTGGAAAAAATTATATGCAACAAGAATAATTTGTAATTTTCTCCATGTGTTCAGGCGAATAAATCAATGGCTATGGCTGTTATGGTTGTTGAACATAACAAGAAGCAGTCGGTGCAGGCTTGTTCAAGACAAATCCATGCAGTAACAATAACACCAAAAAGCGAGAAACGTGCGCACACACACACGAGGCTATCTTTAAAAAGAAACCCACATTCTCGAAACCTTATTAGTGGCATCGTTTGAAGGGCCCTAAAAGGGTCGTACTGCCTTCTGCCTGAGCATCGTGTGAGGCGAGACCAAAAAGGCTCTGTTCTGCGGTGATGTTTGTATAGGTTGGTGCAGCGTCGGTGTCGGTATAGTGTCGGTGTGTTGCTGCAGTTCGAAGTCGGTCGGTCGGTTTAAAAGGGCATGCCTGCATCATCAAGAGCTGCAATGAAGCATGAATAATAAAATCAGAGACAGTCTGGAGTACAAGAAATGCTTTTTTTAAGAAAGAAGAGGGTCGTAAAAGGTATACAAAGTATGTGTAGAAGGATAAATGAAAGTTAAATTTCTTTAAAAATTAAAAATTTAAAAAAAAAAAAAAAAAATTAAAATTAAAAAAAAAAATTAATAAAAAAAATTTGAAATAAAAAAAAAATAAATAAAAATATATAATAAAAAAAAATTAAAAAAAAAAATTAAAAAAAATTGTATCGTATCCGCAAAATTACCGAAAATTGTGTCAAACAAGATCAATATTTATAACTTGTTGGAAACTTAATCTGCTAAACTGCTCGAGGGGCGTGGCGCACTCTCCCGCCTTGTTTATAGTACTCTCGCAGCGCACACAAAAAAAACCCAAGGAACGGCAAGAGTTCACAGCAACATCATTATGGTTTTCTCATATTAATCATCACTAGATAAAAAAAAGTAAAGGTTTCCAAAGGCTCAACTCGACCCACCTTTGAAAAAAAGAAGACCAATTTTTTTTCGGAAATTGACTGTAATGAAGAATGGTTAAGTAAATATTGTTGCTGTTGCGGAACATGTGCATGGATGCAGAGTGTAGGGCAGGATTTGGTTTCGTTGCCTGCAGAGTAAAGGAAAAAATGGGAAAAATGAAAAACGATATTCTTATCCTGTCTGCGCCGTTCGGCGATGCCGACATGTTTGGAATCGGAGAGTTCGGCCTGGCTGGCGCACTAAATTCGCTTCAGTTCGGCATCGACCGACGGACGCATTGTTGATGCCATCCCTCGAAAAGAAAGAGTATCCCCTTTTTTTAATTTATTATTCTTATGGCATTTATTAGCCTCACAGGCGAGCTTAACCAGATCCGATCGACAGAGACGTTATGATGAATGTGCAGCGACTAAAACATTGGCACATCACAAAAGCGGTATGATTGATATGATATCCTTTGAAGGATATACGCTACATGTGAGAAATTCAAAATGAAGCCTCGATTTTTCATTTTTACTTTTTCATGCAAGGCCGCGTGTTCTTCAGGGATCTACAAACTGCCTTTGTTTTGTTCCGAACAGCAAAAATTCGATAAAAAAGGAGCTAAAAATCACAAAGCAACTAGAGCCCGCGCATTAGAGCTTCTAAGGATCTGCCTGAGCCATGTACCCATTTCGATTTCATTCCGCCAGAAACCAGCAGACCTTCGAAATATTCGAGATCGAATATTTTCGCTTGACATTTCATTAAAATTGCAAATTTGAGCTATTTCTTAATACCGCAAGCTTTAGTGCAAGCTTCACGTGAAACAGACAGACAGACCGACAGACCTACCGACCGACCGACCGCCTCACCGACTGATTGGGTGTAATTGATTTCAGGCATTTCGCTGAAATTTTGTCGTAAATGAGCCTACTCCTTAATAGCTTCTCGCAATGCGTCAAATGGAAATGCATAAAATTGCGCCACAAAACCTTTGCCTCTGCCGAAGTGTTGCCCGAAAAGCTGGTTAGGAAATCTTTTAAGGGGCACTAAAGAATGCTAATTAAAAAGCTAAATTGATTTTTGCAACAACCAGCTCCGCTTCCCGCTAAATTGTTTACTACAAAGCGTAAATTTACCATTAGCGCAGTACTTAAACGCCTTTAAAGCCATTGCATCGTAAGCGATGCGAGTACCGCGAGTTGTTCTGCGTACCCGAACCGACGAGCTTTTATAGTCGGGGACATCAGAAATTTATGAACGGAATTTATGAATAAACGCAATTATTTTAAATGCATTCTGGCAACGAAAGCGAAAGAGAAGTTTCAGGGTAACACAACGAGCTTTTGCCTGATGCCTGGACCCAAATTCCGGGCTTTGCTACGGGCTTGTTATGGAAGCTATAGTACATAAAAATAACTGATCGGTATCGATAAGATCAAAAAGAGTCTTCAGATCAAAAGGGTCAAATTCAGGGCATTTAATTCTATATTAAATTGTTACAAAGGGTTATTTATTTATTTATTTATTCTTGATGGTTTTTAGAACCTTTTAGAACCTTTTTAGAATCTCTTAGAACCTTTTTAGGAGACTTTCAAGTTCAAAAGTCTTTTAAACTAAAAATACTGTGCTTTTTCTATACTGTTTCTCTTAGTTATAATATACGAAATTTTACTTTTAACTTATAGAAACGTTTATAGAATAAATATAGAATAGAATAAAGTTCTGAACCAAAGGCCGCGCACGCAAAATTGACACGCCCCTTAAGCATTATTTGTTCAAGCATTATTCATTAAAACTTGAACTTTTACCATATTTTTCTCCATTAATTTCCATAAAAATTCGGAGCTAAAAACTACAGATGGTCACGTTCCAAAAAACAAACTATAAAATTATGAACCGTTAACCGATTTGATCATTTCTTTTCCATTTAACAAAACAACATTTAACAAACATGCGTAAACATTTCCAATGTACAAAATGGAGAAATGAGAAAATAAAAAAAAGCCATTCTCATACCGAGCGAAGGCATCATTAGTAAAATCGAAATCCATTAGCGCAAATCAAATTCGTTTTTATTACGTTTAAATGAATCCACGGACGTTTGGCCGGGCCTGGCGACGCGTCGGTGTCAGGGCTGGCGCTGGCGCTGTAGCTGTAGCTGCCGCGTTGGCCGTCAAACATTAACTCGCGCCGCGCTTCGAAGCAAGGTATCATCGGCGTAACGGCGTGACACGCGAGGCCAGAGAAGATTAACAAAACGGTTTGGAAATATTTGTAATACTTTCATGGTGTGCGGGGGGGGGGGGGGGGGGGGCGTGGTACGTGTCAGACCGTGGGTGTCAATTTGGATAATTCGACGATGCTTTTGTTGCTTTTGTTGCTTGTCGGGAAAATTTATCGATGTTAAATTTTCAGGTCTTCGGATTTGCGGTTTGGCCCTTCGACAAACGGGGCTGCTGATTGTTTTCTTTCTTGTTGGAGTCTCAATAGTAGCCAACTTGTTTCCGCCCACCAGCTTCCATTCGAAAATGCCACTTGTTGTTGTTGTTATACGTATTATTATTGTTGTCGCTGATGATGCTGACGTTGTTATTTTCTATGATTCTATCGCTTCATTGCATTGCAGTTGTTTTAACTATACCGTCTTGTGGCGTTTATTAAAGTGGCATCGTTGTTATCTTTTCTCTTGCAGGTATTTTTTATGAGTTGGCAGCACTGACGCAGGACCGTCAGCAGTAGCAGCAACAGCAGCAGCAGCAGCAACAACAACGCTCCTCCATTAACGAGCCAGCAGAAAAAGAAAAGGTAAATTCTCCGGGCATTTTGCTTCGTTACTGTTTTGTACCAATTTAAAATAACAATTTACCGCAACGATGTTTGCCAGAAAAGTTGAAAAAAAAACCATAGCAAGGATGCGTCGTCCTCTTCTTAACGCTTGAGGCAAATTTACCGCATGGACTATACAACTCTTATACCATCAGTACACGGAAAAAATTGTTCGCTTTAGTTTAAAAAAAAAGCTCTAAACTTTGAACGAAAGTCTTACTGGAAGTGTATGTTTTTTTTTTTTGAAAACTCTACTTGCGCTTTACGTACGATTTTGCCAGAATCATTGAAAAATTTCTTATATCTTTAAGAATTTTAAGTCTATTTTACAATATGAATTTTCAATTTTATAACGTGGAGAAACACTTTAAAAAAAATGAGAAAATTTTTATTATAAGAGATATTTCAATTGGAAAGTTTGAAGCGCTTCAAATCAAACGGTTTCGTCAGGAAGGCGAAGGGCCTTTAAGACTGTAAAAAACGTTTCAGTCGACCAAGATTTTCCTAGTTAAACGTTCAATCGTTCAATTCTATGGCCGTCTATAAAGTAGCCGCCGACTTAAAGATCTTCACAACTTTATAAAATTTTTTAATTCTTCAGAATTTAGCGGAAGAGACAGAGGCTTAAATTGAGGGCGTGTAATAATGCAGTTAAGAAGCTGAAAAAGGGGCAAAAAACGATTCTAAATTTTAGCAAAATATTGCCATATAAATTAAAACACTATAAACGCAAAAAAGTAGCCTTGAACTTCTCGCTACGAGGTGATAAAAAGGACCGAAACGGAACAAAACAAAATAAAGGAATTAGCATCGAATGAAGTAAGGAGGAATGCAAGGAAAGGTGGAAGGAAGGCAGGCAGGCAGGTAGGAGAAAGAGAGGGAGAAAAGGTAGAGCGTAAATACTCAATGCGTCGGAATCCATTAACATTGATGAAAGCCGCTTACCGTCGTCGTCCATTTCTTCCTCCTTTTAATGCATTCATATTTTTCCAATCAAAATCTTTAAGAGTATTAAATTTAATCCGTTTCACAGCAAAGCATTAGTCCAGCTAAAGCGTCAATTTTTATGTCATTGTTGCACGAGTAGACTCGTATGGTGGCGTTGTTGTTTGAGCTGTCGCATTTGTTTGTACGTCCCCAGCCTTGAACTCTATCTAAATCGTGTCTGTAGAGTCGTCCTTCTCTACTTCTTCCTTCTGCTGGCATCGGAATTTTTATCACCAATTCCTCTTTTTCCACCTCTTTTGAAGTGTCAGATTCTTGAAATAGAATATTTTTAATGCGAATTTTGGCGAACTCAATTTTCGAGTTTGCCCTTTTCGTGTACCAGTTGGTTTTTGTTTCGTTTGTTGTTGTTGTTTTCGTCATTGTAATATTGTTTTTCCATCCGTTTTGTCAGTAAGAAGATTCCTGCCGGCGACAGCCATTGTGTATGTGCCAACAAAGATACGCATTTTGAGCTAATCCAACCGCGCGCCCTTTCACAGCAACAACAATGCCATTAGTTCAGCTCATTTGACATTGTCGTACGCACTACCTTCGCGGCGGTTGACGCAGCAGGTACCTACTTAGGTACTGCGTACGTAGCATGCTCAAAAGGCATGGTCTGGGAACCGTTTGGTAGCGTTTGGCGGGTTACTGTTTGCGTTAAGAACGTTATCGTGCAGCCACTTAAATACTAAGGAAATGAGAGAAATCGGCTTTGGCCCTTTTGTGTCGATGTACGTAGCGTAGGTACGTTCTATCTTGTGGCTTTGAGTGCCCTCTATTTAGAAGATACTTTATCGCAGTTCCAGCCGGAAGCACGTTACGAGTATGTCTGCGTTGTTTAATGGCTGCCTCAGCAGCGTTTAACGCACCCGCACAAAATAAACACTTTACTTTATTTGAATACTTTTTTTTTTAATACTTCATACTTTGATGATGTTAAAAAAGAGACTATATATAGTTAAAAAACTCTGAAGTGGTTGGTGGTCGGTCGGTCCGTTAACTCTTAGCTGCTTTCGTGAAAAGCGGAAATATTTAAAAGTTATTTTCTCTTTTATTACGTTACTATAGAAATACATAATACGTTCGTCTCTTCACTTTTTGAGTCTTTTTGAGGGCAGCAAAGTATACCTACCGCTACCCTCGACCATTATGTTATGTATAAATCGCGTGCACACCATGCATTAGTCAAGGCCAACTCGGCCTTTTAAAAAAGAGAAAAAAAGTGGATAACAAAAGAAAAATGCTGTTAAATTTAGCATAAAATCGGTATCGGCATATCAAAAGGTCTAGCAAAACACTGCAAAACTTTTGTTCGTTTCAAGTCGTTTCATGTCGTTTTGTGTTTCGAAAGTATTATATTTTGCTATCAGTTTTCGTAGCAGGAACAACAATTATGCGTAATTATTACAAATTTCATCGAAGTTATGATAACAATAAATTATATTAAATTAATGAGTGTTTTGTAGACCCTTTTCTTTTTCGGTTTGGCAGCACTTTGCACTGAGTAAATGCTCTCCGTGTTTACAGAGTTGACAGCTGTTTTGCGTTTAGTTGTGAACCGTTCAAATCTTCTTCTAGTCTCAATTGAAACATGAAGAGTGCGTAAAATGTAGAAAAGAGAATATTATTCGCTTTCGGATGGAATCAGAAGAGCTCATCAGCTCGCCATTGCTTGTGCGAATTGAGTGCAGTGGTTGCTTTTTAGGGTTCATTGTCGTTTGCGCTCGATTGCACGGCAGTGGCAACACTTTCGCACTGCATTGCCAGCCTCTCCTCGCGTGCTCTCTCAAAAATAACTCCACGCATTCTCTCCAACGCGCACATGTTCGTGCTGCGTGTTGGCGCTCCGAGTTCCGTTTGCGTGCAACTTTTGAGCACTCTTTCGCGGACTTTTTACGACGAATGCGATGCTACAACAAAGTTTTCAATTTTTAAGAATTTGTTGACATCAACAAAAAGACTCAAATGTAAGTGGTACCTTCTCCAAATGACGGAAATTACTTCTAACCATGGCTAGCTTTTACTTTCGAACTTTTTTAAGGCCTGGACGAGAATACACCGGAGTTAATTTAAGTTAAACTGAAAGCTTCGGCGCTTCCGACTCAAAGTGTGCTGTCGTCTATTGAAAAGGTCACTGAAAAGAAACAAAATATTCCACATTTCATACTAAAAACTTGTAGAGTTAAGGAGATGTTGCTGTAATTGACAGCGATACGATATGTATACATATATCGTCAGCAAAGAAGCAGAGTGAAAGCGGAGATGGAATGGCCCGCCGGAATTATTTTTAATATTGAGCTACGTTATAGCCCAGCCTGAACCTGATCCAATCGTGCGCTCTTCCGAAATGTTACATGCATCCACTGCACTCACAAAGAAATTACTTATTTCGTTCGTTTAACAAAATTTTGCCAAAGCCCAAACGCCCAAACAAAAGCGTTGAAAAGAAGAAGAAACAAAACCCAACAAAAAATGGCAGACCGTAGAGCAACACACAGCCGATGAAAAACATTTTCACGGCTGAATGTGTTGTCAAAGAAATTCCTTTACAGGGCGCTATTTTTTCTCCCTTTAGTTTTTCTTCGAGTGAAAAAAATGTGAATGGACGCGCGCAGCGCACTTCAATTGAAAATATTAAAGTGCATTTTTATGTCGTACATGCATACATAAACATACACACACACACACTCTCGCTCTGGCATACATTCTGCGCCCGTGAACACGCATGCAATATGAAAAATGCTCTATAGAGTTTTTATATGCGTTACTGTCTCGTCCACCCACACACACGCACTCACACTCCGGGCGCAACTGTGCCCACTTCCGCTTTGGTACGCATTGCGGTCGACTGCGTTGCTTTGTGCAGGCTTCACGGTTTTCAAATTCCATGAACCTTTGAAATGCTTTTAAACTAATTAGGATTTTATTATCTCATTCAAGAATAAATAAAAGTGTTACTATGTACAGACGTAACGTATTATTTTATTAAAGCAAGATATATAAGAGGAAGGTTATAAGAAAGAGAAAGAGTGAGAAAGAGTGATGATTCGCAAGGAATTATTTAAACTAATTGAATCTTAAATGAGAATATACAATCATTTTGCCAAGAGTGTGTGTGCGGCGAAACGCAATAATTATTTGGCAGAAAGTATTGCAGAAAGAAATACACAAATACTACATGGTATAAACCGTGATGCTTTATTATTAATATGTCCAGGTTTAGGCGCCTTTGCTATTAATAATCGTCTGGCATCTCCGAGGCGGCATACTCTCAACGAGTTTTATTGCATAATCTGCTGAAAAAGACCTCCATATGAGACGAATTTGTATGTATGCGCCTTCATAATAAATCTATAGTACTTCTTTTAATAAGCCTTATTATATTACGAGTATATAATAGTAAACTTCCATACAACGACCTCCTTTATAACGCGTGAAAAAATTAGCGTCTAGTATGAGTATACAGCGCAATATATTACCCCGAATTTCGCGCAAAAAAGTCTAACGTTATCACATAGTTTTAGATCCTTTAGACGATATACATATATAGATTCAACATTGTGTGGTACATAGCATAACTTACATAGCTTCCTGAGGCAATGCTTGAGGTCTGCTACCTTTTTAATCTTAGTTTTCTTAAATTCCATTCGTATCACGAACTTAATTACTTGCAGAACTTTCCATGAACTTCGGCAACAGGTTCAGCTTCAACGCGTGCAGTGAATTATAATTATGACGTAAAGTCGGATTATTGAGAGCTAATGAGTTTACATAACTTGAGTATTATCGTATGAGCAAAGCATGTCCCATAAAAATACATAATTAATTTCCATTCCTGCACATCGATAAGCTCTTTCCTTAAGAACATATGCCTACAAGTGCAACAAAATGGGTTCTTTTAAAAAGGGTACTTTTAAGGGTAAGGGTACTCGCATGCATACAGCCTTTATTTTATTTCAAGAAGCCGAGTACTTACTTTCGCTTCGCTTTATTATTGTATATTATTCTGAAACTCTTCAGGCATTACTTTCCATTATTTTCTCCTTCTTCTTGTCTCCTTCGGGAGACCTTATCAAAAGCCTACTTTTCACAACCTTCCTCCATTTTTTCTTTGTTTGTTTGTTTTTCTCTTTTATTTCCTGTTTAAGCAAATAACGACAGCAAAAACAATGGCAATAACAACAATAACAACATTAATAGCACTAACAGCACTAACAGCAACAGCAGCAGCAATGTAAGAGTTTTGAAGCCTTGTTGTGTTTCCTTTTTGGAGCCGTTGAACTCTTTAAAATCCTTTAACTTGCTTCCTACGCTTTGGCCACTTGTCCTCCTGGTACTTGAAGTACGGCACCCTCCCCCTTCCCCCCCCCCCCAGGCACCACTTTTATGCAATTTGATTGTTTAACACAAAATTGTTGTTGCTGCACAATTTTCTTCGTCCTTTTATTATTTTTGCTGGCTGCCATGTGCCTTGGTAATTTCCATAAAGCTATCCCTCCCCCTCCCTGCCTCCCTTCTCGCTGCATGACACTGTATTTTCTGCTTCCTTGTATGTGCGTGTGTGTTTGTGTGTATGTGTTTGTGCCTGTATGTGTTTTAGTAGAAGATTAAGGAGACAAGTTGCCAAAACATTGCATACATTTATGAAGGGTTGTCATCCCAACACACACTTACACACACACACTGGCTCACCCTCCCACAACCATATGTGTGTACCTACGTGTCATACTTTCGTGTCATCGGAACCTCCGTCGTTGTCATACGAGCATAGAGGGCGCTTTCAGCGGTTTCTTTCTTTCTTTTCGTTTTCTTTGCGTAATTTTTTCGCTATGTTTTTCTTGCACTGTGCTCCCGCCCACCCCCCGGCTGCCAATGTTTATTATTTTATAACTTTTTGCTGTTGGCAACACTGTTGTTGTTGAAGTGCAAGCAAGTTGGTGACGACCAACCAAAAGTAATAGCTGCAGCACACCATATCGCTAGTGTGGTTTCGTTTAAACCACCTCCCCCTCTCCTCCTCACCCCCTCCTCTTCTTCTCCTTCTCCTTCTAACCTCCTCCTTCTCTCATTCTCGACCTCCTCTTGCGCAAAACGTCAGTACTTCTAGTACATGTGTACTTAACTGTAATAAATACAGGGTGAGGTGTGACGACACTTTGCAGGAAGTAACAGACAAGCACGTGAGGTCAACGAACGACGCGCCGGTTGCTGCATCAGTCATTTGTGAAATTTCGTTTGAAGGTTCTGTTTTTGACGTTATAAATATAGCGTTATGTCATTTGATCAGAATGCGAAAAGAATTTGTCAAACATAAAAAAATCGGTGAGCATTTGGTGAATGATAGTGAATGATGATGAATAGTAAATGATGATGTTTTCATTTTCTTATGGTAAGAAATAAACGTCTTTATTTACAATAATGAAATTATTATTACAATAAAAAAAAGAGAAAACAAAAAAAAATTTATCTCACAGATTTACAAAAAATCAGGATTTATTATTAAGAGTAATTAGAAGTAATAAAATTCGCGAATAATATAAAATCTTCAGTACTTATAGTACTCGTAGTAACAATAGCAAAGTCTCGTAGTCTCGCGATCTCCTGGGTTGTCATGGTGAATACTTTGACGAGTTTTTTACATTTTCGACATGGTAGAATACCTATGGTAGACTATTAAACCAAATTGGAGTAGATTCGACACAAAGTTGTCGAAAACTCTGAAAAATTTACCTTCATCAATTACAAAAAGAACAAACTAACGCTACAAAGACATTTCGATGAAAAATACAAGAATTTCAATTTTATTTTTGAGTCCAAACATTTCTTTGTGAAAAAATGTGATGACATTAATGGGATGACTCTGGATTTTATTCATTCAAAGTGCCTGAGTCTTGATCGTCACTTATTTCGATGTCATCAGACTTTTCCTCTATTATTCTTTTATTATTATTATGTCTACTTGAGCTCTCGCTCTCGCATACATCTATAAGTCGCGAGGAAAAATGTATTAGAAGAAATACATTAAATTTTTTTATTATTTACACTTTTGCTCGCGCATTTTAGGTATAAACAGCTGGAAAGCGTGTCTGTCGATCGATTCTATACTTCACGCGATCAAAAAAATGAAATTTGAATGAGTCATTCTTTAAGTTCTGGAATGTTTAAGAGTTTTCGACAAGAGGTTAAGAGGTTTTCGACATGTAGAAATGGACTCTACAGTTTTCGACGTAGACTACATAGTACAAGGTCCAAAAATGCTATTCAAACGCCAACCCTGGTGATCTCACGAAATGCAATACGAATGAGTTGATGGTTACTTTTCATCGTGCTCTTTTCATCGTCGCATATTCCTTGAAAAAGCAACTTGTCGATAGTTCGAACTTGTTTTTTTCAGTGTAATTATAATGAATAATGTAAGTATATTCCGGGACATCTACCCTTTAAAATTGAGTATGACACAACAAGTCATCCGTGATGCTCACGCCACGTGTGGGATTAAGTTCGAAATGAAAACTAATTAATCGTCGTCTGCCAGCCGTCTTGTCTTCTCTTGTCTTGTCTTGACTGGGCCGAAACGCTAAGTTCGTATTGCTTTAAACGAGATCATACGTTATTTCTAATAATAGTCTTTATAGCGCTATTAATTCTCTTATTTTCTTCGCTCTGAACCCTTTTGGAATGCTGTAGATGTCGCCGATTTAAAGACATCTTCTTGATAAACGATAATCTCACGCGATTTTGATGGTTTTTTAAATCGAGCGAGTTGTTGTTTAAAGCTCAAAAATGGGAGCAAATGGGAAGAAATAACAACCACGAGATGCTCAATAAATATTTTCGTATTTTGTTTTAATTAATTTAAATTAACGGGAGGCATTCCTTATCCCTGCGGAAAAATGTGAAAAGATTTCAAATAATTGCTGGGTTTTTTTGGATTTTTTTTTTATTGTTCTCTTTGTTTTTGTTTTTCGAACTCACCTTCAACCTCTTCTCATGTCGCCCTTGCAGTATTGAAATAACGATTGAGAAGAAAAACAACCTAATGGCAAAATTTCCAGAAAAACAGGCCAATTGGAGCCACAATAAAATGTCAACAGTCATCGTATCGGCCGCCGGGAGCAGTCGATATCGAAGTGTTCCGCCCTGCAGCAGGCTGCGAAGCGGCATAAACACGCGGGCCGGGCCGAACAGGATGATTGGAACTGGATGAATGGAAACAACGGTGATTTCTTCACTTTGCCGTATTATTTCCTGGCTTGAACCTTCTCATTATTGTGTCTGTCTTCTTTGGCAATAGCGCGCCACGCGACCGCGAACGAACGTTAAGGACCTTTAGAAATTCAATGCAAAAGCAAGCCGATGTTTTTTACAGCTGCTGCAGCAGGCGAGGCGGGCGGAAAGAAAGGAGGAATGGGAGGGGCAGAATAGCTGTGGGCGGCTACGACGATGACGTTGACGTTGACGGTAACGGTAACGGTAACGATTATGGTGACGAGAATAAAGATATTGTGAAAAAGCAAAGAAATAAAGGATATCAATAATGAAGCATTCAAGGAATATGAAAGATGAAATGAAAGCCGGGCACGCAAACCGCTCGAACGAGAAATTTTCATTAGAGTCATTTCCTTTGCATAACGTGACTCGAAGAACAAAGCAAGGTTCTCGAAGAACACGTGCTGAAAAGGAGATGAAGGGCTGTGGGCTGAAGGCTGAATGAAAGAATGTATGAATGAATGGATGGATGGATAATGTATAAGCACGAATAATGTACGTAGGAGGGTGAAGAGGGGGGCGGGGAGGGGGAGTAAACGATAGTGGGAGAATTTTCAAGATACCATTCGAATTTATGGTGTGTTGAATACGTTCCGGAAGCGGTAGAGGAGAGCAATTAATGCGGAGAAATTTTCTTTATATAAATTTCTATTCAAATTGACCCACCCCGCTCAAAAGGGTGACCTACCCATTCATAGCAAACGGAAACGGCAACAGAAACACACATTCCTTGACTCGCTTTTGACCTAAAGCTTTTCGGGATCTATAAAGGTGCTTTGTCTCGACATTCTACAAAAATGTATAAGCCCTCAATGGGTCTTAAGTCGTACAACCCTTAAGGCCTACACACCCCAAAGTTCGGAAAGCAGTTTCGTTTTAAGACGCATTTGCTAACAATTCCGACCGAGAGGTTCCGTCTTTCCGACCTTCTCTCGCTTTCTTATATACACACGCACCTATTTCTAATTAGTTTAATGTTGTATTTGCGCTGCTTTAAGCCGTTAAGTGTACTTTATTTACTCCCTCTCACTCTTCGCCGTGTTTATTTATATATTTTCCGCTTTTTCTTTGAGCTGCTGCTGCCGCGCTTGCTGCTGCTGGCATGCGATACTAACTCTTTGCAAGTCATTAATCAAAAGTCGAAAAAGTGCTGTCATCGTGCGGCACAAATGAATCGCGCTCATACTCCGCACATCATTTTGGTGCTCCCAAGATTCGAATAATAATAAAAATAATAATAATGTCGCAAACTACGAGCTTTCGACAGTTGCTTTTTCACTGCGTTTGTTGGCTGTGGATTTTTCCTAAGTTTTGCTTATGCAATACCGGCCCCTGATTTCTCACTATTCGGACTTCGCAGCGCAGCCGACCCCGTCTGGACCGTCTTGT
The DNA here is from genome assembly GCA_949752815.1 of Conops quadrifasciatus. NCBI lineage: Eukaryota > Metazoa > Arthropoda > Insecta > Diptera > Conopidae > Conops > Conops quadrifasciatus. The sequence goes on along the minus strand of OX457081.1, from coordinate 30,944,123 downwards.
TGCCAGCGCCTCATTTGCGTGCGTCTTCTCAAGCAAAGTAATTGCTTCGCCAACCAACTTTTAGAACTTTATGCTGCTCATGCTGCTGCTGCTGCTGCTGTTGCTTTCTACCGCCTCCCGCCTCGTCTCTACTGACCGCCTCGCCTCCCATTATTACAGCATTCATGTCGTCGCATCCTGCCTGTCTCCACCCACCCCGTTTGACTTGCAACTTTTCATTCGGTCTAATGAAATCGGGGTGAAAAGTTTCGGACATTATTTTGCATGGCACGCAACGGAGCGTTCGGTACACAACAGCGTTTCGTTGTGTTCCGTTGCGTTGTATTTTATGCTCTTCTGCTTTTTTATCAAAAACATCGTTTTTCGGTCTGAGCGTTCCGAATTTTGCTGATAACACAATAATAGCAATGACAACAGCAGCAACAACAACAACAACAACTTCCATGTCATCAGCATCATTGTCAAGTTGTAACAATCTCCATTTGGAACTTAAAGATTTCTTCATCTTCGTTTTGAGACTCCCTAAAAATTTACCCAAGCTCAATTTTCCCGGGGTTTTTTTTGGGGGGGGGGGGGGTTTCAATGCCTTACGTACACCGCATTGTCCTGTTCCTGAGGTGGACTCTGTCTGTCCCGTCCTGTCCTGTCCTGTCCCGTTCCTTCATTCATTCAATCATTTTGCCGGAGCCGCTTCCAAGCAAGGACATGACGACATGCCCCAAAAGTTGTTGATTTAATTTGGCGTTACGTCGACAGAGTGCATAATTTTGTGGAAATAACGACTTTCCTATTGTTGTATTTACCGTTATTGTCGTTGTTGTTGTTGTTATAGTTGTCTTCTTTTGTATTGTTGTGTATTGTAATGATTGCTGTGCGTTGGGCGGAAATTAATTTATTGAAGTATTTTTGACATGCCTTGAGAGACGTAAAAGACACTTATTCACGCAAGACTAAGACCGTGACAGACTCGTGACAACTATGTAATAATGACGCTGTACCGTTGTCCTTTTAATCGGTGGTAAAATGCTTGCTGTAAGAGTAAGGCGCGCTCTTGGAGCTCAACAAGCGCTGAAAATGGTATCTTTATTTCGAAATTTCAAATCCGAATTATTATGACAACTCATGTTATCTATTTTCATTTCAGAATCATTTTGTTCATACCCTTCCTGCCTACCTCTCGTTTCGTTCGCTTCCAAAGCCCTGTTTTCTCCTCTTAGCATAGGCTTTTGTTGACCCGAAACTTACAGAATTCAAGAAATTATTAGCAAAAGTTATTGCGAAATAAATTCGATTTTGTTTTTTTTTGTTTTTTGGTTTGAGAATATAGTTTGGTGGCAAAATCCAGAAAAGGATGTTGCAGAAAGAAGTAACCTTTTTGAAGTATTTATTTACAATAAATTGCTTTCAATAACAAAGTTATGAAGTTGTTCAGTTTCCGATAATATCACATGATATAAAAGTAAGGTACTAACCTTTCCTTTCATCTTATTCAGTTATATTTTTATTTTACTCGATTGTAAATCCCAAATTTAATATAATAAAAGTAGAATCTGGTTGATCACCTGGGTTGTCATGTCGAATACTTTGTCGAGTTTTCGACATTTTCGACATGTCGAATACCTACGCCGGTAGATTACTAAACCAAATTGGAGTAGATTCGACACAAAATTGTCGAAAACTCTGAAAAATTTACCTTCATCAATTACAATAAGAACAAACGAACTCTACAAAGATTTTTCGATGAAAAATACATGAATTTCAATTTTATTTTTGAGTCCAGTAATTTCTTTGTAAAAAAATGGGATGACATTTATGGAATAACAATTAATTTTACTCATTCAAACTGCCTGAGTCTTGATCGTCACTTATTTCGATGCTATCAGACTCTTGCTCTATTATTCTTTTATTATTTGTATTTCTACTGGCGCTCTCGCTCTCGCATACGTTCATAAGGCGATAAAAAAACGATATTTGAATGAGTCATTCTTTAAGTTCTTGAATGTTTAAGAGTTTTAGACAAGGTTGGGGTTTTCGACATGTAGAAAAGTACTCTACAGTTTACGACGTCGACTACATACAAGGTCAAAAAATTCTTGTCGAATGCCAACCCTGCTCAACACACATTGTACGCACACTCTTCAGCTTTCTTTCCGACTAAAGAATAATACAGATATGTTAGAATATACTCGTATCGTATGTACATACATATATTCAGGTTATATACGTTTTTGAGTCCTCCTAGTAGGCCTACATCCCATAATAAGTGCTGCCCATTTATTTGCACAAGTTTCATGTAATTAAAGATAACTGAAGAATTATGTTTTCTTCATTAACTTTTGCTTTTTCCTTTCCTCTTCCCTTCCCTTCCTTTCTTCTTTAGCGACCGACTCGAGTTGCTGCGGCCGCGATGGCTGGCGTGCATTTTTCTTTTTTGATTACATTTTGTCATTTTGATAGAGACTCTTTGGTGTCTTGGACTTTCTCGTCGTAACCTTAAAACTATTGCTGCCAAATCCCAAACCGCTCAATTTCTGGGCGTAAAAGTTGCCAACAGTTTCCAGCATCGAGCAGGAGGAAGGGCGAACGTGACTGCTACCAGCAGCGGCTGGTAAAGTTCATGATTCTAAAATTAAAGTGACTCTAAATGAGTTGGCATCGGTTGCAGCGGACGGAGTGTCACTGCGCAGAGCTACTTGAAATCATTGATAAGGAAGACAGTAAAACTTTGAAAAGCAGAGCGCTAACGTGAAAGCATTTAAACAAGTAGGATGCAGCATGTCTGCCTCTTCGGAAACTGTACTTGCACACGCCTACTTTGGCAACTGACGGTACACTGACATTCTGTTTTTCTAGAAGCCTTTACGGTTAGTACGTTCCTGAATTTGATTGCAGTAATTTATGCTGAGAATTCAGCAGCTTCCTTTTTTCAGTCATTTCGCTGCAACACTTTTTCGTTGCCTTTTTCGTGTTTGTGTTTGCGGAGGTACGTAGTAGTTGCGCCTTTCAGAGTTGCCGACTCGTGCATGTTTTGTCGATTACTGTACATCCTTTGAGATGCGATATATTGAGACATGGCTGGCTGCCCTGTTTTTTGGCAACGGAAATGAAAGAAGACTGTCTACGAGCCCGACGGTTGTTTTGAAAGACAAGAAGAAAGGCTGCCAAAGCCTCGAAGGGAAAGAAAAGACGATTTCGTATAAATAAAATTTATGCATTGTTGCTCCGATAGTTTTTGTACGTTGACGTGAAATCGAAAACGTATTATTTTATATGCTGGTAGGCAGAACCGGCCAACATTCAGGCCCATTTCATATCCGTTTCTGTCTTTACCCCTGTGACATTTACTCGTAGTACAGCGAAAATATCATGTCGACGCTTTTTGGTAACCTCATCCTGTCATCCATCTACTTGGCGTGTCCCACTTGGCGACGACTGCAAATGCTGAACTTCTGCTGCTTAAGTTTCTCTTAATTTCTTTTAGTGTCATTCTGGAAATTCAAAGCGAATGCTCTAATCTCTCTCTCTATCGCTCTTCCCTACGACATTCCTTCACCCCACACCTCAATATTACAATTTTTCCTTACCTTGCGCTTTACAAATTCGATTAACCGCAGCCAACTTCCTTTCTCTGTATAGTCGTCTACCTTTTGCTGACTCACAAACACTTGAGAGTAGGTCTCGTCAACCGGCAGCTGTCAGCAGCAGCCGCAGCTTCGAGTTGGCTTATCCCTTTCATCTCGTTGTCTTGTGCCTGGAATTTCGCATGAATCTTTTTCACACTTCCTTTTTTATTAGAGAATTTTTTCACTTTAGAAAAAAGAAAAAGTAACAATGGTTCGATGGTTCCAGGGCTCATGTAGTTGTACATACTTCTCTCTTCTAACTTTATCAATTGCTCCAATGCGTTTGCCTCGCGGCTTCGCTGTCACTGTCACACTGTCTCCTCGAAACTGTCACTTCTTCAAACTGTTGAGATCGTTCGATTGTCATACTCATACTTTGTCATACTTTGTATGAAGCTCGAATTATTTGTTGGTGTCGAACTTTGTTGCCTTCTATTGTAATTCGTGCAAAGTCAGGCACAAATTTTGCAAAATTGAATGATGTTTTGCCAAAAACGGGGCAGTAGCCGGGACGAATGAGCATTCATTCGTGCCCAAATCGATTCAAGTCGCAGTATTTGGGATGCTAAAGAATCGAATTGAGGTTTTAAAGCAACAACCAAAAAATATTTTCTAGCAACTTTTCAAAAATTCGGACTTTTTTCGATGAAGACCTCAAAATATGCACCCTGTATATTGTTTGGGGCTGCCTTATTTCAGAAATCGCCAAATTCATAACAAACGCTGCTAATTTTTGCTACATATTTTATGATAATTTTGCACAAAATCATAGAATTATGTTGAATTATATGCCATTATTGCATCATGTGCGGACCCAGTCCATCATTTACCACTTAGAGTGTTGGAAAGAGTCGCTATTTTTCCCCGACAGAAGCAACAAAGACTGCTTGCTGTCTCTCTAATAGTCGTACCATAAACTCAATTCATAACTATTTCCTGCGCAGTATGCTGCTGCTGCTGCTCCGGCCACTTTTCACCAGAGAAAATCCGACGAATTCGGGCCGGAATCTAAACAGTAATTAAAGACAACTTACACCGAAAGCAGCTTGCATTCCAAACAACAAACCAAGTTGGCAGGCAGGCAGGCGGCACATAGAGCTGACAGACTCTAGAACGGAGTCTGGTGGAGGGACGGCCAAGCACCAAACGCGCAGGCAACATTCGTAGAGTCAGGGCTGTACCATACTATATAGCATTATAGTAGTTGCCAAGAGATTGTTGTTTACTGCCGCTGGAGGCAACTGCGATCGTGACCGGAGACCAAAGCAGGAACATCTCGTAGCTGCTGCTGCTGCTATGATTTTGGCATAAATTGTCAATAAAAATGTGAGAAAAAGAAGAAGAAGAAGAAGAAGGAGAAGAAGGAAGAAAGGGAAGATGGAAAAGACAACAGAAAGAGAAAACAAGTAACCACCGTGCGTTGAGTTAGTTGCTCTTTGCAGTCCATTAATGATTGTTGTTCAAACGCTCTACGGCCGCACAACTTTGAGACAGTTGGTCGGTCGGTCGGTCGGTCGGTCGGTCGGTCGGTCGGTTTTAAAACGCTGCCGGCAGGTAAAATGAATTATTTTGAATTCATTGGTGCTCACTCGCTGGATGAAGTTTTGCGTTTAGTTATTCATATTCGTAAAATAACAGCCATAAACACTTAGAAAACAGCTTCGAGGCGAAGACATTAAATTCGAAATTGAAATTAATTAAGGAAATATAAAATCATGATGACATCAATTTAAAATCGTTAAAGTTTATGCAGTTTAATTGAAGTAAAAAGAAAATCTGACAACTGTAACGTTACACGAAAAGACTCGTTTTAATGCGGCGAGGGCAACGCATCCATCCACATTTTGTCTCTATGGTTTTTATTTCATTATTTATTTTTTTTGGGTTTTTTCGTTTCTATCCCGCAAGAGTTATTATGGTATTTTCTCATCCACCGTAAGAAGATTTATGGTTATTTTAATTAAGCTACAGCAATCTTTAAAAAGGCATAAATTAAAACGCGAAAATGTAAAGAATCTCGAGAACTGACTTGCCCGACATCAACAAACGACATCTAGTGTTTTTTGGAGAACATGTGCCCGCCGATTTTGGGATGATCTTCAGCACCCGGCGATCCGGTGTATGATTTTCGGTTAATTATCGAGTTGCGCAAGCTTAAGAAGAAACCCGCTTTTTTGGAATGCAATTCGGGCAATATGTTCCAACGCACGAAGTCGTTGTCGCATGACAAGTCTTGGGCTACTTAAAATATTGCTTATTTTTGCATAAAATAATTTAAACAGCTGACTACGCTGACGTGACTACCGTGACGTCACGGTGGGCGGTGGCAGTACCACAGGCGTGTGGGCGTGTTACGACACTGTAAAATGAAATGATTCTGGTTTCACGCCATTATGGTTTTTGCCAGCGCCGATCGCATGTCGGTCCGCTCTCCAAATGGTCACACCGTGACCCAAGAGGTGCTTGAAAAGGCTTTAACTGTTGCACTTCATGGCAACAAGCATTGCGGCGGGAACTGTTGCTGATAAGTGCACACACACACACACACACACACATACACACGCAAAGCACCAAAAAGCTTAAATTTATTACCTTCGAGAGTGGTCGGTCGGCGAAGGAGGCGAAGAATGTAATACGATAGAATGCTAAAAAGTGTGGCTAACATAAGAAGTGAGACCAAGCATGTTAGCTGCTGTTTGTTGTTGCAATTTTGAAGCGTTTGACGGCGGTGGGGAAGACGAGAAAGAGTGCGGGGAAATATTCGCATTAGGTTGTTTTCGATCTGCCTGCCTGTGATGCATGGCATACATACATGCATACATGCGCACTTACATACGTACAACTACAAATGCATACGATTAAGAATGTGTGTGTGTGTGTGTTAATGGTAGCTGTTCGGCGTCCATAAAATGGCAAATGTACCGTCCGCGCCCTACCATCACTCTTTACCGACATACGATTATATAATCCAACAACTCAGCCCATTGCAACCATTGTTGTTGCTGTTGTTGTGTGCTTATGTTCCGCGTTTTAGTTAATTTGCATGCAAAACATATTTAATTGCGAACATTTTGCGGCATTGTTTGTTTGCGGTGCGAATTAGGATCGAATCTGAGCCGAGAGCCGTGATTAAGTACCGCATTTAGCATTTGAATTTGGCTCGATGTCGCAGACTAATGCAGCAGCAGCAGCAACAGCAGCAGCAGTATAAAAATGATTTCAATCTATGCGAAATTTTGTTCAACCGACGACTGACGAGGACGCAAATACGATATTTTGAGAGGCGGCAGGCATTTAAAATCGTTTTGCTCTCTGCTTTTTCTTTGTGATGTTTGAACTGCCCTACGCTCTTATTAAATACGGTCTACTAACAACAATTTAGCTCTCTTTTGTTTGCTTCGATTTTAAAACGACAAGAGAGCTTATCGTTGTACGTATTCTCTTATACAAAAGATAACCGCAGGTGTCGCATTATCTATTATCCAAAACGCGGTTATCGTAAAAGTGTATGTGTGCTCAATTCCATACAAATCAATACAACAACAACAACACAAAAAAGAACACCACCGAGTAGAACGAGTAGAGTGAATTTCTTTCAGTAGCTGCCGGCGAAAAACAGCAGGCAGTAATTCGTTGCTTAATGATGCTCTAACCACCCGCGAGTAAACGAAAACTAAGAAAACTTAAAAAACAAAAACGACGAAAAAAATGTTGGAAAAGGAATTAATTTGCTTTCTACGAGAGAGTCTGTCTCTGACTCTCTTCTAGGAATCGATTGAAGGCCGTCAAACATACTCGCACTTCAAAAGCAATTGCGTTCTCGTTCGTACATACGATAGTAATAGTGGTTACTCGTGGTAACCCTCCAGAGCGCTGCCACCTACACACTTCTTCTTTACAAAGGTTTTATTTTTAATTTAATTTCTTCCTTTTTTTCTTTCTATTATTCCAATTGTATTGTTTCTGAATTTGAAGAGTTTGAGCCGTTTTGGGTTTAGTTATCAGCTCCTTCAGCTCTCCCGCTCAAGAGGTCCTTGTTGTTATTTTTCTTGTACTTGTACTCTCATAAGAAAAGCTTTTAGTTTAAATGCGATCCATCATGGCTTATTGCATCTTAACGGCTCCTCCATGCTTGTCAGCTGCACACATTCAATTTAATCGACTCTCTTGCGCTTGCTACTCGATTTTAAACCACTTTGCCAACACAACAACAAGAACAACGTTTCCACCCGCGTTCATCGATTGTTCCACGCTTCAGCCGTCTTGGAGTTGGCGTCTTTCTTGTTTGCTTTCGTTCTTGCCTTCGCGGCATCTCGCTCCTGCTGCCTTCCTTCCAGTCTTTCAAAACAGTCTTTTTGTTGCTCTGAGCATCATTAATTATTATTTTGAAATTTCAACAGTTCGCTGGATGCCGCTGTCAGCTTGTTGTGTTGTTGCTCAGGCGATTGTTTTCTCTCTTTTGTTGTGGAAATGAGGCTTGGGTATGGTCCATGCTTGTCTACAGGTTTTCGGGGGGTCATTCATGTTCACATAAATTTCAAACTTAAATCAATTTGACTCTGATTAGCCACACACAGTCTCGCCATAGAGCTCAAACAGCCGGAGACTAGTTGGTCAACGGTCGCGAACGAATCGCGCCTTAAGCGAACTTCCATAAATTAAGAAAAATCCCTGAAAGACATTTCTCGTTCGAAATTTATTTCATTCATTTATTTTTGTTGGCGTTTTTCTAATTCTTGGATTTTTTCTTTTCTTCTTTTTGTTTTGGTTCTCGGTTGTTTAAAAGTCGATTTAAATGATTTTGAAATTAATCATTAGAGAGAGAGAGAGAGAATTGAAGCTATACGAACGTTTGATTTTAGCTGCATCCACAAAATCCAAAATGTTACCTTTGTCAAAGGTTTAGAAGAATTTAGAAACTTTAGAAGAATTTTGGATTCTTCTGCTGAGACTGTGAATATTTTTAAGCGCTGCAGACGCTACTATTTTGACGACATCTATTACTTGTTGATTCAGAATCATATTTGAAGTAATGTTTTTGAAAATCCCCCTCCCCTCGCCCCAAGGGGAAAAAGGCCGCAACACGAATTAATATGTATAAAAATAATAAAAATAATAAAAATAATAATATGTATAAAAATAAGAAATAGTAAGATTTTAACGCCGCTGCAAGGTTTATTTTGTGACCAAAAGAGAGGCGCATAAATCAAGGGTCGGTTCGGTTCGGTTCGGTTCGGTCACCGGGTAATACCTGCCCATTATTATAATTATTCATATCATCAAGTTTTCTGTGATATCCATGAAATAAAGATGTCCCACTGTTACGCTGGCTTTTGCTTAAAAAAGAAGAGAGAAATTGCTTAAAAAATAAGAGAGAGCTCTCTTTCTCTTTCTCCTGCTCACTGTAAAATATTAAATAAAATTTTCATTTGCTCTTCAAATGTTCAACACTCACAAAAACATTCAAGAAACGGCACAAAGAAGAAGAAATTCCATCCAATTGCGCCCAGCGCCAGCGATAAAGGCTTCATTTTACATTTCTAAATTCTCCATTTTGAATAAATTAAATAAATGAAAAACCTTCGAGAAGTAAAAACTAAATTCAATTCTTGCTGCTTGTTCTTGTTCTTGTCGAGGCGTGAAAGCCAAAACTTTCAACACAGGAAAGTTTCTGCGGCAACTTTTATGCGTTCCGTTATTTATTTAAGTTTTATAGTTCTCGTCTTGCTATTTATTGTCAGTGACGTCTTTAGAGAAGCGAGAGGGATTTCAGGACCCCCTCCCCCGCCCTCTTGAGAGAGCAAAAAGGGGAATAAGCTTTTGTTTTTATTGGATTTTCATTATTTCTAGATCTTTATAAAAACCTCCTAAAATTTCTCAATTGAAATCAGTTTGGACGCCCCGAACGAATTGTTAACGACTCCCCCTTCCCCACAAAACCAAAAGCCAAGTACGCTACTGGCTATTGTTGCCGCACGCTGTCTTCGTTGTTGATCGTTTCCATTGCTGGAGCTGCCTCGCACTCGCCGCGACTCGACTCGACGCGACGAGTTGAAAGCAACGACATAAATTGTTGCGATTTTACGAATTTTCGCAGCGCTCGAAAAGTTCGAGGCGAAAACAAATAAAAACTTGTGCTGCTGTATAAAAAATAATGTTGCTGCCGTCGCCGCATATAATCATCAAGAGCTGTTTTTATTTACTGAATGGAGAGCAACAGCGCAAACAACTGCAGAAACCAGCAACAGCTTCGGCATCAGCAGCAGCAGCAGCAGCAACATCAGCATTGCTAAAGACAATTGCAACGAGTCGTAGAGCAACAACAACAACAACACGGTAACAATGACAACAATAACACGGTAACAACAACACCAACACTCGTAAAAACGTAAAGTCAACAAAAGCCGTAGAGCTGCAGAGAAAAAAAGAACGCTCCAAGTTAGCGAAGTTAGGAACGTTCCACGTAATGAATGTAAGCACTCTAAAAGGATACAAAGGATACGGTTTCAAGGAGCCGAGTTACGCCTGGAGTAATTCTGGCTGCAGTTGATGTTGTTGGCCATGTTAGTATTTCAGCTACAACAGCAGCAGCGAAAACTGGTACAAGCAAAAGTTTGTCATCAAGTCGAAAATTAGGAAGGAAGGAAGGAAGGAAGGAAGGAAGAAAGCTAGTTTTCGTGATGACAAAAATTTGCCACGTTTGTGAAAAACTTTTCTGTGATGACTTAAATCAGGTGAATACTTCACCTTCATTGCTTTACCTTGAGGCAAAGTCTTCTCTTGTCTGCTGCCTGATGAAAATCTCATGCAGACTAAGTCGGTGCCGAAGAAAACACAACACCATTAACAACTGCTGGATGTGACTTGAAACAAAATGAGAAATTGCTGCACACAAAAGTATCGCTGTCTTACAATTTAATACACTCCATTAATGCGAAGTTAACTACAGCCACAAAAAGGGAGTCAAACTAACTGCAACTAATACTTCTTCTTCTTCTTCTTCTTCTTCTTCTTCTTAAGTCATTTATCGATTGTATCGCGCGGGGTTACCAAAACAAACAACTCTATTCATCCCGTCAGCATTCATGCACTTACGAGTACTTATACACTCTCCTGTTGCTGTTGTTTTTGTTGCACCAATCGAACCGACTCCGTCGGAAGATGCGATAATCTTCTCTGACACATGAATAATATTCCATCTGTATCCGTAAGATAAACATTGGCTGGAGGAGCAGCACACAAGCAGCGCAAATACAGCGGCACCCTGTACCCTCCTGGCGTTATCTCGCCGTGTGCAAGCGCGAAGTTCGTCGCGCAAACTAAATGCGCGTACATACCGCAAAATTTTCTTCGTTGCGATGTCAGTCAGGCGGCCCGGGACCAGCGACCAGACAGACACCGAAACACCGCCTAAGGGACAGAGGATGAGAACGGCATAAACTTGCACCGTGTATTCCGCATTGCTGACAGCTAATGACAGCCACACTTTCAGTCAGTTGGCAACCCTAAATTGGAAGTCTATGGTTTATAAGACATGATGGCTTTATGTAATAAGGCGCAACTTTTTTTCTCTCCATAGACTTCTTTTGGCCTTTGGGCTGGGATGTTATTTCTTTTTTTGGAATTTTTTGTAAGAATGAGAGGTTTTCATAAAATAAAAATGCAATAACGCAGAAATGAAATTGAATGCAGAAGAGAAATTCTGCAGCGCATCAGAGCGTGCACTTATTTGAGGCGTTGCACTTACTTTCCGCGGCTAAGAGCCGCTCTCGTTTAGAAAATATAGGTGAAGAGGAACTTTGGTAACTGAATAAGACTTGGACTTACCGGGAGAATCAATTTCGGTGGCCGCTCATGCAAAGACACTTTAGGAACAAAAGGAACTATGATAGTCGAGTAAGTGTTGAGTTTACTGAAAGGATTTGGAGAAGAACTCGAATTAGATTAAATCCGCCGATTTTGAAGGATTACTCTAAAGCAGCTCTTCATATTTCGGTTATTTTGGATAATTTTTTAGGAAGTCAAAGCAGAAGAAAACTTTAAAAAACTTTTTCTTAAGTGTTATCTCCTGTAAAATGGCGAAATCGGACTTGAGAAGTTCTTTGTCTTCTGCTTTTCTTCCTTACTTACTTAAAGAATACTCTAAAGTGTTCTTTAATGTACCTTTAATAAAGGTACACACATATTTAATATGGTACAGAGTGTATCTTACAGTCCAGGTAAGGTACAGAGCGAAAGACGCAGCCATTAAATACACGCACAACGAGCGTAATGATGCTAAAAAACGATATTCGTGCACCAACAACAACAACAACAACAACAACGCGAATAACTGGTAGCAATTTCTAAATATAACCCGTCGCGCTGGCTAAGATTGACAGATTTGACAGCAACTCAGGCAGGTGCAACATAATCGCTTGCGTTTGTCAACGCCTGCAGATGGATGTTGTCAAGAAGAAGAAGAACAACAACGAGAACAACAACACTCAATGCAAACATTCGTCAGCATGAGGTTTCGTGTCGATGACGTTATTGCGAGAGAAAAACCTTCTCATTAGAATTCTTTTTCGTATGCGACTGTACATATACTCGTAGTATGTGTTTGCTTATGTGTTTGTGTGCTGATACTCTTTACTCAACGTCTGAGAATAATCTTGCGCTCACATTACACGCCTCATTTGATCTGTCACTCTGAGCTGTCGATGTGGTTACAGCTCATCAAAAGCATGACTCACGTTTATTGCACACAATTTCATATAGTTACTTCATTGAATAAATAAGTTTAATCTTCATTAAATAATGAATTTTAAGAGCACCATTAGTTAAGCATCCCGTTCGTCTCTCTTTGCAGTCTCTCTTCCTTTTGCTCACTCTCTATTTTTGTAGAAAGATTTGAAAATAAATTCCTGAAATTTGTTATAAAAATCAACTCGAATGCCTGAATACAATTCTTAAAACTATAAACGGGCAGGCAATAAGAGCCTGATAGCAATATAAAGAACATCAATCAGCTTTAATGCTCTTCTACTCTTCTATGTCAAGCAGATTCCAAAAGAAAAAACCGAGCAAGAGAAGAGTTTATTTCTCTTCAAAAGACAAACGTATATGTTTGTCTCCAAAGACAAGTCTCCAAAGAAATTCCAAGTTTTTTATGAATATGCATAGTATGCCGGGAAATGTTAAATCATGCTATTGCGGAGAGACAGGGCACCATCTTTCTGTCTGTGACTGTGTAGCTGTCAGCCTGTCTCCGTCTGTGTCTGCTACTTGCTCTCCTAATAAATCATCATTCATACGATTACCATCGGTCACGCAGGCAGATACACAAGCATGCGTATATCGTGCGTACTATATCCCGTTTTATGTTAATATATGTGAGATAGCAGGCGAGCACATAATATCCCAAATGTCTAAATTGCCAGTCACCGCATTCGTATTCCCATATGCCGTACGGTACGTCCGTCCGCCGATTTCGCTGAAGTGGATTAATTCACTTTATTGCAACTGCTTCGTTCGTACGTGAACGATTGTAATCTATGGCTGTTGTCGCTTGCACCGCAGCTTAAGAGGCTTATATAGACGACTGCGGCCGGCAGAGACAAACGCATTTCGCATCGCAATCGACTGTAAAGACTTGGACCAACTTATTGCTGGCTAAGCCAGATTTATCTGCATGCTCTTGACCAATTTTCACAGTAATTCCATTCGACAACAGCACCGCACATTCCATGCAAAAAATACCCTTTTTGTAACTGTCACGGCAAAATATGTCTTAACATTAAAACAATAAAGCAAAACGAAAGTGAAAAACGAAACATTCGTTTGAATCATTCGCGAGATTTTCCACATTCCAGACACACACGCACAGACACACACAAAGCAAATCATTGGCTCCGTTCGTCGAAGCTTTTAAATTTCATGATTAAGTCGTTTGCTTTGTCTTCTCTTTCTTAAACAGCATCCGCCCACCGCCCACCAAATTTGTTTGGTGCCTTTTGCATGAAATCGACCAAATCGATGTGGCCCATCATATCGCCAGACTGTCTGCCCATCTGCCATTCTTCACATTTGCCCATCTTCAGTACGCGAGGATTGCTTTTCATGCTCGCAGATTTCACAAGTCATCGTCGTTCTTTGAAGAGCTGTACGAATATTTGACGGCTGGTATACGATTTTATGGCTCATCATCGCCATTAAAATCGTGAAGGTTTCTCCTATTTTTGTGGCAGTTTCGCTGATGCGTCATCCATCAGTGGGCTTGGTTGTTGGCTGCTCACACGCATCTTGCTGACACATCGTGCTTTTGTGTAACAATGCTTCATTATGTGAAAAGCGATAACTTGCGGTTTCATTCATTCATTTTTGAGGCATTTTTTATGTTTTATTCAGGGCGCTCTTTTTTGTTTACTCGCGCAGAAAGTAGACAAAGCATGTGGATAATGGTGGTGGTGGTGGTGGATAATGATGGAATCGGTAACAGGATATGGTTAAATTATTGTTTTTCTCTTCGTGAATAATTTCGAAAGCCATATTTTGCATTTTAAATGTTTTTACGTAAACGTCCTTTAGGTATATCAGTAGGATAGTCAAGTAAGGTTATGTCGAAACCTTATTTAAGTAATTGAATTTAAAATATATCGTAGAATTTAAGATTACTTAACATTTACGTAGATAAAATTATGCAAATAAAATGGATAACGATCCCTCTGAAAATTAAAAAAGCAACAAGAAGTAAGGATCTCATTAACCAAAACTACAGACTGTTGCCATTCATTCAGGCATTATACATTTTTCTAAATCTTTTACTCTTTGCTCACTTTTCGTTGGTGGCTTGTGCTTTTTTGAATGTAAGTGCATGCATACAAACTCGTGCAAGCATATCAAGAAGCATGTGCAACATATTATTTATCCTCTTAAGGATTTGCGCCAAGGCATTAACAACAAATTCTGACAGCAATTAGTTACGAGCTCGCAACGGAACATACAAATAAAAAGTGACAGTCTCTCGGCAAGTTCGACACGCTGTCACACAAGTTATACACCCACCCATCCACCCACACCAACGCCTACGCCAACGCCACTCCACACATCAGCGCCACTCTCGGCCACAGGCGCGAGCCACGGCGCCATTTCGAGCATTCATCTTCCACACCAATCTACATAAAGACTTGCGTAAGTGAGCGAGGGAGAGAGTCGAAGGAGAGAGTCCGTGGGCGCATTGCCATTCTCTTGGTTGGCAATTCATCTCAACAGTCCTACGGAACAACGAACGAGCTGTGTGCATGAATGGCTTTGCATAGACAACGGCTCGCTTAGAAAAACAAAGTGCCGAGCTTAAAAAAACATTTCTCTTGGCTCGGCACGCTTTGAGTAGTAACGAAATGTCTGACGGAGATGACGCGTCGGGTGCGTCAACCGTGATGATTGATTTATTGTTGCCAAACGGAGCAAAGGATCAAAAAAAAAAAAACAAAACAAAAAAAAACTAACACTTAGACGGTCATAAGCGCTGAGTTAGTACAGTGCTCCTAAGTTAGCTGGCAATGCCCTGTTGTTGTTACTTCTGCTGCTGCTGCTGCGGTTGTTGTTGTTGCCTCTGCGGGTCATCTAAAGTGTCACAGTTGTCGTAGCGCGCAAACATTGTTAACAGGCGCGCAAAACTGGTAACAGGCGTCGCTCTAATGCCTTCGGGGCCGCAAGCGAATCGTATTCCTTCAGATTCATTCATCATGTGTGTTTAATTTTTATATTGTATTCCATTCTGTTCTGCTCCGCCGAGTGTTGGCCGGCCGCTCACTCAGCTTTGGACAATTGAAGAGATTGAAGAGGCTCAGTAGCGGATAACAAACATAATTTAATGCTTACTATTAACCACTTCTTAAGCTTCTATAGTCTTCAAGCGTCTCGGGCATTGAAGTGCGCCTATGTGTGTCTGTATACAAACCGTGTGAACATAACCCTAAGACCTTCCTCAGGTGAAATTTCATCTATTTCATCGTAGTAAGATTACACAGCCCGTTAAAGTTGTTAAAATAATCAGTGATCAATAAAAAAATCTCTTCATAAATTACGTGATTTTTTTCGACATAATCGTTCATCGAAGTCGAAATTTAGTTAAACAATTTAGTAAAACTAGATTTGTTCATAATAAACCAAAGTCTGACAGACCGAAACGAGCTCGAGCGAATAAAAAGACATTGCCTGCTGTTCGTGAAAGTGTTGCTAAGGATCCATCAACACTTTAAATAAATAAAAAATAAAAATAAATAAAAATAAAAAATATCAGAAAAACTCCAATAATAATCTCCTTCTTTCAACGAATCTCAGACAGGCTTTGTTCATACTTTAAACCAGTTACGGATTGGGACTACTGAAGAAAATACTGAAATTCTTCATCATTAGTAAAAATTATGTGTAATTATTTCGAAATCAAGTTGACACTTCAAAGTTCATTAAAATTCAAGAGAGTAAGACGGTCGGCGGAGGTACAGTGAATGCATAAATGGCTCTTTCTAAAACATTACAACAACTAGAAAAACTCAGGTGTTTCATGAACTCTTAGAACCCATAAGAACTCGTATTAAGGCTTGATAAGTTCGATGATAACAAAAGATATACAAGCTCAAGGTAATAGAAATTAAATGTAACTGAAAGGAAATAGAAAGGAATAGAATATACCTTTACTCGTCCACCCCATATTATTGTGTACCTCTCGCTCCCCCTGCATTCTTTCACATTATTTCTATTAATTTTCCTGCAACTTATTGACTTCATGCATTGCATGCAAAGTACTTGAATTATCCTTCTTCATATTGAATTTTAAACGCAGGTTTAAACATAAAAATGTACACAGAGTACGTGACTTTCCTTCAGAGGAGTTGGGCAGAAGGGCAGGTACCTACGAAGATGGCCCTTCATACCGTATAAAACCAGAACAGAAGAGAATCCATAAATGTTCTTAGATTTAAGTCTGTTCAATTCTCCAAATATTGCCAATTCTGTCGCTCTGTAGTGAAGATCTAAAAAACTAATAATTCTCACACTTTTTCTGCTCTCTTCGCCTCTTATTTTTTACTAACAGACTACTTTGTCTCGCTCGTTCTCATTTGATCTAATTTTCTCTTATCTAATCCTCTCTTTTAGATTGAAATACAAAGGAGTTACGTCTTAGAAGAGCAAGAACGAAACGACACTATTTGTGTTTTTGGCAAAATTGTGATGCCAGCCGACAGATTAGCCGGTATACATATTATTTAAACGGAAGCATGTTAACGGGCCAATCTGGCAACCACTAGAGAGTTTTTTTTCTAATAAGCAACATTTTTGCGTCAATTCAAGGCGCCGAGGAAGTTCGCTCTTGGTAATAACTAGAAACTGTCTCAACCGGTCATGCACAATACCGTATTTCCGGGCTCGGCGAAGTTTCAAGGACGGCCTGCTTCGCCGCAGTTCGCCAATCTGTCACCGCCGGGCGACTATCCGCATGCTGGAGCCGCCGCTGCCGCCTCGCCGTTCAATGTGCCGCATCTATCTATGTCGATGCGTCACCCGAAGGGTAGCCTGTCCAGCAAGTCTAGGTCAGCAGCCAATGCAACTGGCCACCACTTGGTGAACTCCAGCACAATGGGTATGATGGGCCCATTGGGAGCCAGCAGTCATCATCGAGGTGACCTGATCTTCCCCGATGACATGGACAGCATAGAGTTCTGCATGCCTCCGCCACCGGCGCCGTCGAATGGCATCGGTCACGGAGTCAACGGCGACATGCTGTTATTACACGGCAGTAATGGCGTGTGTCAGGGCGAACCCTTCAACGAACGACGTCGACGTGGACACAGCCGGCGAAGCAATCATAAAATCGATGTGGAACAACAGGTGGGTTAAGGCGTTCGACTGAAGAGAAAACTACCGCGATAAATTTACACAGAAAGTAAAATTAATTAATTAAAACTTAATTATCGGACAAATTAGCGTAGTGCGAAATGTACATTTTTTAATTAGGTTGAGAGTTTTTTAAAATCCATTCTCTCTCTCTCTCTCTTTCTGTCCGCAGGTGAAGTGGTCGCGGAAAAATATTGCCGCTACGATGGAACGCTTCGAACCCGCCACACACTCTTCGTCCTCCCAATCATCGTTGGAGTACGGCTTTGCCGCCGGTGTGGTCAACCCGTCTCCGACTCCGCTCTTTCAGCCACAAATGTCACCAGTCCAGCAGCCGCAGCCGTATGCGAGCAGCTCGGTGCCTGCCAACCACGTCTACTCATACGCCTACTACGAGCCGGGCGCCGCGAAATGCCATACGAACGTGCCCCATCGGGAGAGCCCTATTCCGGCTGTCAATGCTCCTCCGCCAGTCGTCGCCGGCCCTTCCAAAAGCCCACCCCGCAACTCGATACGCGCCTTGCTGGCGAAGGGCTTCCGCTCCAAATCGAACAACGGGCAGTCGACATCGTCTTCTCCGAGCACCGAAGACCGCCACACGTACACCACGCGCTACGGCACCACCGAAAACTTGTACGAAGAGGTCAATGACCAGAAGATTCGCAAGGTTCTGTCTGACAACCGCATTGCAGGCTCATGCGCGGTAAACGTGCGCGAAGAGCTGCGGCGCGTGCAGCACAATCACTTCCGCGTGTTGGATGAGCTTAATCTGTCGCTGGAGGCGCTGATAATGCCACCTACGCCGCCCGATAGCAGTCCCAATCATCCCTCCGGCGACTCTGAGGAACCGATGGCGCGTGCAGCAGCAGGAACCGTCGATGCGGCAGTAGCGTCTTCCGCCTCAATGACATCCACCGCTTCGTCTTCGCAGCGTCCCCGACGAGTAGGTTTGCTGGGTGGCGCCTCGTCTTCGTCATCGGCTTCTTCCCAGCAGCATACACTGTCTCACGGCAGCCTGGAGAACCTGTCGACGACTCTGCATTCCATGGAACTAAAGGAGCACGCGCACAATTCGTGCATCAATCCCGAGTTCGATGAGGGCGACCTCGACAGTGGCTTCAGCGGCAGCGGCAGCAGCAGTGGTGCCAGCTATAACGAGAGCCTGCGTTACTACAAAACAGGTACTCACACAAGCATGCAGACAACCACATTGCCACATAATGTCAGAAGTTGTCGCTCCTCCACAGCCTCGGCCAACTCCGCCTCGAAAATCAGCATGAATTCGGGCGAGGATCAGGGCATCGGCATGATGAGCAACTTGTGCGTGGGGCCGGGGGTTGGCTGTACCGGCGGCGTGCTGCCAAATGGCGGAGTGAGTCCTGCAGTCGGCGTTTGTGGTTCGGTGGTCAACAACGGCGTGCTGGGTTCGCCTTGTAGTCATATGAGACGCTGTGTGGATACGCAGCGAGCATCTTCTCGGTCGACCTCGACGGGGGCGAAACCGAAGAAAAGCTTCTGGACGTTAAAACCGTGATGCTTTAAACAGTTGTTCGGTAAATTCTCCCGGAAATGGGGCTTCTCGGTGGTAAGTCGAAGAAACATACTACATAATTGATTTGTGTGCGTAGAGTAAGGAAGCCTTGACGGCCAGTTATTTTATATGGTGTTTCCCTAAAGCGGTTTTGCTTCGGTTTAGCACAAAACTGGTTTTCAAAGCGAAAACCATTATAAATCAATAAACCTCCATTGAAATTGTTGTTGTAAGTTCAGCGCAAAACCAAAAAGATTTCTGGTTTTAGCAGTTTTCAACCCTGTTTCGAAGTTCGAAAACGAAATTGATAATTTCTCAATAAGTTCTAAAAGAGTGATCATCCCGCTTTTCAGTTTAGCTGTCTCTTTTAACAGTGTGTATGCGCACTCTTTGGGTATTATTAATCACATCAACATCATCATCACCATAAACGATAAGTGTGAAAAATGGATCAATTAAATTTGACTGAAGAAGATAGAACCTAGAAGAACAATACCCAGAACGATATCAAGAACTCAATGGGTTTAAGAATGAATTTTGGATTTTTTATTCATTAACTCGCATTTTCACTTACATTTGGACAGATGGAAGATCCCATACGCCCTCATTTCTGGGGATTAAATACTTAAGTGATCACTTCGGGCCGCTAGAGTGGGTCGATAGCTTAATTTTTTAAATTATCTCCGCTTTTCCATTTATTCTTTATTGCGGGCAAGAATGGTTTCTCCCTCAGCCACCAATATCTCACACACGCATACGCACTCCGCAGCCGAAAACTGAAAATAATTTCATTAAGAGCGACGTTGACATCTTTACAATCAGTTTGGTTAAAAAAAAAACGGCTCCGTTGCCGGATGGGGCGTTGTGGGGGTGGCGGCGGAGGGCGCACAAAATGCCCTTCCATTTATTTATAAGCAGTTTTTTGGAAAATTAAGCATGCTCTAAATTTTCAACGACTTAACCCCGACCCATCATCATACGCACCACCCTAAAAGCGAGACTCTTAATCCCGGGAATGTGCGTTCCGGCACCCGCAGCTTAGAGTGTTTCTTTGCAGTGCATGTGGTTGTGATTACATCAGCGATGGCTCCTGATTCCTATACGAGTCGACGTTAGTTTCAGAAAAAAAACTAGAAACCAAAAAATCCACCAACACGTACAAGAGTAACCTCAAGCAGTCCTCAACAAATGGACAAAATTCAGACAAAAAATCCACTGAAGGGAAATTAAGACTGCGAAACATTTTTATTGCTCTAATCCGTGGCCGTGACTCGCTCTCCCTTCCTCCCGTCTTTACATTCCGTGCCATTCTTCGCCATGAGGGTGAGTCGCAAAACGGGTCGCGTGTAGACCATCCGTGAAAGTGATATCCATGGCGAGGCGTTCAAAAACGCTCATAATAAATCTGTCACATCGACTTGAGCTTCAGAGTCTCAGATGAAAACAATAAAAAGTATGGTGAAATCTTAAGCGACATCAACAAATCAAATGTCTCAGTTCAACCATTACACTCAGTCGCCCAATTTAGAGATGATGTCACATTATGGATGAGGGTATGATTGAATTCGTATTGAAGGGCGAAATTGAATGGACAGCATAACAATGTGAACACCGCCAAATACTTTTAATGAGCGTCAAATGAAATACTTTCAAAGAGAGTGGATTTTCTCATTATTTTAATAAAATTTTGTCCAGTAAATACATTCTCTTGATTATAAGAAAATCATACTTTTTTAAGATCTCTTTAAACATTACTTTTTGAAGAGCGTTATGGACTCAAACACACACACCATAAAAAATTATTATTAGAACTAATTTTTTGTTTCGTTTTCGTTTAGCTGATTTTCGTAATGCTTGTCACTCTCTTCTCTTCATGTTTAGAGAGAGCCATTCACTGTTTATTACCCACTTCATATCATTCATTGCCAGACTGTGGTCGTTCTTGTCGTATTTTTATTCGCTTTATTGGTACAAGTAGTGTCTTCATCGTCGAACACTTAAGCACTATACCACCCAACATTGCACCATCTGTGCAAGTGCCAGCAGAGCTAAGTCTTTGAATTATTAACTTCTTTGAGTGCCAAATGGCCGGCGGGTGTGTGGGACGGTGGCTGTGTCTCCCTGTCGCGTTGTGCTTCATTCAGTAGGAAGATGACATCGACATCGCTCGCGGTTGGCGCCTTGCCCAACATTTTTCGCGACTAAGGATTAAATTAATTGGGTCGAGCAACAAAATGCACCAGATGCCAAATGCTGATATTTAAAATTTATTTAATACGCAGCCTTTCTCCTTGTCATTGTGCTCGTATCAGAGAGGATTGTGCTTTAAATTTATGCTGGAAATGTACTGTCTGAAAGAGAACTTATCATTCTTCATCCTTTAAAACCTAACAAGCCTTTTAAAGTCTTTAATCGTCTTTAATCCAACAACATTTCTCACACATGAATCTCAAGACGATGCACAAACAACTCAGCTGCCCTCAGTTATTTTTGAGAGCCAGCCACTCGTTTCTCTTACAGCCTTTGTGAGAGAGACATGCTGAAGGTCAAGTGTTTGCGTGGCGAGTGGCGAGTGCAGGAATCATATGTATTCACGCTCGGAGAGCTGCTCTTCAAAACTAAATAAAAAGTGTGTAAGCGTCAACGTGAACACAGCCACAGAAGATGACAATAACCAGCGAAGTTGTAGAGAGTTAATAAAAGAACCGGAAAAGGAAGAACGGAAAACTGCGAGTTTTTATAACATTCGTTTTTTGTTGTTTAATATAAACTTGCTTTTCGTGAGATTATTCTAATAAAATAAAGCAGTTTTTAACAAGAGTAAATTCTAGAAATTCAAATTCTACAAAAGCAATCTACGCTGAAATAATTCATTGGCCACCGTCATCAGCATAGCAGCTAATTTCGTCATCATCCAAAAGCATCGTCATCATCCAAACGTAAGCGGGCCACAAGTCCAGCCACAAGTCCAGCCACATTAGCACATACCGCGGACATCGCCCAAACACAGAGAAACCGCGCAATGCACCGCATCCATCTAACGTACCGCTGAACCATTGAAAATAAATAAGATTTGAAATCAAATTGGCAAAGTTGAGCATTAATCGACACAAAGTCGATGCAAACTTGTTGTGGCTGCCAATGAAAAATAGGACGGCGGCAGCAGAAACAGAGAGAACAGAGAGAAAAGAGAAATACCACAAAAAGGATTCCGGTCGTTGTGTAGACAGGACGAGGTCTACAGAGCGAAGTGAATCAGTCAGCGTCCGATTTTCTGTTGTAATGCAATCTGACGAACAGGCAGGACTTCGAGCTGCCGAAGAGTGAATAATTGACTTCGACGGACTGGTTTAATCGAGCCGGATGCTGCCGCCACTATTGAACTTCTCTGAAGCCTGCGAAGCTGAGTAAACGGAACGGAAAAAACGGAGCAGGCGGTTTTTACAAATTGATCATTATCATCATCGGCATCGTCGTTAATCACGATTATCGCATCTCGACATCGTACCAACGACACTAAGAGCACAAAAATTGGCACGACACAAAGCTTCAACATTCATGGTTGCTCGCAAACAAAATGGCAGCCAAAAATACTTTGTGCCTGAAAATAGAAACCCACTCAAAGACCAGACAATTAAGCAGAGCGCAGTGCTCGGCAGACCGACAGACCGGATGACTGGATAAATACACAAACGCATTCTCAGCGAAATGCTTGCAACAACACTAACAGCAGCAGCTTCAACGCCACCAACGCCATGTGGCAACAATGGCAACCGGTATGCGGCCACTCCAGCGAGTAAGTCTCTCCGACTCTTTTGTGAATGTAAACAAAGTGGCGCTGCTGTGCGCCCGTCTGTCCCACCAACCGTCCCAATATTCGTCCTTTGACACATCCGCATCAACAGCCGGCATCGTTAGAGCCTCACAAAGAAGGCCTGACAATGGCCTCGCCCTCGCCCCCGCCTAGGAGGAAAGCGCTGATGGCCTGCTTAATACTAAAGCGGTTTGGGTCATTCATTTGGCTTTGGCTTTAGTACTTCTATTTGCTAAAGGTTAAAGGTTGAACTTCTGCGATTGCCTTCGATTGTTTTTGATTTGCGTGAATTGTGTTTGCCCGGCGCCTTTTTTGTTTCATTAAAAAGTCTGTTAAAAATCGGTATTGGTCTGAGCTGCTGTAGTACTCGTAAATAGTCGCGCCATCTGTTAGGCGCAGGCACATTGTGGCCGTAACACGGCATTGTTATCTCGTGGACTCGGACAAGCCGAAAAAATGTGAACGACGAGAGAGTAAAACCAAATTAAATCTACCTTCCTTTATAGCAACTTTTCAAAATGTACAAATTCAAAAAAAGTTGGAGAAATCGTCTTTCTAAAGACACGAGATAATATATGTTCCTTTAACCTTAAAAGAAAATGCCTTTAAAAGGTTAAAAAGAGCAAGGTTAACTTTGCAGATGTCAGTTCTCTTCAAACTTTCTCTCTTTCGGCTTCTCTCGGTGCTTTCAGAAGCCAGCATTCCAACAACAATACTCTCTTTTCTACTCCGTAAAAAATAAAAGGTGAAAAAAAGAGACCAAGTCCTAGAGTATTGCCATCGTATTTTGTTTGTGACTTTTGTTCAACGAAATCGTTTATCAGAGCTTCAATTAAATACTCAAAGTCAAGAATACGGCTTAAATCTGGCAGCACTGTTTGCTATTAAGCAAAATTTAACTTTCGCGACTGTGCCAAAATCGTTCGTTTTGCTACGAGTATTCTGTGGTAAGAGGCCGCAAGAGGTGGATGGCGCGGGGTCAGCCGGAAAGGCACAGTGTCGTCGCACTACCGAACGACAAACGGCAATCTTCATAAAACATTCAGCCAACATTTTCGCCCTACCGGCGCAACGGACGTGCTCGGCTACTGTAGCCGGGAAACATTGACTCTGATGCTATCGGACATTTGATGCAAAACCGTTTTGGAACCGCAGCCGGAGTCGTGCCGTAGCCGTTGCTGTAGCTCTAGCTGGTGGTGTCTGTGCCCATTGCCAGTTTCTTCACACCAGCCGCTCCAGCAATCGGTGGCAATGAGGAAAACCGCCAGCAGCAGTATCACGAATGCGCTATCGTTCTTGTCGAATCTATAATAGGATTTGTCACGTCGCGTCAGACGTCATCCAAACGTGAAACGAATACGACAACGGCACTCCGAGTCAGTCGCCGGAGGAGGAGAAAGTCGGCTGCTCGTACGACTGCCGATGATGGCAACCAGCGTAGGATCGCCAAGAAGGCAGCCCCGAGGCTGGAGGCCGTAGATTCTGATCAGAAAAATTGTCTCGAGCAAGACGCTCTTCTTTTTTTTTTTGGTAGAGAGTTAATCGAAAAATTCATGATAGCGAAATTCGGCTCTCTCTCTCTCTCTCCCTCTCTCTCTCTCTCTCTCTTTGTAGCGATGTGCCAGCACGGCCAGCAATGACGGCCGGGCCACGTGATGAGCTCAGCAGATACTAAAGTGTACTTGCATGCTTTTGCGAATGAAGTAATTTTCTGACACTGTGATTTTCATAGAAATTAGCCCCCGCTCCCTTCAACCCCCCTCTCCCGGTAACCTTATACGCAGCCCTTGGTGGCGTTGAGTTTCTCGGATGCCGCCATTTTCCGTCGTCTGGCCTGCCCTGCCTTGCCCTCGCCACAGAAACGAACCATTAGTACAAATTGGTGACAATTGTTGTTGTTGTTGGTGCCCCATTGGTTGCGCAAACATGGATAAATGCATAAAATATCGCTATACATTTATTTCATGCGACCGAAATGAATTTTTTGCACAGATTTGTCCGCCTCCATCGGCATCGACTTTTGTTCGGTCGGTCGCTGGATCGATCTGTTGGTTGGTCCACGCACACACACACACACAAACGAATTGCGTGTTACCAATGTTGTTGTTGTTGTTCTTATCCATTTTTTCTGTTGCGTTGTGTTGCCAGGCGTTTGCAGCGATTCATCAAAGTTGTCTGGAAAATAAAGAAAAATGGCACGGTGCATATATATTTTTTGATGAACTCTCGCTGATATGAACTCGGCGTTAGGAGACAATAACGCAGCTTTAGAAATTGTGAGCTCTTCTACTGCCGAACCTGGAGGTAACTGCGCAGAAGTGTCATATACCAAAGCGTTGATGGCCCTCAAATTTTAACCAAAAATTCTACATTTTTGAAAAAGCTTTAACCGAAACGATTCGTACACTTTACGCTGATACTAGTCTCGCCACTAACGACTTTTCTCGCTTCTCCCTCTCGTTCTTCTTCTTCTTCACCAAATTGTCCTTAACTCTTCATTTACACTCCGTTCTTACCTCCTTACAATTTTCTCGCCTCAAATTGTTGCAATTATTTACTTAGGTCCTTTAATTTCGCCCTGCAGGACGAAACGGCAGCCAACGGCCGTCTGGCGCTAACGTTGCCTCCGTGTAAACGCGTCCTCTGCCGCTCAGCAGCGCCCGCTGCACGTCTCCACACGTACCCAAGTAAATATTGAAGCTTATTTGAACAATAAAATTGTCTGCCACTCACAAATTTGAAAACGTAATTGTTTGGCAACACTGCCAGCTCTGGCAGCGACAACGAACCGCATCGACACAAAAAAAGGATAATTAATGAGCTTGCTTTTGCATTTCGATGTAACAACGAGCGCAAACATATGTACGTACGAATACATATATATCTAATAATACACACACACACACTTACCCACATCAATGCATTTCCAATTACTTGACTAAAAGGTAACACTTGATGTTTGCTTGCTTGTGGTGCGGCCTGGCCCGGCCTGGCCTGTGTCCAGCGTGGACCGAAGCTTCTCCCTTTTTCTTAATAATTTATGTGTACATATTTTATTTGTCAATGCGCAAATATATGTACATACGATAGATGGGCGGATGAGTGTGTGTGTGTGTGTGTGTGTGTGTGTGTATGGTTTATAATTTATAGTTTATACACTCTGGCGCACATTAACAACAACAACAAGAAGCACATTTTGTTTGTTAGTCCATAAAATCTGCTTAAAAAGGGTTTTACGACCTCAAAGGAACAGCTGAACAAACAGTCACCCACGACAGCCCCTTCAGACTGGCAGACAGACCCACAGACTGACAGAGAGATAGTCAATTTGTCAGCTAGATAGACAGACAGTAGCCATAATGATGGTTGTACGCTAGACGAGAGAGAAGTAGCGTCAGCGGCTGGAAATTTTCGTTATCGCTTCAAATATTTATTATGGTAGATTCGGTTTTTTGCGCCGTTGTTGATGTTGTTGTTATTGTTATTGTTGTGCGAAGTAACCACGGTTCAATTCATTAACCACCACAAACGTTCTCCCTGCCACTCCCACTCGTCGTCGTTGCCGTTGCCGTTGCCAGCGTCGTACTTGTAGTCTTTGTCTCTTCGAGACATTGCCGCCGTACTCTATTAAATTGCAAATAGAACGAGTATACCCGTTATTGTTGGCTGTCACAATCGCTCTCAGTGTTGTTGCTTTAGTTAAGTATTCACGCTGCCGGAGCAATTGTCTCGTTAGAGAGCAGTTTTTCTTTTGTTTGGCAATAAAAGAAACTGTCAAATGATTTGCTAAATTAAGATTAACGTCACTTCGTCGTTTTAACTGCTCTTCAAGTGCCTCAAGAATCCGCAACTCTCGCAGCGCAATTAGTCAGAGAAGCAGAAAAAATAATCAATAATTGAGCGTCGAAGAGCGAGTGAGAAGAGGCGATTGGAGTTGATGAGCCTCCACAAAAATTTCCATTACTCTGGAAATTATTGTGGAATTTATAGCAATTTTGTGCTTCCGTAATATTCGATTGCGGGCGCTGATGATTTCAGCACAGACCTTCTTTCTTCTTCTGTGCTTGTTTTGAAAAACAACAATAACTTACACAAAATTTCAGCTGAAACTCTCTCTCAGAGTGAAAGGGAAGTTTTCTGACAACAACGAGAGCGCCGCAACAGTTCTCTGCCGGCAAAAGTTCTGCCGAAGAGTTCGGAAATTGAATGGAATGAAATTAAAGTAATCAAATTATTTATTTGCTGAGTCTTCTGGTACATTGCACGCACACAAAACAAACACATTTGCGCAATCATAATTAAGAAATCTTTATTTGTTTAGTTTATTTATCGCTACGTTATGTATACTGTCGAGCAAATTGTTATTACTCTCTCTAAAGAGCGACTTTACTTTCTCTTTGAATGATTGATCATCATCGTTCGTCGAAGTGACAACGTTTGATTATCACAAGCTCAAAGAGGCTGAGAGTTCTATTACATCAGCCTGACATAACAATATAATTCTTCTTCTTTCTTCTAGAATTCCCAGAATTAAATCCAGAACGCCAAAAAATCATTGAATTTTTAGGTTTTGATTTTGAAAAAAAAATTGATTATGCCACACAAATGGCATAAAAGCCATTTTGACTGCTTTCTGTCTCTGTTTTCCTCGGAGTTTTCATTTTAATTGTTGTTCTTTTTTGCTTTTACAGGAATACGATTCAAAGACGGCCTCCTGTCATTTCATTGAATCCAAATACGCCACCAATTATTCAAACGGTCACTTAAGCACTCTCGACGATTGCCAGCAGCCATTTTTTCATGAACATTTCGGTAATTATAAAATTTTAAAATAAAAAATTAAAAATAAAAAATTTGCTGATGCTAATCTCTCAAGTGATGGCATTTAAAATAATGTATGTTATTTTATTCTTTTTCTTTCTCGTTGCAGATTGATTGATGTCTAAATAAAACTTTGTATAACAATATCATAGAGTGTGAATGGAAAGGCATATGCATGTATGCATTTCATACATACATGGATTCACACCCGCAACACCCACACACACACACCCACCCCCACACACTCATTAGTACACGTATTGTTGCTGCACTTCATCACAGAAGTGTACTGAATTAAGAAACTGCCTAAAAATATACAACAAAAAACAAACAGAATATAATTGAAAACTATGCTATGGAATATGGAAATGCTTTGAAAGCATCCAGCAGGACGAAGAAGAGGAAGAAACGGAAAGAACTTTTAAGCAAAATATTCAATAAAAAATAATAAACTTATGCACTCTTGTATATAAGATAATTATATTTTAAAAAGTATAATAATTAATTATTTATAGAAAATGGATATATTTAGCAAGTATCGCATTTAAAATGTTTGATGCCTCTCATGCCGCCCCTGAACAGCGAAACTGAGGTGTCGCCAGAACGTAGATGTAAAAAGCTGCATTTAAAAAATTTTGTAAAATTTTCAATATTAATCGAACTGTAAAAATGTAAATTTGAAAATGCATTATGAATTATGCAGAGTTATAAGCTGCTGCTTAGAGGAATATAAGAAGAAGAGGAAGAAGATGGTGGAAATATGATAATGCAAAATCGAAAAATATCTGTAAATAAATTTATGCAATTTGTTTAAGTCAAATAAAAAGTTAATGGAGAAAGATAAAACAAAAAGTACTGCGAGTATTTTAGAAAAAAAACAAAAAAAACATATATATATACATAAATTGGTAGTAGCGGACGAAATTAGTAAAAAAGTGAAAGAATGCAAGCAAAGAACATAAAATATAAGGACGGCGCATATAAATTTTTACAACCAATAACAGAACCCGGACATGTCTCGTTTTTTCTCTCTTCTTCTGAGAATTCAGTTCGCTTTCGAAACTCTCCCAGTTCATTCTCTCAAGATTTTGGGTATTTTTACAACCTCCAACTTAATCATATTTAAATAAATGCATACAACATATATTTTTTAAAGAAATCTTTGATTCCAGAGGACTCTACGCTCTTTTCTCTCTCTCGCATTTTAGTGCTATTGAAAAGATTGAAACTATCTGTTTAATCATTCAACTATGAGTAGAAGCGAGATGAGCAATCGTTAACGATTTTCTCTTTGGTGAAAGTCAAAGCCTGTGTTCTGTTCAGGTGCTATACATAATATATAAAATCTCTCCAACGCATACAGTTGCCAGGAAGCGCACAAAAAAAATCTATTGCTGAAGTTGAGAGGCGCCTTCTTTTCTCTTTTATGTTCTTTGATGTAAGTCATTAATAATTTCAACAACAAAAGATTGAGCTGAACTAAAAGCTCGTGCGAATGGAAGCTCGCTCGTGCATGAAGCTCGCAGTGTTACTCAGTCTTACATTAAAATACATACCATCAGAGGAGATGGTAACCGTACAAGAGTACGGTTTTTTGAAAGAGGGCTGGCAGAGCCAGAGCCAGAGCAAATTTACTAAAGTTATTACTTCAGAGAATTTTAAATGTTGAATAATGGCATATTAAAAATTTAAGTGATAATGCACACAACGGAACACCCCTCCCACTCTCCAACACACTCAAACCACCCACGCCCACGCCCTCGCCCCAGCCCTTGCCCTGCAACGCACAACTGTCATACCTTCTCGTACTTTCACGCTAGCAAAATTAAATGTATTTGAAATATTTTTAATTAAGATGTAGTGAAAATATATATGCAACAACAACAACAAATAGAACTGAAACTTTATATAAATACATAATGAAATTCCAATAGAACAAAAACAACAACAACAAAGAAACACAAAAACCAGAAAACATCGTCTACAAACAAACCGTAAATTTATTGATGTCCAAAAAAAAAGTGAAACATAAAACGCAAGCAAAAAACTAAACAAAAAACTAGAATATTTACAAAATTTGCTGACTATATATACTATACATATATGTATGTATATGTATGTATATGCAGTGTATGTATTATCTGTATACATACATACTAAAGAAATGCATACGGTTATTGTCGCGTATGTATGGATGGATATTAAAACAAAAACAAAAACTTAATATAGTATAATAATAATACTTGATTAGCGCTAAAACGTTGGTATGAACAGTTAGTTCTGTTAACTGAATTATTATAATTTTGCACTTTTGCCGCCTGAATTAACATAACACGTGAACTTTTTGTTTTTACTCTCGAAATTGATTTTTTTTTAAAATTTGTATTTTGTTTGGTTTTATTTTGTTTGGTTTGGTTTGGTTTTGTTGTGTTTTCTTCTGTCGAAAGTGATTTATTAATTTTAAATGGATAAATCCAAAAAGCTTAAAATGTGATATTTTGTAAAACTCGATGAATATTATTGCTCGTAACAACACGAAACAGATGAAACGAAACAGAAGCACGCTATTAACGTTGCTGTACATGAAACATAAAACCATTTTTAATTATTAAACAATTCGTTAATGGAAGCTGAAAGTTAGTAAGAAAATGAAAGGTCAACTTACAGAAAGAAAGAGAGAGAGAGGGAGAGATAGAGCAGAAATGACAGAGAAAAAGCATTATAAATAATGCACTGAAAAATATGAAAGTATGTATACTAATTAAAAATAATTACTAACTAAATACAACTGCTGCGAAATGAATAAATGAAAAAATAAACTGAAAATTAGACTGTGTTTTCTTTGTTTTATTTTCGATTCGTATGGATTATGGAAAAAAAATTAAAAAATTACGGAAAATTAACTTTAACCTCCTGCAAAAGCAAGAGTTTTTTACAGCTCTCGGCAGAACCTAGAGAACCTATACTAAAATTAACAAGAGATTAGCAAAAGGAAGAGATTTTCCTTTTTTTGGGAGAGAATTTTTTTGAGAGAGTCTAGAGTTCTAGAAAGCCAGAGATCTTCAGCCGTAACCAGAGATCTTCACTGTGAGAGGAGAGAGAGAGATCTTCACTCTGGTTACAAGCTCTCTATAACTCTATTCTCTCTTAAAAAAATGCTCTCCCAAAAATAGGAAAAACTCTGCCTTTTGCAGAAGATTAAAGTTAATTTTTAAAATATATTCAGAAAATCCGTAATTAATCGATAGGCTGTTATTGCTTTATCGAAGAGATTTTATCTAAAAGAGAGAAAAGGAAGAAGACCCGGCATTTCTTATACCGATTTGGCGACAGTGGGCCATGACTTCCATTAAAAATATCGCACAAGTTATTTCACAATCTTGCAATATTTCCGGGTAAGTACAGAGACCTCCACCCGGAGCGTCGACGTGACGGGAAAAACATTACGATAAAAAAGTTGGTGAAAAGATGATCTGAGAATGAAGTGACGATGATGATGATAATAAAAGATTACAAATATTCGCACAGTCCAACATTAACGATAAACAATTTTCCTGCAAAAGATACCGTGCGACAAAAGGGACCTTTCCACAAACCGTATCAACTAATCCTAATTTATCCGAACGGCAAAGGCTGATTTAGCAGAGCAGAGCAGAGCTCCATGTGTTGCATTTACATTTCGATATTTATTGCTTTTTGCGAAGAGTGTCTCCAAAACACTTCTCTCTTCTTTTCTCTTTACAAATAATTAGCTAATTGCTTCGTTTCGGGTCCGACGGACTTCATCGTGAATACACGACACTTCTACAATTTATTTATTGAAGCGGACGGCGCGGCGCTCCCGTTGCCGCAAAAGCGTAACCATCATTCCTTCCGCTTTCATTAGCTGCAACCCTGGTGGCTGATGCGTTGCGCGTCACTCGCCGTACGCTGACTTCCATCAACGTACTCGCAAGAAGTTAGTTGTTGTTGCCTGAGAAACTTTGAAATAGCTTCAGCCGAAACGGCTTGAGATAATAAAGTGATGACTATTCTTGCTGTTTTTATGTTTGTTTTGTTTATTTGTTTGCTTTATTTCGCTCGCTGTGCTTGAAACACTGAAAGAGACGCCGCCCAGAAGCCAGAAAAAGTTGAAGGGAAGAAAAGCAAACTCAGAGTGTTCTCTTCTGAGAAGCTCTATTCGGAAAAGCAAAAGCACATCCGCGAAATGCTTTTCAAAGTTTTAAAGTCATAAAATTCCAGAAAGATAACTTCATTCATTGTTTTTCTTTCTCCAGGAAAATGCGCCCGAACGCGAGCCAATTAAATGAACGCGCTGCAGCGCGCATTGCACGAATGCAGACGAACCTTGCCGCCTGCCACGCGTTGCTCGCACTACCTGCCGCTTCAACGAAAGCAGATGCTCGCGGCTTCTACATCAAGCACTCAATCATACGTACAACGTCCCCGAACAGTAAATGACGCTGTCATTGTCGTCGTCGTCGTCGTTGCGTCGCCTTTTCGTCAAGACGTTGCCATAAAATGATACAACCGAGCGCCACACAAAAGCATTCGGGAGGAAGAATTCATACAAAACTGCGTCGCCGACGACGACGACAACAACGACGTGACGTATAAGAACAGATGCAGAATCGACGCGTTGCGACGTTGCTAGGAGAACAACTGTCGCAACCTCTGTTTCGCGGAAACGCTCCAGCAAACGCTTCCCCGGCAAACTTGCCGCATTCTCTTCTCTTTTCTTCCGGTTTCGACGAAATTAAATTATGAAAATATTCGGCTGTTTGCCGACGGCTTACCCGAAAAACTAATAAAGCGCTGAATAAACACTTCAGGCTTCCGTTTGGCGCGTCCGACGCGTCCGACGCAGCCACTGTGGCGTGTAGTCGAGAAGTGAAGCCGGAAGCAGACGCAAACGTGGACGGTCTTAGACGTAACCGGCGTCGTGGTTACCGTTTTGTGTGAGGGGGCGGCTCTACAACCGTCCCAATCCTCTGCGTTGCATCCTTCAGTGCAGCAGAAACAAAAACAAAACACGACGCTTCAGTCTATCTAAAGAATACTTCAAGGATTGTTTGAAAAGCTTTTAGAAGTGGCTGTTTTTTTTGTTGTCGATGTTGTTGTTGTTGTTGTTTTACTCTTCTGCTCGCAATAGACAAAGTGCAAAGAAGTCATTGAAATCGTGAACGAAAGAAGGAAGGAAGGAAGGAAGGAAGGAAGGAAGGAAGGAAGGTAGGAAGGAAGGAAGGAAGGAAGGAAGGAAGACGTTGCATTGCGATGCAGCTAACTTAGTTTACGAAAACTGTTCCATTTTGTGTTTTTCGTGAGGAAAATGTTTTTAGCGGGAAATTATTTCTCCTTTTCTTTAACAATTTAACTCAATCAAAGCATGGTCATTAAATCATTGTCGGTGATAAGGCCAAATTTATACAAATTTCGGTCAATTTTTACAAATTTCGGGCAGGCCAATTTTGAATTTTGTGCGAAAGTCAAGAAAGTGAATTGTTTAAACAGTTTTTAAGAATTAAGAAAGTTTGAGATATCCAGAAATATACACAAATATTTTAATTATGAAGAACGAGAGAAAGGTTTGAGAGAAAGAGTTTGAGTGAACTCCGATAATGCTTTCCTTTTCTTTCCTTTCCCTCTACCTTCATTCAAACAATATTTTCTATACAATATTTTGAAAAATGTTTGTTTTGGAAAAAACATGCCACAAACACTTTAAAAAGCCTTTCACGTACCGCAGCTTCGAGCTCCAGCTGTGCAAATTAAAGGACACAACCTTCGGTGCTAATTTATCAATATTACTCCCAGCGGACTTCCGTCCATTTTATCCATAGAATCAGAAGGACGTCCGCCCACTCTGATGGTGGCGCTTTACCTTTTTACCATTTGACCATTTGTTTTCACAATGACTAAAAATTACAGAACAATGAAGACGGCCACCGACCAACACGTCACTTCTGTTCAGTTCTCGATATGGTCGATACTGCCTGCCATTGTCGTTGCGTTCATCAATTCAAGTCATGTCCATCGAAGCCATGGAGACGGCGAGCTCATTATTTTGCAGGACCCTGGAGAGAAAAAAGAAAGCATTAAAAGGCATTAATAGCCAATGAATAGCCTGCGAGTCAATTAAAAATCAACAGACCGAAGTAGTGCTCGTAGTTACTAATAGTTGGCTTCTGTTTCGTTCCGACGCGTCTGGTCGGTTTTATTTCGCAGACGTAGTAGTCCATTGCTGTCCATCTCAATTGGTCTAGCTGTGACCAATTTAAATGCACAAAAAAGCCTAAAACTGACTCTCCCAAATATCGATTTCTGCTTCACTTTCTTTTCTCGGCCATTTCTCGGCTCGAATTTCAGCAATTCGAATTTCCATTTTTCATTTTATGTGATTCCTGCCCCCAAAAAGGAAAAACTCTGCGCGTATATTTATTCAACGAACTCCTGCCCTAACCTTTACGCCCCTTCGAAAGTGTCTGCTGTCTCGGAAGACTTACATTTCAAAGATGGCGTGGCCCCGCCCGTTTAGCCTTCAATCGGTGTCTGCCAAATTATTGTATACTCGCCGGAATTATGTTCGTTTTTCGAGTATATTTCTTCATTTCTCCAACTATTGGTTTCTCAAGCACGTTTTCGTTACCCTTCGCTTCCCTTCGCTTCCCATCCAACGGTCCAGAAATCAAGACTATGTCACTCACTTTGTGCATTGTCTTTCTCTCTGATTCTGCTTTAGCTTCTTTGCCTTTGCTGCTTCTTAATGGTGGCGGCGGTGGTGTTTCTTCCGGGATTTCCTTTTCAGATCCGGTGATTATTTACAATTAATGCCGTGCCATGCATTGATTTAATTTATGCAATGATTCTGCCTGCCATTTTCTCGAAATGTCGATGATAATCGATAAAAACAGGACGACTTTTAGAAGTTTTAGCTACGAATAATTTCGGAAAACACAACGCATATCAAGAAACATTAAAAAAAAACTCTTTTTGTTTCCAAAAATCTATAAAATCGCGTTAAGCATTGACTTAGCTCGCTTTCAAAATAAACGGTTTGTCTATTAATGATATTAATTTTATATTTTTAGAAAAATTAAGAAAAATTAAGTTAAGAATCTCTTTTACTTTTTAATTTTTGCGTCAATAATAATACGTAATAGTGAAATTCTGTGTCTTACTTTCTTAACATATAAGCTAACATCATTATCATCATCATCATCAATTTTTGTAAATAAAAATAAATTCATTTTACTTTTAATCTGACGCATTACTTTAGACGCGTCGCTCGGTGACTTCTTGCTGGCACCAGAATTGTTTGCTTGTTTGAGTTCTTCTTCGCATGCAAATCTGCTTAAATTTAATTACGTGAAATGTGAACGCAGCCCTCCTCACACTCCCCTCCCCCCCTCTCCATCCTCCTTCGCCGACACCGCAGCAGACCAACTCTTGCAACCACGTTTGAATTTCTTCCATTAGGTTTTTTGCACACGAAGCAGTGTAAATGTTGTCAACCACTTAATCCTTTAAACGCTCCCGCCCCCGCCGCTCCTCCCAACCCACCCACCCCCCCCCCCCTTTGCCCTTCCATCGTCTGCTCTCAGTCGTGCGGTTGGGTTGGCCATTAGTAACGCTTCAGATATTGTTTGCTTTCCAACGCATGCAGCCCGGAGTGCCGCCGCTGTCAAAGGGCGGTGTGCGTTGCGGTGCGTTGCTCGATTGTCACCGTCTCGATCGAGCGCGCGCTTGATGCGGCAAGAAATACATTAAATTTAAATTAAAATTGATTAAAATGAAACAAACTAGGATGCTCTGCAGCCAGAGAAGGAGAAAGAGAGAGAGAGAGAGGGAGAGAAGATGAAATTGGTAATTGTGGCATAGCAATAAACAGAAGCTCTGCTGTCCTTTGCGAACAACCCACGCACTACCACACAGCCCCTGCTTAGGGGTGAATATATGTATGTATGTGTTGGGGGCGGGTCATACTGTGTTACCGATGCAAAGCTATAAAGCAACAACAGAGACAGACCGGCAAATTCTTCCACAAAAATACATGACCGTGACTGGACAAGTCTTCACCCTGGACAAGATAATGTATTTAAAGACCGCCGCCACCCGCTGGCGGACCGATGATGCGGTCAGCTACAAGCGACGGAGAAGGGCAGCAGGAACGTCGGCAATTCGGAGCGAGAAGAAACTGACGACTGAAATTTTCATTACGCAAATGAGACGCTTACTCGGAGACTTACAGAGACTGTCCCTTGCGAAGGGCACCCAGAGATTTCTTTGCAGGTTGTCTGCGGCGGCGTCAGTATCCTCCGGATGTTGGCAGTATCGAAAGTTGTCACTTAATAAAGGCAAAGCGAAGACCAAAAGGGAGCTTCTCTCGGTCTGGGTGGACCGCTCGAAGACAGTCTCTTCAGAAGATTCTTTGAAACAATTTTCCTCTCTTGTGACACAGAAAAATTATATCGTATAAAATGTACACAATTCGTAGGTATCATTTTCAGGCTTTGAGAGGGTCCAAAAAAGGGCATAAAAAGGACAATGCTGCGCTGTGTTTATCCCTGCTCATTCTCAAGAAACAAATCGATTCCTTTTAATGAAAATTTGCGTTGGAAAAACTCAAGGAAAGCACACAAAGCTATTGCGAAAACGACTCGATTCCATTAAGTCCCTTTTTCGGCCCGACCGTAGTTAATGACTCGATGTTACTTATCCTTTTTTGTACTGTCATTGATGAGCTTTCTTCTTGCTGGAGGTTGGCTCGAGCTGGCGACATCAGACAGCACCACGCTGGTCTAATGATCCGCGACGACGACGATGATGATGATAATGATGTACGTGTCCGTTGATTGAAGCTCTGCTGCGGCCACAAACTCGTTTTTCTGTAAGGTAAGCGTTTTTATTTAATTATTGTTCTCGTAATTGAATTAAATGGAAGCTTTCAGAGCATTCATCTTTAGAGAATGAAGTCATACTGAATACTGAATGAAGGCGTATATAACAGAGGTCTGACGTAGATGAATATATACACTTAGTCTTCTTCAAGCGGTGCATTATTATTATCGAGCGACACTAATCATTAGGTAACCTCGGTCTTAAGTCAGAAATGATAGCATTTAATTTTTAAGGATGAAAATGCATGTACACACACACACCAAGCAGATCATCTCACACAGCACTCACTTCTTGATATTTCTGAAGGCTCTCAATAATTTCGACTGCTGCGAGAGCTGAGCTTTAGTCTGCTGAGAAAAAGTAGATTTTTAACTTCGAATTTCTCTTCTGGTTCATTTCTCTTCGGCGAAATAACCAACCAAAAATCGGAGTGTAACCAACTCGCCCCATGAAGCTCTAACCTTCAGATTATGCAACGCTCGCAAAAATTAAACAAAAGCATCTGTAACAGTATAAAAATTAATGATTAAAAAAATACTACTACAAAATTTTGAAGCCAAGTTCGTGGTACAAGTGTTGTTGTAATTGTAGTGTATTGTATTGTAATAAAAGAAGCGTGGCGTGTTACTCCCGAATGTGCCCAAATGTAACCT
Source organism: Conops quadrifasciatus (assembly GCA_949752815.1). Lineage (NCBI taxonomy): Eukaryota > Metazoa > Arthropoda > Insecta > Diptera > Conopidae > Conops > Conops quadrifasciatus. Next base: position 30,906,902 of record OX457081.1, on the reverse strand, counting down.
CAACAATTTTCACAAATGTAGCTCATTCTTTCCTCCACTCGAGCTCTTTGCTTCCGGCTGCTACTGAACATACACACATTATGCTTCAATTTAATTGGTCTGGAAGCTGCTGCCTGCTTCTAGCACTTTGACTTTCTCGAAATAATTGGCTCTTATCACAAATAATACACGTTCTATTCATATGCATATATTGCGTAAGAGTAATGTTGACGATTGCGGGGGTGGTGAGTTGTAGACGTTCATGAATAACGAATAAGGTGAACAAGCTAAGAACAATCACAGCGACAAGCTTCAAAAGCATCAAAAAAAATACCAACACAGAGTCAGTATGTCAGTCGACGCGAGGCACAACCAAACTCTCCGGTTGTTAGGACGTTTTCAATAAATAACTTTCGATCATTTAAACCGTACATGATAAAGCAATGTCAGAACTTATCGCTTAATGAGGTCCCCAGAGAGCGACCCGTTTTTGTGGCACTTTCATTCGGGCCGTAAAAAAACAAGCTCGTGTCATTGAAAGGAAAAGTGAAATGATTTATGAGTATGTGCGATATAAAGAAGCCTGCGTCGAAGAGATAGATAATGTGACAATGGTCTCTCCGAGGGATTAAATTCAACACACATACACACTTTTAATGAGAGATTAATTTTACCTTCCAGAGATTCATATTACGCAATTCTGAAGAGATTTAATTTTTGCATATCTCTTTACTCTTCTAAACTAACTCTTGCTCTTCTGGACCAACTAACCGCCATTGCCATCTCATTTCTTTCGGAAACTAAGCCAATAATCTCTTTGTCTATCGTATTAGCAGCAGAGCAAAAATAGATGAAAGTGTGTCAATGCTCTTTGTTCTGTACCGAACATTCGGTACCAGAGTGTATCCTCGTTTATCAGTTTTTGAGCTCATAAAGTAAGCGGTTATACGTAAGAGAGGTTCAATAGCAAGAGTTATAGAACGATAGCTTGTATGTGTAGGCAGCAGAAGTCCGGGAAGAGATGGCTCTTTTGTTCACATTTCGAGGCAATCAGAATCGATATTTTTGTGAGTTGTCAGTTGAAATCTATGATTGCTATAGTTACACAGTCAGTCAGTATACCAAGGTACCTGCTCGTAGTAGCATTGCTTTAAAAGAGGACACAGCTTAAAGTCCTACGACTTTCGTCGTACTATGAGCCATCAAAGTTCGTTGCGTAAACGCACGAAAGCCGGTGCACGAAAATGGGTTAAGCTAAAACTTTTCAAATCGAAAATTTCAAAAACTCTCACTAGAGTAAGTTGAACTGCTTGAACTCCTTCAGTTCATACTTGAGTACTTCTCTGTGCAGAAGAGCTTCCTCGAATGAAAAGTACATGCTTGTACGTTATTTCAACTTTATAGTCTTTAAGATTTAAACGTAAAGTTTCCTTTCATGGCGTTCTCATGAACGGAAAACACCTTCCATTCCAAGCTACAACAAAGCACAGAGCCGCCCACTTTGCAACTGCTGGCCTGAAACGGTAATTACATCATCGTTACGAATGGATGCTAGTAAATTATTAATTGCAAAGTAATTGCAAACGACGAAGTAAAAACGAACGAAAGAGGCTTCGCCTGAACAAAAGCTCAGAAGTGTTGGTGAGAGGAAAAGATGTTCAAAGAGAGCCCTAGAAAATTTCTTTAAAAAAGTGTAAACAACGGGACTTCTTTAAGAGAGAAAGCACTATTTAAACATAAAAAAAAGGAATTCCACAAAACATGCACAATTTAAAATTCTTAACTTTCAAACCGTGTAATAAAACAGAAGTCAATTAAAGACTTCTAAAGAAATGTTTGAATTTTTTTTTTCACTTCATTGAGTTATAGTTTTGCCAAAAGAGAGCGAGCCCCAACGAAAATACCCAAAATAATTGAAAATAAATAAAATATTGACTTCAATATGTATGTATTCATTGTATAATGGATAGTGCAAAGAATTTAGAAGCCTGAACCTTTTGCACAAATTCCTTGCCGTTCCACAAAAGCCTGAAGGCAGTCGGCTGAAGCCAGTAGCCGACTATGGCGAAGACTCTCGATAACTGAAGATGCTTTTCCTTTCACCGTGAGTGTAGTGTACACTCGGAGCAGCGCTTAATCAGCAGAAATTCCGCACAGCTGCCTGCGTCTTTTCACTGCGGACGCCACGCCACGGCGAGCGGAGCGGAGCAGAGCACACCACGTCGATCGAGTTGAAAGCTCCACTCAAGAAAGGAAGCCTTCGGCAGCGAAGGACCCACAGCTCTACTCGCATAATCGCATTGGAATTCGATTTTGATTTTCCTGAATAGCGTTTCCGGCAGCTAACGGCTGAGATTCGTACAGAAGATGTCCGTCGCGCTGAGGCAGGCGGGAGAAGAGGAAGAGGAGTTTCGCAATATGGCGAGGTTGGCGGCCGAGCAGCGTATGGCAGTCATTAAAAGACTCGGGCACTCGGTATAGCGAGAGCAAAAACTCCTTAACAAAACAGATAGAGCTCACTTGAGACCGTTTGAGGATACGGTAAGGCCACGAATTACGTCAGAACTTCCTTCCAGGCGCCCTCAAAGGAGGCAGCAACCATAGCTCGGCCCAACAATAAAATTATTAGAGCTCGTTGGTTTGAGCGACTTGGTGTCGGTTTCTTCTTTTGCTGCTGCTGTTGCTGTTGCTGCTGCTGCTGCGTCGTTATAATGCTGCTATCGAGCGAATTTTAATTGAAAATATGGAAATTGAAATTCTCCCAGATTTCGGTCCAGTGATGGCAGCATTATTATCGCATGCTTTGTAGTAATTGTTGAAATATGTAATCTGCATTATCTGCTGACGTGCAGCATCAGCCTTTGCAGTGAGCAGCGATTGCACACTGCTCATCGAGGTCCTTACGAGAAATTCAATTATACTGAAAGGATTACGGGCTGAGCCTTAGGTTGAAGACTTATTGGCAGCCGTCTTCGAATGCTGCGGAATGTGGGTCAAACCAATCAATCGCAGATAATAACCTCGCAGATGGTCAGCAAATTACGATAAAATACGAATTCAATTCAATTGCATTCAATGAGTTCATTAATGAGCTACGAAATGAAATAATTAAAATATAGAAAGGCTTAAAAATTCTAAATTATTCCATCGCTTTTAATAAATTCCTAACATTTTTTAATTTTTAATTTTTGTATTAATTTAATTTAATTTTATTTTAATCATGTAAAATCTTCAGGAAGAAATAGCAAAAATTCAAAGTTGAAAAATGAAATTGAAGTAAGTTCTACAAAAACCTCCTCTCAAAAGTCTGTCCTTTGCTCGGACCAATCCAGAGCATCAAAGCAACCACCAGACGCACTGATTTATCATACGAAATTCTCTTACGATACAATTTTATTTATTTATCTTATCGCCCCACCCTTCATATCACCCAACCAGTGCCATGACCACGAGGATCCCGGACACAAGCTGGTCAAGTGGCTTTGCCGAGCCACCGCCGCAGCAGCACTCATCTGCTTGTGCCTGAGTGCCCGCGTACAGAACTCCATGAATGGCTTTGAAGATGAAAGTGAAACCATTTCCTCTCTCGCTTCTCGCTACTTCACTTCGGTCTCTTGCCACGAACTCATGTTCCACTTCTCTTATTCCTATTATTTTTCCTCCCTGGTGAATAAAATGGTTAGAGAATTTTTTTTATGTAAGAGAGCAAGTTTTGAATTCCTTTCAGAAACGAAAAGCCAAGAGCTTAAATTAAATGAGAAAATGTGCGTCTCGGTTATCTCGGCATCCAGATTTGAAGGCCCTGAGCCTTATTTGAACCATTTGTCCAGCAGGCTTAAATGACGCTGGCAGAGCTAAATGAAAGACGATACAACCAGGTCGAATGTGTTGAACCAGTTGAACTCAAAATATGTATTTGTTTCTCTCGAGAGTGGAAAACTCTGGAATCATTCAGAAGATTTGGAATACTTCTGGTGTGAGGACACCGCAATGTCGATCAACAGAGACAAATACACTAACTTCAGTATCTTTTATTTCATTTCTTCAAAGAGAATGTAAATACACTCAAAAAAACATCGTACAAAATGACGAACGCGGTCTTTGTAGCACTGTCTAAAAAGAGAGTTCTGAACTCTTTAAACTTTCAATACCTACAAGTACCACAATATCATTTTCGCATTGTGCAATATTGAGAAAAGCCTTTTCCAAAAAGAAAGGAAAAATATTCGATTCGAGGTTATCGTTTTCATTACGATATTAATAAAAGAACGTGCAAACGAATTTTTTCCCTTTTTGGCGAACATCAATTTTTCGATGCATTTTTCTTCGGTCTACACATTTCGCAAATCGGCTTCGATGACTTTAAAGAGAAAAAAAATTGCAACTTCAATACCTTGAATGTGTTCAGTGTGTTCGTGCGTGCAATTCTCTCTCTCGCCTCCGACAGATTGCACTCTCCTGGAGGTAACCTAAAAGTGTTGCCACCAGGATAAATCATTTTTCCATAGCAAACATTTTAGTTTTAATTAAAAAAATGCCAACTTTCTGAAGGACGGGTTTTAAAGGATTCGTTGCAATTTGGCCAACAGAATTCGGTCTCGGCATTCTTGTTCAGCGCCTACAGAAATTACTCAAATTTTGTATGACTTAATCTAGGCATTTTGTGTTGTTGTTGTTGTTGTTATAGCTCTTATTTTGCGGTATTGTTATTGTTATCGTTGTTCATAAGTCGTTGTTGTTGTTGTTGTTGTTGTTGTTGTTGTTGTTGTTGTGGTTGCATTTTGTCGTACGTTGAGAAATCATATTCAGATTATTTTGTATCATTTTCAAATGATGCAGGCCGAGCAAGAGTTTGCAGCATAAACTTAACTGCTGTTGTTGTTCTTGTAAAGTGCAAAGTGCAAAATTGTTGCAAAGTGTTCAACTGCAGTCTTGCAGCGCTGCACATTCAATGAAAAGCCGGCTGAAAGGTTAGCAAAAAGTTGACAAGATAAATTCGTATTCGTTTAGCACTTTTGAGTGAGTGTGTGTGTGTGTGTGTGTGTGTGTGAGTGTGGAATAGTGTCAGTGTCAGGCTATAAGGTGCACGTCGGTATAGAGAGAATTTTTGCACTTAGCTCTGTCAAAAGTTGACAAACGCTTTTTTTGACAAAGGCTTTTTGATTTGAAAAATAATGCAAAAATTCATCTAAAAATTTGAAAAAAAAAATTCATTTTACTTCTTCAGACTGAAGAATTAAGAACTGAGCGCATTTTGTTGATGTTGACGAAAAGTGAATAAGAATTCTTTTGTGCAAGTCTCAAGCTTTCAATTCGCAAATTTTGCATTAGTTTCTTGGATTAATCAAAGCTACTAAAATATAAATTATCTTTGGATTTGCCGAAATTCGAGTAAATTCAAGTGACGTCAGCAGAGCAGGATCCACGAGAGTAGAATCAGGTGAAGGTAATTTAATTTTAAATTAATTTTAAATCAAAAAAAAAGTTTTGTTTTACGGAGTGTTTAACCGAAGCCAGAAGCCACCAAACGAGGCAACCATCTAAACTGAAGGACCCACATATGTACGTATGTACATCTAACCCACTAACACACACACGCACGAACACACACACACACACACACTCCCACGCAAATTGGCATCTAAGTTAATTATACATTACAACATTTTATGGGTGTAGAGCAACAAATGCAAAACAACAACAACAACGTAGTTCTAACAAAGGTTGTAACAACAACAACAACAACAACAACAACTCCTAAAACAATAACCACCATCAACCACATCGACGGCAACAATAACGACACCCACAACAAACAGCACAAAGAGAACAAGCCCACTCTTCCTCACACTTGTTGGTTTCGGCAACTCTAGCGCGCTCTGGCGCTCTCCGGTTTCGGCCTCTTTCCTAACTTTCATGCCTCACTCTTTCGGGACCAGCAGACCAGCGTTGCTTTCTTGAGACAATTGCCGAATAGTTGGCAGATGCAGTTGTTGCTCTTCTAATTCTTCTTCTTCGCAGAAACGCCTCTCACCTGAGGACAGCTACAACAACAACAACTAATGAAACATTCATGCGATGGTGACCTAACTTGATTTTACGTAGCTGTTGCTGTTGCTGTTGCTGTTTCTGTTGCTATTGTTTTGTGTTGTTTTTGGAGTAGTTGTTGTTGTTGTTGCTTTTCTACTAGTTCCTCGTTCGTTCGAAATTGAATTGTGTTAATTATTTGATTGTAGTTGTTGAGAGTGAAAATGGAAGAGGGCAAAAGTTAGTTAATTCGCAGTCGAACGAATTCCACACAAAGCGGAAGTACGAGAAGAACAAGCATGCCGGCGTAGATAAACACACACACACACACACACGTGCACACACCTATTCCTATCTCCAAACAGCATCTTCATCCGGCTGCATTCAGGCAAGCTGCTCTCATTTGATTCACTTCCGGTCGTTGGAGTTTTTGTTTGTGCGCTTGTGCTCCTACTTACTCATTTTGGCTCATAAGGATGCTTAATTAGGTTAAGCCGCAGGACGAAGCAGTTGCACAAGTAAAATTGAATCCTCTGCGATACGCGCCAAAGCTTAAAAAAGTTTCATTGAGCAAGAGAAAAAGTACGTTTCTCTGGATTTTTTGGAACCTAAAGAAAACCTAAAAAGAGAGAAATGACTACAATTTGTTGGCAGCTGGATTAAGCAGCTACATTTTACCTGCAGAACGAAACAAGTTTTATTGTAATAAAGAGTAATCAAGATTTTTTTGTTGCAGTCACTTCAAGACTTCCGAAAAAACATGCACAAACAATCCACAAAAAAAATGCGCCAAATGAAGCCAGCCCTAATGCACTGCTGTGGCACTGCAGCAACGTCAGCAACGTGTTTCACTTCTGCCACGTTGTAAGTCGCAGCATGATATATTGACGGCGGCGACATTTATCAACGGCAACAAAAAATGCAACCGTGTCCACGAAAGAGTTGTTCCTGTGGCGCAGGAGTTGTCAAGCTTTCAGCAGCGGGTGGCTCCCGGAGAAGCAGCAGCGCTGAAGGACAGAATATATTGCAGGCACTTAAGGCTCTCCCGACAGTGAACGGAGGCAAGCGGGATGCTGAAAGCCGGCCGGCGGCAATGCCAATAACAACGAACCGTTTCATTTCATTTGTCATTTTTCTAACGTTTGAGAACCGACTGAGATGGAAGGTCGGTTAAACAGGCCCACTTCCTTCGATGCTATTAAACTTAATTTTCCAAGATATTGTTTCCTTTTTCTTCACCATCAAAAAAATAATGAATAAATTTTTAATAATAACAGCGCTGATGTTAAAATTCAGTCTTTACAGAGTTGCATAAAAAGTGAGAACCGATTCGCGTTGCGCATAATTTCGCGACTGCAACGCGCCTCGAATCAATTTAAATGTTAATTTCTGTACATTATTTACGTTGGCAGAGGAAAATGGCCGTCGTGAGAGCGAGACAAATTGGCGTCGAAAGCAGCCAAAGGCCGATAGAAGAGCACCGCAGCGGGGCATTAGACGGCCTCCTTTCATCCCTTTTGGGGCTTCGAATCTGAAAATAATTCAAATAATACAAATAGTATGTAAAACAACATAATTCAAAAAGTTTTATGTTTCATCGGACCTTGATGACACTACTTATAAGTATAGAAACCCATCAAAGCGTGCATTTTTTTCAGCCGCTTTGATTCGGCCCAAAATTGGCCACAAAGACTTATCCGCAGCACTAAATATTTTTTAAAACTTAAAAACGCGTATTAAATATTTTTCAGGTCTTGCTATCTTCCGTAGTTTTTCGTAAATAACATCATTAAAATTATTCCAAACTATTGACACTTGCGTTTTAATCGGCGTTACGCCAATCCAAAATGAATCAAAATGATTCCAAGTGAAATTAATGAAATTTCTGCGAATGTACAATATTTTCAACCTTCTAACAGTCAAGGTTTCACATGACCCACGCTCAAAAACACCGAAAACGTAATAACATTGCAACCGAGTAATCCTTTTGCTAAATAGAAATGTAAGCAAAAATCGACGGCCGCCGCGGTCTGACAAACGCCGCCGGGGAGTGCTTCACTTAATCAGCGATGCTGTGACTTTTTCGGTGTTCAAGGTTTTCTTCTAATCGAAATCGATAGTCATTTATGGTTGAGGTCTTCAGTGTCATGTCATCGTTTTGTGGTTGTATTGTGTTCATATGGCACGACGCGTCGTGGCGACGTGTAGGCCTCGCTTTCGTAATGCGCGATTAAAGGACACGTGTCGCCGCCGTCTGCCGAATGGCGTCAAATTAAGATAAGTTGCCTGCCGCAAAGATAAAGAGATGAAGGAAAAACTCCACAAATAACAGCTAAATGTCATGAGAAGAAAAAAACCAAGGTGGAAAAACAAAGAAAAAGCTGTCGAAAACCGTTTTCGGCGAGGAAGAAGAAGATCTCATCTTACTTCTTATCATTTGTATAAAAACGCGTTCCTTGATGTCATCTGTTTGAGCATGAAAAACTGAAGATGTTCTGCCCTAACTTCTAGCTTTTTCATTGCGACTGTTTTTCTAAATGTTTATTATTATTATTGTCAATCTGTGACGCTGATTCCTTTCGCTAATACTTCTTATAATACCCAGATTTCTTCATTATACTCGTATTCAACCGCAAACACAGGAAATGCATGCATGCAAGGCGGGCACAGCCTTAAGTTCATCTACCTCTGGTTAAGCTTAAGCAGAAAAAGGTACAGTGGTCCATGTGACACATTGTGAACTCTTCCAGCCAATGGTCTTAACCATAAAACAATAAACTCTTTAAGGTTAAATTAAATCAGTTTCAAGTCTTAAACCGTTTCAAGCTGATGACGTCAATAAAAAGCACTATTTTTAAATGAAAACCATCAATTTTCTGTTGCTAATGAATGGATACCACTGTACTTTTGTTTAATTATCCCTTACCCCCTCCTTCCCCCCATTTTTCCACCCTTGCCAACAAATTACTGCCGCTTACGTTTCAAGCCATTTTCGCGGAATTTATATAATTGTATTCGCTCGCTCAGTCCGTGTCGACGACTACTTAATCTCCAATTTTCTTTAAGGGACAGATGCCGCCGGAATCTGAAGAGCCCCCAACTTCTCCCCCAAAACATACTCATCCCAGCAACGCTCATCGACCTTATGGCGAATGCGAAGAAATCTAAGCTTTTGAAATCTGGCAAAATGCATTCCGCATATAAAAATTTGCATACGAAGCCAAGCAAGAAGTTGTCGACTGGTCTGACGAAAAGGCACGCGGTCTCCAGTTTTTACTGTTTTTTCCAGTAGCTTCACTTTCTCCCTTCATCGCTAGATCTTGGATGCCTTGGATGTCAACACTACAGCGGAGCACCACAGCACCAGTAGCGCATTAAGGGGGGCTGCTGTTCCCCAGGTTTGGAAGCCCTGCCCCTTTGCAAAAAATTATAGGAGGGGGCAGAATTCTGTTACTTTCTGGCTTTTTTACTACATTTTTCTCATACGTTTATATTAATTATCGCCCCCGACAAAGAATTTATACCCCCGAAAAGCAAAACTTATGTATATACGCCACTGCACAGAGCACATTAGCATTTAAATTGCGTCTGGCAACATTGCGAATGGCAACACATACGAAAACGGTCCACATGCGGGCGCTGGCGCTACGAATACGATGAAGAGTAGTCAGTGCGAGCCGGCTGGGTACAAAAGTCCCTCTATCGGATTACAGGCAAGCAAATGAAATGGTTTTTGTTTGCTGAATCGTTTTTGTTGCCGCAGCGTAATTGCCAGAGCGCGACTGAATCGTAGAGGATTCAGTTTTTGCCCTCCGAAGCCGAAGGCGTATCGTTAGGGCAGAGTAATTCGGGGACATGCTTAGGAAAGAGCTCAGCTCAGAGACTGGTATCCATTCAAAAAACGGGGGTGAGCGAACGGGCAAACGGAAGCAGGATTGAAGTTGTAAAGTATTCATTCTATAGCTTTGTGAGTTGGTGTTTTTATTTTCACATACAAACGGAGATTTTATGCAATTTTTACTGGATCCAGAATCTTAAGGAAAGCTTCATTCTGGAAAAGGGAGATGTTTGAATTACTTTGCTCCTTCCTGCAAGAATAGCACAACATTAATAAACTGCATAGAATTGTATTTTTGATACTCATGCGATGAGATTATTCGCAACTTGTTGAAGGAGTGTAGAAATATTATCAGCAGACGCCCTCAGAGTTTTTAATTTCTTATTTATTCATAATTTACGTTATGATGGTCTACGATTAATGATTTATTCCAAATTGTTTACTCCTTAAAGAATCGATTTGCATTTAGGTAAACGCAATTATCAAGCATTAAACTAGTTTTTTTTTTGGCTGAATTTGGTCTTTTTTCGGCCTTCGCGTTTTATAATGTCGTGACGTAACGTGATAACTCTTTAATGCAAAAAATTCGGCGTTTTTCTTTGCAGGGCGCATGAATTTTAATTTTAGCTTAATTTTAGCTAATTTTACTCAAAAATAAATTGTAAAAGTCAAAATTCGCGGTTTAATAATTTGTTTGTTGTGCGACTTGTTTGTCACTACATTTTATAGAGGTCTCATTATCAAAGACTGAAAAGGGAATAGTCGAAGGGCTGACCCTTAAGGGAGTTGTCATTAGTTTGTCACTTTTACTATCTCGTTTTTACTACCTTTTTTTTTTTGTTGATTTTTACTATCTCAACATGAAAACGACTGTTACTCAGTGGACTGCCGAGATTCCATTACTTACCTACACATGATGACAATATTTATGTAATTAATTAAAATGTATTCGCCTGACATTTTGAAATCACGTTTTCGTCCACCTGTCAAAAGTCGCGCGTAAAAATAAATTTCATTTACAAGCCATTTGCAGGCAGCCTCGACCACAAATAAATCCTGCCTAAACACGACGCATAAGTTTGTTTAACGTGCATTAATTGGAACCGAACAGAAGGGGCAGCACAGTCACTGAAAAAGAGAAATATCGCCGCACTTTTCTGCAACGCCACACAATGTCAGACGGCAATATTGCATTAACTTATGGTATAGTATTCATTGCAAAAATAATATTTTTTAAAATTTTATTTTTGAAAGGAGTACAGATATTGTATACTCTTACTACGAGTATACAAAGAGTATTCTGAACAGATTTTTAATTTCATTTTTTGCCTTTCCATTTGTATTACCTTCTCTTCTCTTCTCTTCTCTTCTCTTCTCTTCTCTTCTCTTCTCTTCTCTTCTCTTCTCTTCTCTTCTCTTCTCTTCTCTTCTCTTGTCTTTTCTAGTGAAAGTCTTAATTGCCGTTTCGAATATCACAATGGTTTGCGTTCAGCTTTTTTTCCCTTCAATCTGTATAAAAAAATTTGTATTTTCTGCTTTGGCTGTTATCTCATTATTTTGTTGTAATTTAAATTGTATGTAGTTGTTGTAATTTGATTCATTAATTATCTGTAAAAAAATAATCTGTAAATCGTTTCCATAGTAATTCTATTTGTTGTAGAAGCATTGTTTTAATTCTGCACACACTCACGCGCGCGTCCACACATACATGCACGCAGCCATAACTCAGTGGCGTAGCTACGTTGTGGCGGGGGGAATAACTGCTCCAGGCCCTGGACACATGAGGGCGTCGAATCATAGTCGGTAAGAACTTTTTGCTTTTAAAGTAAGTTTAAAGAACCTACATGACGTAATCTGAGGAGGGCATGTTTAGGTACTTCCTCAGCGGCGTAAATTTAAAGGCCCTACAAATACAAAAGTTGAAAAAATCCAATAATCATTGAAATTTATTTGATTTTTCTGTCTTCTAGTTCTCATAAACAACGTTAAACAACTGAAGGATGGTTAAAAACAGACGGAGGACTATTTCAGAGGTTTATTTTTTCCAGTTTACGCTAATTTAATCAAAATAAAAAATGTGAGGTAACACATTTCATTGAAACATTTGCAATATAAATTATCTTTAGACATATCTCGTTAGTACAGTCGAGGATTTTTAAAAGTAAAATCGTAATGACTACGATTCGTGACATTCAGAGAATTTCAAAAGTGATGGAATGATGCACGGCAGCAATATATTTATGTACATACCAGTATGTGCCCCAGGGCGCTTCATATCCGACTGCGCTCATGACATATTCGTTGCGATTTTCATGTTATAAGCGTCAAGCTTACTCGTATATCGCTCGGCAACGATAGCCGCAAGCAAATATTTGTGCGCGGCCAAAAATTGATAATTAAAATATTATTCCGCGGCTCCGTTTAATTACACTAATTGTTGTTGATTGAATAAATTTTATAATTATTTACGCTCGCGTTACAACGAAAACATTGCACGCAGTCGCACGCACTCAACAACCAGCCGAACACAGATGCGTCGAAACACACACACACACGCACATACACTCATGGGACCCATTACCACAATGATCATATTTCATAAATCTTTTTACCGATTTTTTACCAAAGTATGCGATAAACTTTAAGAAAAGCACTCATTATTTTTACAACTTTTTCGATTGTATTAAATTCGAAAAGCCTCAATTTTATGTGAATCAAAAAGCATTAATTGTAAATCAGAAGTCGGCATTTGCAATTCAGAAGAGTCAAACGGTCTGTCGGTCGGCAAATATTATAGTTTCTACAGAATTATATCACATTAAAAACCTTTTGCAACGCTAAAAGTAACGTTGCAAAACTTTAAAAGCTCTAAATCAGGGAGAAACCGGCCAATGTCGTCACACAGTTATAACTTTAGAAAACCGTTACATTTAACAACAATTGAAATGAATTTAGTCACACAATATCGCCCTCTGCTTAAACCTTCTGTTAACGAATAGGTCTAGCCAGCCGTTTTGCTGCTTTAAAGTTTCGTAGCAAAAAAGGGATTGCAAATGTCTTAATTTTGTCGATGAATCAATTATATACGGTTTAAGGAGAAATTGTGTAGGGTCCTCAAGGACCGGAAAAAGGTCGAGCTAGGCCTTTCTGTAAATTACTTCAGAAATTACTAAATTTGTCTGTTTATAATAATCAGTTCTATAATAATCAGTTCTATAGTAATCATTAATAAGTGCACCTGCTTGCATTCAGTATTATACTAAATCAGAATTTCTGAGAAAGTTGCAAAAACTCTGCGCTGACAGAAGGGTTAATAAGATTTGCTGCTCAAGTCTTCATGACCAACAAATGTTGTGGAGTGAAAAATAAGGTTGTCCATAGTTTTTGATACCGAAGCGAGATACGATTACAGACAAAACTTACATGCTTCCAGTTTGACTGGTACCGCCCACAAGATGACAAGAACATCTGACATTTCTACCCAAAAGTGATCTGTCAAATTATTTACAGTGATGATAAAGTGCTATGGACTCTTTACACAATTGCTTTGTTTATACTCGTACTATCCATATACAATACATAACAATCTAACGTCGTAACTAACGCCCTCCGAAAGAAAGGAAGGAAGTAAGTAAGTGCGTAAACACTTTTCTGACCATTCGTGTCAGTAACGCCTGCTTCACAAAACGAACAGAACGCAGTGAATGTATAGATATCATGACATCGTCCCAACATCATGCTTTTCAGTGGCATTATGATATGTCTATCCATCAATCTGCTGACCACATCATCACATAAAAGCTGGAAACGTGGTTATCAAGCGATTGAGGTCATCAATCAAGCTGAAGATCATGGTGGGTGGGGGAGAAAGTGCTGGAAGTAGGCGGTAGCAGGGCAAGCTTGTTCAAAGCGAGCAAGCATTTTTGCAGAGAATCCATCATCGCTTTTCCTTTCTATTTTTCGGAACATTCGAACTGTTTCTCAGGCGCTAGGCGACTAGTTTTTATATTTTAACAAAATTTAATTCAATTAATTTATTGTATTTTCCGCAAGGATTATTTTGTCATCGTACGAATGCAATTATTTGTACATTTTTTTTTAAGAATATACGATGTGATGATATGGAAAATGAAGCGATTTTTTACCATATACAGGGTGCGCCAGTCGTTTTTGACTGTTTCAAAAACATGTTTACTCAAGTCAATCGGTTGATAAATCGGTTGAAAAAGTTATTCAATGTTCACATACCGACATAAAAGATGGCGCAACCGTTATATAAACTGAAAATGGAGATAGGAATATGACTGTTATAAAAAACTAAACCGAAAAGGAAACCGTTCCATCATTCCATTCTTATCATCATCATCATCATCCTAGAACTGAGAGTTTCTTGTCTGGCTTCGTCTCACAACGCAAATGGCTTTCATCTGTTCGCTGTCAAATTTCTGGGTTTTCTTTGTACAACTCCTCTTACCCCACCCCTGCTCCCCCTTCCCCTTCTTCTCCCCCTTCAGTAATTTCGCACTGTCAGTCGCTCTTCATAACATTTATTAATGCCATTACCGGACAAAAGGACATGGTCCTAACACTTGCAACAACAACAACAACAACAATTGCAGACGCATTTGCACGTGTTGCAGCAACATCTACATGAGGACACTTCCTCGCTTCGATCTGATTATTGACAGCTTGTCCGTCTGTGCGTCTAGTAGATCATCCATAAGAGGATGCAGTCCTATAAACTAAACACACTACGTGCTAATGATGGAAGCTGTTGGAAGCTGGCTGTCATTCCCATTATTCACACTCTCTCTCCCTCTCTTTCCCCCCCCTTCTCCGCTGTCCATCTCTCAGCCTATCAGTCTGCCTACGTGTAATTCGCAATTAATGCACCAGCAGATATTGTCCGTCAATGGAGAAGCCGTCAGCCCGCAATTTACACACTTCCGACCCATTACGCAGATCGCAGACGAAACCAGATCAGGTGGTGCCTTCCTACGCACCCTCAATAGACATACCGTCGAAAAAGCTCGTTGGCAAACCAAGCTCGGTGTCCACAATCAGGAACGACCATCTCGTTAGTCACTTTATTGGCCCGAAACTGGTGACAAAAGCGTAAACAATAACTTAATTAATCGTATGGACATCCCGAGTTAGAAGGAGACGTACTTTGTTTTCTATAGAAACTGTATCAGAAAACCGTAAGCAGCTGGAGAAGCTTCCTGCGTGAAATTAAAATGGAAGAAATTTAGAAGGTTTAACTTTGCATTTCAGCATTTAACTTCAGCTCAGCGATTTGGCCCAATACGATGATTGCTCAATTATTTCTTTTAAGGCTTTTGTGATATTTCATTGCGTGATGATAAGTTACCGACATAGCTTTCGATATATATATATAATCTTAGTTAAGGATTAGAATTAATCAGAGATTAAAATCATTAACGAAGCTATTTGGCCTCTTTTAGTTCAGATAATCCTCTGGTGTCCTCAAAAATGTGAGTGTGTCCCATCTAGTGACATTTTTCAGTAAAAATCATGGACTTTTCCTGAATCATGGACGCCAAAAAAATGTATAACAGTTTAGGGGGACCCCCTCCTTCCCCACAAGAAGCAATGGAAAGGAAAAACTCAGCGTTTTTGATTATATTTTTGTCACGTTTTTGCTTTTCTACTATGATTTTCTTAAATATATTCATTAATTTTTGCATTTATGTCTTTTCTCCTAAATGAAATGACTTTGAACCTGGCCCCCCAAACACTTTTTACCGCCACCAAAACCCACAACTCTGTACGCCACCACGCTCCGTCTAGTGACAAATACATGACTAAATGACTCTCGCCAACGGATGAACTTAAAAGCAGTAAATTTCCGGATGTCAAATAGTAATTAATTACTCGAATGGCCAGCATTGAAGTCAATTCAATTCGCAGTCAAATCGATTGTGCGGACCTGACTCCTCGCTTTACAGCAAGTCACCGAAAGCCCCCGGTGACTTACTCGTACTTCTGCTGCGAGGAGGAGTCACCGCTTGACTTTTAAGGTGGCAATAAATCGTGTCGTCTTAAGGCAAAATCCTCAAAATGAAATCCATGCCTAAATCATTCAGCACAAGCCAAAATGGAAATGTGAGGTCGTTGAGAGCGCGCGATGGAAGAGGGACAGACGTACACTAAAGGCCAAATCCAACCCTCATCCTCCGTAAGCTACAGCCTAATGATCAGCGTCATCATCATCATCATTCTCACTGAATACGGACAGGTCTGTATTCGAAAGTGTTTTCTTTTCAATAACTTACACTTTTTCAATAACTAATATCTACAAACTTCTTACTGGAAAGCAGACAGATCAGGACAGAAACTTAAAATTTATAAAAAATATTCTAATATTATAAAAAAAAAACACATAAACACTTACTTAAATACTTTAAGTACGATATAATGATTCCTGGCAAAAGTTTAAAGAAATTTCAGTTCAATTTCTGACTTCAATTTGGACCATGACATTATTTTTGACCATGGCGAAGAAATTTATTGTTATTGAGAATTTAAGATGCGGATTTAGCGTTTATTTTTTTTTTTTAAGCTTTAACCCATTCTTAGCGCATCCTTCTCTAAAATAGTGTAGCCATAGTAAAAGGATAGTCTTTGCAACTTTCCGGCAAAATATTTATTTAAAAGCTTACTCGTATGTGTTTTTTTCACAATTGCAGTGGAGCTGCATACTCTCCAGGGTATCCGGTCAACGTCCGAGGCTTCTGGCAGCCACTCGCCAACCTTCCAGTTGCGCTCTTTGATATCGTATTTGCTTTTAAATTATCCGGATATCGTCCAGTGCCCGGATTTCGTTAAACTCCGTTACGTCGCGCAGTTTGGAACCTTGTAAATATATGGCGAGCACGCGAGGCCAAGTGTTGCTCGTTGCAGGACGGGCCGGCGAGGCGACCCTCTTCCAGTACGAGGAGGAAAGAGAAAAAGGTAGTGGATAAACGGAAGTAAGTGCGCGTGTGTGTGGGTGTGTGGAGATGCGTGTACGGTATTCTCGAAAAAAATATTGTAAAAAGCGAAATTTTCGTACACACTCTCTGTGTGTTCGTCCCTGTTCGACTGTTCGAGCATCTCAGTTTGAACCTGTCTCACTTCCGGGCGCCTTGCCGTTGGCGAAAATATTTTGTAGTCCATTGTTGCGTCTCTTGCAGATCATCGTAACGGGCACAGTAGCGCCACAGTAGCGCTCTCTTACTGAGATCTGCCTTCTCTGCCTTCTCTTCATCGTTTATGCGAATTCGCTGCTGGTCAGCGATTGTTCCATGAACCGTAGTCCATGCGACCACGTGCAGTGCGAAGCCAACTTGCTCTCTCTCTCTCTCAGTGTGAATTATTTATTATACAAACTGTTGAAATCTGTTAGCATTTTTAAATATTTTAGTGGAAACACTTAGTGTGCTTAATGCACGGTCCCTCGAAAACTGTCCTGCCGTCAATGGACTACTAACGACCAAACGATAATGTGCCGAAGAGTGGCCCTCTCGGGCAGCCTGAGAGCAGTCATGATGTTAATACAATACAACGAAACTGCAATAATTCAAGGAATATTAGCTTTTTTTTATTCTACTCTTTTAGAATGAAGAGGCTAGCTATTTGCGTACTGCTTTCTCTGTTGCGATAAAAGTGTCAAGGTGTTACTCTCTGTTGAAAAGAGAGTGAGAAAGATTTGTGCAGACATTGCCGTAATTTTTCAGCCACTAAAAGCGAAGAGAAACTAAGAAAGTCATGAGGACCAGAAGAGTGAGCATAGCGTCGATCAAAATTGTGAGCACTGAAATTGTATTTCTTTGGAAACGTATTAAAGATTTCGATAAACTAGCGAAGAAAGCCTCTCGATTAACATAAGAGCATGAGACCAACTAAGCAATAATGTCAAAGCATGAACAAATAAATTATCCATTCGAACTTGTAACATTTACGAGCGCAGTTTCCAGAAAATAAATCATGCGAGCACTGATTTTCTTTGCCGTACAAAGAACAATTTTAATAATTCATGCGCTCACGAAGCGAACAACAAAAAACGGCGCTTTTGTTTTGTGCCGCAGACAGCGAGCGCTCTTGTGATGATGTTTCGAGACACGAGGATAACGAGGCGCTGCGCTCTCGTAGTTGGGCAGAAGTTCTTAGATTTATCACTACCGAATTGTCAAAAGCAGAAACAACATTAACGACAACGATAACGACAATGACAGCAAAAACGGAGAAAGGGATAGGAAAAGGAAAAGGAGCCGGCAAAAGCCGGAAAAGAAATTAGACATGCGTTGCGTCCTGAAAATTTTTGCCGACACTGCCCTGAACAGCAACAAGAACAACAACAATGACGATACAAACACACAAACAAAAATGTCCTGCCACCACAAAACTTTTTGGGGGCGGCTGTTGTTGTTGTTGTGATGATATTCGATATGCTTACAAACGTGTAAAGGAGCCACCAGCAAAAATCCAGCTCATGGCCGCCAAGCTTGCCTTCACTCCTGCGTCGTCTCCGTCTTCGTCTGCGTCTTCGTCTGCGGCAGACTTTTTTGTTCTGACTCTGCTTAACTGCGTCTTATTGTCCTCCACGCTACTCATGAGCTGTTCGGTGTGTTGTTGTTGTTGTTGTTACCGGCAGATCCTTCCGTGGTAAATTCAATTTGACGACGCTCCTTCGGGACAGTCTTTGATTTTGAGGCATTTTATGCTCTCCGCCGTTTTTTATGTTCAGGATAACCATTTGACACGCTTGTCGATCATCGCCAGAGACGTCCCATTTCGCACAGATTCGAACGGAATCGAAGAAGAAGGGCTTTTTTAATATCTCGAAAAGATGCTTCGGCAGCAAAGTTTAAGCCTGAAGCAAAAAACAAAAAAAAAAAATGTGTGGAGCTCTAAGCATTTTTCTTGTCCCTTTTAATATCCTGTACAGCGTTAACCCAACAACAACAACAGCAACAACCGAATGTATTTATTAATATTTGAAGGATTCTCTCAAGTGCGGCGTGCTTTTTCTCTCTGCAAGAAAAGGCGACGCTCCTGCAGCATATTCATGTACCGAACGAGTTCTCTGATTAATAACAGAATTTTCCGAATTTGTAGAGTACTCGAACATATTTTTGTGTGTTGAAGCAGCTCGTTATGAAGCTGAAATGCAGAAAGGACAACACAACAAAAAATGTCCGTTTTGTCAGAGAGTGTGAGAGTTTGCCAAGGAGTGTGTGTCTTGGTGTCTTGGTATGGAATAGTGCGGTTTTGGCCGGGCACAAGGTTGAATATTATTTTCCCGAAAAACCTATAAAGAAAACGACCTTTTTTGGATTTTTCACTGTCAAGATACTCTCACGGCCATTAATCAAATCCGTTTTATCGGCAGAAACTTTCGCAGAATGTTTGATGGCTTCCGTGGGCAGCATCCTACTCGGAAGAAAATCATCCTCCTCCCACAGATATTTCAAAAAAAGGATAAAAGAATGCTAAGAGGAAGATATTTTTGTCGAAATCTGAAAAGAAAAATCTATTGAGGATTGTGCAAATTATGATGTGATATGATTGGGCATGTATTCACAGTGTCTGAGCAACCTTTTGGTGAATTTCAAATTAGTTACAAAATGTTACAAATTATAAGAAATCCTGGCAATCATAAGAAATTCACAGAAGCAATTCTTTCTAATGGTCAAGAGAGTTCTACCAAGTTTCGAAAGATTATGCTTCAGCTTCTTCTTCTTTTTCCTCGTCTACGTTTTCTTTTTCTTATTCTTCTTTTTTCTTCTTCTTTTTCTTTTTTTTTTGTTCTTCTTTCTGCTTTTCTTCGGTTATTCTTCCTCCTCTTCTTTTTTCTCCATTAATTTGTCTTCTTCTTCTTCCTCTTTTTCGTCTTCTTCTTTTTCTTTTTATTCTTCCTCTTCTTTTTTCTCTCTTCTTCTTCTTGTTTCTTCTTCTTCCTCTTCTTTTGTCTCTGCTTCTTCTTCTTCTTTTTTCTTCTTCTTATTTTTCTTCGTCTTCTTCTTTTTGTTCTTCCTGTTCTTCTTTTTTCTTCTTCTTCTTCTTTTTATTCTTTCCTTCATCTTTTTCTTCTTTCTTCTTCTTTTTCTTCTTCTTCTTATTATTATTTATATTATAATTCTTTCTCTGCTTCTCTTTCTTCTTCTTCTTTTTCTTCTCTTCTTCTTTTTTTTTGTCTTCTTTTGCGTCTTCTTTTTCTTCCTTTTATCCTTTCTCTTCTTCTTTTTCCCCCCTCTTCTTCTTTCGTCTTCTTCTTCTTCTTCTTTTTCTGCTTCTTCTTTTTCTTGTTATTCTTCCTTTGCTCCTTTTTTCCTTCTTCTTCTTCTCCTTCTTCTTCTTCTTCTTTTTCTTCTTCCTCTTCATCTTCTTTTTCTTCTTCTTTCTCTTCTTTTTATTCTTCTTCTTCTTTTTTCTTCTTGTTCTTGTTTTTCCTCTTCCTCTTCTTCTTTTCTTCTACATTAAAAAATTTTCTTTTAATTTTTACAGTGTCGAAAATCTCTCACCACCTAACTCTACCCTCTTTTCCCTCACTCTCCTTCCTCTACAACATCACTCCTACATCGGTCCTCTCCTCTCTTTTTTTCTCTTCACATGCAGTAATTTCAAACGTACACACAAGTCGTCTGCGCCTTTTTCTCCGGATAACCCTTCTTCGACGAAGTCGTCTGCGCTAACCCTTCGTCTGCACGCAAAGTAAACTTCATGAACAAAATGGCTTTTCAAAATGGCGCTCTGTGCGCTCGTTACGGAGCGGATGAAGTTTCCTGTTTGCTATTTAAGTAATGCGCGCAGTAGCTGTCGTTAGTTTTGTTCATGCTGCAGCCGGAGCGAATGGTGCAGCTCCCGTCGAGGCTTTTTCTGACGACGGCGGCGACGGCGACGGCGACGACGGCGTTTGTGAGAAGTGCTGCATGTTTTAACGGTTGTTTTATTGGCGGCACTCCATGTTGCTGCCCGCTTTGTCGCTGCTGCTTGCTGTTTGGCAAAATTAAGTTCAACAACTCATACGTGATGGATTCTTCTTCCTCCGGACCCGCCCCCGCCCCCGCCCCCGCCCCCGCCCACCCTTCTGTTGCACAGTCGACGCTGGGGCAACATCAACTGAAACGACCACCGAAAACTTCCTCTTTTCATGTAAGCCATTTCTTTAAATGGCTTCCTCGCTGTAAACCGCAAAGTACGAGCATATGCCATTGCTGTTATTGTTACTGTTGTTGTTGTTGTTGTTGTTGTTGTTGTTGTGTCAGTTTCAGCTTCAGCTTCAGTTTTAGTTTTAGTGTTTTCAGTTTTAATTGAGACTAAGTAGTTGTCGTTAATTCACAAATTAAAAGGGGGAAGCCCTCCCCTCAAGCGCCGCCTTAAAAGCAATTAGTGATTATAAAGGCCGATTGTTTTTATAATACGAGTATAATATAATATTTCCGGGAAAAAAGGAGGGACAAAACTAATGCTCCTTAAAAATATTTTGTATTTAAACATTTTGTCGAAATTTAAATCCTTTTTGGGTAACGCAAAATCCTTGAAGTTCACATTCTCGCCCCGAAAACATTCTTCTCCAAACATCCTTAGATTATCTTTTCGTTTATTCAATATGAACAGTTGATCAGTATGAACATCTGTAGCCATAATCGCCGAAAATATATGAGAAAGGGACTCCGGGATTAATTACAATTCAGCTTCTGTTTTCATTATTTCGCTTAATTTAATTACAATTTGATTTATCTCGTGAAGGTCGAGGGATATGCCATAAAACAGCCACCCACAGCTCTCCCTTGCGTCTTACGAGTACCGTACTCGGAACTCTTTCCTTGCAGATAAGTGTACAGATCAGATCATTAAATGCAGCAGTCATGATGATTTTCCTGTTCGAACCATAATTGCATGGAACTACGTACATATTTCGATATATTTTAAGGTCTTTTTAACTTTTTAGATGCGGATTTTGTTTGAGTGAGTGGAAGCCAAGCATTCCCGCCTGTCATTTCGGAATGTCTTGAGCAAATCAGTAAAAATTAATGTCTGTCATTCCGCTAATTGTCGCAATAAATCAGCTTTTTTAACACTAAATGAACCTCGGGGGAACCCTATCACAAAAACCAGTTTTCTTATCGTATTTCGTTAATAATGCGAGATGCCTCAGCAATTCGGCCCTTGCAATTGACAGACAATTCATCAGCAGCCACCGGGTTAATCGTTGCTTTGGTGCGACTTGATTGAGCGTAGGAGGAGTACTTTCTGACAGTTCAGCCTCATGTTGCGGCATGTCAGCGGGTTGAAACTCTCTCTCTCTCTCTTTTCTCTCAAACTCTTAGAGACGACGGCGGAGAGACGTTACCAAGAGCAAAAGCAAGAGTTTGTTACTAAAGCCGCCCATAAATATTCGGCATGATAATCCACGTGGCGCTCACATTAATCGTAACTACAATTTTAATTACATTTTTCTCTTGGCGTTTGTCTCTTGGGGCTCATCATGCGGCAAGAGCTACATACATAAATTTTCTTCAAAGTGCCACATAATGTGGCCTACTTTTAGGGAGAAGTAATAGGTTCAAAAGCGGCTAAATGCCGCAATCAATGAATCAATGAACCCAGAGCCACAATTAGCAAATAGCTTTCAATAATTTCCCAATTTTTTAGTTTGATGATATAAAATCTATCTAGCAAAATTCAAATTTCAGATTATCTACATAGTTTTCTCCCTCAAGGCTGCAATAATTATCATAAATTGAGAAATAAATCATGTCAATCCATAACGTCCATAACTTTTTATGGTTTTCGCGGAAATCGAGTTAAAGGCGCCTCAAGGATAATGAAATAAATAAACAAAGTCGGGCGGCGATTTTCGACCAACTCAATTAGTTGCAAGTTTTACAACAGGCATAACCATAAAAACCGCCCCAAAATACTCCGAACCGAAATTGCCGCAAGTGAAGCGAGAGCGGTTGTCGGGCCACGAAAAGCACAAAAAGGACGAAATGAATGGAAATCAGAAAAAAAACAACAAAATCCGAGCACTCAGCTCGGCTCTCAAACACACAATAAAGAAATAAAAAGTGAAAGAAGCGAGCATAAAATCAGTAACCAGCCATGGCTTTGTTAGCTTTCGGGCAATTTAATTGAGATTTCGAAGATGGATGGAGAGCGGCGGATGGTGGCGACGAACGCGGCGAAAGAGACACAAAACAGAAAAGGGATAAATTGAAAATCATCGAAGGAACAGGAAAAGGCATAAATCTTCGAAGTGGCCACGAGGACGACAACGAAGGATGGCTTATTTATTTGTTACACAAGAATCTGAAATGCAAAGAGAATCTCTACAAATCTCTACACCACGACTTTTATTCCCCCTTTTCAGCCGCTCTGTGTATATTCTGCTACACTTTCAGCAAAAGCTCGAAAATAGCATCGATAATAAAACACTCTCAAATGAGGCATGAGTAGACCGTTCTTGTGTACTGCATTAAAATTCAAAACATGGAGAAGAATTGAATGAATATTGCGATGGAGAAGTAGTGAGAATAACTGATGGCAATAATATTACACAACAACAACAACATGACCAGCACAAGCACAAGTAAGAGCAAATATGCCTCAAGAAAAATGCGAGTAAATAGTAATCGCTGAGACGTTGAGACTCTGAGAGTCTGAGAGATATCCAGAACGTTTAAAGAATCGTATTCTTCGGACGCGGCACTTGGCCGTATTTCATTGTGCAGACAATTCTGCCGCCCACACACGGACATACATACGTCTCCGACTCCGATTTCGACACCGACTCCCAAAGGATGAAGATTTGCTCGCAATTCTGGACACAATTTAATTGTGTTTATCTCCGTGTCTTAAGTACAGACAAAATTACATTCATCAGTCTTCAGACGAGAAGGCACATGGAAATGAAAAGCGAAAAGTGAAGCGAAGCGAGGAGTAACCGCCAACTGTGAAACAGACAGAGGATACTGATGGTTGGCGTAATTGCGAAGGAAACCAAAAATCGTAGAGCATTACTTTGGAGCAGAAGACCAACTAAAACTGTTGTGAAGCAGACGATAGACGTTAGACACTGAAGGGATTACTTGGTAAGCGCGTAAAATTTTGAAATTAATTTTTGGGCTTTAGATTACGACAACCACAACAACAGCAACAAAAACAAGGGAGTTTTTATAGGCATTAGAATGGCAATGGCAGGCGGTTATACATACGTAACAAATATTCAGTTATATCGCATTAGAATGCTATAATAAGTAGTCTTCTGCTTCATAAAGAACACCCATCTTTAAAGACACAAAATTGAGGTCAAATCGCAGTTTTGAACAGTTGTGGTGAGAGTGAGCTGCGCCTGCTCCTGCTCCGCCGCTCATCAGAATTAGCACGTTCAGCAAAACAGAGTAAAGCCATTTGTAGCACTTTCTGACAATAAAAGTGTGACTTAATTCTGTGAGCATCCATCGCAGTCGTCATCATCCGAAATCACAGCATGCACTCACTCCCAAAAACAAATGCCTCTACGTACCCTCAGAGGTACTATCTCTCCCTCGTACTCTACTCTCTTGAACCTACTCTTGTATTGTATTAAGGATAATGCGAATAGAAAACGAATTTGTCTCAGTTTTGCTTCCAACTCGAAATTGGTACAAAATGAATGAGATCGAATTGAATACCAACGAGCAAGCGGCAGTAGTGGCGCCGCCAACGACCAACGAAAGCAGCTCCAGCGTACGGCATACGTACGAGTATTTACGTCACGTATGATGATAATGCAACACGTTCGCCCTGATGACGGCGAGCATGTTGAGATAACCATCGCCAATCTACCCAAGAACTCACCCCGTCAAATGTCTTGAAGGAGAGGAGATGGTTGGCCTATATTTACTGAGTGCCAGAGTAGTTGACGAGAATCGAGAATGGTTCACACTCAGAGTATCGCAACTCTTCGCTCAGCTTCATTCTCAACACCCTTTTCCTCCTAAGACGCGGGACGAAAGCAATTCCTGCTCCGAGCAAATTCATACTCAGAGTAAAAGAAAAAAGAGAGATCTTTTGATATTGCCACAAAGAGTATAGTCGTATAGTACTAGTATGTACCTACAAATAAGTTCAACGTTCTCTTTGCATTGTACTCGTATAAAAAGACAGAGTTTCGACAAAGTTTATCAGATTTAAAATAAAAATCTGTCATTCATACCACTTTGCGTGTGTTTTCAGGCGGCTGTGACTCCTCCGCTTCATATCTCTACGACTTTCCAAAGCAATAAAAATTGAATTAAAAATAAATCAAAGCATGTTCTGCCAATTCAAGCGCACGATACGTATTGCTTTTGGTTTTTAACTTTCGACCGCGATGCCACACCACCGTCCGTGTTGCACTGTGCCGTTTGCGTTGGGGTTATTGACAAAATGTACCCAGCCATTTTTTTTCCAAAAGGATACTATAAGTACTTACTTTAGCAAAAATTAAAATTTTACTTTATTCTTTAGATAAAAAGTTGGATCTTAAATTTTGTCTTGGTTGGCATTTTTTTATAGTTTTCCTTTTTTTTCAAAGTTGAAAAAAAAAAGTCCATTGAAGGAATATGGAATTTTGCAACTTTCTCTGTATCAGTGACCGGGCTCCTAAAAACTCTTTTAATGAAAGAAAATATCAGCCAAGACGATCATTTATTTTCAGCACGTTCCGCTGCCGCTGCCTGTCAACGCCATCAACCAACCACCGCCGTCTCGATGCTCAAATTTTAACTTTGTGGCTTCGGCGAACTTTCTAAATAATGTTTTCGTTAGTTCAGCGCCTTCTCGCATCTCGCCTTGCCTCAGCTAAATTCTTACTCCTTACAAATATCCTTCCGGCCGTTGAGACTGTAACCCGCGCGCGTAAGTCAAATAATTTACAAAAGGATTAAAAAAAAATTCGAAAAAGTATGTGAAACGGCGACGGCAGCGGCGGCGGCGGCGACGCCTCATCTAACGAAAGTTTAAGTACGTGCGAGGGGCTGCATTGCGCCGCATGCAGTCTCTTCTCTTGGCTGAAGAACGAAAAACTTGCCTCGATTCTTGCCTTCCGCTCACACACGACTACGTACATATGTACATACATATATGTGGATACACATACTCGTCTGAAGACCGGTGTATGTTTGTGCGTGGTATATATAACTGGAAGTTAAAAATGTCACCCATTTGCGTTTGATGTTAGTCTTGGGTCTTTCGCTTGGTACACTTGCGACGGTACACTTACAAATAATAAAAGCATAAATCGCGAGCTTCTGCTTTTGTGAGCACACTCGTATTATGCTGCTTGAAGGAGGAGGTGCACCCATAATGAATGGTTGCATAATGAATGTCAAAAAGTTGGAACATGCTGAGTTTTTCATAGCTCAAGGATAATGGAAACATTAATCTGATAAAAAAACAATTGTTTTTGCCCTCTGTTTTTTGATAAAAAAAAAAATAAAAAATAAAAAAAATAAAGCAATCGATAAAATTCTTCAAAAATCCATTGCACCTAAAATATATTCATAGTTTTTAAAATAGTCGTAGTCATAACGACTGAAAGGCGCCAAATTTATTTTATACCATTTTATGCCTTTGCGAGACAGTCAGTCGCTCAGCGTTGAAATTTACTGTCAGCGACGACGCATATTCGATTGCTCGAACACAGTTTCGAGTCGATTGCTGCCGCAGCCGGAGAGTAATCAGCTGTCATTCGCTGATGAGAGGAGAGACTGTTGGCGAATAAGTTAGTGAAGGCCAACTCAACCGACTCTAAATCAAAATTCATTGAAATTTTCGTTTCGATTTTCGACCGAAAATAACGTAGTTTTTACGGAAAGTTTTAGCCGTTTGATGTTCAGCGAACATATATTTTTTGAAAATCTCTTTAACCGATTCCAGCTAACCTTTTCGTAATTGACAGAAAAACAGTTCAACCCTCCCTTTTTTTTAACGAGCTTGGTATCCTACCCGCCTAAAAATAGCACCCAACGCAGCCCACGCAGACTTTCTATAGCATTTTGCATAATTAAAAGGACGCGCAGACAACAAACAAACAACAAATTGCCACATTTTCGTTAATATTTATTGACACTGGTGACTTCTGTCGACCACTGACACTTCCCCCCCCCCCCCCCCAAAAAAAAAAAAACCAACAACAAACACCGAACAACCGAAAGCTTTTTAATTTTGTTGACAATCTCGACCATTGACCCAATCAACGCCAAACAAGAGTACACAAGAAAAGGCACGCTGCACAAACGTATGGTATCACATAAATAGCAGAAGGTGGCACCACTGTTACACTTCATTCGTTTTTGCATAACGAATTGTTTTTAAAACATGTTTTTAATTAAAAACGCATTCGGAAATCTCTGTGCGTGGCACACAAACAATATGGCGCGTTCCATTCTGCTAAGTCTTCACTTCCGAAAGCAAAGCTACGCAGCAGCTTCGACATTCATTGATGACAAATCGTTCATGAATCAGTGATGAAAATTAACAAATTAGTCTCCTTCGAAGGCCTTTGTTTTCAATTTTGTGGATTGTCAAAATCGTACAAATGGTCTTTTTCGGTAGTGTTTTGCTATGAGGAACAAAGCGAAGCAGACCAAACACAAGATAATCTCTCAAATCGCAAATTTCTTGACAGATTTTGTCCCCTTTTTCTGCCGCTTAGTCCCATTTTGCGACTCCTTTACCGAAGTCACACACTTTTAAATTGCTCTGTAATCAACCATGTTGTTTTATCGCTGCTGCAGAGTTAACCGCAACAACCAAACAATGGCTATATCGTTAACAATCACGACAAACAGCAGCTTCCGCGCTACAAGGCACGACCTTTTTAATTATAAAATGATTAAATTTTATAACTTTTGCAGGCGGATGAACTGGATGTAGCCTGGAAGGGTACAAGGCTTGAGTAATTACGTCATACTTTACGCCACACCCACTTCTGTCGCTGCTCAGGCTATTTGCATACTCGTACGTAATAAAAATATAGCTTTTCGTGATTTTTGCATGCAGCCTGAAAATTCGAGAAAGCTTCTCAAATCAAGAAGTTTTATAAGAATCTATGAAGGTTTTTATATTGTTACATAACATACATACATATGTATGCACATATTGTTACATACATACATACATACATACATACATACATCTATACATACAAAATTGTCTCCGCATTGAACTGATTGTAATGCTATAAAAAGTCAGAAATTTCATTAAATCGTTGCAAAGGCTACAAATACCGGCTAGGACTCTTTATCCTTCTTCACTTACTTCCTTCCTATCCGCCTTTCTTCCTGCCCACTTTCTTTCTACCCTCCACTTCTCCAAACACTTCCTAAAACGGGTAACGATTTTTGTCGTTGTGGGCGCCAACTTGTTGCAGTTACATAAACCTATAAATATGACCGTGTTGAGCCATGGAAACATAATGTTACGTTGCCTGCATACCGACCAGAAAATTTTGTGTGTGTCTTTGAGCCTGTCTGTCTGTCTGTCTATCGGTCTGTCTGTGTGCCCATTTTCCTTCCATGCATCCGGGGCAAGGAGATTACTTCCTTCCTGCATTTGGACCAAATGAAATTTATTGGATTTTATGCATTTATTACGTAAAAATTTGAGGGACAGAAAGAGCAAGGAGAATGCACCAATCTCGGTGCAAAGAACCAGACTCTGCTCTACCTGATGTCAGTCATTTGAAGATTATATTTTAGAATTTTGCTTTTTAGACTTAATTAATCGCTCTTTAAACAAATTTTGTCAACCATAAGGTTTGCACTTGTTCAGTCTTTTATTTTAGAAGATTTTTTTGTGCAATTAGGACTGTGTTAAATTGCAATAAAGCACCAAAAACTATTCCGAATCCCGACAACTCTCTTTATTTAGTAGATGTGAATGTCTCGTGGCGGTCAACGCGAATGGCAACGGTAAGCGTGATGCCGTGAAGCATGATGCCTCAGCATGCCAAAGGACTCTACAGAGTCCTCAAAGTGCGAATGGTTGCGGCAGTGATGGGTGCACTACGCGGCACAGTGAGATAAAACCGGATCATGCAGCAGCAGCGAATAGGTATACTCGTACACACTTCGTGACGGTTATGTTATACACGCATTGTTAACGTGGTTATCGAAACTGAGTCTGATTTACAGCCTGCTGTCTATTGTCGGGCTCTCCTGATGCGGAATGCGTTACCAAAATGGATTTCATCCATTGTGTCGTCATGGCCGAGCGCACTATTTTAATGCGCACTATTTGAAAATAGCTCGATTATGGGCCTCTAACCTCATTTCGAGACTTTGCGACACCGTTTCCAAGCGTCGTCTCATTGACGCGTCATGACGCATTAACCTAATTTCTTGCCATCAGTATACAGCATACCATATACATATAAACCGATCTGATAAGCCATATATAGAATAAATAAAAATTGTTAAATATTATCTAAAGATTCCTTTTTTTGGGCGTTTCCGGTGGATTTGATGGGGTCATCTGGCGTTATGTTAAAGCCTTTTAAATATTCACAAACGTTGGTAAACTCGAACGACAACATGGACGACAACGACGCGTTTGCATAAGAACCGCTGAATCTCTGTTTTAAACGACTCTGCCGTCGTCGTCGTCGTCTGTCCTTCGGCGAATCCACACGTAGCATGTTTGTCAATCCTTGTGCAAACATGTCCTGCGGAATTATGCAAAATAAAGCAGAAAATGTTCCTCATAAAAGTTTTAACATGAATGGATTCGAAAAGAGTCGAACATGAAAAAGCAAAAAACAGGTGGCCATTAGTTTTCTCTGTTTGTTTGTTTGAAATCTAACAGACATTCGGACCGACCGACCGAATCATCAGCCGGTGGCTCACGGCCGCCCTCCAGGCACCTCGCTCCCACTTCACAATGTCGATAAACTTTACCAGCTCTAACACACGGCAAGCCTCGCGTCCCGGAGCTGGACAGTGTCCGTAAGAGAGAACGTTAATTTTTTTTGGTTTTTTTTGTTTGGTTTTTTTTTTTTGTTGACAAAGTGAATAGATTCAAATCTTGTTTACCGAACAACGTTTGTGAAAACCAGAAATTGGCAATAGCAGTGTGCACTGCTGCAGCTGCCGTTGGTCTAAATGATGGCGACGCTCCACAAGAAGACCCATCGCAGACACTGCGTTTAAGTATCATTCTAAGCAGTTCAGTTGGCGAAGGATTTTGAATCCTTTTTTGATGTGATAGTTTAAGAAATACTTTCAATAAAAAGTCCTCATCAATATCCTCCGGTCTTCCAACGGTAAAGGATATATTAAAAATCACGAAAAAAGACATTGAAAATGGCACATCGCCGTAACCAGTTTGGCACCGAACCAGACTTGACGAACGTTTCATCCAGCTTTCTCGGAAAACTTAACGAACATCAAGAAACATGAAAAAGGCTTTAATTTTACGACTTAAAATTTCATATATTTTGTGTAGAATATTAATATTTTTGGTCTTCGTTATGCTTAGTCTTTACAAAGCAGCGTCCATACGAGTACCCGAGTAACATTTCCGAACTCAATTTCAATGTGATTCATACAAACTTTTGTAAATATTATTACACTAATTTTGAAACAAACTACTATGAGAGTATTTTGCGAGAATAAAACTTCCAAATTTGGCCCAATTAGACCAAAATGGCACAACAGTGATTCCGAGTCAGAAACCAAACGAGTCGAAACTTGTTGTTGCAACAAAAATTATTCAGTTATTTCGAAAGTGTTCGAAAAACGGGACATTGACCGATTTTACATAAGAAGTCACGTTTCTGAGGTTAATCTCAAGAGACCGCAAAACATTTCAAAGCAAACGACAAAAAGTTGCAAAAAGTAAGTTTTTGCAAAAACAAAAAACATTTATACACACACGGCTTAACACTAGAATGGCCGGAAGTGGACAAATAGCAATTTTGGATTTTTCATCTGCTGCTGATCGTACATACATAGGTATGTACGTTCTTTGAGTTATTATTTTGATTATCTTTTTATTATCTTTTAATTTCAAGATAATTCTAATATTATGCTTTAGTAAAAAAATCAATAATTCCAATAATTACTGACTGAGACCATAAAGAAACAAATTCAGATTTAAAATTTAGATTTAAAATTTCAGAAATTTAAAATTTAATAGAAAGAAAGAAATTTCAGATTTAAAATTTTTTCGTAAATAATCGGAATTCATACAAATGAGATAATTATCAATTTTATAATATCGTATGTCTGTGTACTTAATAGAAGAGAAGACTTCCAATTTTATGAAATTAACTATTTTATGAAATTAAAATACAATTTAATGAAATCTATAAGTTCTGTGACATTTTCGAAAAAAAATAGTTGTAATACAATTGCAAACTTTATTGATGATCAATGAAGGTATAAAATAGTTTCTGGCTTTCTAGTGTTAAATTAGACATTTTGACATAATTTATGAACTTGTACGTATCACGTTTATTAACATCTTGGTAACCACAACCACACGCACGATTTCACAACACTTTTCGCCTTCTTAAGCACTCTGAGCCGCGTGGAAGAACCCACCCAGCACCCACCACCCCCTTCCAGCCATTCCACACTTCGCCTCATCCTCAACACTTGGCCCCATTCAGTCGTTTATACTTCGTCAAGGGAAGATTTTGTTAGCTGCTTTATGTATGTGTTGCAGTTCTGCTGCGGCTGCTGCTGTGTCGTCGGTCAGCTTTCATTTCGTTTTTGTGTGTGTGTGTTTATAATAAAGACCAGCCAAAGAGTGCTAGAAAAAGATTAAGGAAGCTTGCTTCGATATTCTACAACATTTTGCTATTTCAAATTGTGTGTGTCTTTTGATTAAAAAGTGACCACATCCGCCCTTAAATTGACTCACTTGACTTTCATTCCACAAACACCGCATTGACAGTCGAAGCTTGTTCTTAACTCATGAAAAGTTTATTTTCCAAAGCATACGATTGCTGAAATTATTATTATTATTGATGTTCAAGATTTGCCAGAGGTTACCCAAAATTTCTCCCGGCTTTTTCAGAAATTTGTTTTCTGTTAGTTGCGGAATTTCAAATTATTGCAATGGACTAAATTGTGGACTAAGCAAGAGATAATTTAAGTTCTATCGCAAGAATCGTGCAAGAAATAACCTCCACCACGACAATTCCTTGACGCCATGATGACGCCTTGACGTCTCGTCATCACTGTCAAAGTCATTGTCATTGTCATTTAAATTCAATTTTAATATTTTCTGTTTTATTAATTATTTAATTCAAGATGGCTGAAAAAAATTAAATTCCAGTCAATTAACACATAAGTAATTGCATTCTAAATAAATATTGCATAAATTTGTAATGAAACTCTTTTAAGCGTGGACACGAACCGCGCTAGTGCCAAAATGCTACAGTTGTTGATAAACTGTCCGACACAGGGTGAATCAAACCATGTATTTTATAACCTTCCACAACAGCTCCTCAGCTTCAACCTTTAACAAAATTCATTCATGACAAATCGTTCATGAATCAATGAGAAAAATACAAGCTTGTGGCTTTCGAAATACTGCCACTAAATTAATTACTTTTCTTGTTTAACACCAATTTTCATAAAATTTATTTTTCAATAATTAAAATGTTAATTAATAAAATTAATAAAAAGTCAATTAATAAAAAATGTCTATATAGGCCTGCCTAATTGCCTGCCATTGACGTCATAAACCTGTCCTCGTTTTACGCAGAACATCTACGGCCGCGGAAAAGGTTTCAGTGCTCCAGTAAGTCCGGCTCTTACTCAAGAATGTGTTAAAGAACTTCAAGTAATGAATTTGCAACATCATCAAAATTTAGTATTAGACACTTTAGAGAAGAAGTACGGCCAAGGAGACAAACGCCAATTTTCGAAACATTTAATATTTTATTCTTCGCTAAAATTCTACAAAAGTTACGCTTTATTAAAAATTTATAACTAAATTATCACAATAAAATAGTACGAGTATATGATGATAAAATGGTTTATTACGGATAAAAGAAGAGCTAATTCGCAGAAAACTAAAAACCGTAAAGGCCTGCCAAAAGTATGGCCGTATGCTTGACTGTATAAATACATATGGTATATGTACGATATATATTTAACTACTTTAACAGTTAAAAATAAAATCGACTATATTCGAAATTCCTAAAAATACCTCTGAAATACTTATGTACTTATTTCTAAACGATAAATAGAAAAAATATCTTGTGATGAATGGAAGTGAGTGTGTGTGATCATGGGTTTAGAATCTCTTCCGGATTCCAGCGTCCGTCTGACACTTAGCTGGAGTCAGCACACGAGTCTTTCATTTTCATCATGGAAGATTCGTTCGTAGCTCTCGATCAGGACCTTCGCCAGAGTGTTCATCCGGGCGATGTCATACTCGATCTGATTGGCCGACAGCAAGCAGGGTCCCCAGACAATGGCCAGATTGGAGGCGGGCATGCGATTCTCGGAGCTGTGGGATGCAACACTAAGAAGGCGGGAAGAATGAGTCAATATTACTAAGGCATCAGCGATCCGCAAACTACTCTACTCACTGCGTCAAATGCTCGATCAGAAATTTTAATGTGGAACGATTCGGTTCGCGCATTTCGTGGAAGGCAGACTTCAGGTTTTCGATGCCAGCCTCGTCGGTGAGGTTGCGACCAAGCCTCTCGTACGTCTCCTGCGGAATCAACGGCGCGCCCAACTCGCGAAAGAACTGCTTCAGCAGACTGGTCAATGTATGGATGTCGTCGCATATCAGCAACTTCGGGTGGTATATATAGCTGTCGCAGAGCTTTTGCTTGAGCTCATCGACCTGCACTTTATTGCCGGAAGCGCGGTACAAACCATCCTGCTCTATGCAGTCCTTCCTCTCGATGTACTCGACGCAATCGACGACGAAGCGCGGTACATTCGGTTGCGTGCTTTGGTTCAGTTCCAGGAGATCAAGTGCAGCTCCGAATATGGGATACTTTGGCCTCATGCCTTCCTCCAGATACAGACTGGTGGCCTCAGCGCGTCGGAATATGCTGCGAATCTTCTTTTCGCTCTTTGGTGATCGTACATTTCTGGGGGAAAAAGAGAAGACAATTAAAGTGAAACTGACCAGCTCGAGACTAAATGTATGACGGTACTTACAATTTAAAAACTCCGCGTTGAACTGAAAAGAGAAAAAATATAGAACGATTTTAGTCAGAAAGTTCGTTTTTGGTTCTCTTGATAATACAAATGTATACACGATTTCTAATCTGTGTAGTTTGTATGACAATTAGTATGTAAAATATAGGCGTTATTTGGCTAAATGCCACTTTACCGACCCCGATCTTAATGGAAGTCTTCTTTGGAGCAAAAGTTAGAGGAAAAATGAGTAACAATTGAACATTTCCCCGGAGAAGTTAAGCTAAGTCTCGCTTTTTCCCCTTTTTTCGCTCAACGATTTCAAAGCCGATTCCAAAGCCTTGAATTGTCGCACCAATTTAGTCGTTTCTGACCTATAATCGTTTTATCAATAAGAAAGCACATTTTTTATCAGTTCGAAAATCGATTAATTGAGGAATTTTTAATCAACAATGAAGCTGAAGGCATTTTTCACTTTTCTGATGCTGGCGATTTGTGTCACCATCGGCATGGCACGTGGAGGCACTAGAGAGTATAACCCCCAGCAGCACGGCGTGCCCCGTGGATCGACACAGGAGTATCATCCGGACGCCGCCAATCAACCGCGTCCCGCTCCACCAGTCTACCATCCGCAGACCCGCGATCCCCGCGAAGGACGCAGTTACCACTTTTAGACGCCAGGCGGCGCAGCATCACAACATTTCGCATCAGTCTTGTCTTGTAAAATTTTTGAAGAAATAAAAATTGCTAAACATTCGAATTATTCGTGCTATCTGCTTTGGATTTTATGACATTATCGTGCAGGATGGGGCAAAAAATCAGGTCAGCATGAGGTCAATCGGGTAATTTAAGCTACAAATAGTTATTTGTTAATCCTTCTAATAAGACTACTTGGAAGAAGAAAAATAAATATTGTATTCGTTCAGTTTTCCGACAAAGTTATCTGCTTCCGTTCATCCTTCTGTCTGTCTGTTTGTCTGGCGGTCCCTCAGGGCACTTGATTTTAATCTAAACTTTGCGATCAAGTTTCTTTCATTCTACAAATTTCTTACGTTTGTTTCTCATTCGTTCCGCTATCGATTTCTTGTCCTCTTCGGTGGGTATATCGATAAGATTTCCGATAGAAGCACTTTTAAAGCGCTGAACAGAATGCTGCTGGTGATGGCGAGCATCGAGGTCATCACCTTTCGGCTGCTGAGCACGCAATATTTCGGATTCGCAGACAATCTGTAAAAATATAGACGGTTTAATATTCATTGATTTCGTTTTATTTAATTTCTTTCAATTTTTAAAAGTATTAAATTTTTTAAATATATAAAAAAAATCATTCTTTTAATGTATGAATTACATAAAACTAAAATGAAATTTTTTTTTTTTAATATATAAATTAATATAATTAAATAAATTAATAATTATCACTAGAAAAAGCAATCGTATCAATCAATTTAAAACCTATTCTCTTTTAAAATTTTATCTTGCTTGCAACCTTTGACATTTTCTTATAACTTCTAAACCGAAGAATTATCTCGCCAACAAGAAGTTATACCTACAGAAGAGTTTTACCCTTTATCGAATTTTATCAAAAAAAGCCAAATTATCAGTATACGATTATAACATTCTGAAGATTCGAAGGCCTTGCGAGACATTAAGAGACATTATCTACTTTATTTCTAAACGAACACACATTTTTCTATTCGACACAAGTTTCATTGAAGTTTTTCTAATAAAGATTTTTTTTCAAATGTTAGTCAAAATCGTATTGAATACTACTATTATTTTATAATTTCGAAATTCATCACATCAAATCAAGGCAGAAAGACAGACATTCTATCGTATTAAGCTTTCTATCAAATGCTTTTTCGAGCTTGTTTATCTTGATGTAATAGACAAGTATCATGTTATAGATCGAACAATCATTGGCAACTGTCCAAACAAACGTGCTTCCGTATAAATCTTTAACTGATACTAGTCGTATTTCGTAGCTGTTTTTGCCATTTCATTTTTTCTCACTGGTTTTTACAACGTTCTTCCTCACCTGCCTCTTCTTTCTGATTCTCAGACTCGGATAAAATAACAATAATACACATGCGGTAAACATAATAACACATTCCTATGAAAACATAGGCTTTATAGATAAAGCGACAGAAGCGGGTGTGGATAACGCGACGACCTTAACCGGAAAGTAAAAGTATGATCATATGATCGTAAAAAGCTGCGATCGTTATTCTTAGAAGTATTAGGCTCATTCGTAAAAAAGGAATGTTGTCATAATCTCTTTATCTTTTTTATACGATAATTTCCAAAATATCCGCAACGGTCTTCATGCGTAACCGAAATGTAATCGTGAGACGCATGAGATTCTAGGAAAAACGGATGATGCAGACTGTGATTTTATTGACATTCCAGCCCGGCGAAGTCGCTTCGAACGATCCGCCACTCCGATATTTTTCGATTCTCTTTTGCACGGTCTTGAAAAATGAGGTAATACGTAGATACATTGAATGTTGAAGTGACATCAAAAGTTCGGATTTTACATTACATCAACTTACGCGAAGATACGCTGCAAGGATCACGCATGTGTTTATTCTTTTCAACTTTCAAAAAGAAAACCACCATAAACGCCACAAAACGACGTATGCAAGGGAGGAGGAAACCAAAGAACATGACGGGTGATGACATCACTTCAAGCGGAGCTTCAGATGTCGCGACTGCAGGGAACGTGACTGAATGCAATAAAGAGGCACAAACATCCAACTCAAAGAGCTGCCGAAGAGGTTAACAAACTACAGCGAATACTTCGTTTTCACGCAAGTTGAATTAGCGGCTAAAGACCGCCTGGTAATTTGCATTTTAGAGTAGACTTAGATGAGTGTAGTTTGGAAATACTGTAGTTTAAGGTACTTTACGCTTTATACTGCATTTTACGCTTGTTTAATGCAGCGAAATTTCGCACGAAAAATTTACGCTAATATTTATCCTTTTGATTAGATAAACTCGCTATTGTTACTCGTTGCTTTTACCAACGTGAAAAAGTGAAAGTGCCGCTACTACTCTTCATTGTAGTGCACCGCTTTTGAGCTAATATAACTCACCATGTCTTCTTCATCTTCCAAGTAGTTTACATCTAAAAGCATAAACTTCCACGCTTGCACCGAATCTGGCAGCAGATGCCGTTTCGCAGGCGACTTGACGTGTTGGGAAGCGACAGTAACACTTTCACGAACTAGAAAGCTCCTGTTGGTCGTTGCGATCGCTGAGGTCCCAACCTTTGATTTGGACGCACTCGATGTACGTGGCGGAGGTAGCGGTGAACGTTCCCGAGCTGGTGATCCGCCCCATTCAGACTTGTCTTTTGTGCCGCCGCCGCTACTGATCGACAACTCATCGACAGCCTGTCCAGCAAAATAAGTTGTCGCATAGACGCGATCGTAATCATAAATAATCGCACGCAGTTTCGGTTCCGTGAGACTGTAGAAGATACCCACGCTTCTGAATAAGTGGTGCATCAGACTGGTGCTCACAGCGGACGCGCTCATAGTGATGCTGCTGCTGCTGGCGAAGCCGGTGACAGTGCTGCCGGTCAACGAGCTGCCACTGCACGTGGAGCGTACCGTGGAGCTCCTCAGGCTGTATGACTCCATCCCGCAACCGGACCCGGACTCGGACTCTTCCAGCTGGAGTTGCCGCTGCGTGGCGAACATGAATTCGTCATCGGTTTCCCATTCGCCATGATCTTCAATGTCAGTGGAGATCAATATCCGGTTGGGAGTACCCGGTGATGAATCACGAACAGCTTTCGGCGACGATTTTGCCAAATGGTCGCTTCTTTCTTCAAATTCATAGTAATCAGCATCGGTATGATAGCGCTCTTGGACTTCCCCGACCGTCTTAAACTTCCAAATCGGCTGGTAAATGCTTTCTTCACCTGCACCCTCTACTTCTCCTTTTTCCTCTTCTTCTTCTTCTTCTGTCGCATCATTGCTGATTTCAATATGGGCAAAACTTTCTTGTTTAGTATTAGCATTGTCTTTGGATTCAGAGTTTGAAGTAGGTGCTCGCATTATAGCGGGGACTACCTCGCCAATTCGTGACGGCCGCTTTGCCGGGCGTGGCGGTTGGTAGGCCGCTTTGTGTAAAATACGAGTCTTGGGATTGCGTACAGGAACCTTCGGTTTAATTTGAGACACTTTCACTGCAGAATTTGGATACTTCAAGGTATCGACTACACTCAATAAATTTTCCGACAATTCCACACTTGGGCACACTTCGTCAACTTTGCTTTCCGAAACTTGTTCTTTGGTAACTTTAAGCCGTTCTTTATAGAGTTCCTCAAACGAACACTCATTTTGTAGGTTTTGTTGGCTTTCTTTTGGATCGTCCTGCTCTTTTAAAAGGCAATAAAAGTTTGTACCCTGAGAATCTTTGCAGTTATTCTTTGGAATGTTTTCTTCATCTTCTTCTTCTTCTTCTTCCTGTGGAAGTACATCACTGACAACACTTTTGGGCTCCACTTCAGATCGTGCGCAACCTTCCACTTTACTTTCAATGCTAGAAGCAGTAATGCCAGTTGCTGAAACACTTTTACCGAGACGGCTCTGCCTGACTGATTCAGAATCCGGTTCTATTTTCTTAGAAATACCCGGCGCGGCGGCGGCATGATCTCGATCTCGTGGGATCAACGAAGATCTCTGGCAGTAGCTCACAAAACGTTCATACTTTCGCACCAAATGTGTTGAAGTCGATTGAGAGTATTTCTCGCGATATCGCTCGCCATGACGTAAACAACGTAGAAACGCACTTAACGGCTTGTCATAATAAACAACCACACAATTTAGGGACCGCGATAAAAGCAGATCACTGATAAGCGCGCACACATTAACCGTCGCTGCCAAGTGTTCCCGACGGCCACTCTGTGGCTTTGAAACGTTGACGAGGGATTGCTCCACAAGAGGAATCACTAACGACGTGTCGCCCAGCTCGGTGGGCGATCCTTCACGATCTGACGCAGGGTGGCTGCTAGTGCCGCTTAACACTTCCGAATTATGCGCAACACTTAATTGACTCTGTTCAAGCGCGACCAGTGGCGGTAGATCGCCACCAGGAACGTGTTTCCCCGCCACTTCCGCTCTTGAGGGGATGCCGCCGCCGTCGTCCGTTTCGCGCCGCAGAAAATGCTCAAACGCGAACAAAATATCATTCACGAACTCCGAATTACGTTCGTTATGGCCGCAACGCTTCTGGCTGAGCGTGGACGGTGCGATCGACTGTAAGGCCACGCGATGACTGGCAAGGCCGCGTCGGCTGGCCAGCGGCAAAGCTGCTGCCTTCACGTCGAGTTGCTGCGAGTGCTGCTGCTGCTGCTGCTGCTGACTTGAATAATTAAAATTCGCGTCACGTTGTGTGAAATCATTGCATGGATTGTAAGCATTGACGGTGATCCCATTGTATGGCGTCGTGTCATCGGGTTTCAGGTAGATAGCCTTCCTCTTGGCCCGATCTTGCGCACTTGTTGGCAATGCTCTCGTTGTCGCCGCCGTCGCAGTAGATCTCTCGGTAGTGGCTACTGTTTCAGTGCGGTCGGCTTGATTTTGTTGCTGACTTTGTTTGGACATGACGTTGCGCATAAAATCGTCTACCATTTGTCGCTCTAGTGAGCGAGCAGCTATTGTTTCAGGTTCTCTTGAACTCAGGGGACTGCTCGGGGAACTGCTCCGGGGAGCTTCATGTTCATTGAAAGTGCTAAAGTCATAATTTATATCTTGCAGGTCCGCATACAATATCTCTACCGCCCTCGGATCGTCGATATCTGTCACTCTCAAGGAGGGCAGTTCTTTGGTGCCACCAAACGCAATTTGACCGTAAGCTAAGCTACGCTTCGCTGGTACACTTTTGGCATCGCACCCAATAAGGTCATCAGCTGGAGCGATACTCTCGTAATAATGAATATCGCGCCGCAATGACGTCAGCCACTGACAAACGTTCTCGTCTAAGTAGAGCGACTGTTTTGCTTGTGAGGAGACCGTCTGTGGAACCTGCTTGTGCTTGTGCTGCGCTCGGGGATCAAGAGGACGGAACTTCCGGATGAGCGGTAGTGGCAGCGGCAGCTTTCTGAAATTTTTTTTATGAAATACTGTCTCTGTACCGGCTCCCAGCGACGAATTAAGGCAGTCTGCACTCGCAACTTGTTTGGGGGACAATTCGATTTGCTGGCTCTGCGAACTTCTCAACTGATCGTGCGACTGCGACAGCGTAGCCGGTAGAGTGGCCGAAGCGGGTGCCTGGCAGGGGCGCTGTTTCAGCCGTCCGTAGATGTGCTGATCGCTGTTGCTGGTTTGCGTGCGTTTTAGCTCGCAGATTTTTCCCAAATCGAAAGATTCCTGTGTTCGAAAGACGTTATCGAAGCCCTCGACATTGTGTATGATTTTCAGACGTTGCCGCGTTGCTGCCGGCAGCAAGCTGGGCGGCAGTGGCGTATGTGAAGGCTCTGAATTGGGCTTGAGATGAATGCGACGCAAAGAACCGATTATACCACGAAGGAAATTAGACTTTTTGTCACGCTTGGACTTAACGTTCTTCTTGTACACGCTTTCGTCACACGAAAAGTCAGTACTTTCAGATTTTAAGGTATTGCTGGAAGTATTTTTCGCTGATATTTCAACAATCTGGCAAAATTCACACTCGTCACTGCTGAAAATCGAGGCACATTTCTCACATATGTTCTCATAAATGTTGCCGTTAGTGTCCCCCTCGCCGCTGCTGTATCCACCACCGTGCACAATATACTGACAGAAGTTGCACAGACGGCCGCGCGCCTCGAAAACCCCGTAGCCGCAACCGCTGCAAAGATTCTCGTAAGCCGCGTAATTGCGCTCGGCGCTGCGAAAGAATTTATTGAGAATGAGGCTTTTACTCAAATCCAATTCCAAGTCCGTGGGCTCAAGAACCGGGGGCTGCTGCTCTGGGTAGTAAAATAAATTCTCATAAATACGAGTACCGCCAGCGGGTGTGGTTGCAGTTGTTTCTTCGTCGTAGCGTTTTTCCGTTGCTACGATTCGAATCGCGGCAGTCGCGTCGCACACTTCCGAACGAGGCTCGCTATTGACTGCCGCACTCGTGCCGCGCCGGGTCTCAGCCCCAGCGCGAGCAAGCTCGTTTTCATTCAAACTTTCGGATTTGAACTGCTCTCTGCTCACTTCATGGTGGTACTCTTTTGGGGTCGGCATGATTGCAAGCGTCGTTGTTTTGTTCAGTCTCAGTCATTAGCAGACCCTCCTCGTTTTAAAATTTGTTCTCGCTCTCTCTCTCTCTCCGTTGTCGTTAGGTAGCAGCAGGCTTGTTTGAATGACGTGACTCTCTTCGCCTCTTGCCCTCTTGATCGTTCCACAATGCTCTTTATAATCTGTTGATGTGCCGTTTCCAATCAATTGTTTCTTTGGCTTTGTTGTTTGACATCTCGTTAATTGTAAAATTTTTATTTTGATGATATTTCTTTTTCGTTTTATTTTGTCCGTTTGTTTGTTGGTGTTTCAGTTGAGCTTGTTTTTTTTTTTTTTTTTTTGTTTTCAAACCTTTCTGCTTTAGTTACTCTCTTTGTTTTGGACTGCTTAATTTCTCTCTGACAGACAGGCGCGCATTCTTCACGCATACGTCATCCCAACTAACCAGTCAGTGTGAGTCACTTGTTGCTGCCTTGCTTCATTGTTGTCTTCTGCTGGAGAATTTAGTTGGCGATTTCAATTTGTTTTTATAAATTTTATTGATGTGGGCTGTTTTAAGGCAAAGCGACTTCTCGGTCGCTTTAATCTTTAATTACTTACTGTTTTTATAATTTATGGTTTTCAGATGGTTTTTATTATTAATTCTTAATGTTTTTATATGTTAAATGAAAGGTTTTTCGGTCACGGATTGCAAAGTTGTCGGTCCGGTTGTTGGACCATATATAACTCGTGTAAGACAAGAGTATATTCGGCATCGTTTCTTGAACTCTTGCAGCTGTTTAAGTACACTTGAAAAATTATCTTCATATTCCTTTCAAGTGACCTCTTCTTTCGATTAAAGAAAGGAATACTTTGGATGAAATAAATTACTTCATTCAGACCTAATTTTTTTTTCTTTTAAGAATTATTCTTTGTGGCTTTATCTCAATTTGTCTATAGTTATAATTCGGAGAATCAAGAGGTGAATATCTGAGCTGGAGCTTGGACAAGTTTCATAAACATCGATATTGTATGTACGAAGATGTTTCTGATTACTTTTTTTTTGGACAATGGCACTGTTGTTATTGTAATACATTCGCAAAAAAGCTAAAGTCTTTCACTTCGAAGATCCAAATGTAGAAAAATTGTGCAATACGTATTACGTTTATAATCTGTATTTATACTAAAGAAGACCCAAAAAAGCAGTTATTCTCACATTCGCCAAATTCTTTTTAAGTATATTAAAAATTTTCATTGATTTTATGCTTCCGACTGATCGTAAAATCATTTGCTTGACACTCCATTAACGGGTTAATTGCAAATAGATCGATTAAATAAAGTAACTTCTGTACTTATTTTCTGAGCAACATCATTGCGGTCCGTTTATTGTGACTTTTTATTATTTTATGGTATTTTTTTTTCCACCACAACATTTCCACCCTTTGAGTTGCGTTAAAAATTTACTTTTGTTAATTTTTCTCTATTTTTGGAAAGCATAACCTTCAAGCCACACCCGCCTCAAAATTGTCTTTATTGATAACTGCTCAACCAACCGACAACTCTAACAGTAATACGATTCTTCTCACGTGCGCGCCGTTCGTGTGCTATTTAATGAGTTACCGAATTTTTTTGCTATAATAATCGAATCAAAATGTTATCAGAAGCTGTTTTGTCGAACTTTCGTTTTCCAATTTTTTCACATCACGATTATGTCGTTGGAACCATCGCGTTACGAGTTACGAGTTATCCGGTCACCATCGTCTTCCAGACTTAATTCTGACTTTGCTGATGACGATCGCAAGAGCCTGAAGCAACTCAGCCACTTGCGGGAACTT
This sequence comes from Conops quadrifasciatus, assembly GCA_949752815.1. Classification (NCBI taxonomy): domain Eukaryota; kingdom Metazoa; phylum Arthropoda; class Insecta; order Diptera; family Conopidae; genus Conops; species Conops quadrifasciatus. The sequence goes on along the minus strand of OX457081.1, from coordinate 30,863,884 downwards.
TACAGATGTAGCGGCAGGCCGTTGCCGCTGTCGCATTTTGATGGCCGTTGTTGCCGTTGTTGTTGTTGTTGTTGCATTTAAAAATTGGAAGAAATGCGCGAGATGATGCCTCCATGTCGTCTTGCTGCTAGTGAGACCTCATCACCATACGCTGGCTGTACTCAATGCTCGCTTATTAAAAATTAATGATAGGAATGAACTTAAGAGACAAACGCCAGGCATAACTGACTACCCGGTAATCGTTTACTCGTATAGACGATTACTCTACAAGCGTTTTAAAAAAATTTTAACTCTCAGTACACTCTTTGCAATGCTATGAAAAGATAAAGTACCGTAATGTTGGTTTTATTCACATTTAAATAAGTACAACTTACGAAGTTGGAATCGCTTTCTTGTGGATTCCTCCTAAGTATCAAGGAACTGCCCTGAGAACTAATTATGTAGGTCCGATTTAACCTCACATATTAAAAGAATTGCTCTTCTTTTTACACGGAAACACCGCTACAGCTATACATCTCATACTTGGCTCGAATTTTATGCTTTTAAAATAGAATGTATAAAACCGATTACTTGTATCAATTCCTTCTCATCTGCATCATTCTTAACTTGAGCGATTGATATCAGCATAATTTTTCAACATGATTTTTCCACTCCGCCGCCACCACCACATCGTCCCACAAGTAGCCGCCCATTGAGTCCAAGTCGGAGACCGCCGCATACCCGGCGTTCATTTGTGTTTAATTCATATTTTATTGCGCTCGATTGTATAAATTAACAAGCGCTGTGTAGAGAGATGTTTTCAATTGAATTGAAAATGGTTGGTGTGTTCTCTCCAGTAGGGGCTACCCCACCCCCCTGCTGATGGAAGCCTGACGAATACTCGCTTGATGAACTTGTCTTGACGCAAGCAGAAGAAAGAACTCGAATGTGACCCGATTCTAGCAGAGAATCTTTTAAAAAAATTTACTTGAGATTGAGACTCTCTTTAGTCTTTAAGTGTAAGTATTTGAAAGTCTCCTGAGAAGACAAATTTTTCCCCCCGCTGACAGTTAAAAAATATTTTTAAAAAGTGCTTATACAAATAGTTGCCGTTTAATTTCTTACTCTCGATTTCGGCCCAAAATATGGTCATTTTAATATATTGCATAATGACAATATTTCGGACGATAATACGTACGAGTATCTGTGTGTTAGTAATCCAACATTATTCCATCCGTCGTACTGGCAGTCAGACACAAACAAGTACAATGACGACCATTGTATTTAATTAATTAGTTCAAAGATCACGCGAGAGACGATTGTAGGTTGTTTACGAATGCAATGCAAGACAGTGGAACGAATTATTCCATTACATTCTGGGATAATCGCCAGGGACTTTCCGATTGAGTCTTACCTAATTGAGTGTATAACATAGCTCTATTGATCACTGAGTATAGCTTTATTGATTCAATTTTTATTATTCAAAATATTTATTGCCTAAATTTTATTGCTTAGGGATTATTTTTTAAAAATTGCTTTAAATACATATTTCTTGCGACGCAAAATATTCGAATTTTATTTTCTTTTGAATCCCATTTTTCGGAAACATTTTGCGAGGTTGGAAATTTCTCCTTTTTGGGACTATTAACTGCTATTATTTCTTCTGCCCTTTTTTAATTGGTTTTTAATCACAAACTTTTAATTGAAAAATTAAAACGAAAAAAATTTTCACTGTGTACTTCCTCAATGATTCGAAACGATCCCAATGAAGAGTTCTACGAAATGGCAAAGAATTCATCAGGAATCGCCCACAGCGCTTACTCAACAATTAAATCCATTTTCTTTTTTCGTACCCATCATCATCTGTCAGATTAAAATTGACTTCTCATCTGTCAATGTTTTGTAGTTTTCTCCGAGTACTGTGCAAAAACCGAAACTACGAAAACAGCGGAAGATTATACTTGTCATAATTACGAGACCTCTCGTGATGTCAACTCTCTTGATATTTCGGGGTGCCCTGCGTTGAAAATCGCAGATCATGAGAAACAGAGAAAGTATGTGTCAACCTTAAATGAAAGTTTTTGTCTGATGTTTAATACTTAAACAATGAGTATGCGCACAAAGCCATATAGAATCTTAACTTCCACTTTCAGTATATTCGTCCATTAAAGATCTGATCTGAGCTAAACTAATCAAAGGAATTCGCTCTTCGCTCTTCTTGACAGCGGATGTGTTCGATTGCACGTAGCACGCCGAACAAACGGATGGATGAGACACAAGTCACATGATGTGCGACTGGAATCATGCATGCCAATGTCTTAAAAACAGAAATTCCATAAGAAGCAAACCCATGACGTCTGCTTTTAGTCTGAAAATTCTGGTGTGAAAGAGTGAAAGAGCTAAATGGAGGGGAAAAGGAGAACAGGAGAAACTGTGAATATGAATTATAAAGCCACACTTACGAGTCCAACACCTAACTTCTAGACGAAGTATTCCCGATTTGAGGAAGTATCGAAACGAATCAAGAAGTGCTTATTTTGCTCTTCTTTTGACGTTTATCTTCTTTTGATAATTATGCAATTATGCAGTTGCTTTAAAAAATGAATGTCAGAATTTGAAGACCTTCAACAAAGATTCCATCGAGGATCTTTTCGCTTCAGACTAAAAATTTTAGCAAAAAACCAAAGCAATTTGGCTTTTATTAATTGTTAGCAGCGAACGAAAACAAAAACAGTACATTCATCAACAACAACAATATCGTATGGTGTACATGCTACGAGTTTATGAAAATGATGAAAAATTGTGGCGATGTCACAGAGGTCACTTCATAAAAGAACGCATGGCAATTGGGACCAGGCAACAACAACAACACTTCAACTCTAGCCACTGGGCTAATAAATAGACATCCGTTCTGAAAACAGAAATGACAGCTACAACAACAGTCGAATCAAAAACAGCAACACTCAAATCAACGATTCGACTAAAAATTCAACAAATGTTCACGTTCGCAGAGTGGTTACTTTTCATTTCGGGCCACTCAAATTCACCGCGATGCACGATACGCGAAAGGGTCCGACGTTGAACGCAACAATTTAATTGCATTTTAGACTAGAGCGGATCTCGTAGCACGCAAGAAGCAACAATCGTATTGAGGACAACCAGCCAAAAACTAGCAAAGCATGAGAGCGTTTGGCAACCCTTTTGAAGCAACAATTTCTCGTTGGAAAATGCATGCTTAAAATCACGCTACACAATCAGTATGATGAAGGTGAATGCTGTTAAATCATCAGCGGCCTAATAATGAACAGACATTTGAAAGTACAGACCAGCCGCGCGGCTCCAATCCAAGAGAGAGAGAGGCAAGCATAACGCAACCAACGGCCAACAGGCTTTTTAACGTACCTTAACGTATATGGTAATGTTGCCACTTTTATTTACAAACACAAACATAATAATTGGGTTGTCGGAGAAGTCAAGACACATTTTCCAGAGTCGGTGAGGTTTGTCAAGTTAGGTTTGGAGACAAACCGGTTTGGGCGTGTCTTTTTCTCTTCTCGAGTAGAATTAAATGGTACTAATAGATGACAAATTTGATAAGTGCTATAAATTTCGGCTTGAAATGTAAAAATACATAATAATAATAGGTCGGTTTCTGTACTTTTCAAGCTCAAGCTGAAAGCGGGAAGAGTAGCTTGAGCTTAAATGTCAAAATTGTATACAATCTCTCTCTCTCTCTCTCTCTCCCTCTCTCTCTCTCTCTCTCTCTTTCTCTCTCTCTCTTTTTCGACTTCTTTCTTCTTACTCGTACACCTAGAGAAGGGTGTCTAAAAACCCAAGGACCATCCCTCCTAAGATACCACTTGCACTCTGTACATAGTGTTAGCTGTAGTCTTCACTAAGATTAAGTAATCCTGGTTGAAAAAAAAAAAAAATAATCGCTGGTGCCTTTATTTATTTGTAGTAAGTAAATTAATTTTTTAAAAATTAATAGTACCTTTATTTATTTGTTAAAGTTGTGAAATTTCTAAAATTTAATGTTGTAGCTGGCAACACTCTACGATTATTAGTACTATTCGTAACGCTCTCTTCCTCTGTTTTCAATATCTTTTTTGTAATTTGTTACGAGTATTTCTACGCATTTGTCTTTCGAAACCGGTATTAAATGAGACTAATTTTTGAATAAATTATGTTTTAAATAGTGGCAGATAAAGTTAACTTTCTCATCGACCTGCCTTAAGTTAAAAAATCCTTCTCAATAAAAGAAAGCAAGCAAAACGTTAGACGACAATATAAAAAATTCGCAGCGCCGAAGCATGCAATGTGCAAATTCATCAACCGGAACCAAATTTATGTCCGACAATGTTCTATTAGCTTTGTCAACGGCGACAATTCTCTCCGTCTGCCTGTCAACTTCCTGCGTCGTTTCAATGACATTTTCCACGACAATTTAAACTTGAAGTCAACATATTTGAAGCATGATGGTAAAATGTCATGATGCATAAATAGTTTATGGTTTTTTAGGACCGTTTCGTCCCAAAAATCGGTTCAGCTTGTAATGAACAATAGAAATTCTGACTTACCAGCCCCGGTATTGCTCGCGAATCCGGTATCTTCTCGGTCTTCGGGTATAAGATTTGTGAAATGCTGCGAACAAGCGTGCGATAACCGAAGGCGTCGTACTCAGCCTCCGAATTCATGACCACACGATTTGGGTTTCCTGCTTTGAAAATCAGGAAAGCCCACGAAAGACAAGAATGCAAATGTTATCGTTGAGGTTTAAGGTTTAAAGTTAATGTTGTCTCGCGTTAGGCACATCACCACACCTTACACTCTACTCTACCATTCGTTTCATAAGATCTCGTAAGATTTTATGATTTTTTAATCAGTTTGTACACGCCATTTTCTCAGCGATGGCTCAATTTGCTGACGCTGTTGTTGCGTTGCGTCAACTTTTTCTGTTTTTCTTTCACGAAACTCGCTGCTCTCTTACAAAGCGGCGTACAAAGCGGCTGCTTATCGGCACTTCTTCACTTTCCGTTCTTATGACACTTTGTCGTTGACATACATTTGTTTTTGTTGTTTGTCTATGTGGAAATTATGGTATTGTTTGTTTATTATCGCAGTCGGCCGTCTTCAGCTCTGCTCTTTTCTTTCTCCTTCACAGCTGTTTTTCACCTTCACAGTCGTTTATTGCTGTAAATAAAACGACTGTCTGCGGAGCATGGCAGAAGGTGCTGCCAGAGTCCGGTTCTGCAGTCATTGTCTTCTTTTTCTTCGGCGCAGGTAGGTACGCGTGTTTGAGAGCGAATGCTCTCGCTTGCGTCGCAGCAGAGGGAGAGCGAGCGGTCAGGTGGAAAAGGTCTGATAATTCACAAGAAGTTAAGAAATATGTACTGATAACTCAATTAATTTGCTATCGCAACCGATAACGACCGTGAGCAAAGTGTTGCTGAACACAATATAATATGGTATACGCATTTATTAATTACGAGTATAAAATTTAAAGTTAAAGCGCGGTGGTTAGCTGTACCGAGCGGAAATAATTTTAACGGACGCACTTTAATTTGTCTTTCTCACAAGCGTCCCCACTTTTTTCAACATTGTGAATATTTCGTTTGTGAAACCTTCTGCTGATTTTCACCGCAGACGACAGCAGCAGCAGCAGAACCTTCCAGCTCCCCGGTCGTCACTCGACTAAAAACTGGCTGAACAAAAGACACGTAGAAAAATAAGAGCCAAAACCCCAAAAAGAGCACAAAATAAAACAAAATTCACTTCGCATGGCATGCATGAAAGACGTTTCGTTTTCGTTCTTCATTGTTTTTGGCTCTAATGAAAAATGGCTAATAAAAAGTACAAAAAGATCCACCACTTGAATAAAAGAATAAATGAATGCCGACAAGCATCGCATCGAGGCAGCACCAAAAACGAGTTGCCATTAAAAATTTGCGCTCGTAACCCTTCAGCAGCCAGCCTCTGCCGTAACACCGCAACCACCATGTAGTGTGGCTGCAGCAGGTCCGCCGGCCACCCTCGTCGGCTGGCAGCAAGTTGAAGTCCCGAAGAGTTATTCAAAAAGCCGGCAACACGTCTCCACCAAAGATGTCTGCCGCCTGTCTTCACATTTAGCCAAATCGAATATCGTCGTGATCGTGGCAAGAAGAAATATCTTGAAAACTTAAAAAAATCTCATCATTTAAAGTGGGATTAAGTAATCTTGCATGTACATACAGAGTTTTCCGATGCAAGCGTTTGATTTCTAACGTAAATCGTTTGCAACAAATAAAAAGCTACATTACTATAATATACCATTTGATACCAGGCCGATACAAAATTGATATTGATTGACTCATAATTACTTTTTCATTTTGAAAAGTTTTTAATTTATTTGTCAACCTATTTTCGCCCGCATCCTCATCAAAATGCATTACTGCGCCGCGCCGTGCCGCGACAGCTTCTAATAGTTCCATTTTCCATCACAAAGATCTGCATGCGTTTCGGTATCGGTGAATTTTCATTACAGCGTTTGCGTTTTTCCACACAAATCTTTGCTTTATTTATAGCTCTTTAAATACTTTCTTTATGCTGCAGCATTTTCTCTTCCGTCCATATCTTGCAAGAATTATGCAATTTTAGCGATAACCGCATTTCTGAAGAGTCGCAAATGTTTATTGCGTGCGATGCGTTTGCTTCTTTTTGCCGATTTTATTCAGTGCAAAGTATATAGTTTTAGTTGAGAGATTTCAGAATATTTGCTGTATAATGAAATGAAATAAACAGCTCAGTTTAGACCGTTAGTTTCGGCCTGGTCGACGTTCATATACTCTACAGATGTAGTTGTCAAATTGATAATGAATGAGATAAAATGAGAGAGATGAGACCCCGCCCCCTAATACTGCACTACAATCTAAGAAACGTTGCTTTAAAAATAGACGAAATAAGTATTTTAATTAACGCTTTATTGGCCGCAAGGCATAATTTCAAAACAAAACCTAAACTTTTCTTCTGAAAATATTTAGGGCTTATTTCGTTTTTTGAAAATGAATATTATTTTCTTTGAGTATTATTTTATTCCGTGCAAATTTTCTTTTTTTTTATTAAAAAAAATAAATAAAGCTTATTTCATTTGGGCATTTTTCCATAGTCCTTGTCTCCATATAATTTTATTTCATAATATTCCATATTATTCCATATTATTTTTTATTATCTCTTATTTCCGGAATGTAGAATTGAGCGCCATCTAAGGTTTTTCGCTATATGCAGCTGGTGTATGTATTCGCTAAAGGCATAATTCATTGTCAAACAATTAATACTGTGCTTTCCAAACTTTTCTATGAACCATTGCCTGAGCCGGGGGTGGGCAACCTGCGGCTATAATAAAAATTAAGATATTGCTTAAATTCTATTTTAATATGTATACATATTTATAGCTTATTAACTTTTCAAATATTTCTATTTTATAAAAATAAGTTCTTATTCTGGAACTCAGAGAACTCCTGACAAAATTTTCAAGTTGTAGACAATTTTAAGATATATAGAAATTCTTCTCTACTTCATTAAGCGCCCTTAGCGACTTCAGTGTTCTTTAAGAAATTGACAAGAAATTCAAATGAATAAAATTAAATTAAGAAAAAAAACCAGCTTCAAGAATTTAAATTTTTTTAGATTTTATTTGAATTAAGTAAAAATTAGTTTTAAAATATCATGTTAAATAGAAAATGCTCAGACTTGTAGAATACAATATTGTACAATTCGAAATACATAATAATATCTAATCAAAATTAAACTTTGTATAATACAGTAAACAGATATTTAATTAAAGCAACCGAAATATCCATATTCAACTTGTGACATAGGTCCTGCAAGGTTTAAAGGTCTGCAGGTTCCAGTATAGTATAGAAATCGGTAAACAAGTATATCTGAAACGATAAGAAAACTTAAATAATGAAGTGATAATGAAGTATTAGACGAGACGAGTATTTTGTTGCTGTTTCAAACAAATTTGCAAATATGTTATTATTTTTTTGGAAAACAACAAAAACAGTCGCGTGTATATTTGCCATAGAGAGTAAAAACGGTGAAACAATAAAATTATAAACATTAAAATGAAAAAAAAAAAAAAACCAATTAAATAAAAAAAAAAAACAAAACAAAGGTAAATAAACGGTATGCAAAAGTGGAATGGACTGATGATAGTAACACGCTGGCATCATGAAAAGGCGTTCAGACTGTTTTTAACATTGATCATATTATGTCATTCCCTGAACTTGGCCTCAACGGCTTTCCAAAAAATCGTGATGTGAAAAATACTTAACTTGACTTGACTTGACTTTGCTGAAGGGAATATTTTATGTCCAGTCACGTCAACTGAAGTCAAGTTCAATGAAAGAAATCATTCATTCAGCAGACGTTGGTTATTTTGTTGCTTTTTATTACTCTTTTCTAATAATCGTTACCGCGATGGTGTGAATTTTGTCATAATGACAAACAATACACCGAAGCCAATACTTTATAGAAACCAAATTTCGACTCTACGAAACCAAAAGCGAAAGCTCGAACATTTAAATCGATTTGGTTCCATTTTCGTCACAAAGGCTTAAATAATTTGTGATGATAGAGTAAACAATTCTTTTTTTTTAACGAAAACAACAACATTCTACCAACATTCATCCATCAACTAAATTAAATTGCATCCAAAAAGATTAAATTTTAATATTTAATGTTAAATTATAAACAGATATAGTTCCGTTAACACTTAAAACAATAAATTACTATCTTTTAAACTCTTGAATTAAGAACATGTACATAATTAGTCTGTATTATATTTACACGGTTTGACGTGGAATGAATCAAATTTCACGGTTTAGATTTACAGAACTTCGATTCTAGAAACCCAGCCGCCATTTAATTTGGAAGATAAGTGCATACTAAGGAATAGGGCAATTTCAAAAAGTGATTAAATTGTTCTTTGTAAAAAAATTGTCTGTGATTGTAAAAATTATTTCAAACCAATTACTAAATGTTTGCCACCAAAATACGGCAGTGTATTATGGTAAAACGAAAAAGCCAACCGGTCACGCTACGATTAACACGTTAATTGAGCATATAGTATATTGACTACTACGCGAGTTCAGAGCAGAGTTCATTCGAAAGCCGCGCACTAAGCAGTTGCCGCGTTCGATTTAGCCACCGAAAAACCTTACCAGAACGTCACGTTCGGCCCACAATCCATTTGTAATCCGAAGTCAATGGAAGTTATGGAAGTCCGAAGTTATGGAAAGCTCGAAATTGCGTTATCTCTCCTAAACTTAGCTAAACTTAGAAAAAGAGATCGATGTCAATAAAAACTAAAACGAACGGAGGAAAAATTGAGGCAAAGTCGACAAACCGACAAACCGGTCGAATTAGTGAATAGGTTCGTTTAAATAATTAAATCATATGAAATTATTACAAATTGCCTAAATCGAATTTTAGAAGTTTTTCGAAAATATTGTAACTTCCGGGTTTTGTTTTAAAATTTGACCATGAAACAATTTTTTTCCTCATCGTTTTCTTTTCCTTTTGAACACAGAACCATTGTGAATACAAAACAATGTAGCTTGCGATTTCGATTTGATACGAATAGATGGATTGAAAGTTTCAATTTTCAATTTTTTGTTTTGATTGAGAAAAAGGTGATAAAGAAGTTGAATATTTTCTGTCGTTTTAAATAAAATGTAACCCAAATAACCCGGGTTACCATGAAATATGGTAATTAAGAATATTGTTCGTTATAAACGACTGCTTGGAACAGGTTAAGGCGATTAACTGAAGCCACCAACTTCTTCCAATGATGTTTATTAAATAAACTAAAGGAAATTATCTAAAATCCGGAGTTTGTTTTAATTCGAATAAACAAAATAAATGTTTAAGGTTTTTTTTGTACGAGTATAAAGTAATAGTATACTCGTACAAAAAGAACCTTAAACAATTTTTATGACCCATTAATCAAATGTAATTACATCCATGAAATGCTAAACCTTAACTTCAATTTATGTAAATACTAATATTTTTTAACTCTACAGCTTGCGCCATTCGAGAGATAACACAAACTGGATATACCAAGGTTCTTGATTCTTGATCTCATCGAACTCAGCGTCTCGAACTAAGCAAGCTCTAAGCTCAGTCGTGCTTGACGGGTGTAATCATAATTTCATTTCATTGAAGCACATTAATTCATAGTTAATACTTGTTAACATCAACTTGTTAATTAAATATACGCGATTGGGTCAGAACATTTGCCAGGCAAAGAGGATGAAATGGGGATGATAATGACGTGTTTTGCACTGAGTTTTCAACATCCCTTCAGAAGTTTGGTTCAAGTATGCTAACACAATATATTTACCTTAACCTTAATCAATTCAATCATCGCTCAATTCTCTTCTCGCAGTAACAGAGAAATTGATTTCATTTCAATGGTTTCTGTTAAGGATCCAAAATAGTGCTCTATGTTGAGATCAAAATAATTTCCACCAGCAGCGCGTAGATCGTCATCTTCTTGTCATTAAAACGAGTTGTTAAAACAAACGAATAGTGGCGCGTTCTTCGGCGAACTTCAAACCAACGACGAGTCCTATCAACAGGTTGACAACTTAATCGAGTGCGTGCTTATGCGTTCACGTTTACGGCGATACTAAACACAGCTGAACACAAGTTCAATGCGATGCCAGTTGAGCCAAAACTGGCACACTCAAGAACAAGTGCCGGTAGCAGTTGCTGAACTGAATCAAAAGCTTTCAAGAGATCGCGCAGAGCGGCGACGGGCAGGGCAGGGTTAATGGAAAAACTGGTTCAACTGAATCTTGAGAAATTCTAAACAACATACTCAACTCACTTCATGGATACAAATCACTCAGCGGTTCAGATGTTGGCGCGCGCGCGCTTGTGTGTGTGAGTGTGTGTGTGTGTGGAGGCTTGGGCTTGGGGTGGAGAACACCCTTACCCTTCCAAAACCTTTGCCCTTCACAGTCCAATTTTATAATGACTATGAAGTTAGAAGTTTTGTGCCTTCGTTTCTAAGATTTAAGTTAATTAAGTTGTAGTGAAAATGAAAAGGTTTAAATTTAATAGGTTTTAAATCTAAGACTAGTGGTATTATGATGCATGAGTGCCTCCAAATATCTTGCTTAATTCGAATTGCTAAAATTAAGGCTTTTCCTCTACTTCTGCAATAGAACAAGTTCTTTGTGTTTTACTGCTAGGTTAAGACAATTTGGAATTTTTTTTAAACATTTTCAAAAGTACATACATATTTATTAATTCAGATTAACGCTACGAAAAAACAATTACGCCCGATACTAAAGCAGCAGCAGCTTGTCCGGCATGGAACGTTTCTTCAGTAATCATGACAGTGGTGGACTAAGTCAAGGAACCAAAAAAATTATTAAATCTGTTATTTCGCATTACATTCTCCTAAATTAATAGAATGTGAAAAAAATTTTATTTAATATTTTTGTTTATTTAATTTGTAAATATTAAACCATTAAAATCACATTGTTTTTGCTATCTAAAAAAATTCACTTTACTAAAAAACTAAAAAATCTTCTCCTAAAAGAAAAAAGCCATTAATAATACAATAGATAATAAAACAATATTTCCTAACATCAGAGGTAGAGCCCTCTGACATTTATTATTACAAGAAATTTTAAAAAAATTTATTAAAATTAAATTTCTATTGTTCTAAGTCAATCGTCTCATTCTAAGCCTTCTAATTCTTTTAATTATGAGACTACTAAATTATTTGTAGCCTTCAAAAATCAACTTTCCTAACAATTAACAGTTTAAAATTTTATTAAAATAAGCAGAAATCTAATATCTCAAGAGTAAATATTGCCCTTAAACATTTTTTAATTTGATAAAACCCAAACCTTTAAATATCTGGAACCCAAAAAGTGTGATTTTGTTTACTGTCGTAATTATGGATACTATATTATTAACTCATAACGCGCGAAAACAAACTGAGACGAATAGAATGGAGCCTCTAATACTTACTGAGGCTCACCTTGAAGGCCGCTGATTTGTTTTAATCTATCTAAAGTTAATCGACCTCCACTGAATTTTTCTAAAACTAAAAGCTTTAGTTCGTTCGTTTACGTTCGCTGATTTTAAACCAGAAAATACAAAAGAATCTGGTTCAATTATGGACATAAGAGCCAGGGCTGAAGTTAGGCGATTTTTCAAAGCAAGCATCAGACATCGATTAAATCAGTTGATTAGTTCTGAAGTACAGTGATCACTCACTCTTCATGGTACGTAGAGATATGAATCTATATATGTATGATGTATGTATTTAGAAAATTTGCTGAAACAAAAAAGCCCTTATCATTTGCTACATCTGGCTAATACGGCACTATAAAATATAACTTCTCAAATATAACATTCTAAACGATCGTTGCATACTTCACTTTACAAATTGATGACTCATTGCAACATGTCTTTAGACAATAAAAATGTGACAAGTTTAGAAATCTTTGCCGGTTTTTTAAACTCTGTGTTTCTGTCTGTCTGAGAAACAGTTTTCAGAGAATGGAAATCGACGAAGGGTCTTGCAAAATGCATTAAATTATAGCATTGCAACGGATCGGCATCGCATGCGTGGCACAAAGTTAACCGCCAATTTTTGCCTACAGAAATTTCGATTGTTTTTTTCTTTTTGTGGTGACTTAACTACGAATTATAAAGGCCAATTTTGTTAAATAGAGCTTAACGATGTTTCGATGAAATTTTGCTATTCGCATTTGCGAATCTGTACTTTTTTAAACTTCGAGAATACCTCGCCGCAATTAAAAGAGCCTCTTACGCTAATACTCGTACGCTTATGCTAGAGTTAGCACGACTTAGTTCTTTGTTTGAATGATTACTAGTAGACATTTACCAACGATATCACGTCGAAGCTAATATCAGCTTGCTCCTCACACTCGAAGTGTTTGCTAGAGCTTGGCCAAACTTTGGCGAAACACCGTTTGCGTTCAAGGAAAGTCATGCGCGCAGTTGCGTGCTGCTGTTGTGAAGTGCAGCCAACCGTCGCTGTTGCTGTCAATGTCAAACTCTTGACGTAACGGCGTACATACATATATTGAACGGCAACGATATGCACAAAGAACTACTACGAAAAAAAACATTAATATAAAGAACTATTTTTTCCACCTTTGGTGGCTTAGATCAGCCAATTGTGAAGAGTTTATCACAAGAATAACAAGGTATGTACCTAGATTCAAACGGGTACACTCTTTTCAGTGTGGTTTTATTAATCGTTTTTATTAGAGAAACTAATTAACTGAAATTAAAAGTCAACTCCATCTTCCAATGAATTTGTTTTCTCAATATTCGCGAGTTTCTATGTGGACGCAATCGCTTCGGGCTTGGCCGATTTTAAGCACTCTGAGGCTTCTTTAATTATTTGTTCCGCTCTCTTTTCACTGGCCAGAATTTTATCAATCGTTGTGAGTGCCTCATCCACGTAGGCCACAGTCTTTTTCCCAAGAGCGGTGTAACAGGCCCTCTTTCCGTCCTTAATACTCAATTTCCTGCACTTTTTGAAGGTCTCGATCAATTCAAGAGCTTCTATAATAAGTTGCTTCACAGCTCTGATCAAATCGTCGGCGAGATCAATCGTCGCATTGACAGCAATCTTAATGCATTCACTTTTGCTTGCTTCGGTTTTTTCCCAAACAACGACCTGATTAGATCCTGCCATCTCTTCCACAAGAGCCTTCAAGTCACCGATGGTACGATTAGCAATTTCACTCATCTCATCGGCGAAAGAATTTGTAATGTATTCGGTTGACTCCGCGGAGAAGGCGCTGGCCTGTAGGTTATTAGCAAAATTTCTTTACTGGAAAATGTTAATTCGAAGAGAGTTGTTACTTACCGTCGCCAGGCAAACAGCAACGATTACGAATATTAATTTCATATTGATCGAGATTGTGTGGTGAAGAATTGTGTGTAAGAATCGTGGCAGGCCAACCCTTTATATACCCAACGGCCACAGGAAATGGCTGCTCGATTTATATAACATCAGGCAAATATTGAACGACCCTGATACTGTACCGATAAGAGGTGTTATAGGTAAGAAGAAGTCTGAACAGAGAATCATTATCTGATATTCTGATAGAAATATCAGAAAAACTATTAATTATATAATTTCAATAATCAATTTCGTGATTAAGGCTGGATAAAGTTCAATTGAAATTATCAAAATTATCAAAACTACTTTCTTCAATTTTTATGCTGTAGTTTGTTAAAATTCACACTCAATTAATTATTTTAAACTTTATATTTTTCATATTATAATTCTTGTGGAAAGTGTTCCAAAACGATTTAGCAATGGTATCTATTTCTGCTTTAAGCTTTCACCACACGAGAAATATAAAGACGAGTCCGTTAAAAATCGAAAATCTACTCAATGGAGTTTGTGAGCAGCCTCTGTTAATTGATATGCATTGGAAATTAGAGTTTTTCTTGTATTTGTCATTATTGTAGTGTAAATTATTATAAAGCAAATAATTGCTTAAATTATGAATTATTGAATTATGATTGGATAATTGAAGATTTCCATCGTTAATCCACCTCAAGTATTTTTATTGTATTAAAATTTATTTATTTATTTCCACTTCACAAATTAAAAGGTTTTTTAAAAGTTATAAATACTAAAATATTCAATCGTAAGCATTTAATATCATAGTATTCACAATTCAACACATATTCATCAGCAATCAATATTCAGTGACATTGAGTATGTATTTATTTATAATATTCTTTAAATAAATTATAAATCATATAAATGAGTTTCGAATCAGTATTCGAAACGCAGGCTTCAGTATTCAGGAGTCCAGGATTCAGGTGGTGGAGTCAGGTGGATTTAAGCTGTTCAACTATATATAATTTTCTAAAAAATTCTATAATGAGTACAATATTTAATACTCATTCAGTGTTTATTCAGTATTCATCATTCAATATCGCAGTATTCAGTTTTTAACCAATAATCAACAATCAATTTTCAGTAGCTATCCATTATTCAGAATTCAGCATTTAATAGCCAGTATTCGATATTCAGTAACAACACAATTAATAGTAAGCATACAGTATTCAGCAGACAGTAAGTATTTAGCAGACAGTAAATATTCAGCAGACAGTTAGTATTCAGCAGACAGTAAGTATTAAGCAGACAGTAAGTATTCAGCAGACAGTAAGTATTAAGCAGACAGTAAGTATTCAGCAGACAGTTAGTATTCAGCAGACAGTAAGTATTCAGCAGTCAGTTTGCAGTATTGAATACTCGTATCTTAGAATTCAGATAATTCAATCCGTATTTAAAATTTATGTAGTAACTATTCAATATAAAATCCATCCAGTATACTGTACATATTCAGTTGCCAGCAATTAGCATTTGCCATTAGGCCTTAACTATACAAGTCGGTATTCAGCACTCATTAATCGGAACTCAGTAATCAATCGATCACTAGGTCGCTAATTAATTACTATACGCTAATCAACATTAATTAATACCAAGTAATCAATATTACGTATTCAGTGGTAACCAATTCAGAATTGAGCAATTAATATTTAGTAGTCAGAATTCAGCATTCATTCATCGGTATTCACTGTGTTGTATTCAACATTCAGTAATTTATTCACCATTCATTATCAAATAAATATATGTCTCTTCCTTCCTCCCTTCGTCTTCCCTTTATTCCACTTTCTCCCACTTACTCTTTTTACACATTTGTACATCAATATGTTTAGTTTTGCCAATTTTGAATTTTATTTTATTGTTATAGCATTAAAATTCTGAATAGAAAAATTTACTCTCTTTCTCTCTCTCTTTCTCTCTTTCTGTCTATCTCCCTCTTTCTCTCTTTCTCTCTCTCTCTCTCCCTCTCTCTTTGTTACTTTCTCTTTCTATACAATATATTTTTATATCAATATGCTCAGTTTTTCCCAATTTTCAAAAGTATTTTATTATTATAATGAAATTCTGAATGAAAAAATTTACTCTCTCTCTCTCACTCTCTCTCTCTTTCTACCAGCCTCCCTACTTGTGTCTCTCTCT
This sequence comes from Conops quadrifasciatus, assembly GCA_949752815.1. NCBI lineage: Eukaryota > Metazoa > Arthropoda > Insecta > Diptera > Conopidae > Conops > Conops quadrifasciatus. The sequence continues at coordinate 30,847,815 of OX457081.1, read as the reverse complement.
CTCCCTCTTTCTCTCACTTGCTCTCTCTATCTCACTTCCTCTTTCTATCAATATATTTTTATATCAATATGCTTAGTTTTCCCAATTTTCAAAATCGTTTCATTTATTAAAATTCTGCATAGGAAAATTTTCTCTCTCTCCCTCTCTCCCTTCCACTCTTCCTGTCACTCACTCTCTCTCTCTCTCTCTTTTTCTCCCACTTTCTCTTTTTATACAATATATTTTTATATCAATATGAAAAATCATGTAACAGAGTTCTCTATTAAGTATAAAAGGAGAAGAAAAAATTACAACAACAGCCTGCAAAAAAATTATAAATATCTCAGTCCATGTTGATGACTCATTTGAAAATATTGTTGGCAATAATTTATCTTCAAAATATCGTAACATATTTCAAAATTTAAAAGTTTTTATCTGCACGAAAAACAGTCTGCCGCTAGAAAAACAAAGCGAAAAAATAAAAGCAATTTTTAGAATCTCGGGGTTTTTTTTTTTTTGTTTTTTTCTCTATAATAAAATTTCAATGTTTATCCATTGAAAGAATGCGCGAATAGTTAGTGTTTCCGCACTCGAGCACTTCGCAGCTTCTGTGAGGCTCGTGAGGCGTTGCGTTGCGTTGCGTTCTGTTGCGTCGCAGTGCGTTGAGGCGGACAGAGTAGAGTGTAGAAGCGAGCAGCGACGATCTCAATTAAAGCGCTGTCTTTCCACGAAAAACAAAAGGTTGCCATTGATACCAACAAATTGGCCGACAAACCAACACACATACAGATTGATAAACAACTCAGCTGTCAGGCATCACAACTCTTTGGTATATGTTCGCCTTCAGTGAAAGTATTTATAGGATACGAATATACATAGATTGTGTGAATTTTTGAAGACAGATTATTGCCACAATTAATTCTGGCAGGTGAGTGAGTCATCTTAAGCGGTCGTAAAGAGATCGACAAGGGACTACATATATGAATGAAACAACAAGCAACATCCCGTTGTCAGTCATTTGCACTACCGCCCTCTAGAAGCAGGAAATAGAGGCGCAATACATTCAAAATTGCTTGCCAAATAATACGATTACATGCCCGTCGGCGCGTCTGTTCACCTGCCACCAGTCGGGCTACTGATCGCCACTATTATACATATGTATATAGTATATACGAGTACATGTATACGCTGATATCCGGCAAGCGTTGGCAACGAATTCCGTTACTCCCGACTCATTCTCACCCTTTTCACCTTGAGTCGACTGAAATGCATGAGAGATTTTTTCGCAAAAACGAATAATGAATGAACTGATGGCATTGACGAATGTACGAGTATGTACATACAAAGAAGCTAAAAGATTTTAAATGAAAATGAAAAATTGTGATGAAAAATTAGAACATTAATTGTATACAAATTTATTAAAAATTCTTATTATAAAATAATTTATTTAATGAAATCTTGTTGTTGTTTAAACCTTGTTGTGAAATTCGAATGAAATACTATACATAACACACACAAAGAAGATGCTGGAGAAGCTCAAAAGAATTTCCCTTAAATTTAAAAGAAAATCAGACAAAATTAAAGATTTTAAGCCAAAAAAAAAATTGAAAGCTCATAAAACGTTAAGGCAGCTTGATAGATAATTTTACTTACAAGAAGTCATCATAATTATACAAGAGAAGATACGAGTACGAGTACGATTTAATTAATTTTGTAACAAGCCAAAAAAAAAAAAAAAAAAAAAATTAGAAAAAAAAAATAAAAAAAAAAAAATTAAATTAAATTGGGCATAAATAAATTCAAAAATTTAAATCTAAAAAAATCAGTTACTTGACATTTAAATAATTAAGACAAGTGAGAAGGATGTCATAAACATGACAATAGAAATTCCACATTTCTCTCCGTAACTAACTTACATCAAACACTAATCTACTCTATTCACTATTTTCTCATTTTTCAATTTTCTCTCATTATTATATTAGAATTCTGAATAGAAAAATTTACTTATCCTCTGACGACTCATCACTCATAACTCATTTTCAAATTTTTCTTTTTCACTCAAATTTTCTGAACGATCCATAAATTGAATAACAGCTACGATAAATATCTTGCTTATCTAGCAATAGTTTCTTTTATACCATTTGTTCAAGGTTTTCTTTTTTTACTTCAAAATTCTGAATCAAATCATTTACTGAAAATTCTTGAATCAATCTCAAATCATTTATATTGTTCACAAAATGAACTTTTCCAAGTTTTTACAATACGATTGAATTCAAGCAATTCAATTCATAGTAAAAGAGGGTTCGCTGTATTGAATTTTCTCTTTCACAAAAGCTTGTAAGATTCAGAAAAAGAATAAAATAATTTCCATGGCTTTTCAGGATGCAAAAAGATCTTGAAAACGAGGTCTTCTCTAAGTGAGGAGGCCTTGTCTCTTGTCTCTCTGGCCTTTTTATAAAGAAAATCCTACAGGATCTCGGGACAAAAGAGTGAATCACCAACAAGTGATTCAAAATGCGCGAACCAAAGTGTAAATAATAAAAGAAACAAGAAACAAGAGAAATTTTTCATCGAAAAATCTTTGTAGAGTTCGTTTGTTCTTATTCTAATTGATGAAGGTAAATTGTTCAGAGTTTTCGACAATTTTGTGACGAATCTACTCCAATTTGGTTCGGCAGTCTACCGTAGGTATTCGACATGTCGAAAATGTCGATAACGCGACAAAGTATTCGACATGACAACCCAATCCACGATGCGTCTCTTATTATTGTTGTTTTGTTCGTTTAATGACGAAAACTATTTGGAATACAGACTGTTCTTATAATCGTCCACGAAAATCGTCTACGAAATCTTCAAAATTCTCTCGCTTCTTCGTTTGCGCCACTTTTTATTCTATGATGAAGCTATTTTTTTTCCAAACGGAAATTCCGTGAGTATTAAAAAAGTAATAAACTCATTTTTAGAATGATCAGAGCGGCTCGCGCTCGTACGCTGAACAAAAACAAAATCTCAGAGTGTTCAGTTTTCCATGGTTATCCCAGAAACATATGTATATTCGGCGATCATGAGCAGATGCCGAGATCGTTCACTGAGCGGTGGTCCATTGACGACGGGCATGATTGTCGGAGTCATAAAATCGGGCTGAACAGATACAAATTTCGCTTGTTCCCGAAAAGTACACACGGATAAACAAATAAACAAACAAAAAAAAAGAACAAAAATAAATAAATAGTGAAAAATGAAATAAAGTAATGGCGAAAATTGTACAATATCTTTCAAAGCTCATTTACAAAAACCAAACAAAACGAAAGGAAAGGAAAGTCAATGGAATTTTGTATAAATACGAAAATGTATTGACGGGATATTTCCTGGGTGAGTGGAGCGGAGCGGAAATAAGAAAAAAGGGATAAAGATGTTGGTGATATGGTAAACTTTAACCACGTAAGAAACAGATTCTGGCAATTGGCGTAAAATTTAAAGCAAGAACAGAGTGTAACCCAAAGGAATGCATGAATGTTTGCAAAAATACGCCTACGCGATCAAAATGTGATAAAATAGTGAAATAAGGCAGTGTATCGCATCGTATCGTATCTGTCGTGTATATAGAAAATATAAGGAAACACGCACACACAACACACTTTCAATGTGCCGTAAAATAATTTGGAAACCGAATGATTCGAAAAAATATTGGAATTAATGTGATATAAATAAAAAATATTTTTTAGCATACTCAGTGGAAAAAAAATCGGTTGCGGTCTGTCGAGCTGTGGACACAGATTTCTTGCGCTAATTGTTTAAAGATTTGTGGGTTAATGCAAACAGAATGGAAAAATGTCGGAAAATACGTCTCTTCAAAGTCTTAACGTGTTGGACTTAAATAAATAAATGAAAACAAAAAAAAAGAGCCAGTTGCGTTTTTGTTTGCCAAAACTGAGAACAAGCAACAATGCATAAGAATTTTCAAAATGATTTGTTTATATTTCAAAATATCGTATGTTTCAACGCTGTAATTCGGAATATGCGCTACTCTCAAAATATGCGCTCAGTTTGAAGGTCTTCTCTTAAAAGAGAGAACCAAAAAAAAAAAAAAAAAAGACAGAGAGGAAAAGTGGAAAAATGGCTCCCAGAGAAAATAAGAGAGAAAAGCTAAAGAATACCATTAGAAATTCATTTAAGTATAAAAGGAAAGAAAATAAAAACCAAAAAGATATTTTATTGTTTTAGGCAAAATAACAATTCGTATCGCTGTTGTTGTTGTCAAAATGTGGTTATTCTGTCAATACATACACTATAATAAATTTTTATTATGCACGCGTAAGATCATTTTTTTTTTTGCTCCTCTTCAAACTTTTTTCTTCATGTAATTTTTTTCTATTTTCTCTATTTTTCGCTCAATATTATTATTCAAATTACAATAAGACTAACAATTTTTTGTTAGTCCCCCCGCCCCCCCTTTCCCACTTGATTCGCAAAAGAGATATTTAGCCGCCCCAACAACGTTTTGTGAGTGTTTTTTTATATAAAATGAAAGTTATTCTTCATACAAAATAGTTTGTTTTTAATTTTACCACAAGAATATTGATATAATAATATAATATATATAATGATATAATAAAAAATAATTTAAAAAATGCTATAACTCCTAAACAAGATGTGAGCCGCCCCTTTTGTTACTATTACGTTCAGAAGCAAAAATATATTCTGAAAACTTTTGAAAATTGAGCTTCTGGCCGTAACAAGTGCATTTTCCGCCTATATTAGCAAAGGAATAAAATACAATTTTATTGTGTGTCTATTATTGTAGATTAAAAATTAAAAGAAACTGATAAGAAACAGAATGGCGTTTGATAGATATTCTCATTCAACATCCTAAAGCTAGTTTTGGATATAAATATCTTTTCTTAGTTCTTTGCATTTAACGGTTTACATTCAGGAAGAAACAATTTTTACTGAAGAACAAAAATATTTTAGCAACAACAATATGAACAGTTTACTTTTAGTCATCTCAAGTATTGCGCTTTCTAAATTTTCTACACTATTTTGCTAATTTCATTGCAGAACAGAACAAAACAAAACAAGAAAGCAACTAAAGGAAAGTTGTATTCTTATAATTATTATTATTTCAAACTGCCGAATGCATGAAACCATTTAATTATCAAAGAATTAACCCATAAATCTTCAGCTGAGAACAGCAACAAAAACAACAACAGCAGCAGCAGCAGCAGCCGCAATCTACATAATCGTAAAATGTTTTTTGGTTTTTTTTGTTTCGAAAGTAACGAACAGATAGCAAAAATTGGAAATGATGCACCTACGAGTACAGTAATTTTATTGAATGCAGCAGCTAGTATTTTTGAAACAAATTCCAAACGAATATAATTCTGTTTTCAAGCATTTCTCATAGCTGCAGTAGAATCAACTTTTGAGTACAGTCAAAGCAATTTCATTAACTATTTTTTCATATTTCATATTTCATATTTTTTTCATATTTTTCAGTAATAAATAGTAAATATTTCAGAACTTTTATTTGAATTGTAACAATAAACTCAGTTTTCATTCTACGATTAGCTATGTCTTGCAAAATCAGAAATGATTTAATGAACAAGCTATCAACAACGTTTTGGAAACACTTTTTGAGGAATTATTATCTCCGACTAATTATAGTCTCCAAAAAACAAGTTCAGTCAGTTATGCCGACTAGAACTATGTTAACAAACTTCAGTTTAGTTTTGCGAAAAGTTAAAATGGTTTAATTGTTTCCTAAAAATAGATAGTCTTTTTAAAACCGAGGGCTGTTGTATTTGTTTTTGTATCTATTTCAATGTTTTTATATGTTTAACAACAACAGAACAGAACAACAGCAATAAAGAAACAAAAAAGAAAAAATATTTTATATTCCAAAAGCTTTCAAGAGTGTGTATTTCGTATTCGCCTTGACCTTGTCTAAATTCCATAATTCTAAAATTATGCCGCTAACAACACAACAACACAACAACAACAACGTTGACAACAAAAATTGAAAATTTCAATAAAAATATTAACTATCTGCTGCTATAAATGCTTATAAAAGTTTTCCGATTTTCATCATATCGTATTTTCAGAGAGCTTATGATTTATTGTGCAAGCGTCATTAAGATCGGCATTGGCCACGTCAGCAACGGCTTTCGGAAAATGCTTTAAAAGTGCCCCAAAAGATTCCATACAAATTGTTTAAACTAAAATTTTTTGGAAAATTTCTCTCATAATTTAAAAAAAACAAAAATTGAGGCGTAGCCGCAACGCTCTGCAAAAATGATGTTCACACGTGCTCAAGTGCGCAAGCGGTCGAATGGCAACTCTGGCAATCAGCGAGTGCGCACCAACCACAATCCACACAACAACAGTTATGAGGATTACGATGTAATGACAATGTGTTAGCAATACAACAACTACAACAACAACAAAAACAATAATAACAATAATAATCTTATTTACTTTACTCTTAGCCGCGTTACAAGTTTTCGAATGTACTCCTGGGAGGACGCAATCGTGATCGCGAGAGGGACAAAGACAGGGATAGAGACAGAGATAGGGAGAAGGAGAGGGAGAGAGATCGTAACTTTAGCGGCGATTTCGGTATGGCCGCCGGAGGTTACCACAGTGAAAACTATAGCACTCCATCCGCCTCCTTTCTCTACACTAACAATAGTGCCAACACCACCCGCAGCAACAACAACAACAACAATAACAACGGCAGCAGCAGTAGCAGCAGCAGCAACATACACCATTCCGCCAATCCCTTGCGCCACCAGCACTCGAAAGAAGATGGTTATTGCTACGGCAGAACCTTCGTAGACCGACGAACGCGTCCGCACAGTATCGCAAATCGCCGAGGCGCCATCAAGCAGCACAAGTAACAAACAAATGAAATGCAACAAGTGCGACCACTTACTTTCTTTCTTTCTTTGTTACCTTTCAGGACGCATGACATAAATGGCCACCGCTTTGTGGCGAAGTTCTTTCGCCAACCGACCTTCTGCGCTTTTTGTAATCTGTTCCTTTGGGGCTTCGGCAAGCAGGGTTACCAATGTGTCAGTGAGTTATTCTATTCCATTCTGTTCCGTTTTCTTTTTATTTTGTGTAAACAAAAACTTCACTTTACATTCGCAGCCTGCCAAACTGCGGTGCATAAGAAATGCCATGAAAAATTGTTGGGCAAATGCTCCGGCTCCGTTTTCAACTCCGCCAGTACAATCGTAAGTTTGACGTACGCCCCAGAAATATGATTTATTTCCATTTGACAGTTAGTTTGCTATTTCAGTTTCTTCGTGAACGCTTTAAAATTGATATGCCACATCGGTTTAAAGCGCACACGTTTATGTCGCCAACCTTCTGTGATCATTGCGGCTCTCTGATGGGCGGTTTTTTTACGCAAGCCCTAAAGTGTGAAGGTAAGTAAGTGGCAGAAGGCCAGTATTTTTAAATTATGCGGGAAAAAAAAGGAATTAATTGGTTCGCTCACAATAATTTATAGAATTTCATAAGATATGAGAAACGTTTTAGCAAAACCATCTCAAGGTCTGTCTGTATTTTAAAAGCTTAGAGCGCCATCTAGTGCGCAGTAGATGTAACGTTAAGCATGTTGTTCTTTCTGAGTAGTCGGTAAAGAAGTTACTCACATAAATAAGCTTATCTAATGCCGAAACCTCACAGCCTTCGCAGCAGAATCTGAATTTTGAAAACAAAACATGAAAAACATGAAAACATTTAAAAATATTTAATGTCCATTAAAAAAAGTTTTTCTTAAATTAAAAAATGGAAAAAAAAATTTTTGAAATTTTTGAAAATTGAAAATTATTTCATATTTAATTAAAAGAAATTTTGATTTTTGATTTTATTTTTTTTTTATTTTTCTTGGGTATAACAAAACAACAACAAAAAAGGTTTTACCTAAAAATCCTTTTAATTGATATACATAGCAACACATACATATGTATACTGATTTGTACATACATATATGTATGTACATGATGAGAATGATCAGAATCATGTAAGAAAATATTTAAAGTTCGCATTGCTAGAATTTTATAAGAGTTTTCCGCTTTGAGAGTTTGATCAGTTGCACAAATTTGCTGGTGGGTTTTTTTTCGCTTTCGGCAAAAAATTCGAATCAAAATGGTCCAGAGTTTGGAGACCATTGCCTTTGATCCATGCACCTGTGTCTCCAAGCTGCGGCCCGCGCTACGTAAATCACTGAAAACTTTTATCATAAACATTCTTTCATTGCTTTCATAGAAATAAACAACTCTTTATTACTCTTTCTGGCATCTGAGAAGATAAACTAAAAATTGGCAAATCTTTGTAAATACGAGTATTTTTAAAATTTAATGCGTGTGCGTGTCTGTATTTATAAAAAAATAATTGCTGTTTTTATGGCAAATAAAAAATAGGGCAAGCTATACCCACGTACAACACCACATATCTAGCACATTTTTGTGCGCTTTAGTGCTAAATTTTAGACTTTCTTCATAAAAAGTTTCCAAAGCAAATGCATAGAAGATAGATTTTTTCCAAGAATTAATTCATGGTGTAGCAATTAATTAATCGAAGACTACATAGAGCGAATTGATGCGTTCCTTTGCCAAAAGCATGGCAAAACGTTCGGCACTCATGCCCCAATGAAATGTCCGACGAAATTGCCGCACGAACACCCCCCCCCCCCCCCCCCCTCCGACAACGGTCGCGTTGGTGGCGACGATGCACACGAAAAAGAGATAAAACAATCAAGATGTTAAGAAAGACCACGACGTCAACTTTCTAGACAGAATTCGTCTAGAATCTCAAACGAAAACGCGTCACGCCGCAACACAGATTCTTCTGCTTCTTCCTCCTCCTATAATCCGCTGCTAATCCACAGGCTAAAGAAATTTCCTAAATTTTGCTTTGTTTTTATTTGAACTATGGTAGAAATTTAGCAAATGAAAGAAATCATAAGATGCTTCTTACATGAAAGGAATTTTTTTTAGCCAAAACGAATGAATTCTCTCAAGATTTCGTTCTTCTTTGTTGTCATATTTGAAACGGATTTGAACAAGAGGCAAAGGGTGGAATTCGGTGTGAGGGGGGCGGGGCACTTGTGTTCCAATATTTGCCAACTCGGTGTGTTTCTTGGCGTTTTTTTTGTTATAGTTTATTCATAGGAAGAGTTTGCTTCGCACTCGTGCTGGACGCCAAAGCTAACTCAGAAATAGATCGAGTATTTTCGAACTCGAATTTACCATACCGTACACTTCTCTTGCTGCCAAGAAACCAGCGGCTACTCTCAACGTTCTTTAGGCTTCTGCTTTTCTTCCTCCTTTTCCTGCTCCACGTCTTCATCCACGGTGAAAGCCCTCAGATTTATAAATATGTATGTACAACGCGGCATACACACAGGAAAAAGGAAAATTTAACGAGCTCCACCAAAGAATTGTTTATGGCTCAAAATATTTCGCCCCTATATAAAATCAGCATATATGTGTATAGTATTTCTATATATAAAATCTAAAACATAAAAATTTTTTATGTCACCAAAAAAATTTCTTTAAATTTAACACAACTTTCCGTTCAGTGTAATTTTGAGTAAAAATACGCATAAATTGAGTAAATTTCTTCTTGTAGTTTTTCGGGCGAACTGTTGCTCTTTTTTGCCTCTTCCTTTTTAACTGTTTTCAAAAAAAAAAAAATGTCGGAATTTTGAATAAATATTATGAGGAAAATTCTGTCATTTTCGAATCAGTTGCGAGCGTGGTGACGATCGCGGAAACGTTCATCTCTCAAACGTTCGTTCGTCGTTCGAATTATTATTTATTATGAAAGAAATTGCTACCAACGAGATCAGTTGAAATTCCTTGATTCGTGATTTCGGTTCAGTCTAATGGATTAAGGATTAATTTTAGTGAAATCGGAAATTAATCAATCAATCCGGAAGAGTACAGATTGGGTACATTACAAGTATTGGTTTTTTATTGTTCAAAGGAGAATATTTCCACGAAATGAGATTTGTCGAAATTTTTTTTTTAAATTCGTAAAAAAGTGAAATCTTCTTTATTAACAATTAAAATTTAAATTACTTTTATATATGTTTTTTATAAAAACTTTTAAATTCATCGAAAACTTTCAAAAAGATTGTATTTTTTCCCCAAAAATCATCTCTAAACCTGTTACATCACAATTTTTTGGTCAATTTCTTTTCCAAGCTCTATTTACCCTCTTCCTTTCTTCCTTCCTTCCTTCCTTCCTTTTTTCCTTTCTTCCTTCCTTCCTTCATTCTCCTCCCTTCATTCGCCTTTTCACACTTTCTTCCTTAATCCAGTAAATTTAAATGTATAATTCATGATTTTATCCTTTAAAAATTCTATTAAAATTTGTATAAAATTATATTTTCAACAAAAATTTATAATGTGTGAAGGACATTATAAGAAAAAGTAAAAGTGTTAAATATAAATTTTATTTATTGTACATATATTTTACTTAATGCATTTACAAATTAAATGCAAATATTTCGCATCTGTTATCGATGAGTACGTGCATAAATCAATTTTATTTGATTTGACGAAAGAAAAACAATTTTCAAAACCATTTTCATTTTAGGTACAAGTGAAAATCTTAGTGATATTAGACAATTTCTGTAATAATTTAGAGGAAAGCATTTTAATTTAACGAAGTCTAAAACTGCATTGAAAATATTTGCAGTCTGTTTTTTCAAAGAATAAAAAAGTTTTTAGAAGAAAAAATTTAAAATTATATGACTCCTGAATAGTCAATATTTTTAATTATTACTATTCTTTGCCATTTCTGCTCAATTTCTGAAAGGTTTAAACATTTTTCCGTAACCTCCAAGAACACAAATTCTTCAAAAAACGACAACAACAACAACGACAATAAGAAAAATATCTTAAAATAAATTGTTCTCCATTTTATTGAATTTATTGAATTTATTTCAATTAAATTCATGCATTTTTTCATATTAATTATTCTTAAAACCTTTTACCGGAAGAAAATATTCTCCATACAATAAAATAAATTTTAACAGAAGCAATAAAAACGATAAAAATAATCATTATACAAATATAGAATATACTCGTACAATAAATCATGAAAAATACTGCACGAAAGAGACAAAATTACTAATACTTAAAAAGAATCTCGTGTGTTTGAATGAAATAAAATGCAATAAAAAAAGATGCAGATCATTGCACGTAAGAGTGTTCCGTGAAAAGAACTCAGTGACCGCCATTTAATCCATGCTGAGGACGGCGGAGAAGGCCTTCTTGTTCGAAAGAGAAAAGAAAAGCCTGCACGCAAAAAATAACCGAATGTTCGTAGAGTGAAGAGTTTTCGAAAAGATATTTACAGAAAATTGAAAAGATTTCATATTATTTTTAGTTCATTTCGATGTCAAGTCGCGCAATGTTGTTACCACAATTCGCACGGATGACAGCTGATTGCTGCTGAAAAGACATAAAATTCATATTCAAACCTTGGTGCAGTGGCAATAAATTGTAAAAAGAAGCAGAGAAACGTATAGAATCGCGAAAGAATCAGAAAATTAAATGTTGTTAAAGTAAAAAATCTAAAGCTTTGTGAATTATTGTTACGGTTAGTGTTCGACAGCAACATCATGCCTCTCTATTCGGACTCCAATTATTACTACAGTGGCGGCAGTAGTCAACTCTACTCGCCCTACTTGCCTTCGGGGCACCACAGCCTCCCCGGCATACCTACGGTCTCCGGCAGCGGCGTGTCCTATGGGTCCTCATACACCTCCAGCTATAGTCGAGCTATGGGCGGCAACTACATGGTGCCACTGACGCCACCGCGTCCTACCGCAGCGTACAGCTCCCCGCACGGATTGTCGTCCTCACGTTACCAGCCCAAATTGTCCACTATCACGGAGACATTACCTTCGATTGCGAGCAGTCGTCACGGAAACCTAATGCCTTTGACGCGCATACAATCACCAAAATTCAGCCAATATTCTGCTGCCAACGCTTGCACCGGAACACCGTACATACCCAAATACATACCACCGCGGCCCATCCCTATAAATACCGCCGATATTGATGTATCCTCTTCATCCCGTTGGCGCAGAAGACGAGAACTGGAAGCAGAAGAAGCAAGGAAGGCAATGTTTAAAAGAGCCCCCGAGAGTCAAGCAACAACCGCCGGTTCCTCTGTTAAACAAAACGCTGTTGACAATACATCAGCACCGACAAAACACGACCAAGATGATGCTGCTGCTGCTGAGCAGCAATCTCCAGAACGCAAAGAAACACGCTTCACCATCAAACGAAATCGTCCCGTAGTGCGCTTGTCTACCATACGATCGCGCAGCAAAGATCGCACCGCAAAATCGTCACCGAACCAAACATCCGTGCCTGAGTCTGTACCACCACCAGCACCATCCCCGCCACCAACGCCGGCGGAAGAAAAGCTTAGTTGGCGTCAAAAGCTAGCGGAGGAGCTGGCAGAGGCACCCAAGTATCCAGTGAAAAAGTCTCCTGGCGACATAATTCGCGAGAGGTATTTAATACAAGCACAAGACACAAATGACCAAGAGACCAAGGCAGGAAGATCGGCTCAAGCAACGACCCAAACACCGGAGGAGCCGCCAACGACGACGATTGGAGAAGATCTGCTACAACTTGATCCGTTGATGGCGACCATACGCCGTCTGAGCATACCACATTGCCCCACTTTTCATGACATTTGTGAAGACATTTCCTCGGATAAAATCGATGATGATCTCAATGCGGGCGAGTTGCGACGACGTGCGTCGGTTATTCTGGAAAAAGAGCAAGAGATACTAAATCAGCTACAGCACTCGGGCTCGGGCACTCTGCAGTGGATACACCTTGAGCGGAAGGGTAGTGGAGGCGCCTCAGATTTAGCAATCGATGAGCAGCGCAGAACATCTGTAACGAAGCGTAAATCAAAGCGTGGCTCCAAAAGGATACGTCACAAGATCAGTGCCATTGTTGAAGTTGATAATGTCATCACGGAGCCGCCCATTTTGCAAGAAATAGATGAGCAGGGCGCAGTTAGTTTAAGCATTATGCAGTCAACAGTAAAGCCAAAAATTTCTTACAACGTGGAAGCTATTGAGGAGCATCAAGAGATCAAGAAAGTTCTTAAACGGCCCAAGAAACTTAAGAGTGTCAAAAGGTCGGTGCAACCGAAAGTTGAGGAAGAATCGCCCGCAGGTTTGGTGAAAACACCCGAAAAGCCGGCGAAACAAAAAAGTATCATGGCGGCGGAAGTTTTCACTTTCGATGAGTATAAAATGGAGGAAATAAAGAAACCAGGAGAAAGAAAAAGAAGTATCGAGGAACCAATGCAATCGGTGGAAATGAAAACCTGTTGGGAGGATTCAGCAAACCCGAATACATCAACACAATCTGAACCGAAATCCATCAAAACCGGAAAGGAGTTAGTGTCCCCCAAGATAGCAAAGTCCATAGTAAAGGTCCCAACGTCTCCCAAAGCACCACCAGCTACCGCAATCGAACCGATTCCCGAAATATCTGAAGAAATCAAACAAACAAATAGGATTTCTGAGGACGAGGGGGTCCCGACACTTAACGAAATTGACCCCAGCAGCAAAGATAAAGGCCCCAAAACAACTAAGAAAACCATACAGTCAGCCAATTCAGTGGATAGTATACTTACCACCAAAAGAGCAGCACCTACAAATGCCTTAGAAAAGTCACAATCACTGTGTAGTAAAATTGAGAGTGTTGGGGAGAAGACCCCCCGGGAGACACAATCAGTAGAGAAGGAGACATCAGCTGACAAACCATCGCCGAAATTAACGCTCAATCCAACTATTAAAAATGCTATTTCACTGAACTCCAAAGTTATCACGTCTGGTGAAAAAGACAAGACCCCGGCAAATGTGAAAAAGTGTCTCCCCGAAAATGAAGCTGTAGCGACACCTAAACCCATCAAGAAATCCATACAGAAATCAGATAGCGGTGAGGATTTCTGGTCCCAGATCGGTTCACGCGAAACTATTTACATGACGAATCGCAAAAAAGTGCTGCTGGAGAGTCTGTGGAGGAAACGCGAGCATCTGCTGGAAGCACAAACCATCGAAGAGGTTAAAAACTTGGAGGACATAAAAAGCGCGGTCTTGGAACAAAAAGGAAAAGAGCTGCAAGAGGCGCAAAAGGATTTAAGAGAAAACGGAGAGGAAGAGACTGCCGGTACACGTTCCAATGAATCCTCTCTGAAAGAGAAAACAAAAACCAAGCCAAAAGTGGCTAAAGTCAAAACGGACACGGATCCAATGATTAAAGATGGAGAATCGAAGCAAACTAAGAAAAAGGTTAAGCCCGATAAAAACCCTTCTACGACTCCAACAAAAGCCGGCTCCTCAGAGGCTTCCGCTTCCTCTTCTCAGACTAATTCTAAAGAATTAGAATCAACAGAGACTGGATCATCACCAGAAATGGAAAAAACCTTGAATAATAAAGCCAAAAAGAGCAGCTCGAAGAAGAATTTCGCTGAAGCCGTGACTAAAATTGATACAAACGAACCGAAATCGCCAGAAAGGTTTACAGAAACTGTACCAGCGTTGTCAGAAAAGGCTAACACAACAACCATCACAACAACAACGGCAAAAGAAACAGCAACAACAGCAACAGTAACAACGATCGCACCAACGACGGAAAAAATAAAAAGCGGGCAAGCCGCCAAAGCGCTTGAAGCACAATTGAATGAATTTACAGAAACATCAACCGATAATAATACAACAAAAGCAACAACAACAACAACAACAACAACGACCACCAACCTCATCCCCACAAAAACCACAGCAACGATCGCAAAAGCAAACGACACGAAAACAATTGCTGCCGAAGAAAAAGCCAAAAAATCAACAGCGGACAGCAAATTTGTGTTGGCAAATGCGCCCGATACAACAACAACAACAACGACAACGACAATATCAGCAGCAGCAAAAACACAACAGGAAACAAAAGTCACAAAACTATCGGAAGCTCTTGGAAGACCTTCACCGCAAAAAGCTGAGGTACTGAAGACACCTGCCGCAACAACAACATCAACAACAACAACAACAACAGCGGCGTCCACGCCGAGCGGCAAGTCAAAGGTGCCGGCAACAATACAAAAAGTTGCCTCTAATGAAACTGTGGTCGTTCAATCGTTGCCAACAACAAAAACTTCGCCATCAAGCAATGCAGCAGCAGCGGCAGCGGCAGCGGCAACAGCCACAATCAACGCCAATCAATTCACATCAGTCGGTGCCATGCCGAAAGTTGCGTCACCAATTGGCAAAGCCAAGACGAAGCCGATCAAAAATGCGTCATCCGCCGCGACAACTGATGCCACGATTCTTCTTGCTGCAGCGCAGCAGCTCGAACCAACAGAAACAACGGCAGCATTCTCCACCCTCGCAATCGAAACAGCAACAACGAAAACGACGACACCGCTGGCAGCACCAATGACGACAACAACAACCGCAATAACACCAATCGCCACAGCGCAGACAACAACACTAAAACCGATCACGACAACAGCTGCTGTCGCCTGGTCCGCTCGTGACAACGGCGACGACAGCGACACACGCGGCGGCAATAATTTATCGAAGTTCGCAACAGTATCGAATTTGACGCAGTGTTTGCAAGACGTCGACGCCGAACTCGACGATTACGTGCCGTCGTCCGCGGAAAATAGCAACGACGACGACGACGACGACAGTTCGTCCAACTACTCCAGTCTCGACGGTTGTGAGAATCTCACTCAAAGCATGAAAAAGAAAATGAAGCAACGTCGGAAAAGAGAAAAGGCCGCCGAAAAGGCTCGCTTTGATCCGCAGAAAAAAATCAAAATCGATACAAGCAACAAGTGCTACGTGAACGACGAAAAGCCGCGGCATCCGCTGGTGGCGACACCGCGTCCGCTGTGGAAACGCGAGAAAATCGTCTACCCGGACGATTCGGACGATGAAAGTGATAGTGACGATGACGATGGGGGGGAGGAGGAGGAGGGAGACGGCTCCAGCGAGGAGACCGAAGACAGTGAAGAATGCTCAACGGCTTCCGACGAATACGATGATGACTTGAATGTGTCCGCGGCTGCGGTCAGCGGCGAAGCATCCAAGGACACCGCGAACGCGTCGATTATACGCATGAGCACCTGCAGCAACGATTCGGGCTTTGAGGGCGGTACAGCGCCGTCGAGCCCCAAGAAAATGCTCGGTAAGTGAGGGTGACTTGCTAAGCACGGCATGACCATAGAGATCTCAAGTTTAATTCTATGCCAAACTATCCATTCTCAAACTAGCATCAACGGGCGCGTAGCGTAATATTTATCTGTGTAAAATTTGAAAATCAACAAAAATTTTACCGCATGAAAATCGGTGCATTTTGCTGAAAATCAAATAAGATTTATTGACACTTGAAAATGTTTTTGATTTTTAAATATTGCAGTTACGTCGTCACGTCTGAAGACAAAAATATCTAGCCGCACTCTGTTTGGTTTTGACCTACAACAATTTTACTGTTGTTTTTATTTTAATTTTTTAATTTTTCAAAAATTATGCATAGATTTCTTCTACCTTCATCGAAATTATTTTTAGTTTAAAATATTTCTCGAAAGCAATCAGGTTTTTCTTCTTGGAAAAATTTACTGTCGTTATATAATTACATAAATTTATGACATTTCTTATATTATATGACAAAAAAAAACAGAACAAAAAAAATTGTCCGTCAGCAACGGCTAGTAATTATTTCCAGCCCAGTCATTTTCTAACATCAGCTAAAATTATTTGTTTAAAGCGCATTAACATAAAACGTCGCATTTAAATGTGACTTGTCTTCTTCTTCTTCTTCTTCTTTGTTTTTTAAAACCTTTTTAAATAATGTTAACCATAAAACTTACGTCTACGCCTTAACAAAACCCACTTCAGCAAAGTTTCAAACCAATTTATCGAAATGCGACAGTTTATAACATATATGAAATTTTTCGAAATTATCAAATTCGGTAACCAATTAATATACACAAATATTATTAATATACTCGTATATTACATACTATATATATATATAAATATATGCTAAGTTTCTCTTACGAGTTTGTTGTGTTTTTGAGACATTCGCAATCCAAAATAAATTCTGTCTGCCAGTAATGCCCTACCACGCATTTAACATGGTTGCCAAATATGCCAAATAGTTTTAAATTAATAAAATTTTTATTGTTACATTTTTATATGAAATTGCCACTATTTTCACCACATATTCTTGGTAACGAAGAAATTACAAGGATAATTTATAAATAACACATAAACTGTGTTCTATTATTGTATTAAAAGTTATCGTTGCTATTCTCTGATCTTATCAGTTGTTGTTTTTTTCTAAATTTTCTTGATTTTCTCTTATTTTGCATTTAGGCATTTAATCTTAAAAATTACAACAAATAAATTTGATGGATTTGTGGAAATCTGCCAAAGTTATCTGCCTTTACTCGTAAACAAACTAGTGGCTAATACAATTTTGTATAAACGAGTACATATGCAGTTATCATACAATAGATAGTATCGGCATGTGGTAATAACAAATAATATTGTAGTCAAATAGTAATACCCAAAAAGTATTCGAGCACGTGTTCACAATATGATAATAAAAAGACCCTAAAAGTAATTAATGAAGAAAGTTTTAAAGACTCTTTGCAGTTTAAAAGAAAATAGACTCGATCAAACGTATCATTGACACAAACAATATTTAATGAGATTTAAATTAAATTTATTCGTGAAGTACTCTCTTGTGACTTTCGGTTTTTTTCTTTGCTGAAACCACTTCGCTTCCACCTTCAGAATGTTCCAATGGAAGCGCATTTGAATAACGCCTAAATGAAATAAGTCCCAAATTGGGATTTTTTTCATCTTGGCGAAATTGGGCTTTGTTTCTAAAAGAAAAACAAGGTCCCAAATTTACTCTTATTTTTCACAAGTTTTTACAAGTTTTTTTTCTCATTTCCGCACAAAATTGAATAAAAATCATAAAAGTTATATAAAGGCCACTACTAAAAACACTCTCAGATGCACGACTATGCTTGCATTATTGAACTAATCCTTTCCCTCGGCCTAATGTTCAATGAAGAAGAACTTGGATAACCCAGTAAATTCATACAAAGATACGTTAGAAGACCTTTGAGAAGTGGATCCAAGATTCAGTCGATGTCATAGGTTTATTATATTTTTATTTATAAAAAAATAAATAAACCAAAACAAAAATTAATAAGGCCTACATTGGGCGTAGGCGTCATCTTGTTTTTGTCGAAGATGAATTTAAAACCAAAAAATTAAATAACATTGAAACATAAAGGCCCAAAAAAGTCCATTTTAAAGATTTAGGCCTTATTTTATTTGTAATTTTTTACGAATATTTTCAGTAGAACTTCGGAATCCTACTAAAAAGTATACATTTTTCCGTTTTTCCATCCAATAAATAAATGTGTATGCTAATGCATCATTATTCGTTATTATTGGTCGATGAATGAAACAAACATATATACTATATACTCCCATGGCACTTTCGGTTAATTTCTAAATTAACGGGATTTGATGTTGGTTCACCTCAAAGGGACAACGGCATGCAGCACATTGACCTCTGCTTCCGCTTTCCGTTAAAAGCAGGAGTTTTTCGGTCCGCACGCCAAAGTCCACCAACAGCCGAAATGATGTTGGCGAAAAAGATTTATTTTATGAGGCATAAAAACGAGTGTTGCACACATTTCAGTCAAGTCAGTATTGCGAATTTCTCAAAAACATTTTTCTTGCATTTTTCGCATTTTTTTTAAAAAAGAGCAAATGGGTAGAAATTGTCACCGAGCAACCAAGAGAAATTTTTTAGGCTCGTAATAACTTTTTTGGTGTCTTTGTTCTTTTGGTAATTTTCCTTCTCATTTTACGTTTTATTTATTCATGCCACGAAAATTGTGAAAATTTGTGGATCTTAAATAAATTCGGATAATTTCCTATTTTTCGCTTCCTATTTTTATATAACAGTCATTGAACTCTGTATGCACACTTTTTCAGAAAGTTTTATTACTAAATAAGAATTTATTAATTATAGTTATTTAAAATATTTCTTTAATTTCGTCAAAAGCTGTGTCTATTGCCCAAAAACTCAAAACCCAAAAGTAATTAATTCTGAGACGTTTCAGTACTAGCAATTTTTTTATAGTGGCAATATTAAGTATTTGTTGCGCATATTAAAAGTTTTCATAATATATGATCAAACATTGATCATGGACGACAAATAGGAATTACCTTAAAAATGAGAAGGTTTTATATCCAAAGCATTGTACTGGGTAAAAGGGCATAATTTATGGTTTATTAAATGAAAAAGTTTTACCTAAGAAAAAGATAAAGTACTACCATAAAGTACTACTACCATTTTTCACTGAAATACTTGTGAAAAATAAATAAAATACTTGTTAAAGGTTTAGGATAATGCAATTATCAAATTGTCAAGACAATCGCGTGAATGTCTCCGATCCGATCGAAAAACTTAACAAATACTAAAAACCAAAAATTTGGGTCTAAATAGCCCTTTTAAAATAGTGATAATCCATAGAAAACCGGTGGAGTTATAAGCTTCAAAAATATTTTACCAAATTTATTTATTGGTTAAATTACTGAGCGTTATGAAGTAATTTAACTCATAAATAAATTTACGCTGGAACACATAACTTTTATAAAACAATTTAAAATAAATATATCTTTCTAAGTTCTCGCCCATTTACGTCACACACACACGCCATATAAAAGATATCGATTAGAGGCTTTAGCAGGTAAATTACCAACAAAAACAAGAGCATAAAAATAATAAAAATTTCAAGCGGAAAATAATGTAGCCCAAAATAAATTAAGAAAATGAAAGAAAATCTAAAAATAAATGCGAAATTTTTGTCGATTGGCAACGAATTCTGAGGAACGACCACGACAGGCGAAGTCCGAGTGCCAGAAAAGCTTATCGAGAATTCAAAATCAACTTCATGCAAATGCATAGACTGAACAAAAAAATGTTAAATGTTAAGATAAAAAGCAGTTATTGTGAGAGAGGAAAGATGTGAAACGGGAAGGAAGGGAACCAAAAATCATGAAACCAATTAATTCCTTTGTTGCATTCATTAAATTCTTTTTTTATTTTATTTAATATTCAAATTGATTCTAAACATGCTATAAAATTTGATAGAATGTGACGTTAACTGTCACAAGAAATGTGAACGCCTTACGGCGAATCTCTGCGGCGTCAACCAGAAGCTGATCGTGGAAGCTTTAGCTCATGTGCGAAGAGGTAAAAATAAAAATATCACAGCGTAGAAGGAAAAACAAAATTACGAAAGTTAAATTTTTCATTGCTCTAATTAAAATTTTGCTAAACTCAACAATTCCGACAATAATAGTCAATTAGAAGAACATCATACGTTTTTTTTTATCGTGCCTTTTATAATAATAGAATTAATAATTTTTTCCCAATAGTCTTCATTTTGCAAATTTGTTTGAAAGCATTGATCGAAAATTTATTTTTATATTAATGTACTCGTAAATAAGCGATGGCACTATATTCTATAATATTAAATCGCTAAATGATTATTGGAAAATTAAAAAACATGTGATGTTCTTTGCTATATTTTCTCTCTCTTTAAAATATGTATATGCACTCGTATGTACCTCTACGTACACGTAAAACAAATTTTTTATTTCACTGAAAATTCGGAAAATTTGCAAACATGAAATATTTTAATGATCAAAAATATGTCATTTTTCATTTTTCAATTTTAAATTTTATTATCCAAATAATTGAACAATAAATCATAATCATCATCATTACTATGATCACTTGAAAGGGACCCAAGAAGCCAGAGATTCTCCGAGTACACCACCGAGTACCAATCCAGCCTACACAATCGAAACTAATGAGGATTACGATGGTATGAGAAATTATTATTTATTAGATTGTTCTACTTAAATACAATATAATTTATAAATAATTTATATGATTTTAATTGGTATATTTGTAAATTTTTTTTTTGTTTTTGTAATATTTGAAATATTTAAATACAAGTACTTTATGCGTTTTAAAATATTTGAGATCATATGAGAGAAGACATAATAAAATAATAAAATTCTAACATTGGAGAGCTTCGGAATCGTGCCACTAACTTAGTTAATCTTCAATTGTGTCTGCAATGTCAACTCAATAATTTAGGCGTTAATAGAAGCATAGCAAAAACTCTAGAGGTCCTTTGGCAATGAAGTTATTCCACTTTATTTCGTTTTAGTCCGTTTTAAACCGTAAATGGAACTATTGCTTCCACTATAAAGTACTAGAGTATAGTACTTAAGAGTACTTTAGTAGTCTTAAAAACAAGAATCAGAAGAAAATTATCTTTTAAACTTTATAATTCCATTTAGAATCTAATATATCGTATAATCAATCTATCCCTCTTTGCAGTAGATCTATTATATACATTTATTAATTACCAAATTTGGAATTTAAGTCCGGAAATGAAACCGAATATAATCCAGTAGTTTTCTATATATGTACATACTACCTACGAGTATATTAATTTTTTTTTTAATTTTTTTGCAATCATAAAAGAAGTAAGATCTCATGCAGTCTCATAAAATAAAACATAAAATCAATAAATCTAGCAAGAAAAGTAAGAAAATTACATACATACGTTCATACCGAACTATTCCAAAATAAAATACTTTACTATTTCTATGGTTATCACTGTGTAAGAGCCGACATTATTTATGAAAGCCATGCGAGTATTATGAAATAATAATCATTTAATTTCAGAAACTTCTTATACATATTCACAATTCCAAAAATCGGGTCGCTTTACAGCGCCGGCCACAGTAATACCTAGATTTAAGACGTACTCTGTGGATGATTTTCACTTTCTGGCCGTCTTGGGCAAAGGAAGTTTCGGAAAGGTGTGTAAAAGCAATTATTCAGCAGAACCAATAATTTATTATTATTAATAATTTATCGTTTATCAAAATAAAATACCTACACTTATCATACTATTATCTACTCCATCCTTCAGGTTCTTCTCGCCGAACTTCGTAACACTGAATATTACTATGCGATCAAGTGTTTGAAGAAGGATGTTGTTCTCGAAGACGACGATGTCGATTCGACACTAATTGAACGCAAGGTCTTGGCTCTCGGTACGAATCATCCTTACTTGTGTCATCTATTTTGTACATTTCAAACAGAGGTGAGTTCCAGTATAAGTCTGATATTCGTTAAGCTTTCTGATAAGTCTGATATTCGTTAAGTTTTCCGATAGGCTTCAATAATGATGAGTTTTGGAACACATTTCCGTCTTCTCGTATAGATAAAAGAAAAACCGTTTATATTTTTTATACCCTACACTGTAGGGCCTACAGTATAAAGCACTTCAATACAGGGTCCATTTACCTTCTTCTTCTCTATTTAAAGCATACAAAAGATCTATATTCAAAATCTATAGCAATATTTAAAATGGCATTAACTTTTTTAACTTTTTCCTATTTCAAATTATAACTTTGAAAAAATTTAGCTCTTTAAATTGTTAAATCATTTCAAGATTTGTTAACAACGAAAAAAAAGCTTAAAGAATGCCTTCATTGTTTTTTGTTTTGACTTAAACAAATTAAAGAAAATTTATACCTCAAATAAAAAACTAAAAACAAAACAAATAATTAGCAACTTGTTCTATATGCCAAGAGAAAACGCACTTACAACCATCAGGAATGTTGGTTAGCAGACAGTGTCACACCTGACGAATTACGTTATTTTGCAAAATGTACACCACCACCACATACCCCCCCCCCCCCCCTCCCAGTCAACATCCAACATCCCCCGTTTTCGTACGCACTCCGAGCAATTTAATGGCTTTCGATAGTATCGAAATAGGGCCAAAAATGCTCTTTATAATTAGATCAGTTGGCCATCGTGTGGTCGTGTCGGTCGGTCAGCGTGACTGTGACGACCTTTTTGTAGAACAGGGGCCTTCTTTTGAACCACATTTGTTCGAAGAAGAAGAAGCACACGAAGAGGCGTGTGCAGTAGGACATTAGAAAACATGTCTTTTCCGTGCCAGCCAGCCAGCCAGCCTGGGAGACATATTGCCACCTCATCGGTGGTTCCTATTCAACACGGTGGTTCCTATATGTTACGGTTCTAATGAGTTTCGACGACTTTTGTAGTTTAGTAGCGAACGATAAGTTCTCTCAAGTTGTGCGACTATGCGCAAAATTTTTTTCAGTGTCATTGCGAAGGTTGTGATTTGTTTTGATTCTTTTTCTATACAACTTGTTTCAATGAACACAAAATACGCAAAACGTAAATATTTTTTTGTCACGGTGCTAACAAATTCATAAATTTAACCAAATAATTTTTATCAAGCAACGTTATAAAATGAAAATATATTTTTACATAAATAATAGACAAATGTAGAATAGAATATAAATTGAATAGAAAATAAATACTTAATAGAAGAATAAATAATAATTATTCTTTTATTTGTCGAATGTTTCCAAAAGTTTGTATTTTTTCTATCAAAGGTTTTTAAAAAAATTCTTTCTTTATAGAGTCATTTATTCTTTGTGATGGAATATCTCAATGGCGGTGATCTCATGTTCCACATTCAGGAGAGTGGCCGATTTGCTGAGGAACGAGCACGCTTCTATGGTGCTGAAATTATATCAGGTCTGAAGTTTCTGCACAAAAAAGGCATCATATACAGGTACCTGATAATAATAAAGAGGCATCTATCGGCCAGACCTACTTATGTATATAGCTTTTGTCTTATTCCTCTTCCTATGGCAGAGATCTTAAATTGGACAATATATTGTTAGACTTCGATGGTCACGTTCGTATCGCAGATTTCGGCATGTGCAAACTGCAAATTTATCTGGACAAAACAGCAGACAGTTTTTGTGGTACACCGGATTATATGGCGCCTGAAATCATTAAGGTTGGTTGCTTCAACTCGTAACTGATCAGTCGTGTGTTACTTTTTTTCACCCTCTTTCTTCACAGGGCGAGAAGTACAATCAAAATGTTGATTGGTGGTCGTTCGGTGTACTGCTCTATGAAATGCTGATCGGACAATCGCCATTCAGTGGCTGCGATGAAGATGAACTGTTCTGGTCGATTTGCAATGAGATTCCATGGTTTCCGGTCTACATAACAGCCGAGGCAACGAGTATACTGAAAGGGGTTAGTATTAAAGGAAATGATGGATGACACTATTGTTAACGAAAACCAACCGTTTTTACCCGCAGTTATTAGAGAAGGATTACACGAAGCGTATCGGATCTCAATACAGTCCCGCTGGCGATATAGCGGATCATGTATTCTTTAGTTCCATTGATTGGAATCTTTTGAATAAACGACAATTGACACCTCCATTTAAACCTCAAGTGGTAAGCGAGCGCTTCAACCGAACTCTTCGTATACCGAAATTTTAATGCCTCTGTTATCTTGCAGAAGCATCCTTTAGACACACAATATTTCGATCGAGTTTTTACCCGGGAACGTGTCCGGCTCACTCCAATCGATAAGGAAATTCTACAATCAATGGATCAGAAGCAGTTTCTTGGTTTCTCGTACACTAATCCGCATATAACCCTGGACTAGTTGTCCCATATGAATCTCCAAATAGCAGCTCAGGTGTCAGGTGTCCCTCGCAATACGGGGGCGGACACTCCTTCTACTACTCTTTGAAAAATCAACCTTTTTTAACAAGAAAAAAAAACCAGTATTCCTCACTCTGTAGATATAAATACGTACTCCTATTTATGATTTTCCCGCTACTAGAATGAATCAATTTTATATTCTTAAGGATAGATTTTTCAACTTACGATAATAAAAGTTGAAAATGTTGAAACTTTTATTTAAGGCTTGATTATTAGTTACGCAGTTTTACATGTTTTGTCTTTTTAACAAAGCATTATATGTTATGTTATAAAAAAATTTCTTTACAATGTTTGTAAACGGTTTTGAGGAAAAAATGTTTTGATCATTTAGACGTAGAACGAATATTTTGTGAATCAGTTTACTTGATTTTAAACTGGCGTTGTTTATTCGTAATTTTTAAAAAATAAGTTACCTAAATCTCTAGATAAATTTGTGTCAATATTCAGTCAATTTGCTGCGTTTTCCATGACGTCATTTTAAACTGTGGAAGAACTTTATATGTATGTATTTATCTTGTAAAAATTATTAATTATCGTGTACATAAATAAAAAAATATAAATATATTCGAAAGTTTATGATAAAAAGAAAACTAACGAAAGAAAACTACAAACACTGTGCAATAAGTTTGTGAAAGATTGATTCATTCGCAATTCATTGTGAATATATTTCCTTTGTTTCAAGCAAGGAAATTATTTTAGTTTGAACCATTTCTTTCTACGTATTTGCTCGTATTTTATTCTTAAAAAAATAAAAATTTTAAAAAAATAAATATTTGAAAGCATACGTTATTTTAATTTTCATTTTATCCTTGTTAATTTACTTTGGGCTAACAACTTCTTAGGCTGATCATTTTGAAGATGTAGAAGATAAGCTCTATTCACAACTGTCCGACTACAAGCACCAGCTAGTCGTTGGTTTCGTACAACGGAGGATACCTCATCCTCCTGCAATATTCTGATGTATGATCTGATAAGCCTTTATATAAGGACGTTCTTGTATCCGCTGATAACTACAAGCTTCTTGCATGGGATTATGACGCGTTCACGTCTAAATTATGAGAACTAATAGAACTGCTGATAGGTACATTCCCTTATAAGTACCACTTTTGTCCTTATATCGAATGCTGTTATGAAGATGCTATTTAACTTATCATATTATCGAGAAAATTTAGAATCTCAGAAATGATACTAGATAGGATGCTCCCTCCCGACTACATGATAAGCCTAACAATATCAAAGCCGCCCTAAGACCAAAAATTAAGTCCTTTCAATGCAATTTAAAATACGCTAAACATTAAATGTAATCAAGTCAGTTTTATTTTAATTATTCAATGTCAATTTTATTTAATGTATAAAGAATTAAAAATCTATTAGTAGCTACGGTGTTTACATACGCACTAGAAAAACATATTCAAGATATTTAAATATTAACTCAGAACTCTGTGTTTAAACAGCATCTTGTATCGATGTAATCATAACTAATTAATACATTATAAAAATACTAATTTTAAGGTTTCTCTTGGTTGATTAAAATCATACTAGCATGAGTGAATATTATATATATACGAGTATGAGTATATAGAGTAAGTGGATGTATTTGAGGGAAGTAATGCATGGATATAGAAATGCATATAAAGTTTAAGTGTACACAATAGTTAACGTGTGAAGTGTAGTGTGTAGTAGTATATAAAGTTGCAATGGCTTTATTTATCATAGTTTTTAGTTTTTGTTATAAAATATTGCTCTTATCTTGTGTACAAATGTTTCGCTTTTTGGATGGATAAAGAGGACTTTTTATAAAGCACAGCACAGCATAAAAATTTGTCAATAATTAGTTAGAAACTGAATGAAACAAATCCAAAGAAATAATTTACGAAAATCTTATTTTCTTAATTCTTAAGTAACTTTCAAAATTAATAATTTTATATGCGTGGTTATGAGTAATTATAACCACACATATTTTTTCCGCTCAGCGTAACTTAGGCAACAACAAATTCTAAAACCAACATTAGCGCTTTTAACAAAATTCAAAACTCAAAATATAAAAGTGTAATGAAATGAGATATGACTTCATAGGCGTTAGATAATGATTGAATGACTGAATGTGATTTACATATTTTAGAAAACTAAGACATTTTTCAAAATGACTAACCCACCGCAAACCCTTGCAATCAGGTTTTCATTATGGTTCATAATACGTATGTACGTGTATAAGAAATTTCTAAAAATGCATTAAATGTCTGCTTTATTGATATGTTATATTTAAGTTATATAAGTCTATAAAAATGTTTTGCTTTATACCGGCGTATAAAAATATTTCTCAATATCTTCTCAATTAACATTCGATGCTACTCTTCTTCTAACCTTCTTCGTTTGGTTAGTCTTCATCTATTTTAGAGGTTTTTACAATAATTATGGTGTTTATATTATATCATTATATCGCATACTCGTCAACCCATAAGAGGAAAACTTGTGTCACAATATTCTCAAAAAATCAAAGCTCAAAACAAGTTCGTATTGATTGTGAGATTGTTTCTTTGGGCTGTAATTTATTCACCTCCAATATTCCAGAATTTATGAAAAGGCACTTTTCAAATGAAATTAAAATGCAAAATTTGGGAAATGGTAGTTAAGAATGAAACTATGTGGGTATGGATGAAAGGAGAGTACATATTTCTATTATTATTTTATCCTTATTCTCTACTGAACATTTTTCACAATTGAATTCGCAGCACTCACTCAAAAAAAAGATTTTATAGTAACAAATCTATGGCGTATGATCCATCAATTTTCACTTTCCCAAAGAATTCTGAAGTTATTTAGAACTAACTCTGTTAACGACAATTACGATAATTAATATGAATTACGCACACAAAAACAACACACTGGTATATTAACATTGTTTACGCGAAAAGTGAATAACAAAAGCAAACATTTTTTGTTTTAATTAACAATTTATGGATTCATTACTAAACTTACAATCCACGGCATTATGTTTTAATATAAGAATATAATACAATACAATACGTGATGGCTTTTGGGACGAATCTCCGTCACGTACGTCGTTTCGTTCTCGCAGAACGAACAGAGACTCTGAACATGGCACATCGCCGAAACCGACTTGTCTTCAAGCCTACTTGACAGCGGATGACGGAAACTCGTTCCACAATCCATCATCATCCAAGCCTGTCGGAGAATTAACGAATATTAAGAAACAAACATACAATACTTAAGTACATACATCTCAATTCCTGCCACAGCAACACTTCTTGGACTATATTTTTTAAGAATTTCAAATTTTCATGTAAGACATGTAGGAATTTAAAGGTTTTTAAATTACCACACAATACCATAACACATGAATGAATTAATTAAGCATCTTTCACTTTCGTATAGTCGACGTAAAGTCGAGACGTTGCCTAAAAACTTTGATTTAACTCTAATAAAAAAAGCAGTGTGCAAATGCGGGATTACTTTTTACTCTAATTTGGAAAATTTCACATTAACTACACCGAGTTCAATAAAATGCAGATGTTTTTAATGATCGACCTCTTAGTTTTTGTATAGCTGTAGTGTAGTTGACCATACATTTTGGTTAATTTTCTTTTTCTTCTAAAATATTTATTATAATGCAGTTGTTTAAAGGCTCCAGACATTTAACTTAAACATTATGAAAGAAACAAAAACAATCATCATACACTCTGCGAAGAGTCAAAATGTTTTGTTAATAATAGCTGGTAAAATATGAAGATAATACAATAAAAAAGTGCAGTGTGTGGCTCTTCTTTTATATATTGACAATCATGTTCTGCAGCTGCGTCAGCGTAGTGCCCAAATGATTACGTTCGGGTATACTGCGTATCTGCAGCAACCAGCGCTGACATTCGATGCATTTGCGCTGCCGCTCTTCACGCGTTACATCCACGCCCAAACCGTTGGCCGCCCATGGGTCAAGATTTTCTTGTATGATTGGCAAGAAATTGGAAAGTATCACACGCAAAGTATCACATGCTCGCGTGTAATGACTAATTAGACGAGCGTGAGAAAAAATACATTCAACATTTTAAAGATTAGGAAAAACTTACAATTTATGTTGGCTCTGTAGAAGTTCATAGATTTCTGGTAAAAGTATCAAGCACAAATCTAAGTTCCAGGAAGACCTAATATAGAAAACAATTCGCGATGCAACTTATGTAATATATCTTTAAGTGAGTTTACCCAACTTACGTTTTCTCTAGAATTGCACCCAGCAAATCGACAAATACTGTGCGCCCGTTCATTTTTATAGCCTGCTTGAGAGCTCCGACGATATCATGAGATCTGAAATGGATAAATCCGTTATCAATAATCAATAATCTACTTCGATTTGATGGTAATAGCAGCACCTTGTAGAGTTTCTTATTAACTGCAAAGTCGCATGACGGTTGCTTAACTCTTGATAAACTTGCTCGTGGTATGAAGACAGCATTTGAATTTCAGAGCTATCGTCGATGTTGCTGCGATTATTAAAGCCTTTTTGATTCTACAATTTAAGTAAATCCTGATAAATACTTTTATAATGCTATAGAGGTACTACGTGGTACTTACAATGCCACTGCTTGTAATTAGTGAAGGATCTACTCGATAACTTACAGGAATCTAATAAAAAAAAAACATTATTAGAAATACTTTTAAATGTTTACAGACCTACATTTGTTGGTGTTGTTGTTGCTGTTGTCGAGCTTGTTTCGCTGTAGCTGCCAATTCTCTGCAAAAGAATTGATTAAATTAAGTCTCATTAAAATACCCTTTTTCTCATAACGAAATTCAACTTATACTCAATTTTTGTCTGATTTCTGCCACCAAATTTTGTCGACCTGTGTCGATCCTTGTGGCTAGTGCTGTTTGTTTAAATTTCAAAATTCACCATAGTTCACTTACATGAGAGTGTCGCTGAGAGGACGTCAACGACTGCTGGTGATGCGACGACGGTGAACGTAATTCCAGCGACGTTCGTGATCTTGTCGGTGGTTTCGTTATAATTTGGACTGTAATGTTTCTGCTGCGTGAATTTTCCTTGTTATTAAACTGCGACTGTGTTTCGGAGATACGCCTGCCGCCGCCGCCCTTGTTAACGATATTCGACGAGGCGGACTTTTTCAGCAGTACACTATCATCCATTTTATGCAGCTCCGTTGTGCTCATCGAGGCGACTTGATGCGACAATCTGTTACGCCCCTGAAGATTACTACTAGTAGTAGTACCATTTCGTACCGATGCAGATAAAGATGAAACAGCGATCTGCGTGCTGCGCTTTTGAATATTGGAAGACGTTTTCGACGACTTCATCGTTTTTTGTGCATAATTCTGATGCACTCCGCTGGTATTGTTGCTACTACTTACACCTACGGCAGTTCCAGACGTTGACGTTGCCTGATTCACGGGAAAATCTTCAACCATTTCGGTATGATCGTAATTTGTTATGATGGGCGGATTGCTGTCGTTCATATTATATTCAAAATCATTGTTAAACGTACTAACTAATCGCTCAAACTGGTAAATATCACGTTCGCCAGGCATTTTTAAAGAGCTGGGACCATCGCAGCCGAGACCTGTCATCTCATGACCCATTAAAGAGCTGTAACCAAAGGCAGGCGTCATAGACGAACCAAAATTATACGGCGGCGAAGATATCTTCGATTCATTGTAAATAGTATCAAAATGTGGGGCATCGTTATTAGGACCGCCGACAAAACTAGTCGTCGTATCAATACCAACACCAACACCATTGAGCACCGTTGATGAAGACAGTAGCGGCACTGATGTTGTTGATGAATTTATGTCAATCGCCGGCTCATCAACTAATTCCAGGCTAAGATTAGGTGATGATTGCCCATCGAGGCTTGGACTGCGATTATCTTCGTTCTCTTCTACTAGGCGGGACGGTTTTTGACTACTTTTGGGTACTAAGGAAAGCCGTAACTTCTGGTTACCACGCGAAAAGCTTTTCCGTGTCGTGGCATTATGCATAAAGGCGGGTGCTGGTGTATTAGACGGATTATAGAACGGAAAGACACGATCAATACTTAGAGCGTTGACAGTAACATATTCCTGTTCATAGGATCCAATAATCTGCAAGAATAAGTTCATGACTGAAGTGATTTAGAAATTTACAATTGTTGCCCCCGCTTTCTCCACTTACTAGTCTTCTATTCACGATCTTCATATCTCCCAGTCTAGTCCACGCTGATTTAATGTGATCGAATTCTCGATCTGGCTCCCAGCCGATCACGGAGACACCTGCTTCTGTGCCAACAAATAAGCATTCGCCATTTTCGCTATATTCGCAAATATTAATTTAATTAATGTAATGGATATCACAGCGTCCAAAAAACGGTCTAATATCGCATAGATAAAATATTAAGTTCTAATTAAAAAAATTCTAATCTAAAAATAAAAATAAAAAATGATTTAAATTAATTAAATTCCTTGAACGAATAAATAATTTTTATTTTAAAAGCATTTTTTTTAAATAAAATCTTTTTTTATACCATAGAGCTTTGTTTTATAACCTTACCTAAATGTAATGCATTTAATGGGATTTCCATAAAAATAGCTTCTCGAATCTGTTTTAGAAATCGCCATGCGACTTTCCAAATCATAAATGCCCACAGTACCATCTAAACGACCCACCGCCAAAAGGAACTCAAACGGATGGTACTGTATGCACGTAATTGCAGGCGCTGGCGGCAGTTCCGTGAAATCCATAATCTGTTTGCTCTTTCTGATGTCCCAGATGATGACGGATCCCTCTGTACCAGCAGATGCAATCCACAAACCATCTGGCGAGAACTTCACAGAGTTCACAGCGGCAATGTGACCACGATACGCTTTAATGCACTTATTCTGATTGCGAACATCCCAAAGTCTATTCATAAAAATATAAAATCAGATATTGTAGTTACTGCCGCACTATTATATTGCGACTATTATTAATATTGCTTAAATATGGAGAAAATTAGACGTAAATCTCCACATTGTACTGGCATAGTAATAACAAGGTGGCAACATTCGTTGCAAAAGCAAAAGCAAAATGAAAAAAAGAAAACCAAAAAATAAAAGCAGAAAAAATAAAAAACAATAAATAAAGCAAATGTCAAACTTATTTGTGACTTTTTCTTCGACTTTTGCGATACGCGGATGCGACGATTTCAAGTTTTCCTGGCTTTTGCAATATTTTCGCAATTTAATGAAGAAACAACTAATGAAGAATAAGAAGCGAAGGTGTTGAGATTAAAGGAACTGAGATTACATTTTATCAAACAAATAAAATTAATTTTGTTTAACAAAAAAACGCAAAAGATTAAAGGAGAGTTGAAAAGTGTAGGCGACTGAAATTCCATTGCAAAGGAAGTCATAGGATTACAGATTTGTATTAAAAAAAACATTCTAACTGTGGGAACAAAGTCCAATCAAAAGATCATCCAACCTAGACTTCACCACTAACAACTTGGAATAATCAGTATTTATGTATGTGTATGTATGTCTTATTTACACCGCACCTCTAAAGCTCCTAAAGCGAGTTTTAAGGATTCAAATCTTAAAAACCAAAATTAAATAATTATTTTAAATAAATAAATATATATACAATAGTATGCATAGTGTAGTTAAAGACAAAAAATATATACAGAAAAAGAAAAAAATTTTAATCTAAAAAATGTATAAAACTCAACTAAAAATTTATCCAAAAAGAAACATTTTGAAAACAGTGAACAAATTGGTTTCTGCTGGCGCATGTTTCCAACTCTGCTCGCACAAAAATTGCTGATAAAATCTGCTCCAGAAATTATTACTTTCCGCCGCTTTGGCGGTGTCATTCCTACACAAAAAAAATAAATGGTCTTGAAAATTAGATCCTATAAAAACTTATATGATTTTCGCAATCTGTAAGCATTTTTCTTTTAGAAAAATTTACTTCTATTGTTGGAGAATTTTCATACAAACTAATGTTATTGCTGTTACAAACTCAGCCGGGCTTTTATTTCGTTTGAAATAAAAAAAATTTACGTATTTTCAATATTAAATCAATCAAAAGCAAAAAACGTTCAGGAAAATACTTCTTCAGTTTACTCCTTCTGATGATTCGTCGCAGCTCCTAAATAATGTTTAAATCAATTAAATTAAATTACCAAAATAATGGTATATTTTTGTCAAATGTCAAAATGAGACTTAATCCTCCTTTGGGGCAATTTCACAATGTCCGCTTAAGTGCTAATCGGGACTTTTAAACGTCTAAATTTCTTGCAAATTGTCATTTGAAAGTCCCAAATAGCACTTAACCGGACATTGGAAAATTGGCCCTTAACCTCCTCCATTTAGGGCCAATTTCACAATGTCCGGCTAACTCCTACCGGAACTTTCAAACGTCTATTTGTAAGAGATTTTGACGTTTGAAAGTCCCGAATAGACCTTAACCGGACATTGCGAAATTGGCCTTGAATATGTCTAATAGATTTGGAAAAATCTTAGCAGCTGATACTATTTAATTTAATCAAATAAATGGTGTTCTGTTGCTAAATCTAAATCGCAGAATAAGCAAGCAAATATATTATTGCACTTATCAGATAAAATTCAAAGAATATCCCTAAACGAATAAAACTATATTGGTGCAATAAATACAATGCATTAAAATCCATCCAGTTGAACGTAAATAAGTCATTAAGTAGTAGAGGGCTGTTATCTACTCGTATCTCAAATTTACCTATCAATATTTTCAATAAATACAGCACAATTAATGAATAATGAATATAATTTTACAATTTTTTACTTGTCCTACAGTACAAGAACAATTTCCGCATGAATCTTGGAAATTTGAGGTATTAATGAATAATGAATATAATTAAATGCAAAATCAAAATTTTTTATTGAGTACAGACTTTACACTCTTTACTTTACTCTGTACTTAATAAAGACTTTCGATTTTCCATTTAATTAAATCAATACTGTTCAATACTTTATCTTTATTTCTGTCTTATCTCATCCGAATTTCGACTTTCGCGTTTGAACAATCGACAATGACCAGAAACAAAAAATCAAGGTGGACTCTTGATTATACCGAAAAACATTTTAACAAGCATTTATTATCGTCTGTTATTATATTAAATTGAAATTCATTCTAAAGTTTAGTCCCAACGACTGTTAAGAAGAGTGCCTGCCGCCAGTTGAGTTCTATAGACGTCGTTTTTAGAAAGTCAATTGGGACAAAATAATGCCAGAAGTACCACAAACCCAACTCCGTTACGATGGTCGTGTCGCTGTAATAACCGGTGCCGGAGCTGGCCTGGGACGGGAGTACGCGCTCCTTCTGGCTTCACGAGGAGCTAAAGTTGTTGTAAACGATTTAGGCGGTAGCTTTCACGGAGAGGGAGCCTCACAGAGAGCCGCTGATGTGGTTGTACAGGAAATTCGCGTTTTAGGCGGCACCGCTGTAGCCGACTACAATTCGGTGGTCGATGGTGACAAAGTAATCGCTACCGCAATAAAGCACTTTGGGCGCATTGATATACTGATCAATAACGCTGGAATTCTGCGTGATCGCAGTATTTTAAAGTTGAGCGATCAGGATTGGAGCTTGGTGAATGATGTCCACCTGAAAGGTAGTTTTAAGTGCACCCAAGCTGCCTGGCCGCACATGCGAAAGCAGAAATTCGGGCGCATCATTATGACCTCATCAAACTCCGGCATTTACGGCAATTTCGGGCAGGCAAATTATGCGGCAGCAAAGACGGGTCTCCTCGGCTTGGCCAACACGGTTGCCATCGAGGGCGGAAGCAACAATATATTCTGCAATGTGATCATTCCGACAGCGGCCAGTCGCATGACTGAGGGCATTATTCCCGAAGTACTTTTCAATGAGCTGAAGCCGAAATTAATTGCTCCAATCGTGGCCTATTTGTGCCACGAGAGTTGCGAGGACAATGGTAATGGCAATTTTTTA
This sequence comes from Conops quadrifasciatus, assembly GCA_949752815.1. Taxonomy (NCBI): domain Eukaryota; kingdom Metazoa; phylum Arthropoda; class Insecta; order Diptera; family Conopidae; genus Conops; species Conops quadrifasciatus. The sequence goes on along the minus strand of OX457081.1, from coordinate 30,813,115 downwards.
TATTTTCTTCTTTAACACTCGAAACTATGTATAATTACGATCTGCCACAGGCACCTACATTGAAAGCGCGGCTGGCTGGGCGACGAAAGTTCACTTCATCAGAGGCAAAGGCACTGTTCTGCGCACTTCGATCGAGCAAGAAGTCATCTCGCCCGAACATGTGAAGAGTGTCTGGTCAAAGGTCACTGATATGTCAGAAGCCAAACATGTAGATACAGTTACGGAAGCTTCAGCCTCATTATTGGAAGTGATAGAGAATCTGAGAGACGGCAAGTTCGATGGAACTGGAGATAGTTTCACGTACGACTCTAAAGATTTAATCCTATACGCTTTGGGTGTTGGAGCAACGGTTAAAGATGGCCAAGATTTGCGTTACCTATACGAAAGCGCCGCCGACTTTGCAGCATTACCGACGTTTTTCATACTTCCCTCCCTGCAACTGCTTATGTCTTCTGAAATTATTACCTCTGCCTTGCCGCCGGGAAAAGCTGACTTGGTCAATATCTTACATGGCGAGCAGTATTTGGAAGTTTGCGATGAATTGCCCACAACTGGCACTCTGACAACGACCGGCCAAGTGTGCGATGTCATGGACAAAGGTTCTGGCGCCATTGTCGTAGCCAATAGCCAGTCGTACGATTCCAGCGGACAATTAATTGTAAAAAATCAAAGTAGCATTTTTATAATGGGTGCCGGAGGATTCGGTGGAAAGAAGCAGCCGAGCGTCGGTGTTATACCGCTTGCTGCAGAACCGCAGCGCTCACCTGACGCTTCGATTCAGTATAAAACTTCTGAGGATCAAGCCGCTTTGTATCGCTTGTCAGGCGATTTAAATCCAATGCACATTGATCCAAATTTCTCAGCTCTAGCTGGCTATAAGATTCCGATCTTACACGGTCTCTGTACGTTGGGTTTCGCTGTGCGAGCTGTTTTGGCAAAATATGCGAAGAATAATTCGTCTTTGTTTAAGGCCGTTAAGGCACGTTTCACCGCACCAACTATTCCGGGGCAAACTTTCAAAACTGATATGTGGAAAGAAGGTAAACGTATACACTTTTGCACCTCAATCGCCGAAACAGGGAAGAAAGTTATAACCGGGGCCTATGTTGATCTTAAGGACTCTGCAGCAAAACTATAAGAAAGGATTGAGCTATCTATGATTTATCTGAACTTGAGTTATCTTCTATAGTACATAACACAATTTCAATATAATACAGCTTTAGGGTTTTAGGGTTCATTTAATTAACACTGTATGGCCGTACCAGTATATACTATGTGCAGTGATATTTTTTAAATTTACAAATAAATAAATATCCAAGTGTTTCTGAAAATTTAGTCAAATTAATGTGCGTTTTTATAAGTTCTTTTTATAATTTTATTATTTTAATAAATCAAGCAAAGAATATAATCTGATGCGTTTAGGCTTTGGGCAGAATTTTATTCAATTAGATTTGATGGAGAAAGTGTTTCAAAAGTATATTTGCAGCAAAAACCCAGAAAAAACTGAATTTAATAGCAGACTTCTCTTCAAAGTTAAAATTATCATCTGATTTAATTTAAAATAATTCATTTACAATAATTTAATTTAATTTAAAGCTAATAAAAGCGTAATTTAAGCTATTTTTAGGAGTAATGAACAAAACAACGACTCATTAAAGCAGAGAGAGTTCATTTAAGAGGTTCAATGAACTTTAATCAGCACTTTCTTTAAGAACCAAAAAATGGGAAGGTAATTTTCCACGATATTAATATGTACATAGTAGCATTAACAATTTTGTCGAAGGTTTGTCTTGTGTTTGTCTTAATAAAATAGAAACTAATTTTAAGAAATTAAGGGTCATAACCTTGAAGAATGTGCGTCATTTAATAGCACACTAGTCTGAGTGAGCTATCAATTAGCCAGATAAAGTTTCATAGCCAGATGAGTTTCGTTTTGCGTGGGACGTACATATGTATGTATATGTAGAGTCGTTCAGACTATGTTCACAAAATCAAAACAATCTACAATTTAGTAGACATTTTTAAATATGACTAAAAATTACTTCGTAGCTAAAAGAAAAACTCACAAAGTTATCACATTTGAATATAACTACGTAAACAAGGAAGAGGAAGGGGGAAAAACGCCCACTACAGCTCATTATATATATACTCGTACCTTTTTTAGAGCGAGGCGAGATTTACAAAGAATGCTATTACGTCATAATCTGTATACACAATTCGAAGCGTATTATATCGATGAATACTAATTAAGTAAATTAATATTACAAACGTTCGATAAAATTTATATTTCACATATACGAAGCAACAAAATCTTCAATGCTTCAGAGCAGTTTTTTTTAATGTAAATATTTGTTTATCGTACAATTATTTCAGAACTTTAGGCTTTATCGTTATGAAGAGATTAAGAAAAGGATAATCTAAAGCCTTTTTTTTTGTTTAATTATTTAAAAACTTTAGGCTTTATCGTTGTGAAGAGATTAAGAAAAAGCTAATCAAAAGCTCTTTCTGACCTGATTTCAATAGATTTAAATGATCATATCCATATCTCTGCAAAATATAATAAAAATATAAACAGAAATTATAAACATTTATCCGAAAACATGTGCAAGTGCTATATCTTATGATAAAGCTCTATACTGAATAGAAAAAGGCAACAGTTTTCATAGCTCAGCGAAGCAAATGGTATTTTTTTATGTAATAAAATTATTAATAGTCTCATTATATTGTGCTTATTATGTACATAACACATAATACACTTTAATCTCTTATATAAACTTACCTAACTGTTGTATCGTTGCTGCCTGATACCACATATTCACCAGACGGATTAAAATCCAATGTGCGCACACCTTTCATGTGTCCATTTAAAGTGGAGCAAATTGTTTGAGCATTGAGATCCCAGCGTCGAATAATACCGATATCATCCGCAGAGTATACAAAATCATCGTTGTATGCGAAGCGGACACATTCGATAGGTCGATTGTGTCCAGTGAGTGACTGGAAAGATGATTTTAACTTCAGTTTAATCGCAACATCAAATAAGTATGTGGAAAAAATACCATAAAACATGTTTCCTCGCCAATAGCCCAGAGATTAACGTTACAATCATGGCCACCTGTGACCAAAACACGTCCGGTTTCACCAAGATCTAAACTAGAGACACTGTCATTGTGTGCTTTTATCTCATCTAAGCGAAATCAAAGAAATTCAGTTAATTTAAGATATTTACATACATTTTTAGGTCTTTAAAACCCAAATAAAGCACATAATCGCAACCTTACAATGGATGCGTGATACGCGATACAAAGACTTCGAATCCCTGACGCAAAATATTTATAAAATGTAGTAAAAACGTTTTTAATACGGCAAATTCCAAACAATTTCCAATGTCCAAACAATTATGATAATAGTTGATTAACAAATGAAGTAAGATTCCTTCAGGATTTCATTTAATCTATATTAAATTGACTACATTCACTTTCCGTTTGTCTGTCCGTCTTCGCATTGCCTTTAAAAGGTATGAATTATGTCAAATTAAGCCCTCAGGGCATATCTTCCTCCAACGGCAACTTGAGTTTTGTCAAAGCTACATTATCCTATTTATAGAACCTTTCTATTAACCTGCCGGAACTTACATATTTTTGCTGTCAATTTTCGCGGTAATGCCATAACTTTCAGCCTCTTTTTCAGCCACTTTTTAGGCCAACTTTCTGTCTGCTATCAGCACTTTTTCCGAAGAAAACTGAATTTCCTGATTCTTCCAATACAGCCGAATATGTTGAAAAATTTCATTCAATTCACTCGATATCGCTTCTACTTTTTCTGCTTCACCGCTGTGCACAACTTTTGTTTTATTTTAATTGTTTGGTTACTATTTTGGTTACATTAAAATTGTCGTCTACAAATAACTAGAAAATAAAAGACAACCTTCCTTTTATAAAATAACAAAACACAAAAAATCCTTTCCACCTCCTTTATTGTCAAAACTTGAGTGACAAACAGACAAAAGTCACCTGAAGAATTTGTTCCAAAGGAAGGGAACAACAAGAAAAAGAAAAACAATAAATTTGAGTTACTTTCTTTCTTTCTTTCATCGATTTGCAATAGATAATTATTGAGTATAAAAGGGATGGAAAGAATCAGAAAATATTATTCATATGTTACCATAAATATGTAGCTAACTGACACGAGATGGCAACAGAGAAAGAAAAGGTCTGAGATTTCAATTATGAAAAATATACGAGCATTTCTCATTTTTAAAATAATAATATTCATTGCACGCAAATGAAGAAAAGAATTGATCGCTTTTTTGAGGAAATTCTTATATATCAAACTATAACGATATACACGTCCGTGAAATTAGCAACGATAGTTAGCAACGATTAGGGTGCTTAGAAACACCACTGGGAAATTTCACACCTACGGCAAGAAGGCTGTCACAACTAAGAAAATTTTTGGGATATCGCATTTTACTGTTTTTTGTTTCCTACAACTGGTACTTTAAAGGCGCCGTATATCGGCAAGGAATTGCACAATAATTATGAGGTTTTTATAGCAGTTAGGGTTCGACGCTCTCGATCTTTTAGCATACTTATCTTAAAAACCCGAGTTGCGTCTTTTTGCCGGGATGTGTCATTTAATAAGAAATATCCCTTGTTAGCCTTCAGCGTCGAACTGGGTTATAACGAACTGGGTTATTCATTAAAACCGTTCTTTAAAAAAAAACGGTGGGAAATTTCTAAACCCCAAAAACTATTTGACATCAAATTACAACTAAAAACAGCTTCAGCTTAATATTTGCTCAAGATTTACAAAAAGAGCGCGAAAAACTCTTTTTTGTTAGATTTAAGCAATCACATATGACGTTTCCTCGGCTGTTTTCTTTCGAAAATGGGAAATTTATCCAGAAACCTGGATAAAACCTGGGTTTTCGATTTTGTAAGAAGAAAACCAATACAGTTAATAAAAAAACACAGCTAATTAAGGTATTTAAAGTTGACCTGGCAGTACTTGCTGCAAACGTCAGTTCAATTGTGTTTTTGTTGCTCGCCGTTGCGAGTTTGTGGGTTTTTTATTGAACAATATTAAAATATATTTATTGGAGTAAACATAGCTTGAAATCATGTCCGCACGCTACGACCGAGCTGTTACCATTTTCTCACCGGATGGTCACTTGCTCCAAGTGGAATACGCACAAGAAGCGGTTCGCAAAGGATCCACAGCGGTGAGTGAATCGGCTGAATTTTTCTACCTTACCATTTTCAAACATAACCTCGAATATGTAATCGAGTTATTGGTTTCAATTTTTGTTGGTCATTGCTTGAATGAAATTATCTGTTGGTAATGACCAATAAAAATCTTCCCAGGTTGGCGTACTTGGAGCCAGCTGCGTTGTTTTAGGTGTTGAGAAGAAATCTGTGGCCAAACTTCAAGAGGAACGCACAGTGCGTAAGATCTGCCCTCTCGACAGTCATGTTGTAATGGCATTTGCTGGCCTAACTGCCGATGCCAGAATTCTTATTAACCGTGCACAGGTGGAATGCCAGAGCCACAAATTAAACGTCGAGGACCCTGTTAAATTGGAATATATAACCAGGTAGTTTTGAGTCTGCCAAAAACTAAAGTCCCAATCTTTGGAGTCATCTCATTCTCTGCCTCATCACAGATATATTGCACAACTAAAGCAGAAATATACTCAGAGTAATGGCCGTAGACCATTTGGCATTTCCTGCCTCATTGGTGGCTTCGATTATGACGGCACTCCACATTTATTCCAAACCGAACCCTCTGGTATTTATTACGAGTGGAAAGCGAATGCTACAGGTCGTTCAGCAAAAACTGTTCGAGAATTTCTGGAGAAGCAATATAAGGATGAAGACGTGGCTACTGAAAATGGAGCTGTTAAACTTGCAATAAAAGCACTTTTAGAAGTGGCTCAAACGGGTCAGAAAAACTTGGAAATCGCAGTGATGGAGAAAAACAAACAGCTGAAAATGCTTGATGCTGCAGCCATAGAAAAGTATGTGTCGATCATTGAAAAAGAGAAAGAAGAAGAAGCTGAAAAGAAAAAGCAAAAGAAATGAGGTTTGCAGGCAGATGATAAAGAATTTATATGCAGGACATTTCTAGCAGATTATAATTTCATTTCATTTTTCCATTTATGGTTGGTTAATAAAAAAGGCTCATCCTTACTGCTTGTAGAATAAACCGAAACAATTACACTGAAGTTTGCTTTTTAATTTTTTTATACTTTAGGGCATTTTCTTTTGTAGTAAATATGTTTTTACATCGATAAAAACTATTATATTTAAAAATAAGAAATATATAGAGAATTTACTAAGAGATTTCTACTAACTATACTAATCACAGTCACATTTTGGTTTACACCTACTGAGAAATTACAAGCAAAATATTAAATTAAATCACAAGGTGAGAGCTGTGATTCTCCCTCCGCCAGAAAGATCTGCATCGCCTTGAAAAGCAAAGCAATACCCAAATATTTCTTTTTTTTCATTGTCCAATTTTTCGCTGGGCCATAGAAGTTTCCACGTTTCAAATTCGTCAAGTGCTTCAAGCTCAGGGCTTCAATGATAGCAGCCTCCCGCGTGTAAGCATCAGTGGGAATGATATTGTGGAACACGTGCAAACAGACAACGCCACAGCCACTATTCCAAATATCTAAGATGCGTTTAAGCTTTTCGCTATCAGAACCACCTGTTTTTGTTTTAACGACTTCCGAGCTTATGAGAGTAATTTTTCCCTCTGTAAGTAGAGAAAAGAGTCTACTAATCTATGCGTAACCCAAGAATACACAAACTTACTGTCCAATTTTTCAATATTAGCATTATTATTAGCCAACTGATTATTCTGCAGCCGAGAATGCATCTTCATAGCATCGTAAAGGTGTGAGTATGGGCGAGATGTCTTTGCTTTGCCGACGTAGAAAATCGACTTCAGGAAACGTCGCCAAACGAGGTATTTGTCAACAAACTGCAAATTACCATGTTAAGACTCTTCGTTTAAGATTTGCGTTGGCACATATTAATATTACTAAAAAGCTTACGTCACTTTCGCTCGGTAAATTGCAGGATATACGTGGATCAATCAATAAGTAAATGAAGCTCTGCTTTAGATGGCCTTCGCGTAAGTCTTTCTTTTCTTTATTGTTAGCAAAGAATTTCGCTGATTCTGCCTCATACTTCATGAGCTCTGGAATTTGTTCAAAGGTTGTGGTTGAGCGTACGGTGCGATAAAGTTCAACGGAGAATTCTGTAAGAAAATTGTTTTCAGTACTAAAAATACATACTATCTTATGCACATAACGCACTGGCTTCACCGAACTTAAAGTTTAAGCTTGCAAATTTTCTATGAGACAGTAAATTTATAAGTTTCAGGGTAGAAAACATAATTTTTCTTTAAAACAGACGGAACTTCAACAAAAACATAGGCAGTAATGTATTTTTTCTGAATTAAAAATCATAGAGAAATGAAAACTTACTATTTTCATTAGATTTATTTATCTTTTCATTCAGCAGATGCAGCATTTCTGGCGTCTTGCGTTTATACTTAACCAAACGTTTTATATATAGACGTTTTGTGCTTTTGGTAATAGGTCCTAGAATAGGAAGTGGATTAGGCAAAACAAGCCAGAGTCATACCCACTTACCCGGTGGCTCCCCAAAATTCGTCAACTCCGCACGCAAAGCATCTGTATCGTAGTCTATTGGTAAGGTAAAATTCGTTGATTGAGTTGTAACGGATCTATTGAAACCATTAGGACTTCTAAACAGAGAATAAACAAACCTACATTTAATTATTAAGGTAAACTAAGGTCAACCAATTTTAAAATTTGTTTATAAAGGCGTTTGCAATTGTCTAAGTGAGCATGTGGCAAACGCTTTTAAAAATTAGTTCAACAATTTTAAAAAGTTATAGTTTGTCGGGCTGAGGTCACCTATTATTTGGAGTTCTATGTTCTGCCATCTTGTTGCCTCGATTTCGAATAAGTTTTCTTTCGTAGAAGACCAAACCGTTTTCGGTGTCAGTGTGAACATAGTCTTCGGTCATTTGCAGAATATACTCCCCGCATTTGGGTGAATGTATAAAATCAACATTATCAGGTACGGGAAGCTCACTGTTATTTTGTATTTTTATTTCCGATACAGTCTGATAAGTTGTATCAGATTCTTCATAGGATTCTGGAGCGGCCGTTCGAGCTTGTCCCAAACTTTCGATTAATTTACTCGACGGATTACTTTCTATATTTTCGGGAGCTAATTTAAAGGGTTGAGATATTTTTTCCGGCAGAAGAGCGTACTGAGTATCACCAATCGGGGATGATAAATCGCTACCGCCATCGTCGCTTTCGACTATGGCGACATGCATATCTTTAGATTTGCTTCTGTTTAATATTGTATTCTCGAAATTAAATTCATCGCTCTGCATCATGCTATCAATCATTTCGTCAATGTTGTTGTATTGCCTTAAAATCGCTGGACGTTTAGTAGATCGTTGCACCTTCTCGCGCCATTCTGTAATTAACGACGTACGAGAGCTCTGTGCCAAACAACCATCTCTAGAAAATTCTTGTAGGTTCTCCTCAGTTAGTGTAAATATATTAATAGGTTCCAGTGTGGTTATTGACTGCGGAATTATACTGATGAAAAATACTTGTAAGTATCTTCATATTTAATTACCTTTTCTTCTTGATTTTCCTGCCATGTAGTTTTATTTGCCAGTTCAAACTGCTGTCGATTATTGCTTTCTTCCAAATCCAAAGCTGGAAATTTTGGTTGAGGCTTATGTCTTCGATGTGTTATGTTGATATAATATGGAGAAGTGACGTCGTAATTGTAATGTAGTTTATTTGGTGTGTACTTATTTTCTTCATTCTCACATGAAGCTATTGGATAAACATCTTGTCTGCAACGGTTTGGTGTACATCCTGTCTGCTGTTCCCGCTGCAATCTTGTTACCGCAGAGTCTTTACATAGCGTCACAACTCCACAGTTTTGTTTACTTTGATATTTATATTCAAATATGTGATCCCGTATTAACTTCACTACAACAAAGTGGCACTCTTCGATAGCATACAAAATCGCCGTTTTGCGTTCGTCATCAGCTACACTCCAGTCGGCTCCATGTTGCTGCAAATGGTTTCGGTAACCGTCAAATGAAATAATTGGCTTCGCACTTACCAACAGCATTTTTACAATTTCCACTCTTCCATGAATGGCAGCCACATGCAGAGGAGTCATATTATCTAGAGTGCGCACATTTACATTTCCTGTGAGAAACAGGTATCACGCTTAACGTTTACAAACAGAACACTTCTTAACATTCTTAACTTACTTGCACATTGTATAAAGCGTTCTGTAACTTCTATAGCCAATTTGTAGTTGGGCATGCCACAAGCATAGTGCAGGGGCGATATACCGCGCTCTTGTTGTACGAAGCTTGGGTCAGCATGGTAAACGTTGAGTATTTTAAAGATCACCCTAAACAAAAAAGCATCAATATTTCGTTCCCGTAAAATTGGTGAGCTTTATTATACTTATCCTCTTCATCTTCCAGTGCATCTAATAGACACAAGGCCAAAAAATTTGATCTTTTTTCCATTTGTTGATTAAAGCTGCGTACAAACAGAATGCGTAAATTTTGTCGTACTCCGACAAGATTTTGTCGGACTCCGTTTTGGTGTACGAACAGAACACGATGCGACACAAAACGTGTTTGTTTATCTATCGAGAGCAAGGTGCCATATTTACAGAAAAGGTTAATTTTTTGGAAAGTTTTTCCTTCAAACTTTCAACGGTCTAACAATAACTGGTAATCTGAACTCTGGCAACTCCAAAAATTGTAGAAATGAACTCACACACCCACAAAACACTAACACCAGTAGGACATTTTGTAAATTTTCACAACGCATCCGACTCCGTATTCTTTGTCGTTCCGTATGTAAACAACGTTTTTTCTCTGTCTGTACAGCTCCATTGAATTCTGTGTAATACAAGGGCTCCGTACGCATCCGACAAAATTTACGCATTCTGTTTGTACGCAGCTTAAGGTGAGTCTGTCTTTCGGAAGAAAACAAACTTTAGTGTTAAACGTTGCCAACTAAAATGATTGTTTGATAGAATGCGCGGCTTAATAAATTCATTCTATACATATTTACATATGGTTGGCTGGTGGAAAAAGAAGATGACAAGCCTTCGCTTAGGTCAGATTAGAAATAGATTCAACCCGAACGTGTATTCATTTTTGTCTTAATTCTTATAAGAGCCTATGTAATTTTGACATTTGATTAAGTGTTTAGGGTTTTGTGTTTCCAATTATGTTCAAGGCAAATGGTTTCTGTAAGATTTTCGTTCAATTTAAAAATGACTGCGAGACTTACATTTTAAAAAATTTTATGATTTTTTTTTTTATTTTATGATGGATTTTGGAAGGAATTTTCGTCATCCATCGTTAAGTTTTTATATCTTAATTTTTATATACTCAGGCTACGAAGCAGGCATCAAATCCTGTAACTTTTTTCCCCGCAAAGAGCACTAATTGCTTGTAATTCCAACCAATCATTCATCTGAGTACAGATAGCCCCCGTACACTACAGTTGTGACCTTGTTAAAATGACGTGTTATGCTTATCCTTCTTAAACGGAGAAAAGAACTAGCGCAAAAAAACTCTGTTACTTTTTACTGAAAAGTCCGTGTTGTGTAATAGTTTTTTGAAATTTGCCAACCTTGTTATACCATGTTATACGATGCTTACCTTTACTTCACGCGATCAGAGCTATGTACTTCTTTTGGGAGATCGATTGAGATGTGAAACATATATTTGTCGTGCCACGCCCGTGAATTTTCCAGTACATTAAAAAATTTATTCATTGTTAAAATGCTTATATTATTATATCTAATCTAATGTCAATTTAAGCATAAAAATTTAATGATTGAATTCAATTGGTTTATGATTTAATTGTAGCTTGTCAGCATGTTCTTTTAGATTTGTTGTTGATTATTAATTAGTTGTCACAAGAATTTTGAATAATTATTGTGTATTGTGTCAACAGTAATTTTATGATTTTAATAAATCCATCAATGATGATGGATTCATTATCCATTCAATATGTCTGCAATATTATTAGGTATTTTTCTATTTTGTATGACGCTTTTATAATATTTAGCCGAGTCTTTAGCTGTACGTTCCTTATTTGGACTGTTCATATCCACATAATACAAGCCGAACTTTTCTCTATAAAGAAAAAAAAGATAACGAGAGTTCCATATTATGATAACGGCTAACCAAAACTCACGTATAACCACGCTGCCATTCAAAATTGTCAATTAAGCTCCAATGAGTATAAGCAGTTATATTGCAACCACTATTAATTGCATTTAGAACAGCCTGCAAATGACTCTAAATACCAATTAATTATATACATTAACAGTACATATAACACCATTGTAGATATATACTTTCAAATTTGTTAGTCACTTACCTTTAGATAAACAATTCTTTCAGAATCATGTAACTGGCCATCATCTGACCATCCGTTTTCGGTGACGATAACTTCGATGTTATCGTATTGAGTTCGAATCCATCTTATCAGGGATAGATTGTATTAAGTTGTTAATCGCTGTACGTCTGGCTTTATGTACTTACTTTAACAAATCCTCTAATCCCTCGGGAACGCAATACAACCATTTCGATTTTGCTCGTTTCCATTCAATATCTATCGTAGCGTTGAGTTCTGAATCATATTCCCAAGACGGCACCTCGCCGATGGGAGATGATGCTTTTTCTATATAGCGCGATGTATAGTAATTTAACCCCAAAAAATCCCCTGCACCTGTGATTTTATGAAGCCAATTTTGATCAAGAAAAGTCAATCGAGAAAAAGCTCTTCCTTCCTTTATACTATTCCTTTCTATGTCAGTAATCATGGTGGCTGGATAATTTCCCGAAGAGCTAAATATTGGATGAGCTAACCAACCCAACTACACACACACACACACATTCATACATGGAAACATATACATAGTTGAGGCGTATACAGTGAATGTAACTATTTTACAAATTTACCATATACTGCATTCCACGATCAATAACGTTCTCTTCATTATTTTTAGAATAATAATAACGGCTACTGAGTGAAATGCCAACTTTTCCTTTATGTTCACGGAAGTACTTTGACTTATATAGACGATATGTCGCGGCATGTGCTTTGAGTGTTGTGTCCATACAGAGATAGTCTGCAATGCCAGGAGCATGAATCATAGGCGGATAGTTGGCCTTGCCGTATCCCGGAATGCAGTAATCGAAAGGCTCGTTAAATGTAATCCATATTTTTACACGGTCAGCAAAATTTTCAAATAGTGTATTAGCATAGTATTTAAAATACTTAACCATTAGACCATTGGTAAAACCCCCAATTTTGGTCAGCTCTTCAGGCATATCATAATGGAACATTGTCACCATTGGTTGTATATTATTACTTAGCAATTTGTCGATTATCATGTTGTAATAATCAATTCCTTTCTGATTTGTTGAAGATACATCACCATTAGGTAGAACTCTTGACCAAGATATAGAAAAGCGATAATGTTGAACCTGAAAATTATGTTTTTGAAAATATTTATGTTTATTCATAATAAATACTTTAAGTTCTTTTAAAGCCGCCAGATCTTGGTCGAAGCGATGATATGAATCCGCGGCAATGTCACCATTTGATGCATCATCAATCATCTCAGGATGAGCGTGAGTAAATGTATCCCAAATGGAAGGACCTTTCCCGTCTTCGTTCCATGCTCCCTCGATTTGATAAGCAGCAGTTGATACACCGAATGAAAAGCTAGCGGGAAATGCGTCTCCATCAAATCTAGGCTTAAGTTTACATTCTTTTTCGATGTTTGGTAAAAAAACATCGTGGGCATCTAAGAGACCAAAAAAGCTGAAGAAGGATTTAAAATCTTATATTCAATATAAATAAAAGTAAACTTATAGTTTTATTTACCACAGAATTATAAGTGAAAGAGTTTTCATCATTATAAGTCAATGAACAGACAGAGTAAGTTCTACTCTGATAACGAATTATATAAATAAATGCAACATGAGGCGGTTGATTAATGCTGATCTATTGTTTTAAAGTACTATTCCGCATCTACTGATATCATTGTAGAATAAGAGAGTTTTTTTTTTAAATATGGGTTTATATTAATATGCTTAATTGTAATAATAATAACACAATACAAGGGTTTTTATCTTGTTTCTTGCAAAAACACACACCTGCAAATAATAAAACGTCTACTTTTTCCATTAACCACATTTGTGTTGAAAAGAGAATAAACGACCTAATTTGAATTAAAATGTGAGCCGAACGAAGTACAAATTCTGTTTTTGCTCTCATATCGTATTGTAATCGACCCTGAACGTAGTACATTAACTAGTAGTAACGTAGTGGTAGTATTTAGTGCGAAAACAAACTTCAACATCCCTGGCATGTATAGACAGAAGAATACAATTTTTGCTTTCTACTGTGAATGGGCCACGGCCGACTTCGTGTTCTTCGTAATTTTGTTTTTGTTTTCTACACACTTCCAATCTGTCTGTGCAAAGATATTTCTTCGTTTCCGTACTATTATCGACAGAGTTAATTATTTCTGCTTTTCGTTTGCGTCGGATTGCGTTCTCACCTGTATGATTTTTCCGGGTTGGTGTAAGCGTTAACAGTAAAAATAAAGTGTTTTTAATTTATAAAATCAATGATGCAAGAATATGAAAATCCTTATTCAAACACTCCACAGGTTAATATTTTTAAAGAAAACATATGACCTGAAGAAAACAACAATACAGTGTTGTTTTGTTGCAAAATTTGTAACATCTGCACAAGCCCAAAGATATGGTAAAGAGTTTAAAAAAAGAGAACGAAGCTCTCTTATTGTATATCAGTATAGATATATATAGTATATACTCTATTTTCTGAGAAAAAGGTGTACTTATTATAAACATTTCCTGTCTACAATTGTTATTTGCTCATTCCTGCATATATATTTTATTTAATGTTGCCTCAGGAGAGTAGACAAAGTCAGAGTAGGTGACAAGTATTATTAAAAATTGAACATATTTCTGAGAAAAATCCATCTAATATTTATCAAGTTTAAAAATTGCTAAGAGAAATTAGTTGTGTTTTTATTATAGTCAATACTACAAATGAACTCTTGAAGAATTCAATCGTCAACAAACTGAAGCAGCAACTGCAGAATTAAAAACCAAAATTTACAAGTTCATAAATTTTTACAGAAAAAAGAAGAATTAGATAAAAAGTTGAAGAAAAACTTGTCAAAAATGGTAAGTTGCAAATGAATATTTTTACAGGTATCCCCCGTACAACACGGTAGCCACGTATTGGGTTATGGAAATTCGTGTTAAACCGGGAGAAGAGCTAGTGCAAAAAGCAATAAGTTACACTGTTGCCAAAATGAGCGTAATGAAAAATCATTTTATACACGTATAATAAAACCGTTAGTGTTGTATGAGGGTGTGTATAAAGGATAATTAACCAACCGTGTTAGAGCTAAACCGTGTTATAATAGTACTGTGCTATATAGGGGTTACCTGTTTACTCGTATTTCTTGGGTTCTACACCTACGACTTTTTAATATGATTAAAACATAGACGTCCGTAGGTAAGGAAATAATTGAAGGGCTTTTTCAAAACGAAACTTTTTGGGTTGGCATAAATATTACATCACTCACTCAAACCTCTTGAAACCATTCACACAAAAAAATGTGTTTGGTTTGAAAACAACCAACCAAACAAAGAAGTGAATCATACTGAGAGAACCTTTTTAGTAGGTTAACCTTATTAATAGGTCCATTCCTTTTTATTTGGAGATATTTACAGGTTATTTACATTATAAATGCAATGCAATTCTTATGGATAAAGAAATTTTGTTATCCGAAAATTATCAAGGTTTTGAAAAGTTTGGTATCTAAATTGAATGAAAATAAGCAGCTCGTACCATGAAAAACTCTTCTCATTATTAACACATTGTTTTCTGAATTGGATCTAATTTTAACATTGTTTTATGAATTGGTCCTTCAAACTTAAAAAAAAAACTTTAAAAAGGCGGTCCATATATTGATTGAATTAACTGTTAAATATATACTATGTTACGGATAATGTGTTTAACGTATTACATTTACTGTTACTTTATTAAAATACCGATTATGTATGTAAATACTTGTAAATATTTCTATACAAATCTAGTCCACTCTATCAATAAACTCCATTCATTGTAATTCGTTTTTGACAGTGAAAATTAGTCTTCTCTTTCTTTTATTTTTTCACCTTTCGCTTCTTCGCTGCAAACTGTTCAACCATCTCAATACTGTATTTAACAGAGTTCGCCGATAGTCACTCGCCGAGGAGCACAGAAAGCTAAAATTCAAACACGCGCGATGGTCAAGTCATCAGTTGAGAATCGCAAACCGAACGCAGCGCTACTCGAGGCTAAGCGAAGAGCAAAAGTGCTAAAAATGCAAGAACAAGTACATCAGGATCAAGTTGTTAAAGATATTTTCCAAAATGTAAGTAATATTTTCTTACTTCTTGACAACATTCGCATAATTTTTAGCAATTTGGTTTATTAATCAACAAATAAATTTCTTTAATTTTAGGCTGTAAGTGCTAAAAATATGTTACAAGGCCACACAGGTATTGTCTACGATGAGTCTATGTCCCAACATCGCTGCCTCTGGGACGACAAACATCCAGAGTGTCCAGAAAGATATACCCGCATACTGTTCAGGTAAGAAATTACATATATTATGCAAGTTCTATTCCGGAAATAATCTACTTCAACTTGACCTTTTCGCTCCACCAATACTATACATTACGCGAAAATAAGAATTTTTTAGAAAAGTTTTTAGAAAATATTTATACAAATGAAGTTTTATTGTAATTGGGGTAATTATTTGAAATGGCAAAATTTCCACATCAACATTTACAGACATTTTTATAAAAACACACAAGTAAAATCAATAAAAAACAACTAACCAACCTACCCACCGATTTTTTGTCTCGCTCTTTCTCTAAAGTTCCGGCTACATACAAAAAGTACCACGTTGCTGTAAGCCAGCCCTATATACTCTTAGAGAGAGCATGTAAAATTGCAATGAAATTGCATCAGATATTAGCGCTCTCTTTTGGGACGACAACGTTCGTCCGTTGCCACCCTGGTGTAAAAATTCACAAAATCAGCATCTATCACATTTCAAAAAAGCCAAAAATTCATGTAATATGAAGAAGATTACTTGCGCGTACACGTTCCATTTCATCATTAGCGCCTTATATACATAAATCAAAATTTTATTTATTTTTTTAATTTTTACTTTGGATAAATCGAAACGAGGAAAATATATTCATACATTTTGTTCTAATTAATTTTTTTTTAAATGAAATAAATCCATATTTAATTATTTATTTATTTATATGCGTCATGAAATAAGTAAAAATTATTCATTGCATTTATTTGCAAAATAAGTATATCTTTAATTATTTATTTATTTATTTATTTTCATAATAAAATAAATAACAATTGTTCATTGTAATTTCTTTCTTAGTTAATTATAAAAATGTTATATATAGTTTTGTATTTTTGTTTTATTGCAAAAGCGAATATTAAAGTTTCATTCGTCAAAGGGATTTAAAAATGGGATCAACCCTAAGCAAGCACCTTCTCACACATTTCCATCCATCCATGAATTCACAAAAGAGAGAAATTGCACACGTTGGCAATTGACCAAATTCTCAATATCAGGGAAAACTGTACCAATGAATTTACGAGTAACGCCAGTCTCGGCGAACGCACTTTCAAATTTAGATTTTGGTTACAATATTTTGAGGATGTGCCACTACTAACCGTAACTAGTGTTCTTTCTTTACTACTTTTTATACCAAATATAAGTTCATCTGTTTTTAGAGCTGCTTTTCTTTGCCCTTATTTATTATAATTATAATTTTTATATTTATAATTTACTAGCTGTTGCCCGCAACTTCTTTCGCGTGGAATAGTGCTCGCTCTAACTTTGTTTGATTAAATGATATATGTACATATGTACACATCACAGTCGTTCGCTTGCAGTATGTATATGTACATACTCGAACATATGATATACACTACACTTTTTTATTTGGATAGGAGGGGCTCGTTATAGGGTTTCCTTGATAACTCGAGGGTCCCAGAGATACTTCTTGCTTGTTTGTGTCTTACCACGATATAAATTCATTTATTATTGACATCTATTCTGTCCAGCACAATGTTAACTTAATTTAAAATTGAGACTGAATTCCCCTACAATCCTTTATCCCCTATTTAGAGGTTGACTTTTTATAAAATAGCAATAGTACCCTATGTCGCTCGTCAGAGTTCCAGCTATCTCCACACCAAATTTCACCAAAATCGGTGCAGCGGTTTAGCCGTAAAAAGGTAACAGACAGACAGGCTTACTTTCGCATTTTTAATATTAGTATAGAGTATAGATTATAATTTCATTATACATATATTCATAAATTTTTTTTTTAATTATATACGATATTTTCATAATATAAATTGAAGAAAACTTCTCAACTGAAATGACTTTGGAAACAATCATTGATGTTTTAGAATTAAGATGCAAATACACTATGTACATATATCAGAAAAAAAAAACTATATTTCTAAAAAATGCATACTTCTTTGTGTACTAAATTAAAATACATAAAATGTTCGCCGTAGTAACAATAGAAGCAATCTTATTTTAATCTTATTTAGGGTCAATCGAGATATTTATTCCCTTTATATGAATTTGATTATTTTGTTATTAGGAAAAATGGCCGATTTCACCGATTTGTTGTTTTGAAAATGATCACTTTGAGATTAGAAATTTGTTTATTTTAGAAAATGATCACTTTTTAATTAGAATTTTGTTGTTTTTTTAAGATTAACTGATAAATACGTTATATACAATAGGTCAGATACGTGCACAGATAACCGCAGTATAACACGAAATAAGCAAAAGAACTTGGGAATAGTATAATATAACAAGGACATTTTTACGTTTAAAGAAATATAGACATTGTTAACAAAATATATAGGCTTGTACAAAAGGATGAGGAAGGGAGACTTGTTTTTGGAGCCCTTTTATAAGCTACCAAAATAAACGCTGCAATGCTTTAACTTACATTGCTTTTGTGTTTTATTTTATTTAACTTTCTTCAACTTTCAGGTGCAATGAACTAAATTTAATAGAACGTTGCAAACAAATTCCATCGCGAAGAGCGACTAAAGAGGAAGTAATGATTCTTCACACCGAGGATCATTTTAATTTACTACAAAAAACTTCCGGTGTAAAAGATGAAGAAAAAATGGAAGATCTGAGCTCTCAATACGATTCAGTCTACATTCATCCGGCAAGAGACTTTAATTTAACTCCATTAAAACGCAGTTAGTTATAAATCTATTCGATCTGATTTAGACCACATTTGAATTATCACTGCTGGCCACTGGCTCGACAATTGATTTAATCAATAGCATTGTTGGTGGAAGTGTTCAAAATGGAATGGCCATCGTGAGACCGCCTGGACATCATGCCATGAAGGCTGAATTTAATGGGTATGTTATATATATAACATATATATATAACATGTTATATATAACATGGGTATGGGGTCAATTTAACATATTAAATATACATATGTATATGTTAAATTGAATGTTATCCCTTTTATGATGACCTTTATCCGTTTTACTTTGGCGATATTTAATCATATATTTTGTAGATACTGCTTTTTTAATAATGTAGCTATTGCTGCGCAGCACGCTTTAAATTCCCTGAAACTAAAAAAGATA
Source organism: Conops quadrifasciatus (assembly GCA_949752815.1). Taxonomy (NCBI): domain Eukaryota; kingdom Metazoa; phylum Arthropoda; class Insecta; order Diptera; family Conopidae; genus Conops; species Conops quadrifasciatus. The sequence goes on along the minus strand of OX457081.1, from coordinate 30,794,226 downwards.
CTTATTATTGATTGGGATGTACATCATGGTCAAGGCACGCAGAGATTTTTTTATAATGATTCAAGGTATAATATCATTTACTCTATACTATACTTCTTCTTCTATTCTATATAACAATTTCTTTTACTTTCCTGCAGAGTACTTTACTTTTCCATACATCGCTTCGAGCATGGTACCTTCTGGCCTAACTTAAAAGAATCCGATTACGATGCAATCGGCCAAGGCCCTGGTTTGGGCTACAATTTTAATGTTCCCTTAAATAAGACCGGGATGGGCAATGGTGATTATTCGGCGATATTCCAACAGCTTCTCATACCGGTCGCTGTTGAATATCAGCCGGAGTTAATTATTATATCAGCCGGTTTCGATGCAGCACTTGGTTGTCCCGAGGGCGAAATGGAAGTTACTCCTGCCTTCTACGCACATTTAGTCAACCCGTTGCTGCGAATTGCCGGCGGACGTGTGGCAGTGGTGCTCGAAGGCGGCTACTGTGTCGAATCGTTGGCGGAGGGTGCTGCGCTGACGTTACGTGCTCTTCTGGGCGATCCTTGTCCGAAATTAGTTGAGAAATTACAGCCGCCCTGTCCCACAATCCAGGAGACCATACTAAATTGTATTTTTTCTCATCGCCCATATTGGAAGTGCCTTCAATTGCAAGCCTGCTACACCATGGAAGATTTGAATAATGTAAATCCGCAGTCAGATTTGCATAAAGTAAGCCGCAGCTTCATTGGCGGGCCGCCGCTGCCGGACCGTTTTCCAACGCGTGGCACAGCGCCCAAGCATTTGCCAGAGGTTGTCGAACGTAAACTGAAACGTTTAAGTTTTTTAAAAGCAGGTTTGTGAACCGACTACAACGTTGTGAAGCTCAGCCTCTTTGACAGAATCTATCTATTCCCCAGAGACAAATCTGTTTGTGCCAAATGTGCGCGTTTGTTATGTTTATGACGAGTTTATGCTGCAGCATGCCAATACCTTCGAAGAAGGGCACCCCGAGCAACCAGAACGCATTAGGAAAATCTATGAATTCCATTGCGAATACAATTTGTTGTCTCGTATGGAAAAACTGCCTTCACGATCGGCCACAACGGACGAAGTGTGCTTAGCGCACACACGCTCGCATGTGAATTTCATTCGGCGCATTGGTGATGGCAAGGATGAACTTCAGGGCATTGGAGCCAAGTACAACTCGGTCTACTTCCATCAGAAAACCTTCGAGTGTTCAACACTGGCGGCGGGTTCTGTACTGCAAGTGGTCGACAAGGTGCTGAGAGGGGAGGCGCGCAGCGGTGTGTGCATCGTGCGACCGCCGGGTCATCATGCGGAGGCTGATTTGCCGCATGGGTTTTGCATTTTCAACAATATCGCGATAGCGGCACAGTACGCAATACGAGACCACGGCCTCAAACGGTAAGTTCAGTCGTTGATGAATGCTAAAGACGACGACGCCAAACCCCATTCTGTTCTCTTAGAGTGTTGATTGTCGACTGGGATGTACATCACGGCAACGGGACGCAACACATCTTTGAAAGCAATCCTAATGTTTTGTACATAAGTGTTCACCGCTATGACAATGCTACATTCTTTCCCAAGAGCACGGACGCTGATTATGATGTTGTGGGCAAAGGTGCTGGCGTAGGCTACAATGTGAACATTCCATGGAATAAGGTTCGTATCCAATCCATACATTGCCGAGTTAATTTTTAAGGGGAAAATTTAAAATTAAAATACAGAAGGGTATGGGCGATATGGAGTATGTTATGGCTTTCCAGCAACTAATCATGCCGATCGCTTACGAATTCGATCCGGAGTTGGTGCTAGTGTCTGCCGGCTTCGACGCTGCGATTGGCGATCCGTTGGGCGGCTGTAAAGTCACTCCCGAGGCATACGGTCTCTTCACACACTGGCTGTCTGCGCTGGCAAACGGCCGCATAATTGTATGTCTTGAAGGTGGTTACAATGTCAATTCGATATCCTACGCTATGACCATGTGCTCGAAGGCATTGCTGGGCGATCCATTGCCGCAGCTCAACGGGTCCGCTTTTGTCACAACGCGATCATCTGCGCCCACAGCGGCCTATTTGAGCTGTATTGAAACATTACGCTGCTGCCTGGCGGTGCAACAGCAACATTGGAAGAGTTTGGCTTTTAATAAACGTCTGCCGAACGCAGTAATCAGCAGCGAGAACAACAACGAGGATTTTCTTTCTGCTACTTTGAAAAAGTTAGATATCGCAAAGGATAGCGCCGTTGTGGGCCCAGCCACGAACGGCGTGAATGGTTTCAACGAAGATGTGGCCTTGGAGGCCAGCAGCAGCAAACCGAAAGTGAAGGTAAAAACTTTGACAGAATTTCTCGTTGAGAATCTAGAGGTAATTTGGGAATGGTTCATTCATCACAAAGTGTGGTATTAATCAATTTTCAATTTTATATGTATCCACGCGTTCTACGCAATTCATCTACAAACTTTTAAAAAAATTCATGGGTTTTTTAAAAAACAAGGCATTACAAAATAGCGAAATGTTTGCCGTTGTTCCATTAAAAACATGTCCACATTTAAGACAACTGCGTCCAGAGGAGGCGCCCAAAAGTAAGCTGCGTGTGCTGTGTTGTTCTTGTTTGACTTTTCAAGTGTGCAAGTTTCTGTTTGCGTTTTTGTTTTGTTACTACTATTTTTGTATTGCGTTTGCGCTTGTTTTTAGTTTGTCATTAGTGCAAAGAAAAATGTTTATATTTACTAAGGTTGTCTATGCAAGCTGATTGTTGCATAGAATAATGAAGGCATCTTTTAACCTTCACATACATACATAGAATATATGTACATAGTCCATCAATTCATTCATATTGTCCGGCGCCACTGCTGGCGTTGGATTATTTGCATCTTCAAGCAGATATAATCCTATTTAACATTCATCCAATGCAAGAAACTGATTTTTAAAAGCTTCCAGAAATAAATTTGATTTTTTCATATATGTATTTTATTCGAATTTTGTAAGATTATTAAGCATTATTCTATTTATGCGATTCTATTACTATTTTAACATTTTAACGCATATTACTCACGATAGTACTAATAAAAGAATTTGTTAATTTTTGTGTTACATCCAACACTGTAAACAGCTATAAATACAACCACATCCTGCAGTGAATGCTCCTCAACGGCTGAGAACTGGATATGCTTAACCTGCTACAAGGTGCTTTGTGGTCGTTACGTTTTGGAGCATATGTTGTATCATAACATTGAGACGCAGCATCCGTTCGCGCTCAGCTTTAGTGATCTGTCCGTGTGGTGCTATCCGTGCGAGTCCTATGTCGACAACAGCATACTCTACGTTTACAAAAACCTGGCGCATCGACATAAATTCGGCGACGACCTGGTGTGGTCCTACAGTACTGAGAAGAACACCGGCACCGAAGAAAACTATTGCTATGTGGAATTAAAGAACACCAACTGACATTACATGTTGGCGTTTTTACAACATTTACAGAACGTATACTGTAGACTAATGCCGCCGCCATTGAAATATATTTTTCGCCTTATTTCACAATACCTTTGGCCGTTGTTAAAGCATTTTTTCTGCACTCTTTTTTGACAAACTAAGAAAACTTAGATGAATATTTTTACAAATTTTTTATAGCTAAAAAATATAGTAATCTTTTAACACAAGTTTTTCTAGTTTCTATCAAGCTCTCTTTTCTTTCTCTCTCGTCTAAGATTAACCAAAGAATTAATGAACATAAAAGACAAAATTTGTATTCTTTTATTACGAAATTGTTTTTTGTAAACCGATAGAGCTCAGAAAATTCAATTCAATATTTCAGCACAAAATATTGTTTCTTATTATTTAACAATCCAATTATTGTTGACTATATACATATATAAATTTTATATCTCATCGTTATTTCTTGCGAAAAATACAATGATCGCAAGAATTGCTAGCCCACTTTCAACTAAAGGTATTTAATAAATAAGAAATTTTATCGGCCGATAAAGAAAATTAGGGCAACTCTAAATAAGTTTCAAAGTGTAAGAAATCATATGGCTACTATGGTTTGTTTGTATTTACCATATACATACATACACGAAATATGTGAGCACATATTTATTTTATGATGCATATTTAATACAATGAATGTACTATATTAGAAAATAATAAATTATTAGTATACAAAATGAAAGAAGTTTCAGATTATAGCTGAAATTTGTATTAATATTAAATGTAATGAAAGGAATGGAAAAATAAATGGACCAGCAAATTGTGTTAATAATAATCTGACGAGTGTTATACAGCCCGGTAACACAACAAATTTTCCCCCGTCCCCCCTGTTCTCATATGTATTGGTTATGATTTCTGGTGCAATAAAAGACAGCACAAATCGAAGATATTGATTTGTGAAGTGCTTCCAAACCATCTTACAAATGTAAGTTACATTTGAAAAAATAGCAGCAGTATTTTTAGCATAAAATATAGAAGTGTGTATATTATATGTACTTGTATCCATAAAATGATAATTTCTTTTCCCATGATAATATTTTACCCATGCAAAATAGGCAAGCATTGAAAGAGATAATCCTTCGCTGTCCTTTAAATGCTGAACTATTTTCTCTTGAACATGTTACTTAAACGACGCCTTGGTGGACTATTCTGTAAATGAAGAAATATAAAGTTTTGATTTCTGAGAAAAAGGTCTTAAAGATTTCTTAATCTTAAAGATGCAGCTACAGCTTATTATTAAATATAATAATATACCGAAGTAAACCTATTTAAAAATTTATTTTTGAACAAAACGAAAGACAAATAATTTATAATATTTAAGATTTCATTTAGAAGACTAGAGCTTTATAACAAATTTAACAGAAAATATTTGAATTATTTATGTAAAAACCGATAACATATTTTTCTTTATACATATTATTTATTTAAATATTTGATAGTTATTTAAAAGGAGTATTACTTAATTATTCAAGCTGAATAAATTTTCCATTATTTTTGAAAATACTAAAACATGTTTCTGATCCATCAAATCCGAAAAAACCTTAAGATGGCACATTGCCGAAACCAAAATTTACAGGGGGGATGACGAAAATTGGTTCCAAAACTCATAATCATCTAACCGTGTCGGAAAACTTAACGAATATAAGAAAATACCTCCTTGAAACTTTTCTTATAAACTCAAAATTTCTGAAAAAACCCTTTTTGTTGCAGAATCCTTCGTTGCAAGGCCTATTAATATTGACTTTACAGGACATTTTATATTTATTTTCAGATGATGCTAAAATTCTGCAATTCTGTAATATGTTTATTACAACCGTAATTTGTAGATGTATAAACTAAAAATCGTTCTCGATTGATTGCATGGATCAAATCAAACACAAGAGTGCTATTTAATCCGCCATATATTTTTCGGAAAAGATTTCGGTAAGATCACAAGATGCTATAATTTGAATATTACAACAATGGTATTTGCTACTATATTACAACAATGATATCTATATCATGACCTCAATGCTCTTATTAATAAAGGTGGCTTACGATTATCCGTTGCAAATAACATCATGAGATATCGAATAAATCATTTAAAGTACAATTTATGGGATTTATTTTCAACATAGGGCCGTTCAAAATCATTACTCTGAACACAGAGCAAGCATATCTTTACCATCTTTTGGGGGAAAGGGCGATGACTATAATAACGATTGCAGTAAGCGATGCCAACAGCACAAAACTCAGAACGACACGCGTGGTACAATTCATTTGAGACCACATGCGTGCCAAATCCAAGAGAGTTATAGTTTGATTTGTCAGCAGGATTATGTCTTCATCGTAGCCCTCTTGCTTCACATAAATGGACGATTTGCGCACGTACGTTGTGTTTATCTTGGGGATCTTGCGATTGTAAATAACACTGCCACCGTAGATGGTGCGCGAGTTGTAGGAAGACGAAATGGAAGACAAGTTCTGAGCGCCGACTGCCAAACTGGACGACATAGAAGACATGGTCATTTTTGCTGCTACTGCTGCCGCTGCTGTTGCTGGCGACAACTTAAATTGTAATTTTCTTACTTCGAAAGGAGCTTGTGACTCGGTTTGCGACAATAATTGCTCAAAATATTTACTATTTGCTAGAGCCGTTGATTGGTCGTCTTCCCATAACCGAAAATCATTACATTTATCAAGCTCCAGACGCTTGGTTTTGTTTTTTCCTGCAACATAAGGCACTACAACGTTTAAATCACAAGAATGTATGTCTCTGTTCTCATTCTCTTCTGCCAAGTAATTCGATTGCTTCATTTTGTTTACATCGTCTTCGTCTTCAAAGGCGTCTTCGTCTTGCACAAAGGTAATATTTTCCACTTGTTCAACAAGCATACCACTTCCATTTTCACCTGGCGGCGGCTCTTTTTTCACACCTTTTTCACAGCTATCGTTTTCGTCAAGCAAAGTTGCTTGTTCTTCTTTCGGTATTGTCTTCGACAACACTCGACAATTGTTAAAATTGTCCATACGCTGTCGTCGCGCTCTCTTCCTAATCAAGTCGCGACAGACGTCGGCACATTGGCGCCTGGAAGTGCGATGCTTCGCAAAAATATCGCCGCGCAAAGAGAGTGAAGGTCGTGCACGGCGTCCGCGTTTCGGCGGCCGTCGCATGCGTCTTTGCATCAAGGACGCAGAAGGGCATTCGGAGCTAGTTGTCGCCGAGGTGCAACAACACATAATTGGACGCGGCGAACTAGCGTCTACAGCAGCATCAGCAGCAACAACATCCTTAGCGGCATGTGGTTTTGAACACTTCTGCTTTAGTATACTGCACCGACGATGGGTGTGCTTAGAAATCGAATTGTGTCGATTGCGTATACGCGCGGTCTGATTCTGTTGCTCCGAACAGCCATGCTCCTTTACTTTTAAGGAGCCTGAATCAAGTGGCTTTATAAACAGACCGCCGTGTTCATCACGACCCACAGAAGCGGTAGATGGCGACGAAGAGCCTTTTAGCATTTGATCAAGCAGCCGCCGTTGATCAAAATGTGCTTTACTTTTGCGAGGTGTCGAGGTACAAACAGCCCCAGCTCCAGCCAAGCGAATGAGGTCAAAGTTTTTCTTGTGCGCCGCTTTACGCAGGTCCAGAGGAACACGCTTTCAGATGCGTTTCAAGTATGAGAGAAAGGGAGATAGAGAAAGAAATTTTAGTGAATAACGGTGAGGACCCCGCTTTGGGAGTTGTTGGCTGATAACGACAATACAAATATTACAGCAAGTGTCCAGAAAGGCCAACAAAATAAAAACATAAAGGAACAAAACCGTACAGGCAAAAGCAACAAAGACAAAAAGAACAAGGACAATAGTAACAAGAACAGGAACATAGAGAAGAACAACATCAACAATAACAACAACAACAACGTTAGTTAGTTAACGACAAAACTAACAATTTCGACAGATTTCTCATTTGGCGAAGAATTACCATCGACATTAACATCCTCAAAAAAATTTGTTTAATTTACGAGTATTATATACCAGGGTGGGCTGAAAAGTAAGGCACACATATTTGTACAACACAACCAAAAGCAAATAGGAAGATGGGTACTGATTTCTTAAGCAATTCTTAAGCCTTAAAATCATATATTTATTTTTCAACATAGCCACCCTTAAGGGTGATTCATTCATAGTCATTTATTCTGTCACTGAAATATTCTTCCCACTTTTTTTGAATCCAGAACGTGATAGCTGCTTTCAACTCATCGGCCGAGGTGTAATGATTACCCTTGTGGTCTCTTTGGGCACAAGATCGGAGGAGTAAGGAAGAATGGAAACGGTTCAAACTTCAGGTTTCGCAGAGCCTCTTCAGTTGCGGGTGTGTGGACAAGCATTGTCATGCTGCAAGATTATTGGCACCAAACTACCTCTAACATGACAAACTTGACGTCAAAGTTGCTTAAGAATCTCTATGCACAGAGAAGAATTTTACTGTTACCCCTTGTTTTTATTTGAAATTATCTGGATAGATAATCGGTCACATAAACTCGGTGAGCATCCTAAAGCACAACCAAAAGAAGTATATTCACTTCCGGGTCGTACTGATTGACTCCCATGACTCGTCTCCCGCAAAATATTCAAACGAAATTGGTCTCCTTCGTCATGGTACCGCTGCAAAAGTTCCTCGCATCATTTCAACGGTCACTCTTTGTTCTCATCTGTAAGACGGCGTGATAACAAACAGCGTGCACAGATACTATCTACTGTACATCGATCGTGCACATATTTTACAGTATCACAATTGTTCAATAATGAAGCCAGAACGTTCCTGGGAAAAAATGCGATAACAGCACCCTCCTTAACTTGCACTGATATAGCACTAGAACACGTCTCCATACTTGCGCTTACCTACCCAAAAGACATTGGATGAGCGCAACACTTTCAAATCGAGCATGCATATACAGGGGGAGTGTTACTTCCACCAGGCGCGTTTTTGAGGGTAATTTCATTCGCGTTCTACAAGCATGTGTGCATTACTTTTCAACCCATCCTCATACATATAAAAGTTAATTGGTCAAAAGGCGTTAAGATACAAGTAAAGAAAAATATAACTCCTTTTTTTTTACTCGGATATAATTTTACAGGTTTTGATTATTTTAACTTTCGGAAAATAAGTCTCTATACGGAATTATGAGCATGTGCAATATTTTAGCTAAATACAAAAAGTTTTTAAGTTTAATCTGTGTGTAATTTATATGTATAAATAAATTAGAAAGTTCAGTTGAGCTTATGGTGTGTCAGTCGCCCACTGGTCTAATTAAATTACAGCGAAGATCTTTTATTATCGTATCTTAATACACTTAAAAATACCACTTCAAAAAAAAGAGGGTTGAGTATACGAGTATTATGTAAGACCTGACCAAAAATACTTGCCATTTAGTAATTAATTTTAATTTATATTATAATAAATATCGAGTTTTTTAAAATGTATATGTCAAGGCTTTGATCTAGTTTTTCGTCCTTTTTCTAAACATGAATCTATTCTGATGTTCACATTTGCGCACAAACAAAGCTACGATAAATGCACATATACCGATCCCTTTCTTTAAAATTCGACTTACCTCATCTTTGACGCTACCAATGCTAAATCGTGAGGAAAATATCTTAAAGCGAGCTGGTGTCTTTGATGATGATGTGACAATTTCTCCATTGCTATCATACGATTCCTTAAGAATCTCACGGACTGGCTCAGAGTTGCCACCGAAGGAGAGACGGCCGCCATTTTTGCTGGGCGTAGGCGGTCCTGGCCGCTTATATGATGTAGCGCCGCAGACTTTCTTCCGAGTAACGCCGCCCGTTGTAGTACTCAACAAAGCACTCAGGCTGTCATCCAAACTGTTGGGACCATCCTAACAGAAATGGAATAAAAAAAATTAATAAAGTAAACCTCTCAAATATTTTTCAATTATGCGTATAAAAAAATACAAATAATTGATGTCTAAAACAGCCAAAAACTACACACGAAATAAACATACAACAAAAAGCAAACAAGAGCTCAGTAGAAAGAAACTTGACAAAGAACAAAGAAAAGACAAAGTGATACATTACAAACATTAAAACCAACATATAAGATACTCGCATTTCAATGAATTAATCGAAACGAATTGTGCTAATACTAAAATTGTCAGTTTAATTCGTGAACAAATTAATTTTGTTTACAGCATGTGAATGAAGTTTATAACATAAACATTTCATTAAAATTAACAAACATATTTTAAAACTGAAATTTGGCATTTTTCCGCAATGTTTACATTGTTGGACTCTTGTTATTTAGTTCTACTTAAGTAATTGATTTCGATTATTTAAAAAATCAATCGTTTTTAAAATTTGTTGGCTACTTTGCTTTTTGCTGATATTTTTGGTAGTGTAGGTAACGTCGCTATTTCTGCCTTTGTGGTAATGACCACGTTGTCACAACTTTGGCTGAGGTTGTTCTTGCTATTGCTATTGCTATTATCCTTACTGCTTACTTTTAATTCCTCTTCCGTCAGACCATGATCATATTGCGCGGCGTAGGTACTTTGCAGATGCGGCGGAAGCAAAGAATTACGGTACTGTAACTCTTCAGGACTGTAAGAGGGTTATTGTACAAGTTGTAATCAGCTTTATTAAAGAAACCCATTATGGTTTTAAAAAAAATAGAAGAAAAATTTATTCTTCTTTTCAAACCGCTTACCAGATATTCCTGCCCATTAATTCTGGCATACGTCCGCTTTTCAAGTCTGCCAAATAAGTGTTGTTAAACACTTCACCCTCCTCATCTTCCATGACCAGATTAGAGCTGGACGACACATGAGTCGGGGCAGGTTTTTTGAATCTACTATCACCCTCCAGATGCTTTATATTGGTAGTTAGAATTGCGTTTTGTTTCCTATATTCCAGAATACTTTCGTTAAGGAGCATTATTTGGCTCGATAGTTTACGCGTGTGATCTTCATATTTTACGTTCTTTTTTTTAACAAAGAAATAAAAGAGTGTCGAGGAGTACGAGTCAGAATTACATTAGGGAAAGTATTAACATATTAACAGTTATTACTAAATTTGAATTTTACAATTTTCCTTACCTGAGCCTTTAATGCGCCTAGTTCAGTTTTAACAACGGCCATTTCTCGTTCTTGTTTTGCTTTCATTTTTGTTATTTCTTCAGTGTACAATGATTTCTAAAGATATTTAACATTCATTGTGTTTGATTGGACGATTAGATTTTGTTGGTGAAAACGATGTGTTCGTAGGTCGATGGCAAAAAGATAAAAAGAGAAAAATCACAATTAAAACGAAATTAAATGATGCAGTTAAACTTAATTTGTTTGCATTTACTTGACTTGAATTCACTTTTTCCTACTGTTAGTTACTGTTACTACCGTTACTTTGTATTTCAGAGGAATTTAAATTAGAAGCAACTTAATAATTAATCTGTTTACACAAGGACATCATGATTTATATTATATAACAAATACTTAAGTATGTACACAAAACAAAAGATATAAAGATACAGTTAGATTGAACATAGGACATCACAACTACATACGAAATTTATTTTTACATTGACATTGCGTTATATTTCATTAATATATACATATATATATATATATAGAGATAATTTCGATGGAAGCAAGCATTCGTTCGTTCGTAGTGCAACATTAATCATGAGGTTGGTATATATACATATGAGCAGTACTTGAGAATATTGCATTTTCTTTCAAGTAAATAGATGTGTACAAATAGATGCGCAAATAGGTTTTCTTTTGCCTCATGTGTTTGATACGTTTGACAGTTTCATAGTTGATTGGTTAGTTGGTTTGAAGAAGTCTCATTTCAATATACAGGGGGATTCCTACTCTTAAATATCAATTCCAAGTCATTTCGGCTCATAAAGCAATTAAGTATCATCGCGAAAAAAACTTGTGACAGTACGATTACGAAAAAGTATTTAAAACAGGAATTTATTCGAGTTTTCCATTTTCTTCCAGTTCCGTAGCTTTCAAACTGAATTCGGTACTGCGTCTTCATATTGGAAGAGAAGAAAATATAAAATAAAACGTTGTCAGAGATAAAGTTTAGCATATAAGAAAACAGCTATAAACTTATAGAATCTGGAAAAAAGAATCCATGTCGTTTTCGAAAGAGTGCTGAATCTGAACTTTGTGTATTTATGGTGTTTCCATTAAGCGGTTTTGCTTCGGTTTAACGCAAAACTGGTTTTCGCAGCGAATTGTAACCATTATAAAACCAATAAAACTTCATTGAAGTTGTTGTTGTAAGTTCAGAGCAAACCCGAAAACATTTCTAGTTTTAGCAGTTTTCAACTCCGTTTTGAAGATCGAAATACTAGACGCCAGAGCATTGTCTCTTTCTATAGTTAATATGATAGAAAGAGATAAATATTGTATAACATACAAATATTGTACAACAACAACAGCAGGAGGGCGAAACCCAGCAAAACCAAAAATACAACTAGTTTTGTATGGAAACACTTGACACTTAATCGATATCCGAAAGTCTATACCAAAACCAAAACCATTTTATGGAAACACCATATTATTTGCGAAAAAACAACTGGTAACAAGATTTTCCCCTACGATTTCGGGATAAATAATTGGAAAATACTACTATTAAATTATTAGGCAGTTTAAAAAAACTTTCAGCTTAGACTTTCAAGCTAGTACTTATTGAGAGAGCTCGGTTAATTCAAATCACTTTATGTGTTCTTAGTACAGCTTTCTGCAGGGAGACAGTCAATTTCCTGAAACGACAAAATCCATACGCGACAAATCTTTGTCAACATTTAGAAATTAGGAACTAGAGTCGTTGATCTCCCTCGCACAGGTACTCCACATGCTGAAATACTTTGGTAACCGAGTAAGTTTGGAACTTATTGACGGTTTTAATCCTCTTCTGCGGCCGTAGGCCATTCACGCAGGATAACTTTAAATACAGAAATACTGTAGAGAATCATGTAGAATGTCTGAAAATACTTCAGATACAGAATTGTCGCATCGCGATTTTTTCGTTTCAGGATTTGGACGTTGGGGATTATGTATTTCGGGAGTTCTTTATCAACCCATTTCTACATCCAGTGTTTTAACCGAGTTAAAGTAAAATGAGCTAAGAATTTGAATTAAATAGGAATATTGGGACTAGTTTTAATTAATAATGTACCTTTCAACGCTTCTCAAAGGACAACAGTTTATACGCAGCGTGCATGAAATTGAAAATAGACAACACAACACACTTTTATAAAACAAATAACACCAAAACAAATGGAAGACACATATGTACGTACATACGATTATATAAATCACTACATGCATGCTATTTGTTAACTGATACAAATTTGATGGTGTATTGTGATGCCCTATTATAGATTGCTAGCCTTTAATAAACAATACATAACATTTAACCCATAAAGAAGATTGCTAAAGCTTGATTACTCACCATTTTGTTTTTCATTTTCTCAAGTTTTCCCTCCAGTTCCAGGCGATTTTCTTTAATGCGCTCCTCACTCAGTCGGTTCTCTTCGGTAAATCGCTCTTTGGCTTCTCTGTATTTAGCCTGCAGAATTTGATTATCTGTTTCTAGTTGCGACGTTATGCTCTGCTCCTTCACAAGTAACTCTTCGGCTTCGGACAGACGCGTGCGCATAGTCTCCAATTCAGTGACATACTTAGCAACGGCTTCTTCGGTCGTCTCTTGTTTTTCCGCTAAGCGTTGACGCAATTGCTTCACTTCTGCCTCAACATTTTCGAGAAGAGCGGTTTTGGTTGTTAGTTCTGTGTTCATTTTGGCCACATTTTCTTCGAGTTCCGTAACAAGCGCCTGTTGCTCTGCCAACAGTGCTTTTTGATGCTCTTCCTGCTGCCTTAACAGCGACACCGACGCTTTGTGTTCCGCATCTAAGCGTTGTTTTGCGGTGCGGAGCTCTTCGACGTCATTACGCAGCTGTTGCATTTCTTGGCCAAGCAAATCGCACTTTTCTTTGGTGCTTTGCAACGAGAGAGAAGCTTTGGAGAGCTGTTCGGCGATGTGGCTTTTTTCGAAACGCAATTGCTCTGCCTCCTTCTCTAGTTCCGCGCAACGTTGCTCGAAATGGTGGACTTGTTCCTCGGCCTTTACGAGTTTATTGTGAACCTGTTCCGTTTGTCCTAAACGTTCCTCGCTGGCGGTCCGTCGTACCTCACCTAGTTGTGAATTGAGAGCGCCGATTTCCAAATTTAGACGCACATTCGACTTTTCGCTGATGTTGAGCGAATGATTGAGTTTACGAATTTTCTCCTCGTTTGACTCACGCATTTTTTCAAGCTTCAGCAATTTCGACTTGACGTCTAACTCAGCGGCTTCTAGCTTTACTTTCGCCTCCTCCAGCGCAGTATTTGTTTTCTCTAATGTTTGCACCTTTGACGTTAGCTGCTCCTGAGTACGTTCCATGCGTGACAGGCGCTCCTTAATGGACTTGTTCTCACTCTGGACAGCGTCTTTCTCGCGTTGTAATGCATCCAGTAGATTAGTATTGGCTTCGATTGTTTTTGTCAGCTTCTCGTTGTCGCGTTCCAATTTTGTGCCACGCGCCTGTGCGTCGCCCAATTTCAGCGCCATTTTCTCAACACGTTTCGTGGCGGCCTCATTCGTCTCGCGCAGTTTCTTGTTGTCCGCAGAGAGCTTCTCAATGTTCTGTTCACTTTTTTCTAAATGTGCTCGAATGGATTTAAGATCACTCTCAGCCGACACCAATGAGAGCTCAAGAGCCTGCGAACGCTCCATGATCGATTTAAGTTTGGCTTCTGTGCTTGAATGGCATTTGCTATTCTCCTCCACCTGCTTACGCAGCTCTTGGTTCTCCTCCAGAACGGCCTCCTTCTCCAGGCGAATGGAGGCTATTTGCTGTATTAGTTCGGTGACATTATCCATGGAACGCTGCAATTCACGCTTAACTTCTCGCAGCTCGTTGCTAAGCTCCGTCTTTTCGCTGCGTAATGCGTCAACGTTGTCCGTGAGCGTGCGTTGTTCATTCTGCGCCGTTTCCAAGCGCACTTCCGCCGATTTGTGATGGTTTTTCAACTGATCTATTGTCGCGTTGAGTTCAGTGCACTTGTTTTCACTGGCCAATCGATTTGCAATGGCCTCCTCCAAGCGCTTACCGACTTCTTGCAACTGGAGGCGTGAAGCGGCGTCAGCTTCTTCAACTTGCGCTTGCAATGCAGCGTTTTCTTGCTTCTTGCTGTTCAAATCAGACTCCAACTTGTCATTCTCATCCTGCAGCATGCACACTTTCTCACTCAGTTCGCGTGTCTCACTCAAGTGCGACGATGTCTGCAGCTGCAATTTACTCAACTGCTTTTTCAGCCTACTCACAAACTCGTTCGATTTACGCAGTTCTTCTTCCAGCACATAGATTTTGTCCGACTTCTCCTGCATTTCGTTTTCATGGTGCGTCTGAGAGGTCTGCATACTACAGTTGCGTTGTTTTAGCTTCTTCTGCTCCTCGGTGAGAATAGATATGGTCAATTGAGCATTTGCCATCTCTTCCTCAAGGCATGTGCGTTTGTATTGGAGATCCGCATTCTCGGCAGACAGCTTCTCATTGATACGATCGGCATTAGTAATATCGTCCTTGAGGCGTTGCAACTCAATGCCCAAATTGGATTCGGTCGGCTTCGTTTCTCTCGTCAACAGATTGTGTAAGCCTAGACTTTCTGACTTAGATCTCGTTAACTGTGCACTGAGCTTTTCATTCGCTTTTGTCAACACCTCCACGTACTCGTTGGCCTCTTTACACTTGCGTGCCACTTCATTTTCTTGTTCCTGCAGTTGCGTTAACCTTCGTATAAATTTATTCAACACCAATCTGAGCTTGTTGTGGTGCGGCATTTGATCGTTGTCGCTTCCATCATCAGCAGCATTAAAAACGTTTGACTTCGTCGCCAGTTCCACTGGATTCTGCTGAGTAATACTTTCCAGCACTGTGATGGTCTCAGTGAGGGCCAAATCAATCGCTTCCTGCTGTTCTGCTTGTTCGGCAATCTTACGCCCCAACTTGCTCTGCATTTCAGTACGCTCGCACTCAATTTCATCGAGCTGCAAAGTCCATTCCGTCTCCCTGGAGGCCATTTCACTTTGTAGGCGCTCATTTAGCTTGACTGAAGCGTTGTACTGCGCTTGCAGATCAGAGCAGCGCTTTTCGAGAACGGCTGTTTCCTGGCCTTTAGCATCTACCGCTAGCTTCAGTTGATCGGCCGTTTTTTCCAGCGAACGTAGAAGCACCGCTTTCTCTGACTGTTCGCGTTCCATTTGCGTGCAAATACCTGAGTACTTCTCCCGAAACTGCTCGTTTTCCTTAAGTAGTTTTATTAATTCCGAGCTTTGTTCTTCTATTTGCGTGGCCTGTGTGCTCTTAAGCTGCTCCAGTTTCTCAATCTTCTCGAGAGCATTTTCCAAATTCGCCGCTTGATCTTCGTAAGTAGTTTGTAGTTTGCTTAGAGACGACGATTTCTCCTCAAGAATGCTCTGTAGTTTCTTTTCCGTTTCCATCATACGCGTCTCATTATGCTGCAGCTTCAGATCAAGTTGACTCTTGCTTAGAGTTTCCGCTGACAGCTGGCCAGACAGTTCCTCTAATGCTGTATTAGCCTTCTTTAACAGAACCTCGATTCGACTGTGCTCATGCTTGAAGTTACTGATTTCCGTCACAAGATGTGCATTCTCTTGCTCCAACTGCAACAACTTAACGGAGAATTCATTGATTTTCTCTGCATGCGCCAATTGAGCTTTGTCTTTTTTCTCTCGCAGTTGCGTGTTTTCGTTTTCGGTTTCTATTAACTTCAGTTTAACACTATTATGCTCGGCTATGACTAGTATCAATTCTCGCTCCAAACGCGCGTAGTCTTCGGTCTCGGCCTGTCGCTGCTTCTCCAGCTGCTGCAACTGCGTGAGATTCGAAGATTTGTCTGTGAGATGTAACTGCAGCTGCTTCTCTATGTTCTGAATGAAGTTCGCCTGTTGCTGCTTCAGCATGTCCAACTTCGTTTCATAGCCATGGATGCGTTCCTCGGCTAGGCTTACCTCCGCCTTGCATTCGTTTATAGTGACGCTTTGCTGGTCAATTAATTCCTCCTTCTGCTGCAGCGCGTTTTGCAGCGTCTTTTCGGCATCGTATAGCTGTTTCTTGAACTGCAGTCTTTCGAATTGCAGACACTCGATTTCAGCCGCGCTGCGAGCACTTTCCTCTAGTAAAAGTTTTACGTGCTCAATAATGTCGGCCAGGGCGGAAGCCTGAGAGCGATCTTCGATTCCGTCTCTTTGTTGTTCAGAAAACAAAGGTTTACACAAAATTAGCAATTCTCCTATTTTGCCAGAAGTCTCCTGGAGATCCTTACCCATTTTCATGGTATGATCTTGATTTTGCTTATGCATTTTCCGCACTTCGTCCAGTTGTTGCTGCAATTTGTCTTTTTCATAATTGATCATTTTGAGCACCTCTTCCTTTTTGTTAATCGCAAGGTCGGAATTCTGCAAATCACGCTTATGCCTCAGCATAACTGTATCAATACGTTCCTCCAGCTCCGAGTTCTTTTTGTGCACATCGACTATTTCGGCGCCAAGTTTTTTCATTTCCATTTCTTTGATGGCAATTTCATTTCGCATAGCGTCCAGATGTTGGTCTGCATCGCGAGCCTTCCGCTTCATGTCTTCGCCAGCAATAAGGAGTTTCTCATACTTATCTTTCACCGAGATTTCGGCTGCGACATGTGTTTTCAATTCCTGTTCGCTACTAGCTAGCCGCTCGCTCAACGACTTCACCTCCAAGTCGTATTCAATTGTCTTCGATTGGAATTTGTCGTACAAAGTATTAAGTTTTGTTTGCAATTCGTTATTCATTTGCTCCAACTGTTTCTCGCGTCCTTCGAGGCTTTCAATGCGGTTAGTCTTGCATACGAGCTCGGACTGTATGTTGGCCAACTTAGTGCTCAACTCATTTTGGATGACTTGACAAGAGCCCTTATGCACCTCATATTCCCTGGATAAAGCATCGAACTTTGCGATCATGTCTAGCCTTTGCTGTTGTAGCGCTTCTAACTCCTGCTCGCAAGAATTCAACTTCTCTTGCGATTCTTTCCTCGCTATTTCCAAGTCACGGTTAATACTTTCGGCCTTCTGGGTGCAGG
Organism: Conops quadrifasciatus; assembly: GCA_949752815.1. Taxonomy (NCBI): domain Eukaryota; kingdom Metazoa; phylum Arthropoda; class Insecta; order Diptera; family Conopidae; genus Conops; species Conops quadrifasciatus. Next base: position 30,776,534 of record OX457081.1, on the reverse strand, counting down.
CCTTCATTTCGGCCACATCAGATTCGAATTGTTGGACGCGCTGGTATAAGGTTTCGTTATGCTTCTGCACCGCTAAGGCATCCTGCTGCAGTTTCTTGACCGTGTTCTGCTCATTCTTACACCGTTTCGCCAATTCTTCCACACAACTAGCAAATAAGACAAAGTGCTCGGCCGGGTCTACGTACTCATTATCGTTTACGGTTATATTCTTAGTCTGCAACTGACATTCTTCCGCATGCCGCTGGATGATTTGTTGCATTTGCCTTCCGAGTCTGTTGTTGCTGACACGCATGTTGGTCAGAGCCTCGCGCAGTTGTCGGTTTTCGAGTTCTGTTTCCCGAAATTGCACATCAATTACGGAGAGAGCCAGGTTCTCCGGACTGTTCTGGCTACCGGAGCTATTCGAGTCACGCGAAAATGACCCCTCAAAACAATCAATCGATGCATTCAAGTCGAGGCGTTCGGTGTTTGTGGCGGCGCATGTTTCTGCTATAAAACGCTCCAGTTCAAGTTTATTGTCAGTGAGATATTTAATGGTGCCATTCTTTTGCTAAAAAATGGTGATGGGTAAGGGTAGGGAAAGTAGTATTGTTTCGTCTGTTCATTTTTTCAACTTACTTCTATTTCTGCACGAAGTTCATCTACTTTATAATCAAGTTCCTTAATGCGATCCAGGCAGGCCACAACTTGTTGTTTTGCATAGTTTAACTATACGGAAGAAAGGTCTCAACGCTGTTAGTAATTGAAGTTAGAGTATCAATTTAACGAATACCTGTTCTTGCAACAAGCCTTTTTCTTCCTTGAGAGTGTTTAAAATATCCGAAAGTTTTGCAATTTCTTGCTCTTTTTGTGAAATTTCCTTGCACAAACGTCTTTTAATCTGAGACGTATAAAACGTGTTTTCAGAAGAATTATACATATGTATTCGATCGTTTATAAATAGCAAATGTTTAATGGAAATTTTTTTATGAATATGAGAAAATTATGAATTTTATTCACCTGTTCGTCGGAGTCTCGCTTAGGTGATGTGCTATTCTCTGCGTTCCTAGTAAGAATGTCATTCTTTAATTCCTGAATTTGCAACTGCAATTTCCTGTGATCCTGATCTGCCAAAATAAGAATAGAATTATTGTATTTGCACAGAAACTTCCTCAAAATAGAAAACATTTTCTTACTCAACTTGCAGATCTTTTCTTCGTTCTGCTTTATTTGTACTTCAAGTAGACCTTTTTCGTAACGCTCCGTTTCAAGGGATGCCTTTTAAATAGAAGAGTCAAAATATTGTCTAAATTGTGTACACATTAATTGTTTAGTCAACGGTCGTACCCTTAAGCTATACAATTCACGAGTCCGCTCCTCAAGCAAATAAGTCTTGGGCGTAGGCGGTGAAAGACGCTGTGTCGGAGGGCGCCTTGGTGTCTTCATGGAGTGCTCAGTATCTGAAGTGGATGGCATATCGACACTACCACTCATTGTAAAGCTATCATTCGTAGTCCTTGGACTGCTCTGTGTAACCTCAGCAATAGCCTGGCGAAGAGTCTCTCTGGTCATGTCGCTACAATCAAGCAGCAATTTAAAGAAGGCAGCTATTCTCTGCTGCGATGGTTCTGGTAACTTCTGGCAGATTTTATGAAAGTATTCCTCCGGATACTTTACGCACGAAAAATGCAACAGCAACGAATACACGTAGAGAAAGTCCGCTGAACAAAGAACAGAGTTATCTTCGAAGTGCGCCTGAAACTCCGGATATTGTTCTGGAAAAAAGCGTTAATAACAGATTTATTTTTTTATATACAGATTTATTTTTATACCTTGCAGGAAACATGATAAATTCTTCCCTGGCAAAGCGTCTCCAGTTTCTTTCACGTGCAAGTGTTGATAGTAGCTGCGAAAGAATGCCTCTATGTCGGTCTGCTCTATATTAAAGTAGCTTCGTTCCATAAAACCGCATTCTGTAATCCATTGTAGTAAAACTTTCTTCCATCTTGTTGTGTCCATTATTTATGTATGCTGCTCTGGGCTGATATTTTTACAAATTTTGTAATTTTTTTGTTTATATTTACACACGTAAGGAATAGAATTTTCTATTTCTGCTTCGATTTTCCTTGATCGACTAAATACTATTACTGCCCTTTTAGACTAAATATAAATTAAAAATGTTTCTTTTTCGCGGATTAATTCATTTTCCACATAAATTCTCGGACTTAATATTTTTCCCTATTCAAAGAAAAACCCCAACTGCCGTTAATATATTTTCGAATCAATTCTGACAACTAGCAGAGGACGCCGGAATTGCTTCGTTTTTCTACAACAAGTAAATAACGAAAGATCTCTTGGGGTGCGTTCACAGCCGATTTATTGTGGTGGAAAGTATGACCTTAAATAGTGCAGCTGGAGTAGTGTTTTAAATAAAAATGCCTTTCTGTTATATGAAACTATAAACTAAATTAATTTAAAAAAATTAAATAAATGTTTTTTTCTGTAAATTTTTTTTGTTGAAAATGCATAGTTTTTCAGTCTAAAAACGTTAAATAATTAGTGATTAAATAATAAAATTAACTAAAAATTCTCTTGGTAAATAATAATATAAATTATACAAGAACGTATAAAAAATAGACCTCAAACTGATTTTTGGCCGCACCAAGAAATTGCATTGTTTTTAATTTTTCCAATATCTCACGAGCTTTCAAAGTCATCAGCAACCACATATTTATTTCAATCACATCTTCCATTTTTTTAATATTGTAATTAACTTTTTAATCTTAAAACAAAGACGATGCGTGTTTGGATGAAATGTAATTTTGTTTCGGATTGTAGATGTTACATACTAAAAATAAAATTCCCCTTAATGATTTAATGTTTTAACTGATAACAGATATAAACTAGTATAAGGAGGCCTTTTACTTAGAAGAATTAAAATTTTATAAAATTTTTTTTTTAATAAATAATAAATAAAGAAACAGCTGTTTTTCAATCCTGCATTTTTTGCTAAATAGGCGAGCTCGTCAGTCATTTGACCATCGTGTAAGTACACCCATACCTATTTACCCTTTATATCAGCTGGTCCATAGAGTGTCCCATCTCATAATCTCTATTCTGTAGAGATCTGGTAGAGATGTCAAAGATATTTTTATTTTTGCATATACATAAATATAAAACTTGTGTATATTAATAAATTGTGCTTTATTGCAGATAACATTTTCCAAATTCTAAGAATAAAGCAATAATAAGCTAAGAATAAGCTACTACCTGTTCTGAGCATCTACAACATCCCTTACATTATGGACAAGAAAACCACTTGTTGCCGAGTGTGTCTACGAAAATGTAGAAAATCCATTGAGCTGAACAGCTTATTTCGAGAGGAACAACCGCAGCTGAACTTTTTCTGTGTATTTAATATATGTACCGGCTTAGGTGCTATCCACGATGATTCGCTTCCGCAAATATTGTGTTCAGCTTGCGGCAATGATCTATTAACATCATTTAACTTTCTGCAACAAGCGCAGGACACAGATCGGAAATTACGCAAAGTTGTAGATGCGGCAAGACATTCCAGTGACCATGCACCTAATATAAATTCTACTATAACAGCTTCTCCAAAATATAAGGTTATTCCAGCTACGAATACTTCTGAAAATGGTGTTGCTTTTATGGATATTTGTGGTTGGGCTAAAGATCCACTAGAAGACACTGATAATGACGAAGTTCGTATCTAGAAATAAGACATTTGACTTCATTGTAATTTTATTACCGAATTCTTATTCTTAAGGCTTATGATAAAATAGATGACAACATCTTGTGTTACGGCGAAAAAATATCTCTCCGCGAATACAATAATGAGGGTGATGAAATTGAAAAGGGTTTCGAGGAAGACGATAATAAACCATTAACAGAACTATTTCGCAACAGTGAAAATTAGTCTCTCTATGGTTAAATTTTGTATTTATTACGGTCTAATTTCAGCAAACGACCAGAAAGAACTAAATGTACAGAAATCAATTGACCTTGACCTACATTGTGCTCAGAGTATTGAGCAGTTTAATAAACCTTGTGATGATAGTAAAGATGAGGTTTTAAGGAGTAACTCTGATGACGTTGCTGATTTCGTAATGTCTCCACAATCTCAAATATTTCCTCAAGGTAGAAAACTGAAAAAGCATAATACGAGGAGGAATATATTTCAGGGGAGAACGAGGAATACAATTCTTTTACTGATACTGATTTTATTTTAAGGCCGCTACAAATGTGAAACATGCAGGAAACAGTATTTCACCAGTGTCGGTCTGAAGGCGCACCATGCAGTACATATACCTGAAAATGAGAAAATTAAGAGGAAATCACGCGTCCTAAAAAAGCGAATACCAAAAGGTGCGTCAGTGGTAGATAAAAATAGCAAAAACAGCTTACCGAACACCGAAAAAGTTACTCGTAATGATTTAAACTTGTTGGAACAGGATAAAACTATACTTAAAAACATAGCACGAAAACGAAAGCCACCGAAGCCGAAGAAAATGTTTCCCTGTCATGTTTGCGGCAAGCACATGATATCTGCGTCAAAACTACGTTATCATATGGTAATGCATACCGGCGAAAAGGATTATTTATGCACAATGTGCCGTAAGTGCCATCAAACTATACTACATAGATATAAAATAATTGCGTTTTTATAAATAACTTTTAAATAATTGTCGAGTTTAATTTCGTTCACAGCAAAGGCTTATTCCACAATTTATGCCCTAAAACATCATATGCGTACACACACAGGCGAACGGCCCTATGAATGCAAATTCTGCGGCAATAAATTCACACGGCCGACAACACTCAAGTCACACATGCGCAGGCATACCGGTGAGCGCCCCTACGGTTGTGATATTTGTGGCAAAAGATTCATACAACATTCTTCTATGACCACACACATGAAACTCAATCACATGGCCAAAACAATTCCATGTCCGCATTGTGATAAGAAATACGCCCGCCAAACCGATCTCAGTACTCACATGTTGAGTCATACTGGTGATAAGCCATTCTCGTGCCAATTGTGTCCGAGTCGCTTCATACGCCAAGCCAATCTCAACAAACACATGAATCAGCAGCATAATCCGTTGCCGAATGAAAGCAACTCTCTTGCTCTTGTTGTATCGAAATAAGAGCGAATTTTTACAATAAAAAAACCCAACTTGCTTAATTTTGTAAATTAGTTTTGAATTTTGAAGTTGTTTAGTATGTAAGAATTAAGCGAGGAAGGCATAGCAGCTCTTCCTTAATAAACAAATATGTACATACATATATGTATAAATAAAATAAATGCACCAATTAAACGAGTTTTCCGCATTAAATGCTCACGCTGCATACAATCCATTTATCCCGGGCGGCACTGCAGCGAACAACCACCTGCCATTTGGGCCACCTGGCAATTGGAATTCAAGTTTAACGTTAATGAATGTATGGCGAATAAACGTGCGACATCAAATCAATTAAATCAATATACGATATTATGTGATTTATTTTTGAAATTTTCTTAGACTCACGCTTGTATACATATTTCAATTTTATTCAATTGCAAGTTTATTAATTTTTATTTTTTTCCTTACAGAAGAGTAATTATTCAGAATACATATTTACATATACAGAACTTATGAAGGTATCAAAATTATTGTAATGTATTTCGCAATTAAGCAAAGACAGAAAGTAAATAAATCTAGCTAATTATAATTTTATTAAATAAAAGAATGATGATTCGATGATGCTTGTAGTTTAATAAGCAAACTATGTATTTTCAAATTATATATTTTAGTTGCATCATATTGAATCTTGCATTTTAGCAAACAACAATACCACTTATTGGTCCTATGGGTCGATTTACAGTCATGCCATCATCGACGACCTTCCGTCCATCCGACTCACTGATTGAATGGTAGAATTAAATACGGAGAAGAGAACGAACGAAGCCGTGGAGGAGCTCTTCACCACACACATTCGCCATCTCTCATTTTTAGGATATAAAGAAGACCGGTTCGTTTAACTTGTGGAATTAGTTCTTTTCAATCGGTGGCGCTGCATGGATTTTCCTCTTCCTTTTTTAAGCAACATTGCAAAAAATACGTTGATGATAATGCTGTAGTAGTATTTTATGATTTTAAATATATTTACTTATATATATACAATGTTTTTCTTTTTATTCCTCTTTTCTTATAAGATTGTAAGAATTTTACGAGTGTGAATTCATGTTTATGCTATTAATTGTTTATCTTCGCTTTAAGTTAAACTAAACTAAATGGTAAAATTTTTAAGTTAACACTTCACGTTATTTTATGGTTAAAGAAAGTACGGAAAAACAAATTTTATTTTATAAGTAACAAAATATAAGTTAGGTATTTTGTATATTTTATATATTATACGGTATCAAACAAACATGAGCATGACTTGTGCTCTTGCAATGACTGCTGGTACGAAATGTGATAATAATAATATGTAAGAATCTCCTTTTTGAACATACAAATCAAATCACACTAAACCATGCCCATCCATACCAGGCCCATAAAATCGGGAATAGGTGAACACTAAAGTCTTCTAAATATAGTCTAATGGATAAAGCATATATGCATTTGTGCATGCTGAGAGCTATGGGTACAATCCGATGTCGATAGATTCAATGGATATATTTAAATATTTATCTTTAATGTGTTTTAAACAATAATTGTTTTTATTTTGATTTACTTAGAAATTAGAAATAGCAACATGCATACGCAAAACGATTCAACAATTCATTATATACGCGAAATGCTATGTATATCAATAGAAGCTTCTTTAGTTAGTATACCAAAATGATTCCGATATCAACTTGATATTACATATTTTTTCTTTTCCAGTTATCAAGTATAGTTTTACTTAATCCTCACCGATCTACCGACCGACTTTATTGAATTACAAAAAATCGTAATGTTTTTATTTCGTACCAGAGAATTGATTATAAAGAGACTATACCATGTTTTTATGTGTTAAAATAGAGCTTAAAATTAAAATAATTGTTGTTTTAATTGATTTTTATTATTTTTCTTTCTTTTATAGCTTCATCATATTTATTCAATCATTCATTCCGACTGTTCCGACGATTTAATGAGTTTATTTTATTCGAAGGAGCACTTATTAAATTTCCAACAGCGACAAAATATACTTCAATTCCTCTTGCTGGAACACATAATTTAAGCAGCTAACTAGCTCTGTTGTCTACGCTACTTTTTAATTTTATTTCTTATGTCAAGACAACAACGATACCGTTTATTTCCAGTACCCGCTTCTTTTTTTGTACGGTATCCACACACCGATTTCATTGGTTGGTTAAGTTCGAAAGATGTTATTAATTTGGCAGAGGTTTCGTTCAGTATGACATGATGGGCCTATTAGTAGAAGAGGCTGGTAGTGAAGCCTTAAGTAACAAACATACATAACATAGTTTTGGGTTCTCTCCTTCGCTACTATGATCACAACTGCTCATTGACTGACTCCCTGAGCGCATTATGGTGCTGGTGCCATTTACAATTTTTCTTTTGTATACAATTTGCCAGCTTAACATTCCAGATCCACTAGACTTTAGTAAACCTCGTGTGCTGTGGCAAATTACTTCACGTGGCGTGTGTTAGATGAAGTGGACCTTGCCCACATTACTCCTTCACCCAATCGTGTTTATCTGTGTTTGCCTTGTTGCGGGTTCTTGTTTCTGCTTCTGCTTTATTGATTGATTTCTCATGTTACGAGTATGTCTGCCGCTGTTGCTCACCTTCTTTATGTTGTCGATAGCGTGGGGGCAGCTAAAGCTTCATAATGAAGTTTCAATTATTATTCTTTCTTTTATCGCTCAGCTCATTAACATCATCATCGTAAATATAATCTGGGTTTTTCGTGTCCATACACTGTCTGTCGCATTGTCTGTTTTTCTGTTCTGATTCTGATGGTAAATATTATTGTCCGATTGCCTGTACTGCTGTCTTAACCCTTGGTTTTGTCCCGTCTGTTTCTTGTCCACGCCTCGAATGGCGTCGCCGGACGTGGGGCTTTCTACCGCGGCGTAAGACGTCTCATCGGTGCACGTATTTTTCTCCTCGCCTGTTGACCGCTTGGTGCACCAGCTGGAGTTGGCGTGGGACTATAGTTAAAAAAGTAGCAAAAATAAAAAGAAATGCAATATTTTTTTGAGATTAGATGAAGGTCAACAGAGCTAAATTATAAGCAAAGACTAAGAGTCTCTAGAACAAGCATAAACCTTTTTTTACAACGGGCCAGATAAGAATTTAAAATATATATTGTGCGGGCCGAATGTACGAAACTTATGACTTAACAAACACTGAATGATGCACTCAAACTATCTCCTTATTAACAAAATCAATATCAAAAACAATTAAAGGAATAAAACACTCATTAAAAAAAATACATACTACTTAAAAAACTCCGAAAAAATATGTTTAAAAAGGTTATTTAATAGCAGTAGAAGCAACGCAGTAAATTAGGTACCACGGTAAGTTAACACGCCTGGTGTACAATGACGCTGCTGACACTGTAAAAATTTAAAATCTTTTAAAAAGATTTTAAATCTTTTAAAATTTAAAAAGTCAAAATGTAAAATATTTGAAGGGCCGCATAAGGAAGTGTGGAGGACCGCATAAGGAAGTGTGGAGGGCCGCGTGTTACTCATGCCTGCTTTACAAGTAGTGCCGTGGTGAATAAATCTTAATACACGGAAAGAAAATAGGGATATTCAGTATTTATATTTATATATGCTATAAGACTTTTTGGAATGGTAACACTGTAATTTATCCTATCTTTTTTTAAGAAAATTCAAATAAAATTTTAAAAATTCATTAATTTCAGTGATACTTAATAAAACAAGGAAATAAAGGTCAATAAGATCAGCAAATAACTGCTTAATTTCGTATATATGTACATACTTATGTACATACGAGGCTAGCCCTAAAAATTTCCGGAAATGATCAATAGATGGCACTCTCCATATGTTTCAATATGATTTTCTTAAACTTTGACATTTAGTAAATATGATAACTAAGCAGTCAGCTGCATAGTTCAATTTTAAGAGCGTATGATGTTCAATATATATAACGTTGTATATAATAAAGGTATTCCTGATAAGGCGTAACAGCCGTATAAACAGTATAAACTGCATAATCTTATCTCCGCATAAGCGAACTGTCAAATTATGTATGGAAAATTATTTACAATAGGTGTAAAAAAGTATGTATAAATTTCGGTGTGTAAACAGGTCGCATTATTTTATGCGTGCAAGTCAGCTGTTTTATGAAACGTCCGCGCAAACTGTGAAATACGACTGAGGTAAAAAAAAAAAAAATTTTTCCCAAATTTCATTTTTAGAAATTTAATTTTTGTACCATGATGCTTAAAAATACATATATACCGTCATGTTTCCCACAACACTCCAATGACAATAAATCGTTAACAGTGGTTCGCTCCAAAAATTTAATAATTTTTCTATTTTCACCTATTTTCGGCATCTTTGTTGCTGCCGCGCCTAAACAGCTAATCAATAAACAGCATTTATGCAACTATACAAAGTATAAAATTATACCATTTCATGAATACCCTTAATATAATATTGTATATACATATGTATATTAGACTACATAATAATAGTTATATAATAATTATACTTACGCAAAAATATTACTTGGGGCAGGTTGCGTACCACCCGCATTAAACTGAAAAGGCGCATTCGGTGTTGCCTGAAAAAGATTTTTTAATATTATATGAAAAGCATAATAATAATTATATAATTCTACTTTAGCATTATTTTACTTTACAAATGAAAACATAAAATTCACGATAAGTAAATGAGAGTTTATGGTATGAGAACAGAATTTATGGATTCATATCATATAAAAAAATTGCAATAATAGTGATAGAGGATCGGTGCTGAGGAAGGATAAAATACACTGTTACTTTAGTGAAATGGTTGTGGTTGGTAGTGGTAGGAGAGAAAGAGTCTGTGGAGAGATCACCGGAAGGCCGAAAAAAGAAATCTAATAGGTCTTGCACAACATTTTAACATCATTAGACAGTTATTTAAACTTAATTTCTGTCTTGTGAATTGAGCAATAGCTTAGGAATCTTATAAGACAAATACACGTATTGCTATGACCCTTTTAAAAAGCTTTGTTTTATGATATAACCAACCGACCGACCGACTACAAAAACTATCGAGGAAAATTGTTGTGAAACGTTGGCTTGTGAATACTTTAGGTATATTTCAAGGCGTGCATGAAAAATAATATTATAGCAACATTAAAACAATTGCATTGTATTGAGTGAGCAATATCAACTTGATGATGATGAGCTTAAGAGTGTATTATTTAAATTTTTACAATGTTTTGTCAGCAAATGTATGTAAGCATGTATGTATGTATGTATGTTTTAACAGGCAAATTTCATAATAAACCATGTTTAAACATTACCTCCACTGCACCACTGCTAAAATTAAAAACCGGTTGCAATGGCGCTGCTGCTGCTCCGAACTGAAAGGGTTGCGTTGACTTTGCCGACTGCAAACGCGCGTTGGGTTTTCCGTCCGTAGTCAGATTGATTTCAAAACAGTTTTCAAAAACACAAAGCATAACAGACAACGTAGACGACAGACCACAAGTTTAATTAAATTTTGAATAGCGCGCGGGAAGTTAATGGTTTCATTAGAAAAGAAGAGAAAATAGGAGAAAATAAATACATACACAAGAATTGGATTGAAATATGTACAGTGGGTGGCCATATTAATAAGGCCATAGTAAAAATAAAAAAATTTTTTTATTTAACTCCAGTAAGCTATTCCAAAAGTGCACTTTGTGCCTATATTTAATTATATTCTATTACTTTATAGTATTTTAGCTTTATATGCAAATATTTTAGTTGGCTTCACTAATATTTCTCGTAATAAGGATAAATTTACTCAATGTCCAAAAAACGAGAATATTTAAGAAAACAATATTTCTTCACTTAAAAACACTTTTAATAAAAATGCACAACATTTTATAAGCACACAAATTCTCACAATTGCAATAAAAATTTAAACTGACTTAAATTTTAAATTTAAAATTTGGAAAATATAACATTTAAGAAATGTAACGTACGGAGATGCCAAATCGTTTTTTTATATTCGGTTAGGCTACCATTATTTCAAGAAATATTACAAATAGTACATACATAAAAAAACACAGTCCTACACAAAAAATATAAAAAAGCTCCCATCTATATCGTTTCACAGCTAATGGTCAATAGTTCTGTAGCTGTTCTTGCAACTTTGCATCAGCCCCAAACGAAATAATCCAATAATGGTAACAATTGATATAGTTGGGAGCGATTGTACTACATGAAATTTCTTCGATTTCGTCGCTGTATATAAATCTTTAGAATATAAAATTTTGTCAATAAGAATACACTTAGAAATAGTACTAGTACTAAAATTTAATGATAATAATAAGCAATAACAAACCTCTGTTGTTGTTCCCGTAAAATTGAAATTTGCTACGGCTCCCGTCGAGGCCCCGAAATTAAATGCTGGCTTCGCAACATTGCCGCCAAAATTGAAGCCACCCTGAATAAATAAATAATAAATAACGTATAAACATATATAAACATAATATTATTTAGCCACAAAGAGATAGAACACATTTTCATTTCATCAGAAATTCAAAATAAGCTGTAAAATTCTTCTGAACTTACGCTGGTTGCTTGTGATGCAGCGGCGGGTGCTGCACCAAAATTGAAAGCAGGCTCTGATTTTTTCGCTGCCGAGGCACCGTCACCAGTTGTGCTGGAAGCCGCTGCCACAGAACCAAAGCTGCCAAATGAGGATGGTGCATTAGGAGCACTCGCTGACGGCGGTGCTGTGCTGCCAAATTTCGGCTCAGCCATTGATGAAGAGTTGTTGCCAAAAGCCGATGAACCAAAGGCTGAAGGAGCTGATAGTGATGTGGTCACGGAACCGAATAGATTATTTGTGGACGCAACACCGGCCGCCACCGGAGCTGACGCTGCTCCGAAAAGCGAGGAGCCGAAGGTGGCCGCTGCCGCTGGCATATTCATTGAAGACCCCTGAACATTGGAGCCAAAAATTGAGGCAGCAGCTGCCGGACTATTAGTGGCTGATGGCGCTAAGCTGGAGCTAAAACTGTTTCCAAAGCCTTGAACTTTGTTGACATCACTAGTAGTAGTTGAGGATGCGGCGGCCGACAATGTTGAAGATGAACCAAAAACGAAACTATTTTTGGGCCACGATGTGGTCGCTGAGGTTGTCGTGGTTGCTGTGGTAGCTGGAACACGTGTATTATCAGCATTTGTTGTGGCTATCTTTGCGTTAAAACTAAAGGGCCCTTTTGTCTGAGGACTGCTGGGTGCACCAAACACCGACGGCGACGCTATGGCTTTTGATTGAACAGCATTGCTCTCGTTACTACTAAAGGCTCCAAATATACTGGGAGAACCGGCTGAAGCGACAGTGCCGAAAGAGCTGGCGGTGTTGGCCGCAGAACTCACGCAGGCGGGCTGTGTATTATTAAAAGAATTATTAAGTGTCGTTGAGCCAGCGACAGCAGTAAAAGAACCAAAGATGTTAGAACTTGTAACATTTGGTGTTGTTGTTAAGGGCAACACTACAGTGGTCGTTTGTGGGACAGATGATTTGTTTGTTGTTCCTGCTGCTGCTGGTGCGCCGACAAAGAACGATGTCTTCAATGGCGTTGTTGAGGAAGTCGAGGAAGCAGCAGCAATGTTGCCAAAACTAAAGCCGGCAGGAGTCGATTTCGGTGCTGCTGAAGAGGATGTTGCCGAAGCTGAAGATAACGCCGAATTAGACGATCCAAAGGAAAACAACGGCTTCATGGCTTCGGCTGTTTTAATTCCGGAGGCAAGTGTAGAACTTTCCATTGTCTTTGGTGTTGCCCCAAAGGTAAATGTGTTTTTACTACTACTAACTGCAGTTGTTGTAATGCTAGTGGTGGTGTCGACCGGTTTGAAAACAATACCAGCACTTTTCGGAACCTCTGCGGTTGCTGATTTAGTGGCATCGTCGGCAGGTTTCGCTTGTCCGAACGTAAACGACGAGACGGTTGGCGACGAGGATTGCTGTGTGGGCTTAAATGTAATTACTGGAGACTGTGAGGAGCTACTGCCAAACACGGTCGTTGTTGTGGCAGAGGACTCCTTAGTCTTGGGACTATTAAATAAGGAATCATTTGTTCTTGTCGTTGTTGGTGCAGAAGTCGTTGCCGCATTTGTGCCAAAAGAGAAGCCACCAGCGCTGGTGGTAGTAGCGGTAGTAGCCGTAGCAGCAGCAGCGTCACCGAATTTGAATTGTGTGGGCAAAATTGATGCAGAAGTTAGCGCCACCGCCTCCTCCTTCTTAGCCGCAATAGGAGCAACCGCTTTCTTAGCATCAGTTTCATCCACCGCTGGTTTGACACCAAAGGAAAATCCCGTATTATTGGTTTTCGCTGCTTCTGTGGAGCCGAATGAAAACGTCATGCCTCCTTTCGTTGGTGGCACAACTGATTTTTCACCTTCTTGCGGAGTATTTTCAACTTTCTGTTTGCGTAATTCTTCCTCTTTTGGTGTGTTTTGATTACCGAAGCCAAAACTGAATTTCGCTGCCGCCGTCGAACCGAACGAAAACTTTGGGGCATTCGCAGTTACCAGTGTGCCAGGTTTCGCTTGCTCACAGCAGACACACTTAAGTCGGGCTTCATCATTGCGCGTCATGCAAACATCACATTCCCATTTTGAAATACTCTGAGCCGCAGCAAGCTGCCTAAAACTTGCGGATGCGGATGATGATGATGATGCATTGGATGCGTGACATCCCGTTTCACGGGAGTCGGAACGTCCCTCCAGCTTTTTAGTACCGCAAGCGACACACTCATTACTAGTCTGCTTGTTATAAATAAGGCATGTGGGACACTCCCAAGTATTGGCTTTTGGCTTAAAGGACTCTCCAAACGAACTTCCAGTTGTTACTGCCGCAGCGGGAGAAGATGATTTAATTTTCGCGTTGCCTGCAATGTTCGTTGTTCGTTCATGCGGTGTCTCACAGGCTGCACATTTAGTAAGCTCCGCTTTGTTGCGAATCAGGCAGACTTTGCAATCCCATTCATTGGAGGACTTTTTGAATTGGTTGCCAAAACCTGAACCTGGCAGTGAAGCTGCTTCGGGCTCCCGCACATTAGAGGTACTAAGCAGCGAGGTGTTGGCTACGTTCTTACGTGCAGTCTCGCAAGCTACGCACTTTAGAGCATCCTTTTTATTCGGCACCATGCAAGTGCTGCATACCCATTCGTCTGTTGGCCTCTTAAATTGTGCAAAAAGCGAGTCGCTTTTTCCATTCATTGCGGCGGCATTTACTCCTCCCGGCATTAAAAATGGTTTCTTCAGTGCATCCAAAACACTGCCTGTCTTAAGTTGTGGAGTGGTCGGTTTCGCAGCTAAGACTCCCTTAGTGTTAATGATCGTCTTGGCTTCCGCCTCATTCGGATCTACACTGAGTGGTGCACTGAATTTGTAGTTATCGTTAATGGGTGAAATGAGCGACGACGTTGCTGTACATACGCCATCCAGCGGCAGCGGCATAGAAAACTTGAAATTAATTTTACGTGCTGGCGAAGGAGTGTCAAACGACGCCAACGCCACCGCATTAAAATTCGACGGTGTATTTGTCGAAATCGTCAGACCAACCTTTTCCTTAAGCACAACGTTTGAAGCAGCATTCATTTCAGCCGTTGATTTCATGCCTTCAACGGACTTGAACGCACTTGCGCTTGACACCGTTGCCGCCTTGGAGACTGATTTTGCCGCTGGCAATTCAATATCGAATTTCGGCACAGATTCCATTAAAGGAAATGCAATATTGGGTAAGTTTAGAGGTGCATCATTATTCATTACACCTGCAGCTGCCATGTCTTTTGAACTTCCTGCCGCGATGCGACCAGAACTTGTTACTTTGCTTCTGATTTTGTTAGTGTGTTGCTTTTGTTGTTTCCTATTGGCGTCAGGGTCCTCCAAATTAGTTGGTAATGTATACTCAGCCGACAGCGACGAACCTGCTCCCACTCTGCTGTTACTGTTCTCCTTGACGATCAGGCGCGAGCGTTCTGTGGTGTTCTGCAGTTTTTTCATTTGCAGCAATTGCGACATCGATGGCACTTGCAGCTCACGGATTGGTGGCACAAGTGTCGAATTCGAGAGCTTGTTTTTCGGCTGAAGTGTTACGGGCGGACGTGCGTAAGGAGTGCGCACTTGTGACAGTCGCATGGCCCGAGTGGCGTTTAAATCAGTTTCATTAAAGCGACGTAGTTTTGTGGCGGTTTGATGTTGCTGTTGCTGCTGCTGCTGTTGCTGATTGTGGGACGTTTTCAAGTTACTTGCCATTTTCTTGGCTTCACTCAGAGGCGTCGAGAAATCATTTATAAGATCAAGTATTCTCTTAGCTGTGCTGGATATGCCTGAAGGATTTTCCGTTCCAAGTGTCCCGGCATGGTTGAGTGAATTGTTCGACGAAGACAACGTCGACAGACTCGAAGTGGGCCGTATTAAAGTCGGTGTTATACGCACAGAGCTCGCACCCGTCGCAGAGTATTTCTTGTAGGCCGCGGCGCCACCGTATGTTGTTCTTCCTTTATAAAAAGGGGAAAATGTGTTGAGTAAGCGACTGTCGCTTAGAGCCGAAGTGCTTCCATAAATGGATGCATTAAATTGCCGACGATTCAGAGAAGTCAGCGAGAGAGTGGAGCTATTTAATGCCTGAGCGCCGTTCTTTTCAGATCGCTTGCCATTGCCGTCAGCGAACAGACTCTTGCGTCCCTCGAGATGCGTATAAAAATTTAAAGAGTTTCCGAAGGAAGAACTACGACTGCCATCGCCGTTGCCGTTGCCATTGCGACGACCGCCAACTGCTGACATATTAAATAATCCAGTAGTCTTCGGCTGTGCTAGAGAACAAGATCTACCCGTGCCCACATTTTCGGGCTTACTGGTGGCGTCGCTGCTTTCAGACACGGAGTCGCGTATATTAACATCATCGGAACCGTTTATTAGTTTTTGCCTCTTCGAGGTAATGATAACTTCTTCTTCCGCTTTGCCATTATAGACATTAGTTTCTCGTACTTCACCAACATCAACTTCATTCACGTAATCTTCATCGTCGTCATCATCATCATCATTATCATTCACCTCGAATTCTTCTGGCAACGCAGCGATTGCACTCCTTAGCTGATGCCGGCTCGTACGCATGGTTGTTGCATCAGCTAAAACATTCGAGTCTGCTTCGAAAATTGTGGTTGATGTGCGTCTTGGCCTTGCGTGTGATAATGCGGCTGAGGTATTTGTCTGATTCGGCGTATCGCTTGACGACTGACGCTTACAATTCCTAAATGGAATTGCTGTTGCTGTTGCTGTTATTGTTGTGGGTGGTATATTAAGAGTGCGTCGAGATCTGGAAAAAATTAAGTGTAACTGAGACGACTCTTCTCGGTGTGATCGCATTGATTGTACGTCAAATCAAAATTCATCTGGTAAGGAACCTTTTTTGTATTCTCACTGATGTTAAAATGGTTTATGTCATTTAAAAATTTTATTTTTATTGTAGAAATTTTTAATGTTTCTGTAATGTATTGTTGTGATTTTACCGATTTTATCGTAGTAGTTTATAAGTTATATTACAAGATGTTTTGTACAATAGCAAGCATCAGTGATATTTTTTTTTTTTAAACTATTTTGTAATTAATTGCGCGATTACTTTTGCATCAAATTTGCAAACAGAAAATGAATTAATTTGTACCGGCAGAATCGTAAAATGTGGTAAATGACGGAAAATATTTGAATGGAAAATTCGCAATTTTATGATTATAAACATAACAAAGTGCACTTCTATGTTTACAAGTGCTTCTATGTGTAAGATATCGAAACTTTGGAAAAGAACTAAAATTATACAAAGTTTATGAGTTTTCACTTCACACTGATACACCTCCTAAACGGAGGACAGTATTGCTAAACCAAAGCTTTGTCCACATTTTCATAAATGTTTTTTTTTTAATTTTTAATATACGCTTTGTGGGCATCCGCGTAATTACGCTGAGCAGGAAAAATATGGGTGGTTATAATTACTCATAACCACGCATATAATATTAATAATTACAAATTAATATCGGCGTAAGGATAATTTCAATTATAAAATCAATAAAAATAATATCCGCGTAAATCTCGCCTAGAGCCGGAGCTGATCATTACAGGTTTAATTTTTTTTTAAAAAAGAGCTTGAAAGTTTACAAAATATTCAGATCAAAGTAGAAAATCCTAACTTGTAAGTTCAAATAGTTCGTTAATACGTACCCAATGTGTCCAGATTCGCCAGATCGCATGCAATTCTCGATTGCTTCTTCCGGTACCAGATCAATTATATCAGGATCATTATAACGCGACAATGTTTTTGTTTTTGTCATGGTGTTAGGCGACAAGTTGAAATTATAAGCCGGCTCTTTCTTTGTCTGGCCTGCATAAAGGTTTAGGTGGGTATACCGATTTACTGGGCGTCCCAAGGATGAAGAAGTGTAACGTGTGCTGCCGTCACCACCACCAGCACCATAACCGGGTGTCGAAGCCACAAGCGGTGGACGTGCCATTAAAGGAATATTACGAGTTTTATTTGATGTTGAATTCTAAAAGGATTAATAATAATAATATTTCAAATGAACATACATATTTGGAAATAAAACAAGCTACTTTAATACATACGTCTAAATTCAAACGTGAGCGCTTTTTAGGCGGCTGACGATCGGAAACACTGGACTTGGCATTTTTGATATTATGCGACGAAGTAGGGCTGCGATCACTCCCGGACGCAGTGGCTTCACTGTTACTGCTGTCATCGTCAGAATTCTCTTGCCGATTTGGAAATATATTATCTTCGTATTCATCAACTTCCGGCTCATCGTCTGCATCATCATCGTCAACATCTTCCTCTTCGTCATCATCGATGTATTCCTCATCATCATCCTCCATTTCAAGACGCCTGCGCCGACGACCTATACCGCCGACACTGTTGTGCAAGTTTCCATTAAAGGAATCGTTTCTGTTTTTTGTAGATGGAGAGAACCACTTTGAAAGACTGTTGGGGAGAATGCTGGACACTCGTGACCTCAAATTACCGATTATTGACTGCAAAATATCATCAAGCATTAGTGTTATATTTACAATAAATCGACATTTCAAACGATTCATGCTATGATTTATATAAATATTTGATAGATTTAAAAAAAGTAGCTATGATAGAAATAGCATAGAACATGTTTGCTCTGCTTGACCACACAGTTATCGATGGGTGGAGCTGATGTTAGCCATGAGCTGATATACCATGATATACCATGAGCTGATGTTAGCCATGAGCTGATATACTGGCTATAATAACACTGTTACCGATAGAAACCTTCCATTATTACAAATAGTTAACTGGAAAAAAAATAAGTAGTCGACCGACTTGGTCTGACTGTATCACAGAATCCATACAAGCAAAATCTGGTGCAACCTCTTTCACAAATTTATAACTTATAATTTCAAATTATTCGCTTAAAGGATTATACGATAAATAATAAAAAAATTCTTTCCATTTCAACTGTACTCACAACATTTTCAGCTGCAGTCTCGTCGAGGCTGTCTGTAGCATGTTCTGCATTCCGATGCGACGACACTTCTGCTTGCATGGGACTACTTTGTGCATCCTGCTCCATTGTTATTATTCACCAAGCCTGTGCGCTATGACAGTGTATTGAATTTTTAAAAAACATACACCGCCAAACACAAATTGTTTTGTAACTCCTTTTCAGTTTATTGTATCCCAAAATATACAGTTTATGGGAATTTTTCTTTAATTTCAGGATTACTTCTAATTTATTAAACCAGAAAACACATTAGATAAGGTTTTTTAAAACAGGGGGGATTATAAGAATCAACTCGTTGCTTTGCTGTGGTGGCCTCGAGCCACGGATGCTCCACTGTCTTCGGCTAGGTCTTTCATATGTTAGACACCTCTCTCTCACACGCAGCACACAACAATTACCGTATATTGTATATTGCGAGCTCACTCAGGCACATATGGTGTGCAAAACCTCACATTTTTTCTTGGCAGTTCTGAGCTTCTTAGGACGAGCACCGTTCAGCAACTCAAATAGTTATTTGCACTTTATTTGATTTTATTTTTGCACTTCTGTCGTTAATTGGTTCAACTATACTGTAATTTGTTATAAACTTTAGAATTTTGTAGAAACTACTCTCTACTGAAAATATATAATATCTTTCGTAGAATTCTTCGAGCACAAGCGATGTGAAAAAACGCGTGAACTACGAACAAAAGACGAGGCAACGAACGTACACTTCTCTTTTTTACTTCGTTATTCGTTGGTGTTCGAGAAAATAGAAATGGCGGACATAATAAAAACACCGAGTATGGATAAAACTCGCTGCATTAAAACGTATAAAAATACTAGTAAACATAGCGAATTGATTCGGCTAAATTACTTTGTCATATAGAATACAGATGGCGTTCAAACGCATTTCTTCTCTATTCAACATATTGAGTAAACAGCAAAATTCCTTCTCCGATCCGACTTCGAATCACTTCTCGTTGAAAGATTTTAGGCTCTTCTCTGTTAAATTTTTATGTTGTTAACATTCAAGTTTGTATACAGATTCTATTGTTTGTTCACAGAGCAATGCGAAGTTTTAAGGGCCGGAACAATTTTGAGGAAATATTGAAACACTACTACTACTCATTTTTGAAATTCATCAAAAAAAAAACAAATTCTGGGTATATTCCTGCGGTGATTTTTATATCCTACACCCGAAGGGTTGAGGGTATATTCACTTTGTTCTTTCGTTTGTAAAGCATTAAAGGAGGCGTGGCAGGTATAGAAAAGTATATATATTCTGGCTCAGAATCACCTCCTGAGTCGATTAAGCCATGTCCGTCCGTCAGTCTGTCTGTCTGTGGAAATTACGATTACGGGAGAACGAATAGAGCTATCGCCATGAAATTTGGCACGAATATTCTCTGTCATCATAGGTTTTTTGGTATTGAAAATGGGGAAAATCGGATACCAGTGCCACGCCTACTTTTTATAGCAAATATGAATTTTTTTGTGCTTATAGCTCAATTTCTCAGCTTCTAGGGCGAACTTGAAGCCCAAATTTTATTCCCGAATCCACCGTCTCAGACTTAAATATTCTCAAAAAAATGGGCGTGGTCCGCCCACTGGTGACAAAAACCACGATTACAGGAAGATTAGTGAAAGCATCATTATTATTACGTCGAAAATGGAAAAAAATCGGTTTACTGCCACACCTACTTTTTAGGTAAATAATAATGCCTCCAATTTGAGAGCTGAATTACTCAGCTTGTACTCCGTATCTGAAGCTAAAATTTCAGTACCGCGTTTACCTTGTCAGTAAGAGTCATCGCACAACAAAAAAGGGCGTGACACGCCCACTGGTATACCATACTATATAATGAAGTGTTTGTTAAGAAAATCGTTGTCGTAAATGAGTTAATAGATCAAAATTTACTATCTGTAAATGAAATGAAAGTTGATTTATCCCGCCCACTTTTTATAATTACTTTGACAGATGCTGGTGTAGGGTATATGAGTTTCGGCCAGGCCGAAGTTACCGCTCTTACTTGTTTTTAACTAGGATTATTTCCTATTGGATTAATTTTATATTTTATCGTAGAAATGGAGATCTTTGATAGAGTTTGTAGAACTTGCAACAACGAACGTAAGAATGTGATGAATATTTTCGAAACGAAATTGCTAGCAAAGAGTAAAAGTATTGCCGATATGCTGAGCTGCTGCCAAGGACCTGTGGCGCCTGACGATAAGTATCCGAAGGAAATCTGTTATCTGTGCGCAAAACAACTAGAGATAGCTTACAAATTCATTATACAGTGCAAAAAATCAAAAACGGAATTCGATAAAATCCTTGAATATATCGGAACGCAGTCTGAACACAATAGTGAGGAAGAGGAACAAATAGTTTCTTCCATTTGTCAAACTAATGAAGATGAAGAGCCGAACTCAGATTTGAGGGATGAGTCAAATTCAGTGGACGACGGTTTTGAGCATGAATTTTCTTGGAAGGACAAGATAATAGTTACCCCGGAAACTATTCCAAAGTATCCAAAATATATGGAAGTCAGTAACATTCAAAATAACTTGCAAAGTTCATCAACGGAAATTGATGAGGACTTTGTGAATATTTCAAAACTGCCGGAGACCACCACGTTGACGGCGGAGGCAGCAAAATTTAATTGTTCATATTGTTCGAAGAGTTTTTTTACTACGTCGGCATTAACATTGCATCTAAAGCTAATACATAAAATAAAAAATGTATCCGGATTAAAACAGCACAATCAGAATACATTTCCAGAAGATTATTCTTCATGATGTATTATAGATCTATGTAATTAATTTAAGATCCTTAAATTATAATCCTCGGATGTATGAATTCCTCAGGGAAAACATTATTATCCATAATAGCAGAATATATTGACATATCGCCCTGGGCGGTTTATCCACATCAAAATCTTTATTATTTTTACAAGTGCACACTGAAATCGAAAGTTTAGCATCAGTCTAGTCCTTGTGGACTTTTTCAGCACGAGGGTCATCTGGACGCATCACAATGTAGGTCGATTTATAGCGCCGGTTATCCATATCATTAGCGTAATAAGTTTTCAGTCCTACTCCTGCTAATATTAAACCGATGATAGCATGCCCTGTGCCAACCACGACGTCGGGTATTTCGTTCCACCCTTGTTTAAGTAGACTTAACCCTCGGGATGCAGCCATCTTTATAGTCTAAAATATTATAAATTAGACTTCAATTAACAAATAATTACGACCAACAACCTACCAAGCAATTCTCGTTACACAATAAACTTTGTTGCACACAATAATGTTACCAGACGTAACAAAAAGGGAGATTCAGTGTCCGTAAATTGATATTATTTACATACATATTTATAATTTTTTATAAAAATTTAGCAGTTTGGCAGTCAATATTAAAAATTTAATGTTGAACACGGCTCTGACGGCTTCTAATTATGGCGATTTTTCGATATACGTTGCTTCGTTATAGGGCTAAAAAATCGCTGTACTGTAATCAATTTTCTTGTTTATAAATAATAATTTCGTTATAGGGCGTTTTACTTTAAGGCCAACTTTTCCGGAACATATCTTGGCCGTTAAGCGAGGTATGAGTGTAATTATGATTTAATACCTTAAAAAGTTTTAGAAGCACAGAATATTTCTCTAAGCATAAAAACAGAAAAATATCCTTTATGTCATGTTAAGCATCAAACATGAGCGCGTTCAAAAACTTGTTATAATTGTAAGACTCGCCAGAATCCATTGCGGGTGTAAGTCCTGAAAATAAACCTTCAGAAAATAATGGCTTGCCTGGAGAATTTATTATACGACATTCAGATACCATAAAAGAATGTCTTTGTCTTTTACTAACCAAAATACATTTATTCCATTCCATTTTTTTTTAAAAACAACAGAAAAAAACCTTACTTAACCGAATTGGTTTCTGAGCGACTTATGTAATATAATAATACAAAGATAGGAAATTAAATGTTGTGATACAATTCTTGAAAATTGGAATATTTCTACCATATACCTATTGCAGATTTAAAGCTGATTTTATATGGCAGAGATTACCGGATTGGAGAATGTCATCACACACAAAAAAAAAGGGGCATGATCCGCCCACTGGTATAATATATCATATATGGAGACGTTTTCCAAAAAAGCGACGGAAATTAATTTATGGATCTGAATTTCTAAAAAATAATAAAAATGGACAATTCTATTTATTTATCACTAGTTATACCCGGCCACGCGTTGCTGTGACTCAGCCTGATATGAAATGAAAATTTGAAACGATTTGGAAAAATAATTTTAAATTTGAACTTCTCAAATATTTTTTTTACACCATGACAGACTACAAAAAATTAAATTAAAAATATTTTAATATTTAGATTTTATTTATGAAATGTCGTTATATACATATACTCCTTTTTCCTATAAGAGCACGCGCGTATTCGAATGCAACGTTGTGTCGAACTTTTAAAGCAATCGGTGAAGAAATTTCGGAGATTTATGACTATGAACAAACGAACGTTAACATTTTTATTTACATACATATGTATATGGATTGATTTTTATTCTTTCAGCAATAATTTTCTGTTTTCATATCATTCAGACCTAATTCCTCATTTTGGTCATACGACCGTTCATATTTTTCAATATTTAGTTTATCATCTGGTTCATCGCCGTCCCGCAGAGACTGAACATAGCTATTTCCTGCTGGGTCGTCCAGTATAAGAGTTGCACTCCTTTGCAAATTCAAAATATCTTCAAAATGTTTAAGGAAATTGCCTAAACGATGTTTAGATGCCTCTTCACATGAGTCATGAAACATGACGCCATCACCTTCGAGTTGTTCCTTCATGGCAACTAAGATGCCTTCGACAGTTGTGAAGCGTCCACCGAGTGCATAAGGTCCAACTTGGCATTCCAACTCCGGTATTTCAAGACTGCAAGTTTCTGACTTCAAAACATCCCGGCTTAAATCATCTTTATTTTCTACACGAACTTTAAACAGAATTCCTTTTTGCTCAATACCACCACCAGATTTTACTTCGTTTGTTTTATGGCCACAAGCCTCACATACCGTAGCCATGATAACAACATCCTTAAAATGTGGTATGTTGGTCATTTTCATGTTAGTCTCGCAGGGGGATCGACATTCAGAACAAATTGTAGGAAATTTTAAAACTTCGCCATGTAATTCCTCTAAAGGCCATGCATTATCAAGTATGGGCTTCAACAAGTGATCATCCTTAGAACCGTTACAATTTTCGCTTTTTATTTCCTCAGAATTATAAAGGCCTTAAGCGAGCGAAGTAAAATGTAAGTGGATAGGAATATTAAATAAATGAAATTACCTAAAAGATTATTTTCGTCCTTCGTTCGCACAAAATATGTGGTCTTGATGTCGGGATCATGTGCTGGAGCATTGGGATTCTCAATGAAGCTATTGCCACTTATGTCTCTTAACTCGACCGTGAAGCTACGTTTTAGTTCTTTAAGTTCAATTAGCTTATCTATGTAGGTGTCAATAGCCGCAGCCTCGTTCGGGTGTTCCAATCTTCGCTTTTCTTGGTCCTGGCTTAAGCCTCGCACAGCTCTGTCAATTATACCCTCCACTGTAGTGATTTCGCCCTTCTGTGATTGCGATGGGGCTTCCAAATCGACCTCGGGTATTCGTATGGAAGCATAATCGGACCGAACAACGCGACGATTCATATCAATTGACGTCTTAACCTTCAGAACTATGCGCACACCTTTCTCCTGTATCTCGGAAGCACTTTGGATTTCATTATTTTCGAAGCCGCAATGCTCACACTTGAATGACATAATCACCACTTCCTTAAAGAAGGGAATCATTGTTAATAGAATTCGCGTGTGTCCGGTCTGAAAGCAATTCATACAAGCGGACTCAATTTCTGTTGTCTCAGGATTCGGGTCATCGGCGCTAATATTCCGGAAGATAGGCTCTGCATTCGTTGCTTCTGAATCCTGTCCATCATTTGCAGGTTGGCCGGTTGATGTCATTTTTAATCCAGGCTAATCGGTATATAATGGTTTGGAATAAATTTCTTCAAATGAATACGATATTTTCTGCCCTTGCTGCTTTCGTTGAAGTTTAACCCTTGTCTGCTTAAGTGAAAAAAAAGAATACAGAATATGGCTATAAAAGACATGTGTAAAAGAATTGAACGCACTTTATGTCAAACTGCACAAGACTAGCTACGAAACTTTAACGAAACGTGGTTAGGAACAATATGGGTATGATTAACACCTAGATACTGTATACGCAGGATAGGACAGTTTTCTCGTGTTTGCGTTGCTATTTTTCAAATTTGTTCTTGTTTACCAGCAAGATCTAGTACAAATTTGAAAAATAGCAAAACTAAAATCCTGAAAACTGCCCTTTCCTGTGTATACAGTATAAACCCCTTACTTTTCTATGCCTCCGACCAATTGCAGATCTTGTAAAAAAACAAACTCAAATACGGAATGAGTTTCTTTTTTCACCCTATAAAAAAGAAATTTAGTGGCTGCCTAACAAAAGTATTTATTTTTTTATACAAAGCATTTCTGCGTGGAAGACCTCGGTTTCGCAGAGATTATGCCTTATACCTTAGATTAAACCTTAGACAACAAAAAATATCTTTAATGTAAGGTCTTTTTGTATATAGGGTCTATTTGCATGGAGGCCTTCGTCCATGACAAGATTTTAACCTTAATTCAACAAAACTCTGTTTGAAGAGCACTGCTGAAGAGTAGATCTGGAACAGTAAACGAAATGGACTTTGCATAGGTGGATTATGAAAATATGTCGTCACTTAAGAGATATTAGGGCGTATATCTTTTAATAATAATTGTATAAATATATAAAAGTACCTCCACAAGAATTCAAAAACATTAGATGCTCATTTATAAGAATTAACCCTACAGACTATAATACAATTTTTTGTTATGTAAATATAAAGCTATAATAATCCACAATAAGGTATTCCACAATGATTCCAGCAGCAATGTGAAGTGCGTATTCATGGGACCAATCTGCCAATGCCAAGGAAGCGTTTTGTGCATTATCGTGTGTCCTACATACAAAATTATAGCATTTTTTCCCGCCTCCAGAAATGGATATCCGCTCCACAAGGCACGAACATCATTCACGAAATACAATATGCTTAAAATTAAAAAAGCCAGAGAAGCGGTAACAAGCACATACGACAGAGACCTGCATATTGATTTGTATTTAGTAAATGAGTTGTTTTTATATTCATGTCGTACATACCACAAATTTTTATTGATAGGTATGATCCCATTTTCTTTGGAGAAGAGACAAAGTAAGCCGCCGATTAAGCCTGCAAAGCTCGCCCAGACCATCCAACGTATTATACGGCTTTGCCAGGTGCTGTGTATTAACATAATTTTGCCGGCAATCAATCCAAGCAATACCTGGACAATAGTCAGAATGCAACCTGTAATCAGAAACACATTCAAGATCGCAGTAAAACCATATAGCACAAACTTAATAACCTACCAAAAAGGCCCTCCGGATCAATATCTTCAGACTCGTAAATATATTTTGCCGTAGAGTGTTGATATATGTGCGTATTACCCAAGATTTGCAAGTCTATGAATCCAGCCGCTCCACCAGTGCAATTGATATAAGCTGCATACGCATGCTTTCCTCCAGG
This sequence comes from Conops quadrifasciatus, assembly GCA_949752815.1. Classification (NCBI taxonomy): domain Eukaryota; kingdom Metazoa; phylum Arthropoda; class Insecta; order Diptera; family Conopidae; genus Conops; species Conops quadrifasciatus. Next base: position 30,750,142 of record OX457081.1, on the reverse strand, counting down.
ACCCATGTAACCTCTGAGAAACGTATGTATATTTATAATTATTTATGTTGACCATACGATTCTCAATAAATTAATTACAAAATCCTGATTGAAATGAAACTGACTTTGGACAATCTGGTACCGGGAAACCAAAAGTTACTCCCAAATAGCTGATTATCAAACCAAATATAGCGAAAAGCTCAAATTTTAGAATCACCAAATCATACACTCCCCGCTTCCAGACTTGCTACAATAACAAAAATATATGTACATTGTTTGACCTTTATGGTGTCAGAAATCTCCCCTCACACACCTGTGGTATTGTCTGTGTGGTATAATCCTTCTTACTGCAGCAAGTATACAAAATTCCACAGACTAAAAAGCTAATTCCAAACCTCTGCAGGACGCCCATAATGCGCAACATTTCGAGAGGTGGTCCATTAATAGAATTTAAACACAGCCCGAGTAGGAATAATTTAATAGAACGCTAAAAATAAAAGTTTATTGTTCTTAATTACTTTCGTCTTCTACATATTCCACACTTTCTTCACTTCGGATTTACCCATATAATCCTGCCGCATATATTAGTTCTTGATGTTCTTTGGGCTAATTGTGACGCCACTGACATCGGTATACAAACACCCATAATCCAGAGAAACAATGGAAATACAATATCAGCCAGATGAAGACCATTCCAAGGGGCATGTTCAATCCACCAGTATGCACCCCCGCCGCTATTCACAAATATCATAAGAACAATGGCCAAACTATAATTTCCGAAAAACAGCTCATATTTTTGGGAATATTAAAAATTGTAAATATGAAGCTGACCCTCGGAAAGTATCTAAGCAGTACATGCGTTGTTTAGGTACTCTTGTTGTTGCTGTAGTAGTAGTACGCGTTGTTGTAGCAGGATCAGTGGCAGCAGCGGCTCTGGCCAATTCATCATAACGATAAATACGCCATGCGCACCAACTTATTTTAATTACTAATAGAATCAAGGTCACTAACACAAATACTGAGATTATTGCTGGAATGTTATACGGGGGTTACCTCTATATAACTTTATAAAAATTTGATTAGATACTTACAAAAGTGAACGTTAACGCCTGGTTTTTCGGTTAAGAAATTACATGTACCGTTGGCAGTTACTGTAAAGTTATAAACTCCAAATTCTTGCATATGGATTTGCTCCATTCTACAAAGTGGACTTCTACAGAAAGCATTTTTCCTCAGTTATGAATAAAGTAAATTTATATATACATAAATATTATATTTACTGATTTTCAAACGAATAGCGCCCCACATCGGTATCCAATATTTTGAATTTCAAACCGTGAGCCACATTCGTTTTTAAAATATTAGCGTTTTCGGAGAATTTCGAGATTTTCAATTTAATCATTTTCGTATAAGGACACTGTAAATAAAAATCGAAAAAAATTAAGTAATTTGGATTGTTCGAGCATCAATATCTCTGCAGACATTGGAATACATACCATATGTACATAGTTTTTAGAATAAGATCTTTGAATTGGTTGGGTTTTCTTTTCTACTCACCGTATAGCATTCATCGGATAAGGTGTACATATATGTTTCTTTATTATACAGCGATATTAGATTTAAATAAGCTTCATCCACTTTCAGGGCACGCATATCCAACCCCCGCCAGGTTGGTTCCGTATATTCAACAAATTCTGCCATTTATGACGTTTTAGTAGACTGGAAATAAAAATTGGTAGTCTAGGGAAAATAAGCAATTTAAATACACATATTGTACATACATATACGCACTTTTTGTACATGTACAGATGGAACTATAATACATATACTGAAATACATATATTTTATTAATATATATATACATTATTACTGTTGCTTCTCAGCTAAAAATTTAGTTTCGCCGAAGAAAGCGAGGCCTACAATTATCTACAATAACAGTATGAAAGAAAATAGACCTAGCTGCCAAAGCGATGATGAAAAAGTGGCTGATGTCCATTGGGGTGATGTCCATTTTCCTAATATCACTTTCAAATAGTGAAAATCAATCTTCTAGTTCTTACAAAATCGTTTTTTTGATGACTTCAAATAAACTTTTTCGATAACTCCAAAAAACTTTCATAATTATTTTTCCTACAGGGAATAACGAAGCCCGAATTAAAATGGAAGTATGTATACATACTAATCGATCGATGATCTTTCGATGCCGAGTATCGACGTTGCATTGATATCTTCTATTAATTGAATTGACAATTGTTATGAATCTAACAAAAACATAATATTATCGCTTTTTAGTAGAACATCCAGTCCTTGGACGTTCACAATAATTTCCAAGATTAAAATATTCATTCTACTGTCTTGAAAAGTATAGACGATGCTTGGAGTTATGCTTGAAATGAAAGTTCGTTGACTATTGCGACTACTTTTAGTTATACTACTAATGGTTGTGGTAATCACTCACTTGCTTATTAAATTTTCCGATTTACAATAATGCCCGTATTTCTTAAACTTTAACAAAAACTAAACCGAAACTGTTCCACTCCGAACGACAGATATCTTGTATTATGACTTGTTTACAACTATCGTGTTAGTGGTCAAAAATGTTTTGAGTCTTTTCTCATTAATTGGCTATATTCGTACTCTAATAGCATATGTACATACATATGTATGTATCTAAGTAGCATATTTCGTACTCAGCCTCAGAACTTTACTTTTTACTTTTCACAGCAACAAAAGCGTACTTGGAACAATTCGATAAATCTTAAGCCAAGATATTATCGAAATAAACACTTCAGTTTACCCACATTCTGCAAATTTTGATGGTATTGATGCTCTTAAAAAATTATGGTAAAAGTTAAACGAACATACCATTTACACCTTTAACAACGCGACAATAATAAAGACAATTTGAATGGCTGAAATGTTGATGCATAAACCGCATGGAATCTTGGCTGACAGGTGAGGCGACCATTTGTTTCGGCTTCTGCGTAACTTTTTAAGCAATTTCAAGGTATTTTCAAAATAAAGGTGGTGAGATTGAGAGTAACCACAAACGTTTTGCAATGACACGATTGAAATAATCAAAAATTATGCAAAAAATTCGAAGGTCTTTTAAAATACCAAAAAGTTTTTTCTTCATGAAAACCTAAAGGAGATCAGTACTTTTTTGACTTCCCGCTTGCTTTTCTACAATTAAATCTACAATTAAAATAAATCAGCCATGTTTAAGTTGTGTTGTTAAACAGTTTAACTAAATGGCGTAAACGCGAAAAAGAAATTTTTTTCTAGAATTCTAGTAATTATCACCCAAATTCAATGTTATTCCATTTATCATAAGATCCCTTATGACGACTTACCACAATTATACCACCAAATGGTTAGAGGAACTATAGTTAATAAAGTAATAAAGTTAAAAGTAATATCATTAAGTATCATTTGAAATCTTCAATTATAACTGCAAATGTCTTTTATTTTACCACCAGTGGAAAGGAATTTTTGTTTTAAAAATACATATACATATCTATACATATGTAGTAATAAATATGTACGTATAAACATTAAATTCCAAAGCACATTTTCAATAAAAAAGGATGAGACCTTACACAAAACGTATTATATTTATCTAAAGGTAGTAAGGACCAATGTAATACAATTGTTAATTTTGTTTATAAATATTTAAGCTTTATAATTTAAAGCATATTTTGGTTTGGTTTTAAATCAATTTTTCAACAAACTTAAAAGTAAGTACCTTTACTTTTTTACATACAATTAAGCATATTACAATTAAACAGTTCAACTTCATCTCTTTTATAATTAATGTGACATTTTATTAATGGACATATTATTAATAAATTTAACACGTAAATTAAAAATACTCAAAAAATTTGTGAAAATTGAATGATGATATCGTACAAATAATTATTCATCTTAAACTATCGACATTTTTCCAGGGATAAGCTATTGTATTTTAATGGTGATGTTTTGTTAATGTGCACAGAAAACATACAAATACAAACCTTAACTAAAACTACAACAAGAATTTGTTTTTTTGGCAGTTTTGTAAAATGCTTTGCTCTGCATAGTTAAATTTTCCGACTTGATAACCATTTCGTCAAGTTTCTCGCCACGCTCCAGCACCGCTTCGATGGTATTCTTTAAAATGATTTTCGTTTCATCAAGATCACATTGCATTTTGGTCAATGCATCGGCCTCTTTTGGATCCTGATATTTACTTAAATAAGCTGGCAGTATTCCGAAATCGATTGTTGCCTCAGTGCCTGTTTCCCATCGATCAACAGGAACCTTTATTGTAAATTCATCAAGCACTTTTGAGATTAGTGTGTGAGCTACACGCTGTGGATACTCATGGTCAGCGATAAGGACTCCGGCCAGCTTATCTACCCTCACGTAAACGTGGCACATATAAGCATCCTGTTTTACCGACTGCCTCATAGCCGGTTGAGTTCGCTCAACGATGGTTTTTCCCGCAAATCTAACAAAAATTCACATAAAAGTGGCCATGAAAATAGTTCCATCCCTTTATATATAAAAAATTTATACTACTCACGTCATGAATTCTTGGACAGTGCCACGCTGGAAAAACGAAAAGGACTGCAAATCAAAGCAAGATTTTAGCTGTCGAGCTTCTGTGGCGCCTTTATAGAAAACACTAATCGAATATAGCTTAACCATCTTAAAGCCCACTGTCAAATAAAGTATTATTTACGAAACAAAGGAGTGCCGATTTGGAAAATGTCCGTTTCCTTTGGAATCTTATATTTTAACTCTATACTCTGCAAACTATAAACACTTTAATAATCGCAAAAATTGCTGTATCCAAAAGGAATTCTTTCTGCTGTAAAAAATTCAACAGCTGGGATATAATTGCTTAAGAGTATTGCCAGCAGTAACTTTTTTAATGTTACTAGCAATGATTATTTACAGAATACAGTAAAAGATCCGACCACAGAATACGAAAATACAAAATAGGTCGCAATGTGTTGTTTGACCCATTCCATGTCAGAAGTGCAAAGGGGTATAGCCATTTATCAGAGCGTGACCACAATTTCTAAATTCGGACAGTAAATACACTTAGAAGACCAATATCACTTTGTTGTTTGTCTCCTCAAGTTTTGCTCAAAGCAAAGACCCAAATACCGTTCAAAGAGTTATAGAATCTGATAGACACCGTCTATATGATTTGATTTATGACATTTGCTTTTATCTTGAAATAACGTACTTTTTAAATCCGTGCCGTCGGTCGGAAGGAAGCAGGAAGAATCAATTTGAGTGAGAGAAGCTTCACGCTTGTGAAGTTGCTCACTTTTACACCCTTATTCCAAGAGACGATATCGTTCCAAAAATCGTCTTTTTATATGCAAAACAACCACAAAAAAGACGATTTTGTTTTTGTTTTGAATATAAAAAGACGATTTTCGGAATGATACCGTCTCTTGGAATAAGGGTGTTAGCTTCTTTTCTGCTTGAGTTGACTAACTGCCACCAACTGGCAACAGAGAAAGAAAAAGGCTGAGATATCATAATGTAAAAATCATAAGCCCCAGATAATGTAAAAACGAATTAATATTGGCTAAATGTGTTTTTGCTTTTTCTAGTTTCTTACCTTAGCCAAACTTGAAAATGCGTTTCTGTCTGGGGCTTATGATTAAAATTGATGGAATTTGAAAATTAAACAAGAGCGTTAACTTCGGCCTGACCGAAACTCATATACCCTACACCCACCCGCACAAGTCTGACTCGTGTAAAAAAATATTGCTTTCTGAATCAATCACGAGTCAACTCGTGAAAAGTAAAAATGCGATCTTCACTCGTGTGAAATAAGTGCGCTTCATGAATGAATCTCAAGCTTGACGCTTTATAATCTCAGTGAAATACTGCAACTCATCTATGTATTCATTTGTACATATATACTTCATCTATATACTATATAAATATTCAAGTCCTGATACCATGGCCAAATCCTTGGACCTAGAAAGCTGAAATTTAGCACAGATGTATCCTTTATGATGTATACAAGATACTTAAAAATGAAATCCTTAAGGGGTTGAAAAGGGATTGCAACGTTTGTATGAGGAATATTTCATTTGTGGTCGGAAGCCACACGCAATTTTTAACCATTCCACCAGAATGAGCCACAGCAACGCGGGGCGTGAAACAAATAGTTGTTTATAAGTTTAATTCTTAATTTAATTTTACTTTGTAGCGATGTAAAGTAGTATCCATTAATTTAATTGATATTAACAGGAGCACTACATGTTCCTCAGTGTTGCGAAAAATACCACACAGTGGACGAATATTAGTTTTTTTACTGTAAATTTTGATGAATAATTTTTAAAGTTTTGTTACAGAACTACTTATAAATTTAATAATATCAAATACAAAAACTTTTTAAATAAATAAAACTACTAGGGGTTAAGATACATAGTAAATTGTAATCTCTTAACTTACTTATAACATACGCCCATTTTTTGTGAGATGTCTTTCATCAATACCCAACGCCCCCTTATTTAAAGATTTAATTTCTTTGCATTTCCATTTACCTCACCCAAATACCAAAAATTTTCTTTCTTTAGACACCTACAAAATTTGCTAGCAACTCGCTTCATCGAGTTTTGATTTCAATCGATTTTAAAGTCCCTTTATCTTAATCTCATGACAATTAAAACAACTTTCATCTTTTCCTTCTTCTCAATAGTTCTTTATTTCCGTAATCATCTGTATGGATTAAGGTGTACACCAAATTCGTACATGCCGAAGAATACAACGCGTCACATAAAGATCCTTTTCTACAATGTTGGCATATGGTATATCCAGAAAATTGAACAGATATATCATATAACAATCAAGTTTCTGACTTAATTATTAAATTGCGAATTCAAATACCATTCTATTTGTGTAAATTGACTAAACCTGTTTTGTTCACTTCAAAACGGTTTCTATTCAATTATTTCTTAGTAATAATAATAATTATAATATTTAATAATAATAGTTTTTTGTATTTCGTTTCCTTTCATCTAAACTTTTGAAATTGCATTGATTTTTTTATAATTGTACATATGTATGTATCTATTTATATAATAAAATTTGTAAAGTCACAAAATAAAAGTAACTTAAGAAAGCGCCGTCTAAAGAGGCGCAAGTGTTTTGTTTTGTTTCAGTAAAATTTTGCAACTTGCAGTATGCAATTTTTTGAAAAATGTTGAATGAGTAACTTTTTTAGATGAAGTTTACAAATTTTATAAAATGAAGATGAAGAACTTAAAATACTTAATGCATCCACATAACATTTCTAAACTTACAAACCAAATGAATAACTGAGAAGAGCTTTTTTAATCATAGGTTTTCTTTCGTGCTTCCTTTTTTAAAAAATCAAGCAGTTTTTATTTTAAAATTTAATAATTTCTGATTCCGCAGAGTACTTTATAACATTTTTTGAACGACTTTTGGCCTTGTTTACCAAAGTTGAAATGAAAGAATGTAATTATAAAATTATGCGCGTTATTTTTTCCAAAAAATTTCATATGTACAAAGGTACGTTATTTGTTGTTATTAAATCTGATGCTTGAATACGTTCGTTTCGTTCCCAAAATATGTATATGTACGTAAGTGTACGAGTTTACATTGAGTAAATATTAAAAGCCTCAAATTTTACTACAAGTAAAGAATCCTTATAATAAAATGTAAAATGCTTTGCGCTTTTCTAAACTTTTCTTCTTGAGTGGTAGAAGTAAAAATAATAAATAATAAAGAAGTAAAAATAAAAAAATAATAATTAAATGGAATAAAATTAGGTGAGCTAATGTGAGAGACATTAGATAAATCATAAATGAAAATGATTATACATATATACATATATGGAAATCGAGAGGTTTTAAGGTCTACTTTTTCGGGATGATCAATAACTTTTCTTATTCGCAGCAAGAAAAGCAAAGGAATTTATCAAAATGCATTTTCTAAAACAGAACTAATATATTTATATATTTTCTGTATAATTTCAGCTTTCCATCCTCCTCCATTTTTATATCTGTACAAGGTACAGTAGACATATACAGAAATCTCAATTTTAATAAATGTTTAAATATTTATAAAAGCAAGTATTAATTCATGGAAAATAAATATTGGGTGGGTAGGTAGATTGAATGGGTATTACTACGCCATTGGCTAGTAATGAGCAGGTAGGTAGAGATGGTAAATGGCCAACTTCGGATTATCTTATTCAATGTGTATTCGTATTTCGATAAAAGTAGATAACGAAATACACAGATTTCCACAATTTTTAACTACTTTTGTGCTAAATCCTTAATTGCTATTTCCCTTGCTTTGAATTTTGTTTGTAACAAATTTAATATACGAGTACAAATGTATGATCCGCAAATTTATTACAATTTATGCAAATACTTTCTATTTTACTCTGATGCAAATCTTTTTGCCGTAAGTAATCCGAAAGAGTAAACTTTTCTAAGATTTAACTTATGAAGTTATTGTAACTCACAAATTTCAGTTCCACAAAATAATCTTTCAATCGAATTAAATTTTTTTAGGAATAAAGTACTTCTTTTCTACATAAAAAATTTTAAAAGGAACCTTAAAGGCTTAAGATCACAAATTTGCTGTATTTCGTATGCTGAATCCAAAAAGGCAAAAGGATAAAATTAATTTCCAAAAGTGAGAGATTGATTTTTATAATGGGTGAATTTAAGGCGCAAAAGCTGTTTAAAAAACAGACTTTAAGGAGAATCAGTGCACAAAAGTACGTTCCTAAATTATTTTGAACTCAAGACAGCCGGAGAAAGAACAGAAAAAACTAGCAAAACTAGCAAAAACTAGAAAAAGAACTTTCAACTTTTTATGAAATAGTTGAATCGTACGTACAATTTATAATCGAGGCTCGTCTAACATGGGAGAGGAAAAAACAATCAAAATAAGAATTACATGAATTTTCAATAACAAATGCTTGCTTAAATCATCTTTTTTTTTATTAGTAAGCAATTAAGCTTCAATTATTTTCACAAATACATATGTACCATAAATACTCGTATTGATCAATTTTTTAAAGGCAAACAATAATATGGTAGTATTCTACTTCTCTTGTAATCTTTTGCAAATGGTCGTCTTGTTTCTTATAAAAATTGAACAAAATATAAATCATTGGGAGCAATAATTCATAAACTAATGCTGTTTTTTTCGCGGGGTGAAATTCATTGAAATCGTACACACGAAAATGTTTTGACATTTTATACACCAACAACACTGCTGTAATACGATCGATACCTGCCCCAAAAGGGTGAGAGACGAGAATGGAAGAAAAAGCGATTTCTTTTTGCATGTTCCTTTGTAAAAAGGATATGCACGAATTTTAAACAATTATTATTACTTCAAGTCTATTAAATGAATTCGTATTTCTGTACAACAAACGGCGTGTATAGAGCGCAGAACACAACACACGTCGCTGTGGCAGGCATTTACAGGTTAGTGCGCATACACAGCAGCAGCGCTACACTCGGTGTTGAACATTGTTCAATAACAATTCAATTTACTTATCAATGAGATACAAACATCATATCATTTCATATATATCGTATGTTTTGTTGTGGTTCGTACTTGTTGTGGTGTCGACTACGACTACTTTGCTTACTTTGAGTTTGACGTTAAGCATTCATTCATCATCATCATCTTCTGCTGCTTCTACTCGTACTTCTTCCCACAATAATATCAACTAATTGCATCACAATTTTCATTATCTATGTACATACGATACGATACGATACGTATATATATATACAAATGGCATTTATATATAGCATGTACGATAGTTTTGTTTGTATGTATATATAATTTTAAGCGCTAAATAAATACTTTCTTGTTGTTTTTTTTTTTTTTGATAAAGTAAAAAAAATGTTCTTTGTCTTTCTTCTTCTTCGTTTATTTCTTTAAAGTAAAAAAGGGATAATGAACTTATTATATGTTATATAAGTATATAAAAATGTGCCTCATGTCATCCATATAAATATTTAAGTCTATCACATCACATTTTGTTTTTGTATTTTAAATGCTACAATATTGTTTTGAAAACAATACTATACACAGCATTTCGTTAGTTATTCATAAAAAGTGTATTGAATAATTTTCAAAGAGATCTTTGCTTATTTTTTTACATTTACATGTTTTGTTGTTGTTGCTGTTGTTGTTGTTGTGCTTCAACAATAATTGCTGAATTGAATTGTTTGAATTGAATGGAATAAAAAAAAATACCAGTTTGACCAGACCAGACCAGTTTGTGGTTTGTGGTAAGTAAGAATTCGTTACAATTCGCTTTATATATATTTTGATCTCAATACCAATCATCAGTTGATTGACTGGTTAATGCGTTTTGTAACGCAGTTTCGCGTATATAAAAATATTCGATCGATTTAGTCAAGCATTCTGTTTTGTTAATTGATTGATTGATTGATTAACTTTGGCTTCAATTTGTTTAGTAGTTCGTTCCTTCAATATTTAAATTCGATTAACAATTTTGCAGAAAACATAACGTTCCATAACGTTGTCGTGGTGTGTGTGTACCTGTGTGTGTGTGAGCGAATGTCACCGGAATATCCGGATGTACATAAATCGTTGTAAAGCTTTAAATTTTCACAACAAATTAACAAACAGACAGATGCACACGCACACACACAGTGGCGTATTTAGCTGTTGGTAAAATTTCGGGGGCGAGACATTTCAGTCAATAATTAAGAAATAAATGAAAAAATTAAAAACATGATTCAAAAGAATTTTCACTTTATATCGAAAACCCGATGAGTTTCGTAACAAGTCGACTGGCACCGCCACAGCGCACCCCTTACCCCTTATCAAAAGTAATAAGAAATTCAGAAAAAATTCAGTGATTTCCGGAAAATTCTACTTGTTACTCATCTCATTTTCTTGTTATAAATTCATTATAATAAATTCATAAATCTTTTCATTTATTTCGTTCATTGTTTTAAAAAAAAATTAAGGGGAAATGAAACCATAAAAGAATTCAGTGTTTCCACGAACATGAGGACTCTTTTTTAAAATTATTAGTTTCTTGCACCACGATTCCTTACCGGAACCCCCTCCGCCACACCAAAAATACGCCGCTACCTTCAACACACACAAACACGGTAAATATGGCAAAATGCTTTGTGTTTTGTAAAAAATGTGTGTGTATATATCGATAGTAAATTGATCGACGAAGTCTTTTATGCAATATTTTACCGGCTAAAGGAATTTCTCGCAACAGAGTGTTTGTTTGTTTGTTTCATTCATGATCAAATTTTTATTTTTGTTTTATTTAAGCTTAATAAAAATTCGCAAATAACTCTTGCTGCCGCTTGCGGCAAAAACTCCACCAAAAACTTGTCGTCAATAAATTCTTTCTTACGTTTGTATGGATGAATGCGGCGCATTGCGACGACTGCATTTTTTCTACCTGATTTTAAAAAAGTGCATAAATATATTTTCTCTTTTGAGCTCGTTTTGGCTTTTTTGTATTTCAAATTTCTTCTGTTGTTTCTCATTCAATAAATTAAATTAAATTATTAAATTAAATTTATCAAAAATTTAATTTCTGTATTTTCAAAATCTTTCAATATTTCTAAAGAGGTGTATGTATGTGTGTTACTCATTGTGAATTTAATAGAATAAAATAAAAATAAAGATGGCTTTTATAATTTCAAAGAAGTTGAAAAAGATAACACAAAGTCATAATATTCGTCGTGTTGGTTTAAATTGAAATCCGGTGTGAAAAAAACTAACTAATAGGGCGTGGCAGAACAGAAGAAAGGTTGACTCTGACTGGAAGTTTTACAAATTGATAATCTAAAATTTAATAGCTTTTAGTGGGTGCATTAATTCAGTTTTTAGGGAGCTTCTATTTTGTGTGGAACAAAAGATAGAAACAAGCATCATTTTTCATCATACGTATTTATAATATTTATAATTATGTTATGTACTCGCATATTTAGATAGAATTATTTATTTTGTATTACTATTATCATCATTATAATTATTATCATTAGTAGTGTGTTTCTGTGTCTGTTTCGATTTCGATTTCATTCAACTTGATTTTGGTTTCAAGGCTTACAAAATTCAGAACTTCTATGGACGAGCAAAATCGCTGCGATTTCGCCTGCGGCCGCGAAAGAAACATTTACAACAAACCTGCAACCATTTTGCGCGAGTAATAAAACTTAAATTGCTTTTAACTGCACGAATTCAATGATTGTTGCTGACATTAACTCTTAAGGTTTGCTAAAATCTTGTTGAAAAAATGTACTGTTGGTTTCATTATTGTGTGTGTGTGTGTGTGTGTGTGTGTGTATCTTTAACTAGCAAGTGTATAACATTTTTGTTGTTGCTTTTGTATGTCTTTATGTTTTCGAGAAGCATCTTTTCTAGACTAGAAGCTCGCTCTCGCTCTCTTTCTCCATCTCTCTTTCTAGTCGTACAATGTTCTTAAGATACGAAGAAGCATATCAGTATATATATATTTAGTGCCCTTCTAAATATTCAAATTTTAAGAAAAGGAAATTTTTCATTTTTCATTTTTTTGCATGATTAATGATAATTGTTGATTGATTAATTGTGTTATATTTTAAATATTATATGATTTTTCATTTATTATTTTGAATAATAATAATTTTATTGTAAGTGTAGGGTAATTAACTTGAAAATATGTTGGCGAAGGAATCATATTAATAGATCATTAGATCGTTTTCTTTAAGAGTGTCGGTCGTATTTGCCCCTGTGTATGTGTCTACTGTTGCTGCTGCAATACGTCGGCAGCACTGGCAGCAACACCGCCAGCGGCAAATTGATGGGGATGAGCGTAGTACGCGGCTTGTGGCGCCGGTGCGAATTGGCCGCCGTACGGGTTGGCGACAGCAGCCGCAGCTGCGGCAGCGAGTACACCACTTGTATCGTACATATATGTGGCGCCATTTGCATTGCTGCCGGCCACAGTCGGTGGTGACTGTGCTGGAGCAGCGTACAGCGCAGCCGCTGGCGGAGTTGATACGTTCGAGGGATAATCGCCCACTTGACCGCCGGCAGCAGCAACTGCAGCAGCTATGTTAGCAGCAACGTTCACTTGCTGCTGATGTTGCTGCGTAACGTTTCCGCCGTTTATAGCATTCTGTTGCTGTTGCTGCTGCTGCTGTTGATCAGCGCCGTTAACAGCGATGCTGTTCTGCTGTTTATCGTAGTGGTTTTGCTGCTGATATTCGCGCTTCTGGTATTGCTGGAAGCGTGGCACATTCCCATTCGGCATATATTGTCCACGCGGACGATATTGTTGCTGCGGCATATAGCCGCTGTTCTGTTGTTGCGGATGATGTTGCAAATGTGCCGGCATATGAGGCGGATAGCCGATCATGGGGCGTGGTCCGCCGGCAGCAAACGGTGCACGTGGTCGGTAAGAGCGACCGCCAATGTCTTGGCCATTTAATTGGTTGTTGACGCGGTTGTTCCAAGTGCCGACACCGCCGCCGCCTCCGTGTTGCTGATAAACGTTACTACCGCCATCCACTTGATGCTGCTGTTGTTGCTGATAGTGCGGCGTGTATTGCTTTGGCACGTAATTATTGCCGGCGCCACCGGCACTGCCACCTGCCTGGTAGTTGAGCGGATTGTTGCGTTGTTGTTGTTGAACATTCTGCTGCTGCCAGCGTTTGTTGTTTCCCGCGTTGCGGCTAGTGCTGTTGTTGACAGTGCGAGCCAATTCCATGAGGTTCTGCGGTGGCGGTTGGCCGGCTTCCTCCAACACCGAGATCAGCTCACGCGCCTGCTTAGCGTTGTCGGGCGTAAAAAATGTATACGATGTGCCCATTTGTTGACAACGGCCCGTGCGTCCAATGCGGTGAACGTAGTTTTCCGACGAGTTCGGATAGTCATAGTTAATGACATACTGCAAGTCCTCGACATCCAGACCACGAGAGGCTACATCGGTAGCAATAAGAATGTTGGACTTACCATTGCGGAAATCTTTCAAAACCGAATCGCGCTCGCCCTGGGACTTGTCGCCGTGAATTGAGGTAGCGGTGTAACCTTCATTACGGATTATCTGCAAGATTTCTTCAACCTATTTGGGAAGAAAATTAATTTTCGTTTGAAATAAGTAATAAAAGGTATTTCTAAAGTTTGTTTTGAAACTGATTTGTGAACACATCTAAGATATAAATCGGGTGATTTATAGACCCTACCCTTCGAAGAGTACATTTCAATAATTATTGTTTGTTGTTTTCTGGCAATTTTAAGTCTTTAAATTCCTAAAAAACACCTTTTCTTAATATCATGAGCTGCAAAAGTTTACTAACCTTAATTTTCGTCTCCACAAAAATGATGATTTTGTTGGCATTGTTGGCCGAGTTGTTGGTTGTCGGAGCTATTTCCTTCAGAAGCTTTACTATGCGCTGAGGCTTCTCCTGTTCCTGGCAAATGTCAATTATTTGGCGTATATTATGGTTGGCCGACAAGTTCATTGAACCAATGTTGATTTGTATATAGTCGGTTAGGAAATCTTCGGCCAAAGCTTGCACTTCTTTCGGCCAAGTAGCAGACCACATTACCACCTGTCGGTCGGGACGAATCTGCTCAATGATTTTGCGGATCTGCGGCTCGAAACCCATATCGAGCATGCGATCCGCCTCATCCAGCACTAGATAAGTGCAGCGCTGCAAGTTGGTGATGCGGTTCTCGAGGAAATCGATGAGTCTGCCTGGTGTAGCAATAATCACTTCGACGCCGCGCTCCAGGTCACGGGCTTGGGGCACTTTCGAGGATCCGCCGAAGATACAGGTATGACGAATTTCCGGTTTGGTGAGATGTCCGTAATCACGTACCACGGACTGGATTTGCTGCGCCAGTTCACGGGTCGGTGCCAGGACCAAAGCAATGGGTCCTTCTCCGCGCTGCAGTGGCGGCTGGTTAGCTATGTGCACCATTGCCGGCAGCATGTAGGCCAAAGTTTTGCCAGAGCCAGTCTGCGCAATGCCCACAAGATCCCGTCCCGACAAAGCGATTGGCCAGCCCTGTGACTGTATTGGCGTTGGCTTCGTGAAGCCCTGACGCTTCATTTCCTCGATTGTGTACTCGGGCAGAGTGCACTCCTCGAAGCAGGCGATGGGAGCAGGCAAATTGTTGCCGGAAACCGTTATTTGCATTTCGGCACGCATCTCAGCGACCGCTTGCTCACTCATGTTTAACGTGTTTTGGGTTGGCATATAAAAGTTCTTCTTGAATGGCTGCAAATTCTCCCACTTCGGCGTGGCTAAGCTGCGCCCTGGATTCTTGGCCTTCTCCCGTTGTAATTCGGCGCGCTCTTCTTTGGTCAACATGCCCATGTTTAAGTTACCCACATTACCCGAGTGATAACTACTACCGCCACCCTGGTAGCCGCCGCCAATTGGCTTCTGGTGTCTCGGAACAAAATTAGGATTCTTTGCTCGAGGCGTAAAGCCAACGCCGCCATAGTAATTCGGTGCCCCATTGGTCATCATACCGGCAGTTCCACGGTAAAGTCCACCGCCGAAGCCGCTTTGGTTTCCATAAGCTCCAGAGACACCACCGCCACCTCCACCATAGTGCAAGCCGCCATTGACGTTGCCTGCGCCATCTCCATTGGCGACACTGCGTTGATAATGACGCGGCCCACCACCACCGCCACTGCCACCACCACCGCCATAGAAGGTAGCCGTACTCTGCTGAGCTGCACCATTCGCAGCATATCCATTTGCCGCATACATTTTGCGATCTATATTTTTATTTACTTTTAAGATTTCCTAATAGAGTTTTGTATATGAGTGCTTTTTAGTTGATTCTGGCCTTCCTAGTCTTATTTACTCATTAAAAGGACTTCAGAACGCCGTCTCTACGTTAAAAATGAATCAGAAAGTACGAAATAAAAAATATAGACATGTATATTAACTTCTAAGGCGTTGCCAGCTTTGCCAAACTCCCACAGAACATCATCCTTGTTGTCAGTCTCTGGGATAAATCCCCCGAAATTTTTTGATTAGTGTAATATTTTTTCACAAACTCCCGCAAAAAAATTTTTATATTCATGAGTTCAATCTTATCTAAATTTATTTTTCTTTTTTATTTGCAACTCCTACAGATTTTTTGTGAGAGTTTTTTATGTAGCTAATATAAAGAAAATATATTTTCTACTTCCAATTTTGCTGACATAAAAAATGTCAACAAATCAACTTGAACCGCCTAAGCGTCAAAATGACAATTGATGCGCGTTTTACAGCATGATATCTAACTACTAATAAAAGAAAAATCCGGAATATTCACACCTTCACAAGTTTCTCGTTTGTTTTGAGTGCACTTGCGCGAGGGCCACGAAATTCAACGATCATAGCAAACTCGCTTTGTGCTGCAAGAGCGGTTGAGCGACTGCAACAAATGTATGTACTGAACCTTTTACACCTATAAAAGACGCTGGTAGCGGCTAAACGCGTTAAGCGGGCCGATTTTTTTGTGGCCCAGTCATTAGAGACATTTTCGAGAACGATAGATAGAAACTATCTCTTTTTTCTTTGCCCTTTCTATTTCTAAAACTCCGGGAAATTTTCGGGTAGGGTAGAAGTTTTTGAGTAAACCACTCTAATATCTAATGCAATTTAAACACAGCCCAGCATTTTATTCCCGAGGTTCGAAAGAGGAAGAAATTCTCTTTTCCCTTAATATTTTTCGCTAAAATTGCATGTTCATGAACAATGCCTGTGCCTATGTTAACTGAACTTTTTGCAGTCAAACTTCTTTGCATGATGAATAGAAGATACCGAAAATAGTTTTTGTTATAGAAACTATTGTATAAAAAATTCGTGGAAGGCAATTAAAAAAATCTGGATTATGACATAATTTGAGAACACTAGCAACTATTACCCAAAGCAATCTGGGGTTTGCACATTACCCCAGTGCAAATTACAAAACATACTTTTTACATAACAAATTTTTATGGCAATAAAGGAAAATTTTTTGTTGTAATACATTTTTACTATTTTTTTATGATATTTTTAGAAGTATTATAAAAAAGATCCACTTGGGGTTAATTGGCCGCTATAAAGATGATATGAAAATAACCAATTAGAGTTGTCAGGCAAAAAGTATGTTTCGTAATTTGCACTTGCAAAATCTTAGGACGTAGACCTTACGGTTTTCGGCATTTTATCGAAAATTGATACGGGAATTTTCCTTTAAGAAAAAATTGTTCACTTATTTACGTAGTTTTTTCAAAAGAATTCGGTCAAACTTTTTTTTTACATTTCTTTCAAATTTTAACTTTAGCATTAATTTTTTAAAATAATTATTTGACCCATTGACTAAATTTTAAAAGCATGTGAAGCATTAGGATTCTGGGCTTCCAAAGCGCACCTGTAGAGCGTCACAGGTATCGTCGTTGTTTTTACAACGTTTTTAACGTTTTAAACAATTTCTTTCGAAAATCTCTCCTTACGCCTCAACGGGGGTAAAGTTCCCAACCGCCATTCCATGCGATTTTTTTCGATCTGCACCAGCCTATGCAGAACACCTTCTATATCTTGCAATCAAATTCATTAAACTTTTTTTATAAATTTAGATATTATTTAAGCGTTAGTTTTTAAGTTGTGGCCTGCGGACCCCCTCCGCCATCCTACCGTTACCGTTATCCTCAAAACAATTTTTACATTAAATTATGGAGCCAGAAATTAAATTTCAAGAATGACGTAAAATGCCTAGATGGGTCCGCAACAAAAAGTTTTTCGGAAGATCCTCGAACTGCAAAAGATTAAGAACCCATGATTTACGACATGCATTCCTGTAAAAATTCTTTTGCTTCTGCTTTTTGGGTTCATGTATGTATGTATGTACATACAAACTTACAAATTACAATTTCAAAGATCTGTTTTCTTTAGATTTGATATCCATATACCCTGAAAACACTGGAACAGATTACATAGTCCCGCGTGCATCAGCTCCTAGTTATGCTTATATTGTACCTCCCATACGTATATTTGAACTATTAACTCCCTTGATATGTTCTAACCTAACATTTTAAGGAATACGAAGCACGAATTTTTATTCCAATAAGCAATGTTTTTGCTAACCCATAATAGAAACATAAAATAAATTCATCTTACCAATTCTTTGAAGATTAAATTCTTTTCAACACTACACTTTTCGTGTTGTATTTATGTTTATTTTCCCTGGTGATAATTTTCACCAGCATAGAAGAAAAGGAAAATGGAGTCGTTTCAATTTTGTTTCTTTTGCTTGCGCCGTTCTGCTTTTATACGTAAGTATATGTATGGGCACATAAACTGATATTGGACAAAAAATTTTTCCAATCTTTCGTTTGCTGTCGTTTACGGGAGCTTTTTTAAACTAAAAAACACAGATTACGTTTCCGTTACTTAAGCTATGTTTCTATTAACATTTAAGTAGAATATTAAATCTATTTTAATTAAAATGCCCAGCGAAAAGCAGAAACGACCTATTGGTAATTGACGGCAATTACCAAACTGAAAAACGACCGCGGATCGGATGAGGATTTTTTTTGGGTAATTTTATTACTCAAAATGGCGTATATAATTTTCGTGCTTTCGGTGGTGTTCAAGTAGCAGAATTATAGGGTTGCACAGCTATGGCTTATTAATATGCTTGGCTGGACTTATTTCATAACCTAAATTGACACGCCGAGTATTTGTTCGTAAAGATAAAATTTTGGTGAAGTAGAGAATTCTCTTCTTATTCTTCTTTACTATTATTCGCAAAAATTTCCTGTTCGGCCGGTTAAACTGTTGTATGTTCTATCCAAAATTAGGCTTAAAAAAGATTCTTACTAATATGCCTAGATGACAATAAGCAATAAGAAATAAATGCTCAATGTATCTTGAATTATTATGGTATATATAGATGCACACAATCAGTAACTTGGCGTGACTCTCGAACAGCGCGTAATAGTGTTGCAACAGATTTTTAACTGTTTCTTGTTGTGTATCTGCCAAAAGATATTGACAAAACCAGAAGAAACAGTTGTAAATCTATTGCAACACTATTAAGCAAACCTGTTTGAAAGTCACGTCACGTCACTGCACACGATGCTTATATATATATTAATAACTTGCAAATATCAATATATATAAACATATGTATTTCGAAAATTACAAGCGAGAATTTTAAGCCATAAACCACATTAAGATTGTCCTTACAAAATATTCACACCAAGGTAGTTCTCCAAGGCTTAGATGGATATTTGTTTGCAAAAGATATCTTTATTCATCGCAAAAAATTCCACTTATGTATCTTTACTGTTTTTTATTAAAATGTTTATTAGATTGCTTTTTTTCATGTTCGACACAAATTTCGAAATTGATTTTAAACGAGCTTCCCGATGACCTAGATACCCGAAATTTTTATGCATATTTCTGAACTGGATGACAATGCAACATTAAGCATAAATTGACCACCCACGCCCACTTTAAGGCAGGAAATTTGTGCTCGCTTTCTTTCATGATCTAGAGACTCAGAATTTTAAGCATCCCTCAGGACAGGATGTGTGTGCATTATTTGGCATAAACTAACCACCCACTAAGGCCCGCAAAAAATATTTTCAAAAAAATATGTCAAGAAATGTTAAAAAAACGGCGTAGGAGTTTTTTTACAATCTATACTCTATACTTAATATTATAAATGCGAAAGTAAGCCTGTCTGTCTGTTACCTTTTCACGGCTGAACCGCTGCACCGATTTTGGTGAAATTTGGTGTGGAGATAGCTGGAACCCTGACGAGGGACATAGGGTACCAATTTTATAAAAAGTCAACCTCTAAATAGGGGATAAAGGACTGTCGGGAAATTCAGTCTCAATTTTAAATTAAGTTAACATTGTGCTGGACAGAATAGATGTCAATAATACATGAATTTATATCATGGTAAGACACACACAAGCAAGAAGTATTTTTGGGACCCTCGAGTTATTAAGGAAATCCTATAACGGGCCCCTCCTATCCAAATAAAAAGGTGTCGTGTATATCATATGTACGAGTATGTACATATACATACTGCAAGCAAACGACTGTGATGTGTACATATGTATATCATTCAATAAGTTAGAGCGAGCACTATTCCACGCGAACGAAGTTGCGGGCAACAGCTAGTTTTTAATAAATTAAAACCCCATTATAAATTTCTTCAGTCATTTTTTTTGTTTGATTTTTTGGTTTTTAATTATGATGAAAATAGAATTTACGATCTTCTTCTTTTATTAATAACAACAAAACTTATGGGTTCACTTTATCTTCAGCATTTTTGCCTTCCTTTTCTTTTAACCTGATAGACTTCTCCAACTTTTCAAACTCTTTATTTATAATGGTATCCACTTCATCGAAAACCTGCTCCACAGATTCGACCTCAGGAATATAAAACTGTAGCATATTTTGCACTCCATTTTTCAAAGTAACAATTGAGCTCGGGCACGAAGAACATGAGCCCTGCGATGTAAGAAAATGAAGTGGTTTTCGATAATTGTTAATTACTAATATTAAATTATGGTGCACCTGCATTTTTAACTTGACCACTCCATTCTCATATCCCATGTAGATTATATCACCTCCGTCTTCCTGTACAGTGGGTCGAATACGACTGTCAAGTAGCTCCTTAATCATCATTACGGTGTCATCGTCATCTTCCTCTATTTGTGTATCGGTATGAGGCTTCGCATCATTTAAAATGGGTAGACCGGTCGCAAGGAAATCCATTATTACTGCAAATACTTCCGGTTTAATGATGCCCCACTCAGCATCTTCTTCCTTAGATATTGTTATAAAATCAGCTCCAAAAAAGACCGCACGCACACCCTCAATGCGAAATAGTAACTTGGCTAACACATTTTTCAGATTATACCGATTCATGATGTTTTTTATATGACCCGCTCACTTACCCAATGGACTGCAATAAGCCAATGTCGCATTTGGAAAATCGTAAGTACTTCCCTTACCTAAAACATCTCTTCCTGGCAAGAATTTTAAGCTGTCTGGATTGGGTGTTTCCTGTGTTTGAATGAACATGTAACGCCTAGTCAGCGCAATTCTTTGAGGTACTAAGTTTTTCTCTGATCGCAAAAGCGACGTTTGATCGTTCCTGGCTGTTGCAGCATAATGTAGGAACGTTCGTCGTACTGGAGACCAACTAACTTTAATCATTAGAATTTAGTATTACTAAATATTTTGTTTACCTTAAGCAATATTTACTAGAACTTTTGAGAATTATATCTAGATTTCGGACTGCCCTTAAAATCTTTTCCGACATTTTCCGTTTTTTGTAATATCTGTAATTTGTTAAATCACCACAACAAATAACAGCTGATTACTGAGAGCTCAGAGATAATTATCTCTTTCGCAGATTATCTAGTGAAATAGATTTACCAACCAAATGAAATTTAAATAAATTTTCCAATTTATGACGCTGTTTACACGTGCGACGGATCGCCCTTTTATCTGAAAGAAAAAGCTATATTTCACAGCAGTATGAAATAGATGGGTAAGAGTTGCAAAATCTTAATTTCAAATAATAAGATTTTGCTAAAAATTGAATATATCAGCTCTTTCAAATTGGCGAACTAGAAAAACAGCAACAAAAACACAGGCATAACTGCAATTCGTCAAAATAATGTGAACAGAAAGGTGCAATTCGTCGCATAAGATCCATCGCACGTGTAAACAACGTCTATCACATAATCTTGTGGCAAATATTTACGAGATTTCTCTCGGTAATGTGAAGTTTTTTGCATACAGGCTTTTCTGCGTATTGGCGGCCTTCGGCCGCGGCAGGGAACATAACAATCAATCAGCAGAATCCTGTCGGTAATATGAAGTTTTTTGCACACAGGTTTTTCCGCGTATTGGCGGCCTTCGGCCGCGGCAGGGATCATAACCATAAATCAGCAGAATCCTCTCGGTAATGTGAAGTTTTTTTTGAAGCGGCAGGGATCATAACCATCAATCAGCAGAATCCTCTCGGTAATGTGAAGTTTTTTGCATACAGGTTTTTCCGCGTATTGACGGCCTTCGGCCGCGGCAGGGATCATAACCATCAATCAGCAGAATCCTCTCGGTAATGCGAAGTTTTTTGCATACAGGTTTTTCCGCGTATTGGCGGCCTTCGGCCGCGGCAGGGATCATAACCATCAATCAGCAGAATCCTCTCGGTAATGTGAAGTTTTTTGCATACAGGTTTTTCCGCGTATTGGCGGCCTTCGGCCGCGGCAGGGATCATAACCATAAATCAGGAGAATCCTCTCGGTAATGTGATGTTTTTTGCATATAGACTTTTCCACGTATTGGCGGCTTTCGGCCGCGGCAGGGATAATAACCATCAATCAGCAGAATCCTCACGGTCATGTGAGGTTTTTGCTTTAAGGTTTTTATGCTTGTAGGCCTTGTTTTAATATAAAGCTTCTTTGTTATAACCCTGAATATTCGTAAATACCCTCTACGCGGTATTGCAGGCAATCACTGAATTTGTAGATATTTTCATTAATTTGTTCAAAAACACAAGAGATACCCAAACATATTATATACCGTTAGAAAGGTGATATTATGGGCTAAAGTTAATCTATTTTATACCTTAATTGTCATTTAAGGGAGAAAAAAATTATTTTGTAAAACGAAGTACGCTAATTTTTTTAAAAGTTTAATTATCTCCGTAATAATGTCAGTAATCACAAAAAAGGTTTATTAATAAAAGAAAAGATTTAAAATAGCCTTTTAAACGGCGTCAATATTACGCCGATATCTTAACTAGTTTTAGAGATATAGCTCTTTCAATTTTGACAGTTAAAGCCCTATATCTCCTAAACTAAACGAGTCCGACGCTATTTTTTAACATGGTTGAACAAGGCAAGGTTTTTAGAAAACCTTTAGACAAGAAACTTTTATCCTAAAGTTTCTGCAAAGACGATCTAGCGCCGGTCGATATCACTAGTAATGCAGTCAAGCAAAAATTAACTTTTACTTTTCGCATGAGACAAAAACTCCCCAAGATGCTGCATTTAAAATCCTAATTTCAAGCTTGTTCTGCAAAATTAGTAAAGAGAATTAGCGTCGTCGAAACATTCTGCTTCATATACAATTACATATATTTTCCAATATGGAATTACAATCTCATGTAATGTCTGCATTTTGCAAATTGCGAATATGTACATTAAATTGCGTAAATTAAATCTGAAATACGGAATAAATTAAAAAACTACTGGAGTGGGAGGTACATTTAGAGTTGGATCTTCAGTTTCAAAATTTGTGCTAAAAAGCTGGTTGCATACTGCGGCGGCTGTGTTACGCCTAGCAACCTTCTTGGAACGGCCTCTTCCTATAAACTCTTGACCATCGACAATGACGCCAAGGCTCTGTATGGTATGAGGTTTATCACCAGTAACTCCATAATCGGTATAGGTCAAACCGGGCCGCATCTTTTAAAAAAAATGTTGTCCACAGTCGTAAAATTAATCGAATATTGCTCAACTTACAATACAAAGCAATGTAGCCGGGTGCATCGTATCCCAATTCTCTGGTAACTCAGTACGTATGGTTGGTTTTTTCGGCTCTTTTGGTAATACGGCATTAGATTCGTTTGAATTGTGTTGATTAGTTGAAGATGGATGAAATTCAGGAATTTCATAACCCTCACTTTCCCAATCTGAGAATAATTTATAGAGAGCAAAGGATGTCAAATTGATCATGGGTACATCATCAGCCTCATCCGAGTACGACTTTTGAGAATCTTCACAATTCGATTCGACATCGTTTTCTTCTAAAATATTCATATTATATTTAATTTACGCTTTAAGTTTATAACTAATTTTTTAAGTTTTGTACTTAATTACCTTTGCAATTTTCCTCGGTGGTATCCATTGAAGTTTCAAGCGATGATAGATGATTTCCACGTCTGGGTTTTTGTCGCATTTTAGCTAGCACATAGTCGCGTAACGCCTTTTCACAAGCATTGTTTTTTGCTATGATTTTCGAAGACCCTTTGCCCTCGTATTGAATATCATTTACTGACACTATGGCTGTAAAACCACCTCCGCTACTGCTGTTTATGACGAAATCACCAATGTTAATGCCCTTAACCTCATTAAGTGCCATCAGTGCATTTTTCGGCAAAATAACTTTGCGCAACTGACGATTCTGCCGAATCTTCTTCTCCTTTGCTCGAACTATATTTTAACAAAAAGAATAGAGTAGAACAAAATATTGTAGAACAATAACAATAACAGCAGGAACAGTTTTTACCAGAGGACTTTTTGCGATTAGCGAAAATTTTTTTGAATATTATTTTGGCTTTTTTAGCAGATTTTTCTTCTACATCGTTATCATTTTCCATCGGCACAGATTCATCAATATCGGAAGTTTTCAAGACATTACAAATTTTTTCCTGTCCCACCACATTGCCATCTTTGTTCTTAACGTCGGTTTGAGCTTGAACTTGTAATGTCGTTGTGCTGAGCTGTTGTGCAGCCTTTTCTTCTGGCTGGGATTGTTTGGCTGGTGGTCTTTTTGGAGTATTTTGATAAGAATAATTCCGTGGGGCCACCGCTGGCTGTGTTGCAGCCGCAAGTGATTGCTCCTTTTGCGCCGGATCCTATTGTAAAACGAAACCATGAAAACCATGCAGCCCATCTCCATAATCAATATAAAATTTAAATCTATAAAATTTTTAAGTTTAACGTTTACACAATCTGAATTTTGTTTTTTTTGTAGACCTTTATTTGCAACCATTCAAGCGAGAGTCCATTTAGCTTTTATCTTTCATCATATCCGTATACAAACTTTTGCGGAGTTGGAAGTCAGCCAATTTTGCACCCAAAATAAGTACACACTTCTAATACTTACATTTAAACCATCCTTCCTAGCAGCATACTGTTGGCCACGAGTCGATGCAAGTTATTTGAAATTACTTCAAAAACTTTAGTTAAGGAGAAGCTATGAACATTTCTACAGCCTTCTCCCAAACGAAGTGCACTTATTGCATGATGACGGAAAAGCGAATTAGCAATTAGATAAACTGATATGACATTATTATGGTCCCTACACGAGTATTTGTCAATGTTAAGGTCTCAAGGCCTACAGGCGCGGTAAAACGTTAATCAATTTTTATAACAAAGACATCCAAATGTGGCAGTCTACCACGTACAATAAAGAGTAGAGAGGATCGGATTTGAACATACAGAGATAAGAACCACTTTAATGAACATACGTATATTAATTGCGTAATTACTTCACCAATTCTTTTTGGTATAATTTATGTTTAATATATAATTTGTTAACTATTTACCAATTGAAATTGAATTGAATTGAGTAACAACCCAGTCGGACTTGTGTTACTTACATAAGTAATGAAAGTAGACTTATAAAGTAGCAAGGAGTACTCGGAACTTCCTTCTCCCAATGTAACTAACCTAACTTACCTTTTCATAGAAATGATCGCCTAATAAGCAGTGAGATCTCCGCATTACAAAGTATATCAGAAGTAAGCTAATGGGATTTTCATGTGTATCCATTTCTCACCCACAAAGAAGCGGGAAGTACTGAGTGCGCGACAGTGGTACTTATGTAGGCAGTAAAAGAAGCCTTTCGGCGTAGGACTGACTACTCGGAACCGTGTAGTAAGCGGTGAAGTCCCTTCACTACAAAGTGGGCACATGGTAAGTGATGAGGTCCCTTCAGTACAATATGGACACGTGATATGCGGTGTAAGAATTTTCCAGTCTTACCGTTTTTTTAAAATTATAACAAGTAAGACCGTTAATTTCGGCCTGGCCGAAGCTCATATACCCTACACCCCCATCCTTCGAAGTGATGACAGAAAGTGGGCGGAAGACACCTACTTTCACTTTAATTATAGGTAGTAAATTTTATTCGATTAACTAATTTACAACACCCGTTTTCTTAACAAACACCTCGCCAATTTTTGGAACTAGTATATTTTATTCTAAGATGGTTGATCCAGAAATAAAATTTCAGCTTAAAATTCCCTCTACAAGCTGAGAAATTGAGATATAAGCCGGGATGAATTTATATTCGCTTTAAAAATTAGGCGTGGCACTCGTCTGATTTTCCCCATTTTCAATACCAAACAGCCAATACCAAATACCAATACCAATACCAAATTTCATGACGATATCTCGTTCTCCTGTAATCGTGATTTCCACAGACGGACGGACAGATAGACAGACGGACGGACAGATAGACAGGCGGACGGACAGGGCTAAATCGACTGAGAAATGTTGCCGCCAGAGTCACTCTGGGACAGACTCACTCTGATCTTTATATTTTCAATCAATGAGTTTTCTATAATTCTCTATTTTTGATTTTAGATTTAAAACAACAAGATTTAAAAATTATTTAAATATTGTGTTGTGTTTCAATTATACCATTTACGATGTATACAAATGCCACTTACTGCATATGTTAAGCGTATCAATTGCTTACTTTGAACACACAATGTGTGGAGCGTTTGTGTTTTAGGGGAACATTTCTTAACTGATCATCGTTGTCTTCAGACTACAAAGTGTGTCTCACGTAAGTGACACAAAATATGCAATGAATTCACTGAACACTTTTGTAAGTATGTACTCGGAAAAAGTCCGACTGGGAAATTATTATTATTATGTATTTCTTACTCTATGGTTAAATACACAATAAGAGATGCGGAAAAAAGAGCAATCCTCTTTTCTTATAAGTAAATAGTTAACTACAAATTATAAATTTTCGTAGAGGTTGTAAATTTTTTATAAAAATTACGGTCTTACTGTCGTGCAATAATTCGTTTGAGATTTAAGCTTAGCGAATGGCCATAACTAATTTTCCCAAAACTAATTTTAATGTAACTGTAACAGAACGCATTCGCAATAATCTGATAAAATACAAAATCAATTCAATTCTAATTCTGAGTAACTACATCATCATCAATTCATAATGTAGTCTGATTACAGAATTATCTGACTGACTACAGTACAACCATAGTTATCAAGATATTTTTTCATAAACTAAACGGCTGTTAATTTTAAATCAACATATTCCGGTGTTGTTGTGTTGTGTTTTCATACGAAAAAACGTATGGCAATTTGGTCATGTACTGCAGTACTTGTCATATACTGATTTAGTAAAATTATCCGATTTTTACCAATGAATTCAAATATAAATAATACTAACTTGTTTTGCTGCAAATTATAAGAGAACAAAATAAGGATGAATATATAATATCTTCTTGATTTACTAAATATTTACTTAAGGGAACGACACAATAGCTTCGATTTTCATTCATTTTCATTAAAGAAAAGAGAAAATAATTTATTTCCATAATGTAATAAAATTACACAGATATCAATGATTATTTTTAAATTTTAATGTCTGAAGAACTGTCTATAAAAGCCTTATACATTTATTTCCTTTTCCTTATATCGTAAATTGTACGAACAATATTCTTCCTTAAGTAAACCTTACATTCAAAGGAATGAGGGGATAAAGTGAATAATGCTTCCATTTGCAACGCATTAAAGGAAGCGTGGCAGGTATAGAAAAGTGCATATATTCTGGCTCAGAATCACCTCCTGAGTCGATTTAGCCCTGCCCATCTGTGGAAATCCCGATTGCAGGAAAACGAAGAGAGATATTGTCATGAAATTTGGTACGAATATTCTTTGTTATCCTAGGCTGATTGGTATTGAAAATTGGGGAAATTTGCGGAAGCTTCAAACGACCACATATTTTAACGCTTGAGGGTTAGCTCCAATTTAAATTGCCCTTACAGACATGAAATGTATCTACACTAAATTGAGATTCGCTAAGGTATTTGTACCTTCAATGTAGAAAGTGTACAGATACATACATATTAGGAAACGTTTATGCAAATGTTAAGGCAGATAAATTTTAGTTTTAATCTTATTGCAAGACGTTTTTTTACATTTCTACATTAATATTTTGCACTATTATGTCATTCCATTATCGGCGATTTATAACGTTTTTGAAAGAAAATATTTCTAATATATAGTATATGAATGCCTAGAATATCTGTGTACTATATACTATACATATATACAACCACGAATACATATATATAATACAGAACCGGGGAATTTTCAGTACTTACATAAACACCTCCTTCTACGAAAGATTTTAATTGTGGGACCCGCCGCGAACGATTCATTATAAATAATAATATTTTACTCTTCTAAATTAAATAATTTTACAGCTAAGAAGCGAATTTCAAACAACGACCTGGCTTTCAATGCGTGTGTACACAAAATAATCGAACGGCGTGATTCAACCTAGGAGAGATGTTACCAGACTTGAACAATCATTATAATGGCACAGTTGTTTTAAATGAGCTGGTTTACACGTGAAAAGGAAACAAAAGGAAACGTCAAAAAAGTTTAAAGCAAAAATTGCCTTATGTAAAAAGGGACAAAGTAATATTTCACAGTAGTATAAAAGAAAAAGGTTAGAGTTGCAGCCTTTTTGTGAGATTTTCAATAGACGAAGTGATTAAAAGCAATCGAAAAAGTGATTACAAACGACAGCTATAGAGCTTAGGAATTGTTATTGTGAAATTATTTGAACGAACGAATGAAATTAATTAAAAAGACCAAAACCGAAAATAACAAAGCAAAAGAAAACAAAGAAAATCTCGCAATTAATATTAAATAATAAGATTTTATAAGACGAATCGCATATATCAGCTGTTTCAGAATGACAAATTTGTCCAAAAAACAAAAAAAAACACAAGCAATTAATTGTTACGTTTTGGCAATTAAGTGTTATAAACATGCATGCTTCCACCGATTTTTATTTTTGAGTTGGATTTTCGGCGCAACTTTGCTATCTCTATACCACCAATTTATTTTCTCTCGTCCTTTTTTGCAAAATCGTTCATTATTCCACTCGTGTAGAGAGGGACAATCGCATATTTTGGTTTTTTCATGACCATTAAATGATAGTAATAACCGAGGAAATTTACTGGGACAAAATTGTCTAGCGG
Organism: Conops quadrifasciatus; assembly: GCA_949752815.1. NCBI lineage: Eukaryota > Metazoa > Arthropoda > Insecta > Diptera > Conopidae > Conops > Conops quadrifasciatus. The sequence continues at coordinate 30,721,107 of OX457081.1, read as the reverse complement.
CCCATTGTCGCTATTGTCTATTTTTATCAGCGTATGGTGAAAATAACGTAATGCTTCCACAAATAGGCACGACATTTCACGAACATCTTGAATACGTTTAAAAATTTGTTAATTTCGACAAACTGATTGTAACGCTCTTTTCACGACTACAAAATGGTTTTAGGCGACTCCTCTGTGTGTATTCGCTTACGTGACATTCAAGACACGATAATGCGTTGTTTTTAATAGTATAATTATTGCAACGTGAAATTATACAAAAAATACACACATTTATTATCTATTTTAAATTGACTGCATTTACTTTCCGTTTGTCTGTCAACGGAAGAGATCAACAAGAATAATTTCTACAATATGTTAAAAAATTTTAATTAAAAGGTAAATTAGTAACTTTTTTAAAATAAAATGCTAATAAAAAAAATAAAAATAACTACACTTAACTAAAATGCACTAAGAAATATGACATTCGATAGAATTCAGCAAAAGATTTAATTTATTTTTACAACTCCAAAGGGTGCATAGTTACCAAAGCTACCAAAAGCCCAAAACTCGTAATATTATGTACCCCATCAGAATGCTTTTCATTCATTTATTTGAATTCAAAAACCCCATGTAAGTTCATCCACGTTTAATATCCAAAATTTCACACCCAAAGGTTTTCAAGTTTTGCAATAGATAATTGTTATACTTAACAGAAGATGGAAAAAATCCAACAAAAATTTTAGTTCATTTGTTATCCCAATATACGACTAAAGCATTAAACACAATCGCAGCAGCGAGAAGCAACTTCATTTCTCAACTGTCAAAATTACATGGGCTCTTATGGAGATCGAGAAAAAAGTTTGATTTCCATTTTGCTGCCCTTACTTGCTGCTGAATCTTCAATTTGCTGTCGAGCTAATTCGAATTTTGACAGCAGCAAAACGCATTTTTGTTGTTTTACACAGCTGTTTGTAAGCAAAGGAAATTTTTACATTTGATTTTCTCATATGCAATTTTTTGCTGCCAAAAGATGCTGCTCTGCCATTTGGTTTAACGATACGCTATTTCTTGCAGCCCTTACTTGATTGTGTGATTGTGTTTACAGCATAACAGCCAAAACACATTGCGGCAGCAACAGCAACTCTCTCTCGCTGCTCAGCAAAGTACATTAGAGCAGCGACAGCAAGTCGGCTATTTGTTTTTGTATTCTGTATCCCATTCTCTCGTCTTGAAAGAGAGCTTACTCTCCGTATATTTTTCAATACAATTTGTCGGATTTTCAGTGAAAATTGGCAAAACTGAGTGAAAAAGAGAGTGGAAAAAAGAGAGTTTTGCTTGCTGCCGTAATAGAATCTATTTTTCAGGGCAGCGGCAGCACCCATAAGCCTCTATATAATTTCTGTTTGCTGTTGCTGCCGCTGCCGCAATGTGTTTTGGCTGTAACGGACACTAGGTGGCAACAGAGAAAAGAAAGGGCTGAGATATCAATTAGATATTATTAGGTGGTGCTGCATAATAATAAAATGTTAATTACATACATTTTGGTACACACATACATCCAGAGCTATGTAAAGTTCCAAAGCTAATATATTAAGGGGGTTATTCCTGAACGCCCGGGCCTTCAACACCCATGAATTCTTCTCGATTTTGCATTGTTATTTTCGATTGTTGTTGTTGTTTACCAGCAAACACCCGAAAATGAACAAAGCATAATTGAGAAGAATTCATGGGAGTTAAAGGCCCGGGCGTTCAGGAATAACCCCCTAAGGGTATTCATGATAACGCGTAAAAGCCGTATAAGCTGCATAATTTTATCCCTGCCTAAACCAACTGTCAAATTTTTTATGGAAAATTTGTTAGAATAGGTGTAAAAAATTACGCTACGATTTCGGTGTGTAAGCAGGTCGCATAATTTTATGCGTGCAAATCAGCTGTTTTATGAAACGTCCGCACAAACTGTGAAACATGACTGAGGTAAGAAAAATTTTCCCCGAATTGCAATTTTAGAAATTTAATTTTCCTACAATACAATGATGGTTAAAAATATACACTGTCATGTTTTCCACAACACTCCACTAACAATAAATCGTTAACTAAAATAATTTCGCTAAAATAATTTTAAATATTTTTTTGTTCACTTATTGTCGGCATCTTTGTTGCTTGCTTTATCGTTCAAACAACTGATCAAAAAACAGCATATACCCAAACGACGAAATGGTGTGTTCATGAGACAAGGCAGATAAAATTATACAATTATACAAAGTATAAAATTATACCATTTTATGAATACCCTTTTTTTTTTTTGCGTGGAACGAATATGTAACGTAGTTCAGGCTATGTTTTTAACACACGATCCTCCATTCAATTTGTTTAATAGATTTGGAATAATCTTAGCAGCTGATTTTATTTAATGTGATCAAATAAATTTCGTTCTATTGCTAAATCTAGGACTTGGACTAATTTGCAATGACCAAACAAATTTTATCACTATCCTTAAAAAACAGATTTTTGTTGAAAAAAAAGCTTTGGAATTATTTTGCACTTATATAACTACATATGTGTGTACTCGTATACTTAAAAATTTAAACATTGATCATAATCGATTTGCCTAAGTTTAAGTGCCTAAATCGTTTCTGGATTGTGGACATAACATCGATCTTTACCGGCAACCCACAGAAAAAGTCTAACGGTGTCAAATCGCGGAGGCAAACTGACATCACCAAAACAGCTGATTACACGATTATCGGACTTGCGAATGTGCGCAAAAGATCGATTGTTGCATGATTTGTGTGGCACGTACATAGCTCCAACTTGTCAAAACCAGAGCTCGCCTGCATCCAATTGTTCCATATGCTACCAAAAAAAATTGGTTAGCATGTCTCTATAGCGCTCTCCGTTCACGTTATTGCAGTCTTCATTATCGACGAATGGACCAATTGCCGCCGCTCCAAAAACCACACCAAGCATTCACACACTTAAGATGGTTTTTACTATATTTTCCTTATATGCATATCCATTAATTTTTGTGATTATTTCTTTATATAGTATGCAAACATCCAAAATTTTCTTAGTTGGAATGACTGTAACCCCCCAAAGAATTTGATTTCCCAAAAACGAAAGCTATGTACGCCACTGGTATATCCATATATTTACATTTATATGTTTGCAACATAAAGTTTGTGTAAACAATTATGTATCTGTTATTATGCATAGATATGTATATGCATAAATAATTAGAGGTATATGTATATGTAGAGATATGCATGTAACTTAAATATGTAGTTTTAATTTCCTAATGTTTTCCCTAAAATATTCAGAAAAATTCTATAATTAATAAAAAACTGACCAAATAACTGACCGTTCTAATCGGTCCTTAAATTTTTTTAAAACTAGTTTTATTATACATGGATTATATACATATCTACTTATAAATATAATTATACAGAACATATATGTAGATATATATATATATATATATCTATATGTACATATATATCTATATGTATATGAATGTTTGCTTGATAGCAGGAAACAAGTAATAAGAGAGGAACCTTTTTAGTCAAACACAAACAAATACCGTATATATGGATTTGCACACACACATACGTATGTATATTGCATAAATAGCCAGAGAGAAAAATGCGTGTACAAAGTACAGTCAACAGTCATGCGATGGAATGAAATGGCACACTAAAAATAACTCTCAAAAAGAACACATTTACAATCTACAGTGACGGTAACATAAAACGGCAAACAGTAGTAATATGTGGCATAATTGCTAAAATGAAAATTAAATTCAAAATACGAAAACTTATTCAAATTTACGCGGTATGATTAATAGTATCAGAACTCTAGGCGAATGCGAATATTTAGAATGTTATGCATATATGTATGTATGTTAATCTCCTTGCATAAATTTGAATATTAGAAGATAAGTACCTTCACTATTTTATTAAATTTAAGAACAAAAAAAAGATTTTTTTTTATATTTTAACAAAAGAAAATTTTCAAATAGAAATATAAAAGAAAATATTGCACGAAATAAGACTAACTAACGTGACTGCGTGCTTGTTCCAAATGAAATCAAAAACAGAAATCACGTTGGAAAGAAAATGTCTTTCTCATTAAGGGGCTTTGGCAAAAGCGTTTAGAAAGCTGCAATGTGCGCAAATGTATCCAACAACTAAAATTACTCGGGCTTTGTATTGTTTGACCGTCACCATTCGGCTCAGTGTGCGCTCACCAGCGCAAGCAAAACCAAGCCAACAACTACAAGTCACTGCCACCGACTTCTCCGACGAATGGCGTGCTCTTCGTGTTCGCACAACGATTCTCCCGACTGGTATATAAAGTTAGAAAAAGCCAGCAAGCACATTGCTCAGAAGTGAGCAGTGCAGACAATGCTGAAAATTTAGGAAAGGAGGTAGAGACGCAAGGCGATCATGACTAAATGACTAAAAAATTGTGGTAAAAAGGAGAAAAGACCAAAAATCAAAGTGTGAATTTCTCTCCTCCATGGCGACAAGCGGACAGACAAGGCACAAGTACTGTCAGCACAAAAACAAAGCTATAGCATATAGTTTGTTATACACAGCGGTTTTGAACGTTTTCAACGACTGCGACGGAAGAGACGGTGGTAGATAGCCAACTGTATTGAAGAGAGAGAGAGAGAGAGCCAGAACGAGAGAGAAAGCTAACTTTGTGTATGCGGCGACGACGGCAGAAGCAGCATGGTTAAGGCATCAATTCAATTCAATAGCCTTTGCACAGGCAATTGCCATAGCATTCGTTGTTGGTACGCTGTGTGTTTTTAATATAGCGGCGGTGAGCAGCAGCATTGAAAATTGTATTGAAGTGATTCAACAGCAGCAGCAGGCAGCAACGACAGATCCAGCACTAGGCGAATCCACTGTATCATACGAGACGATACGAGCCCATACGAGACGGTATCTATACAATACTATATGGTGCTATACTATATATGCTATACTGTAAGAAAACCAACGAGCAAGCAGCGCTAAACGTGTATCCATAAGCTAAGCCAGCAAGTATAGGCAAGGCAAGCATTATTATAATAGCCCAGTGAGTTGTTAAAGCAGAGTGAATAGCAGAGCTGCAGAATAATACCCACTGCGCTTCTAGGCTACTACTCTACCAGCACCATGGAGCATTTTCATCAGATTCAGGTAAATTCATATAGATTTTGTTTCTTTTCGCCGTTTTTTGTTGCTTTTCGTCGTTCGTCGCTGTTTTCATATTTTTTCACCATCAATCGAAATCAAACGCAAACGAAAGACGTAACGTAATCGAGAAATGTTTTGTTGCTTTGATAATAATATATGTATATGACGGTACGGCGGGACAGAACTCTAAGAAACGGGCGGACTTTAGGTGGTGTTGTCAATAACAGCAACATGAGTTACATATTTATATAAAACAACAACAAAAGCAACCAGTTAAAAGCTAATGGACAAAGTAAAAGTATTTTATTTTGTTTGTTAACGGCATCGTTTTTTCTTCTGTATATTATACTCGTGGTAATTTTCAATTTGCGGAATACAACTGGAAATGCGACGCAACCGTCATGTATTTCCAAACTATACATTTCACGAGGTTGGCAGCAGTCGAGATTCGCGGAACAATGTAATTGAAAGCCGTGTTATTTGAATAGATATAAATAAAATTAAAATCAATCGACACAAACAAATATTTGTTGAAGTGAATTTGGGGAAAACTTTTTAAACTGAAGTAAAAAGATTTTTTATAATAAACTTGGGCCAGAACAATTTTAAAAACATTTATAGATAAATAATACGCCTTGAAGGATTTCTGTGGCCTAACCGCGAACTACTAAAAGCAACGAAAAATGAAGAGGTATAATATAAAAAGTGCATTATACCACCACCGGTAATTTAATATTTTTTTAAAGTTTAAAGTTAAAATGTCACACCTACTGTTCTCACATTCCGGCGTCAAGTCTTACATCATCTAAATATTGCAAAAATTGCAACTAAAAAGCTATAAAATAGTCCACTGTGCGTGCGTGTGTTTGTAGTCTGAAAATCATCTCAAAAACCATAATTTACGGAAAAACGGCCTTTTAATAGTATATTTTCTGAAAACAGAAATTTTAGGAATTAGTTTTGGGAAGTACGTAGGTACATACATATATTTTGCATACTAATTTTGCTAAAAATCGATTTCAATTTTTTACTTCATGCATACACATTTTTATATGATTCATTCAAATGTGCAGAAGAAATTTATTGCGTAATATAATTTCAACTTTCTTGTGCGATTGGATAAGCTCGGAATTATTAACTTTTTGTGACACTAGTTAAAATTTTCCAATTTAATTTGTTAGTTTTTTCCCCAGAATACTTTTATTTTCGCAACGCAGCATTTTTCGCTTTCTTGTTTTGTGTCGTTCGCAGCGCGGCTTCGTGTCGTGCCACCATTTTATTTCAGTAAACTTGTACGGTAGTGTTACCATTCGATAAAAACTGTGAAAGGGCAACAAATTTTCCCGCCAAAACTGACGACTTAAGTAGACGAGAATATACGAATATCACAATTCAATATCAAATTGGATTTTCGTACTGATTTCGTTCGATGTTGTAGCAATACTGTGGCATATAAACACTGAAGTCTAAAGGAAAAGTTGTATAAGATAAGACAAGAAAATGGTGCTCTGTTATTAAAAATTATACGAGGGCAATATAGATAGCACAGCTAGATAGATATAAAAAATTTGTTATTGCAATATTAAAAAAAAAGTAAATCAGAGTTAAATATTATTTTCGTAAAAGTAAACGAAATTTCGTTAAATAATTTCGCAAATTAAGCATTAAGTCGTAATTAATTTAAGAAATTTTCTCTATTCAAGAAGCTGTATTTTATTGAAGCAAATTATGTTTCTCCTTTTTTGTCACTTGAATATATGAATCCTCAAAGTTTTTTGTTTTTAATATTTTTTAATTCTTTCCTATTAAACATTTTGATGGACATGTATATATGTATATGTATGTATATATGTAAATTTTCAACATATTGCTTTAAAGTCGTATTCAAAATCATACGATCCAAATATAGTTAGTGACGGGTGTATTATTAATTATTAGAGAAACGTTTCGCCAGAAAAAATTTCAGTCAAGAGGCTCGCAAAATAAATTTGTAAATGTCAAATGCTAAAATTTTGTCAAATGCTAAAGATATAATTAAACAATTTCTAATTTCCAAATATAATTCAATGGTTAAATAGATAAAGTGTTGTAAATCCACCACCTTTTTCTCTATAAATTTACCTCTAAATGTAGATAGAAATTATAATAAAATGTCTTTTTAATGGAGGAATTCTTCTTTTATGCATATATCAATTTGCTACTAATTTAAAATAAATTAATTGCAAATTTATATCGGCTGAAGAACAAATGAACAGCAAATGTATATGTCACCAAAAAAGTGGCGGAAAATTTATACAATAGGTTTTTAGTATCATTAACAATTGCTTTAAATTACAAAACGAAATAAGAGAGAAATCAAAATATAAATAGCATATATGTTTTTTATCCCTGCGTTACTTTTTAAAGTGGCAACACCACAACCAGAGAAATAATTTGCTGCCCTTAAATAAAAATTGCGCAGTATCTTGCATTTGTTTCTCTCTTGAGAGAAACTACTGAATATTGCAATATTATATATATAAAATGCGAAATAAATAATATATACATAGATTATCTGGTGCATATAAAAGGCAAGAGCGTAAAATTGATTAAAAAATTGCCTCTTCCTCCTTTATTGCGAGCGGTGGAAATATACACACAATATACTATATAAATTAAATGGAATTCTTGACTGCACATATATAAAATATACCCCGCTTTGCGAGGCTCTCATAAAGAGTAAGAGAGACTCAAAGGGAATGCTAGACTAGTGTTCTTTCTCTCTTTCTTTTTTTTGTGCCTGAAATGAAAACGCAAACACATTTATAAACGCTTCGTGTTTTATTGTATTCGTGCATTTAAAGTGAACTGATGATGGCAAATAGAAGCGATTGGTATCCCTTTTGTCGATTTTAGTTTGGTAGGAAACCGGTTCTCGTTGTCAGGCTAACATTTTTAAAATATATGTATGTATGTATGTACCTCATGCTCATAAGATAGGATACCTCTTCCAACAAAGCGAGAAGGCGCCGACTGAAAGAGTAGGATTTTAATTCGATTGTTTTTACCGGCAATGTTGCCACCGCTACAAAGATTCAATAATTTTCTTTAGATTTTCGAAATAACTACGAAACATTTTCCCCACAATTTTGAACTTTTATAAAAATATTATTTTATTAATGTTTTAATAGTGAAAAATCTTTTTTACCATTAACACATTATATTTGTTAACATAAAAAAAACTGAAAAATTGTTCTGTGTATTATACAATTATACATGCATATAACCAATATGACTTATTATTTTTTAGTTACAACATTTTAAAGAACCCAATGTGTTTTTCCTTGTACATACATTTTTTCTGAATTAAAAAGTTGGCGTCGTATACATATGTATGCTAGTTTTTGTTTTCAATATCAGATTTTGACAAAATTATGTGTTTGTTGTGAAAATACATTTGGTAATTTGTTAATACATTTTGGTATTGTTCCAAATATGGTTTCTTGATATTTTCTTTTAAAGTCTTATAATCCGTATCCAATTCGGGTGCAATAACTGCGTAGTTATATGTATGTATATACAATAGTATAACTAAAACTGTTTCTTTCCTCAATGAATTTAGTTTTTTTTTTGTTCATATTTTTTTTATATTTAAAAGAAAAAGCAAACCATAAAAAAGCTTAATATTCGCAAAGTATGTGAATCTATTTGAAAAAATCTATTTTTTTCATAATGAATATGAAATAAAAGTATAAAACAATATTAAAATATGCGTATTTTTTTAACGATTGTAGTATGGCATGACCTTTTCTTGTCCATTTATGATTTTTTTGTTTTACAACTTATTCACAATAAACCAATTTTGCAAAAAATAATTTGCGAATAAAATTTCAGAATATACTTTTTAGATATTCGTAATTATGTAATTAATACCCACAATCTAAACAATCTCGAAGGGTTTCTATGTTATGCTGTTCACATTCTCTTTTCAAGCATTGAAATTTATTTGGCGTGGGTTAATATAAAAATCTTACAGAATATATATGTGTTTTCAATTTCGGGGGATAATAATAATAGTTATATAACGAAAAGCTTTAGAATTATTTCAACTTTAAAAAACTGAATCAAATGTTTCTTGATTAATTTTCGTTCACCTGTTGACCAGATGAAAACTCTAAATGGATTAATATATTGATGTTTTTTATTCTGAAGTACGTCTATTGTGTCACGATTGTCTTGTTGTTCGTTTGTCAGATTGTCTGTTTTTTTTGTTGCATAGTCATTCTTCCATCACTCTGCAACGTTCTTTCCGTGCAAGCGAATAATGGTTGTTTCAGTACAATTACTGGGAACCAGATACGATGATGACAATTTTCATTATGCCCGCGCTTGTTTTTTTTTTCCAACGGTGTTCGCGGTATTATTCGTTCGAAGCTTGACTGGTTTGGCTTGCAATCTAGCTTTCCATAGCCGCAGCCATCAGCCAACCGGTCGGTCGTGCCATACCAGCCTACATATTTACCCTGTATATTTATAACGATATTTTTTTATATGCCCCGATGTGTACACAGCTTTACGTACATATTTATATAAACATTTTTTTCTATATAGCCTTGCATATATAAACACACGCAGATAGTTGGCACACAAATGTATCGCTAGCATATTTATATCGATATACGTGTGCGTTTGTAGATGTGTGTGTGTGTACACACACATACACATATACGTCTGCACTTACACGCGTACGACGATCCATGGTAGGTAGGCACAAGCTGGGGCGCAGCACCGTGCAAGCAAGGCAAAAGCAGGCAATACTCTACTCTACGTATTAGTGGCCAAGGGCTAGTTTAACATAGCAGCAGCACACACAATACAAGAAGTAAAAGAAGCTATTCGAAATCGTTCGTTCGTACTGCCGCGCCAGCGTCTCTTTGTTTTAAAGTGCTGCTTCAATAGAAAAAACGAAGAATTGGTTTTTGTATTTCTTGAATTTGCTTGCTGGGTAAAAGCAAATGCCGTGGATAATAAGGAAAAGCAAAGCAGCGGCAAATAAAGCGTCTCCATGTTTTAACGACAACGACGCAGTCTGCAAATAGGTTTTTGTTGTTTTTTATTTTCAAGTTTTACGTGTTATTTTATTGATGAGTGCAAAAAATCAAGGATTTAATTGAAAGTGAAAAGTTTTTAAAGCGCTTCTTTCATCCGCTTCAATTTGCAATATTGTGAATAGCGTGCGTAACGCGTGTCCGATTATAAATTGCTAACGTATCCGGTATTCGAAATACGATTGACGGAGGGACCCAGCAGACGCATGAAACATAAAAGAACGAAACTATTGTGAATGCCATTGAATTTTCCCTTCCTCTACATTATTAATGGCGGATTGTCTTTCGTTTGTGTGTAATTATCCATGCGATAGCTTTGCAGTATCGTGAAATAAAGCTCGCTTTTAAATTGAATTCAGAAATAAGAAAACCGAAAATTTACTTCATTTCAAATGTTTGAAAACAAGTTTCCACATTAAAAAATCCCATACATAATTATGTGTCCAACAAGAAAACTACAATTGTCCGTCCATGACTTTAAGGCGCCAAAATTTCAGCTGAACTTTCTTAGTTAAGAGAGTGTGCGATCGTAAATTCTTTTTATTAATTTTTTTGTATATACCGGTAATTGTCTCGAAAACTTGATATCTGCGTGTAATTGCAATAAATTTCACTTGGATGTAATAAAATATCAGCTTCCAACACGCGTACACACACACACTCACACACACACAAACGCTCACACATATACACACGCCGAAATGTCAGAACATGGTGCATGGGGCAACCGACAAGCGACTGCCGCTGCTGAGGCTGCCCTATGGTGGCCCGGCGCACTCGCTGCGGCTGCTTCTCAACAACAGCAGCAGCAACAAATTGATCAACAAACTCTTCAACATTATCAACAGCAATTGGCCGCTCAGCAACAACAGCAGGCAGTACAGCAACAGCAGTTGCAACAGCAACAGCATCAAGTTGTCGTCCAACAGAATCAGCAGCAGGCACATCAAAACGATGGTCGTAGCAACATCAATACAACCTCCGGCGTCGGTACCCAGCAATTATTCACCTACAAAATGGCCAGCAGCTTTCCAAATCCAGCAACAACAATGGCCCAAGTTGTTGCCACATCCAATGCTGGCTCGACTGGCTACGATTATCGTTTAAATATGGCGCAAGCAGCTGCAGCGGCAGCTGTACCCGGCTCTCAGTGGTGGTATTCAGCCGCCAACCAAGGTCAAATCGATGCAAATGCTGCTGCATTGCAGCAGCAACAGCAGCAGCAGCAAGCGCAACAACAGCAAGCCCAGCAGCAACAGCAGCAGCAACAAGCCCAACAGCAAGCGCAGCAGCAGCAACAAGCGCAACAACAACAATTGCAACAACAGCAATCAAATATCAACGCAGCAGCGGTGAGTGATTTTTTCCATTTTTATTTATAAACAAAAGAAACAAAGAACAAATAATTCAATAATTATTTTAAATTTCTAATATAAGTTTAAAATGCATTCGTAGGAGTTTTTAAAAATTGTCAATTTAATTTTCAAGACTAAGATGAAAAATAGATACGCTTACGTTAATGACGGGCAGCTTGTGTATAAATACATACATAGGTATTTTTGATTTTTGAGTTTCTTAAAATTAATTTATAAACTTACAGGAATTTTCTAATTGCTTTTAAAAGTGCCATCCATTGAAATTTCATATTATAATACAATAAGTATAATTACTGTATTAACGAATTTAAAACTATCGATTTTGCGACAATTATTGCATACATATTTTTTGTATGAACACATCTCAAAAAAGGTAACAACATACATACAATCATACATTTTCAGTAGGCAATGCTTGGAAGGAAACAATCATTATGCGATAAAAAGCAAAATGCGATATATAAGACGAGTACAAAAAGAGTGCATACTTCGAATAGAATAAGATAAAACACAAATTGAACTGGCAAGCGAAATACGGTCAAGGATGTACGAGTTTTTGTATATTTTAATCTGTTTTACAGCCAGCCACCTACGTAGTATGCTGCTGCTATATTGTTGTTGAGGCTAAACCTTGGAGTAAGGTTAGAGCTTTACGTCGTTAACTCTGTTGTGCAGACGAAAGCAGATTTCTATTTTTCGGTTTTTTTCTTACACCGAGAAACTGATGAAAGTCAATAAATGTTTGGTGGTCCTTCTTGTCTGCTATCGATTTGCAAAACATATAAAATTTTTGCCTGGCTTTAGAGTCGTTTTTGTCAAATTTGTATTTGTGTAAGTAAATTGTGGCTGCCACAAAAATACTAGCAAGCAAATCAAAAATGGGTTCTTACTGTTGAATTGAAGATACTTTTCTTATGAGAAAATGAACAGCATGGCAAAAGAAATCCCAATCGAAAATTTATATTTGTCGTCTATATACAGAGCGCATGAATAAAACTAGTAATATCGAGAACAGCAGTGCATATGTCCAGTAAATTTGGTTTATTGCTTTTTGAGTTTTATTTCTTGAAATTCTGTCTTACACGGATAGAACGATGACAATTCCTAAAAAAGTGTCGGATTTATTACACGCACCCTTCCTTACAAGAAACAAAATTCGTTTTAACACATTTTTATTTAGTTAGCGAGTTATCACCACCATCTAAATATATAATTTTATTAACAAGTTTCACGTAGCATAGTCACGACAAGTACAAGAAAACGAAAACCTGATGAAGGCAACAGTTCAGAAAATATGCAAAATATTCAAAAAGTAGTACATACTTATTTTTTGTAAAAATTGGTATCTTTAACAAAAAAGGTTGAGAAAACCTGAAGGGCAGCTCGGGACTAGTTTGTGTCTTTAAAGAGAGAAGCAAATAATATCACGGCGAGTGATGCATAGGTCAAGCGTCGCTATAGTGTCATCTCACACTCGTGGAATTTTTCGTGTGGCAAATAGAAGGGATAATGTAAAGCGCGTAGTCTGTCAGACGCTACCTGTTCGGTTAAGGGTTAAAATTCAATTTTTTCTATTCATTATATAGAAATTATTTCTACTAGCTACGTCGTCCTTGAATGTGATGAAAAGTATACATATATGATTACAGTGCACGCGCAGTAGTGTGAACAACGTAAAATATGAACACCCCAAAATATGAACACTTTTTATTTTGCATTGACTACTCTAAAGAGTGAACAAGACTTGAAAACTCTAAAAGATGAACAATATGAAACATACTTATATGAATGCTTACATATTGAAAATACATAAATACATGAAATTTTCGATTTTTTTAATTCCGTAATTCCGTATTATGGTGAAATGTGCGTGTTTGGCTTAAAAATTACAAGTTCATGCGTGTTCAGGTCATACGAATTAATTCATACGCACTTAGTTCGGGCACGGGATGGTTTGGTTTTTGCTATAAGCTCCAAAAAGTTTTTGTTATTAAAAGAAAAAGCAGAAAACAATTACTGATTTTTTTGAGTAGGTACACTACGCGTTTCATTCTTGTAAAATGAATACTTAAACATTTTTTAATAAATATATTAAAAAATTATATAATTTGTAATTTATAATTTAGCCGGTAATTACTGGTATTTGGTTATTTTTTGAGTAAAATTAAATTTGGTTTTATAAATGTTAATTTCCATTTTAAAATGCATAATTAGGATAAAATGTTAGGGATATGTTTTGCCTTAAATTTTGACATTCGCAAGAGTGAACAAATTCGCAACTGTGAACCCGCTTGGTTTTAATTAGTTCACACTACTGCGCGTGCACTGTATTTTGGTTTACGTGAGCTTAATTCGTATTTTATCAGTAAACATATTCTAGTATGTACTAATATTTGAAATGTACGTATTTAATTTTACATTATTTTATGTGCACTATATTTTCAATAAGATATACGTTAAAAATGAGGATGATACATATGTACATACTTTGATTAATTCGTTCGAACCTTTAGTTATTCTGAAGAATTATAACCACGTGTTTTTATTTTATACATACATATGTTTATATAAAAATCACATGAAGCAATATTATTTTTTGGTCTGGTTTTTTTTTGTATTTTTTGTCGGTATTGTGGTGCTGCTTATCATATGGATGATGCTATAAGCATTCTCACGACCAGGGTAGCAGTAGCAGAATTAGTCACAATGACAGAAGGCGAAAAAACAACAGCGAAAATTCGTGTTTGAAATACGTATTGTCTTGTCTGTCTGTCTGGCAATTTTGTTTTCTTAGGAGTTCTTCAGGATGGGTCAGGCTGTGGTTTTCTCAGTATGTAACAAATTGTAATAATTTTGGTATGAATTAGTGATTAAAGGATTATCCAGTTCGAGTTACGAAAAGTAAAGCCCTGCCGTTTGGCAGCTTTCAAATGTCAGTGTCATCCGAACTAGCATTTGTTTAGTTTAACGTTTGCCATCTTACAATATGGATCGTTTTACCATCGAACAACGCGTTAACTTTGTTAAAGCATTCTATACAAATGGTGATTCTGCTGTGGCCGCATTTCGAGCTTTACGACAAGATTATGGTCGTCGTAATCGTACTACTGCGCGTACAATTTCAAACGTAGTGAAGGAATTCGAAAAACTAGATCGGTTACAGACATTGTAAGGTCTGTGCATCATCGCTTCGCGCGCTCGAACAAAAACATTGCCGCTGTGAGCCGTAGTGTTGAGGACGACCCAAATTTATCCATTCCACGGCGCGCTCGGCATTTGGGCTTGTCATACTCGGCATTTCGTATACCTGCACTTGAAGATAGAGATCTGGACGATAGGTGTTTTCAGCAGGATGGCGCCACAAGCCACACAACACGTTCGGTTTTGGCTTTACTGCGGGATAAGTTTTCAGGACGCGCCGAATTATTGACTGACTTGTGTCAAGAAGTCATCGAAAATTACCTCAAAAGAATTGAGGCCTTATTTCTTCTAATACATTTTTACTCGCGCCTTATGAGTGTATGCGAGAGCTCAAGTAAAAATACATTCACAAAGAAATTACTGGACTCAAAAATAATATTAAAATTCATGTATTTTTCATTGAAAAATCTTTGTAGCCTTCGTTTGTTCTTATTATAATTGATAAAGGTAAATTTTTCAGAGTTTTCGACAATTTTGTGTAATCTACTCCAATTTGGATTGGTCTATCGTAGATATCGTAGTCTATCGTAGGTATTCGACATGTCAAAAACGACAAAATATTCGACATAACAACTCGGATTTATATGCTTCTGATTGAGGTCAATAACCTTTTTTTCATAGCGTATGAATAAGAATTATAAACGCTTAAAATAATAACTTTTTTATCATGCGGTGTACTTTTTTCCTTGCTACCTGCATACCACGAATACTTTTTTGTGGCCATTATCATATCAAGTAAATTTCGACAATCCACACACGTTTTTTTTGTATGTCAAATAAAACTTTCTTTTATGCATTATGTATTTGAAATTCTTTTGGTAAAAATATATGTTTATATACATATATGGATGCATGTGTATGTGGGTACTTGTAGGTACGAGTACATATATGAACAGAAATAGAAATCTTAATCTTTTAAGTCCATTAATATCGTGCCTTAATTGCTTTAATGACAGTAAAATGCACAGTTTTTAATTCGAGACAGAGAAATTGAGAGGGAGAGAGAGAGAGAGAGAGAGAGAGAGTTTAAAACGTAATAATTCGGTTTATTTTTAGCGGATTTAAATGAAATAATTATAGCAGAGAAATTTCACAAATCTCTAACAGCAGGCAATAATTTTCAATCTATTGCGTTGCGAGCGAGAGCGATATTTTTTACAAACATGCGGTGCTATATTTTAAAAATGTTTGGCCTGTTCTACGCAATTATTACAATCAATAATGAAAAGGCGAGCGATACTGTATTTCTATACAGTGTTTATTTGGAAAATTAATATGAAGTTCAAGTTATTTATTAAACAAACACCATTATGTACTCGTATATTGATGTATAATACATAGCACATAAATACAAATACGCTGTTAGTTACAAGAGGTGTCTAAGCGACCGGCTATTATTGTAATTAAATTGTTACTAAAATTGAAGAAAAATCTACTTGAAATATTCACAGGGTTTCTTTTTTGACATTATATTGATGGTAATGATGGACTACGAATGCGAGATTAGTAAGAAGATGCCATTATGGGGCATTCACATTTACATTTATTCTTTCATAGGCGTAATATTTGCTTTAAACAGCAAAAATAGTCCCATGAGACTAAATACAGGCAGGCAGGAAGATTGCTTCTTGGAATTCTTAAAGTATATATGTACATATGTAGATTTTATACTTATTATATCGTATTTTACAGACAATAATTAAACGTTGCTTAAGTTGCTTAAATAATTAAATAACTAAGGTTTACTAATTACTTTAAAACGTTTCTTGTGTGCAGAACTTATCGAGATTAAAGAGAAGGATACAGTTAGCTTTAACTGTGCATATTGTACAAAACCAGCTTAATTTATAACGGTCTTGTCTTTCGCTTGTTTTTTATTTCCGTTTTTATCAAATGACCATATAAGATATATTATTTGAATTATTTGCGTACCTGATAAATCAAGGTTGCGCACGATTATTCATAAAATCAGTCTCTGCCATACAATTAAATAAAATCCGCTTGATTTGAACGTACTCAGTTTACTCTGACTCTGACTGACTTCGGTTAGCTAAATTGCAAAAAAGTCGACAAGGTAAGTCATTATTAGTGTTATTTCATACTTGCTCTAAGCAAGTTACTGCATTAGGTTAATAAAAAATATTGGAAAAAGACAAAACCGAAACCAAAACTAGCTCTCGAACGAAACTGAAAATGAGAAAACCACATTCACTTTAGAATCTCGGGATTATTTATAATGAAGGCGAAGTATACTGTATACATAAACATGGTCAATAAATGCATACTACATACTAGAACGACTAAAACTCATTGACTGACGGAGTGACTGACTAACACTGATTCGCTTTTGCCTTGGTTTCAGCCAGTTCGGTTGGTTCTTGACTAGTCGGTCAGTAGTTACCCAAGAAGCCCGCGCTGTATGAACTTGATGTGTCTGACTAGTTTTCCAGCTAATCCTCGCACGCCATTTAAAATGCAATGCCTTGAAAAAAAAGTCGAAAGTTGTCAGCTCTTAGTGAGTTATTTCACTATACCCTTTCCAACATATCGTACATCCAACGTTAGCCACTCAGTTGTGAGCAAGCGTGCAGTCTAGTTCTATTGACATAATGCTCCTTGTACTTCGAGTCGGAATTTACTATTCTCATATTGAAGTTTAATATTCTCATTTTAAAATTTACTGTTCTCATTTTGAAGTCTCCTATTCCCTTTTGAAGTTTCCTATTCCCTTTTGAAGTTTACTGTTCTCATTTTGAAATTTACTATTCTCATTTTGAAGTTTACTATACCCTTTTGAAGTTTATTGTTATCATTTTGAGGTTTACTATTCTTATTTTGAATTTTACTATTCCCCTTTTAAGTTTAACTATACTCGTTGAAGTTTACTATTCTCATTTTGAAGTTTACTATTCTCATATTGAATAAAGTGGTATATGCAATTGCTGTTATTTTTGTATTTTATTTATTCTCTCTAAGTCCGTAAAAGTTTAACTAATCATTATGCTTTTGAAGCAATCCAGACACTAAATATTCCGCTGCAGTTGGTAGGTAGATTGGTTTGTGGAATCGCTAAAATTGGTTTGTGGAAAGCAACAAACAAAACTTATTTGAAAACTAAATTACTGTAACTCTTCTGTGGAGAACTTCTTTGAACTTCTTGATAAGTCAGAATTCATTGCTGAGTTTAAACAAATCATTTTAATTGAAACAAAACAACGGTTTATTTGATCTCACTTGCTTGAACCCAAGTTGTTATACGAGTATATATATATAAACCAACACATACCAATACACAAAATGTTTAAAACCTTTTCTGCTTACCGTCTTCTCCTGATTTGATCATGTATTCGGGCCAAGTAGTTCGTTTTTATTTTCTTGAATTTAATTTTCGATTCCTGTTTCTTGCTTAACTTGTTTTTTGATATTCTGACGCACAACACACACACACACATATTCTCTATCTTTCTCTTTTTGGATTCTCATATTTTCATTCTCTATTCTTCGTTTTGTAGATTCAGGAAAACACGGAGCCAGAGATTATTTTCATAGTATTTTCTTTTCTACTTTGGATTCTATTTCTACTTTGAATTTAGATAAATTAATTCTCTAGAGAAACGAAAGTTGAGTTACTAAAGGTGGATTTAGTTTATACGTCAAGGGATAAGGATTTACGTTTATAAATCAATTTCTTTTTTCTATATTATTTTATAAAAAAATATATATCCAATTATATATCCATTTTGATAAAAGTTGAAACTTGCAGCGAAGAAAATGTATTACTCTGATCTTAACCTTTCTATTCTTATTCTCTTGACCTTTAAAACTCTTTCGAATTTAAAGATCGCCGACGAAGTACCGTGGCTGGTGGTTCCCAAATAGCTATACTACGATCTGCCAAAGTTTGTGTGAATAAATAATTTGTGAATTGAAAATACGCTAAACAGGAAGAATTTGGATGGTTACGATTATGATGAGTTTTGGAACGAATTTTCGTCAGATAATTACGACTAGTTACCTTTGCCGTTATGCCAGCATGTCTCGTCTATGCTCTTAAAGAACAGTATCTTTTTATACAATACATAGATCTTTTAAGTCGAATAATCCTGCGTAACTCATCGCGCTGTAGGCGAATAATTTCGCGTTCGATTAAATGTTTTCCCTTTTAATAATAAAAATGAGATTCTCGTGGGTTTTTTGTTGATTGTCTGGGCCACTTTGTTTTTTGCATTTTATATGCGATATTTTTAGTATGGCTCTTTCAAAGCGGTTGGTTCGGTTCGTTCTTATACATACTCGTATGTCTTTCTGGCATACTTTAATCGCTTGCTCTCCAACGGTTGGTTGTTTTGTTCATCCTTTAGCACTTCGGTAACTTGTACGACTTTTCTGTAGTTGACTTTTTTATTGTCAATGAACGTTGGAAGGACGTGGACGGACGGACGGAGAGCAGGACGGTATGTGCACGGTTGTGCTGATGATGATGATGATGACGATTGACTTGTTACCGCTTATTATTGTTGCTTTTGTTGTTGTTGTTGTTGTTTTTATTGCTTTAGCTATCGCTATTTTATGTTATTATTTAAATTTGTTTGTGAAAGCAATAACAATTTCTATCTATCTCTATCTTAATTTCTACTGTCTCTTCCTCTATCTGTTTTCTTTGACTTTGATTGTTGCTGTTGTACATACATATAGTACATACAGACATAACTACAAATCTCTAGTATCTCAGCTCCAAAAAAATGTAAAAATTTCCGGGCTGTTGTTGTCTTTTTGTATGCAATTTTTATTTTTATTTCTTCCTTTTTGTATAATTTTTGCTAGTTTAAGTGTTGTTCTTGCCGTTGTTGTTGTTGTGTCGCCCTTCCCTTATGAGAAGTGAAGTGCGGAGTTGCTGGCTGCTCCTTGCTGCCGCTGTGACTGTGGCTGCGACTATGGCTCTGGCTGTTTTGGTTTAGATTTTTTCTGATGCGTTTCCCCCCGACTTGCAGAGTGTCATATTGACTGACACACACACACACACACACACACATACATACATACACACATACACACATACCAATATATATGTATGTACCACCTTTTGCTGTGCTGTGCCATGGCTTAGGTTTGCGTTTGTCGAAATGTGTGCGTTTTATTTTTACCCACAACTTTTAAAGCACTTAAAAGCATAAAACTTTAGCTGCTGCGCTGGTTGTTGTTGGTATTAATATTATTGTTGTTTTGTTTTTGTTTGCTGGCATTGCTCGGTTTATTGGGTGTTGATGGTTTTACTTCTGCTGCTGTTGCTGCTACTTCTGTTCTGTCATTGCTGTTGTTGTTGTTGTTGTTGCTGCAGTTCTGTCATTTATACAGAGTAAAAAATAAAAAAAATTGTAAGAAAAACGAGCAGGGAAAAAGCATTTTTATGAATGAATTGAATTGTAAATTTTTTGGCGCCAACCGAGAGTAGAGCAGAGGCGCAGAGCGTTGATAATGAATTGTTCTGAATGTTGCTGCTGCTGGTTCGGCTCGTTCGCAGTTATTGCTGGTATTATTACGCTTGTTTATGTGTATAAAAGTATGTATATATATATGTACATCCCTATACTTATGTATATACGATACATTAAATTTTGTTTGTTTTACTTTTTGTTTTGTTTTTTTTGCTCTTTTCTATTGGTTTGCACGTCAGTAGGTGATGACGTAGACGGGCTAGTGTTGATGATGACGATGGCGACGACGAGTTGGTGGTGATTATGATGATGTTGTTGTCATTATTTAGGCGACAAAATGTCTACATTTCTATAGAAAAAAATCATAACATCAGCAACAGTTGTTTGAAATTGCTGTGGCAGAAGGAGCGCGGTGTTTGTGTTTCCTAATTTTTCTGTTTTTCTGTTTTTTTTGCGAACAGAAAGAGTCTTATTGAATTGCGAGAATGTATTTACATACAAATATTGCATTCGAAATTGATTGCGCGACTTTTGTTTTGATAATCACTTTCGTTGATTCTGGAAATTGGATTCCTTAGGATTAACTTGAAATAGCTTGCGATGTTTGTGAGTACAAAACGTACTACACGAAGTTAGAATATGTAGGTTGCGTTGAGACAAAAACCTGATAGGAGGCTCTTTCCTCTGGTGGTGTGTCTATTTTATGGGAGAAGTGTCTAAAGAGGTGAGCTTCTAGAGTTCGACTCAAGGTTCTTCAACAATATGTTCTTCATATAAACAAATATACATAGTTTTAAACCATTTTCTTTAATATCTAGACGTCCATAATGTAGACTTTATATAATAATTGTGCACTCATTTCACATCATAAAAGAAAAATACTTTGAGCATTTTATATATATATTTTTTGTTTTCTTTTTTGTAAATTTCTAATGCATTTTAAACTTATAAAAGAATAGCAACGAAGAAAACAAACACTTAATAGAAGTTTTTTTGATTGATTGATTTGATTCGTTTTTTAGAGCACGATGATTCGAGGTGTAAAGCCAGACGCTAAGCCTAGAGGTCGCATGACGGCGTACGCTTATTTCGTACAAACATGCAGAGAGGAACATAAGAAGAAGCATCCCGATGAGACTGTCATCTTTGCCGAATTCTCAAGAAAATGTGCCGAACGATGGAAGGTAGGTTTGCTTTGATACATTCTTAAAACAAGGATTTTACACAATAGCAGGATTTTTATAAAAATCCTAAATAACATAATAATTACATATATATTACTTAAATTTTTATTATTACTTAAAATTATATCGTAAATTATATTATTTGAATGGTTCCTTATAACCTATATGCTATAAAAGGCCTCAGCTTTTAGGGCATGCCAATTATATACATACATGTATGTATGTATGTAATAAATAAAACAAATCTTTATATTTTCATTTAATTTAGAAACCAATCATTTGCAAAATCTATACAATTTTTATAAAACAAAACATACTTACCCATAAGAATTGCATTCCACTCAAAAAGCAAACCTCTAAATATCTCGAAATTAGAAATAATGGACTTGCACCACTTTCAAAATAAACCTCTCATAGGTATATACGAGGTATGTATGCTGGACGCACTAATGCCTCTATCTCACGATAAGTCACATGACGATCTTGCAATATCAGTTCATGTACATTGATGCTTCTGGAACGGTATTTGCACGAATACCGACAAAAAAGTCGAACTTTACGACGGAGATGTCGGTTTTCAGATGGCAGCAACACTCGTATTAGAAGGCTGCACAAGACGTGCAGAGTTCATCATTCTGGAAAAGTAATGATTTTTACCTTTAATGAAGTCCAATTAATGCATTTCGGTAGCCGCTTTCAGTTTGATGGAAATCGGTGTTTTGTGTTAGTTTTAAGCATGTGTACAGCGAAGACTTAAATAAGCTAGAAATGAAAACGTTAAAGCATGTTTGGTTTGTTTTAAGCTATAATAAGTTCCAAGCATTAATTTTTGTTTGTCGCAAGGGTTAATAGCTTTCATGAGAATCAGAACTTCGTAACGACTTAAAACTAAGGCTTCAATAATTTTGTATAAGAGACTGTGATTATGACCAGCGCAACACCGAGTGAGAGAAATGCTGAATAAAATCAATGCATTTCTTTATCATCATCATCAACAACACGTTCAACGTTCCCAACCTGAAGTTTTCAGTTTTCAACATTATCGTGTGCACGACGATGACGATGGCGACGATGACGACGATGTTGATGGTGTTGTATGTAATCATGTTTTATCATATAGAATTTTATCCATTTGGCCTGGAAGGTTGGCTGGATGAAACCTTTCTAGAATTGTTCGTGTGCAAAAGCAATTTAAGTAAGGAGGTATTGGTGTTTGGTTGTTGGTGCCTTTTGGTGGTACGTTCTCTTGGTTGTTGAGAACGTCGCAATGATGGATTGAGTGGAGAATATATCGTGTGTATACACTGGTCGGGGTGTATGTGTATGTACAGGAGGGGAAAGGAGGGTGGAGGCAGTTAGGCGAGAGATTTAAATCGCTTCCTTGGGCTGGGCGAGGGCTGAAAAATGAGAGAAAACAAGGAAAATCAATGATGAAAATGCTAAAGAGTGCGACATGAAAAGGGAGCGTTGTTGGAAGGGTTGGTCGCGGGGTGAGAGCGAATGAACAATGAGCCAAGCCACTGACTCTGGCTTCGGACTTATACATATATACTTACTTATATATATATGCAATATATAAATTTACACACAGACCAACACAGACCAGTTGAGTTACATGAAATCGAATTACATTTGCGGTATGTGAAGCCCAAGACAAATGAGGTGTAAGCAGGGCGAGAGGATCGGTCGTTCGGTGCACATGATGCGACACGGGTATGTGGGTACGGTACAGACAGTGGCGTGAGCAGGAGCAGTGGTTAGGCTAAAGGAGGTTTAAACTTCGAAGCATACGAGACTATTCTCTCGTAGTGAGATGATTACAAAATGGATTTTAGTAAGATTTATAGTTTCTAAATTATTTTGAATATTTTTTGTACACTCAGTAATAGTCTAAACCCAAGTCTACCCAGGAGAAAAATTCTAAACTCTATTAATTTGACTAGCTAGTTGAGAGTTAATACAGACAGGCGCGGTGGTATGTCTGCGTTTAAATCAGTCTCTTAAAGTGGGCTATAACGCCGCCTTATAGGCGCTAGAGGTCTTCAGGTGGGGGGGGGGGGGGGGGGGGTGATAAAGGGAACAGAGAAAATTGAACGCGGTTTTTGAATAAATTCGAGTAAAGCCAAAGCTTCACATTAGATTAGTTTTAACATTTAAATTGGAATATTTGTTTTAATTTTAATAAAAGGATGGCAGAGAATAACTGCCAAATTTCACGACGAATATATTTATATACTTCTCTATTGTATTATTATATAATTTTATTTACAAAGTTTTGTTTATAAAGTTGAGTTTTATTGCGTTTGCTCTTATTGGAACAGTCTCATTTAAAAGAGTCCCATTTTAAAAGTTCTAAAAATGGACTGTAGACGAAATAAGTTTAAGAATTTCTGGTTTCAGTAGAGCAATATTTCGAAGGATATAAGGATATAAGGAAGCAAAGAAAATTCGACTTTCTTGTAAATTAGAGATTTTTAAATATAGCAGTTTTTGAAGTGAAATTTTTCTTAAGTGGGTTATTGTTAGTAACCGGTTTATCCACCCCCTAAAACAATGTTTCAATTTACGCGCCTCACTTTTTTATGGTTTTATTTATATGTATGTATGTAAATAGTTGCAACCAACCATCTTTTAACTAAGCTTAGCAGTCTTCCTCTTTCGGCCGTTTTCTCTTCACCGCCTTGGTTGGTGTGTGTCGTAATATTGCAATGAAATGAGTTAAGAATTATAATCATTATTGTTGTTGTCGTCACTGCTATCATCGTTATCATCAACCTCATAATATGTAACTGTCATCATTATCGTCATCGTTGTCGCTTGATGTGCTGCCTCTTCCGAACAGCTTTCGAAAATGTTCTCGTTTTCGCCATCTCTGGCCCTTTCCCACTCCCTCCGCTTTACTTTTTTCTCTGCTTCGTTATAAGCAGAGGCCGGCGAGAGGCTGAACGAGTTATAAGCAGAGGCCGTCCGGCCGTACGTAATAAGTTTCGCAAACGTTCTGAGCGTAATTTTCTGCTTTACTTTTCCTTTACCTTTTTTGCCTTTATTTCCACTCATCGATTTTATCCGATTTAATCGATGACATACAGTTTATAATAATGATCATTAAATTTGAAAGTTGTTGAGTTTTCTTGCGAAAAACTTGTAATTTTGAAATTTTCGAACTGTCTTTCCTTTCCCCTAATTTTTTCTAATGAATATTAAATATGTATGTTTAATTAAATTCTATTTCTACTAAAGAATTTAATTTTATTTATATTTTGATCATACTACGTTGAAATATCAAATTCTAAAATTTCTTCATTAAAATTTATTAGGTTTTAGATGCATAAATTTTTTGTGTAAAATTATTTTATATATTTTGTTTACTTATTTATTTATAGACCATGGTCGACAAAGAAAAGAAGCGTTTCCATGAAATGGCAGAAAAGGACAAACAGAGATACGAAATGGAAATGTCCAACTATGTTCCACCCAAGGGTGTTGTGGTTGGGCGCGGCAAGAAGAGGAAGCAGATCAAAGATCCGAATGCTCCCAAAAGATCATTGTGAGTTCGTAGCTAACAATTATGCAACTAACTACAATATTTTGCTACATACTATAGATATATATCATTTGAATGAATTTATAATATTAAATGAGAGACATCTCTTTTCTTTTTGTTCTCGGTTTCTTGCAGATCCGCATTCTTTTGGTTCTGCAATGATGAACGCAACAAAGTTAAGGCTCTTAATCCGGAATATGGCGTTGGAGACATAGCAAAAGAACTAGGCCGCAAATGGTCCGATGTGGATCCTGAAGTAAAACAGAAGTACGAATTAATGGCAGAGAAGGATAAAGCGCGTTATGAAAGGGTTAGTTAGTTGTTGGGCAATAAATAAATAAACAAAATTAAATTAATGTTTATTCTGTTCTTCGTCTGTTTTTAGGAAATGACAGAGTATAAAACCAGCGGGAAAATCGCCATGTCCGCACCTTCGATGCAAGCACAAGCACAGGCAGCACAGAAAGCAGCGTTACTGGCAGCCGCCGCGGCGCAACAAGCCCAGCAGCAGCAACAGCAGCACCATGAAGAACACGAGGACGACGATGGTGACGGCGACGATGATGAGAATCAGTAGGCTTAAGTTAAGTTTTCCAGTTAGTAGTGTGCGTGCGCGAGTGCTGCGTAGTTTATAATTAAATTACAAACAGAAAAACGTAAAAAGGAAGAAAAAAAATTCAAGAGAAACTTATAATGCTAGCTCCTCCACTCAATACTCCCCATTCCCAGAACGGAAAAATCAACAAATGGAAATTATGTTGATGTTGTACTGTACGTTGAACATTTTTGTGTTCCTCATTTTATTTTTCTCAATTCACGTTTTCGGTTGCACGATATTGATAGGTTTTGAGAAAGGCGTCTTGGCGATTTATTATTTTGTATAATAGTAAAATACGAATAAGCTTCAAATATTTAAAAATAACAAAAGAGGAAAAAATATTCTAATAACAAGTACACACGCAAAAATGTATGATATAAAATGATGAAATGAAAATATTCTCAAAGCAAGAACAGAACAGAACAGAACACATATTTTTTTCTATGTAAGCGCGAATTTCTTTTATTTAGTATTTAACTTTTATAACATCATTTATTAATAAATGGTGCAGAATTGAGTCGAACAAAAAGCCGATGATCTTTTTCCTTCCGAAATTTGGTTAAAAACTTTAGCAAAAAGCATTTCGTTCTTAGTTTTTCTTCCTCTTAATCCAACACAATAACCCCAACAACAACACAACACTGTTTTTCTAAGTACAAGCAGAATATAATCATAATAAACATTAATTTTTATTATATGAAAAAATATAAATATAATTTAAGTTAAATTTCCTTAATAAAAAGTTTGTTTTATTTTCCGAACTACGACTGTGAGCAGATAAATTGTTTTTAAAGAAATCTTAAGATAATATTTAATCCGCGATTTACGCCCTAGAGAGAAAGGGGTACATAGGTCGTCTTTAGAAAATCACATAAACCGTGTAAATCCAACCATAAAACTGAAATGGCATAATTCTGTCATTCATTGCAACTAGAGCTGTGCATAATCCGTTTTGAACACAGCTAGGCACAAATCGGCACGACTGCTGTTTTGTGACTGCCGTATGAAAATCGCAATAAACAAAAAAACTGTGGTGCCTTTACCCGACCGACATCAATTTTTACTGCTTATTCGTTCAACTGCTTGTTAATGTTGATGCATTTCTATCTCGTTCTCTCCGCTTAAACTCCAAAGGAGCGAAAGAAACGCAAACAACTCTTTCCCTCCGCTCAAACTCCAAAGGAGCGAAAGACAAGAATTTGCGCCGCTCGCCACTCCATCGATGGTGCTTTGTTTTCACCAGAATCATCTGAAAACTAATTAAGAAATTAGGAAGAAAAACTCTCCCTGTGTCCCTCAGCTCAAACTCCAAAGGCATTCGTTTTTTAAATAAGCTTTCGCCGTCGTACCATTGCAGGCAACAGACCGCCGTATAAGCGTCTGAAAAGCATTCCCAAATTAAGAAGAAAAAACTTCCCCTCTTTCCCTCCGCTCAAACTCAAAAACTATACTTATCCATTTTTTCATGTAATTATCGTCTTTTTCTTACTTTGTTTTTGTTGTAAATGGTCCACAAATTGTGGCCCCGAACAACCATTGAAAACAATGAAAAAATGTTCTGCCACATTTTCGAAAAAAACAACAAAAAAAAAAAGGAACGAAAATAGGGAGAGACACGCAATGCTTTTTTTCTAACTAAAAGCCTAGGAGACGGTTGAACGTATGTATGTTTTTAATACGTATGTATGTGCATTTCGTGTGTTTATCCTTTCTTATATCTATTTAGCAATAAGTGGCATTAAAACTGCTGTCATTTTCGCCTGACAATTTTGTTTTTGTTTCCAGCAGAGCACAAGCAATAAAGGCTATGAGTGCAAATCTGAAATGTTTTATCAATTTTTACTGCTAAAACGTTGTGTGTTTTGAAAGTGGTTTGTGAACACGGCTTGTGCACAGCTCTAATTGCAACATATAAAAGAAAGTGAAGTTTTGATATTCTTTTGAAGATTGATTTTCAGATTGAAAGAATTTAATAAATGGATTTAAAAATTGTGGATGGTGTCGAAATAGCGATATGCTTCATAATCGCTATTAACAGCGCATCCTAATCTTTTTGTACAAGAAATAAAAGCCCTTGTGAATCGGAGAATCGCTGGCTGTACATTCAACGTCTTTCTTGAATGATGATAATACAATACGTATTTTGAGATATTTCTGGTTTGTAAAAATTGTAGTAACATGGCAAAAATACCTCTCGTCTGTGAATGGCAGGAGCACTTTTTAGTTAATTGGTTGGCTCCAAAGTGTTTTTACTGTGGATTATGTAAAAGTGCAGTTCTGAAAGATTAAAGGATTTGAGAAAAATAGAGAAGGAACTATGGAAGTGAAGGAACTAGTGAAGGACCTTTCTACCCCCTAAGACAAAAAACCAGCAAAAAGCCAACACCGCTTGACCGATTCTGAACGCGGCCAATATTTCCATTAAACAACGTTTATACAAACGACACTAGTTTCAAGGAAATGTTTTTTAAAATGAATTTTTAGTACTTAGAAGTTATACTAATTTCTAACATTAAAAAAAATTAATATTAGGAGAGAAGTTCGAAGATATCAAATAAATTTTACAACATTTTTAATAAACTATCCTATGAGAGTACGTTTACACTGACCTCAAATCACGTATATCGGCGTGAGATCCCAAATGTGAAGTAAATGCCACGAGTGTTTAAAATGGTTTTCCGCAATATATGAAAGCTCATCGTTCGTCACTATTTATATATTTCGTTGTTGTTTAGTCAAACCAACCATAATGCGAAAAATACTCCGAACATAATCGATTTCGCTGACGAGAATTTCGTTCCTTGCTTTTACAATACAATTTGTAAAATTATGATTATTATTTTCTCATTGCCATGAGACTTTTAGTAATTAGATATTGGTTGGACAACGACAATATGATTGAGCAAAAAGTCCAAAAGAGAAGGAAAAAGTAGACGGTACGGATGTGTCTGTACTCGTCCGCTTTCGTCTTCAGCGCCTCACGAACTAGAACGTCGAATTTGAAGTTGAAAGGAAAAATTTGCCAATGTAATGACTCGTTTGCAGTGCAGTGCAAGCTGCTGCCTGGCCAGTAGACAGCTACTAGGCTTGTCAAATTCCTAGGCAGCAGCTCGGCTCGCCTTTGCTGTTAACACGACACCTAGCTACTGCCCAGTCCTAGTCGAGTCGCGATGTCGAGTGAACTTGTTTTAATAAAAAAAACGGTGATACGCTCTATGACAACAATATTATGTCAGGAATTGGAAAATATCTATAACCATAGCCAATATCAAAAAAAAAAGATGCTTTTCTCATATCTCTATTTCGATAGTTTTTATCAAAACAATTCCACAGGTTTTCTTGGTCTCTGTAGAGTTTCATGAATGAAATATTATTGTCAGAAGACCATCTATCCGCAGCCATTTCGAACGATTCGGCGTAGTACACAAAAAAAAAACACGTGTTTCACGCACAGCTGTCCGGCTGGCACGGCGAGCAGGCGAGTGAAAACAAAAAATGTTGAAGTAACTCGGATGCGAGCTACTAACCAACTCACACGTACGAGTTACTCGTAAGTTACGACCAAACGTTGCCAGTTACTGCAGTGCAGCTACTCCGAAGGCTGACTCGTACGCTAGCCCGCACTGTGTAAACCAGCCATAAAAGGGGACTAAGTTGGTCTGGGGTGCCCTTTTTGCTTTCGTTTTACTCGACCGTGTGAATTGGGGTTAGAGCATGCAATTTCGAAAATAACTGGCGATCGATGATTCAAATTTGCGAAATTGGAGTATAAGTCGTGGCGGTTCAATTCGAGTGTTAATTAAAGTAAAATATTTAAAAAATGGATCAGATTCTGAAAAATGTGGTTGACGAATTTCTTAAAGGAGAAAAGGACGAATTCGCTGTAATGCACTGGGCCCTAGATTTTGAAAGACAGACAAATTTAGTACGGTTCGTAGGTTTGGTTAAATATGCAACTTCTATATTCTTGTAAAATTTACATTAAAAGTGTATTTGGTTCATTTTCACAAGGCCTCAGATTCATAGAGTGTTTGATACGCGAGTCCCATTTACGGAAAACCGGCCCGGTTTAATTGTTACTAGCAATCAGCTGCGAGAGCAAGGCAACAAGTTATTTAAGGCAGCGCCTAAGGATAATTCACTCGCTGCATGTCGTTTCTACACGAAAGCGATATTTTCAGCTCCTTTAGGTGAATCGCTGGCCTTGGCACATGCTAACCGAGGTGCAGCCTTATTGGAATTTGGTTATCTTCAGCAAGCATACGACGATTGCGAATGCGCTCTGGAGCTGGGCTATCCCGAAAAGTTACGTCAAAAGATTTGGATGAGACAAGCTGTATGCGCGCAAGGTCTAGGTGATGTAATGCGTCTGAAGCAGCATCTCGACGTACTGGGTGCTCAACATCTAAATGCAAAATTCATTGAACCTTTTGAAAAATTGAAGAAAGATTTACAAAAAATGCTCGAAACAGTTGAAGATACCACAGAGCCAAATCGTGGCTGTGCAAAAGTTACTGATTTACATCGAGAAACGCAAAAGATGTTAGTACAAAAATTGTAATTTATTTCCAAATTATATTGAGAAAGGTGTTAGGTATTCACGGGGTAGATATCGGTTATAAAAATTAACTTCGTTCTAGTACCCAAAACAAAAACTCTTCTGAAATTTCTTATAAAATTTGCCTCAAAAATCTTCCACCGTGCTTTTCTGTATCAGTTAGTGTTTTCCGAGATGGACCTTTCGGTCATTCATCGCAGTTTGCAATCAGAAAAATTAAAATTAGGAAACAGATATGTATGTATGATTACATGGTAAAAAAAAAAAGAAACCAAAGTAAAATCTTATAAAAGCTATCCATGTATTTACTTAACACTACATCTACATATTTTTACAGTTCTCCGTTCATCCATAAATCGTTCGTTAATACTATTGTTTATTTCAGCATTAAGACGGATCAGAAGGAGCGGTACATGGTCGCCACTGAGCCTATCTCTAAACAGGCTCTAATATTTAAGGAGGAGTTAGTTTCTTTTGTGCCGCTTTCTGACAGCTGTGTTTGCCACCAATGCGCCACTACTCTTCTAATACCATTTCCTTGCTATCAATGCCAAGGTAAAGTCGTCTACTGTTCGCTAAAATGTCGTCGCGCGCATCAGCCCATACACTCGATTGAATGTCTTTGCTACCAAAGAAATTTTTTCTCCGAACTTCAAGCGACGGCACATTTAGCATTTCGTTTGGTTATTGAACACTTTCCACAAGTCGCTGGCATGCTGCGTTACATGCCGACCGCCAAACAAATTTGGCGTGAACTAACGGAAGAAGACGGTCTGGTCCAACGTTCAGGTGTACCATATTCCCAGGCTTTGCGTATGGTAACGCATTTGAGAAAAAAGACGTTTGTAGATATTATAGTAGTGGCAGGCAACTCGCACATTCTTGTGGAGTATTTGAATCAGAAAACAAATTTCTTTGATATGAATGTATTCAAAGGCACAAAAGTCACACGTGATGACTGGAAATTAATAACAGGTATGTAATTATGTTGATATGGTATTTAACATCGGTATGCCATACATATATTTATGACATATATGGAGATTTTTGTTGAAAATAGGTGGCTAAGTCAAAAGATCGAAATTTAAATATTTGAAAGTAAAATTGAAGTCGGCGACGCTCGCCCACTTTTTAAAGGTTAATACTCCCTACGGCTCAGCTTCGCCATGCCGAAGTTAGCACTTTATTTGTTGTAAATCGGAACCCTCTGAGAAAGTAATTTCTAAATGGACTAAATGGAAAAAGTGAAGGAGTGAGTGTTACTTCAACAGGAAATAAATGAACACTATTACCTATACGTATATAGTATATGTATATATATATACATACGTATATATATTACACTTAATCTTTTCACAGGCGCCTTGATTCAGCGTCACATTGGTCAACTTGTTTCGAATACCGTGCAGTGCTGTTTCATTCGTCGTGAGTCGTCGCATTCATTAGATTTTGGTTTACTGGGTGATAAACTTTGGGAGAAACCGTGGCATGTAAAGTGTGGATTTTTACATCAATTCAGTTCAACAGGCCCGGGTGCTGTAGCCATATTTCCATACCGACAGCTTTGTAGGCATAGTTGTGAGAGCTCCTTCGATACTAAATACTCCGGCCGTTTCATTAGCACTCTCGCGAGCAAGTCGATTAGAGCTGGTGAACAAATTTTTGATTCTTATTATTTTGATTATCGCACAACAGACCGAAAGTCACGTTTGAGTTATTTGAAGCACGTTCATTACTTTAAATGCAAATGTCTGCATTGCACCAAAAACCCACAGGCAGAGGAGAATTGCGTAAGTTTGAAATTCATTTTTAAATTTACAAGTAATCCCATAAATATATAATTTTAGGAACTATTTCATCAATTGCGATGTGAAAAAACGGATTGTCATAAAATTTTTACTTGCTTTAAATTATTTAAACAAAATGAAAATATGTGGGAAGTACAGAATGCATGGACTGAATTCAAATGTTCCCATTGCAATAAAGTACAATCGAGCTTCTTTAAACTTCAATTAAAAATATCTGAACTAGTTCTTAGAAATCTAGAACTTAGAAATCCGGCCCAACGGCATAAACTTTACAGATGTTACGAAGCGTTAGATGATCATTTGCTGGGATTTAATTTTATTAAAATAGCGTGGTCCTCAATTATTGTAGAGACTTGTAACCTGGTTGATTTCGGTAGGTGTTCGGTTGTCATAATCTTATATATTATCGTATATAGTTAAAGTTATAATTCCCCTGAATTACACGAAAGATTAGCGCCCCAAATTTAAGCATCTATTAATTTGAAATAGACCCAACTGATCCTGAGAAGAATTAAATTTGGTGGATCTTATTTAGTATTCATTATATCCATCATTAAAATGAATGTTCTGTCATTTGCAGCCACGTTAGCTTCTCCACGAGCATACTAAGGGCGCTCGGTCTCTTCTAATCTAATTGCACACAAGTAATATTATATTTTCTAATTGAAATACAGGTTGCAGTCTTAGTAATGCTGAAATCATTAAATTGACCAAAATTATAAAATTTTCTCTACGTGGAATGAGAGCCATGTTCGGTTCTAATTCGCTGCAGTATGTATCCAGCATGGTTCATCTATGGGACTTCATCGCTTTGGAAAAATATAAACCTAACGGAGACGAGATGAATGAAATGCTCCAAGCATTAAAAATTGTTTCCGATGAGATGCAGCAAGTATTCAAGAATTACTATAATGATTTTATAATCACTAAATATAAATCTTAGTTGGTATTTAAAAAAAAATTCGTTCTTTATGAAAAATGTGAACTTTTGATTTAATTTACTCTTAATTTTATTTTAAAGTGAAGAGATATGACTTATTGAATGACAGTTTATTATGAACTTTTACTTTCACTTTACTTTCAGTTCTTTTACTTTTACTTTAACTTTATGAACTTTTCAATGTTAATGATTTTTATAATTAAAAAATAAAAAATACTATACTTTTAACGGAACAAGTTAAGAATAGGTGCCTAGCTCCGATTTTTAAAAAAATTTTTTTACCGTTAATTTTTACCGTTAGGACCAGAAGTAGCCAATTTTTTTTGTCGGAAGTCAGCCATCTTAGATTTAGAAGCATTTAAAAGTCAAATAAATGCAACTACTAAATATCTCAGTAACTAAGTGAGATATCGGAACGAGGAAGATACCGTTTGAAAGGTATTTTTACTGCCTACTATTTATGTAACGCCTTTTTTATCCATATCATAACGTTTAAGGAGTTATACCAATATTTGTGAAAATATGTCAATTTTTACTAGAAACAATAATTTTTTCCCCTAAACGAATACATTAAGATACAGAATAGATTATATTTCTTAAAAGCCTGTTGTTTTACCTTTAAAACGATATATAATATGGTACACTTACTACTTTCGTTCATGTAGCTTTAGCTAAGTTAAAAGATGTTAGCAGAATCCTGTCGGTAATGTGAAATTTTTTTGCAACAGGTTTTTCTGCGCAATGGCGGCCTTTGGCCGCGGCAGGGATCATAACCCTCAATCAGCAGAATCCTCTCGGTAATGTGAGGCTTTTTGCATACAGGTTTTTTCGCGTATTGGCGGCCTTCGGCCGCGGCAGGAATCATAACCATCAATCAGTAGAATCCTTTCGGTAATGTGAGGCTTTTTAAATAAAGGTTTTTCCACGTATTGGCGGCTTTCGGCCGGGGCAGGGATCATAACCCTCAATCAACAGAATCCTCTCGGTAATGTGAGGCTTTTTGCATACAGGTTTTCCTGCGTATTGGCGGCCTTCGGCCGCGGCAGGAATCATAACTCAATTAGCGGAATCCTCTCCGTAATGTGAAGCTTTTTGCATAGATTTTTCCGCGTATTGGCGACCTTCGGCCGCGACAGGAATCTCTCAATCAGCGGAGTCCTCTCGGTAATGTCAAGCTTTTTGCATAGATTTTTCCGCGTATTGGCGGCCTTCGGCTGCGGCAGGAATCATAACCATCAATCAACAGAATCCTCTTGGTAATGTGAATTTTTTCGCATTAGGGTTTTCCGCGTATTGGCGGCCTTCGGCCGCGGCAGGAATCATAACCATTAATCAACAGAATCCTCTCGGTAATGTGAATTTTTTCGCATAAGGGTTTTCCGCGTATTGGGGGCCTTCGGCCGCGGCAGGTATCATAACCCTCAATCAGCAGAATCCTCTCGGTAATGTGAAGTCCTATTTTTATTATATAACGTTTTTATTATAAACCTGAATATTCCCATGTAAACAGCAACTTCGCAGTACTCGTATACAGTATTTGTAAGCAAGCAATCACAGAAGTTTTAGATATTATTAATAATTTGCTTAAAAATACGAAAGATACCCAAACATATTATATATCGTTTTAAAGGTAATGTTATGATCTATTGAAAAAGTAATTTTATTTTATACTTTAATTGTCATTTAAAGGAGAAAAAAATTCTTTTATTAAACAAAGTAAGCAATTTTTTTTAAAAAGTTTAATTATCTCCGTAAATATGGCATTAATCACAAAAATAATTATGAGATAAAAGAAGGGCCTTAAAATAACCTTTTAAACAGCACCAATGTTATGTCGATATCTGAACTCGTTTTAAAGATATAGCACTTTCATTTTTTGGCATTCCAAGACCTATAACTCCTAAACTACATGAGACCGACAAACATTTTCACCATCTTTAGACTAGGGCCGATCAGGGCTATCCCACAAAAAAATTTTTTTAAATCGGAGCTAGGCACCTACTCTTAACTTATGCCCTTTTAACTGAGGTAGTCTAAATACATATATAAATATACTTTATCTTTTTAGTGCCCGGCCTTACCCGGGATTTCTCGTCTTTCTGGGTTAAAAGAGTAAGGATTTTGAACAGAGAATAATTAATTGCAAGATCATGTAAAAACGAAACGCGAACGAAATTGCGTTTCTCTTTTGTGCTTTTGCATTTCTCTTTTGTGCTTTTCGTAGTTTTTTGTGGATTTGACAGTAAATCCACTGCGAATACCAACAAAACTACGAAAAGCACAAAAGAAAACGCGTTTTCGTTTACGTTTCGTTTTTACATGATCTTGCAATCAATCGAGACTTAGGAACCTGTTACATTTTCGTTGAAAAATAAGGTCAGAAATAAATATCGATAAATATGCTATCAATCGTTGTCCTTCCCATGCCTAAAATCATAGTGTTTTTTGACGTTTATTTTATTGAGTATGTAGATTGTTTTAAAATCCAATTTTAAGCAAAACAACCGGGGAAATAAAGAAAGACAACGAAATATGAATGATTTGAGAGTAAACGACGTGGTGGACAATGGAAACATTTACTGATGATGGCAATGTGATTGTTATTACTAATAATCAGAGAACCAAGGACCGCCAGCCCATGGCGTCCGCACTCACACCACCAGCTGGTACAAAATTAAGCTCTGCTACCACCGACATGACTTATACGATGGACCTACATAAAAATATCTTCAATGCTACAGATTTGCTAAAATTTCGGTCAAGTAGGCATCTGATTATGTTATACAACTCTCCCAGCGAATGGACTGAAGTGGATGCAGAGATGCGACGTTTTGGCAATTACAAAGTCGGCTACTATGAGATCTTTTCAAACATTTTATCCATGATCATGCGCGCCGTTAGTGTTTACATTAACGTCAGCCTGGCGATCGATTATTGGATGAAGGACGAAAAGTTACACTTTGCCTGGACGACATCGTGGATTGTTACCCCGATGTGCATTACAGTACTGATTCATGCGAATATGTATGCATTTATATTGTATTAATTTTGTTCACATGTTAACTTTGTAATGCATAAATTAGGTGTCACCAAGACGGTAAATTTAATAAGGGCGCCTGCAAAGCAGTACAAGCACTCTGGCTGGTTTTTCTTTCGTCCTTTCTTTTTCGGTAAAGTATTATACATCTACAATCTCCTAAATATTTAATTCAAAAAGTCTCGGGACGGAAGTATATGGTCCAGGACCATATACCATATACATATATACATAAAAACTACACGAATAAAGATATTGCAATTCGGATAGTTAAGTTGCTCCAAAGGCACTAACATCATGGATAAAATCGGGCAGTGTGTATGGATGCCTTGTGAAACTGAACGTGTTGGGGGCACTTTGATAAATAATATGTCTAATGGAATATGGCCGAATCCGTGTTGCCTGGAAAATAAACTTGGCAATGGCTGATTGAAATTTAGTTCATAACTCCAAGGAATTGAAAATACTCAGTGATTATACAAGCAGGCTCGGTGTAGAGAAGGAGGAGCCCTTAATTCACAAACGAGAAAACATGATAGGAAGATGTAATTCTTGGAATTGAGCACAATTTTCAATTTGTAACATGTTCAGGGCTGATTCAAGAACTGTAGATTTTATGTTAATTTTTATCGCAGTGCATATTGAGTAGAATATACTATGCTGTACTGACAAGGATTTCATGGTTATTCGATACCAATAAATTATGAATTATGCTTCCATATTTATTCTTTTATAGCTACTTATTAATATGATTGGATTTTTGAAGGTATTGGACTTCTTTGGTCTTTTCAATTAAATGCAAATGTGCTGAACGAAACAACGATGTGGAAAAACAGATGAAGTAATAAACGGCTCCGTTTACTGTCCATTACAAGATTAATGACCTAATTTCCATAGATATTACAAATTAATGATACGCGAAGAAAGTGATGTCGCTTTTATAAGATTATTTGAATGTTTCCTTGAAGCCTCGCCACAGAAAATTCTACAAATATCTATCGTTTTAAGGCATATCGATAGGATAACAAGTGAGTAATGAAAAGTTTATGGAAGTTCTTGTCCTTGTTGTTGACGAAAAGATGAAGGATATACTCGTATGTGAATTTATTTGTAGCTCTTCAAATAATCGCTATTTGCTCTTACTTCGGCAGCACCGCGTGGTGTCTCACGGCCTATCATCGATGCAGTAGGTTTGTTCAAGTTGATAAGCGTAATATGAATAAGTACGGCTTAATTTCACAAATATGCTGGCATTTTTGTATATCAGGTAAATTTTGAAAATAAATTTCGGCAGTGTCGATAAGGAAAAATAGCACAAAACAAATAGCACGAAAACAAATTTCGGATTAAATAGTCTCAACCTTGAAAAGAATTCGTCCGCAATTTGGCTTTGGATATTTTATATTAGTCTCACGCCACTCAATTTAAAATTTGTCATCTCATATTTTACGAAAAATGTCTTTATAGCTTCACGTACATTTTGTATTGCGCTCATTGCCTGCATCTTTCCTCTTTGGACGCTGCTGGCTTGCATCAGTCATGCATTCTTTTTGGGATTTATTACATTCATTGTGGATCGTCCTCAGTTTGCCTGCACCACATTTCTCAATTATATATTTTGTTTAGTCCTGGGTTTGGTCTATCTCTTCACATACTTTTCAGCAAAGGATGGACCAACAAGAATCAAATACTCATTATATTATTTTCTATGCTTTATCGAGAATATAGTTTGTCTTGTCGTTTTTTTGTTGTATGCCTCAAGTGAATTAGCTGGCTTTGCATATTATCTTTATGCCTTAATAGGTGCGGCAATAAGTTCTTATTGCATTGGAATTGCTTTTATGATTATGTATTATATTAATTTTCATCCAAACATAACAGCTAGAGCACCAAAGTGTGTTACAAATAATAACTAAAGTATAGAATAATTTAAAAGAAAAGAGGAATTTCTGAGCAATATACCTACGTACACATAACTTTAAAATATTATTTAAAATACATATACTCAATACATTTGTACCTTTTATACAGTATCTTATAGTACAAAGAAATAAAGTTTTCTATGTTTAAATTTAATGTTTCTCCTTATTTAATTTAGTACATTACACAATATAAAATAAATGTCTGTCTACATATAATATAAATCCTGCCAGAGTATTATACAAATTGAGAGTTCGTGTGCCGTTGTTCATCGTGCAGCAGAATTAAAAGGCGAGCTAAACTCTTAATGTGCATTGAATTCGGGCCTAAAAGTGGTATGCTGTCATAAATTATACTTAGATATATATGTGTAAATATATTATATTTTTTAGATTTGTTTGCCTGAAGAACTCTCCTTGACTCCTGAAGAGACTATTAAAATCTGTCACGGTAGTGTCTTGCATAACTCTCCGCTGATTTGTATGCGGTTTTCAGAGCTACATTCACAAATTGGAAAATTAATAAATATAAATAACTAATTAACAATAAACGAAGCGGTTGAGAAGGTAGAGACAACTGAGAGTCCTTCTTTTGAAGATACTCCAAAGCCAGAAATTAATCTGGGCTTCTTTAGGGAACGATTTTTAGCTCTAGAAGTTTCACCACTAACTTCATTAAAGAAAGAAAATGCGAAAGAAACGGAAGTAGCCGAACTCAAAAGATTATTATTCGAGAAATATACAATTTATATAAATCCGTTTTAAGTATTAGAGCAACCGTAATGCAACCTAAAATATAATTTTTTAACTTGTAACTGTCGTCATAGTTTGCACTATAACAATGCCGTTGTATCAACGAACCAAGAAAAGAGCTTCTCTTCTACCAACGGCAGGATATTAAATTTTATTTAACTTCTGTCTCCTGTTGATTACAAGTTAACAATTCATTCAAATTTAAGTATTACGTATTAATATTGCATTAGAAAGGAAGAAATTAATCACTCGTTTTCATGAGCCTGCAGCGACTGATTCTGATTTAAATCCTCGGTCGATTCAGCGACTTCCTTATCCACCGCCTGTTGTGGTTTCGGCGGCTGCTGCTGCTGCTGTTCTTGCTGTTCCTGTTGCGACTGTTGCAATTTAAGACGCTTCTTTGCCTGTATATCGGCTAAGGTCTGTTCAATAGAGCGCATATCTTTTTTATTTTTACTTGGGACGAATCCATAGCTTTTGTTCGTTTCTGTTTTACGAGCTGCCTCTAAAGCGGCTTCCTGCCCAATGAGATGAGCATATTTATCCTTATAATTACTTGTTGGCTTGACATCTGACTCCGCGGGGGATGCTTGCTGTGCACTGGAAGTACAAGCTAGTTTTCTTCGTTCTGTCTCCAATTCTTGCTGTTGCTTTCGACGTTCAGCGTATTCTTTTGCGATCTCCTCGTTCCAACCATCACCATTGCGACGTGCGGCAATTTCATCTTCAGATGGAGCGTGCTCTTTTTTGTAAACCACGGAGTGTCTGTCGATGTCTTCGCGACCAAAGCTCATTGCAATGAAACCACCGAATTCTGCCACCTCGTGAATTAGTGCTCGGTGCACCTTATCCAGCGGTTGAAATTCTATATATGGGCGTTCGTCCCTGGCAAAACGTTCCATTCGCTCCTCTACAAATGTCCGAAATCGCCTCATTTCCTCTCTGTGCTTGACCTTCATTCGTTCAGCCAGTTCTTTTTGCCTTTTTATTAGCCTCTTCTCCTGTTCATTGGCAGAAGGTGGCTTGTCCATTGAATTTAGTATTGAGTTTAGAAAATCCATTTCTTCATCAAGTCTCGAAAAATTGGAAAATCGTTTCGCGTCGACTTTTTCCCCCCTGATTTTGTAATTTTGTCTCAGATTTGTTTACTATGATCCAATGTCCGACTGGCTGAATATGTTTTTCTCCTGCTCCGTTCACAGCAAGGTTGCAGCGAGAGTTATTCGAAAAAGTACTAGTACTGAGAATTTCGACGGTAGATTTTGACAACAACAACAACACGTTATAACACTTTAAGCGAACAGTGCTGCCATTAGCGAAATTAGAAAAACAAAACTGTAGGCCTCTTTTGAAATTTCTTTTATTAAAAAAAGTTCAATGATTTTACTTTTTAGCAAATTTGGTTTAAATTTCGGTTTCTGAGCCATATTGAATTTCACTTAAGTGCACAACATCAGTCCTTTTTGATCAAAAATTTAGAGGATGCACCGGCTGACTCCTGGCAAACCTCCTGATCATTGATTTCCACAACTCCATTTAGTTTAAATTTAGGGCCTTACTTCATAACAATAAGGCCCTAAATGTAACTTAACGGTGATATTTTTTAATTTTTAGATTGGGGATAATAGATAGCCAACAGCTGTGTCCCAGAATTAGGTTACAACCTCGTATTGGACAGAGATAACTCTGGTATTATCTCTGGTATTGGATTAGATTGCAAGCAAAGCAACAATGAATTTCTCATCCACCTTCGATTTTAATTAGAAATTGTATTACAATGATACTTAACTAATGGATGGCCCTGATGTACAAGTTTTAGTTTCAAAAGTAGGTACTGCCTTTGATAATTCAAGAAATTTTTTCTTCAATAAACCACGATAGTTTGGATTGCCACAGGATTATCACATGTAACAAATAGTAACATACATTAGATATCGGGTTCGACCTATTTCACAAACTATACCATTTCTTTGTAATCAAGGACGTTTTTTGCCATTAGGAGATTTTGCCACGAGTTGTATTCCTGGAACCCAGTAAACTTTTTCCTAAAGCTGCGTACAAACAGAATGCGTAAATTTTGTCGGATGCGTACGGAGCCGTTGTATTACACAGAATTCAATGGAGCTGTACAGACAGAGAAAAAACGTTGTTTACATACGGAACGACAAAAAATACGGAGTCGGATGCGTTGTGAAAATTTACAAAATGTCCTACTGGTGTTAGTGTTTTGTGGGTGTGTGAGTTCATTTCTATAATTTTTGGAGTTGCCAGAGTTCAGGTTACCAGTTATTGTTAGACAGTTGAAAGTTTGAAGGAAAAACTTTCCAAAAAATTAACCTTTTCTGTAAATATGGCACCTTGCTCTCGATAGATAAACAAACACGTTTTGTGTCGCATCGTGTTCTGTTCGTACACCAAAACGGAGTCCGACAAAATCTTGTCGGAGTACGACAAAATTTACGCATTCTGTTTGTACGCAGCTTAAGCTAATCCTCATGTTTATTCTTCAATGCAAAACCACTTACTAACAGCAAGCTGGGTATAAACCTAGCACTAGGGTAGATCCATCTCTTCATCAACTGATGAAGCTGCTCGACGCCTCGACAGGGCGAAGCGAAGCACAACAAGAAGATAAACAGGGGTAAGGAGGGACACTTTGCATACATGCTGGGTTCTAAACCTAGCATTGGGCTAGATCCAACTCTTTTTACCCACATGTGGCCTTAATTTTCGTATTTCGCTTACAATCGCTTACTTTCCATCATTTCTCGACAAAACATTCAACACTTCTTTACTGTGGTAGATAACGAATTTGTTTGCTTCTGCTGGCAAACGACATCAAGTTGTGTAAGTTTGAGTCCAATCTAAACATGTCCTCCATCTATTCCCAATGGGTTCTACATTTTGTATATCGGCGGGAAATGTGTCTACTTTTTATCAGCTGGTTATAGTTCAGCGTTCATACCAAAATTATTTGAATTTAAATTGGTTTTATTCCAAGTTTTGAATTATTTGCGTAGTGCCATGAATGGGAATAAGCGACAGCTGTCGCCCATTATATCTTCAAAGGAGAATGGACTAAAAAGGCAGCGTTTGGTTGAAACCTGCGGAACTGATGGGAATGATAAAGAAGATATTTGTTTGTCGCAACGCGAATGCGATTCAGAGGCTTCAGGAGGAGTTGCATCGAACCGTAGAGCAGTTAGATCTGATTTTGGCTGCTGGACCCGTTGTCTAGTTGGAAGTGTGGAACGCGATCGGAAGAAATTTGATCTGGTTCTGCAGCTTAATCCTC
This sequence comes from Conops quadrifasciatus, assembly GCA_949752815.1. Lineage (NCBI taxonomy): Eukaryota > Metazoa > Arthropoda > Insecta > Diptera > Conopidae > Conops > Conops quadrifasciatus. Next base: position 30,679,210 of record OX457081.1, on the reverse strand, counting down.
TCGACGATTTGCAGAAAAAAGAGTATGCAAATAATGATTGTGATGGCAATATTCCAGCCGAAATGACAACAACGTGTCGTCTTCAAGGTCCATGGTGCCACACACGTATAAAAGTTGGTGATATCGTAAGCGTGTTGGCAGTTTGGGATGACAAACTGCAGACATACAAAGTGGACAAGGATGAAGGTTTTTGTGTCACCAATCCGGACACTTTAATATCGGGAACAACTGTTCTTAGCTCCTTGTTTTGCAGTCGTAGATCTGTGCTCGAAGATCGTTTCAAGGGTGTTGATCCGAACAGCAAAATTGTGAGTGTTGAGTTGAATGTAAGAGTCCTTAAATAACAAGCTAACTTCGTCTAGATGGTCATTGGTTCTCTTGTGCATGAGCTATTCCAAAATGTGCTAGTGAAAGGGCTAAAACATTATAAAGAAATTCAAGGAGCTGCCAAAGAATTGTTGGAATCAAGAGAAACTGCTTACACATTATACGCCAGTTTAATGACACGCAAAGAAGCCGAACAGGAGTTTGAGACATTTGTTCCCAAAATATTAACATTTGTGCAGCAATATGTTGTGGGCCAGGTGCCTGCTCCACCGGTGAATAATCTCAATTATTACTATTTCACAGAATTATACATATATCTTATTCTACTGAATAAAGGACCAATTTGCGGGAACAATTTCAGAGATAAAGGATATCGAGGAGAATTTATGGCTACCTCAATTGGGGCTAAAGGGTAAAGTGGATGTATCTGCTCGCGTAAATCGGAGTCGGGGAAGAGCAAACCAAAAAAATGTCCATTGTGCTGTCGAGGATGTTTTGTTGCCCTTGGAACTAAAAACTGGTAGAGCTACGTTTTCTCTGGAACACAAAGGTCAAGTGACGCTCTATCAAATGATGCTGAACGCTGCTGGTAAAGAAGTGCATTCTGGTCTTCTATTGTATCTACGTGAGGGCATCATGCGTGAGATCCAAAGCTCACGCAATGAACAGCGGGACCTTATCATGTTGCGCAACGATTTGAGTTACTATTTCTCACACTCACGAGACGCAACAGACGATACGTTGTCAAAGAGTCAGAGCACTCTTAAGCATTGCGATGGTAAGCTGCAGCAACCTTTTGAATTGCCGGAACCTATATCGCACCACAGCGCCTGCGGTAAATGTGCTTATGCAACTGTTTGTTGCTCCTTTGCGCAAACAGATACCGCCTTGCAGTTAGCACCTGGCCATCCATTGGTCAGGGTCATTGCCGAATCTACGGCACATCTTCAGGCGGCAGATTATGAATATTTCATACACTGGTGTGATCTTTTAACGCTGGAAGATAAGGAGATTAGAAAATCAAATAATTTGCGTTCTTTGTGGGTAGATCCGCCCGATGTGCGTGTTCGCCAGGGGCGTGCAATTGATAATTTAGAACTGCTGAACAGCGTCGAATACAAAGAAGCACGTTACTTACACACTTTCAAAATAAAGACGCCTTTGAAGATGGGGTTAGAAAATGAGAAGGGAGAGGATATTGTGCTTGACTTGCGACTTTGTGGAGTAAGTATTAGCATGCCGCGAGAGACGGTGGGAAAATTAATTGCTCTATTAATTCCTACTATTTACATACGTGTCCTTCAAGAAATTGATTTAGTTCCTTTTAGTTCTCCGTTGGTGAATATGTCATTGTCAGCTCTACGAAGCGTCTAGCTGTGGCTTCTGGCTGTATCTACGATCTTTCGAAATCCACCATTTCGCTTAGTTTAGAGCGAAATTTACTTAAAAATTATGCGGGAAAATTTTTCATCGTAGACAAACATGAATCTCAATCTGGAAACGTTTTCAACTACACAAATTTGAGCTTGCTATTGGATAATAACGAACGTGCCGCCAAATTGCGTGCCATAATTGTCCAACGTGAGCAGCCTACCTTTGCAGACGAGCGGCCGCAGTCACTTCTGAGGAAGGGAGCGGGTATTTTGAAAGAGCTTAATTCTGTACAACGCGCCGCAGCATTAAAAGCATTAGCAGCAGAAAGTTTTATGCTAATCAAAGGATTGCCGGGAACAGGTGAAATTCAAGACGCAGCCAAAATGGTTACTGAAATTATTACTAAATCCCTTTGTACCATTTCAGGAAAGACACAAACACTTGTCGCCATTGTTCGATTACTGCATTTACTCGGTAAATCTATGCTTATCACCAGCCACACTCACTCTGCAGTTGATAATTTAATGATACGTCTCAAGCCGTACGGCTTGCCCATGTTGCGCTTGGGTTCGACGGCTCGCATTAATCCACAATTGCAAGAGTTCGGTGAATGTATGCGGACGCAGGACTGTCGCACAGAAGAGGATTTTGCTCGTGTCTATGCGTCCTGCAATGTTGTGGGAGTCACTTGCTTGGGTTCGGCGCATAGTATTTTTCTACATCGCCGGTTCGACTTCTGCATTGTGGATGAGGCGACACAAGTGATGCAATGTACCGTTTTCCGTCCTTTGTTCTTTTGTGACAGATTCATTTTGGTTGGCGATCCCGATCAGTTGCCACCACTTATACGCTCCAAAGAGGCTCGTCAACGCGGCGCTGACGAGAGTCTCTTTCAACGGTTAGATACTTCCACCGCCACAAAAGTATTGACATTACAGTATCGCATGAATAAGACGATAACGAAGTTGGCTAATCATCTCGCCTATTCCGGAAAACTGTTGTGTGCCAATAAAAATGTGGAGACCGGTGTAATGAGCGTCAAAGAACCATCGGCTGTGCTTGCATCAGCAGCGGCCTGTTCCGCAGAGAAGTGGCTACAGCGTGCATTAAATCCGCACATCGATCAAGGGGTCTTTTTTCTAGATACTGGCGACTGCAGTGAGCTTAGTTACTCTTTTGCCAGCAAAGAACATAAATCAACTTATGCAGCCCTTGAGTTAAAATTTGCTGAGGAGCCAACTATCGTCGATCCTCCATGCACTAAAAGTCACAACGGCTGCAAACATATCTCGAAGTACACTAATTATTGCGAAGCTGCCATAATTTTTCACATTGTGAGGTATCTGTTGATCGCCGGCTTCGCAGCAGATCGCATTGGCATCATAGCGCCGTACCGTGCGCAAGTGGAACTACTGCTTAAGCTGTCAGAGCAACACGCTGCCTCCTCGCAAGGGCTGCCCTTTGCTCAAGTTGAGGTGAATACAGTAGATCAGTATCAGGGCCGTGACAAGGATATTGTGATTTACTCGTGTACCAAAACTGGAGGCGAATCTGCAGGAAATGCCGAGCGTCCGCGTAATGCAGAAATTCTTGAAGACAAACGTCGTTTAACCGTAGCCATTACTCGTTCGAAGCACAAACTGATTATAATAGGTGATGTCAATTGCCTCAAGCAGTATACTCCGTTTTATGCGTTGCTCTCGGGTATTCCGAGCTACAGCAAAATGAAGCTGGAGGAGGGTAAATTACATTTTTCGTGGGAGCTTCTTCTGGCAAGACTGAGTGAAGTGATAGGTTTTTAGACCGATAGATTTTATTCTGTCAATTTGTTATTTTCAAATTATTTAAGATTAATTTATAAGTGATGAATGGTGAATGTTTTTGCACTAATTTGATTACTGCAAAATTAAACGTTATATTATTAAAGTACCAAAAAGAAATGCAGTTGAAATCTTTATAAAATGGATTTGGAAGAAGATACCAATAATAATCAACATCTTCAAATCAGTATTACAACTTATATACTATATATGAGATGGGAGAGGTTAGAAGCTTTTTTAAGGTCAAAATTAAAGACGCGGTTTTCCAATCGCAAACAGAAGCTATTCGTGCCAAATTTTCTTATGAGACCTGTCTTTGTTCTCTCTGATCGTGGTGGCGCCTCCCTAAATACTTTACAAACGGAAGGACAAAGTGAGTATACTTCTTTTAACCACCCTTTGGGTGGGAAAAACGACAACAACAAAAACATTAATTAAAACAGGTATGCAAATTCAATGTAATCAAGGCTAAAAACGAAAGTGAATATCGTGTAAACGTAATACGTAACATTCTCCATGTAATGTTGTTGCTGTTGTCAATATCAACAATAATAATAAAAAACAAAAAAGTAACCACAAAAAGGTCTCTAAACCGTTAAGCGATGAAATAAAGTAGTTTTGCAATCAGTTGTAGCAAAACTTCGTAATTTACACTTACGAGAAACTTGGTATGTGTATCTCTAGTATCCAGTGGTACACTTTAGGGGACAGACTTAAAAAGATGCAGAGGATGATAGAAGATGGAATTGAAAAGGGGGGCGGTAAGATCGCTGGGAAGGAAGATGATGATGATAATGATGAGTTCGGCACGTCCGTCAGTCAATACAAATAGCATTCAATTATTAATTACTTTGCTAAAAACCACATTAACTATTGATTTAATATTCATACCGGTTAAGGCGCATCGCATATTTTTACGGATGGATATATGAAGTCGGTTTAATTACGAAGCTATGTATGTATTAAGAAATATATATAATATTAATCACAATGTTATAGTGTCATGGCGTAGGTGATAAAATGCATATATTTTTAATTTAATTTTATCTGCTTAAAGAAAGAAAAAGAAAATATTGATATTGTGGGCACGCTAAATAGTTACTTACGTGATAATTTTTCTGCTGAGAAGAAAGAAACCGCTATTACAAATGCGTAGTTAAAGACAACACCTTCATATTTACGATCTTACAATTAATACCCTAATTAATATCTATAATTGAAATAATAAATAATACTTCATACGATAATTATTTTATTAAAAGACAAATGACGATGACATTTTTTTGCCTACGATGAAGTTTTTTTACTGTCAAATATCTTGACACTTTAGCCGTTACGGATCATAAGGATGGTCTTATGATCTGTCTGTGGATCTTATAAATGATCATTGTGGTATACAGATAAGTATTAGGATAATATTAACAAAATACTAAAGAAGTGCTTCCAGGGATAATGTAATGTTCAAAAGTTCTTATGTTTTTCTAATGTTTTAAAAAAAAATTATTAATAGTTCATTAGTAAAATTGTATTAGGCTTGGCCTGAAGTCGTATGAGTACCTTCTATTGTATTGTATTGTAAAAACAGTAACATAGAAACCATTTTGTGTTGTATAATAAGTTCCACAAAATGAGGCGCATGCTTAATGGAGCAGTTTCTTTTTCTCTTCTCTTCGCTGTTTCTAAGGAGCTGTTTACATTCGGATTAAATTGTTGTATCTTTTTGTTGCTTCCAAAATAACTTTTTTTTTCAAAGATCCGTTAATTTAACGCTTTTGTAAAAACGTTAACCAAATTAGCTTAACGCTAATGTAAAAAGCGTGCAACAAGTTAGGTTACGTTTTGACGCTAATGTAAATGTAGTGTAATGTTGTTAATGTCCAAAGATATCTTTGTATTGTTGTTATACGGGCTCTTTCCTCCTCTGGGTGGCTTCTCTTGTTCTTATTTCTTTTACTTTTCTTCTTCATGTCTACTGCTTCATCATTCAGCTATAGCTTTCAAATGGTTGTTGGTAATATACACTGCTTGTGGTTGTTGCTGTGGTGGCGGTGGTAGCGGTTTTATTGCTTTTCTGTTCACTTGGCTTAAAAGCGACTTCGGAGCCAGAGAATAACCCGTTTATGTCTGTCGGATCAAATTTTGCTGAATTGTCGATGGTGTTGCTGCTGCTGGCAGACAACCTTCGTGATGGTAACGCAAGAAATCAGTGCAACGACGACTCTTGAACCGTTTTGTTGGCCAAAGCGGTGTAAAAATTAGTGGTAAGCAGCAGCAACACCAATCGAGCAACAGCTGAAAGTGTCAGTTTTATAAAAAAAATAGTATTTAAAAAAGAAACTTAAAGAAAATTGCTAACACGCTAACAGAACGCCGAGAAGTGAATTAATTTTTATAAATTTAAAAATATTTTTAATACGAGCGAAAATACGGCCCTGTAATTTTATAATTTCTTTTTATTTTTCAAATTCCTTAAAAGTTATTAAAACATTTGAGTTGCTCTGAATTTTTAGCGTTGACTTGTTTGAAAATAGTTTTTGTATTTTTATGCAATTTTTTTACGCTGATTGAAATTTTATTTTAACTTGTTTCTTACGTCGCGACGCATGCGTTGAAAGCAACTGTTGCGTAAAGCTTTGCGTTGCGTGAACATCGACTAAAATATCCATGGATTATTTAAAAAAAAATCATATATTGTTTTATATAAACATTTGTGAAAATGCCAACAACAAAAAAGTGATAAAAAATTGGGGCCTTAAAATATTTACTTCAAGTGGACATAATTAAAACTTTAACAAACACTTTTAAAATGAAATAAAAAAAAATGTTAGAACGAAAATACATACATTAATAACAATAACAAATTTCTTATTATTTTTTAATAAATAATTTAATAGAAATATGTATTTAAATTGAGATTCATAATCGAAGATTTTAAAGAGAATTGCTTTCAAAAAAGAAAAAAAAAAAAACTTTCAGCTCGAGAAAAATAAAAAATTTTGAAAATTGTTTGGCTTCAGTTATGAGATATAATTAGTTAGCTGCAATTATTTTTGTGGCAAAAAATTTTTAATATTCCTTTTACTGATATATTTCACAAAAAATTGTAATTAATTCAGAAATTGAAATAACATTGTAATTCTTTCAATTATTCTTTCAATTTTATATACAGTAAATGGGTCTTTACTAAAAATTTTTGTAATTTATTAAATTTAACGAATAAAAGTTTGCATGGATTTAAATCAATCATGCTTAATTAATAATACGTATTTTAGGATTCATCGGAAGCTTTGTGCATCGTTCATTTGTGTTTCTTTTTTTTAATGTATGTGTCTTGAAGTTAATCCTGTTAATACCGACAATAACAACAACAACAGTAGCACCAGTAGCTTAACAGCAATCGTACCTACTGCAAATTGTTCGAAGTAATTTCATACGAAGCAGTCGATCAACAACGATTTTACTTGAGCAGCAACATTTTCCAAAAAAAAAGCTGGAAAATGCTTCCGGTAAGTAATATTGCACCGGTTTATTAAATTGAATAATAATGATACAGAGAAACGCAATTCGCTTGCAATGTTTAAAAACTTGAAAGAGATGAAAAATTGGCTGTTGTTTCTACATAGTGCTATTTTTTAATTCACCAAGATTTTTTTCAAAAAATTAAATATTTTTTAAATGTACCTCATAATTAATTTTTTTTATTTTTAATTTCTATTAAATGTAAAAGTAAATCATTGAATGTGCCTCACGCTTTTGCTAACGACGCAACCGCAACAGGTGTAGGCAACTTATCAAATTAGTGTATGTATGTATATACATACATATGTATGTATGTTCTCGTATCTGCAACATCAAATCTGAAGGTGTTGGTGTATCTGCGAGATATGGATTTCTACTTTTCGCAAAACGATCTCCTTGGAATTTTTCGTTTTTCGAATCTTTGCTGTTTTGTTTTTACCTACTTTTCGTTGCAGCACTTTCATTTTTATTATCTGGTTGGTTGTTGCTGCAATACCTTCGGCAGTTTGTGTACGCGAACAAAAACTGTTAATGTTTGCGAACAAAAATTCAAATTCAACGAACGTAACGCGTCAGCTTGTGCAACGTTTTTCCTTTAAAAGAGTGGCTTGTGCAGCAGCTTGAGTTTAAATGTACGAATATAATGCATTTTCTTTTCTTTCGTTTGTGCATTTTCTCGAATTATTTTTATATGTTATGATACTCGTATTAAATATTAGACCATAGAAACTTCATTTGGCCTTTTAGAGCTGTAGCTATACACAGCTAGAGAAGAGCTAAATGTCGATACTCTTGATATCGATAATCCAGAAGCATTGTATGACATGTTGATTGATAGTAGGCAGTTGTTTTCACATATTCAAATCCTTAACAGAAAGTAATTTGAGCTTAATATTATTGAAAAACCATTTGAATGGCTTGATTAATATTTTTTTGTAGTTTTGTTTTTCTTACTTTATTGTTTTTAATAAAAGCGTCCCTCTTCTCATCCACGCGTATGCACCCTTTCATTTTTTCCTTCCCTTGAAGATGAAGTAGCCGCTCGCTCAACCATTGTACGAGCTTATATGGTATGCCCATGTGTTATACATGCATAATACTGGTTTATTTTTGAAAGTGTTATACCTGAGGTTGCCAATTCGTGAAGGTCATCTTGTAAGCAGTCACTTATTTTTTGTTTTTAATATTAAATGGTAACTACGTGTAAGTGTAGCATTTTTAGCAAGTGCTTGTTAGTGATATCTTGCTTTTTTGGTCGCGTTTCTATAAAATTTGAAATAAAAAAAAATTCTTTTATTAAATTTTTTAATCTAAAATTTCATTAAAAAGTAAATTTCTTTCATTTGATATGCATTGTAAAAGCGAAAGTAAAAATACAAATTTTCTTTTATTTTAATTATTTCTTCCTTTTTTGCTCTACCAAACAATCAATTTTATTGTTGGCCATATTGACTTCAATGAATGCTTAGCAAGTAGCTTTCATGAGTTATTCAACTTGAAGGCCTCAAGGCCTCTTACCTTTCAAAGAGCTCTTTCTTCTGGTTCAACAAAATCATAAAAACGAACAAATTTCTTTGTGGCGTCACTTCCGGAAAACTCGGTGTGGCTACCAACCGAGATGTTTTCAGCTTGATATTAGGCGCCATGAAGTTAGCTGCAAGTGTTTATAATACATATATTTTAGCATTGCTTTAAATGAATATCGCTCCCGCTTCGATTTGATTTGATTTTCTAATCGCAAAATATTTATATCCATAATAATTTTAGTACGCATATAAAGGAAATTTTCTCGAATGATTTTTGTCTTTGTAGTTTAGTAGTTTAGTTTGCAAATATTTTTAAAACCTTTCATGCAGTTTTTAGCTGTACTTTTATAGCTGTACTTGTAGTACTGAAATTGTCAAGTTTTTTCCTCAGTTAGGTACGTATTCAGCCCAATTTTGGATTCTAGAAAAAATTTTGATTTACAGATTCTAACATACTATATTGACCTGATGTGATCTGATAGTCTTTATTGGATTTCGGATTTATTCTCATCCACACGTTATTAATCTATTATTAATCTTTTAATATACATTCTTCCAAGTCTTTAAACAGACCAAATCCTTCTCAAAACAAACCTTAATTATTTTAATTGTTCTGTTTTGTTAGATTTTGTAATATTTTGGTTTTAATTTTCTTAAAAATATTGAAATATCTTCTAATAATGACGATTATTGTTGACCTTTAAAGACGTTGCGTAAGAGTTTTTTATGGATTCCTCCTCTGTTGGCATAAGAATTTATAAATTACATTTATAATTATTTATAATTATTTATTTATAAATACATAATTTAACATTCAGTTTTCTAAAGGTTACGGTTACAAATTAGTTAGTATTCGGTTTAATCAGTGGTGTTGCCTTTTTAAGAACTGCTTTTTCACGTAAAAACTACCTTTTTCAATAAATTCATTCAGAAAATTGAAATCTAGTGGAACAAGAAATTAATAAATTATTTGCCGGAGAGTTAAACACATTAAAGCTTAGATGCTTTGTTTTCTTTAATAAGGTCGCACAATCAACCCATTTGATATATTTTTTTTTATCTTTTGATAGCTTTTATATGATTTCAATTTATCCCGAAAAATGTTAATGTCATGAATGTGAATATTTTTAAACTTCAAAACGTTTACGTTTACGTTAAGTTTAAACAAACTGAAGCAAAATAAATAATTTATTATGCAAAATAATCATTAATAAATTATGTAAAACGGCTTGAATGTAATTATTTACTAAAGGTTACCAAAAAAGGTGTTGCTTTTGATCCAACACAATGAGGTTATATCTTTAAACTTTAACGAAACCAAATACCGAATACCAAATACCAGCTAGCATTTAGCTTATTTCAAATTTTAGCTTTTAGCTTATTTCAGAACTTTTTTAAAATATCTGACTTAGAATAAATAGAAGCTGTCTTATTTTCAAAGTTTAATCTTACAAACTTTGTTTACTCGATTCGATGTCTTTAAATTGAGTTAAAACAAGTTTATTATAATTTATTCTTAAAACGGTTAAACCGTTTTTCAAAATGGATGTATGTATGTATGTATGTACATATACATATGTATATTGTATTTTACTATTGTATTAAAAGAAATAAACATTGAAAAAAGAATTGAATATTAGAAGGTATACAACATTTTCTATTAATACTAAAGTTCAAACATTTTTAAATACAATTTATACAATATATCGTACAATATATACATTATACATATTCTTATATAATATTTATTTGTTTGATTTTTAAAATTCTTTTACTTTTTGAGGAAGACTGGAATTAAAACACTTTCAACAACTACAAATGTTGAAAGTGTTTTAATTCTAGTCTTCTTTGTTGTTTACGATGCTTTTTTTCTCTAATTTGAGTTCATTGTCGTTCAAATTGGACGAATGCGTTTGTGTAGCTGTTTTAATAAACTGTTTTAATAAACTTTAATTACTGCTACTTTTTTAGCTTATTTCAGCTTTCATGATATATGTAAGTTTTTAAAGTGTCTTTCTTTTCTTTTTTTGTTTTAAAACTTGTTCTCTAAGCATTGCGAATTTGTTTGACAATCTTCATACCATCCTCGTCTCCAATCCTACACTTAAAAAACCAAGTTTTATTACTTTTGTTTTTATTTTTTTTTATTACTATTGTGTGCTAATTTTGTTGGCATGTATTTTTTCCTATGTTTATGGCATCATTTGAAGGGTTGCCATAGCAAATGTATTTGATAAGAAAACAACATTAATTGTGTGCATTTCTTATCCGAGTCCTCATGTCATTTCCTGCTGTAAAAATTAAAAGTTTTTGATTAAATAATTAAGTAAATTAGTTGTGCGCATTTGTGCGAAGATTCGCAAAATGAAATTTAAAGAAAAGAAATTATGCAAAAAAATAAAAATTGTTTGCAAAAATGATGATATTTGTTTGTTTATCCGTACTTTGGGAATTTGCCGGTTGGCTCATTTGTCTCTTTGTTGAATTTTTTCTGAAGTGCGAAAAATTTCCGCATAAATTTCGCATGAATAATGAGTAACAATTGAATGTCTTTATTGCTCAGGCTACTTTTTCAGATTTCTTAATTTTATGTACTTAAAAAAAAACTAAAAGGAAAGAGAGAAGTTAAAAGCTAAAGTTTTTTTTATAATGATAATGGTCATTATATTAAAGCTAATGTCTACGTTGCTAAAGTAAAGATTTTTAGTTTTGTAAACTTGGTGTAAGTATGTACTCGTATGTACATATATCGCAGAAGGAGCTATCATTTTTAATTATAAAAAAATTGGTGATATTTTTTAAAAGTGTTATTACATGATTGATATAATATTTTATGACGCACAACTTCTATGGAGAAATAAAATTTTCATAAAATAAAATGAAATTAATTTTAATAAATTAACTAAAAGTAAATGAACATACGATATTATTAAACATTTTTGACCCTCTCCAATCAGTTCTATTGTAATGTAAATTTAGAAGTGGTGGCAGTATTGTTCAATGAGCAACCACAACAACAACAACATTGGCGACAATGCTAACGGAGAAGTTAAGCCATTGCATTGCAAATTTGAAGTCGAGGTGTTCAAAAACATGATCACGTTTTGAATGCTTGCTGAAGAAGATGAAAATGTACATTGTACAACAGAACAGAGGAGATGATGAACAACAACAACAAGAACTGATTTAGCTCTGTGATTGTTATGGCTCATCACAAGTAGTTTTATAAGCAACAAGACTGCCACTGTCAGGGCAACCAATCACAGCATCATCTTGAACGTCTTCTGCAGTAGTAACAAAAAGTAAAAACAGTTTAATTTAAAAATTTTTTTTATTTACGACTACAAGTATTTCCTTTCATTGTTAGGCGTTAGTTTAGTCTGATGATGGATATTTGGTTTGTTGGTTGGTGTCTTCTTTATTGGTCTCCGTCTGAAGTCTCTGAAAACTATCCGATGGTGCGATAGTCAGTAAGTTAGTGATGATATACCAAATTTGTTGTTGCCTGCACCGAATTCCATTCGTTTTGAAGTTCAATTTGTTGTTGCCTGCACCGAATGTCATTCGTTTTGAAGTTCAAGTTTTATGTTGCAATTAAAGTTCGGCTCGTCGTGTGTGTTGCTCGTCTTCCTGCTCACGATTTCTGGCCAATTTAGGATGGTGCTCGAAGCAAGGTCAATATCATTGTCTTCAACAATAGTTAGTACTAATTAAGGTCACGTTTTTTTCTATTTTTTATTTTATATTTAAAAAAAGAAGAAATAATTTGGGGTACAATAAGAAAATTATTCTTTTATAGTACAAACATTTTGGAACATAAAGAACATTACAAATAATAACAATTTAAAATATTAAAATTATAATAATTTTTTAAAATTAAAACAATTATTAAAAATTCGACCATGGTCTAAGCTTTATTCTAATTTTTTTTAAAAGAAGAATTAGCTTTTTTATTATGTGTATCTTTTGAGTCTTTTGTAAGGAATTGTTGGTTTTTAATACGTTTACGATTATAAAGCAGTACAAAACGACGTGTTCTGAACGGTTGGCAACTCTTTGCTGGCATACCAACCAAATGAGTCAGATTCAAATGACATTTAAACGAAGCAAATCAAGAACTATGGTTTTTTCCAGTTTCGATCATTTGTATTTTTTTTACACGTCGCGATGTTGTTTGTCAGGCTTTTGATGATGTTGATGGTTGATGGTTGATGATGGTGATGAAAGTTTTATGATAATGATACACGCAACCACTATTAACGAATTCACTCCATGAATCCATCATCATGATGAAATGTATGTAACTGTAGAAGAGACAAAAATTATACAATAGAAAATCTCGTATGTGAATATTTATGGAAAACATTATGTCATAAGGCGTTACATATACGGAAAAGTTGGTATAATACGTACAATTGAAATTCGAGAAATAATTGTTTCAGAAAAAATATTATGGTTTTTTTCTTCTTTATGCCCTATGATATCAAATTATAAAACTTGTGGAGCTTAGAAAACAATAAAATAAAAATTAAAGTATAAAGAAATTCTTGTAGTATTTTTTTGTATAACACTTTATTTCATTTACGATTCCACTGGACAAGTACTCAGCACAAGTACTCAATTCAAATTTAAATTCAAACGTTTTTCAAAATATGACACACTCATACTCCTACTCCATACTGATCCATACTACTCCATACTACTTTATACATCCATACTCATACTCATCCATATTCATTCTTATATGCATTTTAATTGTGTATTTTTTATTGGTTAATTGGAAGACTTCAGCAAAGAAAGTTTGCAAGCAGAATGAGTAACAAGCTTGCATATTTTCAGCAATGTATTTACTCGTATAATAAATATAATTCTTGCTTCTCTTTCAGTGTGTCGTTTTCTATCTTTTTTTTACCCTACGAACCGTTATGTCTGGTTTCTGTTTGTAATAAAACCGTTTCTATAAAACGGTTTTGCTTCGGTTTAGCGCAAAACAGGTTTTCACTGAGAAAACCATTAAAAAACCAGAAAATCTCCATTGAAATTGTTGTTGTGAGTTTGAGCGCAAAACGAAAAAGATTTCTGGTTTTAGCAATTTTCAACCCTGTACTATACCATCTAGTTAGGAGTGTAGGGTGCATGAGCTTCGGCCAGACCGTAGTGAACGATTTTTAATCGCATGAAGTGGGCGCGCAGCATTCAAGAAATCAGAGTTTTTTTTTACTCTTTTTCTTAGAAGGTCAACCAGTTGATATTTTATGAATTTAGTTGTTACATTTTCTATTCTTATGAAGTGTTAAATTTTTTTCAAATGAAAGGATACATATTAGTGTTAAAATAATGAATTTTTTCAATGAATTTTTGTTTTAAAAGAGCTTTTAAGGAGTTCTTGGAGTTGGCTGTCCAATAGTCACTTTAGAGTGTCACTTTTTAATGTGTTAACAACAATTACAAAGCAGTTAATATCAGTAGCGTAACATATGGCTCTTTGTCAATGCCTGAATATAACTGAAGTATAATTCCATACATTGGAAATACTCGTACAATTGATAATCAGGTTATATAAATATCATTAGTTTAATAACACAAATTGTTAAATGGCACGCAATAAATATGTATTTGTAATGTAGCTGCCACGTTGCTTGGACTGCACTTTCGTTTTCGATTTCACTGCACTTCATATTGATTCATTAACACATTTTTCGTGCAATATTTGGCTTAAGCCGGCTCATGGATACGCACACAGATGCACTTATAAACAATTATATACTATATGTATCGTACCTGCATGAATATACACATAAATAAAACGAAGGGGCTAAACTTTCCAGGTACAAGTTTTGTGTTTCTTTCCTTTAACTCAATTTAATTAAATAAACAAAGAAAAAAATTAGTCCGTAGATCCGTTTTTCAGGAAAGAAAATTTTGGAAAAATAGTACGTAGTTATAGTATATTAAAATCAATTAAGGAAATACGAATATTAGACTCTAAGGAAAATTGTTAAGGAAATATTGTTACGAGCATTACCATAAAATTAAAAGGTGTTTTTAATAATTTTAATAAAAAGAGATTTAGATTTAGTTGTTATATAGTTTAGTTATTAAGTTATTAAGCTTAAGAGTTATTAAGTGTTATTAAGCTCTCCAAAACTCACTTAATCATTCAACATAATTAATACAGTTTATTGATAATTTGCTTTCGTCTGGAAATAATTTTGCTAGCATTTGACTTATTAATTTTAAAATAAATTGAACTATGTATGGGTTAATATGTTATGCGAGTGCACATAAAGTCATGCGATGAAAGTTTTTATCGCTATCATTGAAAAACGAAATTATTTATTTAGAAGAAGTTTGAGCAAATTAATTGAGGTTTAAATCTGAGCTTCAAAGTGTTTGCATTGAATGCTATAAAACTGCTCTATGTACAACAACTATCACGACAACAATAAATAAATGAGTGATTTTTTTTTAATCCGCTGCGCTTGCGGTAAATTCGAAACTTCATGCGGTTTACGAATCGTGTTTTTTTCGAAATGTTCACTATTTGTCTAGGTCATTTTCAGCATCTTTATGATAATAAAACTTGATCTTATTAATTTTCTTAACTAGAAATTAGACTTTATTTTTTTGCCTAAATACATATTTAGATTTAGCTAATATCGCTAATAGAGTGTCAATTGTGACACTTTCTAGATCGATCAGGTGCGAGTATTATCGTTTGACAGCTCCAGAGAGTATTAGTTATCAAGAAATTTCTAATTGGAAGCTAAATTCTTGAAAATATTTTATATTTATGGAACATACTCGTACACATACATAAAATACATATGCCTACACACCTACAGATATTGTAAAGTAATTACTATAACACATAATTTCCTATTGGGACAAATTCCAAGTTGGTATAAGTTTCCATGTTTTCTTTCTAATGAACAGCAACAAGCCACAACAGTAACAGTAACAACAATAACAGCTACCGAAGGAAAAACAATGCTGGTGAAAAATAAAAACTCGTAATTTTTTTTTCGTTAATAAGAAAGTTTAATGAAGATGATAAAAATAAAGAAGAAACGGAATTAAAAAAGAAAAAGAAATGTTAAAAAAGAAGAAAAAAATGCTTTTTTTAAAAACCCATTTTTTTGTCATTGAAGAAAAACCACAAATCTACAAAAATTACAGTAATATCGTTGGAAATTAATTAAAAATTATTTTTTTACCAAAAAAAAAAAAGATGAAATAAAAATATTAAACTCTTGAAAACTGGACGCCAATTCAACATGTCATGCATACATACTATCATGCAACAAAAATGAAAGTGAAGTTAAGTGAATAAAGTGACGCTTTGCGCATGCGATGTTGAAATCTTAGGAGTAAAAGTAAATAACAACAACAACAACAACAGCAACAGCATATTACGAGTACCACTGTTAATAATTTCCAACCATAACTGTTTTGTCTTAATGATGACAAGATAAAGATGGCGATGACGATGGTTACTGTGACGGTGATACTGGTTGGTACTACACTTAATAGTTGTTGTAGGCGATGTTTACTTCGGTTCAGTGATTACATGACAGCACTTAACTCGGCAGATGATAATGGATCGACAGAGTCACAAAGTAAGAAGTAAACAGCTAAAATGGTAGGAAAAGAAAGAAGTGGGCGTGACGTATAGTAAGAAAAAATTTGGTAATTTGGTATACATATTTCTGCAAACACAATCACAATATCTTCAAGGAGAATTTAATAAAGGGTTATCCATTTTCTTTTCATGGAAAAGTGAAGTAAAAAAACACACACTAAATATTCAGATATCGATTGACATACGTATTCTGAGATTCACGAACTATTGAATCGTCTTGCATTGCATTGATGTTTGAAATTGCATTGCAAACAACAACAAAGAGACGATTTTTGTTATTGTTTGCAATGCAATTTCGAGACGATTCAATAGTTCGTGAATCTCAGAATACGTATGTGAATTTTTGTTTCAATATGATGCTTGGACTTTGCCATTGTGCGTGAAAAACAATATCGTTTCAATGTCCTCCGGGACGGTCACAAGTCGGTCAATAATTCGGCCATAACTTGACGTATATATGTCATTCTTTAAATGCTCCAAAGTTGAGGGACTGTGCGCATAAATACGGTCTTTTGCGTAGCTGCACAACAAGAAATTCAAAGCCGTCAGATCAAATACTAAACAAATGCTAGTTCGGATGACACTGACATTTGACAGCTGCCAAACGGCAGGGCTTCATTTGGCGTAACTCAAAATGGATAACCCTTTAGTTATACGTACATATATATACGTTAAATTTTCTAATTTGATCAGATTGCTTAATGATTTGTGTACATATTTATATCAACTGTTTTGTTTTGTTTTGGTCTTGACCTTTGTCTGGTTTGGTATTCTTGATGACTTGTTATACATATATCTTTTCAGTGATGAAATTTTGGGGTATAATTTGTAGATAAATTATACATAATTAATGTTTATAATTCATTCATCCAGCTAATCATTGATCACATAACTCGTTACATAAATCGTTTTTCCCAGTAGCCTTCATTCAGTTTTTGATATCGTATAATTTTGGTATAAATTCAATTTATAGTCAATTTATTAATATTTTGAATAATTTTTAATAATTTAATTAGATTAAATTATGCTTTGGAATTACGACTTATTTTGTGTAGCTGAAATGTTACACCCGTGATGGCATATTTAACCTTCACTTTTAACCCTTATTTTACCTTATTTTTAATTAGTTTTTCATATTATTTTGATTTTGTTTTTTCTATTGTCTATTAACAAGTATCATATTTATTTAAAAACTTAATAACTTAATTTATTTAATAATTTAATTTAATAACAATGATGTATATATTTAATTAGAAATATAAATATGTTTTTAAAAACAATATTTTTTGGCATAAATATTAAATTCACAAATAATAATTCTACCCTTAAACCTCTAAATTAAATTTAAGTTTACTGATGATGAAATTTTGAAAACGAAAAAGTTTGTATTTCCAAAAAATTCATGATGCTTTATACTATTGTAGTATAATACTTGTACCTTAATACTTGTATTTCTTTTTGAATTTTTAGTGTTTTCCATTTTGAAGTTAGCCCACGCGATGCATCTGCTCGCCGAATACGCGACTTATTTAAATGGTATTAAAATCGTTGAAGCAATTAATTGAAAATTTTCACTGTATACAAATATTTTTAAAATTTTTTTAATTTGATGTTTTATATCGCGTTTGTTGTAAGTGTCGTATTGTTATACTCAAATGTTATGCCCTAAAAAATGCATTTTTTGACTGTGAGAAGACAAAAAATAACTTACCAAAAGAGAAGTGTTAACTTTACCATTAAAAACTTTACCGCTTGTTAATTAGTTTGCTTTTTTTTCATCAATCTATGTATGTTTGTGGAATTTCCATTTAGTGTTCATATAGAATACTTACCATTCGCTGTCGTTCCAGTTTCTGGAATTGTATCGTATTTAAGTGGAATTGAAAAACAAACTGATGCAATTTTAAACGTTGATAAAAAGTTGTTTGTCAGTTTTAGCAACTTTTAACGGAACAATTAAGACGAAAAACGAAACAAAAAACTATGAGAATTAGTATCAATTGTTTAAAGAATTTTTTTCAGGGCTTAAGAAAAGTGTAGGAAAAACGATATGAAAAACAAAAGAACGTAAAACGGTGTATTATACAGATTCGCACAATAAATTTTTTGCTATTTGTTGTTGTTGTTGTTGTTTATAAGACAATGTACAATAAGATTTCATAAAGATTTCCTAAATTTTCTTAATACATTTGTAATATTGTATTTTTCGCTTATTTGAACAGTTTTTCATTCAGTTCTTTTTCAGTTCAGTTTTGACAGCATCGTGATGGTGAATGAATATTTTTATGAATATTCTGCGTATTTTCAAAGCATGCACATTGTCGCCTACTGGCTTCGCAACTTCTAACGGACAATTTTTCACTCTTTCAAAACGGTATCTTTCTGTGCACCGAAACACAATAATCCAATTAAGCTTTTACTGACCATCATCATGGTCGTTTGATCGTAGCGAAAGCTAGCCTTTCCACACAATGCATCCAAAACAAGCTAAAGCTTGTTGCTCTTCGGTCAATGCAGTTTAATGAGTGTTGTCAGTGGTCAGTTCAGTTAACTGATGTTGTTGTGGAACTACTTTGTCGTTTTAGGTGTCATCAGTAAGCAAGTATTTTTACAGTTAAATGGTTTCATTTTCATAACGCGCGACAATGTTAATAATAATTTTACTGATACCATTCATATTACCATATAAGCTCGGTTACTATTTCGATTTGCGAAAAGATCTCAGCTGTCGAATCAGAAGAAAGTGTATTTTGTCATTTTCAATTCAGTATAAAAATGTACGAACTGTTCTTTTTTTCAAAAGTATCACTATTTTTACATCCAGTTGATGTGATTTGATTTTTTCATATTTGATTTTGACACTGACAGCTGTCATTGTTATTACAGTCATCAGTTTAAAATGTTGCTATTCAATAAATTTGTTTTCAAACAAGTTCTGAGTTAAAATTTAAGTTAATAATAATATTATAATATGTATAAGGAGACGGCAATTGATACCGTTTGTGTACCGCATCCACAATTTCGATGCGAAATTATAATCTTTTAACGGAAATAATTATAATAAATTTTTTGGTATTCGCTCCGAATGCAATACAAAATTAGCATAGACTCAGGGTTGTTGTGATAGTTTCTCATTTGAAATCTGTATTCGAATATGATTTTTTTGCTGAAACTCCGCTGCCAAAATTACTTCCTTCTATAAGATTTTGAGGTTATAAAATCGTTAACGATAATTTTTTCCTCGGACTGTTTTTGTGTCATCGAGAACGATGTGGCGGCCATTTGTATGCGAATATTATGGACGGACACTTATTTTTATGAGCATGTCAGCACGATCGATCCATGCACAATGATGAAATGTCATGCCTGATTCGTTGATGTTTTCTCAAATACAAATTATAGGAAAGCAAATAGATTTATCTACCTATTATATTTACTGTTGTTGCCATTGTTGTTGTTGTTGTCATTGTTGTTGTCATTATTATTATAATGTACAACTATGTATAACTATTATAATGTATAACTTGGACGCTATGCAAAGAAAAACGAATTTGTATGGCTAAAAATATTTTCCCATGCAACAAGTTTCTCAGTGGATTCCATTGAACTGTTGTCGTGACACAAACTGGATCTACAATCTCTGGACCACCAGACGACGGCATCGAGCGAACGAACGAACCAACGAGCCTCTAAGCAGTAGCAGTAGTCAGTGATGGCGTTACAAACAAGAATAGACGAGTCAGTGATCAATTGATATGACTTTTTGTTGTATGCAGGCATGACCTCATGAACTTGATTTACTAAGCAAATTTTATCGCATGCGGCTGGTGCTTTGCTTTTGCTGTTATTGTGCTTAAAATGTCGTTGTCACTTTTACTAGAGCAACGAAAGAAAGGAACGATAAAGCTGAGAAAAAATTTTATGAGAATATTATATCACGGGGTAATTTTTGTTCGAAGTTACCACTATTATAATTTCAATTTGAAATATTTTCAGTCAACGCCCTGAAATACTTTTGTTTAAGCATTTATTGCGGCTTTTTCTCTTCGTCCATTCATATTCCATTCAAAGTTCAAGAGATCAATCACTGCCTACAGGAAAAAATTGCCGCTTAACTGAACACACCCTCATGATGATGTATTTTTGTGGTCTCTAATCGGTACAGGTTCTTGATTTATAATTTAAATTCTGTGTTTGAGCCTGATGGTCATTCACCTGATCGCAAATAATCGTTCCTGCTTTGAAATCTGTCTGTCGCTTTTGGTCGGTTGAGAAATTTATGAAGTAATAATGGATAATTTATAATGGTGGTATAATTTCATCCTTTTAAAATTTTGCATGTAAAAATAACTTTTTTAGTAAAAAACTTGCTAAAAAACTTAGGCCAAACTAAGGTTTTTTAGGCTTTTTAGATTGTGGTTCATAAAAAATGCAGTGCGTTATTTTTTCTTTAATCTTTCTATTTATCTATCTATCTATCTATCTATCTATATAATTCAATGCCTATATAATTTCTATTATATTGAAAGGTCCTTTGATTAATCGTGTTTCTTTCATTTTCATCACAATAAAATAAAGTTTTCATGTTAGTTTTTATAAAGTACTGCACAGACCTAGTCCGTGGAACATCGTGCTTTGAAATGGCAGTAGACACAAGGGTTAATCTTTGGCACTCCTTGAAAATAATAAATGGAAAAAACTTAAAAAGTTAATTCCATTTATTTGAGGTTAAAGTGAAATATAAGCAAGTATCTATTGGACTATATTTTTGTAGATTTTTGTAGAATCTTAATTTTAATTTATTTATTTGTAGAATCCTAATTTTTAATTTTAATTTAATTTTAATTTATTTTTGCAATTCTTTTAAAGGTAACCCCAGCTTTTGTCCTACCTTTTTTTAATATACTCGTATTTGTTAGGTTATTGTAAATTTTTGTTCTACTAATGATTGTTAAAAAGAGTTTGACTAATTTTTTGCTTTGTTTTTTTTTTTTTTTTTTGTTATTTATTATTATGGATTGCTACTCGTGTTGTTGCTGTTGTTGCGATCCTTGTACCACTTAATACTTTACGTTTATTGCCAAAATTACACACAACTATTTAACTAACAGATACGAGTACAATCTAATGGATGGTTTCAACCAATGCCTTCCAAACAAAAAAAATCAAGTCTAGATACCCAAAATCAAATGGCTATAATGATGCAATTGACCAAACTGGCAAACGATCGAATACTGTAGCAATCCAAAAGCATCAGCGACAATAACAAAGCGACTGGAATTCAATTGAGAAATAATTCAGCGGCAACGGCAACGGCAACAGTAGCAACAATTGCAACAACAAATTGTTTGATAGGACGTCAATCGTCTGCGCTGCAATTGAATTGAGCCAAAATATATAATTTAAGGAAAAACATAATGAATCAATTAATATTAATTACACGTTGGGTAATCATTTTTAAATCAGAAAGAAAGAAAGAAAGACTTTTCCGAAGATTTTCGATACTGGGAATCCGAATGTGAAACATCTTAAAATTGCAGCATAACATTAGGTTTTTGAGATACACTGCGATAAAATACTTTAAAATGCGAAAAGCATTTTATTATAGAGTTGGGAAAAAAGTATGCGGCGTTTTTTTAGTTAACGCTTGTTAAATGTTTAACAAACATTTTATGAATCCAAATATTGCCGACATTTTTGTCAACTACCTTCTGCCATTTTTCGGGTATTCCTTTCTTGTAGAATTTCGGGGTTTTATCTTGGAAAAACTGACACAGGTGCTTTTTGCAGTTCTCTTTTGAGGCCAATTTTTTTCAGCAAGAGTGTGTTGGAGAGCTCGGAACAAATGATAATCTGACGCTGCAAGGTTAGGACTATACGCTGGATGCATCAAAACTTTCCAGTCGAAGTCTCATAGTTTTTGCCGGGTCAACAAAGCTGTATGTGACGCAGCAATCTCAATAAATTTCATAAATTATCAGCCGATTTGTCACCTGTTAAGCTAGAAAAAAAAAGTTGCCAGATGCAAGTAACCGTTTCAAAGTTATGACACTTTACAGTGAAGCGATGAGAAAAACGCCGAATACTTTTTCCCCAACCAATATATGTATACTAGACGTAAAAAGAAATACTCTAATTCAATGTCATAATATAGGTTTATATAATACGAGTACATACTGTTGTATACTGTACAACACACAACACAGAAATACCAATAAAGTAAAGTCATATGAAATTCATCACACGTTTAAACCAAGTGATAACTTTTCCTCTTGCTGCGCTTACTTCTATTGTTGTTATAGAGCTGCAGTTTCTGTGGTTACGGACATTGTACGATATTTAAAGTACGCGACAGTAACTGCTTCTTTAGTATTTATATATTTCTGCACAATGTTCGTATGGCCGACTGTATTGTATTTGTATTGGTACTTATTTATTATGGCTGCAATATGTTTAGATCGTTATTGGCATAGTTGTGAATGCTCAATGTTTGTTTGTCTGCGAGAGATCTCTTTGTTGTTGCGGCATTTTTCTGTTGGCATAAAGAATTAAGCAAAACTTGTCTCTGTCTCGAATCCTCTGTTCCTTTGTTAAAGAGAAATTTATGACCATAAACATCAATTCGTTACGAGGCATCTATACAGCTTTACTATACAGTTTAAATGTGTTACTATGTTGCAGAAATTACAGTCGTTTGGCGAAATACCATAATTTTCAGTTGTTTCTTTTCATTCATTTAGCAGCTGGTTTACTTTTTTTTTTTTTTGTTTTAAAACCGATATTAAGTAACATAAATTTTTGTCTAAGTTAAATGTATTTAATAGTTGCAACTAACAAAAATTTTCTCATTATTCTGCTATTAAATCTCATTGTATTTCTCTCAATTATATAAAAATGTCATCGAAGATTTTCTTTTGTGCAAATTGGCATGCGCGTTGGTGAAATGTCATGCAAGACTCGTTTATGTTTCCTCAAAGACATGAATTGTAGCATAGAATTTAAGAATGTTATGAATGTTGTTCATTCAGGCGTAGTAAAATTCAAGCCAAACATAATTTACCATCAAAAGACGACCATGTTAGTGGTACTTGTAGAATTAGTGATCATTATCAGAGAGCTCATTATCAAATCTTTTTCCATACCAAATTCTTTTAAGGAATTTTACCTTGGTATGAATTTTAAAAGACTAAGAGTAAAAACATCGTTAATCAGTCAACAAAATTATTAACTCTACATAGGCATAAATACACAATTAATAGCAACTGTTATTTGGATTGTGCAATTAAATTGCACAGTTTTTGTAATTAATTAGTGGCAACTCTATTATGGAATCAGCTGCTTTACTTCTGCCGAAACGAGAAGTTAATTAAAATTTAATTCGATTTCTTGACATAATCGAGTTGAGTTGTTTCTTTTTCAGTTAACTTCTCACACAAGAAACATTTGTCCTCAGTTTTCGCCTCCTTTTTTTTGGAGGAAAGTTCTACGCGAAATCCTTCACACTTATATTTTACCTGTCTTTTGCTTGCGTCTTTTTTTTTTAAAAACTTCTTATACAAGAAACTAATTTGTTTCTCATACGCTAAGTTTTTCTCTTCACGTGCTTTATTCTTTTTCAGAAAAGTTCATATACAAGAAACTTTTTTCGCTGAACAGTTCAAGACTTCATAAACTTTTCTTCTCATTTCTCTCTCTATCTACGTATTTTAGAAAAGTTCTCATACAGGAAAATTCTTTTCCGCGAACCTTTCTTTAGTGTCTTTTTAAAAAAACTTCTACACAAAAAAAGAAGCTTCTCATTTTCATTTAACGGTTTTCATTTTTGGTTAGTTACCGACTTAAACAAAATAAACGCACCGAGTTTTATGGTTATGTAGGTCTTCTTTCAATTCTTTAACAGTATAAAATATAAATAAACAACGTGCGTTGAATTAAAAAAATTTTTTTTAATAATGAAAAAACCTCTTAATGAATACTTATACGTATAAAACAAAGAAAATTCGACAAAGCCATCGAAAGAGTAAAAAAAAGCCGTTATAGCATAGACCATAGCATTCGACATGTCGAAAACTCGACAAAGTATTCGACATGACAACCCAGAGTATAGCGAATACTTAAAAGTCTATCATTTGACAGGATACAATGGAAAGACTGTATATTTTTAAAGCAAAAAGGTCTTGAATTTTGATCCATTGTTTTGTCATTTATTTATTAATTATTCTAGAAGGAATGTGATTATAAATCGGTGGTCATTTCCTAAATTTATAAGTTTTATTAGGATCTTACAAGAAAGAAATCTTTTTCCATTTTTAATGATTTAATATGCTTTCTTAACAAATCTATATGGATCGATTGGTATTGCAAAAAAATGATGATTTTTCCCTGAATGCTCTCGTAATAATATTAATTCTTATTAATTTTGCTACAAAAATATTGTCTTAAAACCGGCTTCAAAAAAAGCCGGTTCCTAAATATCGATATCAATTCATTTCTTAAAAAAAACAAAAATTAATTTTATTATAAAAAAACACAAATAAAACAAATAATAAAGTGAAAAAAAATAACAGTCAAAATAAAACATGGTAAATAAAACAAAAAAGGTGGAAACATTCCACAAAAATGGAACCTGTTTCGAATGTTAATCTTAAAAACTTAGCCGTAGCGGTCATACGTATGTTAAGTGTGTAATATTTGGCGTGTACAGTGAAAAGTACCGATGTCACGTCGTGACGGTCGGGCAGCTCCGGTACCTACGAGTACTATCATGACATCCGCATCGACCAAAAGACTTATGCAATGCATCAATGACGAAAAAAAATTAATTTTTTGGTGAGCGAAGGAATGATTGCATAAAAGACAAGAAAAAATTCAGTGCGTCATTTATTCATTCACTTCTTGCAAGCGTGCTTTAAATTTTTTTTTTAAATTATTACAAGACGGACATTTTTGGTTTTTCTGGGAAGTTTTTAAGCTTGGTAACTTTTTTTTTTGGGTCTATTTTAGGTTTTATAAGTGTCATAAAATCAGCGAATATTAAAATATTTTTCATTTTCTAGATAAAATCTTTCATTATAGCAATATATTGAAGCATGTAATTAAGTCATTACAAGATTTTCTAGAAATTCTTGCAATATAACAATATTTTAAAGCATGTAATTAAGTCATTACTTATTTTGAATGGTTTTTATGGATTAAAAACACATATTCATATATACGTATACTATACTTACGTATACTATTTACGTAACTTAACTGCACTCTTAAGTGAATGAATGAATTTTTAAAAAATTGAATATGATTGAATTGAATTTTTGTTTCAAAGTTATTACAAGATGGACATTATGATTTTCTGGGAAATTTTTAAGCTTGAATAACTTTTTTTTTGTTTAGTTTACGTCTAAGTGTCATAAAATCAGCGAATATTAAAATATTTTTCATTATCTAGATAAAATCTTTCATTATAGCAATATATTAAAGCATGTAATTAAATAATTACTTATTTTAAATGGTTTTTATGGATTAAAAACACATACATATATACCATATATACCATTAACGTATACTATTCTTAACTGCACTCTTAATATAGATTAAATATCTTTATAGAATATAGAATAATACAATTTTTTGGTCCACATAAACAAAATTTAAGACTCCAAATGAATATAAAGTAAATGGATCAAATTAATCGAAAGGCAATAGTAATGAAAATTGTATTAAACGTATTGTGTTTGTGTTTTATGTTTTCCTCAAGCGAGAAGCTCAAACGTAAATGTTGCTCCAAACTTTGAATTTCGGATTTGTCAATGATGTAAGCTGTCCTTTGACATCGTTTTTGCTTATCATTATAAAATTTTAAACAAGTATTTACATGTACATATTTAAATTCGATTATCTCTTTAATTGTTTAAATCTTTTATTAATTGGTTGGTTTTTATCGACTACATATTTTATATTTTAAATAAACATAACATAAGTCTGAGTGCGGCTAGTTTTTTTTATTTTTATTCATTTTTAACATTGACATCATGACACAAATTAACGCGTGTAAAAGATGTCAAAAGAGAAACACAATAAATAACTAAAAGAGTTATTAAAAATTCCACAAACTAATTTTTGAAAGCTACGGCATGTATTTAAATACAATAGCAAGCGAATACCAAACGAAATGACCTTCACACCAACTTTACGTTACGTTTTCGTATATTAAGTTCGTAAAACAAAAAACTTAATATAGTCATAGGAAAGAAACAGTTACATAATGAATGATGATGCTGCCGCTGCTGCGGCTGTGCCATCTGAGATAAGTTGAGAGTGTGAGGTGATACATGTAGGTACGATATTTAGAGGCAGTCGACTAAACCGGTTCCGAAATGGGAGCAATCAGATTTTTTTAACTTATGGTCTTAATTAAATGCAGCCAAAAGTTGATACCATAACAATCGACTTACGATATTTGCTATAGCTATACTCGTACAAGCCTACTTTAGTGGAGCAGTATGCGCTGTATCATTAACTTATTGGTATTTTGAATGTTCGAACTTCGAGTACAGGAATTTCGTTTTTCTCTTTACAGCTTCCGCGAGGAGCGGTTTATCCAACTGTTCTTCTTCTATTAATAGGATCCTTGTCGATGCTATTCATAAATGGTAAGTTGAAAAGGAAGGATGTGGTACTTCTCATTAATCTTCCCTGTCATTATAATTAGACCGTTTATTTTGAAAGTGTCATAAATCTTAGCTGCTTGCTCTCAAATATAAAACTCTTTTGTAAGGAACCATTTATTTTTGTATATTGTATTATAGAAGTCCGTTCGGAGGGAAGAGTCGTCTGTTACTATACCAACTGGAGTGTCTACCGACCGGGCACAGCGAAATTTAATCCCCAAAATATAAATCCTTATTTGTGCACCCATTTGGTGTACGCCTTTGGTGGCTTTACGAAGGACAATCAAAT
Organism: Conops quadrifasciatus; assembly: GCA_949752815.1. Taxonomy (NCBI): domain Eukaryota; kingdom Metazoa; phylum Arthropoda; class Insecta; order Diptera; family Conopidae; genus Conops; species Conops quadrifasciatus. Next base: position 30,652,046 of record OX457081.1, on the reverse strand, counting down.
GAAGCCTTTCGATAAATATCAGGACATAGAACAGGGTAAGACATACATACATAGTAATGGAATGCAGTCAGCCATGATGGCCATTATGTGTTAAGAACACGCATTCATACACATGAGCATAAAGCTCTCATTAATGCGCTCCATTTCAGCTACTGCCTTTCAATTATTGACTTCCAACTATCGTTCCACCTCTCTCTCTCTCTCTTTCAATAATTGTAGGCGGCTACGCCAAGTTTACCGGCCTGAAAACTTACAACAAACAATTGAAGACCATGATTGCCATCGGCGGCTGGAATGAGGCTTCTTCCCGCTTCTCGCCGCTTGTGGCAGCGCCTGAACGCCGCCAAAAATTCATTAAGAATATTTTGAAGTTTTTACGTCAAAATCATTTCGATGGAATTGATTTAGATTGGGAATATCCGGCACATCGAGAGGGCGGCAAACCGCGTGATCGCGATAATTATGCCCAGTTCGTTCAGGAGTTACGCGCCGAATTCGAACGTGAGTCCGAGAAGACTGGACGTCCGCGTCTGCTGCTCACCATGGCTGTGCCGGCCGGCATTGAGTACATAGAAAAGGGCTATGATATTCCGAAGCTGAATAAATACCTCGATTGGTTCAATCTGTTGTCTTATGATTTTCATTCGTCTCACGAACCCTCCGTGAACCATCATGCACCGTTGTATTCGTTGGAAGAAGAATCGGAGTACAACTATGACACCGAACTCAATATTGTAAGTAAGATTAGGCGCTTCAAACTGATATGCCGAAGTTATTTGGATCAACTGAACCATTTGACCCTCTATTTGAGCAATTTGACCATTTGAGCTCTTTTTTTTTAGGATTATTCATTGAAATTCTATTTGAAAGCTGGTGCAGATCGTGATAAGCTAGTGTTGGGTATACCAACCTATGGCCGCTCCTATACACTGATTAATGAAGAGAGCACAGAAATTGGTTCGCCCGCCGAAGGCCCCGGCGAGCAGGGTGATGCTACCAGAGAAAAGGGCTATTTAGCATATTACGAGGTAGGCGGAATCGACGAAGTCAGCGAATGAGTCTACGATGGCATACATTTTTACGTTGTATTACTTTTGTTTAGATTTGTCAAAACATCAAAGAAGACCCCGAATGGACGGTGGTACAGCCTAACGCTAATGCTATGGGTCCCTACGCCTATAAACGCAACCAATGGGTCGGTTACGATGATGAGGAAATAGTTCGCAAGAAGGCTAAGTATGCGGTTGAGCATGGCTTGGGCGGCATTATGTTTTGGGCCATCGATAACGATGACTTTCGTGGCATCTGTACCGGAAAACCATATCCGCTGATTGAAGCTGCCAAGGAAGCTCTCTTGGATGGTTTGGGGTAAGTGCAAAAAAGGCAATGTTAATCTTTATCGTCATCGATATTGCTGTAATTCTCAACATGTTTTAGACTGGGCATTAATGAGGTATCGAAGCCAAATTCTCCCACCAAAAAACCGTTGCGTTCACGCAGTCGTGAGAATTCCGCCTCCTCGTCGCGTAATCGCATCAGTGATACTGAGTCTCGCAAAGAGACGGTACGACGTCCAGTGAGTGGTACACGAAAGGCTACGAAAAGCACGGAAACGCCAAAAACAACCATTAGACTAACCGAAGCGGAGGGATCCTCGCTGTATATTGGTGGACGGACAACCACACCGGCACCACCAACAACACCAGATCCGGGAACTGGTAGGTCTTGCCGAAAAACATAGTTCTTTCAACAATCATGCTAATTTTTGGGACGACATATTTCTGAATTCTATAGATTTTAAGTGCGAAGAAGAAGGATTCTTCCAACATCCACGTGACTGCAAGAAATACTATTGGTGCCTGGACAGCGGACCATCCGGTTTGGGCATTGTGGGTCATCAGTTTACCTGTCCGTCGGGCTTGTACTTCAATCCAGCAGCGGACTCTTGTGATTTTGCCCGCAACGTACCTTGCAAGACTAAGAAGTTTGTGAAAAAAAAGCTGTTAATTGAGTTGAATTGGCTTAACGTACCTTCTGTCTGTTATAGATCGACCACACCTGCCAGTGTAATAACAACAACAACAACCAGTACCAGTACAACACGCCCTACCACTTCCTCGAATCGCGTTACAGCCGCCACCTCGCGTAATTCCTTTTTGCGTACCACCACCAGAAAAAGCATCACAACGACTGCGAAGGCAGCAGAGCAGCAAGATCTGGAGTATGACGAAGAGAATGACGAAGAACAAGACGAAGAACGAAAACCACACACCGTTCAAAATAAGGATAGAGATCCCGAAGAGGATCCGAAAGTCATCAAAGAGCTTATCGACCTTATACGCAAAGTTGGTGGCATAGAAGAGTTGGAGAAGCATTTGCTACGCAAAGAAGATGGATCGATATCGCTGAAAGAGCAGAAACCCGGCAGCCCCGGGGCCACCACAACCCCTTCCACAATAGCCAAGACTTTGTACGACAAAGTTCTAAGTCGTCCGAATACTTATAACTCGTTTCGAAATCGTTTGACTTCGTCAACTTTGTACAAGCATACCGCACAGAGTAAGACCGACGATGTGGCGCTCACAGGACGCACAAAGTCCGGCCATGCGGAGAAGCAAAGTGAGTGGAACCAGGAGGGGGACGAAGAGGAGGAGGAGGAAGAGGAGGACATTGAAGTAGGGCGCAGTAGTGTGAATGGCTATTCGAAATATTCTTCGGTGGTGCGTGGTAATAATCGTCAGGGGCCGCAAAATGAGGGTTTAGAAAAACTACCCGAGCTGGAAGGTTTGCTGAAGGAAAAGAAACAATATGTGACAATAAACAGAAATAGAAATTATGCAAAAACCAGCTATGATTCCGAAGAAAATGAGCAGGACGTTGAAGAAAAACAGAGCGCAATTCTAAACGATTCTCCAGAGAAGAACAACCGAGGAGCTAAACCGACGCCTTCTTACAGCAGTATCCAGCGAGCGAGGTCATCTCTGCCTACAAATACCGAAAAGACAACGACGCTGGAGGAGAATGAAAACTACAAATTGGAACGAGAAAGTAATGAGAAGAAGGTTTATACTTCATTGAGTCGAAGCCGTAATAGGTCTGGCGGCAACGAGTTACCAGCCACGCCACTTGAGGCAGACGTTATTTTATCCACAACGACCAGGTAAGCTTAAGGAGTCACACAGCACGATCGTAGCGGGACGAATAATAGGGATGAGCTGGGCAACTTTTTGGAGGAGGCTCATATGAAAAGGGTATTGATATAAGTTTTTCTTCCATTAATATTTCATTTTTGGGGATTTTAACAATTTGTCTGTGGGGCGAGCTGACCTCATTCTAGAAAAAGGCTTGCTACGATCCTGGCTCATTATGTGATGAAATAAAACGTTAATTCGGGGAATTTCTTTTTAATCTTAGGTATAAATACTTCGAGAGAACACGCCCCACTAAATCCAACACTCTCCACAAGCAGCAGGAGGAGGAAGAGGAGGAGGACGACGTAGCACCGAGTGATGCTGTTATTGCGCAAAACGAACAAAATGTAATGGTACAAAAAGCCCGTGAAAATGATAGTGCCACACAAAACTCACAAACAACACGACTTTATGCGAGTATTGGTCGGACCAAAACAACAACAACAACAACAAATGCTCCCCCGGCAGAGCTCACAGAAACGGCACCAACAACAGATAACATAATTAAAATGAATGCGTTTGAAAAAAGTCTAACACCTGAACCGTTTGCAACGATACCAACAACAACAACAACAACCACAGCGACGACACTCATTACATCCATTTTAAGTTCGAATACGTCAGAGCTTTTTGCATCTAATCCTATCACATTGACCCCGAAATCAACCTACGAAACAATAACCACCTCGCCGACATCTACCATTGTAACCCCCTCCACATCATCCCCAACCACAACCACAACACCATCCACATCCACATCCACCTCTGTATCCTCATCCACGGCTGCTGCCTCTACCTTAAATGATGATTTCAGCAGTGTAAGTGCTGATTTCTCTACCATCACTCCGACACTTTCTTCCGACGATTCTTTAGCAAATTCCTTACCCTTCTCCCGCGCTGTAAACACTCTTGCACACAGTACCTTGCAGACAGCAAAAGTCGGTCTAGATAGAACCAACCAACGGGACATCAGTGCTGATCTAGATCTCGAAACAACTGAGACCATGACGAAAACCTCCGCGACCACCGCGGCAACCACTGACTTTGACACAACCGGTGTCACCGAGAAGGTAACAAATTCAAATAAAATCTCCACCAAAACACAATATAACTACACAACAGCCAGAAAAAGAAATTCAACAAAAACCGAAACAGAAACAGAAGCGAAAGAAAGCAGGTCTAGCGACACTCTTAGTACAATCACGACACCAACAACAACAACCACAACAACATCCAGCCATAAGAATTTTGTAAAAAATAGTCTAAATAGTCTAAATAGCTATAGTAATGGTATTGGTAGTAATAATGTATTACGTGGTAATAGCGTTAAATATTCCGGTGGTAGAAGACAACCACAGCAACAACAAATCCAAAGAATAGAGCTCTCTAATCGTAAATCCCAAAATCAACTTCAACAGACCTCAGCAACAGTGACACCAAACGACAGCGAACCAACTGCTACCACTAATAATGAACTTGTGGGAAGCGTCTCTAGTCCCAGACCGTTTGGTTTTCCAAGACGTCGTACGCGCCCTAGTTCTATAAACGCTACCGTCGCCGCTACCGTCGCCGTCCCTTCAGCGGCGGATGAGTCGAGCCGAGTTGCTGACGATGATGAAAAGTCATCAACGTCACTTAAATCAAAGGCGAATGCTAAAAAGGTGAGTTCTCACAATGTACGTGTAGTAAGTGCAGAAGTACCGAAGCTTGCCGCAGATCATAATGAGTCCCGAGGCAATGTGTACACGCGTACCGGCACCGGCAACGACATCACGCGCACCACCAGGTTGCCAACGCATGTCACAAGCACAGAAAGTAGGGTAGATGGTCGTAGTGGTAGTGGTAGTGGTAGTGGTGAAGTTAAAGTTAAGAATATTTTAGTTATAAGTAGTACCGAAGAAAATCCCAACAATTCCACCGAAACGTCTTCTAAAGTCACTGTGGAAAAACAACAAAGGCACTCGGAGCAGCTCAAAGTTGACAGGACTGATGACTTAAAAAACGAAAACCGAAAGGTGGATCGACAGGACAGTATAAACGAGGATACAATTTTGTATGCGGCGGGCTCCAAAGAAAATGAAATTGATGAAGGTAGATCCGAAAATATTGCGCCTAAGAAGACAAATGCGAAAGATGTGTATAGTGACGAAGAAGAGCAGACTTCTAGTGTAGAAGTTGCTGACACTAAAGTGAAAATTAATAATAAAACGGAATCACAATCACCAGCAAACACTGACTTACTGAAGTCTTCACAGAACCCTAAAAATACTAATCGGAATTATAATAGCGGCCAAGAAAAAGACAAGGATTTTTCCTTCTTGATGTCAAATCAAAAGAATAGTACACAGCTAAATCGAGCTAACCGCAAAGATAAACTGGAGAAATTCGTTGAGGACCATTCGGGAAAAATTGAAACGGTACTTAAAAGTAATGGTATACGAGGGCGCAGCGATTCTCTGGCTAAGGTTAACCTCTATAATGGCACAGTTGAAGTGCCAAACACTTCCACGACCTTAAACAGAAACAGAACTACGGAACTTCATAAAAGCGGCCCAGATGGTACAGTTCATAGAGTAATTAAGAAAAAGCGAATTAAGAGCAATCAGCGAGGTCGCAATGGTAATTTAACTGGTCCATTAAATACCAGAAAAATCAGTGAGCGAAAAAATGCCGATGCTCTTGGTCCCTCCAACAAAGAAAAGGCGGTTATTTTTAATGAAAATGATCACAGCAGCAGCACTGAAGACTCAGCGGAGCCCCAAAGAAATTTGCACCAGCAAGACTCTCAAGAAAATTCGAATTTCAACAGAAGAAAGGTCAATCGGTTAGGATTACAAAGTAAGTCCTCTGAAGAAAAAAGGCTGACTGGAGGAGTTCATTCAAGGCAGCCGCTGTTGTTGTTGAGCCAGAGAGTTGGTAATACTAATGATGCAGATCATACTGAAAACCATGAAAAACCATCTCGTCCCATTTCTAATATTAGAAGTAGTCTGCAGAGAAGCACACAACGAACCAAAAGTGTCAAAACTGTTCCACGAGAAGAGGACGATGATGATGAGGATGAATATGAATATATTTATGAGATTGTTACTGAACTAATACCAACTACAACACACCGTCCTATAACAAGTAAACGGGGTTCGATTAGATACCAGAATGATGACCTATCTTCCTTGCTAGCCCTCGATGTTGCCCCCAAATCCGTGCGAAACTTAGAAAGTGGACACAAATTTGTAAGGAGGCGAAGACTTCGGGTAAAAAAGCCCAAAAGAAATTCGGACAGTCAAAGTGTTGAAAGTGTTTTACATGAAAGGACACCAGAAGTAATACCAGTGGTCAATCCAGACCATTCCGAGCGTGAAGCTTCAGTTACAAAACGTCCCATACCGTTGCAAGGAGTTACTCTTACTAAAAAAGCTATAAAGGAGACTTCTACTAAAGAAATAAACTCTTCTGTTCATAATGCATCAGCTCGGACCTTCAAATTGGGAAAGGCACTTACAGTTAAAACCTCTAATGTACCCGGAAAAAGATTTCGGGAGTCCCCTGAAGAGAGTCCTTCACTATCAGCAACACTACATACACCATTTCAGCAGCCTCTAAAATCTGGAGGAGGCTATACCACTCCCGGTATACGTAAATTTATAAAGACTGCCAGAACAACTACTTTGCAACCTGAAGTAGTGGAGACCATCGAGACTCGATCTCATCAGCCAAAGCGTCCTTCAGTAGAATTTTCAGGTTTATTTACTACAACCGAAGATGTACTAAATTTACCCACAGAGACTACCTTATCACCTGATATTGGTGATGTAACTATACAAACTACTATCGATGATGTACGTTTTTCCATACGAACACCGACACCGAGGCGCTCAGTCGTTCAGTTTAAACGACCCTTAAAAGGATTAACTGCCAGAACAAAAACCGCCAAAGTTGTCGGCATGACCACAAATAAGCCACTTTCCACATTTGACGATACAACCCCGGAAAGTCCTGATGTTCATCCAAGTTCTTCTATCGCCGAAAAATCGGCTAGATCGTTTTTATCAAAAGGTTTAACGATATCTGATTATTCCGGGGTGAACTCAACACTAAAAACTGTTGTCCACGATGAAACTTCTTTTGCACCAACAACAATACCGCAATTTACTCGGTTTACTCAGGGCCCTTTGACAAGCTTTTCTTTAACAACAGACAAAGTGACAGACGCAACGCAAAGTCCTGAGGACCAAGCAGCAAGTTCTTTATTGCCAGAAATGTCAATCGGTCTTTCCTCTGAAGCTGACACTCTTACAACACATAAAGTAACCGTTAATAATGTTGATGATGATGATGGTGATGTTACAGTCGACGGAACGGTTACTACAATACCGACCACGATAGGTCCTTATATTAAGCTGAAGCGTCCCATACCGAGCTCTACTGCAGCAACAGACAAAGAGCTACTTGTAAGTACCACAAATCAAGTACTTTCGCCGGCTGCAACAGAAACCACGTCAGATGCAGATATTTTCGATACAACAGAGGAACCTCTTGTTAGACTAGGAAGTTCCTCCTCAATTCCTGGAAAAGTTCACAGGCAACTTTTATTTAAAGGCCCTCCTACAGATTATACCACAAGAAATGATGATAATGATGGTGATTCAACACTAAAGATTGATGTGGATGATTTGTCCATTGCGGCAACAGTACCATCCTTGATTGAGTTGAAGCGGCCTTTAACAAGCTCTCCTTCAACAACTACCAAAGTGACAGCATTTTCTAAATCTGGTCGAGGAGTGACTACTTTGGAGCCAGACCTTACCGTCATTACAACGGAAACTCCGAACGACCAAACGACAAGTTCTCCGCTTTTAGAAAAGTCGATCGGGGTTTCTTCTGCAACCAATACTCCTGAAGTACATAAATTAATTAATAAAAACAAAGATTTTTCAAAAATTAAAAGAGTAACTACTTCGGAAGATGATGTTGCAGCACCGACCACAACACCTACGTATGTTAAATATAAACGTCCCGCTCCGGAATATATTGCAACAACATTCAAAGAAGCATTCATAACTACCACAAATAAGGTACCTTTGAAAAATGAAGCCAAAACTGCATTAGATCCGGATATTGTCATCGATACAACAACGGAAACTCTTACAAGTCCTGCAGGTTCTTTAATTTCCGGAAAATTAGCGGACAGAAGTTTTCAATTGAAGCACTCCGTACCAGATTCTTCCGCTGGGGGGAGTATGGCCCCTCACAAAACCAAAACCGCCACAACGTTTTCCTTAGCCTCCGATGAAACTGATACTACATTGAAAACTGAGGATGGCATTGCCAATATTTTGACAACATCAACACCAACATCAATTCAATATAAACGCCCCTTAATAAGATCTACCTCAACAACACCCAAAGTAACAACAGCAGGGTCAACATACGAGTACTTCTCAAACGCAGCATTTTCTAAAATCGGAAAATTGAGTGCTGGGGAAGAAAATACCCCTGATATAATAACAGAAAAAACCTTCGATAACCAGAAGAGCTTAACGCATACGGAAAAGGAAAGCGAGCATAATTATATTAAGCGTCCTGCCTTCTCATCACCCATTACTCCTGCCTCGGATGTTTTTGATACAAAATCAGCGACCACTACGACCACTTCTTCTTCCGACCGATTAACATTGCCTAAAAACGTGCCGATTAAACGTCCCTTCTTACCTTTTATTGGCACAAATTATAAATTTAGCGTTGAAGAAACCACAACTGAATCTTTTATAGCAGAATCCACCGAAGGGACCACGGATTCTTTGGACTACACCAAAACATCAAGAACTGCCAAAAGGTTGAATTTCAATAAAATCGTTGAGCTAGAAAATACTGCAAAATCTGTTGATTTGATAAATAACTCTTTTGGGAAAGATATAAAAACATTAGAAAAGCAGACTTCTGAAGAAAATAAAGTTAAGGAGAGTATAGAGGAAAAGGGTCCTGCTATTTTTGGCCCAATATTAGTAGCCAACAAACAGGACCAGGAGACTGATACGATTGAGCAGCTCTCTCCAACATTAGAGGATTTATCTTTACCGCTCTATCATCGTCGTAAGTATTATCAATACTACAAAGATTCACCCATTATACACGTTGAAAGGGACACCGCTGCTGCTGCGCCTGCTTCAGAAAAGCAAGTTGAGAAACAAGATTTAGTGAAACAAATTCAGGAAGTATTTAATATAAGCGATAATCAATCGGTAACTACAACAGAAGACAATTTATTAGACTTTACAAGTGAAGGTCCTCAGAAAGCTGGAGATTTTTTATTGACAAGCCCCAGGTCGTAGAGGAATATTACCTGGGGTCAAAATCTGGGGAAACAGAAACTACTGACGCGGTTGTTCCTGTGAAAAAAACTGCACACACCGCAAGGCAAGATATTGAAATGGAATCGCAAATAACCTCTACTTTTTCTATGGTTGACCTGGTCAACTATACAACAAACCACAACGATTTCGAAATGGACAATTTAACCACAACTAATTTACCATTTCGAGACACCGAAGTTAAAGTTTCTCTAGAAGAAAATACCAAAACCGATATTGAAATGGAAGGCTCATTGAAATCAAATGAGGGCAAAAACTCTTCAACAACAGAGACTAATGAACAAGAAACTAACCATCGCATAAGAGACCAGTATACTACCAGAATGGAAACTGCCGAAGCTGCAGATTATACTACATTTGCGAAAAAGGCATTTGCAAAAAAGAAAAATCTTTTCTCTTTCTTAAATAAATTACAAGAAGGCGCTGCTATGGTTAAATTTCCACCAAGACCAAAAGAAATAAAAACACATCGTCAATCTTACCTTCAGGCTTCTAAACGTTTCGGAAATATGGGTAAGACAGTCAAAGAAAAGCAAGAACAAATGATTAATGAGAAAGAAATGGGTACGATATACTCGTATCGTCCAAAAGAGGATAAAAATGAAGATTCATTCAGTACACAAAATAAGACATGTGTTAAAAAGCCCATTTCAGAGAATGATAAACGTGATAATGACGATGACGATGATTCCTTAAATGCTATGAATTCATTTCAAACGGAAATACTAGAAATCGAATCTACTACGAATAAGAATATTATTCAAGAAAATCTGGCCTATGATCTATATGTCTTCAATGAAGAATCCACCAAAATTTCATCTTTATTAATGGACGTATTGAAATTTGATAGGAAGGCTGGTGTAAAGGTTGAGGTTATAACCGAAAAGCTACAGGACCACGAACAAAGGTATACGAAAGAAGAGGTTCCTATATCCACGTTCAATCCATCAACGGACACAACGGAGACTTTGCAACGACCTTTTACAGAAAGAAACCATACTACAAATATTACGAGTACTGCAGTAAAAGAAACAATAACGCCAATACACGCCTTAAATTCTGAAAGAGTTTCAACTTCTAATGTTGGACACATTGCCTCTATATTACCTCAAAATCGACAACCCTTCAAAGCTATAAACTCTTATAAGAAACCTGGACTGACATCAACGATTAAAACTGACACAAGAAATATCTCTTTAACTACAATCGACCGAAAGACTAAAAATAATAGTAACGATTTATTATTTAACAATTTAAGAGTTAAGAGTTATACACATAATAACTTTAATAATATTCATACTAATGCTAATACTAATACTAATGCTAATGCTAATACTAATGCTAATACTAATACATTATTGCTTGATCTGGCTAAAGATATTCTTACTAACCGCAGTAGCATCGCAGCCAATTATTCCGAGACGGCTAAAGTTTTTACGAATTTTAAGGCTAACAAAATCCAACGTAATTTAAATCGGTCTAACATTTATACTCATGAAATTGATGATGATCGTAGATATTTAGATTATAGCGTTGCTAGCGATGATGATAGCAACATTGCTGAGGCCGCTAAAAATAAGGGCACTGCAGTTAATTCTAAACGCCCTTTTCAGAAATATCAATATAATCGTTCAAGAACGGCTACAACTGCAACAATTACGACAACAACACCACCACCAACAACAACCACGCGAACAACAACGCGTACAACAACGCGAACGAGAACAAGATCTACAAAATCACGAGCAACAACAATTGCTTTAGCAAATAAAAGCAATAACAAAGGAGCCGCCGATTCCTTTCACAATAAAGATCAGGTAAACGAGTTCGATGAACCCAGTACAGTTGGCACCACAACTACTACCGCAAGCACCTTGAGCTCTGAACATCCAGCTTCCACAACTAGTAGTAGACGCATCAGAGTTCTGAAATATCGCCGTCCAATAGGCTCCACTTCCACTTTAGTTAAGAATAGTAATAGTAGCATTAATTCTACCCCTAGCGTTACTAATAATACCGACACTACCGCCTCCATTTATAACTTAGACTCCTCTAAAATCGATAGCAATGTAGACCACAATTTCACCACAGAAAATATTACTCAGAACTCAGAAATAGATCAAACTCAAACAAAAACACCCGCCACATCGGTCACACTGGTTACAACGGTCATACCGAATACCACAGCGGCCACAACGGCCACACTGCCCACAAAGCGTGTTCGCAAAATCATAAGAAAACTAATTAGACCGGCTAAAAACCGTTTAACCCTTGATGATGATGATGATGAAGAGTTGCCCCAGAAGTCCCCAATTAGCTCACAAACTAGCGCCATCAGTGCAGCCCCCGCTGCCGAATTATCAACGCCGACTGAATCAACAACGACCATTGGTTTCAGACGCTCAAACGGTGGTTATCGTGATCGCTACGGCGGCTTCAACCGCAGTAAATTCGGTCAGGCAACATACAAAAATCAAAATGAAGATAATACCGATAAAAAGAAGTTAAGCACAACAATAGCTCGCGGCAAAACGCGTTTCTCCAGACCCTCCCCGTCCAATAAACTTCCAGACTTGGCGAATGATAGCTCGTCCACAATAGAGCAGCAAATAAACTCATCCCAAAGGCGGCCATTGTTGTTTGGCGGTGGTAATCGGTTTCGAACGTTTAGTGCGCGAAACTCAACGCTGACTACAACCACTGAAGCCATTAAAACGGACGAAGAGGAAGAAGAAGAAGAAGAAGAAGAAGAAAACGAAGAAGAAGAAGAAGACGATCACATAGAAATTAAAACCGAGGAGGAAGATTCTGATGATTTCATTACAACGGAGGCGCTTGAAGCTGGGTCAGAAAAATCGTTAGTTCAATCAATAATTGAATCAACGACACCTGAACGACCTGTAGAATCGAAAACTGAAATGCCGGATGATGACTTGGTTGAGTATGAGACCACTATGGAGGATATACTCGAGTTAACAACTGAACAACCGAGTGAAATTGTTAAAAGTGATGATTCCATTTTGGTTAAAACCTTGTCGTCAAAAGACCCACTCAATGAGACCACTGAAGGGCCGAAGAAAGAGGAAAAGAATCTCCGAAGTAATATTAAGACAGAACCACGGACAAAAGAAAAGGTACTGGTTAAAATAAATCCACGATTTAAAAACAGGCTTAAGCAGAAAAATGTACCACCTCGAGTAGTTGGCAAAGAGGAGACGACTACATCGAGCGAAAGCTTAGATCTTCACCGAATACGTAACAAAGTGAGACTATCTCAAACTCTTGCGGCATCACAGGATGAAGGAGTCCTCAACAAACGTCTAAAGAAGTTGTTATTGGGAAAATCCACGACAACAGCCACAGCCACAGTCACAGCGACGACTAAAATAATGGATCTAATGGAGGAAATGGAGGCAACAACTTATTATGAAGCTGATGCTGGCTACACCACGGATATACCTGAATATACGCCCGTAACTCCTTCCTCAAAAGCAACGAACAATGAAACAAAGGTCATTAAAGATGAAACGGAGAATGCTGTGGAGGATTTTCCGACTATTTCAAATAAAGATAATGAAGCAACAACAACTATTTCTGGATATTCAGCCAGTGAAACTTCTGTAACGCCAACAACAGCAACAATATCAACCACAATAACAACAACAACAAGTAGTGAATTCGCTAGGACCGCGAATGAAACGCAAGCAGAAATAACTGCTGCCACTGCTAGTGATGCTGGCGATTTAGATACAACAACAGCAACGACAACAACAACAATTCCTCCTAAAACACCATCCCGAAGACGCTTTGTACCTTCCGGAAAGCTGAGCAAGAGCGTTAGCGTTGCAGGAGAAACTCAAACAGTACATGAGTTTACGGATAGTAGTACGCCCACTATCGCGCCCATCGCCAATCGTCGTCCAACATCGAAAAGAAAGCTAATTGCCAAAAGACCGTACGAGGCTCGGAAAGTACCATTTTTGACAACGCCGCCGCCGTTCACGAAAGCGCAAAAATCGAAAAGTAAATTTGTCCCAAGAAATTTAAAACGTTTTCCAACCAAACCGCAACCAACTTCAACCAGTTCGAAAGGATTTCTGGGCATAGACGAACGAAGGACACGCTTCCGTGATAGAAACAATTTCCGAGGGAATAACAAACAGGACGCTGGAGGAGAAGGAGAAGGAGTCAGTGATCAGGAATACGTAGAGAGTCCAGACTATGATTTTGATGATGCAGAGTATTACACGGATGAAGAAGACGAAGAATACAAAGAGAAAGACGCGATTGAGAAGGTACCGGTCACATTTAATGGACAATCGTTCACCAACTCGCAGAGTAATGGAAAGAACAATGATGGAGAACACAAAAAAGAGAATAAAGGTGACAATGATGATGTTGACAACGAGGATGAGGACGATGACGGGGATGACGGGGATGACGAAGACGATGACGATGATGAAGATGATGACGACGACGATGGTGAAGAGGATGATGGCAAGGCTAATGCTGCCGAAAATTCTGGCAAAGCAGACCACGACAACTCCACAGCCTCTGCCGGTCCAAAGCGTTTGATACCTTATAAACCAAAAGACAATCGGGCTCCTCCAGGCGCTAGACCGGCTATCAAACCGTCCGGCCACACGGTTAGTAATGTGCCCTTTAATCCTTTCAGTCATGGCGGTTCAGTGGCAGCAGCAGCGCCAGATGGCGTGCACCACCACCCCCACCTTCACCACCAACAAAATCGCCAACGTGTAGTTAACCGTCCGAGTGGACCAACTCTAACCCTTAAGCCCGGAGCGTTAGATTTCGAACCGACCACTCCGCCTTCATTGACCAAACCGGCACCGTTCATACCGACAAACACGCCCACCTATGAGCGCAAATACAGCGGCCCTTCGTCGACGGAAATCAGTTCAGCCGAAGTCAGTGTTGATAACTCACTGGAAGATGTAGATATCGAGGCTTTAAATGCAAGAAATAAAAAGCTATTTGAGCTCAACAGTAAAAAACACTTGACCATGAAACCCAAAACTCTCTTGGCGCCATCCGCCAGTGAAGCAGAACTTAATGAACAACAACAACAACAACAAAAAGAAGAAGAAGAAAAAGAACAACAGTTCATTAATCAACAGAATGTAGAAGAAGTTGAGAAAACTGTTGAAAATGAAGAAAATTACCGCGAAAATGGTTTTATCACTACAACAACCACAATCACCACTACAACAACAACAACAACAACAACACCACCGCCAATCACAACAACAACAACAACCCACCACACAAACACCGCCTTAACCCAAACCCAAAGTTCTAATGAAATTTCTTCACAGGAAAACAGCGGCAGGTCGTTCGGACAACAACAACAACAAGAACAACAAGTGCCAACGACACCGTCGGCTATACCGACCACAACACTCTTGCACGTCTTCACCCTGACCGACGAAGACGTTCCGACACGCCCACCACCACCAACCACACTTACCCAACTCCCTGAACCGATCGATAGATCAGAGCCCAAGCACAAGGTGGTCGAAATAAATCGCATTGTTGAGATCACCTCGAAGGAGGACAAGCTGCGCCGCAAATCGAAGGCCAACAAAGAGCTCAGTCTGACGGCAGTGGGCTCTACCAGCCTTAAGGTGGAGAAACTGCCGCATGTTGAGCAGCTGGGCGAGATTAGTGTGGTGAAATATGTTCACCTGGTGAACGGCGATGATATACGCATCGATAGTCATAGCACTGTGACCGATTATACACCCACAGAGGCGTCGGTGTCGGCAGCGGGTCGGTCAACGCCGGTCCGTAACGCCATTCCTGAAGGCTTCCTAAAGGCAGCTTCCACGAGTGCGGATCGCAAGATAGCTGCGACACCGACGACTCTTTCGTACGCCATATTTACCGCTCAACGTCACGGTAAATCGGTAGTGCCCGAAGTCATTCTGGAAGCTGTAGAAACGTCCACGATTCCGCTGGAGGGACTATTCGACAGCACACGCCAAGGCAAGGAGTTAATAGCGGTCGACGATAATGTAGTCGATCATGGAGATCGAAATCGCGGAAGCCGCCAAGAGAGAGAAGGTCTATTGTCAAACAATCAAGAAGCGTCCTCCCCGCTCCCAGCACCAAATGATGCCGTGGGGCTCTCCTCAATCAAAACTGATGATGCTACCTCCAAAGTTGGCCTAAACGATATACACGCAAGTAAAGAGTCCCCGATTTTGTCGGCAGAACGCAATTTATCGACGGTGTCTATGGACGCGGGGGCGAGACCTGGTGATGCTAAACCCACCAGCGTGGCGGCAGCACTATTCCCGGCCTATGTAAGACCAATCGTTCCATTACTTAGGCCCGAATCGAATGAGTCCTCCCCCCTCGTAATCTCTATAGGTAACTTAGACAAAGTAGTACTGAGTAAGGTGCCGACGAAGGTCGAGGTAGCGCCCTCCACAGAGGCCGACTTAGAGTCGGCGGTAGATTCAAGTGCGGCGTTTTCCAATCGCCATGAGGCTATAGTAAAACCTCCCCCTATATATGACCCAAACCTCAGAGTTCCGGTCAGGTTTAATTGGAAGATATCCAGAGAAGGCGGTGATGTGTCCGAAGTAGTTGAGAACCATGTTGTCGGTAGTGTTGGTGATGTTAGTTTCTCTAGTGGTGATAGTCATACATTAAACAATAACAGCAATAACAGCAATAACAACAAAAATTACCATTATATTAATCGCAAGCATAAGCATACAAATGGGTCGAATAATGTCAGGGGCGGCGGCAGCGGCAGCAGCAGCAGCAGTACAAGAATTAGTGAAGTGGTCAGCGTCAGTTCGGAGACAAACATCGTTACGCACAAGAGAAAGTCGCACAAATACAGAACAGCGAACATGCTCCGCCGACAGCATGAAAAAAAACCTCTAAGAGTTGAAAACAATGAAAACAATGACGTTTCAAATGTTAAAACTTTTGAAAAGATTGCGCCAATAACCGAAAGCGCTTCCGAAGTAATTAAAGCTTCTGAAGCTGTTGATAGGAAAGCTTCTGAATTGTTTGAAACAACTGACAAGAGCTCCTCCTCCGAAAGTGGTTACGCGTAGACATATTTTCAATACTTAACAGACATTAGTTTTAGCTTTCAGGGTAGTAATGATCATAACCAATTATATATTTAAATACATAACAATGTATCGTACATATATGATATTGTTGCAATTTTATAATATCGTATCGTATAAAACACAAGTTTTCTAAGAAGACTTTTTGTTCCAAGGCAGAAAATTGTTCCAAGGCAGAAATATGGGCTTCTTGTACATCCCGATTTACGCGGCACATAACAAAGCCTTGATTCCGATTTAGACGTTTGTTAACGTCTGGAATCGTCTGTCTTTCAAGTAAATCGCGTGACAGTGCTCATTTCTAATTATTAAAAAGGCGTCTATAAAATTTATAAGTACATTTTTTTTATAGAACTTCAATAGCTTGTGTCTTATTTCATTCAGTTATAAATTTCTAGTCTTATTTTATATTTGTTTTGAATTAGTTTGCTGTTTCCTTAAGTCCTCGTACGACAGACTCTTAGGTTTTTATTGGCTTAAAAAATCCTGGGTACACTCAATGATATTTTTTTGTGCAAATTTCGTATGCGATTTTATGAATAAAATGTAATACAAATTAAGAAATTCGTTAATACAAATGAATCTTATTTAAGTGGCCCGAATAATTTTGAATTTAAAGAAAAATGTTTAAAGAAAAATGTTTAAAAATCTTTTATATAACTTTCTATGAAAGCAAGTTTCAGGTATGTTATGAAATTTTGAGTTATTTTCTTAGTCGGCCTTTTTTTTATGCGGTTCTTTTTCATCATCTTTTTTTAAAATATCCTTCAGAATATTTTTTTTTGTGTGCACATTATTTTATGCGGACCCAGTTAAGCGCACAGAAATACGTTTAAGTGTATTTCTTCTTCTGAAAAGTGTTCTTTTATTTCGTTAATTTTTTGCAAACTTATGGATTTTTTTTTTTTACAAATTATTAGTTACTGTCAATAATTGGCTTCGTTTGCTTTTTTTGCTGATCGGTACTTGCTTGAGTCGCATCACTAATTTTTAAAGCTTCCTCCAGAGCTTTTGCGAACTACGACGTACATTCTTTTGTACACTCATACTCGAACATACATAAATACAGAATTAGTAAATTATTAATAGAAATTTTTAAAGACAATATTAATAAATAATAGACGACATATTCGTGCATAAAAAGGAATGAAAATTCGAAAAGTAAAGTTTTAAAACCTGCGATTTTTATTAAATATTCATGAGGTTCTTTGCATTTTGGCATTGTTGCTGCTTGCTGCTGCTGCCTCTTCATATTCTTATTCTTCTTCTTCTTTTTCTTCTTCTTCTTCTAATTATTATTCTTCTCTACTTGCCTACTTTTTGCTTTATCATGCCCCGTTTATCATAAGCTTCTGTTGCAAATTCTTTATTCTGGAACTCGGCCCAACATTTTCAAGTAGTTGTTATTGTTATTATTTTAACTATTGTTAGTAGTTTTAGATATGCCAATGCTGCCATATCGAAAAATGGCAAAAGAAAAATGTCATGCTTCTGAAAATAGCACTTAATACAATTGATCAATTTGAATTCTTGTAGATCAATTCGTTGGGAATTGTTCGTAATTATTGCAGAAAATTTACAAATTGCTTCAGTTTTGTTTTATATACAATACTCGTATATTCATATATACAGACATCCATGCACACACATACACACACACACACACTCCGAAACACTTGCACTAAACAATAAATATTTATTGTTAGTAATTTTAAAATTTTTTTATTCATGATGAGTTGTTGTTTTTGTAACTGCAAAAATGCCACTAGTTTTAATGACATTTGCCTAATTTTGCTTTCTAGTTATATTGTATGTAATTTTAGACATAAAAGATATCTATATCTACGATATATTTATACACAAATAAACAGAATGAAAAATTAAAAATTTTAAATAAAAAATAAAAACATTTAAATTTTTGTACGAAAACACTTTTTAAACTTATACGCTTACATTTTTTATGTGGTATTTATTTAGCGCTAAGCACACTAAATATACGCAAATTTTACTCCTACACGTTGCATCTGCACACACCACACACACACGCGCGCAAACTGACTTCTGGTATGTATAATCTCTATAGTTTTAGTTATTATCATGATATTCGTATGATAATCATGATATATTTGTATTTGCATAGGTCAAATGGATATACGATACTCGTACACACAATATAACAATGATTTTACAGACAGTTTTTTGCTTTGGAAGAAGTTCTATTATAAATTAATCATAAGGTATGAAAAATGTAGAGACTGAGTTGTTTTTATAGTTTCAAAATCTCGACTCTTACAAGTACATACGAGTATGTGTTACTTCATACAAACCTCTCAACGAGAGTTCGTTTCGTCCAAGATTCATACAAAACTCTTCAGAGCTACAAACAAACAACAAAAATGTAGCTCTGGCAAAATGCGCAAATCTTGCTAATTGTGGTTAAAGGTTTCTTAAAATGCAAAACACGTACTACTTTTTTTATCATATTACGTTGATGGTATTTTAAAAAAATTTCGCATCGCAAAGAAAATCATAACGTATGCAAAATTGCGAAGCTGTCAGTTTGTCTGTCTCTCTGTCTCTCTGTCTGCCTGTGTTGTGTGTGTCGTCGGTCTTACTGTTGCTGTTACTGTAACTGCTGATGCATCCAAAATATGTTGTCTTGTGTTGCTTTCATTTATTTTTTATAGTTATTCGAAAGACATAAAAAGAAGAAGTCCAACCAACACTTATTTTGCTTTTTTTTATTAACATACAGAAAATTGCCTTTAGTTTTTATGAAATTTTTTTTTATTTTCGTGCTAAATACTCCCATGATATAAAATAAAATAACATATACAATCACATAATTTTATAACTAAAAATAGAAATACAAAGTTTATCGTTTAAAATCTATCAACGTCAAGGCATGAAATATTGTCGAAATTGCTAAAAATTCTTTTTGCAATTTCCAAGAATTCTTAGTAGAATTAGTTTCTAAGTAGAGAGAGAAAGAGGAGCAAGAAAAAGGAGAGAAAGGATAAGCGTACTCGACTGAAAAGTTCTTTTTATGAATATAATTTGAAATATTTGAATATTTCCTTTTTAAGGTAGATACTTGCTATTAAATTAAATGAAGCTACCTAATTTTTTTCGCAAAAAACAAAAAATTAAAAAAAAACAAAAATTTAAAATTAAAATTATTAGAATTAGAATTAATTAGAATTATTAAAAAAAAAAAAAAAATTTAAAAAAAAATTTTAAAAAATTATTTAAATTAATAGTAAAGTTAAATAAAGTAAATTTAAATAAATAGTAAATTTTTTTTTGGGTATAAAAATCGACAACTTTGATTAACGCGATTAGCGTGTAAATCGGGACTAGAGCTATAGATAAAAGTAATTAACAAAATAACGGAAAAATACACTGATGACAGCAAGTAACCGCAACCGGTTTGTCTTCAAGCCCTATTTAAGGCACTAGGGCGGTTACTCTTTCGCTTCTTCTTCTTCTTTTTGATCACTCTCCAACTTTAGTTCTTCACATGCAGAGCCTAAAAATAAATTTCTTATTGAAAAAATGCGTAAAAACAAGTTTTTGGTGCCAAAAAGTTTACCTTCTTAATTAACTTGAATGAAAAAACACACTAAAGCCAAAATAAAAATCCGGTCAAGATTTTGGGTCGGTATATAATACTGGTATATGTGGTTTTATAAAGAATGTGGTTTTACTATGAATATGATTACATAAAATATAATGTAGAATATATCTAGTATGTACATACATATTAACATAGATTTTGCAGTATCGAAGTCGAATAAAGAAGTCGAAAAAAATTAGTCAACTTTCGAATACATTTCAATTTGAGAATGTTCTATTGTTTGCTGAAGTATTCTGATAACTTTTCTCATGATAATTTCCATTTCCATTTTTCATGATAATTCTTCTCTGTCATTTAAGCCTTTCTTCCTGTTGACTTTACTTACCTGTACTGTAACTGTACAAAACTGTAACCTGTACAAAACTGTAAAAATCTTCAGGCAAAGTATAAAATCTTATTAAGAAACCCTCTTTATTCATTTAAATTGAAGTTCGCTATTTATTTTTATTGACTTTTGCTTACTTCGCAATAAATCAAACAGTTATTAATTTTTAAAACCAAAACAACATGTTTTGGTCTGCTTCAGTATTTACGTATCGTACAATAACGGTTATAACCGCGGCTGGGAATAGAAATCTTGTTTTCGAAAAGAAGCAAAAACCTAATTCGAGCAACAAAATAGAAATAAAAAACATTAAGTATAAACTTAAAGTGCTTAAAATTTACCTTCTCTTAAATTTAAAAAAAAAACGCAACCTACCTTCAAACTAATTTTCTTGAAATTGTGTTTTTTGTGGACTGACGTATTTGTTATAAATGTTACACCGTAAGCTATTACCGTCTCGAAAGTATAGACTTCTTTTATGAAAATATTGCAAACGGTCGTAGTAAAATATGACAGAATTCAAAGATTACTACGAGTATATAAAAGATATACTAATGGTTTAAATGGATACGATCTTTAGGATGGATGAATCGATCTTTTGAAAGGATTTAAAAGCTGTTTAATTTTAAGATACGACTATTTAGCAGGTTGACGATTTACTGACGACCGTCTTCTTACTCTAAGCAAAAAATATGAAATATTATTCAAACAGAAATTTTAATTTTTGGGTTCTTTGCTGTAAGTCAGGTATTTCTTCCAATTATAAATATTTTTTGAAGAACTGTTAAGAGACTACACTGAAGCTCCTCAAGTCAAGTAGCCTTTAAACAGAAACTTATAACTTCTTATAGTTCTTAACTCATAGATTTTTCAATGATTTCATGATTAATATAGTTTTGAAATGCTGAAAAACTTACCTTAAAAAAAATTTATGTACATAAACTTAACTACAAAGTAAAAGAAAAAGTTGTAAAAATGGGTTTTGTTTCTTTCTATTTAAGGGTACATTTCCGGGTGTTTTAAAAAAACAACAAAGTCTATAAATATCTGCCTAAAAGTCTATAAATATATATAGAAAAAGCCTAGTTATGAGCGGTATATTGCATCAAGGTGCAATATCGACCGATGTACATAGAAGCTCTTGTATGTTTTCTAGCTCTAGCTCTAGATTACTTCATGTTTTTGTTTTATAATTATTATATAAAATAATATGTTAAATAATGTACATATTGTCTATAATTAATGGATATGTTAATTTCACTAAATTATATACCAATTGACATAACGTTTTTATTTAAGTAAGCTCGTTTAAAACTCGTTTAACCTAAACTCGTTTTACGTGAAGTCTCATCTTCATATTTTGTATCGTATCCTACATCTACCATTCATGAGAGTCATCGTCTTGGAATCTTCTTGACATGCCTACACTAAAAAAGCCACAAGACGTGATGATGATGATGATGGTGATGCTTATAACAGCTAAAAACGATCATAATGCTGATGACAATTACGAAAATGACGATAATGACAAAGATGATGCAATTCATTGGTAATATGTATTTTTTTCTTTTTCTCTGAAACATTCCTCAACAATGTTTGTTTGTTGGTTGATCAGTTAATGGAAAAGTTAATGGAATTTTTTCGAAGCAAATATTGTATAACTTTTTGTTAATAAAACCGTAAAAAACCATGCGGTGGACAAACGTTGGAAAAGAGCACCTGGACGTTCGACTGAATGCGGTTTCTTGGACAAGAAGACATTTTTCGAGGCTTTTTTATAAATACTTGTACGTACAAATTGTACAATCTTCTGCTCATCTTCTGTAGATATTTATTTATTTATTTATTTACTCTTATCAAAGAAATCTTATTTAATCTCAAGAAATTATTTTCGGTTTTTTTCTGTTTTTATTTCTTGAGGTTTTTCCTTCGATGTGGTTATTTTCTGCTTGGTTGAATCTTAAAGCGCAGCGCAAGATGGCTTTAATAAATTAAAACAGTCTCTTTTCTTTGGTTTTTTTTTTGTAAATAATCCCACAAAACTCTTTAGAGAAAGGGCTTCCTCCCGAATGACGCTGCTAAAAGATTAAATTTCAAAAAAAAGAAAAATCCAAAAGGGAGTAAAATTATACAAAACCAGTATCAGGTTTCGAATAAAAGTCAATGTCAACAGCAATTTTTTGCCTTCAGTGCTTGTTTCTGGACCGGGTAAAGATCGACGACGCATGTTATTCAAGAAGCGTAACCAATGCTGAACGCGGCAGCCATAACGATACGACAATATCTACGATTATAATATAAAAAAACCTCAAGAAACAACAACAATAACTCTCACAGAGATCATAAAATCCATAGCGACAGCAAGCACAATAACTAATTACAATATTATCATCATCATCATCAACGTATGAACTTTAGGCAAAATGATAATAGTAAAAATCATAATTGGTTAAGAAATGACTGATGAATGATTTTTAAAATTTTATTAAAAATTTCGTAATATTAAAAAAATTTTTTTTTTATTCGTTACTAATTCAAAGAAAAAGGTGGTATTTTGGCATTTTGCAAAAAAATAATTTTTTGAAAATCTTTTCAACTTTAGCCAAAAAGATTTTAGCTGGAGAATGAAGATATTCGTATAAACAAGATATTATTTTTTTATTAAAAAAAACAAAAATATAAAATATTAATGGGTTTTTGCTAGAATAAAAACGAACGCATCTGGTTGCATGTTTAATAGGTTAAAGTTCGTTGCTTAAGTCTTTCGTTTTTTTAGAAATACTTAATTAAGTATTCAGTTTATTGATGAGAGCAATAATGATTGTTTAATTTTTTGCCTTAAAAATTTGTTTTGTCTTAAAAATTTGTTAAAGCAATAAACCTTTTCCGGTTTTTGGAAATTATAGCCTTAAATTATGACTTCAAACAAGCGCCTCACGCCGCACTCTAACAAACCTACCTACGTTATTTTTTTGTAAAAATAAAACACAAACACCACAAGGTTGGTAAAACATATATTTTCTGCTTTCCTTTTTGTAGAACATTTTTATATAATAGCAATAACAAGTAGTTAGTATTAGTAGCTCAGTAGTTAGTTAATTGTTTGCATGACTGATGTTTTATGAAGTAGTCAAAAACGAACCGAAATCTTTGTTCACAAATCACAAACAACAATACTGCACAAGCGCAACACTTGACAAAAAGCACAAACGTTCCAACAACATTCAACAGAAAAAAAGAACTAATAAAGTACGTAGAATACACAAAATACGCAACACTCACTTCAGCAGCTCTAGCACTGAAACCTTTTCCACATCTTCTCTCTTTCAGCAGCGTACAGCGACTGCAGTCACTCCAAACAGCGCCAGCAACACCAACACCGCAATATCGCGTCGTCCGGTACTCAGTGTACGTCGTCGCTTAATCAACTCAGCGGCAGCTCTGCCCGCCAGCACGCCACAGACGCCACTAACTGGAATTTACAACAACAATAACAGCAACGACTTAACGACAACGCAGTTACCAGCAGCGACCTCTAAATTGAACAGCAACCATAACAACAACAACACCAACGGCGGCGCTTCTCTTCGTAGTAGGCCAAGAAACAGCTCGTCCTCAAAGACAAAAACGAAGACAAAGACGACACGGACAACAACAACAACAACAACTGCGAATGCGAATTCGACAAAAACAAACTTAAACTACGTTAAAAATCACAAGAGTTATCAACAAGGTCTTGCTCCTCTTGATGGAAAATATCAAGCGAAATCTACTACAGGTCTTGACGTTTCGTCTTCGTATTCACCAACAGCGGCTGACGATATTCTTAATCAGCAGCAACAACAACCACCACAAAAACAACAACAATCAAAACAAAATAAATATCCTTCTGCAGCGTTACGTCGCAAATTTCAGCAACGACGTGTCACAATAACAACAACAGCGTCCAGTTTGGCAACGGATGATGAAAGCGGTAAGTGGCATTCAAAAGTAAAGCGAAACAAAACAAAACAAAAGAAAAACAAAAATTTATTCATATCATCATCATGTTGTTAAAAATGCGTTATGCAACATACGGCAGGAGCCATTTTCATGCTTATCAACATATTCGAATCGAAAATATGTATCTATACATGCGGCGTTTGTTATTTATTATTTTTGTTGCTAAGCCTTTGGTTGCTAATGGTTGCCCAACATTTCTGTGGGTCTTTTGTCGTTTGGTTTTGCTTGTCAACATTTGCTTATAAATATAATATCAAAGTATATACAATATGTATTGTATACAATGTATATTGTATATTCCTTGATAATATAATTTTGAGAAATGAAATTTAAAATATAATATATTTTAATATAGATAAAAAATAAAATAAAATATAAAATATATGTATAGATAAAATATAAATATTTTTATTTTAATGGAAACTTCTTAAAGTTAAAAATTTGTATATATTTTAAAGCTACCGAGCGTACACCGAACCCATTATTCAAACGTCGCTATGGTCATACACTGGAATCATCACGTTTTGGCTTGCCGCCCTCGACAACGACAGCAGCTCTATTACCGCACGACTCACTGACAACGACCATCTTTGTAGACGGTTTGGACAACGATGAAGACCAAGTGGCGAAGTCGAGTATTCATGCGAGTCTCTTCAATCGAATACCGATCGATGAAGGCGATGAAGACAACGATGCCGATGCTGATGTCGACATCGATGCTGATATTGACACTGATGCGGATGCTGAAACGAATGTTGAATCTGTGCGTAATGTCGATGTTGCTGAACTCGATAAAGAAATGTTGCTAAGTGCCATAGAAAAAACTACAACAAAACCTATAACAACACCCACAACAACCGCAGCAACAACAACCATAACAACAACACTGCCAGGTCAAACGATTGTTGAGTTTTTGGAAGCGATTACCAGACGCATTGATAGAGGTAATGGCGGCAACGGCGGCAATAACATTCAATCGCCATGGTCTGCTTGTAAGTAATCTACAGCCGGAAACGGAAATTCCGAAAATTCGGAAATTGTAAAATATAATGAATACGAGTACAAACTTTAAAATTTCCGGCACAGCGAAAGTAAACACCACCAGACGACGAAGGCCACAAAAGGTCACACCCCTACCAGAGTTGCAGCAGCATGTCGCCGCCCCCGCGGCCACCAGAGGCGGCAGCACATTCATTAACCGTCGTCGGCCGCACAAAGTGGCTGAACCCGCCTACAATAATCAACGATCTGCGGGCCAGCTTTCGACGCAGAAGAAGCCGGCCGGCAAGAAGTCGGACGCACCGGCGGCGCGCACATACCGACCGAATTTCGACTATGATTATTACGATGATGAAGATGTGCGCGTTGTGGGCCATCCCAGCCAACAACAAGTCAGTATAATTTCTTCATACCGTCGCTAATTTGGAACACAAATTTTGATTGTAATTGCTCTTCTTCTTCCCCTTCTCTTGATTCGCTTTATATGCTTGCATTTATTTCACCCTTCGGCCAGCTTAAGGTGGTGCTTCATGGGCGCGGCATTATCGAGTGCCTGGACCAGGGCAACTTTCCGCATCCGCTGTCGTGTCGTAAATTCATTTCCTGCGCCAAGTTCGAGACGGGCGGCGTTGTCGGCTGGGAGTACACATGCCCCAAGGGTTTGAGTTACGATCCGGTGGGCGGCATGTGCAATTGGGCCGCAGGTTTGGGTTGCAAGGAGCAGTAATACACAG
Organism: Conops quadrifasciatus; assembly: GCA_949752815.1. NCBI lineage: Eukaryota > Metazoa > Arthropoda > Insecta > Diptera > Conopidae > Conops > Conops quadrifasciatus. The sequence continues at coordinate 30,625,675 of OX457081.1, read as the reverse complement.
CGACAGCCGCACCACGTGACGTCAGTAAGAAACTGAGTTAAAATGTCAATGCCAACGCGTTCTTTCTGATTTCTTTAGTATTCGTACTTAAGCGCTTGTTTGGTACCATCCCGTTGTGTGTATATTTTTCGGACTGATTTATTTTGATCGCTTTCATTTCGGGCCACCCTCGTATCGCATTTACATAAGCCACAAATTGTCGTAAATTTTTTAATAATTCGGAAAATTCGGAAAATTTCTTGTGTTACTAGTAATTACGAAACGACTTTTTTAGCAATAGTAATAAGACTTAGTTTAGGCGCTAATGTTTATAATTTTATAATAATGTATTTTTCCTTAAATTTAGCTGGATTTTCATTGAAGAACTATGTAAATTATTTGCTTTAAGAGACATAAATAAACCTATTCTTTAACATTCTTTGTTTTATAGTAGATAGATGGTAGGAGTATAGAGTACAGGGTGCTTTTCGTTTTTGAAAAAGGGGTCTACATGATGCCAATTTAGCTCTTTACAAAACCTTCACTTCATCATGTTCTTGTTAAATTTAATTAAATTTAATTGCTTTCAGAGTGAAAAATAATTGCAGGTTTTAGATCCGCTTTTTTAAAAAAAGATTTTCGACAATAATTAAATTATTTTTCTTAATCGTAAATGCTGTTATGAATTCTCCATGAAAGCTTAAAAGCCAGAAGGTTTAATGTGCTAAGGTTTTTTGTATAAAATTGAGAATTATATTCCATGATTAGCGTTTATTTTCTCGAACATTCTTTGATTAACACGCTTATTCACAAGCTCACCGAGTCACTCGTCTCGTCCAGTCATGTTCGCCTCTGAAAAGTCACTTTTTGGCAGAATTCGTAGTCACAAGCTCATTTGTTCTAAAGGTGACTTGTGTTCTTTTACGCTCACATCAGTTCCAATGTGCTAAGAGGTTTGTGTACCAGATAAAATTTTCAGTGCTAGCATATAAAAACTGCAGTGGCACGACTAAGTGACCTTAAGGTGACTAAAAGCTATTCACAAGTACGACAGCAGACATCAAAATGTCCATTTTTAACGACAGCAATTTAGGTGTAAAAAAAGACGGTAACTTTTATAGAAAATTGTCCTTTTGCTTTAACGATGGAAAAAATGTTCTTCCATCCAATAAAGATATTTTGCTTGTCACATGCTCATTTTAACACATCCTCTGCGGAACGTCGTTTCTATATAGGTACATGTTCATGTTTCTATATAATTATGGTTACATTATGGTTATAAATATCAAGAGTAAATTTTCAAATTTTTAAAAAAAGCTTTTTTAAATAGAAAGAGAAAGGCCAAATTAATTTAAAATTTTTTGATTATTATGATTTATTATGATAATTTTGATTTTGATTTGAATAAATAAATAAATAAATAATTCCAAAGAAATATTGTATATTCGTTGGTAATTCTTTAATTGCAAAAATGTTGATAAACCCGTAGGTACAATATAATGTTGCGAAGCAGCATGTTGCTGTAATTATGTTCTTTGTTTTAACCGTTAATGTTGATAAACCCGTAGGTACAATATAATGTTGCGAAGCAGCATGTTGCTGTAATTATGTTCTTTGTTTTAAATTTTAAACTTTAAAAACTTACTGACTATTTTATTATTCTATTAGAAGAAAAAAGGACTTGAATAATGCTCCGCATTTGTTAAAGGCCGCTATATTTTTTTTTAATCTTAACTTATTTTAATCTTTCTAGCATTAATTCCTTAATATTTCCTCTAAAAAATCATATATATTCTCTTATTAAAAATTCTCATTATTCTTACATTTCTTTTAAAAAAGGATTATATCCTTGTTTTCTTATTTAGGACCTGTTTTTCTTTTAAATTTTATTGGTTTTAGTCTTTCTTATAGTTCTTAATTGTTCTTCAAAATAAAAGCTCTGTTAATATTTTATTCAAATGCAAGATATTTTTTATTTGGAAACTAATATTAAGCTAAATAATGATGAATTTTAATACATTGCGGGAAATTTTTATGATCACGTATCCATAGCCTGCTCGTACACAATTTTCCATTCAGTTGGTCCTCAATGTTTGGTCCTTACATGAATTTCCTTTTTTCTGCCAACGATTTCTGCGCAGTCTTGCTGTTCTTGTACCATGATGGCTCATTGGCGCGCGGAGAAGATGAAGAAGCCGAACGAGACGACCACTGTGCAGACGTTTTTCCATACGGACTCTGTGGGTTCACCTGCAGCATGAAATCACCCTCTAGCCTTCGGTCCGCATCGATGCCCATGTAGGCGCGTTTGCTGCTGCTATCGCGCCTATTGTACTCCTTCATTGAGGTGGCAGCGTCGGCGGGGAAGTTGCGCTCCTTGCCGGGTATGACCGTTTCCGCGTAGTAGCGGGTGGCTCGCATGGCAGCCTCCATCAGATTCTCGGCGCCGGGAACAGCCACCGACGGGCCATTGGGATAGAAATCGGCATCACCGACACGTGCCGAGGTACCCAAGCCGTAGGCGGAGGTGTGAATAGCGTCCACAAAGTCGGCATCGCCACGCGTTAATGAGGTCAAAGTGTTCGGACTCTCCACGTAGATTTTGGCCGGATCCAGAGCGGTGATGCGGCGTAGTCGGTGGCCGGTTTGGCGGTTGAATTCACGGCCAGCAACACCGGCCACATGGGCGGCGATACCTTGAGCAACGAAATGTATGATTTCTGGTGGCACATCAGCATCCTTAGTCAGCTGGACGAGCATCTTGGCGATCATCATGCCCGTGCGATCCACATCGAGCAAGAACATGCGCTCGAAGGATTTTAGAGTGGCGCCCAAATCCATAATCTGAGATGAAATAAGGATACATAATATGATATTATACGATAGTAATACTCGTAAAGAGCAGACATTAATGGATACTTAATGGTACACTGAGGGCCCCATTACTTACCACTAAATCACCCCGGCTTTTGCGTTCACTACTTTCTTCACTGGAGGAGGAAGAGGAGGAGGAGGAGGAGGAGGACGACGTGGAAGAGCTATCCTTACTACTGTCACTCTCTTCACTCTCGCTGCTCTCGTCCGGTCGCTTGCCATGGTATCGCATCTGGTAGGCCTCTACTAACTTCTTCGTAGCTTTGGCGACCGTTTTGTGATTCGAGGGCATGCCAGTCATGAAAATGGTCACCTCTTCATCGCCGAAAGTCGGTTGCTTCTTGGCTGCCTGCACGAAGTGTTCCAGTGTCGTCGATTCGTTATGTCCATTCGGCTTCATGATGTAGACGGGAATTTCGTGGGCACTTGGGACATATTGAGGTTCCATTTCATAGTTAATGTGGACAAGGTGATCTGAAAAGAAGAAGAAGAAGAACTGGTTGTGAATTTTTGCTCACAAGATTTCTCGAAAATTGGTTTAGTCTACGTTTACTTACACAACTTATTGATCAATTCGGCTCCTTCAATATTCGACATACTTTCCAGTTCCTTGAATGTGATCTGACTCGGCGATGGCATCGATTCCAGCTCAGAGCTCGAAAGCCATTGCGAAGGCTTCATTTGATCGTTCATCGAATTGCTGCGATGGAAATTCTCTTTCGGTGACCGCTGATGCGTTGGTATGGCATACACAGGGGCCAGCAGCAGGCAGGCCGCAAGGCAGATGACTTCCAATTGATTCATAACGTCTGAACACTAAACGGAACACTAAACGGAACACTCAACTGATCACTCAACTGATCACTCAACTGATGTGTACACTGTATAGAACACTATGGTCATTCTGAAAACAGCAAAGGGTTTTTATAATTAAAAAAATGCTGATTTGCATGCTGATTTGCATGCGTTTTCAACTGTAAAAAAAAGCTTAGTAAAAAAAATTTCCGAAATGGAAAAAAAATCTTTTTTCTTTTTTTTTTTCTTTTTTTTATTTCTGATTGTATTTCTTTTTCTTCTTCTTCCCTTTGTCAGATCTCAGCATGCTCCGTTTCTGGTTACATTTCCTGGCTCGATTGCGACAATTGTTAATTCAGCTTAAAATATTGAAAAAAATAATTTCTCGCTGCGTGTAATTCGAGTGGAATTATTGACTGTCGAGCAGAAAAAAAAGTATTGCCCAATGTTAAAACCTTTGCCAAAAGTGTGTCAAGATATTTCGAGAGCAACAAAAACTGTTTTGTAATAATTTATAATGATTCTTTTGCCTTTGAATGATCTCTGAATTATCTAAGCGTTTACATTCGAATTGAAGTCTATTTAAAATTTTTCCATAAGACCAAAAACTGTTTTGTAATAATTTATAAAGGCTCTTTTGCCTTTGAGTTATTTCTGAATTATCTAAGCGTTTACATTTGAATTGAAGTTTATTTAAAATTTTTCCATAAGACCAAAAACTGTTGTATAATAATTTATAATGATTCTTTTGCCTTTGAGTTATTTCTGAATTATCTAAGCGTTTACATTTCAACTTAAGTCTATTTAAAAATGTTCCATAAGACCAAAAACTGTTTTGTAATAATTTATAATGATTATTTTGCCTTTGAATTAGTTAAAATTTTAAATAAAATTTTAAAATTTAAAATTTTTCCATAAAAAACAAAGCCTGTGTTGTTGTAAGTTATAATAACTTTTTTGCTTTTAAACTACCTTTTAAGAGATTAAATTTGAATTGACGTATGTATATTTCCTTCTATAAAACAAAAAAAAAATTTTTTCATAAAACCAAAAACTTTTTTGTAATAATTTATAAAGGTTCTTTTGCCTTTGAATTATCTCTGAATTATCTAGGCGTTTATAATTTTTCTATAGTTTCTATAATACTCCAACACATTAAATTTATTTTTGAAAATCGATATTTTCTGAAGTTTTTGAAACGCTTCCGTCGACGATTATTCGATTATTATAACGTTTTCAGGAAGGTAAAGTATTCAGGAAGGAAAAACGGTCATTTTATGGAATTTAAAAAGGATGCGTAAGGTGACAGTCCTTGTTAGGCAGGTTGTTTTGGCAACTGTTTTTTATTATTCTTTTCTTTATTTTTGAAATAAAATACTGTAAGAGATCAAGAAACTTGCTGGATTTAAGTTTAAAGATTTTTCTCCTTAAATATTATAATTTCAATTAAATTTATTGTCCTTTAGAGGTAGACGCTCTAGCCGTTTTGCACCTAACCCACAGGACTTAAGAAAAAAAAATTATAGATGAAAGTTAAGAAAACGATTAATGAGCATAAGAAATTAATGAAACAGAATTGAAGATAAATTAAGAAAGATTTATTCTTTCTTTTATTAATTTTTTTACTAAAAAAATGGTATTAATTAAAAATTTTATTTATTATTTAAGTTACATAAAATTAAATTCATTTTTTCAAGATAAATCAAAGAGTTGATTATTTTGACGCTAAATAAAATATCGTTTTGTTAATTTTAACAAAGGATAATTCAGTTACGCTCAATTGAATTTAAATTTGTGTGCAACGAATTATTTAATTTTTTCATTATTATGTTATATTTTGTACGATCTAATACTAATATCACATTTACAATATTTCAAAAAATTCGCATGGAAACTAAAATTTTAGAAGGCGACATATGTATATATATTTCGTTTCAAGATATTTAAGGGTTTGCATTTTAACAAATTAAAAAATATTGTCATTCCACAAAATGACTGATGCAATATTCTTATACTCTTGAGACATTAGATTTTTTTAAGTTTGTGAAATGTTAGGAAATGCTGTTTTTAAGACTACAAATGATATAGACCACTATCAAAATTGAAAGAATGAGAAAATGTAGAATGAGACGAATGACTTAGACCAATAAACAATGAATTTTGATTAAGAAATAAGTTAAAAGGAAAATATTAGAATTTCATTAGAATAAAATTTTAATGAAATAATTAATTTACACTTATTAATTATTTTTCAAAATTGATTTGAGCTAAAAACCGTTGACTGACGTAAAAACAATGTCACTTTAACGATTTAATTTTTACATAACACATTAAATAATTTTTGTGGGTTTCTTGACTTAATACACTTTTGTGCCCATATAATTATGGGCACATATGTATATTTAGGCCACTTCGAATTTTCCCCTGGTGTTACTATTATTTTTAACTTTGATCCTTTTGCTCTTTAAAGCTCAAATTTGGAGCCAAGTAACCCTCTTTAAAAAATGGAAATCCATAAAAAACAGTCGTTGTTCTAAACCTTAATAGGTGGATACGTAAGTATTTTCATAAATGTTTAGTTACTTAAAAGATAAAATGCGGATTACTAATTTTTCAATTTTCTACAATTTATATATAAACCATAAAATGGTAGGTAAAGAAATGCAAGTTATTGACGATAAAGCCATCAAATTCGATGCCCATTTTTTCTGTTTGAACTAATTCCTTTTCAGCAGAACCTAAAATTATGGTACCATAAATTACAGGCTTTATATTTTGTATGGCCGTGCCGATGTTGTGTTATCGATCTCGATTCGATCTCGACACTATCTTAGCGATTATTTATGATTTTTGTGAAAGTAAAAACACTTTTCTAAAAAGAAAAATTTGTTTTAATTTTAAAGCAATTAAAAATTAGTGATATTCAAAAATATTGATATGATATTCAAAAAAATATTCATAAAGAGTTTTTGAGCTTAAATTTCATATAAAAATTGGCCTGTAATCGCGTAAGAAAGGAAAAATACGAAAATTTTGAAGAGAAAACGGGTAGAAAAAATTTTTTCAAATCATAGTTCTTGTATATTTTTCGTGAAGCACAAAATTGTTATTTATAACACTCCAATTATTTATAATTTATATTATAATTTATTATAATAAGTTATTATTTATATTTAATTCGCCATATTTAATTACTTATTAAAGTTTCAACAATACTTAAAATGTAGAATTATTATACAACATATACGAGTACATATATACAATACACAATACGTCGTAAAATATGAAAAATTAGCGTTCTATTTTCGAGAAAAGTCACCGAACTCAATTTTTTAAAATTGCAATTTGCATTGACCGTATTCAAGGGACCATGGAAAAACTGTTGTTGGAAAATTTTTCGTTTATCAGCACAAAAGAGTTTTGAGGTAAGAATTGGAAATTGCAAGAAAACTATGAAATTGGTTAAATGCTGACTCAAGTATGGAGCTTTAAAACTAACAAGTAAGAACAATAACTTCGGCCTGGACGAAGCTCAAATGCCCTACAGCAGCATTTATGGGCATGGGCATGTTACGCCCATTTTCATTTCACTAACTAGCTATGTACATATGTATATAATGTGATATGTTAAGGATGTGTTGTGATTATAACATTGCCTTTCTCAGTAAACACATACTTATACGGTATAGTATACATATTATTGGGCGGTTCACGTTCATATTTCCAGAAAGGACTTTCACCAACTCGGTGTACTCGGCAATGAAAGTTGAGCTTTATATCTAGACTACAAACTGAGAAACTAAGCTCTAAAGCGAATAAACTTATATGTATTTACTAAAAAAATAAGGCGTATTCCTAATCCGATTTTCCCATTTTCCATCCCAAAGAGGGTTTTATGACAGAGAATATATGTGCTGAATTTTATGACGATACTTACACCGGTACCGGGCTCTTCTGTAATCGCGAATTCTTTTCCCAGTGAGCAGACCACGCCCATTTTCTTAGAGGTGTCTTTCTTTACCTGAGACGATCATTACGGGAGTATAATTTTAGCTTTTGATCTGTCCTAATAGCGTAGAAATGTTGTACTAGCTCTGAAAACCATTGATTTTGTATTTACTATTAGAAGTAGGCGTGGCACTGTTTCGATTTATCTCAATTTCAATACCAAACAGCCTATGATGACAGAGTTTTTTATGGCAAATTTCATGACCTCTTTGCGTTTTCTCTTAATCGTGATTTACACTGACAGACAGGGCTACGTCGGTTTGGAAGATATTATGAGCTTTTAAAATATATATACTTTTCTATACCTGCCACGCCTCCTTTAATGTGTTACAAACGGCAGAACAAAGTGCATACAGCTTAACCCTTCGGGTGTAGGGTATAAAAACGCTTCATCGCAAAAATTAAAAGACGTTATTTTTTCTTTCTTTTTTTTGGAGGGTTTTTTGCAAATTGATTGGACAGCATATTTTCCGAACGTTTTTGGCTTATAAAATCAACCCGAACTCAGAACGAAAGACAGTTTGTTTGAAATTCCAGCTAACAAGTGTGTGTCTATCATCAACTATCAACATCTTGACGTCATAATGAGTCCGCTCCAAAAGTTTATCCTCGTTGCTGGGTTGGCCGCAGTAGTTTACGGCACACCAACACCTAAGGATTGGTCTTCCGGAGGAAACTTGAAGCCCACCAGTTGGCTCTCTCCGTCGAAGTTGGAATCGCTAAAGTCAGCGGATGAGCTCACCTTACAGCAGCTGGAAAAAATGCCCATTAAGAAGGCTTCCGAAATGATGCAACATTTGTGTAAGTATGATAGGAATAATAGGATACCCAAAAAAAAAGCTCGACTTTATTTTGAATAATAATAATCATTATCTTTTCGTCCGTCTAGATCATTTGTCGCAGATTGAGAATCAAATTCAACCAGAATTTGTCCCTAGTGCCAGTAGCATACCCGCCTACATCGTTAAGCCCGATGGCAGCAATGACTCCGTCCCTCTCAGTCAGCTGGTAGACAAAGTCAAGAAGGATCCGAATTTCGGCGATGATGAGGTTACCATATTCATTACGGGTCTGCCATCACATATCAAAGCCGTCTCAAAGGCCACCAAGAAAATTGTTCAAGCTTATGACAAACGCTACAATGGTCCAAACAATCCGAGCTGGAACAAGAGCAAAAACAACAAGAACAGTGAGCAGGATTCCAGTTCAAGTGAAGAATCCAGTTCCAGCGAAAACGAGGATGATAATCGTGGCGATCTTGTGGTAAGTTTTTCAAAGCTTTAAGTAATTCGTATTACGTCTTTTTTTTTTATTCATTGTTTCACATTACGTAGGTAATCGATTTAGGTTCCAGCCTGACCACACTCAAACGCTTAGCCATGCTGGATGTAAAGAAAACTGGCGATATGATTGGCAAGGAACTCGCTGGTTTGACCGAAAAAGCCGATGTACCAGAGGATGTAATGCACATTGTCGCCCAGGGCATAGCAGCTCATGTGGCCGGTGCTGCCGCTCGCCAGTACACACGTTCGACGGGACAAAAATTGCACCGCATCACCGCTTTGGACCCCTCGAAAATGTTCGCCAAGAATCCGAGCGCGTTGAATGGTTTGGCTCGTGGTGATGCTAAGTTCGTGGATGCTATACACACCTCAGTCTATGGTATGGGTACACATGAGCGCGTTGGTGACATCGACTTCTATCCAAATGGCCCCTCAGCTGCAGTACCAGGTGCTGATAATCTTGTAGAGGCTACCATGCGAGCCACTTTATACTTTGCTGAGACGGTCACTCCTGGAAAGGAGCGCAACTTCCCTGCCGTTCCTGCTCGATCACTCGCAGAATATAGGAACAATAATGGCTACGGAAAACGCGGCTATATGGGTATTGATGCCGACTGTGATCTGGAAGGTGACTATATGTTGGAGGTAAACTCAGAGGCACCATTCGGAAGGAGAGCTCCAGCTCGCATTCAGAATACACATGGCCAACACCAAGGAAAAAATTCAATGAAAAATGCTAAAATCTAATGGCTTGGGCATTACGCTTTATCGGATCATTTCCTGTACTGATTTTTTAAAAATTCCTATGTTTTCCAAATACGTATGTCGATTACAAACATTGCTTTATAATTCCATAACGGCCTAAAATAAAAAATAAACGGAGCTACTTCCAAAATTTTGCCTTTATTTTTATTGAGTTAATGAGAATTGGTAACAACAATACAGAAAATTCTATTCTTACATCTACAATATTGTTAAATTTTATTTTAAAAGTAATCCTAATATCTAAGAACAGGCTATGGACTCTGCGCCTTTTCATTTTAGGAATTTTAATTTCTCTAATTAGTCTCAAGCCTTAAATAACACGTTTGCTGATATTTGTATAACCGATTCCCACACAAGTTAAGCTAACTTTTTGAGCACCTTGTGAAGAATCTTCTTCGTCCTCCAGTTGTGGATTCTCCAGTTTAAAAGTGATTGAAAAGAAATCACGTAAATGCTGCAGGAAATTAACAGTATACGTTGACAGCGGACCTGATATTATAAATAAAATTTAATAATGATGTCGTGAAAGGGTTTACGCCGCAACTTGCCGGTTAAAAATTTGGAAACATTTTTCTGTCCCAGCGCTAGAAATAATGCCACTAGCCATTGATAAGAAGAGTCGCAACAGCCACCACGATAGATTTCATCCAGAAGTTTCATGGCAGCAGCACGACCTAAATCCTCCGGCACAAAGGCTTCCTTATCCTGCAAAGGTCACAAAAGAAAAAAAAAAAATAACTTGACCTACTCACATTATTGAAAATAATTGATTATTACTTACCAGTTTTTTATTATCACAGACTGCTTCTGCTGAAAATGTTACACCTTCCGTTGTTTCTGCCACCATACAGATTCCGTAACCTGGTGAATTTCCAGATATTTTTCCACTATTCTGATCCGTATATATGTAAACATCAGGTACAAAATTCAGCATAACTCCCTTTGCCGCCTCTACAGTGCGATTGGCTAACGCGGATGAAACCTTACAGGCGTAGACCATGCCACGTATTCGTTTCACCATGCCTTGCTGTGTACACTGCAAGGCGCGCAGATTTTTTCGCAGGGGACATTTGAAAACTACTTCGCCTCCACCGAGAGGCATAACACCACGCTTCACTACTTTTAGCTCAAGCCCTTCGTCGACCAAAAGGAAACGCTTGAGCACCGATAACGCCGAGTACTTTATGTAATCTACTGATGGCGACTCATTGCTATTGGTGACTCCACGTAGTGTAACATTTAGTGAATTCTTACAGAAAGGTCCCAGTGCGATTAAAGCATCCAAGTAATATCCAATTCCCTTTTGCAGGCAGCAATCGTGATGATGTTGACCACCATGCAGCAATCCAGGACGAAAAAGCACCGAAGTACCAGATGGGTTAAGTTCTATTTTGGTGCCATTCGTTATTTTGTCCAACAGGCGTATTAAACCGATTTCAAATTCACGCAGTCCTGGACCGTCAGCATCATCCGAACGTATATTTCCGATCTTTACAGGTTTTCCGCTGAGGCATGATAATATCAGACGCTGTTTGAAGAAGTTACAGCCGCGATATACCAAACAATTTCCTTCTTGTCCAATTGGGGGCATTTTCTTAAGTTTTTAATATTTATTTTTATTGTATTTTGAACAGACTGCTGAAGAAACCGCCTCCACGTGCTTTTCGTAAACAACAATAAACGCATACAATAAAAAAGATTTGCGCTGACAGTTGTCGATGACAGGCTGATGATGGCCTTAATTTATTTACGTTCCTTTCACACTCCGAAAATATTTTATTATTGAAGATTTTATAATCAAAATTCATAAACATGTGAGTTTTTCCCCAAAATGTTAAATACAATCTATATAAACAGATTTCAGTAAGACTATTTTTATTTCCTTATTCCTAGTTTAAACTTTTGTTTTTTATAAGCGTAAGTAAATTTTTATCTCTTATTTCTTTATTTAGTTTTCTTTAAAAGAAATTCTTGTTGGAAAGAATAATCGTAGTTTTCAAATCATCGCAAGTTTTTAATTTTTATTTCCATTTCAACAGTTGAGTATTTGTTTAATTAAAGTTTTAACAAATATTTCTAGGGTTGACTTGTTCTCTATCTTCGTTAGAATAAAAATTTATAATTAATTAATTATTATATTTATAATTTGTAAACAATATAATTTAAGGCAGTTACCAATATTTGTAGAAATACATATTACATCATGCAGCCCACAAAATGTCAATATTAAGTTTTCATACATTCTGATTCACCCTGTTTCAAACAGTTGAAAACTATTCAGACGGAATTTCGGAGTTAAGGATTTGTGGTTATTTGCAGTTATCTCTGATATAAACTTGCCCGAAGTAGTCAAATATATAATATATATTAGGATTGTATTAGCATGTATAATGCTCAAAATGCGGATGAGATGGTCGAGTGCCCCTATAATAAGGCACATCGTATGTTGCGAAAGCGTTTACAATCGCACTTGCTCAAGTGTCGTCTAAGTTATCCAGATGTTGAGCTGCAGAAGTGTCCCTTTAATCAGACTCATCTGGTTCCTGAACCCGAGTTTGTGGTATGTTATGTAAAAAAAGAAACTAATGGATTACAATAAAAAGTCTCACCTTTTCGCATTTAGCACCATGTTACTAACTGTTCAGATCGAAAACTCATCACACAGTATAAATACGACGGTCCTGCTCCAGACAAGGAGGAAGAGCGAATTAAGCATGAACCAATTGCTTGTGATGAAAATTGGGATGATACGGAAGCGGAGGACTATGATCCCAAGAAATATGTAGAACAGGCCAAAGTTCTGCGTAAGATAGATGGCGGTCAGCCAGCCGAACGTAAAGCCCTTGTCAAACAAGAAAGAAAACGTTTGGGTGATTACGACTCCGAGGATGAGGAAGAAGACAAAGCAAAAATGAAAAAGTACGATGTAGATCGACCACATTCGTCAGATGAGGAGAAAGATTACATTCTTACTGCACAGAGGCCAATAACACCGCCTCCTCCACGGAATATGTCCTGGATTAAAAACGATAGGAATACATATAAAGGCAATCCTGCAAAGAGAAATCAAATGCCAGACCGCCCTCGACCCCGTAGTCCAAATGCGAAACCAATTTTCAAAAATCGCGTGGAACAAGCCCCATCCAGACAAACTGCAAATAAAAACCATCGAGAAACTGCATATGCCATAGATGATGATCCATATTATAATGGTAATGAATGCAGCGACGGAGTTGCCAGTGGTTCCAGGATCTTTGAGACGTCAGGCCGAGGAGCACACCGCGGAGGGGCTAGTTCGAGCACTGGAGAAAGATGTCTTCAAAAACCTTTCTATCAGTTCTAAGGATTTTAATTTTAAACATACATAAGTTATAAGTTAATTGTTAAATATCCAAGTTTAACCTGCTAACCTTATTTGTGTGCTACGTCAAAGAACTGACTTAAAAAATATTTTAATACACGAAAATATTAGCATTGTTCTTAAAAAATGTGTGGCATTTGATTGTATTTGATTGCAATATAGTTTTTAAAAAGTCTCAAAATATTGCTCACTGAGGTTTTGCAATTATTTTCCACGGTGTCTTCAGTTTGCTTACCACAATTACAAGGCTGTCTACAGCAGACAGCACAACACAACTTAGTTGCGAAACATACATACATCGTTTTACCTTAATTAAAAAATAGTAATTATAAGTTCTGCAAAACATTTTATTGTTATAGAAAACAAAAATCTGAAGATTCTTATCAGCTCTACAAAATCTACCTGAAGAGGTATTTCTTAAACCAAATTTTTATTTTATAGCTTCAAAATTAAATCAAATGAATCTGGAGACACCACTCTCTCCGCGGGTGATTGATTTACATGAGGTAATTAATATGAACTTAAAAGGAAAACTATAAAACTGCTTCATATTTATTCAATGTTCAGTATTTAATCAAATCAATCTATGCATAATGCAAGTCTGATTATCAAAATACTATGTCCTCCGATTTTTTTCATATCCTATCTTTTTACTTCATTAAGGCTTGCAAGCGTTTACGCTCTGCCACCCGAAATGCATTGCGTTGAGAAGGCGTCATTCCGACAGGCATTCTAAGAACGGGCGCGTTTTCCACGTAAGCGGTGGGATTGTAAGAGGGAACATCGGGGTCATTTTCCCAGTTCTCGTTGGCCATCGATTCTACATCATTACTAAAACTCTCCTGTTGATATATAGAGTCATTGCTGTCAAAAAAAGAATTGCTTGCCGTAGTTGATAACCCTCGAATAGGTTCTTCGCGATGTCTGAAGTTCTCAAAAGTTTTACGTTCCGGACAAATACTGACGTGCCACTATGAAATTTACATCAAAATTATTTTGTTTGTTCCAAAGTAAAACTCTTGTACATACCTCCAATTCTTGCTGATTTATACGGTGTGTTACGTTGAAAGGACAAGTAACAACCTCCGCATGCGGGTAGTTTTTGCGACAGCGCACCAAATGGACCTGGAAACGGTGCCGCAATATTCGATGGGACACATCGTAGGGACACTGAACAAGATCGGTTTCCTCACCTACACGTTTCATTCCGGCAAAGAAAAAAAAAAGCTTTCGAAAGAATAATAAAATTCGAAATTTATTGTTAACGGTGCTTGCTTTCTTTGCTATTTTTTCTTCTATGAAATCTCCGATAGCACACTTAAATAGTTATAAATTTATTGATAACGGTGTCTGCTTCCTTTTGCACATTTATAAAATGTCCCCAAGTCCCCAAACTTTTCTGTCTCGTAAACTTCGTACCGATTTTTGCAGTTTTAAAAAAAAGAATACTGGGAACCTCTGGAGGACGAAATAAATAACTGTGTAAATACCTGATATTATATGTTATTATTACCCATTGCAAAATCGGATGACCCATTTACATTTCAAGCACCCCTTTTTTGTTGTCATGGAAGTTGCAGGACGGTATCGACCCCCGGAAGACGAAATAAAAATTTTGGGAATACCTGATGTACTTATTGCAAAATCCAATCACAGCAAAATCATCAGCAAAAATGGCGGGGAATTTAAACACACAATTATTACGAACCAAGGCTGCCATATAATAATATATGATGGTTAATATATGTTTGATCAGTAAAGGCTTAATTTCATAGACTCCGTTAGCGTGCGTATCCGTCAGGAATCTATTACAACTTACGGATAGCGACGGAACAGAAAATTTTCAGGTTTCATAGAATCCGTTCAAGAGTTGGGCAAACACAGGGATACAACTGTTCTCATAATTCTATAGGAATTTTATCTCATATTTAAAGCTAAAATCCTTTGTAGTTATCTGCTTAAATAGAACACTAAAGTTATTTATAATGGGTTTGAGACATTTAACTCATAAACTAGCCTTTTAGAGCGAAATTACTAAGATTTGTAAGCCGAACATTTTGCACCTTAAAAATTACGTTTCTGTTTCATCCCTGATAATTTGCAGTTTTCATTCTTTCTCAAGATAACGATTGTAATAGAATGAACGGATCGACGGATGAAAAAGTAGAAAATTTTTCACTTTCTATCCGTTTACGCATGTGAACGCACGGAGCCTATAAAACTTATCCCATATGTTTACATATATTTCAACTTTTCTTGCGCGAGATTTCTGACGGATACGCCCGCAAACGGAGTCTATGAAACTGAGCCTTAAGGTGTTTTTATTGGCAATAAACTTCAAATGGTGAAAATAATCATAATCGATAGAGAAAGTTATAAGTAATAAGAGGAACTGAACGAACATTAAAAACAACAAGAACAATAATAATTAACATTAATAATAAGTGTTTTGTAAATATGTATGGATCTTAACAAAAAAAATATTAAATTGTGTTGTCATGATTGTAGGATTTGATAACTATTTAGGACTTGAATGTAGGAGCCAACGTCGCAAGATGGAATACTCAAATTGTTGAGTTCATGTAGCATAGTGCAAAGTTACATTATCAAATTTTGATTGACCAGTTTGTTAAATTGTTTATTATGTAGAAATCTATCCATAGCCTGAGAAAATGAGAGAGAGAAAAGGATTTTTCGAATGGTTTTTCATATGAGAACTCTTTTAGAAATATAAATGTCTCTCCTGTCATAATTTAACTATTAAATTCGTTTTTTTACGCGATTTAATTGTGCATCTGGCAGCACTAAATCTGTAAATGTGGAATTCGCTTGAAATTATTTGTCAAAATGAATTCGCCTGTTCGTTTTCTCATTCTTCCTTTTCGGAATATTCGCCATCCAAGATGGTAGGTTAATTTTTTGGTTGGGAATTGCTAAATCTCTTAATTTCGGGAACATCACAAGTATTATTATTGTTCTAATATGATTAATGCTAAATATGGAAGTGATTTACTTTAATAGAAAGGAAATTTTTGAGAAACCTTTGTAAGAAACGAAAATTTTTCAATATGTTTCGGTCGCTAATGTTCGCTCCGTTGGAAATGTTTGAAAAGCCATTAATCTTGTGATGAATTGAAAGTCTTAAAAGTTGTCCTTGAGTAATCTTTGATAATTAAAACTTAATTTATTTGCAGACGAAAGGTACATCAAGTTTTGGTAAACGCCACAATAAAACACACACTTTGTGTCGTCGTTGCGGGCGTTCATCTTATCATATACAGAAGTCTCAATGCTCCCAATGCGGTTACCCATCGGCAAAGTTACGTTCCTGTAAGTAATGGTCACGACTGAAAGCTAAATTTTAAAATATATAGATAGTGTTTGTTTATGTTTATCTTGAGACGTCTGTGACTTTGAGGTCCTTAGCTTCATATTTGACAAATAGCTTCGTGTCCCAAGCACACAGATAAATTAAAATTTTGACTGTAATGATGGTTGTTGGAATTCTGCATTCAATGCCAAATAAAATATTCAAACATTAACGGATCGTGTGCACTGCTTATGAAACTAACAAATAATGGATATTTCTTTTACAGACAACTGGTCAATAAAGGCTAAAAGGAGGAAGACCACAGGTACCGGTCGTATGCGTTTCCTTAAGATTGTGAGAAGGCGATTCCGCAACGGCTTCCGCGAGGGCACCCAAGCCAAACCCAAGAAAAGTACTCAAACGAAATAGATTCATACAATCCTAGCTGTTGAGGAGTACATAAGCTGCTGCGTTATCTATATTGTTTTTGCACTAATTTAATGCTGAGTAAAAGAAAAATTTGAAAACCTAAATAAATTTTTTTAAGAATATCGAAACCTTTCTGGAAAACATAATGGCCTATGGAACTGTATATCTATATATAGGTTATTTTTGTATTTGGAAGTTCTGAAGTGATTTTGATGAATGAGGAAAGCTAGGCTTTAATGTTTTACCACAAGGCGATTTTCTTCCACGGAGCAGCGTGCGGAATCTTCCATAAAATGCTCTCCTGTATACGAAAATGCTTACCGAAAGCACTGTCGGTAAAGCGAATAAAAGCTTAAGTAAGGAAAATATTGTCGCAACTTTGTCTTAAGCGCTTAAAAAAAGCTATGACTGGCCACGCTAAACGGTTGGGGCTATATGAAATATCTTTTTGTTGATGGTAGAACAAGAATTAAGAGGGAGAGACGTATTTTATATTTGCTCTCTCTTGCGAGGGCCAAGATAAATTAATTAATACATAAGATAATCTGCATTTCGGGTGAAATCCCGAATTTTTTTCGCGGAATACTTTAATGAAATCATATAACTTTGCCATCGATTCCTTTAGGCTTGAGCAGCTACAAATTTGGATTATTTTTTACATACATATGTAGCTTTTGTCAAGAAATCCACGAAGTACTTTGGAAATAGACAAGAAATATATTTGCATTCTTATTTGCCGGCAGCAAATATCTGTTCCAATTCAGTCAGAAACTATCTCCATTATATAAAATACAGTATGAGTTGGTGAAAATTAAGTTTAGGAGTATTGGGTAACCCAACGATCTTACTTAGTAACGGCAGCTTAACCATAATAACCTTCCGACTGGAATCAAATCAAATAAAAATTAAGAGTACTGTCATAAATTTTTAACAGTAACTTTTGGGACCAATGAAGTGAAGACAAAATATATGTATGTTTTTATTTATGAATAAAGGCATGTGTTGTAGCGTACTTGTATACATATTACAAAAATCTACATAATTTTAATTTATATAATACTAAAGAAATACCTTTTATGCACATTTAGATGATTAAGTTAAGCATGAGCTAACATAATCAATTATATGAATTTACCTTTAAAATAGCGTATATAACATGATGAATAAGAGTTTATACATATATACAAATACCGAAAAAGAAAAAAGAACAAAAGAAAAAAGCAATACAACCTTAAGACTTACTATTTCATTACGCTAAGAACTATTTTATTCGTATCTGCTTATAAAATAAGATTAAATTAAAAGCAAAATAATTACAGTATAAACTAAACTTAGTAACGACTTGGAAATGTCGCTGCACATAACGTCAACGCCGTTGTTCAAGTTCTTCCGTTGTTGTTTCTGTTGTTATCATTGAAGTCACCGCCGTTTCAATCGTTTTGTGGTTATCGCCAGAGGTAACGCTCGCAGTCGACATTTTATTTGGCACCAAAGTTTTGGCACTGTTTGATATTTCCGATGAGGGACGCTTAAGTATTAAGCTCTTGATATTCTGGAAGGGCGCATCGAATAAGATGGTCAGTACAATGGAAGTGAGGAAAATGGACATAAATTCGTTGGTATCCAGCTGGTGATGAAAAGAATTAAGATAATCAATATTAACTATGTAGCATTAGTTTTTTGTCTATTTAACGATATTTATAATTATTAATATTAAAGTATGTTTTGTATATAAGCTATACTTACGAATATAGAAAGAAAGTTATAATAATGATCTACATGACGTCTGCGGCCCACATTGAAGAAGAAGACTGGAAATTGTGTCAAATAAATGGCATACGACAGTTTTGTGGTCACTTGAAAGCCTCTCCATGAGAAGAAATTGATCAATTTATCTGCAAAAATCAAAGCATAGTATATTATTTTTGAACTTGTGGTTCGTACAACTTAAGATCAGATAAGTTTTTCAAATTATTAATTAAAATTATTAATTTTTCACAGGATTCATGCAAGGCACTCGTGTGTAGTACTTATGTGAAATTTTGGCGCTTACTTGAGTGACCAATATGCGATACAAACACTATCCAGGCAAAGAAAGTGCACCACGCGATCGGTGCAAAGGCAGCATAAATGGCAGCGTGTGTTGAATTATATTGATAACCGACTTTACCCATGGGCGCTGGTACTACCAGAGACAACAAAACACAAACGGTCGCCACAATCCAACCAGCTCGCACTTGTCCATCAGTCAGTTTAATACCGTGGAATTTTCGCAATGCATAACCGAGAAGTATACCCATAATGTAGACGGTAGAACGATATGGAGGGAAAGAGTACATTAAGTCAGCGGTACGGAAGAGACGTTGAATGCTGCAAGAGACAAAACAGGAATGTAAAAAGTTAAGGCCTGTACATATGAATAAGGAGTCGTCAATGACGAGACTGATAAAGGCAGTATATAAAAAGAAAGTTTCGAATTCGCTCTTTTTACTACGAGAAGTTTTACTATAATTAATAAAATAAACATTTTTTTCGTACTTAGTGCCGAAGTAAACGTAATTCGAGAGTTGATTTGCAATCGTTGTATAGTAACGAGCTCCGGTACCAAAAGCAGCTAGGAGCAGAAGGGTGCATAGCCCTTTACGTGGCCATTTCCATAGGCCGAGTATCATTAGTGGAGCCACTGCAAAGAGCTCAGTATCGATACCCAAATGATGAGTGTGAGTGAGACACTAAACATAATAAAAAAACCAGAAAAGTGAAGTTAGAGCGATAGATTAAGTAAATCGAGCAGCAAAGCTTACCATTTCACTGAAACCGAAATAATTATGAATGAAGAGCAGGTTACGCCACCAATGTTTTTTACAAATATCCGCATGATGACCGACCACCAGATTCCATTGTGGACCGGAGCCCCAACGTGGCAGGACATAGGTACAGAAGAGTATCAAAGCAGCTAAAGGTGGTACAATTCTTTAAAGTAATAAACAAAATATGAGCTAAATTTAATAAAATACAGAGATTTTTTAAGTAGTTGCAAGGAGAACAGAAGAAGAAAACTCGGAAAACACTTTATCCACCTGTACCTCTACGTACCTCATTAAGCGGCTTATATATTCATTTCTCAACCTTATGGGTTGGCCTTTTAATAACCGCCCGAACAGCGAATAAGCCGTTAACATGCCACTGAAGAGTAGAAATGGATCGGTGTATAATGAAGCGGCACGTCCTATAACCGTCCAAGAGCGACCCAGACTCTGTCGGTGATTCATTAATATGATTATGCTCTTCATTTGAGCCTGCAACAACTTACCTCTGACATTTCGGTGCGATTATTATAAGGATTAAAAAATATAGCCATTGATTTGTGTGACAATAACAACATGATGGCATTTAGAAAACGTATACCATGGACTGCTTTTATATCATCAGGCGAAGATTTAGTACTGAAAAGCCAAGATAAGTTCTTTCGCAGAGAGAAAGTTATAAACCAAGGATCTAAAAATACAGAGAATAAAAAATTAGAAACTAAATATAAATCTGAAAAAAAAAAATATTGTCTGGTTGAAGAAACAAAACTCACTTGGTTGGTTGGCCTTGCAGTTGCAGTCGTAGATTGTGGATAATATGGTTATTGATATGATGACTACAAAGAAACGCCTATTGCCAGGGCGAGAGGGCAGAAAAAAATAATAAAAAAATAAAAAAAGAAAGATGTAAATGTAATTTCATTGTAGCGTGTCTCGCAACATGCAAACTTACACCGCCCACGTGGTACCACGATCCCATGCCATCCCATTGCTTTGAGCTTGACACATTTTCGGCTCCACACGCACTTGAAAGTCGATGCCCGTCGATGCGGTCACATTGACCAAATACTCGCGGACCGTATACTCGACATCGCTGTAACTGCATGAAGCTGGTACACAGATGCCCCAATTTATTAGTGAATAGCGTGGCACTCGATGGCCGGGCTGCAGAGGAACGTTAAATATGTATGTTTATTGCAATGCAGAATGTTTGATCGTACGTATTATACGTAATAATTAAGTAATAATGATTTATACAAAAAAATAGCTTTTAATTGTCTGAAATTGTCAGTTATGAATTGTCAGAATTTTTAATAGATATATCAAACAATCAATTAACCAATGAAATAATTAATTTATGCATTAATTATTCTTCTACATACGTATTTCGATGTCGTAAAATGTTTAAATGTCGTCAATTTTAATGAATTATTAACTACAAATTGTTGGGCGCATTTAATTGATTATTTAAAGTGGTACAGAAGTAAATGATAATTTTTAGAAAAAGGGATTGATCAAGTTTCAATTAATTAGTAATTATTTGTTTGTTGATTTTTTTCAGCAGCCATTATTTAATAAGGCTTAGGTTACATTTTTAATTTTTTTATTAATAAAGACAATGATGAAAATAATTTAGAAAAAAATTATTCTGTACAAAGAAAAAGAAAAAATGGTCTGTATAAAGGAGCAGAGAAGCGAGTTTCGTTCTTAAGTCTTTTGTGTATAATAACCAGATATAAATAAACTTTTTAAATACATATGTATATTAAATTATTAATTTGCATCTTTAGAAAATTATTTTATATTTAACGAGAAATTTAAGAGATATTTTGTAAGAAAATTGTTATGTACGATAAATAAAAATTATTTATATTAAAAAAAATCCGCAAAATTATTTAATTATAAAAAATTATATTTACAAAAAGGCGAGTATAATAAAATTTTATTTCAATTTCGTAAACTTTTTCCGAAAAATACCAGCTCTCTTCCTTTGCGTTGGTTGCTTTTTTTTCTATCTATCTTGGTGATTATGATTGTCTAATGGTTATTGGTTGTTGCCTAATGGTCTGTCTTTGCTTTCAATTGTTTTTCCACATTTTAGGTTGTTGATAATTTTCTTTTTTTTTTTTTTTTTTGGTTATTTTTACTCACGTCATTGAATTCACTTCGGAATGGTGAATGCGATTGCAGTAGCTCGAAGAATGCTTGCAATCGCTTCGACTTGTGCGGCAGATGAGGCTGTACGTAGGCGAGACAGTATTGGCCACGGATAACTTTATCCGCAGCAGCAGCATCATGCTTATGCTTATGCTCAACGCGCAAGCATTGATCGAAGTCACCAGGTTGATTGATGTTGCCATTCAGTAAGCCCGAGTTTAATTTACCGGTAGAATCGTACACTGAAAAACAATAAAAATGTATGAATCTGTATGAATTTTTTAAACAATTCCTTTGCTTTTAGTATATTTTAAGCAATTTAGTGGTATCAAATAAACTTATTATCAATTATAATTATTAGTTGGTATCGTAATTAATAAGAAAATACTTAGTACATACGATATATGAAAATAATAAAATCAATTTTATCTAAAACGCAACCTTATAAACCGAAGAGAATGAAATTTGCTTATAATTATTCTGTACGTATATTCAAACGTAAACGTTTAAAATTCTTTTCGTTCTTCTGCTGCGCAGGTCTACCACCACGTCTCCTTGTTCTTCTTATTGGAACCATTTTAGGCTGTTTACCTTGATAGTGAGATTTCCAAGGCGTGATTTTTTTTTTGATTTTATTTAAACGAAAGAAAAACTTGTTTTGAACAATTCGAAGGCAAGCAAAAAATGAAATCAAACAACTGCAATTACAATAACATCATCAACAACAACAACAACAACAACAACAACAAAGCAGTGAAAATCTCGACTAACACCATCGTAGACAAGAACAAAAACAACAATATTCTAAACATATTGCTGCCATTCAGCGAGTCGTGAAAAAAGGCTCATGTTCCATTGTCGCTTATTTGTCGTTGCTGCTGTTACTGCCGCTGGCTGTTACTGCTGCTGCTACTGCTCTGTCAGCATTGTTGCTGTTCTTCAATGCCAAACTTCAAATTAAATTTTTTTGTGTGACTAACAAGATTCTTAAAGTCAGCAAAGTTACGATAAACTTATTTGTTTGTATGTACGTGCATGTACAAGGCTTTAAGTTCACAGACAGTTGCAATGATGTTGCGTTGGTGATTGCATCATGCGAGCTGTTGCATGTTGCTGATTGTATGAGAGCATCAAATCTTGATCCTCTTCATGAACGCACGGGCACAATCATCGCACAATCATCGCGTTCGCATTTTTTATCGACAATGCTATAGTCGTGGTCTTCATGGTTATTGTTGTTGTTCTTGATTGTTAACAAGTAGGTAAAGTTCAGATGATTGGCCTTCGAATAGATCTTTGCACCATTTGATGTGGTACGCGTGTAGCAGCAGCAGCGGCGTGGCAGAAATTCTAGTTTTTTTTTAAGTTTCAGTTTATTATAGTTTGCTGAACATGGACACATGCACACAAGCCCATTTTTTATACACATGTATGCGTGTAAGAATGAAACTAGTTCTGTTTTTGGTCAGTTAAATATTAAAGAGCAGAATATTTATTACAAAGGTATTAAAAATAGCCACCAGAGCTTTAATGCTACTTTAACGATCACAAGTTTTGCTCATTTTGAATGCAAATGAATTTTACTAAGCTTTTATAAAAAAAAATAAAAACCCTAAAAAACTCTGGCAGTTATTCACCCTTTTATGACGAAGTGAAAACCATTCTAACAGATTTTTAATTACTTAATAGTTGAAAAATTTTACCAATACAAAATATTACTTTTAATCCAGTTTAGTTTTTTTAAATGTTTCAGTTTTACATTGTTATATAAATCATTGCAATTGTTCATAAAATGAATGAGTTATGGGCGATAATAGCACGGCCACAATAGATAATGTCAGACCTGCCTTTTAATAGGTCAAGGAAAGTCAAGCAGTCAATTAAGAGTCGCTTAATTTCGTGAGCTGTGTAACGTTATTGTAGAATTGAGCAACAAAATCTCCAGCAACAAAAGTAGCCTAAAATGTAATGATGTTATTGTTTGGAGCTTATGGTTCTTCCCAGAGGATTTAAAGCAAATTTTTTTAAAAAAGTTAGCACTTGCATGTCTCAAAACTTTTGAACTAAGAAGTGAAGGAATGCTGAATTAATTACAATAAAATTTTAACTTATTTATAAAAAACGCGTTTTATTACAGCATAATCTTTATTGATATTATTTGAGCGCCATCAAATTTCTTTCCATATGAATCGTTTATGTAGAGTAATGATAATTGGCTTAAGTCGATTTTTTTAACGATTTAATGTCATAATATCTATCTAACTCATATACTGTATGATTCGATACAGTATCCTTTTGATTTTTCTCAAAAGGTTTAAATTTGAAGTATAATGCTGACTTCTTGCTATTGAGGAGACAAGTTTTTGGCAGAGAATTATTAAGCTTTTGAAAAAATAGCTTACTCAATTGAACGTAAATAAAATGATCATCACTTTCACTTCAAGGGAATGAGGTTGAATTATAATAAACCAAAAAACAAACCACACAGATTTCATCAATCTATCAACATTTCATCAAAATGTCTACGGTCCAAAATGGAGAAAAACTATTTTGAAATGTTTATTTATGTTTCTGAAAAGGTTATCAGATTTTTTAAGGTAACTGTGAGCAATGAAATTTGCATTGTTTTTAACAAACAAAATTTACATTTTTCTATGGAAAGGGCTTCATAGCACTTGTGTAACGTTGCATGAGCTGAACATCACTGAAAATTTGTGCACTTTTTTGGTTCAGTGTACTTTTTTAATATATTCGTACTTGTACATACTGTTAAATAAAGTTAGAAAGCCTGTTGATTATATTATTTTGTTTACAATCTTTTCTATTGTCGAAAAGCAAAAAAAATGTTATCTTTTTGACTTTTAAATGATCATAACTTGTTTTACCATAATTTATTTCGTTTTCTGAGTAGCAAAAAAAAAATTCCTTTCTTTTTCATCAAAGCAAGAAAAGAAAAAACGTGTAATGGACCAACGACAGACAGCTAACGAAAGAATTGAGCAATAAACCTGCTCTCAGGCCGCCAGAAAGTTAGTTTCATTTTCTGCAGGATTTCTTGTTTAATTCTTATTCGTTTTCGGCTTTTTTTTAAAAATCTTGCTTCTGAATGTGCGTTTTTTCTTTTTTCTGTTTTCTTTCACAAAAATTGTGTCGGCCTGCGTTTGAGGTAAATTATTTTCTTAATGTTATGTTATTAATATTAATATTACTTTATTAATACATATTATTATTAATACATTATAACGTTTTGTTTTGAACTCTAACCAATAAAATCAACATTTTGTCATCTAAAAGAAGATAAAATAGTCGTAGTCATTAACTCTGTAAAGACATGAATTATCGCCTCTAAAGTAGCCTTGACATTTCGTATATAAGGTTTCTGATGATCATTGACATTTATCACGAAAAGTATATAGAAATATTAGTACGCAGAACTGAGTTGACTTGACTCTATGAAGTTGGTTACAGTCAATTTGTTATGCTTATGTTTTATTGATATTGCAAGAAACATCAATAATCATCTTTCTGTATTTCTTTCGATTCTCAAACAATTAATCAAGAATTCCTAAAGCCAATTTTCAAAATTTTATCATATACGACCTGGTATAAATATTTGCCTATATTCTATAATGAATGTGACGTACTTACTTTGTAACGCCCATAAGTCGAAGTTTTCCAGTGCCTCGAAATAGTGTGCCATATCGGTGCGGCACGCGTCAGATGCTTGCGGATTACGTGCGGCATTGAACGGTCGCGAGAGAGAAAAGAATTTTTGCCCAATGTTATGCAAATAAACTAAAATAAGAGAGAGAGAGACGGAACAATTGAAATTAATAATTAAGACTTAATGAAATTAAAAATTCTAAAGAACTTTGACACGCTTTATTGTCAAAACTACCATGTCCTGAAACATCACGTCATCTTTATCTTAAGTCTAGACACGTCCTTTAGCTCCTTAGATAGTCCCTAGTTTCTTCTTCTTATTCTTCTTCTTCTTCTTCTTCTTCTTCTTTACTTTAAGGCATTGATTAATTCTGATATTTTTAATAAAAACAAAAATATGAATGAATCCGATCACGCGCATGTGACCAAAGTGCGACAGACCAAAAGTAAAACTTATTTGCATTCAGAATACGATACAATCCGACAATAGTTTTCTCATTTTTTATTTAAATTCAGCTGGACTGATTTTTTAGTTAGTGATAGCGGTTGAGAAGCGACTGTTCATAATGACGCAAAGGAGTTGATTCTTTTTATAGAGGATGACGATAATACTGTCACAGTCACACAAGACGAGAAAATACTCCTTTTCAAATTCTTTATTTAATAACATGCTATATTAATAACATTATAACAACCATCTTAACCGTCTTAACCGTCTTTAATAATAAGATTAAATATAAGGACACATCAATAGCATTGCGGTCTTACGAAAATCATCACGTTATTAATATGTAATGATAATGTTATTAATAATGTTATTAATGTTATGTTATTAATAATGTTATAATAATGTTATTAATGTTAATATTAATGTTATAATGTTATTGTGTTATTAATAACATAATTATAATAACATAATGTTATTAATAACATAATTATATTAACATGAGGATTTGCGTTAGACCGCAATGCTATTGATGTGTCCTTATATTTAATCGTATTATTAAATATATTATTAAATATATTATTATTATGGGCTTTTTTAGCCATTAAAGTAAGAAAGTAAGATACAACAATCTTGTGTAAAATATCAAATTATTTTAAACAATTATATTTCAATAAAACTGAAAAACCTTTAACCTGAAAATATAAAATATTTTTTTTTTTCAATTTCATAATTTGTATTTGTATTGTCAAATTCATAATACGCGAAATTTTTATTATTAAATGGTTATAAAATGATCAAAAAAGCAAACAAAATCCATTGAAATTAACATCTACATAAATTAGAAATTTTATTTAAATTATTAAAAATTCTGAAAAAATAAAATTAAGAAGTTTTAAAAATTAAAAAAGGTATTTTTTAATTACATAACATTTACAAGAGGTTTTTTATTAAAAGCAATTAAAGCAACGAGTAAAGCTACTTAACGCTCTTCTACGGATTAACGACTTTTTTATGGCAGCAACCGAGAAACACAACAACAATAAGAATCGTTGCCACCTTAAATTATTATTGAAATAAAATTTTGGAAGGCTTAAGCAACAGCGGCAGAAACAGAAGCAGAAGCAAAGTTGGTGGCATTAGTAAGTATTGTTAAGAAATATACACAATTTATTGTCAATACACATTTGACGTACCTCGGAACACAGCAATATTGAGTGAAAAACTTTGTAAAAAAAAGTAAACACAATAACAAAACACCTAAAGAGAATTTGATAAAAGTCTTTTGAATTATTCATTTTGCGTTTTTAAATGAACTTTGCTTTTCGTGCACGTATTTTATGCATAATATCAGAGAGATAATAATTATAGCCAACAGCAACAAGAACAGCAACAATAAAGCAACAACATTGACAACAGTAAATCCACAAAAATTTGTGGCCGAAAAAGAGTTCCGAAATTTTAATAAAGCCAAAGAGCAATCAATCAATTGAGCGGCAGTTCTGTACCGCGGCACCAACCTGTCACGTCACTTTGCACCGTATGTCAAACGGTGCAACTTGTGCAAAGAAAGATTGAAAATTGAAACTTGAAAAATATTTTATATTTTCCTTCGTCTTCGTCTTCTTCTTTTGCGACTTGATTACGTCAACCGTTATTTAAAATATTCAGCGTCGTATTATGAGTATTTCTGAATTCACCGAGTTGGTAAAATCAATTCAATAAAATTTCAAAAAAAAACCCAAATAAATTATAAAGCATATCTCTCTTATTTTTATGCCTATTGGCATATTTTATTTCTTGTAATTTATTCCTTGGTTTATCTTAGGTTTAGGTTTGTCTAGAAATGGATTTATCTCTTGCGGTTTATGTCTTGTTATATTTCTAAATTGTCGGTTTAACTTTTCTAGTTTGTCTCTTGGTTTACTTAGCCAAATCTTAGTTTGGAAGATATCGTGCATGTAATTATCTAAATTCATAAAGAAAATCTAAAAGTCCTTGAAATTTCTTGAATGAATTCATTTTAGAAATCAATATTCATATAATTATATTTATCATCCGGCTAAAAGTCTGTTGAAAATGTTTGCATCAATCGTAAATACAACAACAACAATAATAATTAGAAAAATGCCAACAATAGCCACAACAGTAGTTACTACTACTACTAGTACATACTATTCGTATTTATTTACTCTAAGTATCGCTTAAATTGTATTTACAAAAATATTTGAAAAAAAACCAAAAACTTGGAAGCTTCCGAAGGAGTGACAGGCAGACGAATGAGAGAGATGTGCCCAGAATATATAATTTTCTTTCGACTTAGATAAATAACATTCTGTATTATAAACAAGTATACTAAAACGTGTTTTTACACACGCTTCATTGCTAAATTCTTCTTCTTTTGAGTATTTTTCTGTAGGTTTAAGCGCGCGCCAAAGGAATCTCAAATGGAGCTCGGTGTGTTTTCAAATCAATTATGAGAACATACTTATATTTCTTAATAAAGTAGCATCATTAGCTACAGTTCTTAAAAAACCATTTCGATTTTGACTGCGATAATTCAAAATTCCAGAGATGTACATACATCGATCGGCATTACCTTCAAGATGAGCAAAAATTGAAATTTCAAATATTTCAATATTCTATAATCATTTACTATATACAGACAAGGTTTTTAGGGCTACAACGCTATCATCAACTCCCAGAAATACGAAAATAGTTTAAATACTTTGAAATGGAAAAAGTGAAAATCAATGTAGTGACAAATTTAGCATATTCCTATAAATCTATACTACCAGCCCCAAACGTTTTCATTTGCTTTAGCACCACGTAATACACACCACTTTATAATCACACTTAAACGGCCCAAAGAATTCTGTTAATATCTTCTTTAAATATAACATATTGATCGAACTAACAAACGATCGACTGTTTTTTTTTAAAGGAAATACTCATTGCTTAAGCCCTAAGTCACACTCAGTGAGCGCGACAAGAGTCGCTATCATACAATTCTATAAAAAACAAAGTTATTTCAATTATAACTTGAGTTTAAAAGCAAAAAAATGTTTGTACAAAAGAAACTCGAAAGGCTGAAAGTATAAAAAATCGCTTGGATTATTCTTTTCAAGTAATCAAATTTTGGTCAGAATAGTACGAGTATAACAAAGCTTTCGAAGATGTACATAAAGTGAGCTCTAAGTTTTCATTAACCAGTGAGAAACGCAGACACTTTGGGGTTATTTCCAAACAACATTACGTTAAAATAGAAAAAGTGAGGTTAAGAAAGCATTTTAAAAACGGCGCGTTTTAAACTTTTCGAGTACCCGAGATTATGCACTTTCGAGTACAAGATTATACTGCACTTTTAAGGTACCGAGTACCGAGGCCTTGTCGACGAACACTAAGTCTCTATCAATAAATTATTTTTAATAAGAATTACTATACGTTCTTCTGAAGAGTTTGAATCGAAAATCTATAATTGGTGTTAATGAGAAATGCAAAGTTAGAAATTTGTAGGTATAGACAAGTTATTGCTGATCGAGTTCAAGATCAAATTAAGAGCTTCTATAAGTCTTCACAGGCACCATCCCGATAACTGCAATTTTTGTAGAATTTATTTTCGTTTTATTTTTTAAGGAAATTTGTACTGTCTGTGTATCCGTCTCCATCAGAAATGCAAAGACGGTCAAAAATTAGTCAAATTTGATGTCATCTATTTGGACGTATTGTAGAGTGTTAGTGATGGAGTGTCAGTGTTTAACCGCATCCGTTTTAATGTCCACATAATCCGGCATTGATATTCATGGCAACGTACGCAATTTTTCGGGGCAAACTTCAGAGGTTGCAAAAAATTACGTGCCTGAAGCTTAGCATAAATAGTCTTAAGAGTGCGATAACAATCGAAGTAGCGCACCGTTTATGTGAGACGAAAGGTAAGTAATTAAAGGTAAATAGTTATGTTATTCGAAGGTTTTACCGCGTCTAAAAAAGAAGTAGCGGTGCGCTGTTTTTTGGCCAATTTATCTTACTTGAACATTTTCTGAATCTAATGAAATTTGTCATTTAAATATGTAAATAACAAAGAAAAATTATGTCCAAAGGCTTCGTAGACGAAAGTACTCCCCCTCCCCCCATTTTTTCTCACCTCGTTCTTGTTCCTCCACATCATCTGGCACACGATCTGTCATCATTGTAGCATTAGTTAGATCAATTTGTCGTCGTGTGTGGGCGTTGGCGTTGACGTTGGGCGTGTGTACGGAGCTGTTGTATTCCAGAATCGATTCATCCACAGCAAACAACTGAAGACTGTAATTGACCTTATCTTCGAAGATCGAAGTGATCTCTTTGAAAAATTTGTTCGTCTTTTCACGAGGATCATCGTCGAGGGCTACCTCACTCACACCGCTCACGGTCAATAAATTTTCGTAAAGCTTACAATTATCCTTAAGGCTGCAAGTTGGATAGAGTCCGCCGGCATCCAAAGCCAAGGACAAGGGTTGCTGTATCGTAATTAATAGCAGACAAAACCACACAGTTTTTACACATTGTTTGCGAACCATGATTATCTTATTTTTTGCTGTTTTTAGACGAGTTTTTGTGTTTTCGTTTTTCACTTTTAGAGCATTCCACTGCGACACTGCGACAAACACAAAGTATAAAAAATCAACGCTTTAAGTTTAATTTTTAATTATGTATATTTGATGCTCCAACACAGTTATTTTCTGAGTTATTTGAAATTAGTTAATAAAAGTAAATAATTAGTTGTACACAAGAACACACTAAAAAATAGAGTAATTTTTTTTTCTTGGTTTTATATAAAAAATTTTACATGTAATGATAATTATAATAATTATTGATATTAAATTAATTACTTCAAACTGAAACCAAAAATGAAGACCAAAATTTTATATTAAATGATCAAAATGATTTAAATGATTTTTGTTTTAAATCAAAAATGAGTGAAATTAACTGAATTTCTTAGACTTTAAATTTTAAAGTACATCGCCATTTATTTTCGAAAGAGTTTTTTATGAAATAATGTTCTTTTATTTTTTGCCAACAGATTTCTTTAAAAGTAAAAAATATCGAATTCATAAAATTTGTTGCTGTTTTTAGGTAAGAATATTTTATTTAATTTATTAAATTTATTTCAGAACATAAATTTACTTTTATTAACGTTTGATTTATTAGTTTATTATACTTTAAATTTATATATTTGTTATTATAACACTCTTCGTAGTTAAGAGTAATTATAATTTTTGAAATTGAAAATTTCTGTTTTCTTTGTTCACTTTAGCAAATTAAAAAAGTGATAATTATTTTCTTAAAATTCTTTTTTAATTGATTTTTAAAATGATTCACAAAATTCTTTGCTGCTGCTAAAGCTATTTTTCCTACAGCTCCTTTTTTGCTGCAATTAAATATTATTTTTTGGATTAAAAACAACAACAACAACAACAACAATAACAACAACAACAACAACAATAACAGCTTTAGAACCACATGCTGATAAATAAGCAGGCTTTATAAACTTCTCACTTGTTTGCCGAATTAATTGTCGCGCTTTTTTAATTTGACAACCGTCAAGACAAACCTTCGTTTAAAAACTAATCAAGTCCCATTTCTTTGACTTGCTTGAGGTCTGTTTATCTGTTCGTTTATTTGTTTTTCGTAAAAACCAATAGATTCAGATTCAAAAAATCGACAAACAAAACACTCAACCAGGCGATCTTTTGCTGCCTGAGCGTCGCTTTGAGCCGCGATTTGGTTGGTTTCAAGTCGCGCAAGTGACTGACTTCACAAGTGGCTACGATTTCGACCAGGTTAGTTCGGAATGTAAAGATGACGACGGTGCGGTGACGGTGACGACACGTCGTCGCAATCGTCGTAGCTGTTGCATTTGCTGTTGGCGTAGTTGTCGATCGTTCACTTGGTCATCGGTTGATAATGTGCTGGCGATACTAGCGCGTTGCGACGCGTCGCCAGCATTTCAAGATTCTTTCTAGTTCGCTGCGAAAATGTGTATCGTATAATTTTCTTGAATTGGTCTCTTCGTGTTGGTGGTGATGTGGTCGTCTGCTGTTGTATAGGCCCAGCAATGGATGAAAATACATATACGAAATTGTGTGA
The DNA here is from genome assembly GCA_949752815.1 of Conops quadrifasciatus. Lineage (NCBI taxonomy): Eukaryota > Metazoa > Arthropoda > Insecta > Diptera > Conopidae > Conops > Conops quadrifasciatus. The sequence goes on along the minus strand of OX457081.1, from coordinate 30,593,667 downwards.
AATTAGGCAGATTGATTTCATAGCTCAAGATATGAAAAATTTATGAAATTATAAAAAGGAAAGGAGTGGAAGGAGAAGAAGAAAAAATTAACAAAGAGAGCTTGCAATTTTTTTAAGGTTTATAACTTTTGTTATTTGAAGGTTTTTCAAAAGAAAATATCGGAAAATAATACAATTATAAGAATTAAGAAAAAAAAAGGGTTGGTAACGAAATCCCGAAAGACAAAATCCCGAACGACAAAATCCCGAACGACAAAATCCCGAACGACAAAATCCCGAAATGACAAAATCCCGAAACGACAAAATCCCGAAATAACAAAATCCCGAAATTACAAAACTAGTTTTTCAGTATTCTCCATCTTCTTGAACATTTTAAAACCACTAGCAAACTTCAATTTAGCCACTAAATTTCTTTTAGAAAACATTCAAAAAATTTTAGCAGAGCCCTCTCGGTAATATGAGGTTTTTCGCATACAGGTTTTTCCGCGTATTGGCAGCCTTCGGCTGCGGCAGGGATCATAACCCTCAATCAGCAGAATCCTCACGGTCATGTGAAGTTTTTTGCATACAGGTTTTTCCGCGTATTGGCAGCCTTCGGCTGCGGCAGGGATCAATACCCTCAATCAGCAGAATCCTCACGATCATGTGAAGTTTTTTGCATACAGGTTTTTTCGCGTATTGACGGCCTTCGGCCGCGGCAGGGATCGTAACCCTCAATCAGCAGAATCCTCACGGTCATGTGAAGTTTTTTGCATACAGGTTTTTTTGCGTATTGGCGGCCTTCGGCCGCAGCAGGTATCATAACCCTCAATCAGCAGAATCCTAACGGTCATGTGAAGTTTTTTGCATATTGTAGATTATAACCTTCACACAAAAAAATTTTCTCGATATTACAACTTTGCTTTTCTGCCATTGTAAAAAAAAGGCAAGTAGGCGCGTACTTCGAATTGGAAAAAATTGTGACTTAAATGTCATTTCTTTATTAATTAAAAATTTTATTTCGTGATTTTCGGGATTTCTCATTTCGGTATTAAAAATTTTTCGGGATTTTGTCGTTTCGGGATTTTGTCGCATCGGGATTTTGTCGTTTCGGGATTTTAAAATTTTTCGGGATTTTGTCGTTTCGGGATTTTGTAATTCGGGATTTTAACTGTCTCCCAAAAAAAAATCTAAAATAAAAAATTGATGAAAATAATAATCGAAAAAAATTATTTAACTATTATTTAATTCAATTATTTTTTAATATTTTATTATTTTTTTATTATTATTTAATTATTTAATTATTTATTAAAAACTTTGTTAAAAACAAAAGTTAAGTTCTTAAGTTCTTTGTTTTGTTAACTTTGTTTAAAACTTTGCAAAGAAAATCTCTGAAAAGAAAAACAAATACCAGAAAAAGCGATATAAAACACGCGTTTTTTGTTAGCAAAAATAATTACAAATTACATTGCTTAAAACTTATGAAAAATATAACCGCAAAAAAAAAACGATGAAAAAAAAAATTAATGAAAATAATAATCGAAAAAAAAAATTAATTAAAAACTTTGTTCAGAAAAATATTACCAAATAAATAAAAGACATTTTATGAAACAATAACGACGAAAGCGTAACGTAGAAAAACATAAAAATATTTCTTAAATTACAATTTTTTTCTCTTCCATCAACAGATATTTTTGTTTGTGCCTAACTTTTCTTATTAACATTTTGATCCTGTCTTTCTCTAAAGTATAATTATATATACTTTAATATATTGAGTTATTAACCTGATGATGATGAAGTTTTTAAGTTAAAGAAATCATCAAATGCATCAATTTGTTTCGAATTTTTTTTTGCTGCTGCTGCTGTTGTTGTTGTTGTTTATGTTATCAATTGTTGCTGTTCCCAATTGTGACTATTCTTTTTATTACTTACAATTTTTCTATTGTTTTTCGATTTCGTTTTATGTTGTCTGTTGTCGATCTTTGGCTCTAGTTCAGGCGCTGTTTTTAGTAGCTAATTTTATTTTAGCTGTTACTTTTAAGAGACGTTTATCGCGTGTGCTGCAGCCAGAACTGGCTGCGTTGTTGGTAATTGTGTCAGCAATGAAATAATTGCCAAACAAAGCTCTATTGAGGTTATTTTTCTTTGAATTTTACTTTTCAACAACTTCTTGCGTATTTTTCGCATTTTTTGCGCCTTTTTGCGCGTTTTTTGTTTTGTTTTTTTTGCTGTAACTTGGTTTGTCTGCTGCCGCTGCTGCTGCTGTGCTGTTGCAGCTGCTGGCTAGCTGCAATTCTGATGGTTGCCACATGGAAGACTGACGACTGGTGTTCATTACGAGTCTGTTGGCTCTTTGGCAGTTCTCTGTTGGTGTTTTTATTATTACTGTGTGTTGGCGAAAGAGACGAAGTCGACTATGAAGAAAGAAGAAAGAAGAAAAACTTGAGAGCAGGCCGAATAAGAAGAGAATGAATGACTGAATGCATTTCTGGTTAACAACTCTGTTAGTTGCGGTTGTTGTTATTGCTTTTAATTTTATTGTTCATGTGATTTTTTTTTTTTTAATAGCATCTAACATGCTCTTTCTCAAAAGCCACACCTTAAAAGTGCACGCGCTTTAATTTTATTGTGGTTTTTATTATTACAGACAATAAACAATCGAAAGTGGAGCACGTCGAACGGTGCGACGGCAAACTGGTCTATCCCAATCCGCAAACCAGAACAAATTCACTTTTATTGCAATTAGAGAATGCGCGCTAGTGCTTTTGTTGTTGCTGTTTGTCATAACTCATTAACGTTATTCGCAGTTCGCGGTCATTGGACTGACTGTTCACTGAAATTCATGTTCACTAGTGGTATCCCGATATTTTCCGAGATTTGGGCGATTTGGGTTCCTGGTTTTCTTGAATTGAATTGAAAAAGTTTGTCTCCTAACGACTAAAGGAACCGCCGGTTCCTCTCTTTAAATTGATTCTCGTCTTCACTGACGAGATGTGTGCCCCCGTTTTGGATGTACGTCTCGTCTGGTCTCGTTGTGGTACCTCATCTCGATTGGTACAAGTACGTTTTATTCTCGGCCGCTGCTCGTCTCAACGGAAAAAGTCCGTCTCGTTCTGGGAATTTCGTGTTCGAAGTTCGAGACGATAACGGGATTTTTTTTGTTATCTGAAAATCAATAATTTTGAGTGCTTTATTGTGCTGTTATTGTTTTTAAAACTTTAGTTATTGTGTTGTTGTTGTTGTTGTTGTTGTTGTCGTCGTTGTTGTTGTTGTTTTTGTTGTTGTTGCTGCTATCACTGTTCATATTGTTGTTGCTGTTGTTGTTGTTGTTGTTGTTGTTGCTGCTGTTGTTGCTGTTGTTGTTGTTGTTGTTTACAGCGTTACTGATCTACCGCACTGCGAACCAGAACAAATTCAATTTTATTGTAATTTGAGGCTGAATCAGCATCAGCAGTTTAGTGTTTGTTGTTGTTGTTGTTTCTATAACTTTTGCTTTCTGTTGCTGGCGTTGGCGAGATGGTGGCTTAATGATCTTACTGTTGCTGCCTGCTGTTGTTATTATTATTATTATCAATTAAGTTTTTTATAGTATGAAGCAATCAATCAAACGGTCGCTGTTGAAATAACGGCAGATTAACAGCAACTGTTAGACACGAAAGAAAGAAATTTGTTTTGTTTGCATTGTTGTTGTTGATGATAAATGGTTCACTCTTGAAATTTCGTTCTCTTGGAATGTGGGACACTCTCAAGTCCTTTGAAGTTGACGATCATAAAGAAGAAACGCACGGAGCTTTGAGAAGTTGAACTAATAGAGGAGATACTCGTAAGTCGCAGATCGTGTAGATCTTTGCATAATATGAAATATATAAATTTAAATCATTATAATTTTAATACTTAAAATTATACAGTTGTATGTTATATTATCGTTATCTTGTACATAATTAACATTTAAAAATTATTCATAAATTGTTAGTAATATTTTTGCAATTTTATTGAAATAAAATCTTAAGCAAGCTAAAAATTACAAAATACTCGAATAATAAAATAAAATATAAATACATATAATACGATTTTAACAAATGTAAAAATTTTTTTTCCTTTTTTTCTCATTTTTAAGTTTCAAAAAAGTAGCGAACAAAATAGTACCTTTATTAAGTACATATTTCTTGACTTTGAAAATGGCATTCAGTTTTGATGACTCGACTTTTTCGAAATTAACTAAAAATTACTGAAGATCTTGAAATGGCACGTTGAGCCATGAAATGAAGACCAAAGAATCGAATAAGCGGCCCTGACAATTTCCTGATAAGTAGCCTTCAGGAAAAGAAGATGAAGATTACAATAAGAAGTAATGGCAGAATGATGGAAGCAGCAGAAGTAACTTCTGACAAGTTACAAGAGAACCAAAAATACAAAAAGACGATGACGATGATGATATTATGATAGTGCATAATTATGAAAATACACGTAAATTATAAAAATGCATGTTCGTGGGTTTTGAGAATGGAAAATGCAAAAAATTGAAAAAGCAAACAATCCAAAGAAAATGGATGAAAAAACATAGTTTGTAAATTCTTTATAAAAAACGAATTAAAATTTTATTTAAAGCAAGTTCAATGTTTTGTGCGGTTAAAGTACCAGAGTAGTTTTTGGTTCAAGCTGAACTTTTTTAGCCATTTTTAAAGTTTATTCTGGCTAATATTTTTTTTTTACAATACATACAAAGAATTTTATAAGATTTTAATTTTTTTGTATTAAAAAAAATTATTATTTACACCCATTGCGCATTGGACACACTTGAATTTCCTCAAATAAATACATCATCTCAAGCAAACAATTATAAAATAAAGTAAAAGAGATGGAAAAAAACAACTTTTGTTATTGAATAATATTAAAAGAGAAAAAAAAACAACATACTTTTACCAACAGATGACCAGGTTTTTCGCCCACTTTATCAACAACAGATTGGTTGTTGCTTAAGTCTTTGGTTTTTTTAAGCCTTTCTTGCTTTCTTTCTTTCTTTTTTTTTTCTGGCTTATTTCTTCCTTTGCAAAACATTGCTAGAGTTTTCTTCAAGCTTCAAGTTCGTTGCGTTTTTCGAACGTTTTTCGAAAAAAAATAAATGAAGAAATGAAGAAAAATTTTGTTCGTTTGCAAAAGAGAAAAGAAACGTAAGAGAAAAGAGAGTCTGTGACGGCAACATCGTGTTGGTGTGCAAAAAAGTAGTCAATGTTGTAAGCATTGAGAGGAGGCAAATACGGCCAAGAGACCTTGACCATGTGACCAACACGGTATGCAGTCACGCAACATGTTTTCTGACAATGAAAATGCTTCAAAAAACCACATGGGATGAAGAGGAACGAAAATTTTTCAAGGTATAAACAAAAGAAAATAATAGTGTCGTATGAAAAAAGATGATAAGCAGAAATATTATAATACATATTGTGATTTTTCTTTACTTTCATGCAATAAAACTCTTGAAGAATGGAGTTAACTTATAAAATTTTCAGACTACATAATTTTCGGAGAATTATTGTGATATTTTCTAACTTTACTTAACGAAATTTCTATTTTAAAATCATGAGTAAAACTATTAATGCCAAATTAAACCAATTTCTAGTCGTATTGAAAGACGCCAAAGTCAAGAGTAAGCGCTATTAACGGATGTGGTCTGATATACACAGACTGGTATTTGCGAAGGGTCATCGACCATCTGGTGGCTCGATCTTAAGAAGATCTTGAGAAGAGCTGAACAGAAAAAATTATCTTTTAGCACTGAAGGTATCTTCTTTTTGTGTTTTTTTTTTTATTTAAAACCGGTCTGCTAAATGTTTTTTTTCTTATTGTTTGCTTTTTGCCTTGCTTTTTGTGGTTTTCTCTTCTATAAAAAATAAGACTATGGTTATTCGATTCCGTCTTGACTTGCGATGTTTCGTTGGTTGTGTTTTTTTCTCTGAAGTTTTGACTTAAAGTATAAAATTTTTTATTATGATAGTGGGTGACCGGTAATAATTAAACCTATCTGGATGTTAATGTCCTGAAGTAATTTCTTTCTTCACTGATTTTCACGAAAATATGTTAAAATGATTTTATGTTCTTTATGTTGAGCTGTATACTTCTGACACTTTTTTACCCTCAAATTTCAGCCTCAAAGTGCAAGAAAGTTTCAAAATCATGTAAAAACACAATTATATTTTTCCTTCGACAATACGAGTATATAATGAACCGTAAGCATTTATTTGGAAAAGATTTTTGAACCCATTACAGCATCGTTAAAAGTTTCCGTTGAGCCGCAACCGGCCTTGCGGTTGCCTTTTCATAGATTCGTTGCTCATCAAGTTATCTATTCATTCATTGATTCATTCCAGCACTGGAATAATTTGAAATACTATGCGCATTTCAACAAAAATACCTTAATTACCATCAAAGATCGAATAATAGTGAGTTGTAAAGAAAACCTGTTGCTTGCTGTAGTATTGATCGAATGGCCTGATGTAATTTAACCTTGGTTAACAGTTGATTTGTTGTCTTTTTTTTCTGTAACGCTAATGGGTCAGGGTCGCCAAGAGCAGAATTTAGAAAATACATAGCTCGAAGTCCATCAAAATTGCAACTTGTTTGAAAAATGTGTGATATCATTCAAAAGCCATAAATCATGATTATTATACGCTTTTAGTTAGTAAGATACAAATGAAGGAAAATTGATTCTTGTTAGAGAGCAATTATTTCATTATTATTGTACCATAAAAACGAGTATAAAGCTTTGTGCGAGCGTGCCCCAGGCCGCGTATGTTTTTCAACTTTAAATGAGAAAATAATTTTTAATGAGAAAAATGTTTTCTGAATTTCTTGTGAATAACGTTTTTGTACCTTTTTTGTATCTTTGGAAGAATACTCGTAAATAAAAAATGCAGCCGTTTTATTTTAACAAGATTAAATTGTTTGGCTAATTTTGTTAACTAAAAAAAAATTGGTTCGTAAGAGCAAAAAACAAAGATTTGTGTTGCTCTGCATTTGATGACATCGGAGGTTCTTTTTGGCTGAGCAATGTCCACATTGTCTGATGATTCCAAAGCTTCCAAAAGGACATTTAAAGTTTAAGAGAACCAAAAAGTAAACTTTTATTAATTTCTCTCAACTCTACTTTCGTAAAGAGTATGCAAAAAATTGTTTAGGAAACTCCTTTAAAATCAAAAAAACAAATCGGTGCCATCAAAATAATTTTTTAGTCAAAAATAAATAAATAAATAATTTAGTAAAAAATAAATGCACGTTGTTTCGTTGTCTCGTATAATTATTTTGTTTGAAATGAACATCTTTCGATTTGATTGATTGATTTTTTAACAAAGAAAAATATTTAAAGTTGCATAATTCCTCAATTTCTTTGTTTTATTAATTTCTCTTCCTTTTTTTCAAAATTAACAAAACTTCATTGCTGCCGACATTTACTATGTTAATATTTCGCTTTTAGAAGAGAGAAATACCAAAGTATTTCTTAATATGAAATGTTATCAAAAAATAATAGAAGTTCATGGTCATGCACTTGCTTTTGGTAGTAACAAAAATCGTCACTTACTTACGATTAAATATAATATTAAATATAAATAAACAAGTTTTCCTTTGAACTAGAAAAAATCGAAGAAAAAATATCTATGAAAAGAGAAGACGACAAGAAAGTTAATAACGATAGTAGTATTAATTTTTTTCAATATAACTTCAATATAACTATAACATCAATATATTAATTAATCATTGTTTATTTTATAATTTAATACAGTTTGTAAAAAGTGAGGGAAAAAATGTGCCAAGACTTTTACGACAACTCACCTTCTTAAAAATGACCGGCCCCAGAAAACCCCCTCTTTCTCACCCTCAGCCTTTCTTCCTCAACTCTTTGATAATCAAGGAACAAGTTGCCAAATAGTATTAGTTTGCTTTGACAGAAATTTAAAACTGAGTAAAATTTAATCTAATACTCATTTAATACTTCAAGAGAAATTTAGCACTTCAGCTCTACAAAAAATAACTTATTTAAATTATTTAGTTTTGTGTTGTTGTTTAACATTTTTTTTTTTTTTGACAGGTTATGTCTAATTTAGGATTTTTGTGAAACCTTCGCTGGACTGACGAGTCGTCAGTGATGACTTATGAACTTTTTGCTTAACATTTCTGACATTTTTGACAACAACACAACAAGACAAATAATATGACAACAGACAAATCTTTGTTTTGTATTTGCATACACATACTCGTACATACTCGCCCTACTCTCGTTGTTGGTGTTTGTTTGGTTGTTATTGATTTTTGTTATTTGTTTTTGTTGTTAATGGTTGTTGTTGGTTTCTAATTTTTGTAAGTAATTGTATTTGTTCAGTCTTCATTTTTGGTTTTACTGATCTTTTTATTTTTGGCTTTAGGTAATCTGTTTCTATGTATACCACGCCCATTGACTAGAAGATAGGTTTAGATTGGAACCATCTGATTGCCGGATGGAAGAAGGGGAAGAGGGAGAAGTTTGTAATAGAAAACCTAAAGGGTTAACCATCAAATTTGCAGCCGAAAAACAACAACAATAATGCAACGACTATAGTAAATAAATATTGTTATGTGTGGTATAGTCTCGAAAATACGATATAAAAGTACTCAAAAAGTAAGTTGGAGTTGGCATTCGACAAGAATTTTTTGACCTTGTCGAAAACTATAGAGTACTTTTCTACATGTCGAAAACCTCAACCGTTTCGGAAACTCTTAAACAATCAATAACTTAAAGAAGGACTTATTCAAATATCGCGATTATTATTTTTTCTGTTTTCGATATTATTTTTTAATTGCGAAATAAGTGATGATCAAGCACTTTGAATGAATAAAATTCATTGTCATCCCATAAATCTTCAATTTTTTCACAAAGAAATGACTGGACTCAAAAATAAAATTGAAATTCATATTTCAATTTCTCATCGAAAAATCTTTGTAGAGTTCGTTTGTTCTTATTGTAACTGATGAAGATAAATTTTTCAGAGTTTTCGAAAATTTTGTGTAATCTACTCCAATTTTGTTTGTTAGTCTACCGTAGGTATTCGACATGTCGAAAACGTTGAAAACTCGACAAAGTATTCGACATGACAACCCAGGTCTGTATAGAGACTGATTTTCATAACTCTATAGCCGTTTTATTGTTTGGTAAAGTTTGATGCGACGATGTTTCCAAAATTATGATTACATAAATGTCTTCAATGGTTCATTGTGCTTCTTCGGCTATTTTGAGTGAATGTAGCAAGGACGCTGCGTCATTTTCCAAAACCCGCAAGGATAACGTTTCTATTAAGATTTATCATCATTAAAGAGAATGAGTATTTTTTCTCTTATACGATATAAGCTGACTTCCTTATATACATATTCTCAATCTTTCGAATATTCTTAATATGTATATTCGCATGAAGATATATTCATGAACTTAGTCATTGCATATACTACGAGTGTATCCCCTTTTAGTAACTTCCGGAAGGATTCAAGACTGAACCAAACAAACCAGTTTCTTTTACGAATGCATTTAAATTAGTATAATGAGAAAATATGTTAAATACGTATTTTAAAATATTTAATTTTTATTTTATCTTGCAGGAAACCCAAATGAAACAACAAACAAAACCAAAGCCACAGCAACAAAGCATAATAAAGAAATAAACAAACGAACTCCGTTGAACTTCAGCGAATTCGTGAAAAATGTGAATCATCCTCAAAAGCGGCTGCCGCTGCCGTTGCTGCTGCTGCGGCGCTGCTGCCTCGAACAATTAACCTACCTCTTCTACGTTGTTCTCCAGAATAGCAATCAGAATAACCACAGCAACAACATTAAGAATATTTCATTTTGTGATTACTGAAAAAGATTAATAGTTGTTGTACATTTAGTTCCTTTTATATGTTAAATGACACTTTTATGATATGGCAAACGTACAGTAAGTCAGTGGTCGACAAAGTTTTGAACTAGAAACCAAATTACGCTCTTCTAAACGTTTTTGACGCCCCAAATTTGAGTCTCACAATTTCTCCATTACTCCAGGTTTTCAAGATATCAGGAAGCTCTTAATCTCGGCGAAACACGTTTTTTCTAGGATCTTTAAGATCGATCTTCGTTCCTTTAAAGAGTTTCTTTCCTGCGTAAAATGAGTTTTTACAAACGTAAAATTTTACATTTCCATTTTCCTTTTCCTTTTTTGAATATATGTATGTACATATGTATGCGCTGAGAGGAATGAAATAAGGCTGGTTTTGGGTTCTGGTTTAGAAGATTAGCCCAATTTGGTCGTCTTGTATGATTATAATAAAATTCAAATTTTTTTAATGATTTATTAACAAACGACTTATTAACAAAAGTTAAAACAATAATCATAAATGCTTTAAATGTAGTTTAAACTGCAAAAATTAAGGAAGCAAAAGAGTAAAACAATAATTGTTGGAGCTTAAGTTTGCCAAATATTTTTTATCTGATTTGGTTTAATTTAGTTTAACAAAATTTTATTATTATTATTACCTATTACAGAAAATGTGGTACGATTTGTGAGCTTAAAATTGGTTGCGGCAAGCGTCTGAAGTGAGGACTAAGTAGAGAAAAATTAATAACCTCTTTTTTAATTATAGTACGAGTACATACTCGGCTAAAAGAGTCAGCTGATGCCATCAAAGTTAAAGTGAAACCTTAATGTGTGCTTACTGCTAACCTTGAATTAGCCATATCTACTCGCAAAATTATTAAACTACTAAAGGTTTTTCTTCCTCTTCCTCGATCTATTCCGAAAGGGTTAGTTGTTCGCTTTATAGTTCTCTTAAAACACTAATTTTTTCCTTAATCTCTCAACAATACTTTTTTTGTCATTAATCTGCTCGGATAAATGTGTTTATATTCATTCCGTGTTTTTTGTTTTTGCGTAGATGGATGAAATAATGTTCTTTTAACTTTTCCGATCTAGGCCAAACATTAATGAATAGTGCGAAACGCCTCAAGGTTAAGATCAAAGGATGCTGCGACTTTTCAACGCGATTATTAACCGCTCCTTGCTTCTTTCATCGTTACAACAGTTTATATTTTTCTAATATCTCTAACAATATAGTTTCAACATTTTAAAAAGGGTGCTTGTGTACCATTTCGTGGTGAAATTAATGAAATTGTTGTGTTGTAATTTTCTGTTCGTTTTCATTTTCGAATTTGATGATGCAGATACAGAAGACAGTGAAAACAGGCGCACTGGCCATTGGACAAAATGACCGTAACAGTTTTAATTGCACGTTTTTCTGCGCAACGCTTCTGCCGCCGCGGTCTCGTGTCGCCGTGTCGCGTCTATGATTATTGCATTTTTCCGGCATCGTTCGTGACGACGCGAATGCGACATCGATTGTTTTAAAGCACACTAAAACGTTTACGACTGTTGTTCTGGTCAGTGGCCAGTGTCGGTTGTTCATCGGCTTCATTGCATAATGCCTTAAATCGAATTTGAGTTATTTTACACCATTCGACCTTGATCATTTTCTGCAGGCAGGCAATTTTTTTTTCCCAAAAGGTTTTTGTGTGGAAGAAATACGCGCGAAGAATTTAAATCGTGTGTAGCAATGAAGGGAAAATTAAAGAGTTTCGAAAAAGGCAAAGAAGGAAAAGAGGAGGAGGAAGACGAAGAAGAAGAAGGCGTGGGTGGGTGACGGGACGAAAGGGGACGGGGAGCACGTTTATTTCAATTACGCAAGTCTGTGACTACACAGGTTTTTGGTTTGTTTTTGTTACGAGATTCGGTGCCCACGCCGCGGTCAGTGGCGTCGTTCTCAACCAATATGTAATAATACCTACCAATAAAACAAAATCGCTAATTGTGTGTATGTATGTTAGTGCGCGTAAAAGGTTATGTATGTTAAGGTTCGATATTTATGGGCGGTGAATGTGTTTGGCCCATAGATTGTGCAAACGGTATCGCAATCATCATCATCATCATCACACGCTGAAGGGAGAAAGCAAATTTGTCGGCGGCACATAAGTTTTCGAGATACCACTTGCTTCAAGAGCAGCAATATTGTCTTGTGTACGTGCTCGGCGCATGCTGTAGAACGAAAGCTGTCCATGTTTATAACTTATAAACCAATCGCTGAGTTTCAGAGAATATGTTTGGTACTCGATACTAGGCAAATACTCGCTCCTACTTCATAGTACTCGTTGTTAATTGTATACGTATAAAAAAAAATAATAAAAAAAAAAAATTGAAAAAAAAATTAAAAAAAAATAATAAAAAAAAAAAAAATTTTTTTTATTCACATTTTTCAGTTTCGTCATTATGGTCGAAAATTGCTTTTGATTACTATCAGAATCATTAGCGTGGTCACTTTCGTCGTCGTCGTTATAATTTCGCTTTTTGTTTTCAGATTATAAGAATTTACTAAAACACAGTTTTATTAGTTATTTTTTAATTTTTGCAACATTTTTATTGTTATTATGTTTGCTCTTGATGTTCACAGTAACAGACAGACAGACAGACAGAATGACATTGAATAATTAGTTTTGATTGAGTTCAAATATTATTTTATCAGTTGAACAATTTCCTTTCTTAATATCGTATTTTTAAGTTGATATAATTAAACAATGAATTAAATAAGATTTTTATTGATTTAATGTATGGTATGTAATGTAATGCAAATGTATAAATGTAGATATATATTAAATATACTTTTACATATGTATATGTAAATATAGTACACCGATTTGTTGCTCTTGACGTTTTTAGACATTCACTTTTTTGCAGATATTTAAGGTACAAATTCATTTCAAAATTTTAATATACGAGTAAAAAACAGAAACTTATTGTGTAATTTTTCGGAAAGAATAAATGAGGAATGATTGCTCGGTGCTATATGAAATACAATATATACAAGACCTCACATCGATATCGCTGGATAACTTCTGGATCCTGAAAGTTTGTGCTTAAAATGTTTCTTTCTTGACCTGCTTATGCGGTCATAACTGTGTTCCTTTAAACGGATTTTGTATAATTTGTTTGTTTTTCGAAACCGAAATTTGGCCTTAAATAAGGCTTTTTAAACATTGAAAATCCTTAAAAGTATCTCAGTCAAAAAATCAATTTAGCAAATTAGTCAGTGCTTGCTTAAACTTCTCATTTCAAGACATAATTTTTTCATAATTTTTTCTTTTAAAGTGAAGGTTTAGTTAAAAAAATAGAATATATTATTTATTTATTTAACTAAAGTTTAAAACTAAGCCATTAAGGCTTTATAGTTTTCTTTTTAAAATAAAATATTTCTAAAAATCAATCAAATTTTCAAGAGTCAATATGTCAATATAAATATAATAAAGACTCTTCAACACCTACATAAATCATCATAAAATCAGTATATACGATTAATGAGTTATTAATGGCGACATAAATTGAATTGAGATTTGTAATGGAAAAATAGCTTAAAATCTGTTCTCGTGTTGATGGTGTTCTCTCGGGCATAGGTTATAAATTTGTTATCTATTTTTCATAATTTAAAAGAGGTTATTTAGATTAAAATATCGGTTTTGAAGTGCAAAAAAGATTTTTAAAATCCGTTTATTAAAAGTAAAGTTATAACCGCTCAGGTAACGAAAGGAACAAACTTTTTATGTGCAAACTTAGCGAAAACAAAAATTTTAAATCCTTAAAATTAAACTATTTATTAAAATTATAATTAAATTATTCACAGTTTGGTTTCTTTTGGCCGATCACTAGCATCAAACAATTGTTTTTATATGATTTTTTTTTGGAGCTGTAGCATGGTCCAATAAATTTTTATTTATCGGGCTCCATATACTTCTAAAGATAATTTCTTAACAATAACTTTTGTTATTATAGTTAAAAATTAAAAGTGAAAACTTGACCAGTTTTCGGAAAAGGAATTTTTAGTAATGCTTTAGATACGAATCTATCTTGATAGACACGTATATGTATATAATGAATATTATTGTAGAATGGTCAATGATTTTTCAGCATCCAGCCATAGGCAAATGTCTTATTTATTTCTTAGTTTTTACAGCTTTTGTGAACATACTTTTTAAAATTTCCTTTTATCATCGTCAAGAATTGTTAGGTTTTTCTTCACTTTCAAAGAGTTCAGTTTCTCTCTTTCCGGAGTTTCCGGTATATCTTATCCTTGGTCTTCTGATCCATCCAACCAATTTTTTCCTCTTCCATTGTTCCTTATTTTGGTGCTTAAGAAATAAATAATTCTTTTATACATCAATATTTTTCTATAGTGTTAACATTTAGTATTGCCATATTACATACTGATTTCTTAAGTTTTAGGAAACAATTTCACTTTCTATTGCCCAATAAAGCAGTATTAAAGCTTTTTTAGAATATTTTTTTATTATTTCTGAAACGTGTTTTTAAATTTTTACTTTTGGAAATCATTTAGACTGAGAAAGGAGATTGAAATTATATTTGGTGAGTATATCAATTATTACTAATTACATAGATTAAATGCTAAAAGAAATAAATAATAAAATACTCTGAAAGGTCACCACGTGCCACACTAAGAGGAACCATAACAAAGGAACAACGCACCGAGATTTATGATTTTAAAAAAAAATAACAGATATTAAAAGATTTCAATTTAAATTATTTAAAACGAAAACCAGCCGTTAATGCAACGGATTAAGTAGTTTCCTTTAATGAGGCAGAACTAGAGTAACCTTATGTTATTGACAATAAACATACAATATATTGTACAATACAACATTATCTCATCGATCTCATTCTCTTAATTTTAGCATGTTATTTTGAAAACGTTGATGGCAAATTTTACTCTGATGAATTATGCTATTCAGAATGATTTAAAGGTTGAGATGAAAAGAAATCGTCCACTTCATAATCTTCCTAAATCATAAGAATTTGATAAACCCAAAATTAGTCACGAATGGAGTGACTATGGAGTTAATTTGAAAGACTGAACTGAGGAAGTCAGTCATCCTTTTTCTGCTTTATTACTCGTATTAACAACTACTCCGTACGTTCCATTTCATTATATCGCAACATCTCAGAAACCGATGTCCTCTGTTCCAGTTGCGTTATTAAACTAATCTAAGACAACGATTTACGATAAGAGAAACATTATACAACATGATTGCATTTTATTTTGGCTAAAGCTAGTGAGAGGTTTTTTGGTACATTCAATAGATTTTTGTTAGGATTTCCTGAAGGCTTAATAGTAAGTAACTCTTTTTTACAGTAATATAGTTTCTAATACAATTTAATAATATTACTTGATTTTTACCAAAAATTTCAGAGACAAAAGAAGGCTGCTGTAGAAGATCTACGTCGCCGCGGCGTTGTTATGGAGAAATTTGCTAATTTTATTACATTAAATTGAATTGATTACGAGTATATAGATTACATAAAAACTCGGGATCTTTTCTATTTTTGTACGATACAATATTATTTTGCTTTGCCCTCCCGAAAAACCTTTTGGGTTTGTCTTTGTGCAGGGACTTTTGGTCCTTTCCTGACATTTTGCTTCAAGCAATTTTTCCTTCTTCAGAATATTCAGAATTTTCTGAAGCTCTTTTCTGAAGGTCTTTTGTAAGGTCTTTTGTCCTCTCTTACAGCCAAGGTATACAAATCGATCGACAGACTTCTCTGGGCGGTGCGCCTTCATCACTGAAGCTAAATATTGAACCCTTTCGTCAGTGGCGGCGTGCGTTCTGAGGCGACCCCGAGTCGCTGCCATGCATCGCAGCGGCCGAATGACGTGCACTCGTATTTGATTTGCTGGCGTGTGGATGGAAAGAGGAATTGGGGCTGATGGTGGTGCTGCTGGTTGTAGGGGATGACGACGACGCCGGCGTCACAACTGCGCTGGCCATTGTTGACTGCCTTGACAGCGATGTGCGGCGTGTCGGTATGACGAAGGGTGGCGGTGCCTGTGGCGTATACTGCGGCGGCGTGGAGGTGGCTGAAATTTGACGAACAAAAGCTCGTGCCGCGCCCATTGTAGGCATCTGAATCGAACTGCTGCGGCCGATAGCTCCGGTGCGCGGCGGTATGGCGGGTGGAGGGCCGGCTGGGAGCCGTTTAGGGATGGTGCCCGTTGAAAGGGTGGGCGAGGTGTGTGTAATGCTTTCGGTGGATGATTGTGAGGGAACGCGTGGCGGCAGTTGGGGCAGAGGTGAAGCAGTTTTAGAGGCGGCTGTAATGGCAGTGGGCGGGGTTGAGGAGGTAGTGGGCGTGGTGGTGACTCCGATGACTCCTCGGTTATCTGTCTTTGTACCATTTGCCTGAGCCGAAGCCAAATGCTGTGTGGTCGAATGTCTGCGCGAGGAAGACGTGGACGAGGAGGCCGAGGAGGAGGAAGAGGGGGAGGGGGAGGAGTAGCTGGGTGCACTGTGCAATTTTGCTTGCGGCTGCACGGTCGATGTGGTGACCGCTGGCTTCTGCATGGGCAGTGTTATCATGGTTTGCAGTTTGCTGTTCGTTTGAGGTGGCAGAGGAGTCGCTGGTGAGGTTGAGAATTTGGAGCTCAATGTCGAGCAGGCATTGACACCACTACCATCTCCGCTGCGGCTACCGTTACCGTTGCCGCCGCTAGCATTGATACTGCTGGTTACTGTCACCGAAGGTTGTTGTAACTGCTGCTGATGAAGTGTCTGATGGGACGACCTACTTGGTTGCTGCTGTTGTTGTTGATGTGGTTGCTGATGTTGATGTTGCTGCGCCTGTCTCTGTTGCGCATGTATATCCTGAATCTGCGGAGTGATCACGACCGGGTTCTTTTTTTGATCCTGTCCCGCCGCTACGTAAGAAAAAACGCACAGCACCGAGTAACAGATTTGGTCAGCCTTCATTGGAGTGAGACCAAGACGGTGATGGTGATGGCGATGGCGATAGAAGGAGTATATTTTTAGTGAAATATTTTTTAAAATCATTACTTATTTAATCAACGTCAAGATGAGATGAAATGAGATGAGATGAGTAGAAAGTATTGAAACTTTTGCTGACACAAACAGGATTGGTTTGGAGAAAGAATCGAAACGAAGAGAATTAAACTAAAACTAAATTAAGGTGTTTAATAAATTTATGTGTTTTAAAAACATTTTTTAATATTTGTATATACGAATATTACATTATTTAAACGGTTAGAAACAGTTTTTAAACGGTTAGAAACAGAAACGGTTTTTCCTTTGAAATCAACTCTTTCGGAAAATTAAAACATTTAACATTTTTAAGTAAAAATTTTATTTTTTTTATTACAAAATAAAATAAAATAAAAATTTAAGCTCTATAGAAAAATTTACAATATTTACAAAAACACTTTGAAAAGGCATGCATCGAAGAAGAAAAGTTGTTGTTGTTATAGCAGTTGCTATTTTTATATAAGTTGATATATTTCGCTCTTGCTCTCTCTTAATTTGTTCCATTATACATAGCTTTTTCCCTCACTTTCTCTCTCTCTCTCTCTCTCTCTTCCACTCTTTTGTTGCGGCGAGATCAATTTTTTTTAGGTATTCATTTATTGATCTTCTTCATTCGGTTCGTTCCATTTTCTTGTTTCATTCCTATCAATGCTACGTTGTTGTGGTGTTGTTGTTGTTGTTGTTGTTACTGTTGTTTTTGGTATGTGTCGTTTTTTGTTTGTTCGTTGGATATTTTTCTTGATCTGACAACTCCATCAATTTTGCAGCGAATCGTATCGAAAACATTCGGTGCAGACTAAGAGCAGCTTCTGATGCCTTTGTTGCCATATTTTTTCGGATTTGTAGGAATTTTATAAAAATTTTTGTTTGTTGGTTTTTTTTGTTTGTTTATGCAGTGAGAGTGGTGTTGTTGTTGTTGTAGTAGTGGTGGTAAACATAAAAAACAAATAGACAGAAAGAAGGAAAGAAAAATAAGACAAAAATAAAGAAAATATATTTCGATTTAAAATCATTTCCTTTTTTCTAAAATATTGCTTCAGCACTAGCAGAGAGAAAAAGCAAGCAGGAAGAGCCGCGATGTGGGTGGGGGGGGGGGGTGGAAGGGAGGAGAGGACGGTTAGGGACAAAAATTGAGGACGAAGCAGATAAAGTGTTCTTTGATGGTGACACGGAAAAAAGGCATAAGTGATGATTTCAGATGCGTTTGCGAGTACATTATTATTAATAATTTTTGATTTTCTTTCTTAACATTAAACTACTTCAAGCACACTTATTAAGAAATATAACAAAATATTTAATAGATAATATTTACACAATAAATAATTAATATTAAATAGCTTTTTATTATACTATTGGTGTAGTATTGTTTTACTGAGTTTATGCTTTTCTAAGATTTTCAAAACTTACCATGTTCGATTTGTATTTCCGTTGTATCAGCAGCCGAGTTTTGGGATCTACAACAACAAAAAAGCGAGAAAAAAATGTAATTAAATTTTTATTTTTTTAATCTATCGATCTTTTTCAAAGTAAATTTTTCTGAATTTTTCAGGTAAACCATAACAAATTTTTACCATACTTTTAATATACAGCATACTCACTGTATTCTTCCAGGACAAAGATGCCACCCTTTTGGGTAAAGCATTTGCGAATATGATCCAAACGCACGAAAAACTGAAATGATTATGCGAAATTTGTGTGAGATAAAAAGAGATAAAAATTGTCGGTGATCTCAAAAAAAACGTATTACATTTTGTGAGTAATACTACAAGAATAAAAGGGAAGGAGTATAGGTTGAGAACATAAGGATTTGGGATTTACAAGGCAATAATTTACAATAATTTTTTTTTTAAATTTACAGGCTGTTTTCAAATTTGACAAATTACAACGAAAACCAAGAAGCTGTAGAGTGCTGGCGATTACTGACTTAAACCTATGAGCTACGATAACGACATACAATATACGATAAAGCGTTACAAATTAGGTACTGTAAAAGCGTTTAGAGCGTGAAAAGCTAATATGAAAACTATGTCAAAGCAGTAGAAGCGGCATTCAGCTAACTACGATATATGTATGTATAACAACATATTTTTTTAGTGAGAGAAAAATAGTAAGGTTTTTGTTTTTGAAAAAAAGTACCGAAATGAATAGCGTGGAGAAATATTTAAAAAAGCTTAATAGAAAATTAATCGATACTGCTTGAGCTTAAAATAAAAAATTATATTACAAGATAAGATTTTCTTTTTAGAGGCGGGGGAAGGCAAGCATTTTCAATATAATTTTGAATGAAATTTTCTTTTCGGTTTTTGTGTTTTAAGAGCTCCATTCTAAATAGTACTTGTGAGATGGTCTTAAGATGTTCTTTATATAGTTTTTTTCTAAGAATAATTACGAAAAGAGCGTACGACTACAGCGCAGGATGAAGAAGAGATGGATGGGAAGTGGCGGAAGAACCAAATGAAATAATATTAAAATAGTTTTAAAAAAAAGTATTTTATCAAGATTTTATATAATCAAAAACTATAAACACTTTGAGATGAAAATTCAATTTAGAAAAAGCGTGTGAGGAGGTAACGAAGTAAGTATAAGAAAGGAATTGAGTTTTGAGTTTTGCCCAAGAATAGCATCTAAAAGAGCGTTTTTTTTTCCTTTTTCCGAAAATTAACTAGCATCAAACAACAATCAATTTTCCGTTCTAAATTTGCACTAACAACATGCTGTATTCTATTTTGCTGATACAATAAAATTGAGAACAGGAGCAAAAAGGACCTTCACAAAAAAGGTAAAAGAAAAATTTCAAACATAATACTCGCAGATAATAAGAAGGATTATAATAATATTCGTTAAATTAAACTGATTAATTGAAATTATCTAAATCGAGCAATTTCTCAGTTTCGAAATTCTTTACAAATATCAGTTTAATTTAAACTACGAGTACCATGAAAAATAGGGAACAACCTAAAGCTCCCGGGAAAATATACAATTCAAAACGTTTCTCTAAAAAAGCTTAAAAAACTCAAAAGTTTGTTTGTTTTCTGCTACGAATTAAAAAACAATTTCAAATATTATTATTCCAACAAAAGATAAAATTTGTTTTTTGTAATTACATTAAACTACGATGATAGATTTGCATTAAGTCTACTCAAGCAAAATTAAAACAAGAGCCATTTCATTTCGCCTAAGTATTTTTTTAATGTGATGAGAATTTTTTTATTGCTTAGAAGACATTTTCTTTTGTATTATAAATTTCTAACATTAATCTTGTTTAGTTCAACAGATATATAGTATTTTTAAAGTTCCATTATGAAAAAAAAATAGAGATTTTTTTATTTTTGCTAATTTATTAAATAAACTACGACAAGTAGTATTTACTTGAGTGGTGAGAAGAGAAGTGAGAAAGGCTTGTGAAGTTTTGTAAATGTTGTGGACGGACATTAGTCTATAATGTGCAGATTTTTGGTGACGGCAATTTTGGATTATGCTAATAAATCATGAAATAACTAAAAAATCTAAAGTAAATCTAATTAATCAAGTGTTCATTAGTTGCAAATTAGTTGCAGGTTGTATGTTTTTTTAATGTTCGGTTTTCTTTTTGAAGGGTGTTTTTTCCGTTTCTGGTAAAGATTCAGTAAATAGAGTCAAATTGTCAATAGATTCAAATAATCAAATCAGCTGATTGGATTATAAAGTTTTCGTTATAATAAGTAATTTTTACTTATTTTTACTTATTTTTACTAAGCAAATGCTTTTCAGTGAAATGATTTTTTTTTAAACACGATGTTGATTTCTAATAAAAAAAATTAATGAATTAATGACACAATATATTCAGATTGGAATCAGCTGATTTATTTCATCGGCATCAGCTGGTCAGTAAAGTAAAAATTTTTCCAAACATATTACTCGTTTGTTTTCAGTTTTACCCTCGTCAGTTTTGCCATCGCCATTTTGACTATATTTTTAAATTGTCTTTTATTTCAAATGAGTTTCATTTAAGTAAGAACAAAAATATAAAGGAAAAAAAAGTGTATGTATTTGAAATAATGATAATGCGAATAATGTTGAAACGTTTTCATATGAAAAAAATTGTGTTGCTGTGAAAAATACTTTTAATTTAGTAAATTTAATACCAAATTTTTGAAAATTCGTTTTGATGTCGTTGTGGTGGATAGAGGCGAAAGCTAGTTTGCTTTTCACTTTTGACACGTAATGAATGGGTTTGAGGTGTGTATTGCGAGTATTATGAGTTGGAACACGATTTCTACTAAACGGTTTTTGTTCAGCAAATCTTCTTATTAATTGTTTTTAATTTTTTTTCTTGTGTTTTTGTAAACATTTATAGGAGTTGTAAAATTATATTAAATGTAAAGAAACAAACGAAATGAAAAACTGGAAACTTGAGCACAAAAGGGAGAATAGCGTTATAGATTTTATAAAATGCCAGAACCTTATTGTATTTAAAACATTATGCTAATGGTAATAATTAATTTGTTTGAAATGATTTGTTTTGCAATACCTCGAAATCCTTTTAATGTGCAAATTTCATGGAATCATGGAGATTCATGGTAGACCAATCGGAGGAATCGATACGAAACGAAACGAAACGAGTCGTGTCGATCGTTTCAAATTGAGTCCATTCGAATCGAATCGAATCGGATCGCATTAAAACGAATTGGATCGAGGCGTATCATCATATCGGTTCAGAATCGTAAACGTAATCGAGAATCGGAATCCAAAAATGAAGAGGCGGCAGCAATTTGCGAGAAATTTTTAAATAAAGGAGTATATAGCAAAAGAGTAAAATATAAAAAATATTCCAAATCATTTTCGTAATGTCTTTTACAATAAATTCAAATACGATTAAATTGAAATACTAAAATTTCGGTTTTGAAGATCAAACCAAAAAAAAAAAAGAAAAATCAGCTGAAAAGAGAATCGTATAAAAAAATTTTCATAAAATTTGAAATGAAAATTTTTATAAAATAAAAAAACAGTATACAAAAAATAATTGAAAATAGCGAATGTACACAAGGACCATCTCAAAAGTTACGAATTTAGAAAAATCGATGGAATTTTCCATGTCATTAGTCGTTTTATTATCGCTGGATAAGAACTTTTATATATTTCTTCTTTGTTTAAAAACACAGATATAAGTTTTTATACTTATTTTTTGCGAATATTTTAAAAAAATAAACGAAAACAGGGAAAAACGAATTGTAATCGATAAGTTGAAGACGACGAAGAAGAAGAATAACACTAAAACGAACATTAGAAAAAGCGGAGAAAAAAGTTTTGGCTAAATTATGGAATGAATGGGTGGAAAATGTATTTACAGAATGAAACCAGAAGAGATCTGAAAATAAAAGGCTATTGATAGTATAATGATACAGATGGTTTCTTTTTACCATTCGTCGTCACTCACAGCGAAAATGTAAAAAATTTTAGTGAAAAACGGTTTAAGGGTGAAAAAAGAGTTAAAACAAAAGAAAGAAAGAAAGAAGTAATGTAAAATCTAAAGAAGTTGGAATCTTTTTCTACAGTACTTAAAAAAAAACAGACCTTAAAATGAACGAGATATAGCAAATGTGAAAATTACTAGAATGAAGAGATTTAGAAGAAGAAAAAAAATTTATTTATGTATAGAAAAATTTTAGGGGAAAAAACTTTAAAAAAGTTTAAATATTTTATACATAGATATATTTAAGAATTGAATTTAAGTAAAAAAATATGAAACTTTAATTTTTTTTGAATACCTTCATATTTTTTAATTGATTTTTTTATTAAGACAAGGAGAGGTTAGGAAGAAGAAGAACAAGAAGAAGAGGAAAAAGAAGATAAAAATAAATTTTTGACACGTTTATATTGACATAACAAAAAATGACGTATACGTTTTCGGTTTTTTTTTATGTTGTCGTTTTTAACGTAGTGTGAACTGTTAGTAAGTATTTCTATTTAAATAATATTATCATATTATTGGATTTAATTATTTACTTTTTTGTAAACTTTCTTATACGTAGAGAAGAGGAAAAAAGATAAATTATGAATATAGCATTCAGTACATTCACTTGCAGATTTGTGTATTCCTTTATATATTATGTATATCGTATACGAGTATATAGAGTATGTATACATAAATTAAAATGACTATATTCGTATAAAAGAAGAAAATGTTTATGCAGTATATAGTATATGAGTAACGAATATATAATATTTAAAATTTTTTGAGTATTAAGTAATAACTTCCTGATTATTTAGTCATGAATTTCAAATAAAAAAAATGATATGAACTGAATAATCTTTTTCTTCATGAAGAGGGTATAAATTGCATATAATAAAAGTAAAATTATAAGGTCTTAATAATTGTTAAAATAAAAATTATATAAAAAACGAAATAAGTAAATTGTTCTGAACCAATTGTTTCAAGTCCAATTTAGAAATTTTATTGTATAATTAAATTTTATTCCTTTTTTCCTTTGCAGGCAAAATAGCAGCTACATTGTGTTACTACCGGTGTTTACGTGTATAATTAATATTCTGAATTTAATGGATGAGGGCGTTTCTAAATGAAAATACTATTGAGAAAATTTTGTGATTTTGTGATTGATTAGTGTGTTTGATTGTATGGAAGAAATATAACAAGGTTTACTAAATGATAAAAGCAAAACTTAAATATTAACTGAGAATATAATTTTAATATACAATTTTCCAAATATACGCAAGCTTTGGTTTTGAAAATCGGATTATCTGAATATTGCTTAAATTCTCTTTTTATCTTTGAAACTATCGTCAGTAAACAATGCAACGAACAAAATGTTAACGTCTGGCATTGCCACATTGTTCTAATCTCTGACTTCAAAATAAAGTGCAAGGTTTAATTCGGCAGATTTTAGACATCCCACAGTTTCAAAGAACTCGAGACTCTCCATGGTCTAAGCTCAATCAAAATTTAGGTTTTTTCATATTTTATTTTATGATCCAGCTGATAAAACCTAATCGTAGATGATTTTCTTTACCGAAATCTATATGATATTTTCCTGAAATCTATGTAAACTCATTGCTCAATGAAAATTTAGTTGATTTTGATTTTAATGTACTTGAAAATTTACAAATTTTCTTGAAGATAAAGAATGAAAGCCTCGAGAACTTCACGGAAACTCTCGCAAGATACTATCAATTGTTTATTAAATCAAAATGACTTTATATTTATAATACAAATTAATTTGTATTATCTCGTGTTGTAAAACCTTGTTTGTGGCGCTTTAAATAAAAAACACTTCATAATCCCGAAATGAGCAAACTTTCTTCCTTAAAAGTTTTGTTCTTATATTTAGAAATTTTTTTGAAATACTTCTATCAATTGTTAGAGAATTAACCGAAATCATTTAAAAAATTATTATTAAATAAAAGGAGAATATTAAGAAAACAATGTAAAGTTATTTTTAGTGCTGTTTCCAAATTATTTAGCCAAAAAATGAAATATTTATGTGTTTGTGTTGTCACAGAAATGTTTTGAAAAAGGAAGAACGGTTTTTTTTTTTTTAGACAATGATTCGATGAGTTCTATAAAAATTGAGAAGGTCCTTGCTTTCGTACAAACATTTCCGGTTTCGCTTTTTGTAATGTTGATAGATTGAATTTTTTTGTTTGTACAAAAAAAAGAGAATTAATGAAATGACACGAATGTGAAAAAATTTTTTAGAAAAAGAAAAATTAGAGACATTTTCGATTTGTTTTACATAAGAATAAAACCAAACAAAAAAAATTAGTTAAAAGTTAATAGAATCGAAAGAGTTTTTCAAAAATTTGTTTGTAATAAAACCAAAAGTCTCTGAATATGAAAAATTTCTCATATCCGAAAATCCTTAAAATTTGTTTGACATTTGTTTGACATTCTTTAAATCGTTTAATTAAGGTAAGTGTACGATTACATATATAGTATATACAAAAGACAAGCACGAACCTTGCTATTAGCAAATAACAAACCGACTCCTTCGAGGCACACTTGCAGCAGTCCCCCCTCGCCGGTGTTCATGTCCTGTACCGGAAACTCGCCGCCCAATTCGGGCACATTGGTGGGCGTACCGCCCCGTTCCATGGCCTCCTTAATGCAATTGTAGAGCTCCTTACACTGCACGTTTGAAATGAATAAATGACAAGTTCCGTTCAGTCTGACCGCTTTAGCGCTTTACTCACTTTACGTGTATAGTATTTATGCAACTGCGTCTGACCGCCGTTGCGGCGCCACAGGCACAACACCTTCGTCTTCGGCGAGTAGGTCATATTCACCAAGCGTTCGTACCACCAACGCTCCACAATCGTTCCGTTCACCGAACGCAAGACAAGGCCGTCATCGCGCACCTCCATGAAACGCAACGGACCACTGGCGTCGACACCATGATGCACGGTGAAGCTTTGGCGATGCAAAAGTCTCGAACCGAGTGGTTTCAAATCGATATCATTGCCATTCTTTAACATAAAAATAAAAGATGAAAAGTATTCATAAATACTTATGAATATATGGCGAAACCTACCAAGTTGCCAATTTGATCGAGCAAATTGTGCACCTCCTGCGAGTAGACCAGCCCGATGTGGCTCTTGCCCAACAAACGACGCACCTTGCGTTTGATTTCGTCCTTGTTGACATTCAACATTACGAGAACAGCAGTTAGATTGTACAGCATGGTGGACAGCAGCCGATCCTCATCGTGTTCCAGGCGTTTGCGTTCCGATTCGCTCAGTGATTTGTAACGTTCCATCATCTCACTGGGACCCTGGCGGGGGAGCGACAACAGAGAGAGAGAGAGCTTGTTAAAACTATCAAAATTCCTGGTAAATTTCACGAACTGTCTTACCTGATCCATACCAATCATATCACGTTCCTGACTGACAGCATCTAGGAAGGCATCTTCCCAGAATTGCATCTGATTCCAAAGACTAAGCCGATCCTTTCCCAGTAGACCTTCGAATAGATAGACGCGTGGCGAATCCGGAGACGGAGACGACGAGGTATTGATTAAATGGCCACCGGTGTAACGGAAGCCAGCACTCAAGGTTGACTTTCCAGACCACAAATTGCCGCTGCTCTTTTTTGAGTCCTTTGACGTGGTCGCCTGCAATGAGATGAATAAATATGACGACTTAATAATAAAAAGAATATTAATTTAATAAATATAAGTATACAATAATAAGAGGCGTAGAAAAATTAGCACGTGTATATAAGTATAAGTACGTTTCGATAGGAGAAAATCGTATGGACGGAAGGGTGACCATCTCTACTTATTGCATTTTATGTCTCTTTCAATTGTGTATTATGTTTTGGCTACTGGGAATGTTTATAATACAAATAGCAATATCCGTTCGAAGCGATCAGTTTGCCAAGAGTAAGTTACTTACGTTTTCGTATTCAGTGTCCGAGACTGTCGAACGACAACTTGCAGGCAGCCGAACGCCCAAACTACCCGTCGGTAGAAGGTCGCTGACCACGGAGAGGGCACCCGTAGAGCCAGCAGCCTACGAACGAATATTTGAGAATTAAATCGAAGAAGAACACTTTCACTACGTGAGAAGATTAAAAGCGCAATCAACGAACGCATCACAAACGCAACACGACAATTCGAGAAGATTTTCTAGGTCTAAAAGCTTAAAGAAGCTAAGCGCATAATATCTAAATTGAAAAAAAAAAAAACAACGTTTGCTAGAGACTACAGCAATCGGAAGCACACTCTACAAATTATATACATTAAACCATTACCGATTTGTACTTCTAACAAAAAACTGCTTAAACTACATTAAAAGCTATTACGCAAGCCCTTCCATCGATATACCGGTTCTTACATCAGAGTCAAATGAGGTTAGTTTGCTCATCAGAGCACTGCGTTTCTGCGCCAGCATATCCTTGAACATTTCGGTGGTGGATTGGCCATCCTGACTGTCCGCTGAGGACAAACGACGTGCGCTGGGCGCATTTGTAGCGCCGCCCCGCTCGGTTTGTGTTGAACTCTTGCGCGACTCTTGCGGCGAAGCAGCCCACTCACTGCCAGGGCCTGAGTGCGAGCCGCTCGGTGAGAGCGGAGAACGTAGGTTTTCGCGACTGCCCATCGGACTGGCTGTGTGACTTGAGAGCAAGCTGGACGACATGTCGCTGCCATCGTTCAGCTCTTTGCTCCAGTAGTGCGTGTGCGCGATTTCCAGCAGGTGAAACACCGAGGCCGTGCCACCCAGACCGAAATTAGCGAATGTAACCTCCAGACCGGCAGCTAGGCCCTGCACACACTTCAGCATGCCTTTCCAAACGGGCTTAGGTATACACTGCGCGTAAGGATAAAGGAATTTATTGGAAATTGTTAAGATATAGAAAGTGGTCTACCACTATAACGTGCCCTATTACTTACAACATCGTCAATGTGATCGTCGGGCGCTATTTTTTTATCCAACGTTCTGTTAAGCTTGCCCAGCACGAGCATACGATAGGATTCATCTTCCATGAGTTTTTTAAATCGATTCAATTTCAACCAGCCGACGCCTTCGCCGGCTAACACTTGGCTGACCACATCCTTCAGAAAGGTTTGATTTTCGATGTTGCTGTGGGAACGCTCTTGATTTTGTTGGCGCTGCAGTTCTTCTTGCGTCTGCCTTGGCCCTGAGTGCTTGATCAACGGCGTACGCTCGACTAGACCTTTGCGTCCCGGAAAGGAATCGAAACCGGTTTTCGCTCTTTGCTGCAGAATGCCCGGATGTTGTTGCTGCAGCTGCTGTTGTTGTTGCTGTTGATGCGGCGTGCGCTGACCTTGTTGAGATGATCTCTGTTGATTTTCTATTAGAAATATATTGAAGTTGGTCAATTAGGATCATCAGTATATTCCAAAGCTCATTTGCTGTTGCCACTTACTCTTTCCACCAAACATGCCCGAAAACATGGTCGATGTTGAGTTTGCCAATCCATTGAAATCCGATCCAATGTTTGAGAAGAAGTTGTTGCCACTGCTGTGCATCTGACGCTGTGTGGCCACTTGTGTGCCAGGCTCGCTGCCATCGGCGCTGTCTTCAGATTTTATAATGCCCTTCTTGGTAGCTGCCTCTTTGGCGGTTTTCGTTAGGTCGCCCAATGTCGATTTGCCCACGTAAGTTAAGTCCTCGAAGGTGTTTTTGCTAACGCCTGCCGCTTGCTTGGAGACTTCGAGGGCCTGTTTCGAGGCCTCGCCAGCTGCTTTCTTGGCATGTAATGTAAGCTATAGTATATGGTTTAGATGTCAAGAAGGTACGAAATTGGTAGATGAAAATAATTAGACAAATTTAGCATTTGTCCTCGGAAGAATAAATGATTGTATTTCTTCTAACGAAAAATTAAAAGCGTTTTCAAAAAGCATGACAATATCGAGAATTTTGGTGTGAAAATAATACAAGACAATTTTGAAAAAACCAACAATTCATTAAAAACGTGACTGAATCTTAAAGTCTTGCAAGGTCTCATCCAATTTCGGTCAACTTCACTAAGGTCTTTACAGCTGTTTTTCACAAACAAAAGAGACCGCCACAGATCATGGAAAAACTTTTTTATTCATATTATGGCCTGCATAAATGGCCTCGAAAGAGGTCGTCGACTTAAGAGAAAATAATATGCAGTGGATCTAATCAATATTCTGGTATATCATATTGGACCAGAATGATATTAATAGATTTTTTTGGTGTGATATCGAATACTGTCATATCGAATACTTTGTCGAGTTTTCGACATGTCGAATACCTACAGTAGACTACCAAACCAAATAGGAGTAGATTATACAAAATTGTCGAAAACTCTGAAAAATTTACCTTCATCAATAACAATAAGAACACACGCTACAAAGATATTTCGATGAATAATACATGAATTACAATTTTATTTTGGAGTCCAGTCATTTTTTGTGAAAAAATAGAACATTTATGGGATGAAAAAGTGAATTTTATTCATTCAAAGTGCTGAGTCTTTATCGTCACTTATTTCTATGTCATCAGACTCTTCCTCTATTAATCTTTTATTAATAGAGGAATAGAGGATTTACTCGCATACATTCATAAGGTGCGAGTAAAAATGTATTAGACGAATTAAGAGAAAGTGAGGAGATGTATACATATATTCGAGCATCTTCTCGCTTTCTCTTGTTTCTTTTATTATTTACACTTTGGTTCGCGCTTTTTGGGTATAAACAAGCTGAACAACGTGTATGTCGATAGATTCTATACTTCACGCGAGTAAAAAAACTATATTTGAATCAGTCTTTCTTTAAGTTCCTGAATGTTTAAGAGTTTTCGACAAGATTGAGGTTTTCGACCTGTAGAAGAGTACTCTACAGTTTTCGACGTAGACTACATACAAGGTCAAAAAATTCTTGTCGAATACCAGCCTTGATTCTGATGAAAACTATACTTTGTTTTCAATGAATTTATAATAATTAATATGTTGATTAAAGTGTTTCTTTTTAGTTTGCAAAAATATTCGGACCCCCAATATTTAGTGACCGAGAAGAGAACTGATACTTCTCGAACTTTCGGCACAGCAGAGAACTAAGTAAGACTACCTTCCCTGATACTGATAGAGCCCGAGCGCGATATAAAAATATATTAGGAATATTAAATCAAAAGTAAGTTTAGGCCAATTGTTAAATGAAAGTGTCTTAAATCAGCGTGTTGGGATTGGTCTGGGCTGTCGCTACTTTTTGCTTTAGAGTGATGAAAGTAAGGTTTGGCTTTTACAAACCTTTCCAAGTGTTAAACGTTTTCTATCTTCTGCTTCTTCTGCAACACTAATGGGGTCCATGGGTGGCTTCGAAATACATTAAATATTGCAAGCAAATGATTGTATTTTGGTTTGGTGTGTTGTTTGTTTGTTTGTTGATGTTTGTTGTTTGTATGGACCCACATTTTACGAAGAATGCAAGAAACAAGGCGTAAACGTTTGTTGAAACGGAAATCATAAAATATAAAGTCAGCACAACATTTAGTACATTGAAACAATTAATCTGTTACCGGCAGCCATTGCTATCCCTGGCACTCACCTTGTCTACGTGTGCCAGCAGACCTTCCTGACTGCTTTGTCTTTTCGTTTCTCGCACCAGATCTTTCGCATGCGACGCGATGTTCTCGAACAGCGAACTTTGTGAACTCTGACGGCCGGGACTGCCGGAGCTCGAGCCCGAACTACCGGCACGTGATAAAATATTGGCCACACCACCGGCTGCTTGCTTTGCCGGAGTCGTAATTGGAGCCTATTAAGAGATATAATCAAGAGAAATGAAGGGTTTTGTGGCACTTTTCAGAAAGAGATTTAGCGGTATAATAAGCTTTGTAACGAATTTTCGTTGGCTTTTGTCAAGATTCGGCCATCTTTAGTGAACGAAAGAGACACTAAAGATTCCACATCGTCGAACCCTTGACACGGTATGACGGAAATTCGTTCCAAAACTGATCTCATTATCATCTCACTCTGTCTAACTCAGCGTACATCAGAAAACTACTTACAGGCACCTTTTTCTTCTCACTGCCCGCCCGTTCCCGTTCTTCGCCTTCTGCTGCTTTACGCAAGTTCTGCGCGAGTGCTGCGGTCTTCGTGGTCAGTGTGGAGTTGGTTGCTTCCGATTCTTGCTCAAGACTGGCGGAGCGTATGGTTGAATCGACACGCATGGCCAAAGGAGTGGCTATTTCAAAGGGTGTCGCCGTTGTCTTTGGTGCGGCGAAGTCCTTTTCTGAATCGCGATTAAAACTCGGCGAACTGAGGTCCGAACGACTTGATGAAGTTGAGATCGGCGACTCAGCTCGTTCTTCATCCTCCAGACTGGACTCTGCTGCCATTCCTGCGGGATACTGCAGTTTACTGGGCGGATGATAGACCAATGCCGGATCCAGATTGGACGACAGTGTTTGCGGTACGTTCGTTTGACGCGTGTTATGAGCTCCGAACACATCGTGCACACTTGGCGAAAGATCGGACGAAACCATTTCGGAGACAAAGTCACTCAGCGATGAGTACGAAGAACTGGAGCTTTCTGCGTCCTCCGAATCCGAGCCGCTTTCGTCCGTGGGCTGACATTCGAGTTGCTTCAGAGAACGCAAGGCACCGTTCAGTGAACTGCCGTCATCCCAAACGGAGAAACGTATGGGCGTCAGGGCGTGGGCGAACCACTTCGGCTTGTCGCCCACCTGCATGGGATCGAGCACGCCCGTCTGGACGCGCAGAAAGGCAACATTTGTAGGCGTTAGTGACCATTCGGCTAGGAACTCAACCGCTTGGGTGCGCGCAAACTTATTGAGGAACACGGAGGCGCGCGGACGTGAACGCAGGAAGCTGTTGATTTGGAAGGCAACAACGGGGCGGGGATAAAGACGCAGCGTGCGTGTATGCTCGGCAAAGTTGGCCAACGTATTTTGGGCATTAAAAAAGCGTACCTGCAAATTGAAAAGAGGTGCTAAGATTAGGAAAATGTTCACGAATATTGTACTAACCATGGCCACACGGCTCGCCACATCTACCGAATCCACATCAGTGCCGTAAATGAACGGATTCAGAGCAGGTGAATGCATGGGACTCGGTTGGCGAGAGTGCGTGCCCTGCGTGGAAAACGAATTGCGTTGACTGACTTGCGTTGAATGTATCGGCGACGACGATTGCAAGGGCAATCGTGCTTGGGAAACACTGCAAAATTGAGAATTTATAGAAGGAAATTTCAAAAGGAAGAGCGTTTCTGTATACCCCAAGTGTGGTGGTTCCGTGAGGCTGTCGCGCACAGAAGGTAGCAGAGTTTGCGTCGAAATGGCCTGATTAGAAGCGGACATCGAAGTTAGGGCCTAAATTTAGGTGATAACATATAATTATTTATGGCAGAGATTAAGTTTCAGAATTTAAGTTTGAGGACAATTTTCAACATAAAAGGTTTTCAATATAATAGGGCTAATAAGGGGAAGAAGAAAACAATTCAGAGGAGTGGAATATTGAACCCCTTTTGCTAAAAAAAGTAGCTTAATGGATACTAAGAGTTTTAACGATGGAAAAATGCTTTACTTATAAATTAGGTGGGACGATATCTTCTGGTATATGACTGATTTAGGTATATAGTCGTGCATTTTAAAATATAAAGCGATGTTGGGAAGGTATTGTCTACAGGGTTGGCATTCCACAAAAATTTGTGGACCTTGTATGTAGTCTACGTCGAAAACTGTACAGTATTTTTTTACATGTCGAAAACCTCAACCTTGTCAAAAACTCTTAAGCATTCAAGAACTTAAAAATGCGCGAGCCAAAGTGTAAATAATAAAAGAAAAAAGAGAAAGCGATAAGATGCACGAATATACATATAGTACATCTCCTCTCTTTCTCTTGTTTCGTCTAATACATTTTTACTCGCGCCTTATGAATGTATGCGAGAGCGCAAGTAGAAATATAATAATAAAAGATTAATGGAGGAAGAGTCTGATGACATCGAAATAAGTGACGATCAAGTCTCAGCACTTTGAATGAATAAAATTCATTGTCATCCCGTTTTTTCACAAAGAAATGACTGGACTCAAAAATAAAATTGAAATTCATGTATTTTTAATCGAAAAATCTTTGTAACGTTCGTTTGTTCTTATTATAATTGATGAAGGTAAATGTTTAAGAGTTTTTGACAATTTTGTGTAATTCACTGCAATTTGGTAGTCTACCGTAGGTATTCGACATGTCGAAAAAGTCGAAAACTTGACAAAGTAATCACAATAATCTGTCGGTAGATTTTTGTCTATCGATCTGCCTGTAATTTGGGTTGTTAACAGACTAGAAAATATATAAAGGAAGGTGTGTAATAAACTAATAATGTTCATTAAGGTAATAATAATTCTGGCAAATTTTATTAGTCTCTCTTTGAAGCTAAAAAGAAAGGCATGCATAAAAATATATAAACATACGAGTACATATAGTAATTATCATAGTTCAATGAATAAATGAAAGATATTTACACCAAGTCCAGCTTCATCCATTAGTTGCATAGCCTGAGTTCATAGACAGAATTGAAAATAGTAGCAGTGCAGGAGTGAATTTGATAGCAGAGAAAGCAGTAGTAGTAGTAGTAGTAGGAAATTCGCGAACCCAGCGCCGAACGTAAAGATTGGTTGGAAATTGGTTTTGAGTGTTACGCGGTTGTTGTGGTTGATTGAATGTTGGCAATTGCAGAAAATGCAGAAAGAAAGAAAGTTGATGGAAAGGAAATAAGGATAATAACAATAAGATGTAATGTATGTATATACGATCTTAAGAAGTTAGATGAATAAAGTAAAAAGAATTTACAGAAGAAAACTAACAAAAAACCTATGCGTTTTCAAACATCTTTCACATTTAAAGCGGCTTGAGAGCTGAAAATCATACTCATAATTAATTCTAAAAAGTATACGCTTTTGTATTATGCGTATCAAACTGTGATAAATTTAATAAAAGTTGTTCGCATTTTGTTATAAATTTATAAACAAATTTGCTGAAAGTTTTGCTGGCTTGACATTCTTTTTTTTTCATGCCTTTTTTCGCACGTTACCTGCTTCAGATGACTCTTCAGAATGGTGCCTTCTGGTTCCGGCAGGGGTGGTATCTCCTCGTAGTCGCCAGTGGGTGGCGTCAGTTTTGTCGAATCCAAATCGATAACCCAAATGTCATCGGGCAAGCTAAAAGGGAGGTACTCTATTAACAAACACGAAAACTTTGAAGTGATGGCAGAAAGTCCACAACTAACCGGAAATTCTTTTTGTAAACGAGAAAAGTAGCGGGCACGCCTATCACGAACGGTGTGGGCGCCAATAACAGTTGCTCCGCACAGCTCATGCAGGTCGGCAGCAGCGGTATAACCGGAAACATGTACTCCAGCGGATAGAGCAGCGTCACGAAGGCCATCACCGACATGGATAAAGCATTGTAGTCGCGCGACTGAAAGAGAACCTTGTTCTCCAGCAGTATTAGAGTCCACACCTTCAGACAGGTCTCGACGCCCAGCAGCTCCAGCGGTAGATGCAGCGGAAAATCGACCATGGAGAAGCGGGTGTGGTCGGGCAGAGCGAAAAGCAAAGGCTCGTGCACCGTGGGCGAAAGAACTTCAACCTGCGAAAACAAGACCGAGAATTAAGAGCGAAAATATTCAGAGAAATTGCTCTACCTCGATACGTGTGGAGCCGGGTACAGGTACAGGCGCTGACAACAGTCGCAGGATCCACGTCTCGATTTCGCGCACATCGTGCAACACTATAGAGGGCGTGACGTCACTTGCATTCCCCGTCAATACGGTCCACACATTCTCCCTGGCGAGTGGAGTGGAGTAAATGTTTTGTACACAGCGTCATCATCTCATTAATCTCATTCCCAGAATCGCACTTACCTGTTCAGTTTCTGTGAAGCGCCGACCCGTTTCGGCGACGAGGACTGATTGCAGGCATCGATCAACTTCTTCAGTATGAAGAGACATTCGCGGAAGGTTGAGAAGAAGGGATGATGCGAGAGGATGCACAGTGAAGTGAGCGACTGATTGCGCAGCTTTGTACGCTTGCGCGAGGCCCGCGGCGAGGGCGAATGGCTGCCACCCGATTCGGAATCGGCCGAAGGGGCGATGAGACCTAGCTTGGGAGGTGGCTGCTTCGCATGACCCACATGGAGTAGGGCATGCTGCCCTGGGCCCGGCTGATGTTGAACCGGCGGATCTGAGTCGCGCCGCGACGTCATTTCACGATCGGAGTCGCTGGGCGCAACATTACTTCTGTAGTCGCTAGAAGGAGTCAAAGGGCCATAACTATTCAAAAATGATGCCAATTCAAGGTCAACAGAATGAGAATGTATGTATGTACATTCAAGAACACATTTTTACGCACACACACCCACACACTACTTGCCTACTGAACGCCGAGTCTGAACTACGTTCCAGACTCTTACGCCACGATTCTCGTCGAAATGCCGAACTGCGCCTACCCCGCGCAAATGCCGCAGCCGCTCCCGTTCCTTGACCGGCTGCTTTCACCGCTGTCGCCACATGCTTTTCGATGGGACGATAGAAATTAACGCACACACCGTAACGCGTCTTGCCGGAGTCTTTGTCGGTTAACGCGAAAACGAAGGAGGTCATGTCACGTATGGCGGAACCAGTGCGCCGCGGTCCGACACTGGTGCAGCCCTCCGGTTGACAGAAGTACACCATATCCAGGGGAAGTGGAAAATCGGAATGATCCGAAGGCGGGTAGCGGCGCAAGAGCTCGGGAATCTGCGAGAGAGGTTTTAAACGGTTTAAATCAGGTTTTAAAGGATTTAAATCAGGTTTTAAATGATTTAAATCAGGTTTTAAAGGATTTAAATCAGGTTTTAAAGGATATAAATCAGGTTTCAAAGGATTTAAATCAGGTTTTAAAGGCTTTAAATCAAGTTTAAAGTCTTAAAATCTGGTTTTAAAGGCTTTAAATCAAGTTTTAAAGAATTTAAAACAGGTTTTAAAGGATTTCAATCTGGTTTTAAAGGCTTCATTCAGGTTTTAAATGATTCTCCTTACCTGGACTGGTGGCGCCTTATTACCGGTCAGTGTGCGATGTTGGGACGGAGTACTTCTGGCTCCAACAATGGCCATATAGTCGACCAACCGCGGACACAAGGATAGTTTTTGTTGTTCCGTCATGTTTTTCAATCTGAGTCTTCTTCTTTGCGGTTATAAGTTAAACTACACTGAGGGCACTTTCTTCCTTCTCCCCTTTCGCTGACAGTCATCAACTTGAAAGTAACTAAGAAGGGTATAGTAAGAGTTTAATAGAGTTTACAGAAATTTATGAGCTTTATAAAAGTTTTATAATGTTATAATTCTCTCTTCATATTGAATGTTTTTATGGTTTTTTTGAAATCTCAGCAGTTAGGATTCGCCGCAAGCCTCGAGCCATGGCCTCGAATCATCGAGTATTAACCTACTTTTTTGCGTTTATGTTTGAAAAGTGACAAAGTTCTATGAAGCTTTAATTTCTCGCAAGCATAAAAACTAAGAACAAAAATCAAATAGAAATAAAGTAATAAAAAGTTTGCCTTCAACTCGTTCAGTTTGCCCGAGAAACTTTTAATTACAAAAGGCTTTTCCAAGCGATTCAAAGGATACGAAACAATACGCTATGAACACAAAACACATATACAAACACATTATGAATACTCGTACCAAAAAATCGATCTTCTGTTCATGTGTCATGAAAGTTTAGAATTCTGGAAAAGATTTCATAATCAAATGCCAAATTGTGCAAAGTTAGAAATTAAATTAAGAGAAATTGAATGCAAAATTGTTTTTCTTTATGTTTTGTTGCTTTTGTTTCGTGCAAATTTTACATAAGAAAAAGAAAACTCTGCTTGCACAACTGTGAAAAACAGTTATATGACAGTTATGCAATAACAAAACATGCTATAGAAAACGCACTGATGTTGAAGCGAGATGAAGAGACAGAGCGACGAGCGACAAGCGACGACTTAGTTTAATAAGATTTCCTTTTATGAGATGTATTTTCATTTTATTCTAGGAATGTCACTTCAACGTTTTTGACGTTTACGTTTACGTCTTTTCCAATCGAACGAAGGTCAAATTAAAATGTGCGCCTCTTCTCCATTACGTTGCAGAATTTCCATTACGTGGCAGAAGTATTTATTGCTGCTTGGTTGACTTCTTTGAAGGCCGTGATGAAATAAACAGATCGCCGGGTAATGCGAAAATGATTTTCGTAGTGACAATTGAGGTCGTTTTGAGAGATTACCCGCGTAAAGTAAGCGCATTCTGACTTATTAATGAATGTTTGCATCTATAGAAAAATGACCTGGGCCATTTGCGTGAGTGTACTCGTACCACAGTGCAAATATCTTAGCATATTTTTCACAACTTTACTTTCAATTTACATAAAAAGTTCTTTGGTGGTTCGAAACTAACCGCGCAGTGCGGTGCGGTGCGTTGCGGTCTCTTCAAATGCTATCGTAGATGAAAGTAAAAGCTGAACAAATCGTAATAAGTTTACACACGCACACACCAGAAAACCCTTCCTTCATATTTTATTTAATAAATGGCACAAAAAGGAGGAACAGTTCGAGGCATCAAATCGACGACATCAACGCATTCCGACGCATGCACGCCGCGAAACGACTTGAGCCATGAGAACTAAGTGTCCTACTTTGTTTTTATGGATGACGATTGTAAGAATGGCGGTGTGTGTGTGTGTGTGTGTGTGTGTAAGTGTGTGAACATTCACATGGTGGTTATGAAGTGTGACAAGGTCATTCGAATGTCATGAGAGCTGAGAGCAATTCTAGCGTAAAGCTCAATTTTACAAATGAAAAAAAAGAAGTGGCACACTTAAGGCGGCTAAGTCCTTTGGCTTTATTAGATAGTAGAAGACTGGTATCTAAGAGCTTTTAAGACGGCCTCTTCTAAAACTTTTGGGATATTAAAATTCGTTTTTAGCCCTTCATCCTTATTAACAAAAGGTCATGAAAATTCAGTCAATGACGAAGAGTGTTTATGAATAACGGAAGGTCTTAAAAAGTTAAAAAGAAAACCTGAAAAGAGATATTCGAAGAAAGTACTCAGAAATATATACTCTAAATATTTTTGAATTTTTCAAGATGTCAAAATTGACCACTTGATTGGCTCAACCAATGACATTCAACCAACAAAGAGCCTCTATAGTCAGTCAGTTCGATAAAAGCGAATGTCATGCTCCATCACATCAACTGACAACATCACAAAGAATCGGATCGAGGCTAACTGAAGTTAGCCACGACCACCTCAAGTGTTGTCCTGCGAAAAGGAAACAAAATTGAAATCTGGGTCAAAGTAGAGAAGAAATTGAAGAGAAAGAAAAATGCACACCGCCTTCATTTTCTTGGAACGTCTGTCGATTGCTTGCTTTTTATGCTTTCTTTAATGTCTCTTTAATTTATTGATTTTAGAGCAAAAGAAAAGTTCCGACTAAATGTTCTTCGTGTAGCGATGAAGCGAAGCTAACAAATTTTCATCCTTATTTAAAAAATATATCGAATTCCGAGACGAAACCGAAGTACGAGAGAGGTTTCCCTTCCGAGAATTTCTCGAAAGTATTTTCCTTCAAGTTTTTGTTGAATATTTTGGTAATAAAATTCTTCGATTTTATATTTAATACGAGTATAAAAATAGTAAGTTTTTTTCTTCATAAATAAAAATATACGCAGCACAAATAATACTTTTAACCTATAGTTTTTCCTCTGAACTGATATAAAGGTTACTGTCGAGAAAGCGTACATGGCAGTTATTGTTAATCGTGGAGATAAGTGTGGTATTGTTTTTTATGGTATGACTTTTTATGGTTGCTTTTAAGTCGTAACACTTTCATATAAAAGTTCCTATTTCGATTTATTTGATATTGAGTGATATCTTTTGCTTATGTAAACATAACAGGTGCACAATCTTTTATGTCTGTGTGTAAGCATTGAATTTTAACAAACTGAACTTTAACATTTATAAACCGATTGACTTGAGTAAATATGTTTTTGAAACGTCAGTACAGTGCAATTTCAACCATCACTTCACATTGAAATGACAGCTGTACATCGTCGAAAATATCGTGGCCAAGTAGCACCGTCTGACAACAGCATTCGTCGTTTGGTGTCGAATTTTGTTGAGCACGGGACAGTGAGAGATTGTTGATATGCCGTACATCAACGCCCAAGACGTTCCAATGAACTGGTTGAAGCGGTAAGAGAGAGTGTTGCTGAGAACTTACAACGCGTCAGCTTACCGCGCTGAGCATTTTTGGCATCAGTGGAACCACCTTGCGGCGCATTTTAAAGAATGATTTGCATTTGTTTCCGTATAAGTGCAATTGACTCAAAGAATATTGTTGACAGACCGTCCACGTCGTTTAGAATACGGCTAAACAGTCATATACCGACATAAAAGATGGCGCACTCTTTATGTAAAGATATACGATATGTAACATGTATTTGTAAAAAAATAAACACTTGTACAGAAATTCACCACAGAAGATGACTCTAACACGATGATGATTGAGTTGCTCAGACGCCAATGCGTTTCCTAAAGTCCAAAAAACAAAAATTAAAAGAAGTATTTTTTTAAAATTATTTCAAAATTATATATTATACAATAGATTCAGAAGCTATAACAAAAGAAGACTGATACTGATCTAACAATAATTGAATTTTTTTTTATAATAAAAATAATTTGTTGGACTAAAATTTACAAAAATTAGCAAAGACAAATTAAGAAATTCTCTGCAAATTAAGAAATAATGGTCTTAAACGCATTGGCTTCTGAGCGACTCAATTAACAGTTCGACACTACTAAGTATTCTCTGCTTATTATTTTTAGATTTTGGTTTTGTGGCGATTCGATGGACGTGTTACGACAATTAAGCTTTAATTCGTTGCCAACAGCTGCAGTCGTAGTAACATGATGGCAACTCTTATTAACAAGATTTAAATCAAAACAATTAGAAGAATTAGCAGAATTAGAAGAACGATAAACGATTTAATGATTAATTAATTAATTAATTAAAGATTAACTATTTGAGTAAATGTGAAGATCATTAAAGAATCTCGTTTTATTTTATATGACGGCAATAACAGTTAGTGACGGAATGGTCAATGAAAATTAAGTTTTAACCAAACTCATTTCGAAATAGCAATAAAGAAATAGTTGATTGGCTAATTTTAACATGCAAATAATAATGCATTAAATAATAAATTTCAGAATATTGATGATTATAATGTAAATAATGGAAGTCTTTGAATAAATTCATTAATTTTCTGTCTTCACTACGATATTAAAAGATTGTGACTCTATAGCTTCAATTCTTGGTGAAATTGAAGGCAGATAAATTGAAATATGACTAAACAGTCTACAGCAAAGGTCATAGACACAGTCAATGCACACAGGACACTCACACACTTAACAGGATAAATGCTCCCGTTTCGCAAATTCTTCAGAAATCCAGCAAAAAAACAACAAATTGCTTGCAAAAATAAAGCTATTTGAACGTGTCTGAGAGAAAGAGAAAGTGCAAGAATTGGCAAAGGGTTGCTGAGAGTACGAGTAGAATGAAAAGCTTCCCTCGCAGACGAGACGTTTCATTCTGAGTAGCTGCTAGAGAAAAAGAAATGATAAAAAAGTGGCTGAAAATAAGTGGAAACAAAAAAAAAAAACCAAATAGTTAGTCGTGCCGGAAGTGAGGTTTGTGAGGCTTGCTCTTTGCGGTGTGTGCTTGTCTGTCGCGATGTGAAGTACGTATAGCGTGGCGCGTGGTAACCGCCTTGATACTGGCGAATGCGATGAAGAATCTACGACACGAACGCGCATTGCAATATGTAATGAATGAAAGAAAGGTCTTTGAGTGGCACGCCGCGGGGGGGAAGGTAAGGATCGAAAAAGCAGTGATGTCACGGTCTCAAGTGTTTTTAATATGTACTGGTAATTGTGGTAGAAACTCGAAGCGCCCAAAGTTACAGAATAAGTTTCCTAAAATTAAAGCCTTAAAACATACAAAACCGCACAAAAACGTCTGATAATCCGCACAAAAACAACTAATACGAAGAGCTAATTTTACTGTTATTAACTTTTAAGAAGTTAACTGCTATTGATGTCGTTTATTTGGCGACAACATAACCGTAGCGTTGCTTGCATTTTTCGTAATTGCTTTGAACTTTGAACTCTTTGAACGCTTTATTATTCAGTGATGAAGGTTTATAGCCGTCATTGGTGGCAAACACCTCCGCCCGTTCAATGCACGACTTCGCCAAACGATTTTGTTAATGGCTTTTTTCTAAGAATCTAAGAATTGGAGTTAATACGATATACTAGGAGTAATAAAAATGGAGTAATATTTTAATATTAAGGTATAAAACGTATACTTATATTTTATATATAAATTTCTTTTAATAGCTGGAAGTTTTTACAATGATTTTTCGACTATAACTTATTGTAAATTATTGAAGATGATTAGAAATTTGCGTTTAACTTATAAAAATTAATTTAGCAGAAATATATCCAACCATAATAAATGCTTATTCATACGACAAATAAAACATTTTATTTATAAAAAAAAATTAAAGATGACTGAAAAATGAAGATGACTGAGATGATTTTTTTAAGCCACAGTTAATTAGTCAGTAATTAGTAATTAGTCTCAGTCAATTTTTTAGGTTTTCTGTGATCAAAACTATTGTGAATTCCAAAAATATCAGCTTCATAAAATGGTTGATGTGTTATTAATCTAGAATGTCGATAATGAGAGCTTCCGGAACTTCCGGAAAGATTTTGGCTCCAGTAAAAATTAGTAGCTGTACAATTGTTCCGAAAATGTTTTTATAGGAACATTTTTGAAACATTCTTTTTCAAAAAGTC
The DNA here is from genome assembly GCA_949752815.1 of Conops quadrifasciatus. Classification (NCBI taxonomy): domain Eukaryota; kingdom Metazoa; phylum Arthropoda; class Insecta; order Diptera; family Conopidae; genus Conops; species Conops quadrifasciatus. The sequence continues at coordinate 30,552,390 of OX457081.1, read as the reverse complement.
TTTGCTAGAATGAAGTCTTTGCTAACGAATCGAACTATAATCATGAAATTTAGCATCACATAAATTTAGCATGAATATTCTTGATTCAAATTGGAAGGAGAACATTCTTTTTAAAAAGACTTTGCTAGATACATATGTTTTGAGGAAAACACGATTATTTGAGCACAAATCGAGCTATCGTCATGAAATTTAGCATGAATTTAGCATGAATTAGAATAAATTTAGCATGAATATTCTCGATTGAAATTGGAAGGAGAACATTCTTTTTCAAAAAGTCCTTGCTAGATACATATGTTTTGAGAAAAACACGAATATTTAAGAACAAATCGAGCTATCGTCATCAAATTTAGCATTAATTAGCATAAATTTAGCATGAATATTCTCTAATGATATTGGAAAAATCTGACCTACCCACTTGCTAATTATGCTACCCACTTTATAATTATAAATATAAATATAAATATAAATTCATCCGTTTTAGGAGATGAGATTTCTGAGTCTGTAGTCCAGATCTGAAGCTGAGATTTTATTGCCGGGATTTTTTGAGCAAAGTCAAGTCAGAAGCGGCCATTTGTCTGACACCATTTTCCCCTTATTAATGAATAAGACCAAATATTCGATCTTCGATATTTGGGTCTAATAATTATTTTATATTCTGTAATAAAAAACTAATCCATTTATTTTTCTTTATTTTAAAATATTGAGTACGAAAAGAGCATCGAGTAAATCGAACCCTTCGCTGATTCGACTTATGCTCAGTATCTATTGGTTAAAATGAGAGACGTTTTAGTTTAATGGTCATTACATTAATATGGTAATGCTGTTAAATGTCAATAAATTCAGCAATAAATTTATTTATTGAAATAAGCCAGAAAAATAAACATAAAAATCTTTCAATAAAAACACCAAACGAAGGGTGATATGGACAACAACAACAACAACAACATCACTGCCGTAAGCATAGTAACATTTTCTACGAAAAATGGTTTCGATTTTATCATATATAGTACTTGCTGGTAACCAGGTAAAGTTTGTACTTGTTGTTGTTGCTATTATTTTTACTATCGCACATACGCTGATAAAAAGAAGGGGGCCGGAAGAAAGGGTGCCATTACCACCTACTCTTCAGCAGTGCCCCGACTAATGAAAGCGTTCAGTCAGTTCCGTTTGCCAGCTACACTCGATCCTGATTCTGTTAATGTCGTGTGTACGGAACGCGCAACAAGGTCAGTGGAAAAATCGTTAAAGCCACAGTGAGACTGAGGAGATGCCGAGGCATTGAGCAACCAACCCCGTATACACACACACTTTTTTCACTGCAAAGAATTTTCACTAATTCATACAATTTTCCTATGACGACTTGGCACAACCAGAAAGGGACGACGATTTTCAAAAAATTAGAGAATTTGCAAAGTTAAAAAGTCATCAAAACTTACCAGGTTCCTTGTCAGTCTCTACTAACGGCTGATTGTTGCATCATTTTTGCAGACATCTTTTCTTTATTGTCTCAGGAAGCTTTTTAAAAAACTCTAACTTCTCTAGTCTTTTAAAATATCCTGCACTTTATAGAACTTTTGTTTGAAAATTTTTTGTCTTTAAATTAATTTTAAACCATCATTTTCTTCCACAATTTTCTCTCTGTACACTATATTACACAATTGGTATAGTTAACTTGTATATGTATTATATTCATTGACTGAGGAACCTTTCATCAAGCCACTTTGCCGTCTAACCAATCTTCCAATCAATCTCCTTCAAGGCTGAGCTGCAACTGTTTTCAAAATTTCAGCCTTTCGCCTCAGAACGGAAATATCACAACTTGAGCTTTGAAGCTCATGTTGGGTTTTGGGGGCGGTCGTGGTGAAAGCTCAGCTAGCAGGTGGTGAGTTGCGCATTGTGCTGCTCATGTTGGAAAGAGTGAGCCACTTGTTGAGTCGTGTTGAGTTAGTGATGCGCTTGCGCTTGTTTTGGATGTTTTGAGTTGCGGCATTTGATGATTCTTTAGGCTTCGGCGACGTTTGTTGACAAACATTTACGTTGCACGTGTTCTCCGAATAAGGAAGTGCTTTTGTTTTGGAATGTATTTCCAGTGGAAATCATTTCTATTATCCATTATACTAACCCTGGCAAGATGAAAAGCCGGAGCAGAGAAGACGAGTGTGTTTGTACGCTGCATCAAAAATGTACATTTTTGTACAAAATTTTATATGTACACATGTACATACATATGTACTTTACCGTAAAATTTTTTGTTTTAAAATTCTTTGGTTTCATATTAAAAAATTTACCAAAAGCTAAAAATTTAAGCTTAACTTTTGGTTAAAAGGAGATTTATGATCCTTTTTATCATTAAAAAAGCACTTTCACCCACACCCTCACTCTCATATAATATTGTTAGCTTTCTTTTTTAAATAACTTTAGGTTTATAATTCAGATTAAGCTTTTCCTTTTTTCTAAAATCTTAGATGCACTATTTAAAATACTAAAAACATTTTTAAATACCAATTGTTAGTAGCGAAAATAAAATTCTTTAATTTAAATTCTAATAGTAGATTAATTACTAAAAACTTTCTTTAATTAAAAGCTTTTAAAAATTTTCTTTTTTTCTCGTTTTTATCTTTAAATGTTTATTAATTAATTTACATGCTTAAATGATTATTTAAAATTTACTGTTTTTCTTTTATCATAGAATATAATAATAACAAGTAAATTATTTTCGTCAATTAAATAATTTTTACAATATATTGAAACTGATACAGTTTTGTTCATAATTCGAAAGTCGAATTAACTCTCCAATAAAGTAAATTATTTTTAAGGAACGCATTAAATGCATATTAAATGTTAATAAATGCAAGCAAGCAGCCTTTACGGTGTGAGGAAACTGGAAGACTGAAGACTGGAAGACTGGAAGAAACTGGAAGAATAATTGAATGTTGGCTTTTATTGGTGAAGCAAAAACAAAGCAGGCTGTTCCAAGTATTGCTTCCACACATTGGAAAAACTGGCGATGGTTACGCCATCGATGACCCGATGATCGGCCACCCAGCTGATATTCATAACGTACGCTTTGATCACTTCATCCTTATGATTGAAGCGTGGAATTGGCTAAAAAGATGGCAGAAACAACGAAATAGTGTAGAGCATGAAGAGGGCACGGTATTAGCTTACCGCAGTGCGTCCTATACCTCCAATAGCAACTTGGGGCAGTAAAATACGAGGCTTAGTATAAGTTCCTCCAATCTAAAAGATGGACCCAATAAACTTTACAATATTTTGCGCATAAATAAATCATTGGTTACAAAATTCATACCACTCCAATGTTTGACAGAGTAAAGGTACCATCGGCAAAATCACTCGGCGTTAAAGAACCTGAGCGTCCCTTTTCCACCAATACGTTCAAATCTTTGGCAATCTCGAAGATGTTTTTGCGCTGACACTGCTTTATGTTGGGTACCACTAGGCCTTGCGGTGTATCGATGGCTACAGAGATGTTGTGAGCACTTTTGAAAATCAATGCTTCCTTTTCTTCGTCCAGAGAACTGTTGAGAATGGGATACTTCAACAATGCAATAGATGCAGCTTTTATAAAAAACGGCATAAAAGTTAGCTTCGCGATTCCCTGCTCGCGAGCAGCTCCGTCTCTCAGCTGGTTGCGAAATTCGATCAGTTTAGTCATGTCAACCTCGTCGCAGTAGGCGAAGTGTGGAACTTTCTGAAAGTGCCAGAAATCATTAACAATCTGTGGAGGGTTAAATCATATGGAGAACACCATCAAATGGATGGAACACCCACCATGGATTCGTTCATCGACTTTAACATTGCCTTGTGAACACCTCTGATCGCTTCCGTACGATGGGCATCAGCAGCTGCAGCATTTGTTGCGTTCTGCGTAGTCACCTTCTCTGCCTTGGCTGCAATTGAAGGATGCGGTACATTGGTACCTGGCGGTATCTGACCTAAATGCTCGAGTACATCTCCTTTGAGCACGCGCCCATCACGACCTGTGGCCGTTACCTTCGCGAGATCTACGCGATTTTCCATGGCAAGACGTCGAACGGCAGGTGTGGTCAGTATTTTGTGGCGGCCAATGCTTTCCACAGTTGGCTGAGTTTCAATGCTTCGGTTTGCATCTTCTTGACTGCTAGAGTCCGAATCCGATGTGCCTTGCTCATCATCTTCCACTTCGAAATCCAGTAATGCTTTTCCCACAAAAGCTACATCATCCACACCGCTGTGGATTTTGATTACTTTACCATCATAGCGACTTGTTATAGTTACCGATGCTTTGTCCGATTGAACTTCGCATAGGTTATCAAACTGTTCTACTGTATCGCCAACTTTGACGAACCTATCCCATTTGAAGATATTCTCTAGTATTTAGTATAGTATATGGACCAAGGATTTCGCAGAGCAAATTATTTACCATTCTTTCACAGTAACTTCGCGTATGCCTTCGCCGATATCTGCCAGATTAAAGGAGATTTTCTTATCTAGGCATGGTGTCGTCTGTAGACTGCGTGCAATACGCAAGGAAATCTAAGGAAAAACAAGATCATATAAATGCATTGTCATTGTATGATAAGAGCATAACAAATATTATATTATATTATAAATAACTAAATTAATATTTTATGAACTATATTATAAATAATTATAACCATTATTATAAATAACTATATTACTGGTTATAAATAATAATAGAATATAGAATAATAGACTAAATAATAGATGATTTAGAATAAATAATAGAATAAAAAATCGCTTGACCTCGGAAAAGAAAAATTGAAAAAGAATAGTTCGATTGCTTATAATTGTTTATCTAAAAAAAATAGAAGAGAATGTGTATTTTCCTAATTACTTATTGAGATATATTAGTATGTATGTATATAGATTTATAATAAAAACATCATTAAAGTCGATCCTTTATTAACACAATTTATTGGGGCCACGAGATCCGAAAAAGTAGATTACTCATTTTCAAATAAAGCCAAACAAAAAATTCAGTTTTGTTCCATATACGAGATCGTATTTTAAAGTTGTAATGGTTTTGTCATTTTGAAGTTTCTTTTTAACGCTTTCACCTTCGATAATCTTAAGAAATTATAGAAGTTATTTTTTTTTAAAGTATTCAGTAAAAACATTAACGGATGCAAAACCAATTCTTAATTTACAATTATGCACTATGATAATCTTTTCTATAACTAGTACTTAGGCGAGCCTCTTGACGAATGATGATTATCTTTGACATTTTTGACGTTAGCCAGCTTAATAAATATGTATGTTTATCAAAGCAAATATATAACTTATGCAATAACATCTCATTATAATTGCGTTCTATTTAGGTACGTTTGTTAAGATGCAACATAAGACATAGAGCAACATAAATTTATTGTAGTAATTATATTTAATTAATTGATAAAAGTTATTTACATCACTTTTAGTCAGTTTGTGTTGATGAGGAAACAAGGTTTTTAATATCACCATCGTTTTACTTTTTAATAAATATGATGCCATTTTTTCTAGAGTCCTCACTATTAACACACTTTTTTTAAAAACTTTTTACTATGGTTTAGGGTATTTAAAAATCAAAATAATTAAACTAAAAAAGTAATATTTTTAATATAAAAGAAAAAAAAGAAAGAAAGAAAGAAAAATCTATTGGAATGATCAGAAAGTGCTTGCGAGCCACCGTCTCCGATAATGAATGGAGCACATTAACGACTGATGATCTTGGAGAATGAGTGCAGAGTACACAAATAATTTATTCATTTGGATACACTTTGGCTGCTCCACGTTAGCCACTTTGACATTTCATTCAAAATCTATTACAAAATTATCACAACAAACATTGGGGAAAATTAAGTATTATTTATTTTAATAAATCACACGAATTTAAAATATTTTTTTAAATTATGGTAATTCTAATTATTGTATAATTAATCCTCCCGACAGTGAACGATAATTACAATTTATTGAAATATGCTTTTGTTATCGGGTGTTTTAAATGTTGGTTTTGAAGTATGATCAAGTTTTGTTGCTGTTTGCCGCCGAAAGCTCTAAAGTTTAAACTTTTCTTCCGCTTACATTCAACCTTTTTTAACAACAGATTATTTATGTCCCTTGAGCGCACTTCGATTTTAATGTAAACAATGTAAAGCCACCACTACCTGACGAGAAGAACTAACGAGTAAAAGCATTAATCGTTGATTAATACTTGTTGGTTGTTTTTTTTTATAACGAAATCAAATGTCAAAATCTTTCACAAGAAAAAGAAAAATTGCATCTGAAGATTTTGTGATCGAGAACCGTAGGCGAAATGGTAGAGTCCATATTTCCTTCAAATATTTTAATACATCATCAATCGCTATTTTAGACGAATTTACGCAGAGAACTACAAAATTGTAAGCATCCAAATAGTCGCCGGACAAAAGCATTGAGCAAGAAGGCGCGACGTCAAAACAATAAACACAAGTCAAGGCTTCGTCATGCGGTCAAGAGTAATCTTATGGGCGAGAGGCTGAGCTGGTTTTTGGATCAAATAGGTGAAGAACGGAAAACACCGCTGACACCTAAGGAATTTAGTGAATTGATCACATTGTATCTCCATCGTTTCGATGAAGAATTGGAACAAATTTCATTTAAACAATCTGTTTCCAAGAATAATTCAAAACATGTGGCTAGGGAAAATGTTATCCGGATAACACTTGAAAAGGATAAAAGCGAGTTCTATAGCGGTGGAATAGGTAGCGACAGAAAAAAAAGCTACTTCGGAGCGTCGTAATAAACGCTTAACGCACTGTTTAATTCAATTTCAGAACTTGTTGATCTTTGCGATGAGCTCAAATTCAAGGCATTGCTTGATTGGGATGGCAGCGCAATAAATGTGCAACACTTGAAAATGGATCTGATATCGAAAAGCAAATTGGAAAGATTGCAACAGCAGCAGCTGGGTGGGGAAGACGTAAAAAACACAACCAAAAGCCGAAATAGCTCTTCTGAGGAAAGAGAGTTTCTTGCCAATAGTATGGAAGCATCTTAAATGCGCTTTTTCCTTTCTATCGAATCTTTATTGTAATAAACTTCATTCAAATAAAATTATCTATTTTTCCGTTACATTAATCTCCTCTGATGACAGGTTCTCCATCCAATTTCTTTATATATTGCAGTTTGCGTATGGCTTCAGCTCGAAATATACTTTCGTCCATGCCTTCGGATAATGGATTACCAACAAACGTAACGTCCTCCAACTTGGGTAGTATATTCAGGCGATTAAACTCTATCCAATCCTTGACGCTGTTATTGGATATGTAAAAAACTTTTAAAGCCTTCATAGTTTCGATGGGTTTGATTTTCTCGATAATATTATAACTAATCCACAATTCTTCCAGTGTGTCAGCCAATGATTCCTAGTGATTTAATTAATTTAATTTAATGATTCCTAGTTTAAGATTTAATAGGAATTAATTTCACTTATTCACGTACTATGCCGTTAAGAGTTTTAATATTATTGCGTGCCAACGATAGAATTCGTAGATTCTTCATCGAAGCGATTCCGCTTATCTTCTCTATCATATTCGAAGAAAGGCTAAGCTTGCGGCATTCCACAAGTGTACCCAAAGTATTATCCATCTTCTCAATTGGTAGCCATTGAAATTGAAAACCAAGATCTTTCGCACTTGTAGCGACTTGTCCAGTCTTATCTTCCCACAACTTTATGGCATCCTTGATAGTCGTTGCTTTAGCCATTTTCTTCTAACAAATAAATGATTTATATATTGGAAGGAGAAAATGGTTTCACAATTTTGAGTTTTTCAGTTGACAATATTATAGTGCGCATAGTGTGCTTTGATTTAGAAATAATTTTGGATTAAGTAGTTGTTAGTTTATTTAAGTTATATCAATGGATTAAAATCATTGAATTTAAAAAAATGTTAAAGCACATAAATTATTTCTATTTTAAATTAAATTCGGATAATACTAATAAAGATTAACGTCAGTATATCTCAAAGCCTCAAGGCCTTTAGCCTTTGAAATAAATTTTTAAAGAAAACAAAAGAATTATTTTCATTAGTATATTTGATAATAGAATCGCTTTAGCATTGTAAATATATTTTTAAAGAAGATGAAGTTTTAAAAACGAATATTTGTTTAATCGCATTATTTAATCAAATTGAATTTCTTAGGAAAGGTTAGATGCATCCGACACTAAAAAAAATCCCTTACATCATGAGCAAGTTTTTCTTCGTACTGTATTGTGTTCTGAAAAATGATTGTGTTGTTTTGTACTGTGCTAGGAAATTATTTTGACAGCTGATATATGTTTTCTCAGAATTTTGCGTCAAAAAGATCTTATTGGAGCTGCAAAATAAGTTCGGTATTATGTAAACAAGTAATTTGCCAACTTGATCAGGATTAATTATTGTAATTGTTGATTTGAAAAGAAAAACCATTCTTTGGCAAATAATACTATGGGAAATGCACCGGTGAAAGAAGTCGCTCAAGTGGCAGCTGCCAGTGTTACGGGCAAAGGCGAACCTGAAGCGACCAAACCTAAATGCAAGGCTTGCTGTGCCTGTCCAGAAACAAAGCGAGCACGTGATCAATGGTAAGAAGAACTGCAACTAAACACAATCCGCTGCAAGAGTAAAAACTAAAACTTAATTTTCACAGTGTTTTAGAACGCGGTGAAGAGAATTGCCAAGATTTGATTGAGGCACACAAACAGTGTATGCGTGACCAAGGATTCAAAATTTAGTGATAATCTTTCCAATAGATGGAAAATATGGCTTCTTGATTTAATTTTTTACAATAATGTACAAAAGAATTTATTATTTAATAGTTTATTTAGATGGATAAAATAGTTGCTTGATAATACAGAATAATAGTATGTAATATACATATACGAAAAGTTGTAAAGAATTATTGATTTAAAAAAGCTTACATAAGGGTGAAAAATGGAAAATATCTTCTTTTAAAGTAACGCAATTATGGCGAATCGGAAACATTGCTTCACCCCGAGAAGAATAGGGGCACTTAGTTTTGCATCATATTCATGTTGTTGGAAGATTAAAGTTTGTCTTTTACCCTAGTATAAAAACCAAGTTGTTTGTTGAGAAGGAGTCGTTTTTGGCACTTCTTCATTCTGATTTCACTGGGAGCAATTACTGCTTTTTATACCCAAAACCTTTTCATTTGGATCCGTTTTATATATTTTTAAGAGTCTTTAAAGCTATCGAACACGCCATGTAGATGGTGATGCCGTAGGCTACAAAAAATGCTATAATTCGTGAGGGCTGTGGTATCGGATAGAAAGCATAGACCAGAGTGTGCATTATTCTAGCTATAGCAGAAACACGGATGAGATTTTTGGCTATTTCAGGTTGCGGTTCGGTACAAATGTAAATTAAGCCCAAGGTGAGAAATGGCAAAATATTTTCCAGATCATTTCGATGAGCCCTGCAGAAAACAAATGGATGAAGTACGTAATAATTTCCGATTTCTGTTATCTTTTATTTTTTCTTAGTACCTGCGAACACGTTCTACATGAGGATCATTGAATTGCACTTCGATATCCTTAAAGAATAGATCCTCGGGGTTAGGAAAAATCTGAAGTGAAATAAAAAATGCAGATATATCGAAATCTTAGGTTGTCCTACAAGCGTAAACCTTATGGCGGAATCTCTGTGCAGCTGTTAACAACGTCATTAACAACATTTTTATCACCAAAACGCTTGCCCAAAATACAAAACAGGAAAAAACTGGATTTTGCAGTGTTAGCAATCCATCGACACTGTCACCGAATCGTTGGTTGTTGCTTGAATTCATTGTACGTGAAAAAAAGACTGCAGTGTGCAAATCTAGTGTGTAGCACTTGATTGACGGTGGAATCTCAACTGAGTTGTGAGCATTATAAATACCATACTTATACGTTTTTACATATATCTACTTATATATGTACATGAAAATTAATCGCAAACATAATGTTCTTACATTAAAATACGATACTACTCGTAGCATACGTTGACAATTTCTTTGCATAATATTATTACAAAAATTATTGTTTCATTCTGAAAATGCAATTCTTCCAATAATACATACTGAAAAAATTAATTTCTTAATATTGTACTTGAGAAAATTAAGAATCCAAAAACTTGTTTTACAAAAGCTCTTTCTATACTTGTAACAAATGCAATTACTTTTATTTTCAACCGGTTTAAAAGGAAAATATAAGCGTAAAGTACAAAAATTAAATACAGGTAATCCCGCATAACACGAAAGTCACTTTGAAAATTTCTTTTTTATAAAGGTCTTCCTTCTTATGCTACTTTTCCTTTTTTGAATATTATTTATTCTGGAAAAATTTTACTTTACCGTGTTTTTCTATCGTACGTACATACTAGAAGGCTGTACGAGATGTCTCGAAAGACTCGAAACTGACATAGCACCATTTTGGCGTTAATGCAGTGCTTCCATTTGATTTCGAATCAAGCCGTGACTATCGCAAGCATATGTGGTAATGTTTTCAGCAGCGCTTCCGAAAGTAACTGCTTGATTTGAAATCAAATGGAAGCATTTCAGACAACCCCTGAAACTTTCAAGACGTATTGAATAAGTCTTTGAGACGTCTCATGCAGACCTCTAGTACATATGTATATATTTTCTTCTTGGTGAGACGTTCTCCTGCGTTCTACCAGTACCGCCTTGTACGGGGGTGACCTGTACCCACAGCTTTTAACATTTTGTCGCCAGATTATCTTTAGAAACTTAGATGCTGCTAAAGCGGTGTGTCATACTCTACTTAACTGATAAAAATTCACTACTAAAACAACTTTTTATAACTTTAGTTTTTCTAAATGAAACGCATGGTTCCGTAAGCGGTATAGAAGGACATAAAAATTGTTATCCCGAAGGTGACATTAAAGGCGATGGCGCGTGTCGGCTGCGGCACAGGATGAAACGCATAGACGAGAGTGTGGAAAATTCGTGCGACGGCAGCAATACGAAATAGCGTACACGCTACAACCGGATGTGGATCAGTTGTTATATACGCCAAACTGATGAGCAAAAAAGGCAAAATACTTTCCAAATCATTGAGATGAGCTCTGGAATAGAATGAGAGGACGACACATTGAAGACGACATGAAAATGGAAAAGCGCACAGTAACGTTTACCTGCGAACACGTTCTACATCAGGATCATTGAATTTTACTTCAGTCGCTTTGCCTATGGTTGCATCCTCAATATTGGCAAAAGCCTGTGTATAAAATAAGACAAGTACAAGTTTATAGCGAGAAACAACTATGGCAGTCTAAGGGACCAACTAACTCCCACACTAAATCCTAAAGGCCATTTAGTAATTGAGGCTTTGGGTGCTTTAAAAAAGCCTTAAAGGCCAATATAGAAACGCTTGTCCTAGAATTTCAAAGTTCTTTGCACACTTTTAGAAGTTTATCTTTGGAGGAAGCTGCTTTGAAAAAATTAATGTGATATTTTCATAATTTTTTTACCTTTTTCGAGAATCGTCGGGCTGCTGTCAACGGAGCCATGATCAACACTTTAGTTATAAGCACACTGCACCAGAAGAGATAACAACAAAATACTGGATTTGTAACATTTAATAAATTGTTGTAATGTATGAGTTGTGAAGTGGTGCCATTAACGTTGGATAATGGATACTCCTCCATGGTGGTTACCGATTTATTTAATCTAACTCCTTGTTAGAAAAATTGCCTCTAGATCTTTATGATTCTACTATCAAATTTTAAATGAGCCGAGAAATTTATTGTCAACAATTAAGTCGTTCTAACGTTGAAAAGGATTCGTCATAATTTATGTACACAGTATGCATGAAGGACATTCGCTTTTAATTATTTAGCATGTGAACAGATGACTATTCACATGAGGTATAAGGAAAAATGAAAGGATGGAAGTGAAAAGGAAGAAACAAACAGGGGAGGGGGGGAGCCAAATTGTGAGTTGAGAAGCTTTTAAATTTGATGGTAAAGTACTATAAATCAATAATATTAACTCAATATTGAGACTTCTCATTTAATGTAGGTATTACCTCTTTTTCATTTTGTAATGGTACCTATTTTATTAAAATGTCAACTGGGAGGAGGAGTGGGTGGGAGGGGTTGGCTTTGGTGTAAGTTATTCAAAATAAAAAAGTTAGGCGCAAAAGGTTTTACTACCGGTTTTATATTTCGAAAAGCGAAAATGATTTAATTTTTCTTGAACAAATAAATAAAGTTGTGGTCTATATTTTTTATGCTTTATGCTCTATTATGCTATATTTATTATAATACATTTACTATGGTTATCTTAAAAAAAAGTCTTTTGAAAATTTTTAATTTGAAATTGCTATCAAAAGTTTATAAAGAATAAATTCTTTTTAAATGGACAGTTTATATTAATAAAATTAGTATATACTACTAATAAAACGTTAATTCAGTCTCAGAAACTTTTAAATTCTTCAAAGCGTAACACAAGTGTTGATTTTGTGCATTTGTCTTTTTTGTTGCTATTTTTTTAGGAAAAACACAGCTAATTTGCAAAAAAAAAAGCTTATGCTTCGGGGTTTTTTATTTTAATATTTATAAATTTAGTTCCTTAATTGCAAAATTTTATTATTATGTTTAATTATTAACATAATTCTCTAGATTACTATATGTTTGCTTAATTAGATTTAGCTCTAATTTTTGGTTAATAGCTAATATTAATATGTTCAAATGAATTAAGCACAACATTTGTTATTCATTCGGAGAACTTGCAAAAAGAAAAACACAAGAATCTATGTATTGAATACATTATTTTCGATTTAGGTCAAAATTTAAAAAAAAAGACAGAAAAAACAATTTTGATAAACTAGTTCACAAAATTCTAATTAATTATCATAATTTTAATAAACATTGTTTTTTCAGTGATATTATCAAGTCATCAACCAATACTTTAGCCTGAACTGCACAAAAATTAACACAGTTAAGGTCACCTGTTAAAGAAAAGTTAATTTTCAATAAAATTTTGAATTATAAAATACTTTCAATTATTTCCAAACGATTGTTGGTGCTATGAAAGGCAAAAGAATAGACGACGATTATTGACTCGCAAAACAAAAGACACTTCTTAACAGAAGTCTGTTTCTAACATTAGACTAACATGACTTCGAATGTAGATGTCAGCGCTAATGTTCGCCGTTCACATTCTGGCTGAGACGGAGGCGGAAGTGAGATGATTAATGAATATGTAATCTAGAATATGTACATATGTATACGTTCAACAGCAACAATTTCGTTTAATGTTTTTATTAGTTTTTTTTTTAGACATCGAAAAGTCTTTACCTAAAAAGCTTTAAGTTTTTCAAATTCTTTGGAAGATAAATTGTTTAACAAATTTAGAAAATTGTAAGAATTTATTGATTGAAATTTAAATACAATATAATAACAAAAGTTTGTATCAAATATATGTATCAACCTAAAAAATGGGGTCTAACTAATACGCTGATTTATGTTAGTAGAATATACAGAATCTTAATTAATAGATAAGTTTAAGTATCTCAAAGCAAAAACTAGAAAAATGTTTTAAAATGTTCTAAATTAAATCCTCAAGTCACGAAGACATCATTCAGCCTTAAAGCTGAGTCAAAAGCAACTGAAAGACATTATTAAAACTTGGCAGTAGTCGCGAGATTAGTAGAAAAAAGTTACAATAACGAAAGAAAATTTACATTATCTTTTAAAAAAATTAAAAAACTAAAACTTTTGAGAATTAATAATTAGTTTTATTAAAAAAAAGGAAAAAATTTCAAGTTTTTATAAAGAGACTAGAAAAAAGTACATATATTTACGATGTTTTTAGAAAATTTATATTTTCTTTGTTGAGTGCCGTTCGTTGTCTTGCTTTTAATTTTATAACTTTTTATTTTTCTAATTTTTAGTTTGAATTTTTTTATTCCGAAATTTTTTATTTAAAAAAAAATCTGTCCTTTTGTCACTTTTTTGACAGCTTGCAGCAGGCGCGATTTTTATAACCAGAGACCATGCTTCAAATTTATTAATATTTTATCAGAAGAAAAAAAAAAACGTTGAAAAAACGAAATGTGTTGGCGCACTGATTAAAAAACTATGTACCTACTATGTATTTTTTATGCACAAATACAGCTAAACACATAAAACCCTTGATTAACATTCATGACAAATCGTTGATGAGTCAGTGACGAAAGTTAATCCATATATCCATATAGTTTTTGAAAGATTATGGATGTTACTTTGTTGAAATTTTTATGAATATTTTAAAGCATTGTATACAAATTAAAAATGAAGTGAGCGCAGAAGTATAAATTTTAATTAAATAAAACAAATTTAATGTTGAACCTAACATTAAGAGATTTAACACGTGTACCATAATGAACAAATAGGTCAAATTACACTAATTTGTACTTAAGGATTTCCAGTATTCTTATTTAATGTAAAATTCATGCTCATTCTCTAACGAGAATGAATTCCAATGAATTCTGCCTTTGCCTACAGGGTGATTATACAGCGCGTTTCACGTGCGCCATGAATACTTAATTTTCTACAGGCTTACGACGTAAGCCTTACGTTAAAGTTACACCAATATCAACAACCTGACTTACAACAACAACAACAACAACCATTTTAGCGACATGTGTGTGTGTGTGTGTGTGTGTGTGAATTTCTCATTTTTACGAGTATGTATTCCTTTTCAATATCAATACAAAATAAAGGTAACCAACTGTCATTGATGAAAACGAGGTGCTGTGACAAAATACCGTGAGGCCTGAAGGGCGAACGTTTTATGAAGGAGAGCTTGACATGCGTAGTTGTCTGTAGAAGTGTGTGGGTGTGTGCGTAGAGTGTTAAGAAAAAAGTGAATAATTCGAATGTACCATGGATTAGCAATTATCAGTATAACGCAGCCACTTGGACCGACAGAACGGTTAAATGATCGCACGACGATCGTTGGCGCACAAGAAGAAAGTCACAACCACCAACATACCGGCGAATTATTTTAGGTTTTTTCGCTAAACGCGATAAATTAAAAAAAAAAAGAAAAACTAAAACAACCAGATCGAACAGAATCGAGGCAGAAGATTTTCAACAAAATCTCGAAACACGAACGTTATTGAGAATCAGAACTCGCCGGTTGCGCAAACGCGAAGCACGGACGATTCCGAGAGCGCAAGAATATTATACAAAAAAATAATAATCAAATCAATTAAAGTAAGGACCTCTTCCTTTTTCCAAAAAAAACTTTGTGAAGTGAGTAGGAAATTTTGTAATCATAGTGTGTAAAAATTAACAGAAAAGAAGAATTTCTTAAGCATAAAAAAGACTTTCTTTCGTTTGTCAAGACGAAGTTAATTTTTAAAAAAATTGTGTACTTTTATAGAAAAATATTTCTCAATAAAAAGAGCTACTTAAATTTAAATGAAATCACGTTATACTTAACTACCTTCGAAAAAAATTATCCATAATATTTTCAAACATTGGATGAAGTTTCAAAGTCAAGCGTCGTCGTGGTCACTGCAGCCGCTGCCAACGCGCGTACGCTTCCTGCGTTGAATTTTAATTAACTACTGAGGTGTTATTGTTAGAGTGTTAGTAGTATTAGTGGTAGTAGCAATAGTAGTGGTATTAGTATCAATAGGAGATGTTGTTGTTGTTGTTATTGCTGTGGTCTGAGCGCAATCGTAATGTTTTCATTTTTTATATACGAGTATATTTTTTGAATGGTTCGGTGTGGGTCCGTTTATTAAAACTCTCGTCATATCACACATATTGTTGTTGTTGTTGGTTGTTATTATTGGTTATTGTTATTGTACTGATTGTGGTATTGATGTGTCATTTTAATTACAATACTTTTACATCGACAATACGTTATTCCAGCTCATCACTAATTTGCGTATAACTTTTGCTAAAATTAAAACGTGGTTAAAAAATAATAAGAAATTTGCCGTTACTGCTGCTGCTGTTGTTGTTGTTGTTGTGATTATTATTATTATAATTCTATTGTAATATACAACCTACCATACATTGCTATAACTAATTTTGTAATCTCTTTTCCCAAAAGCAAAATCTATTCGGTCATCACGTCGTTACTTCATAAAGAAAGTGATTGCTAACCAAATTTGACCCTGTATGATTTATATAATAATTAATTTCACTTTTCTCTTGCACTCGTACGCACCTCATTTTCTGATTATTTGTGTTAATGACAAATAATTGTATTGAAAAGGCTAAAAAGTGAAATGTTTCAAAAAAAAAAAAACTAAATAAACAGGTTTGAACTTTAAAATTGCAGAGTTAAGATATTAAACTTCTTATAGAGGCGGACCCACCTACGATATTTTTCATCTTGTAACCAAAAGTAACTATGCCTATACTTTATTTAGATCATTAGGAGGAAGACTCTTTTACTATGTTACCAGAAAAATGATTAAATTCTTAACATAGCCCTAAAGAAATCTCTCTGCAACTATCGTAAATAATACGATATAAGAGTTTATATAAATGTATGTTATAAGTTTAACTAAAATTGTGTTTTTAATCTAATGTAATGAACATTTATTGATTGATATTGAAGATTTTGATGACCTAAAGCCGATTCCGAACACAGAATCGTTCCAGAACGTAAAATTTAAAAAAAAATATTAAATGAAATAAGTAAATTTTATTTTTTTGATAAGAAATTTTCATTGGAAAAAAATTATTTCTTTAAAAATGCCATAATAAATTAAAATGGTGCTCATGATTCATGAAAACGGTTAAAGTGAAATTTTAAGTGCGGCGTTTCGTATCAAAGGTTTCCTGTATTTACCTTTCAGTAAAAAAAATCAAAGAGAATTTTTTTGTATACATATTTACAGCCTTTTAGCCTTAGGTTAAAATTAGAATAACTTTCGTACATATTTATTGGTTTGTCTAATTATAAAATACATTTTAAAACTTTAACGACAAGTGATTTTTATGGCTTTGTCATCTGTATTGGTCTTCATGTTTTTATACTTTGTAATTCACACAATTAAGAATGAATCATTCATGAATTAATTGTGATGGATTTCTTGGCGTGTTTTTGTGTTTTTCTTTATGATTTTTGGTTTAACAGAAGTGTACTCGATAATACTCGTACTCAATAATAATGTTCATGGTTTACATGAGAATAATTATAACTTTGCGTTGGTTTACGAATTTGGGTTGATCAAAAATTATGCAGTATGGAGTAGTTTGCTTTTCAGAGACCTTCTCTTCTAATCCATTTCTTGAAAATTCTCAATTTCTCGTACGTAAATCGCTGGGAGTAAAACTACGTTAATACTTCTGAGAGTTTAAAGTTGAATAACGTGGAAATAAAGCATTCGCAATTAATCTGATTGTGATATTGTTACTGAAGAAAAAACGTACTTTTAGTTATTTTAAAAACTTTTTAAAATTATTTTCTTTTTTCTCGAATATTTGAGCCCGCATAGTGAGGCGCACTAATGCCGAGAAAGAGTTGAGAATTTTTAGTCCTGACTAAGAAACCACAACTCGAGAGGTTTTTTAATCGAGGATTTCTCAAAAATCTATATATTCATTCAAGATTTTGTTGTTCAGAAGTTTGTTAAACAATTAAAAATGGGAACGTAACGAAGTAACCCTGGGGACGACGGCGAGGACTTCTTTACGGAATCGCCGGTAGCGAAATCGCCGAGTTTTTTTTTTAAATGTACGCACTGCTAGTAACGAAAGCCATAAAAAATGCAAACCGATTGACAACGTTGCATTCTAAATTTACAATTTCGTGTCAGCCTCCAGAAGGTTTTCGAACTTTTCTTCAAGTTCTTAGAGAGTCTGCCAGTCGTTAAACTGGTTCAGCAATTAAGCTACCACAAGGATGCAAGCATGCATAGCAGAGGATAGTTTAGATATAATAACATACGATGGCATAGTACATATTTTATTTATGGAATGTTGTAGGCGCGTTGCAGCAAATCCGCTGCGATTCCTGCGAGTTATTCAACTAACTCGTGGAGATAGTAACAACGATACTATCGAAGTGTTAGCGACAGGTTACAGGAAAGGACAGGACAGGACACTACGACGATACAGGAAAACTCTTAATACAAAGAAATCTGTAGACGAGAGCAAAGGCTTATTTACTGCTAATTGGAAAACTATAAATTTCAAAATGTCCAACCAATTGCCACGACCTAACAACTTAATCAGAGTCGACGTGAATTATTACGATGAATAAAAATAATGTCTCACTTAAGGCTATTACTTAAAATAAATTGAAGAAGATGAAAATGATTTCAAATCTTCACAAGCTTCATAGATTCCGTTTTAATAAATCACTTCATAAACGATATTATCTTTAATTAATTCAATTTATTTAAGCAATGCGATGAGATTTCGGTACGAATGCATGAAGCCATTAAGCCACAACCAACAACTGGATTTTGTTCTCACCAAAATGCAAAAAAAAAGAAAAAAAATTAGCAAGTTAATTACTAAAATCTACACAAAGTACGGTTAAATTAATTAATAAACAAATGAAGTCATTTCTCGAAGTGACAAAAAAAAAGTACTAACTTTAAAGCTCAAGAAACATCAAAGAAATAAAAAAAAAAATTTGCAAAAATCCTAAGTCCTTCCTCATACCTCTCTCTCTCTACGTCCTTCCTTTTCACCCTTGTCAACATATTTATAATGTCATTATGGTGTTGAAGGGTTACCAGATTCTTGGTATTTTCATCACGCCCGTACAAAAAACGCAGAATCAAAAAATGGACTATCAAAGTTCGAAGATTCCTAGATCGATTTCCGCCTAAGACTCAAACTGAATTTTGATGAATGCCAAGATGATGATTAGGCGTGAATATATGTATGTATGTATATACATAGCATTCCCATAAATCATCAATAATTCCACGCAATCGAATCCGTTACTTTTTATGGAAATCGCGAATGTTTTGGCAAAGAGTCATTGCTAATGATCGCAGCGCTTCATGCACGTTGTCTTTATATCATTAACTTAAACTTTATAGAGAAGAACTTCATTGCTGACACACCATCGTTTGTCCATTTTAACAGCGATACAAAAATACCAGAAAGAAAGCAAAAACTTAACCACGAAAATAGAATTAATTTTATGAGCTTGACTTCTGTATTTATTTATTTTCGTGTCTATTCATCAATTATGTGAAGAGATCATAAGCTACAAAAGAGGTTTGAGGCTGTCAATTTATTTTCGAACGTGATCATTATTGTCAATTGTCGTTGTTGTTGTTGTTGTTGTTTTCAAACAAGGCTAATGGCTAATGAGTTTTTAGCGAGATAGCAAGTAAGAATTAAGCTGTGCCGACGACACAGTGGCTAATCCACTTTCATAATTAAAATTAAGAAGAAAAAGCGGAATAACAAAATTAAAAAAATTTAATTAAATATTAAAATACGTATAAGTGTTTATTTGTATACACTTTTGTTGTATTATTTTGTTAAGCAATTAACAATTTGCCAAAAATTAGCACGAATTCGCAAAGCATGGCATTTTTTAAAACGTAACGAACATATATCTATCTTCATAAAATCATCAAAAAATCATACATAAGCAACATCTTCGTGGGTGGATTCGTTATCACAGATCTATATCTATACTATGTACTCGTAAACAAAATATGTACGACTTCATTGGGCGAGATTTTAAACAAGCATCATTACAGATGTTAACAAGATGTTAATCGACTGAAAATTTCGACGACTCGACCGAATTGACACTTTAATTGATCAACTGACAAGTCGCCAAACGAAATCGAAAGTAAACCAGCAGCAGCAAAACCATTGGATCCATCGATAACGTCCTTGAATTTAAGCATTTTTAAAATCATTAAACGCGAAAAGTGAAAAGAAGCAACAGCGGCCGTAGAAGGAGAAGGAAAAAATAAGAAATAAAATTAAAATATGTCACAGCGTGACATGTAAATGCATGCACATAAATAAAATGGTTTAAATATTCACCGAAATGACAGTGACAGTTCACAGTTTGCGACACTCTTTTGGCGGCTTCAGCTTTTTCTGCGACTCCTTTTAGGCTTAAATTCATAGCGTGAGTTTGAACCAGAGAGATATTGCATAACAGCAACCACAGCCGGCAACATATCGTACAACATTGATTGTACGATCAAAATGCCAAAGCGTCCAAACAAAAATTATGGAACTGTGGATCGTAAATTAATTGCAAATCTTTCATTTTTATCAACAATCGATTGCTTTTAATTTGCGCAGGATGAAACCTTTGGCCACAAAGAGCCAAAAGTCAGTCAGTTTTGTTAATAATTGATATATTTTAGGGTTTAATATTTAGGGCTTATAATATAAATGCTTTTATAATATAAATGACTTACTAGAAACATGCAAAATGTCTCAATTGAAATGACTTTGGAAAGTGGACTAACGATATATAGTAAAGTAATCATTAGCGAGTAATGAGCCGTTTATTTTTTTTCCTGCTCTCAAAATATTCGTTATTGATTATTTTACATCATGTATATTGTATACTCATAGCATTTCGTATAAATATATCGAGAATAATTTGACATTTACACACGTTTTCGTCGTTCTCAGTTCGATCGCTTTTCAAAACGATTTCTTCTTCATCATCACGATATATCAATTTATATGGACATTTTCACAATATTAACCCTAAATGCAATCTGAAATGTATGTAATCTCTTTGATTGAAACCGTGATTGAGAATGTGAGAAAAAGTTATTCTACCATTTCTTTTCCTTTCCATTTATTTTTTATTCCGTTTCCGTTTCTTCTGTCATCAGAGCCTGTCATCAACTTAAAGACCAACTAATTGAAGTTGGTTTTTTAACTACTAAATGAAGTTGAGAAAGTTTAATGTCGTTTGGCAGACAGACGGAAAATCGCTTAGTGCATATTAGAGGACTGCATAAGACGTCTCGAAGGCTTGTTTAAGACGTCTTGAAAGTTTCAAGGGTTGTCTGAAATGCTTCTATTGCTTTCAAATCAAGCGGTGACGTTTGGAAGCGTTGCCGAAAGCATTGCCGCATATACTTCTGATAGTCACGGCTTGATTCGAAATGAAATGGAAGCACTGCATCAAAAGCAAAAATGTTGCTATGTCCGTTTCAAATATTTGATTTCACCTTTTATTATCTTTTATTTTCCTCTATTATTTGTTCTTCTATTATTATTTGTATTATTTCTTACTTTCTTACGTACTTAATATTTCGTTTACAAAAGTCTATTTAATTTAAAAAAATCATTAAAGTCACGTAGGCATTTTTTTAAGTAATGCGCTTTCCAAAGTTGCGAAATTGGTACGCAAAAGCTTCTTTACAATTTTGAATTATTAAATATTTCCGCTTCTGAGCTTTTTCAATCAATAAACCATGAAACTTTAAAATAAACATATCATTTAAAAAACTCTGCGGACAATGAACTTGAGCGACGGATGAGATTTAACGAGACCGACAATGTGAGATCGACAATGGCCACAACAATGACAACGAAAAAGAGAGCAATGAGTTGAAAACAACAACAAAACAATTTAATATTTTATACGCTCAAATTCCTAAATATTTAATTAAAAATAAATACTCTCATTTTTATTTACAGCAAAAAGGTATATACGATAAAAGAAGAAAAAAGCCTTTTGCGGAACCTCGTGGCTTCGAAAAATGACAATGGGCTTTAAAAGTGGATACGAAAAGATTTTTAGACGAAAATTCATTCGAAATTTGAAAGGAACATTTTTCCTGATAACAAAATTCGTTTGTAGGAATTTATCAAATTCTAAGTAATCTAACAGAAAAAGCTTCTTTTAAATTGTAATACATAATTAATAATAATTAAAATTGTTTGCGTATGGAAAATTGAGTTAGGCATCACTGTAGGTTGTCGTCTCTTTAGTAGAGTAAATCCGGTGGTCACATTTATCTCTTCTCATCTTCAGCTTTATCTTCATGCTTCAAATTGAAACAGTTTAATATAATTTAACTATTAATTTTTTCATTTTATTTCCTATGAAAGAGGCTTAATCGCTTTTACGGTTATCGGTCATACATAATCAATTGCAACCATCCAGCTCGTACTCTATCCGTGCGTCATGTTTAACACGTATTGGCAATTTGTTTAAGACTCTTATCAATCAATCAATCATTCCACCGTGTATGATCGAAAGGTTGCGAGTATAACGCATATTTTTCCTTCTTCATTCCAAGGGCCACCCAAAGCGAGTAATATGGCCACAACAACAAGCAACCGCGTAAAAAACAAATTGCTTTTTGTTGAACTCTTCATAGACGTACTCTATAACGATCAATATAAATGAGCCCAAGCTCAATTAAAACCCATCCTACGTACAGGATCAAAGAGATTCAAGTACTCCCAGATTTTCTGAGAGTCTTCTAGCTTCGCCTTGAAAAAGAGCTCTCGAGGTGTCAAACTATAAACTGCGAGGCGACAGGCCAAGATGAAAGATCAAAGATTAGAACGACATAAATAATGTGTAATAAATGAACACTGAAACCGCAGAGGCAGGCGGTGGAGGTAGAAAAAGAAACAATGTTTCTCAGCGGAAAAAATTAAAAATAAAAATAAAATAAAATAAAAGATTTTTAACTCGTTTTAAGTATACATACGTACTTATCAATATTTCAATCCTCGGGAATGTACCATAAGATTGCTTTTAAAAGGTACTAGCTATACTAAAAACAACAACTACAACAGCATTAAAGACCAACATACGATATCAGCAACAAAAGCAGCAAGTAGTACGATGTAATATAAATAGTGCTGCTGGGAAGCAATACCCTTCTGTAGAATGGTTACGGTTGAGTTGATAGCCTTGTACTTCAGGAATAACAACCACAACAACAACAACAATAGTCTGTCGGTGCAGGGAGCGATGAAGATGAAGATGACTGACTACTCGCCATGGTGATGGCGAACACGTCGAATGAAACTGGTTTTAAGTTGTATAAAACCGTCGTTAAAAGTAAAATGAATTACGTGGTCCAAGTTTAATGGACGCCAGCATTAATTTGCACTGTTAACAATTGTCTACGTTTCAATCAATATTTCATTAATTCTACAGTGCTCCATGAAAAGCATACTCGTATAATAAATAGTTCACCCCCATACCGTTCGGTAGACAGTGACCATTAGTAATCATTTCCGCTTACCGTATATAGAAATTATTTCGAAGGGACCATGAAATTTTGCATTTGAGAATTTTCGTACAATATAAAAATTTCGTACTTTAGTTCAATCAACGTTTTTGCTTTTCTTAAATTGATTTTTAAAGGACGCTATACGAGTACGTAGGTCGTAGTGAAGCCTTTTGTATTATTTTCCCAGCAGCTACCCTATAATTACTATATACTCGTTCAAGATATAGTCTTACCCTAACATTTGGCGCTTGTTGTATTAAAAGACTGCTGTTGACATTATTAACTCATCGCGTTTATTATTGCAGCAACAGAATCAATCACAAGAGATGATGAGAACAAAAGTGCAGCCTTCGAAACTAATAATTACACCCTTTGTGATAATCGCGATTTAAGTTAATGATCTGTTAAAAAATAAATTTAAGCTTGTGAAGTTGAATAAGCTCACAAGAGTATGACTTATCAGTACTTACTGTAGTTACTTTATTAAATATTTTTTCTTGAAATATGTATTACAAATATTATTAATTAGTAGAAAATGTGGCCCGTAATGATCGATAATTCTGGTTTTGGATTACAAAAGTATGCAGTTACTATAAATATTCATCTAATACACGTAAGTTTTATTAGAATTTTTAAAGACTACCACTAAAAATGTACATCATCATCATCAACCCCCAGAACATCATCATCATTTGCAGTTTATACCTGCTGGCCCCTACCGTTCACGGTCATGGTCGTCTCATGGATCCGCCGGCCCGCAATGCCATGTGGCGTTTCGGTTATCCGAATCCTGTTAACTATAATGACAATGAACTCTTTTGTGGCGGTTATGCGGTGCAATGGGAAAAAAATAAAGGACGGTGCGGTGTTTGCGGCGATGCGTTTCATCTGAAGTCGCCGCGCCCACATGAAGCTGGCGGCGAATATGCGAAGGGCATTATATCACGTTACTATGCGAGAGGGCAGGTAAGCAAACACCACAGCCACCCCCCCTTTCACTTTCATTCTAAACTTTATGCCGTTTGCTCTACACTCTGAATAGTAACAAATATCGTACAGCCTGAAAGTATGCCATGCGTATACTTTGAACAAAGCAGAGCAACAGTAAATGCGACAATATTATGTCATCTTTTCAATTTTATATTTGTTTATTTGTAACCGTTTTGCATGCCGAAATCATGTCGGCATTACTAAATTTTCCGTCCCATTTAAGGAATTTTCCGAACCATAACATTAAAACGAAAAACAAAATAATTTCATTATTCATAAAAACCAAATAAGAAATACATATTTATTTTCTTTCAACCGTGTTAACTTAAAACTTTACCAAAATACTGTGTAAAAACATAAATGCCTGTATTATGAACAAAAAAATCGTATTTTCTTCAATTGTCTTTCTTCTTTTTTTTAGGAAATCGAAGTCGAAGTCGAATTAACTGCCAATCATTACGGTCGCTTCGAAATGTTTCTATGCCCGAACAATAATCCACGTCAGGAAGCGACACAGCCCTGCTTTGATCGTTATCCTCTGTATATTTCGGGTAGTAGAGAACATCGTTTCCTTATTCCGCGCGATACCAAAAAGAAGGACATTTTCCGCTATCGCGTTCGTCTGCCACCATATGTCACGTGTACTCAGTGTGTATTGCAGTGGACCTACATTACAGCCAATATGTGGGGCACATGCGATAATGGCACCGAAGCCGTCGGTTGTGGTAGAGCTGGTGAGTTAAACTATTTTCTTTCTTTTCTTGCTGCCTTTCCCCCCTCCTTTATTAAATTAATTTTTTTTTCACTATTCTACAGAAACTTTTCGAAATTGTGCTGATATTGCTATTGTTTCGAGTACTGGCGGTGGTTTACCGCCAGTTTTTGTCAATAGCAAGTCACCTTATTTGCTATACTATCGAGATTATCGAGCTCCTCAGGAAAATAATGTCTTTCCATTGATTGTACGGTAAGTTCAAGCGAACGCTCTGCTTTGCTAACAAAAATTTTCCACATTTTTGCCTTTCTTAATGAAAATTTATGCTTTTGCCTTTTAGAAATTATACAAGACCTAAAAACTAGCGCACAAAACCGCTATTAAATTCGGTTATGAAAAGCAAAATTATAATTTGCCATTCGCTTTCAATGCTTGTAGATAAGCTCAATTGACCTTTCTCTGAACTGAAATTAATTAAAATTCTAATTTTAAGTAATATTTAGAATTTAAATACGTATGGTTTTTGAATATAATGTGTATACAATTTATGCATATTATTTTTATAAGTATATAGTTCTTACTCTCGGGATTTTTATTACATATTTTCTGATTTGCAATATTTCTAAAGTTGTATAATTAATTTGAAATAAGAATTGGTTGCGGTTTATAAAAATTTTGAAAGTTAAACTAATTTTAATTTTTATTTAAAAAAATTAATGAGTATATGTTTTGGGAGCAGTAAATATATGGACATTTTTTGAAAGTAGGAAAATTTTTGCAATTGTTGTTTCATTTCATAGACGTACGGTAATGGGTACTTAAGAAAAAGGTTTTTGTATAGAGTTAACAAGCTGAAACAACTTTAACAATTAAAATGATTGGTTAGAAACATTCTCAAAAATATTAGCTTTTGACAAAATTGCTCATGTACTAATTTAGATCTTTCTGATTTTCTGAAGATATAAATTATTTATAAGAATTGAAAAAATTTATAAGAGTTGAAGAGTTATGTAAGAGTTTCTGTACGTTATTGCCTTCGTTATAGCAAATCGAAAAAACAAAATTATTGTCAATCAAGAGTTATAGAAATCTATTACCTTTCCTAAAATCGTACTTTTCCCTTTTCGAAGGCATTTGGCAGCCTTGCTTTCGTTCTATGGTTTAAGGTTTAGTTTCATAGACTCCGTTTGCGTGCGTATCCGTCAGAAATCTATTACAACTATAACAATTGTTGTTGTAAACGCACGGACTCTATGAAACTTATGTTTACATATGTTTATTTTAACTTTTCTTGCGTCAGATTTCTAAAACTGAGCCTTTATTCTTCCGTGCAAATAATATGCCTAAAAGTATGCAGCACCAAATCTATAAGTAAAAGTTATTTAATAAAAAAGGCCCTAATAATGAACGAATTAATTAGTTTTTCAAATCAAAGACCTTTTTCCTATTAAAAAATGAAAACACTGTTAAGGTAAGGTTTTTCAAATGTTTACAGACAATTTTTATACCACCAGTTTTACATCAATTTTAATAATTGTAAATGATTGTAAAATGCACTGGGCCAAACTACTAAAACTGATCTAAAAAAAAGACATTACAGAACCTAAATCAATCGATTGTGGCAAGAAACCGTCCCGCTGTCCGGCTCTAATTTAACTTCTGTAATTTCTTCCGCATAATAAATTTTGACTCAACAAAAAAAAAAAAAAACCAATTCTCGAAACGACATAATACAACATATACAATATACGATACTTACGTACAAACATAAACATTAAATTTAAATAAAAACAATGATAGGAAAACTTAGTTAGCATTTTAGACAGCATTTTACAGATCTCAACGCAACGCGTACAGCAATTAATCACACCGGTTTGCTTGCTAGCACTTCAGTTCAGGGTACGTGATCGCCATGATCAGTAACAGAAAGACCGAGATTTGAAGCGAGCCTACGAGTATCGTCTTCAGCAGATTGTTTTTGGGCTCGGCGTACTTGTTCAGTGGCATGGGAGTCACCGAGCGGTGCCACCGACGCCCCTGCTTGCCCCGCACTTTCGCCACTTTTTCCACAAACCTCTCACGGCCTTTTCTCTCCACATCTCCCGAATTTTCTCTGTCGCTAACTGCGTCGCTGAAAGTCACGCGAGGCTTCGGATTCGTAGATGGTTCTTCTCGCACAGGTTTGTGTGTGGCGGACTGTGGCGGCTCGGTGCCAACAGTCTTGCCAGACCCGCTGCTGACCGCCGCCCTGATGACTCCATTTACTTCGCCACCAGCACTCCAATCGTTAGCCCCGCCACAGTCCTCCATCGGAACACCGTTGCTGTCATCTTCCGAATGCTCTGCGATTAGTGATACCCAGGAATGTGGTGCATAGTCGCCGCCCTCGCGCAGCCCCTGTTTCGGCTGATTCAGCATCTCATTGGCGGCTTCATACAGTACCGCGCCTTCACACCCCGGCCCAGGAAGGTTGTCGCGGCCGGAGCGTGGCAAGGCTGTCATATTCAGGATGAAGCTATTGAAAAACATTGGATCCTGTTCGAGTATGTTGAACGGCACTAAAGCGCTCTTCGGCTTCAGGAAACGCATGAGGATGTCGGGGTGCTGCTTCAGCTTTTTGAAGCTGGTACGCTTCAGTTCGCTACGATCGCCATAGAGCGGCAAATAGAAATGTCGGTTGGCTTCCTCTTTCAGTTCGACGATTGTCTTGTGAGCGATGTGATACTCTTTGATCACGCCCAAGCAGCAGCGGACGCCCATGGGATGGACGCATACTTTGGCGTAATGCTGCAGCCGTAAAATGCAACAAACATGCCTCAGCTCCATCCGTATCGCCATCGAAGTGGAGGTGGAGCGACGTTCGCAGATGTGCAGACTGCGACGCGACGTCGTCCGCTTCAGAGTCGCCTCCAGCTTTTCACCCAGCGCCCGAAGAATGACGATCTCCTTTTCCAGGGTCGGCACATTCTTGAAGATCACATCGACTTGCTGCTTATCGGTCAGAGTCTCCGAGTATGCCAGCGACTTTTCAATGCACGGGGTCGACGGTAGCTCGACGTCGCTTTCAGTAGAGTTCAGCTTCCGGAGGGTGGACTTAACCACTAAGCCCTGTTTGAGAATGTCCTGCAGCTGCGTTTTCAAAATGTCCTTGCAGAGCCTCTCATCCATCTGGTGCAGTTGGCGGTAGCGGCCGTCCGACTTTATTATTCGCTTGATCAGCTTAAACTCGCTGGGCGATATGGTGTGCTGCTTCGACTCCAGCAGACTCTTGATGTTCTTCTCTAGACTGGCGCTGGTATTGAGCGACTCTCTGGTGGGCACCGGTATCAGAGGCGGCATCTCGTACAGATCCATTGAGTCCTGCGACTGAGTGCAGCGCTGCTGGCTCAAGTTATTCGAGGCACCGGTGTAGATGCGGCTATTCTTGTCACTACTAGGATTATTATGGCAACTGTTATAAGGACTGTTGGGAGAACTGTTATTATGATGAGGACTGTTGGGAGGACTGTTGTGAGGACTCTTGTTATTATGACGAGGACTGTTGGGAGGACTGTTGTGAGGAGTGTTGTTGTGAAGAGGACTGTTGTTGTTGTTGCTGTTATTGGGGTCGTTGCGATTGCTGTTGGATTGGCTCCTGTTGGGCACAGTTTTAGTGGGGCTGCCACGTCGACTGTTCGGAGTGGAGTTCGGCTGACTGACAAGAGACTTGTAACCGGAGGCATTAGCGTAGAGATCTTCGCCACTGTTTTTGTTGTCAAAGTTGACGCCTCTATTGGTGTCACTGCGATACGTCAGTCCGAGTCGGTGCCCTGGCGTCAGGGTTTCACTGGCGTCCGGGTGGATTACTGCGGTGGGATCAAAGTAATGACTGCTGGAGATACCGCTCCTGGAGGACTCGGCATTGGCATAAAGTCGCAAGTTACAAATGGTTTGGTTGCTTATTTGGTAGTTAGACTGTTTAGTCGGCGACCTTCTGGCCGAGATTTTCTCCGTTTGGCTGGAAGTGGCGCGCTTTGCTTTCGGGTCCTCAATGTCTTTGGACTCACCGGAGGAGGACTTCGAATTGCATATACTGCGCGCGGTAAGAAGCTCCTTTACCGGCCGCACCGTACGCACCGGCCGGCAAAGTGGTATCTCCTCAACCACGACGCTGTCGTAGGTGGTTTTCGTTGACTTTACCTTCCTGTTGACCCGTTTGTCAACAGAACTGGGCCGCTTATTGAAGGCGCTGTTCGGCGTGAGTGGCCTCACGTTGGCTTTGCCAGAGACTTGGGTGCTATAATTGGGTGCCGCTGAAGGACACGCGGCGCTGTTGCGAGGGTTGCCACTAAGCCGATGATTGCTTTTGGTGTTCAGCATTGTGTTGTAAGTAGTCGAGTAGTTGACCGCCGTGTGTTCACTGCTGGCCGATTTACGTACTTTGCTCAAACGCTCCCACACCGTTTCTAAAGAGACACAGAAGGCACAGAAGGAGGACAAGAAGAAGTCAGCTGTTGAAGGCACGTGGGGCACGTGGGGCAAGTAATGGACAGAGACTTATACCTTTGCGATGTGTTGAGATCTTTCTACGAATGTGTTTGTTCTCATTTTCCTTTTCCACCTTAACCAATTGCGACTTGTACCTATTCATTGCATTTGGCTCTTGGGTGAGCCTTTTGAGTGTACCGAAATTTAGTAAGTGTTTTTGTAGCCTTTTGTTTAATATGTATTTTAAAAACGCGTCCAAAGAATTTTAGAGTTACAATTTGTATTTTCTATTTTGTTTGATTTTATGTGACAAGTTTCGCTGCAGAAAGTAATTATTTTCGGGGACTTTTCTGTGAAGTTCGTTTCGTTCTTTTGGGCGGAATTTTCCTTCTTTCGAAAATGGATGATGGAGGAGGAGCTTATTATGCTTAAAATTGCATTTTGCAACACAAAAACTGTAAAGCACCAACTTAAAAAAGCTTCCTTTCTGTCCGTAAATTCAGAGCACGATATCTCGAAAATATAACGTGATCGAGAAATTTTGAGGTCTCGGTCTTAGCGCTTCGAATTTTTGCCCCAGTCTGGTGTCTCGTATCTCATTAAATTAATCTCGTGTCTAATTAAAAAAATCTCGGGTATTGTTTTTTACCTCTAGTTTTATCTTTTCAATTTCAGAGATCAAAAGTGTTTAGCTTCAGCCGCATTTCGACGTCTGCCGGGCATGGATAAATGGTGTGAAGTTAACTGCCTGCGGTATCCTCCCAACTGCCCCGAAACAGCTTGTCATTGTCCGTGAGTTATAATGCTCTTCCCGTATTGCTATCAGCAATCGCTCCCTGAAACGTCCTCAGTCTCTAGTGCGTTTTTTTTTTGTCTTTTCCTCTGCAGACACGATTGTGAGGCCGTTGGTGAATTGAGAGGACGTGAAGGTGCGGACACCTACTGCATGGATGCCTGTCTGAACTACCGTTCCGAATGTCCAGCGGATCGATGTCGCTGTTACTGATGCTGCCTCAACCACAAAAAAAGCTGTGCTCAAAAGTCTATGCCCGCAAAAATTATATACTTCTATATCAATAAGACGACTCTAAATAAGGCAATAAAAATCTGTTTATAATTAATTAGCACCAGGTTAATTACATTTGAACATTTGGTAAGAAATCTCAAGGACTCAATGTAGAAAGACCTCCATTCTCTAGACTTCACAATAGTCACAATCTTCCTTACTTCCTCTCTTCCTCCAACCCATAGCGCACATTTTGAAAGAAAGTACATATTTTTACCTAAACTTTGTTGTTTGAAATACGCCAATGTGTTTAGCTGGTCAATCGCATTGTCGTATTTACTTTATGTTTTGAAGTCCACTTTTGGTTTATAATTCAGCATAGGTTTTTTCTTTGTCAAATCCACAAAACAATGAGACATAATCGCATCATGTAATGGTTTTAAAGTTTTGATTTTTCAGACTTTATTAAGAGGACCATTTTTACTGTAGTAAGGTTACATATTCATCGTTATAATGCAAGCACATTTGACTCCGAAAATTTCCTAAAAATGACTTTAGTGAAGTCAATAATGAATGAATGGTTCAGGAGCGCTTCGGCCTGCTTAAATCATTTCGCCAAATTTGCTTGCATGGTAGGCCAGAATAAGTTTCCCTTCCCACCTACCTACTACGCCCTCTGCGGCCCCTGTGCGCTATCCAAAAAATCACGAGGTTAAAACACGAGTGGCGCATAACTCCAAAGCGGTTGCTGTTACTTTCGTCTGGTTCTACACCAATTTTAATGCTATACTATTATTACTATTTGTTCTCTGTTCGAAGCGGTCACCACAGTTCGTCGCGAGATGATGTGAGCGCTCACCTCACCTCGTCCCATCGCGCATTACTGATGTTCAAAAATGCTTTTCAGCTTGCGCACACCCTCGCAGGCTTCCTTCTGAGCGGCTTCGCGCACGATCGGCTCGAACATTTTTGCCAATCTCTGCACATTGTCCGAAGTGATGATGACGCTCCGGCCCACTTTCGAGTCGGAGGCGACGATGTCCAGTGACCGATTCGACGTTTTGATGGACGGCGGCGCCATGTAGTCGAACACTTCGGGCCACGGGCGATCGCACAGAGGTTCCACTCTCAACAGAACCTCGTTGGAAGTGGAATCCTCCAAAGGTTCCATTAGCGGTGTAGGTGCACTGCTTTCGGCCGATTCGTTGTCGTTATAATTATCGTTGTCATGGTCAGGGTTAATGTCGTCGTTTTCGTCGGCATGCGGGACCCCGTCCAGGCCGTTCTCGCTACTCGGCAAACTGAGCTCCTCATCATTGCTCTGATCAAGTGGCAACTGTTTGCGCCGCTGGCGCCTGTCGAAGCAGTTGCGCACCGTCAGAGCCAGCTTGTGCCAGTGCTGCAGGGCGCGCATGTGCGCAATCGAGTCGTCGTTATCGAGTCCTCGCGCGTCGAACGATTTCGAAGCATTGTCGCGGGACGTGTCGGTGCCGGAAAAGAGTCCGTATCGTCTTAACACCTCCTCATCTTCACTTTGGCAGCTGACGATCTTAACGCGAGTAGTCGACGGCTTGACCGACTTGGCCACGCTATTCGCATTAGGCGACTTCTGCTGACGCCTGTTAAGAATCTTCGACATGTTGATGCTCGAGCGAAAGTTGCCGTAGCTGTTGCGTTGCTTTAGTCTCTCCTGGTTCTCAATGACCACGCTCTTCAGCAAACACCTATTACTGATCTTCTTTCGCGGTGCCGCTTGCGCCGCTTTCTCGAAGTTGGCCTTCGAGTACTCATTGCCATACGAAACGGCCTTAGCCATTAAGTGCTTCTTGCTGTCTTCGACTTTGGCACCGCATGCAAACTGATCCAGTCGGCTGACGTTGCCGCTCGTGAGCAATGCATTCATCTTGGAATACTCCTTGCCCAGTTCTTTGGCCTTCATCAAGGTCTCGAAGCGTACCTCGTCGTTAGTCTTGCCTGTCAAGCGGCGTTTTTTCGGAAACTGCGTGGAGGACTCCTTGATATCTTCGATCTCCTTGAAGAGTCGCTTCAGGCGCACCTGACGCATCTTCATCTCGATGGCACGATCGTTGAACTCCTTCATGCGTTCATACTCCTCCTTCAGCTTCTGCAACTGGCCGTTCTTCTTGCTAGTGCTCAGTATACGCCGAAAAAATGGTGTCGACTTGATTTGATACGCCATCTTGCAAATGAGACACCTCCGCTCAAGTTACAAAACACGATATTCAATTTTTTTTTCAAAAATTTCGAAAAAAATTATATGGATTTTCTCACTAATTAATTTTGTTTGTTATCTGCTTGTTGTCGAAAAGTATAATATATAAATCAGAGGTTACTTGGAAAAAATAAAATACTCAAGTGTACATATCGTATATTCCCAGGAACCATTTATAGTTTGCTCCTGGCAATGGCCAGGAACCATTTATAACCTGGCCTTCATATTTATGAGTTCAAAAAGGACTCTTTTTTCGGAAAAAAATATGTGTGCTCCAAAAACGGACTCCGAAAGGAGTCTTATATGATTCAAATATGAATGTTCAAATTTATCACTCTATTTTTATGAACCACCCGCTTGGGCGCATATTTTGACTCCAAAAACAAATATTTTTTATGCGGAAAATATATGCCTAAAATTGTTTTTTCAAAAAAATATTGAAAAACTATACACTCTAAATTATGACTCCGAAATGACTCATATTTATGTCTATATTGTAATGGCTCACGATCCTCTTTGAAACGCGTAAGCCACTCATGAACTCTGTTAACTTAACATTAATTTTTTTCAACAATACACATATTTAAATTTTTCTTAAATTAATTTTAATTGAAATAATTTAAAAAGGCATTAATTGCATAATAAAACATAAATATGAATATTTTTGGCGTCTGGAAGGATTTAAATTGTGAGCCCAGAAAAGAATCAGAAAAAGCTCAGAAAATAATCATAAAAGGCTCCGAAAAGAATTATAAAAGGTTCAGAAAAGAGTCTTAAAAGGCTCAGAAAAAAATCATAACAGGCTCCGAAAAGAATCACAAAGGCCTCAGAAAAGAAACATAAAAGGTTCAGAAAAGATTCTCAAGAGGCTCAGAAAAGAATTACAAAAGGCTTCGAAAAGAATCATAAAAAGCTCATAAATTAGAATTTTTTACTGAAATTTAAAACTTCCAAAACTCTCAATTTGATGAGTCTTTTCTGACTCGTATTTAGGACTCCTTTCTGCGCGCCGTCTAGAAAGGAAAAAATTTTAATTTCTGACTCTTTTATATGTTCATAAAGAGCCTATTTGCTCAGAAATATGAATCTTTTCTGAGTCTAAAAATACTCATATTGTTTGATGGGTTGATCTTCTTTGTTCTTTTCTGCCATGTTAATACTC
This sequence comes from Conops quadrifasciatus, assembly GCA_949752815.1. Lineage (NCBI taxonomy): Eukaryota > Metazoa > Arthropoda > Insecta > Diptera > Conopidae > Conops > Conops quadrifasciatus. Next base: position 30,518,617 of record OX457081.1, on the reverse strand, counting down.
GTACATGCAGACACTTTGCATGAGATATTTCTCTTTACGCTCGAAAGAAAGTTACGAATTTTTTAAGTTATAAAAAATTTTGTGTATATTTCTATGATATTGATTAATATTGTAATACACATTCGATATAAAAATGTGTTAAATTGTTTATGCTGTTTATGGTTTAACGAAGGTGTTTTCTTAGTTTGAAACAAGCTCGCAAGCTTCATATTTCCAGTAGACAATTATTTCGGAATATTCAATGTAGAACTTAAAAAAAGTGTAAATAAAAATTACTTCGGTATAATTCATTAACGTTTGTTTATAGTTTTATTCACTTCTCTTTCAATTCCTTAAAGCTATTGTTTAAATGTTGTACGATATTGTTATCATGACAAAACAAAGAATAAAAAAACTATGTGCGAACAGTAGCAAGGACAAACATATTTCGTTTGCATAAAACTTAAGAATATTTCTATAAAGATACAAAAAGCATATTACTTATTTTGCTTCAAATTGAAAACGAAACTTGCATTATATTCCTTTAAAAACAGCAAGACTGAAAAAAAGAACACTTTCTTTCTTAATCGAAAAGTTGTTGAAGAATTTTCCAACTTATTTTCGTGAAAAATATTTCATTTGAATTTAGGAAATATATTAGAAAAAAACTTATAAACTAATTTGGATAGAATTAAGTAATTTTGTAATTTCGTTTTTGAAATTAGACGAAACTTAACGCAAGAACAAGTCTGATCTTTGAAATGCTTTGAAAGTTGAAAACATTTACAACACTTTTTCGATAATTTTCTAAACCATTAAATATTAATTGTGTGATGAATTTTGAACTAAAGGAAATTCTAAAGAGCTGTGGAGAGGAAGGGAGAAGGCAATTTTTATTTTGTTTTGCAAGAGTTATCACAAGAAGTTGACAGACGCACACTTTTTTCAAAAATGTTACTGGATGAATGCTGCCGCCGTCTGGTCCCGCCCGAAGATGGCTAACAATTTGATTGTGCTTTAAAAAAGAAACTTCCTCTTCTTCTTCTTGATCTGCAGCTTCTCACTGTTGAGCTCCGTTTCGTCAGCATCCTTCAGGGAGAGAAAAGAAGAGAAACGTAACTGTTTGAAGACGGGAAACATTTATCAATTGTATTGTCATGAATTTCACCTTATCTAAATCTAGTTTTTTGCTTTTTACCAATTTCTTAGTTTCCTTTTGTTTCTTCTTCTCTTTTTTCGAAAGTTTGGCTGACGACGACGATGGTGGCGGCGGCGATGGTGACGCGGTTGTTCTAAGTTTGCCCGCATCGCCTTCCCTTTGAGCGGTATGCAACTCCAGTCGTTTCTTTATACTCTTCAGAAAAAGGAAGATAAAGTAATTTTAGCAAAAATTTCATATTTCATTTATATGTAAACATATTCTTGTAACGTGGCGCTGCTTGCAAAAATCTTACCTTATCTTCTTCGGCTTCGCGCAGTCGATCCATTTCTAAACATTCGATGACTTCATTGCGCAGCTGTACCACTTCTACGAGGCGGGCAATAAGAGCTTCCTCGCGTGCTTTATCCGAATCCGTTTTGTTGCGTTCCGGCTGAGCCATCAGTACCCGAATTTCGTACTCAATATCAGCCTGTTCCTGTTCGAGGCGATGTTGGCGACGTCTGCAGCATGATCGAGCGAAAGTAGACGAATGGAATGGGACAGGTTGAAGAAAGAGAAGAGAAAATTAGAAATATAAATGGCAAGTCCACTTTTGTCATTGTATATATAGTAATTTGTTGGGCCGCATAAACCAAATAAACGCAGTTTCATGTTAACACCAATGTTTTTAATTTTCCTGCATGTCATTTAAAATGAGATGCTAATGTTATTAACAGAACTAATGAAAGCTGTAACATATTCTGATTACGTCTCTTGTAAATCTCTGTCCTTAACAGAAAATTATGGAAGCTCTCAGCAGAACTCGCTGTTAAAGCATGGTTGCAAACCATTTTCAGCTGCTAAAACTAAGCAGCTCTGTTAATAGTACTCGCCGTGGTGCGATGGTTCAAACCGTTGATTAACATGATATACGATACTTTAATAATATTTATAGTTTGGTTAACAGCGTAAAATTAGAAAATAGTTTACTCTACGGCCACTCTACACTGATCATACGTTCGAACGCAACTCAAATTGCTTTCAATAAATATGAAATTTTAGATATTTGCTAGTTCTAAAGAAGGGCCAACATATACTTACAAGTACATGAGCTCTGCTTGGCGTCGGAATAATTCATTTTTCTCATTAACCAACTCGAATAGCTGTAGTATCAAGTCTTCTACCTCTTTCGAATTCTCAGCTACTGCATGCACCGGGCTCTCACCTGGCAGTGGTACGCCTGTTACACCACCTGCCACAATATCTAAGGGTTCTCCGTTCGTATCTTCACAGCGATCACGTATCATTTTCTCAAGTATTACTCCTTGCTTTTCCAGTCCTTGCTGCTGCACCTCGATTATCTCCAGCTCGTGCTTGATTTCCTGCAGCGGCAACATTTGCAGCACCTTACGCGGCGGTATTGGCAACGCTGGCGCCGGCCCTTTGCGCCGCTTCCATTTGCCGTGCGCTGATTTGTTGTTGCTGCTGTAGAGAGATTCACAGCAGTCGTCAGCGCCTGAAGAAATGAGCGATATTTGCGATTGACGATTGCGATTTTGCGCCTCTTTGTTGTCCTTTAGTTTTTCGAGCTGTCGATTGTGAGATTCGTGAAGATGAAGTTCTTCGAGCAGCGGATTGCCATCATGCGTCGGCGTCACGATTTGAGGCGCAATCAGCATACGACGATAGACTATGTTGAACTCTTCTTCCTGCTCCTTGTGCTTAAGATCATCGCACTTGCCGCTGCCGCACCCATCCGCATCCGCATCCGCATCCGCCTCCGCATCCTGGAGTAGACTGGCATCGAGCGGTATGAGTCGCAGTGATCTGCGACGGCTCACATACTGCATAGTGCCTTCAAGATGATTCTCATCGTCTCGGTCGCCACCGAGACCATCACCCGGCCCTGATGTGCGTTGGTGGTGGTGCTCCTGCTGCTGCTGCAGCTTACCCTCCAACAAAGCTTTCTCTTCGTCGGATAACTTCGAGTCCAATTCACTCTGCAGAGGGTAACTTAACGAGTTTTTTGGCTGCGGCGTTGGAGTGCTGCGGTATTCCTCTCGTTGCAGTTGGCGCTGTGGCGTCTGCGGCTGCTTGTTTACTGTGACGCTCAATTGCACAGTGGCATCGTGTCGGGCCGGTTTTGGAGGCGCAGGTGCGGGTCGCTTCTTACGTCCCGGCTTCGGTGTACCGACCGTACTGGAACCGGGTGTAGACGGCTGTGAGTTGTTGTTGTTGGTGGTGAAGCTGATGCTAGTGTTGCTGTTGCTGCTGTTGTTGTTGTGGGCCGTTGACACATCTTCCGCGCCGCGTGAGGGAAAAAGCTCCTTCACAGTCGGCTGCGAGGGCGGTGCCGGTGCGCGGCGTTGTTTGCGCGAGCGTATAGTGCCGCCGGCCGACGAGGCCAACGAATTGCTGGAGCCGCGTATGTCGGAGTTGCGGTAGAGGTGTTGCGCGTGATGTTGCGGAGTGATGCTCAGCGAGTTGGCGCTGCCGTAATAGTCGCTGGCGTTGTGCAGGGCGGGCGAGGCGCTGGAGGAAGGCGTTGGTGTCTGCGACTTGCTGCCCAGGCGGGGAGTTGGCTCCGGCGTGGGATTCTGGGACAGCGATCTAAGTTTGTGAGGAGGTATATATTTGTATTTCAACATTATGGCGAGCGTGTTATATTTTTATAGGTTAACGTTATTATTATTATTATAAGTATTTATTCGTAATCGAGTCGAGTCGTGAGCATGAAGCGAGTATGTATTCCTAATAAATGTTGAATAGGTTTAGCATTTATTTCTTTTTTATTATTGTTATTGTTATCTGTGCGTAATGTAAACGACTAGCCGGAGACGGATGAGTTATTAATGCTGATTGTTTATGAAATTTTGCCATAAAACACTGCACTTTGAACACAATGCGAGAACAATCCTATAAAAGAAACGCCCCGAATCAACTAAATTTAGCAATCAATCAATCAACAACACCACAGAACACAGAAGAGCTTATAAGGCCTTCCTAGGCCTGCTTTTCTTGCACTTAGAACAGAAAAAGGAAAGGAAACGAAGGAAAGACTGCGATTCCTGGTCGCGTCGCAGCAGGTGGCGCGTCGAATAAACACTGACACTTTTTGGTGCTCAGTAAAAAAGAAGCGATAAATCTTATTTTCCTGCAAAAGAAACAAAAAGTCTTCGTTTTTTCTTTCGCTGTGAACCACCAACAACGTTCAGAAGAAGGCCCATAAGTATTCTCTTCAATTACTTTCAACTGAAAACAGTAGAAGTATACACAGCAGTTGTAAAAAAAATGAATTTAAAACCGTTACTTATTATTAAAGTATGGTAATGTTTTGTCAGAAGAACCATAGAGAATGGCTTTAGTTAGAAGAGACACCGAAAGAGACACCGTAAAGCGTTGACAGAATAACTTCAATAATTCGTTAAAATGTTTATCATGCGCCGTCAAAGCATGTTGTCACAAACGCCTTAAAAATTCTGTAAAAAAAAACTTCTTCCGTTTTCCGTTGATTTGCGTACGCGGAAGACCTACGCGCGCGGCACGCCTGAAAGCCGTAAACCGTAGATAGACGGACCAAGCCTGGTGAGTAAACGAGAGTAAAAGAGAAGAGAAGAAGAGGGAGGGAGGGAGGGAAGAGGAACGCAAAACCTCAGCACAAACGGTGAGGAAAATTTGATGACAATAAACCATACTTTAACGCGTCTTAATCGTAACTGTGCGCACTCAACGCAATGAAAAGCGCTTTAGCTCTAAACGCAAAGCTATGAAAATGGCGCAATGTGTCCAGCTGAGACCAGCCCCGCTCCAAGCCGGTGGCTCAATCAACTAACTCTACGAGTACTCGTAAGTCTAAGTTGGGCTGTGTGTGTGTGTGTGTGTAGCAGCAGCAAGTGGCTGAGCGGCTGAGCGAAAACAATGAAGTCTGCTGAAGCTAAGCTAACCTGCTAACCAGATGGTAACCATCAGCACCAATAACAGCCACACTTAGCCACACTGAATAAAAAAAGTATGTACCTAAATATTCACACACAAAGGTTAATGATAACGTTACGTATGTAAAGCAAGCCCTGAAAACTTGCTCGTATTTAATTCTTGTAAGAGAAATGTAGACTTTTTTTGAGATTTAATTTTATTTAAAGGTTAACATTTTCATAAACATAAAGAATGTTATATAAATTCTGCTCAACTTGTATAAAAAAAGCTAACATTTTAACTACTTTTCTTTCTCTCTTTCTTTCTCAACAAAAAATTGTCAATTTTTTTTTAAATAATTCGCCGTTACTTTTTCCAACTTTTCCAACTGCCGAAGTATTGTTTTTTTACCATATGCCGAAATGTGATAAGTTTTTTGAAGAAAATTTGAAATTTCGAAACTCGTTGACATAAAAGTGCTTTTAGCTCTTTACTCTGTGAACAAGAAATACCCGAAAACTTAAGTTAAAAGTTTTTGAATTTCAAGGGCTTTCATTTGTGAAGTGTTTTTTAAGTTCGCATCATTTCAGCGCACTTTTCAGTGTACGTCTACGACGTCTACGCTGTGTTAGAGCTCTGTTGCACTAACGTATTGTCGGTCATTCAACGAATGCCGCCGCGCTATCTCATGATATAACGACAGCGCATACTGGATTCCTTTGGATAGTTTGGAATCGTTAATGGGCCCGCTGTTTCCTTTTTTGCAAAAAATGAAGAAGATTAATATGATGAAAGTATCATATTAAACAAAATTTTCAAGGTTTGGCGAGCTCTGCAAGTGAGCATAATTAATATTAACCACTATCTATCATCGTTATAATATCGATGGCAATGGACATGTATACACTTGTTGATGTATACATTAGCATCGTATCGTAATTAGAATTCATAGAGGCATAAAAGACTAAACCTAACCGTTTGAAATAAATTTCTATCAATTATGAACGCTAAACTCTTACGACTTTCATGAAAAATTTTGAAACCATTTATCATTTAACTCCTCGAATAGATTACTTGCATTTTCAATACTCAAATATTTTCCTTGAAAACTAGACTAAAGTGTAGACTAAGTAAGTACATGAAGAGGAATATTTGAAATACGATATAATTCTCAATAATGAAAATGATTAAAAACACTAACAAACAGTGACAAACAGTCACTGAACTTGGAATAGCCTTTTACAATATGTTACGCGATAGTTTTTAAGGTAAACAGGCCTTTGCCAAACGCTGCTGAAACACGAGCTATTGACTCAAAATGGTAACAATTTCAACAGTAGCAACAGAGAGCTAGCTCATTATGAGCCCATTTTTATTTAGTAAAAAAAAGAAAAAAGAAGATTTTACAAACACGGAAAATCAACCTCATTTCATGAGTTCTAAAAAACTTTTAACATTATCAATGTAGTCAATATTCCTGAATGACCTTAACAACGCAGTGGATGGACTCTTAAACACAAAGGTAGCTTGTATTCGCAATAAAAACGCATAAAAACCGATTTGCTAACGATGTCATACAAGTACACTATTCTCAACAGTTGGGAATCACTGTCTCGAACGCTATATTCGTAACGTTCTGAAAAGAAAACAACGCCGTGGAACGTACAGACTACGTTTTGTATGTGTTACCTAATACTTTTATTCTATAAGTTGCTAACTGGTTTATGAATAATGACAAAAGAAATAGTTTGGAGCGTATGAAAATCGCGAGAAAATGAGACCGTTTGCTTGTTGTTACTGGAGGTTACTGGAACAATAAAAACACCGACTGCTCTAGCAACAACAATAGCGAATAAAACAGTTCTTAACCAAATTCGCGTTTCTCGCATGTGCCTGAAGTGTTCAAATTAGAACGTTCTGACAAAGTGAAATCACATGAAGAGACGATAATAAAATGCGAAATGATGGACAACAAAAATTAAAACTATTATTGTGGTTGTTGTTTTGTTGTTTTCTACTGCTGCTGCTGCTGTCTCTACACAGAAGATTTATAGCTAGTTGCATACGACGACGTTATAGTGTACTAATAGAATATATCGTATGTAGTCACAAGATAAGTTGAGAGAAAGGGAAAGAACATTGAGGAGACGACCCATAGCTGCTTCTAGATTGTTATTTTAATTTAAAAACAATTTTTTTCCGCTGGCTTGGTAATTTTTGCGCTTCTTGAAGCTTAAGCCTAAGCTAAGCTGTGAATCAAGCAAAGCTTGACTACTCTGTAGTCGAAGCATGAAAACTGCTCACATACTTTCAGGCTGCGGCGTAAAATAATACAGGCCAGTCTCGTATGACATGAAATACAGGCTAACTCTTATTTTTAAAGCCAAATTTAGGACATTTAACAAAAAAACATTATCTAATTTTAAGGAGTAACCACAAGAGTGTTCATTTCGGCCTGATTGAAACTCTTTAACCCTCGTAGCAGTCGATTCCGTTACGCCCATTTCCATCGACTTAGAGGTCTCCAAAGTTATTAGTAACTTATGTATAATTCTATATATTCGAATTTGATTGATAAAAGGTAACTTACAGGTTAGTTCGTGGTGTTGGCACCGGTGTCCTGCGTAATATTGAGGACGTTAAACTGGAACGTCTTGAGAAATTCATTTGATCCTCGATACTTTCGCCATCGCCAAACGGATTTCGAGATATTCTGGGCGGTGGTGGTCGCGGCGGTGGCACCTTTGCTCCCGAAGGCGTAGTTGCTACACTGGATACTCCAGATTTTAGCAATTCGATCTCATCATCCGAGCTGTCAAATGGGTTGAGGTTCTGTGGTTTTTTGTCCAGATCTAATGACAATCGTTTGCTGTTTGGAACTGATGAAGGAAGAGTGGACATATTGGTATTCTCTTTATCAGACCCATCATCGCCATCATCATCTGAATCGAAAGGATTTAATTTATTAGGATAATCTTTTATAATGAGTTTGCTTGGTGTTGAAGTCTTCGAAACTGATAGCTGTTCTCCATGGTCTGGCTGTTGTATAACATTTTCTATGTTCGCTTGCGGCTCTGTGGTGACAATCGTTACCGATTCCTTGGCGAAAGCATTCTCCTTTGTGTCCACTACATCTCTCGCTTCTTCAACTTTAATTTCCATTGAGACTTCTACTTTCTCGACTGTTGTATGGTTAATAATGTTTTCTTCTATTGGTTCCACATTATTGTCCTCTTTAGGCACTTGTTTACGACTCTTTTTCAATTCCATTTCATCGTCCGTATCAGATTCATTTATCTTAAGCTCATTTTCTCTATGCTTCTCCTCCGTACAAACAACACTCTCTGCACCTTCGCTGTAATTTTTTTTAGGACTATTTTTAGGACTATCTCTAGTGTTAACTTTATCGTCAGCTTCAAAGTTGTTGCTTTTATCTGACTCGAAGACAGTATGATGATCATTAGCATTTACCTCGAATTGATGCAGACGAGCGCGCACCACACTTAAGCGTCTCGTTGTTTCTATATCTTCGGGTGAACGGAGAAGAAGGGAGAGAGTAGAAGAACCAGTTGCCGTTGCCGCCTCCGGTTGTTTGCGTAACTGGATGTTTTCATTCCCAGCGCAGGCAGATTCTGCAATAGTAGTTGGCTGCACTCTGGTAGCATCTGAGTCTACGTCTCCTGGCTCAATTGCCGCCTCCTCCTTATCCATATGGCTCTTCATGCTGGACGCTGTTCCTTCTACTGCTTTTACGAATTCTTCTGGGCTCATTTTTTGTGCATCAGTTTCTAAAATTTCTTCTTTGGTACGACAATTATCATTATCATTAGGTTCTATACTAGATTTCAATTTCAATTTAACGTCATCGACATCATGCTTTTCAATGTTAGTGGAGAACTTTTCTAGCCCTTCACTGTTCAAGTTGTTGCTGTTGTTGTTGATTAGGTCATTAGTAGGCGTTTGCCTCTTGTCGGTGCCGCCCAACGGCAATTGCAGTTCGGTCTTTCGCTTTGTGGTAACTGCTGGGGCTAGCAAGACCTTTTGTATTTTCGAAATTTGTTGCACACTTCTAGGAGCTATTGCTTCTTGCTTTTGGGGACTCTCGCTCTCGCTCTCGCTCTCCTTCTTCGGCTGGTTGTTCACCAGCTGCACCTTGGCTATGGCTGTGAATCGTAACTGCTCTGGTTGCGGCTGCTGCTGCTGCTGCTCATCTTCGGGCTCCACGATTTTTAGATCTATACTCGCCAAATCGTCATCTGTAATGGCAGAAGGCGGTTGCGTCTTTGGCAACTCGGGCAGTTGTGTCTCCAAACTCAACTGCTCTGCTTCGTCTTCCGAGTCCGACGTTGCCATCTCAATTTGTTTCAGCACTTCATCGTCAGCTGCCCTGTTGGATGCCTCACTATCGATTTCGGCCTTGGCCCACACGGTGGTACCATCCGTGGCTTGCGTTACAAAGTTCTTCAAGGTTGGACTCAATGAATTCTCCATTCTTTTTAAACTCTGTGATTTCTCTTCATCGCTGACACTCTTTTGCAATAGTTTTGCATCTGATGGCATCGTCGCCGCTGCCTTGGATGGCATCGTTGGTGCTATTCTGGTTTCTGCAGCACCAGCACCGTCCTTCGTCTGTTCAAAGAATGCCAGGCGAGCCGCTATGGAGGTTCGTACCGGTCGAGGTTGCACTGTGGCTTCTACTGCATCCGCAACCGGTTCACGACGCAGTTGCACACTTCGTTCGGCGACAGCATCAGTATCAGCACTAGCACCAGATTCGAAATCAGCAACAGCACCAGCGCCAGCCTCAGCGGCTTGCAATGCAATCTGGTCCATCTCATCCTCGTCGGGACAAGTTTCACAGCAATATTCGTCATCGACTTCGGTTTCGTAGAAGCTACCGGGCGACAGTTGAGAATGGCAGCGGGCACATTTCAAGCAGGTTCGATGGTACACTTTCTTGCCTACAGTGAGGCGTTCAGCCAGGAAAACGGGCAGTTTGCATTTTCGACAGGGATCACGTCGGGGCACGCCGACAACATGAGCCATCTGAAAAGGTAGAGATGGATGAACTGCTGAGTCACGAAGCAAAGAAAACTTTTATTCTAGTATGATCTGTATATTTTCATGCAATTTATAGAGTAATCTGTTCAAAATCTATACAATTCTTAATTTGTAGATTGTAATTCTTAATAATTTTTTGTAATTCTTAGCAATCTGTTTAAAATCTATACAAAAACGAAATAATTTCCTAAAAAAAAGAAACTTCCATAAGAATTGCATTGCATTAAAATTGCAAACCTGTAAATATCTCCAAATGTAAGAGAATGGATTTGCCCCACTTTCAAAATAAACGGCTCATATATGTATATTAATTTCCCAAAAAGTATTTATTGACTCCGCTTTTCAGAAAATTAGCATTATAATTACCCAATAAAAACAATGTTACATGAAAATAACCACAAAAAATTTAGCCACATTTTAAATAGTCTAAAATATTGAGTCTGTCTAAATCGTATGTGTATGAAGGAATTATATATTATTAGAAACTACGAACACAAAGCGTATTTCCATATCCTTCCAAGAAACCAAGTACCTTTTGCGGAAAATTCGGTATGTAGATACAGGCTACTTAGACGACTATTTAGACACTTAAAATCTAATTATGATTTAGTGATTAGAAATTAGAAGAAACAGCAACACATATAGCAGTAGAAAAAGGTACATATGAAAGTATGAAAAGCTGCTTACCTGCACGAAAAGCTCTACGGTCAGATGTTGCAGCTATTGCTGAGGCCGATCTTTACATACATTTACATTTATCGTATATACGTTATCTGCGCTACATCTGACAGAGTGTGTGTAAGCGTGTGTATGTATATGCGAGGCGTGTGGTGTTTGGTGGTTGGAAGACGAAGATGTGTTGGTTGGTTGGTATGAGTGACTTTTAACTGTTAAGTGTTTGGATGGATTTGTCCAGCGCGGGTGCTTAAATGAGAAGGTATAGTTCCGGACATACTCGTGTGTTTTAGGTACTTTCTTAGTTGATTAGACTCTCATACAAATAACTACGATAATTACTTCCAATTTATCTTATACGATAAATAGAACTATTGTACAACAAACAAACAACAATCTAGAGTTTTGCAGTGACGATGACGTTGACGTTTATAATTAAAATATTAAAAAAACTTAAATTTAATAAAAGCAATTATATTTAGTTAATCTAATAACTGCTATTAATGTCTATGTGGGCGTTTTCGTGTGTGTGTTTGTATGAGAGAGAGTGTGTGTGTGTGAGATGCTTGATTTGTTTTGTTTTTGTAATTAACTACGAGTATGTATAAAATGATAGTTATTTTCTAATTTGTATATGAATATATTTCGCGTGTATTTGTATATGCATATATATCGTGTGTGTGTATGTATATGTGCTGCTTTTGTTGTTGATGTTTGTGTTGTTGTTGTTCTACTTGTAATTGCTTTAGGTAAAATTTGTGTAGGTTTGTGTGAGTTTGTTTGTTCCTGTTGGTTTTGTTCGTTTCTTAGTATTGTATTTGTTTTTATTGTGTTTTTGTTTTTGTTTGTGCTTTTGACGCAACTGCACTTTCAATAGAAAATTTTGAATTTTATTTGTTTTTAGCAGAATATTTCTGGCTTATATTGTCCCATAATATCCAAGCTTTTCTCATCCTGCATAGAGAAGAAGAAAACGAAAAGAAAAGAGAAGACAAAAATCGTATTTTTTATTGAACAAGAATATTTTTTTTCAGAATTATTTTTCAGGTTAAAACTAAAATATTTTGTGTGTTTGCATTAATTACTTCATTGGATTTAAATATGGTTAGCAAAGGTTAACAAAAGTGGTAGTGAAATTAGTTTAGTGTAAAGTGGTTAAAGTTTAACAAAGGTTTACAATAACTGAGGAACGAAGTTAGTATTAAAAGAAAAATTTAAAATACATTATTTTCTTTTTGTTAATGTACATCAAACATATATCGAACAATCAAACAAACTAAACTAAACTAAACACTAAATAAAAACCATTTATACGTAGTATGTAGATTTTTAAGTAATAAAAAACCTGTTACTAATAAAATCGTAAATTTTAATCACTTTGTTATAATTTTTTATCACTAATAATATTTATCTAAATATAATTATTTTTCAATTGAAAGGAAAAAATCAATTTTCTCAAAAAAACTATACTGAAGCTACTACGAGACTTCTACATTTTCTATACGATATATTTTAACATTTTATATATTGCATTTCAAATAGACTTTTTATACATCAGACTTAATCAAATACTTGAGCAAAATTTACTTAATAAAATAAAAAATGTCGAGTCTTTTTTGTCATTTTGAATTAAAAATAACAAAATAAATTCAGAGTGTTTTTTCTAAATGTTTTCTAATGCTTGCTTTCTTAACCCAAAATCTGGAGCTAAATAACTTCGTTCTAAATTGTAAAAATACTTTATTGAAGTATATCTTCGTTGAAAATTTCTATTTCAATTTAATTTCCTCAAATTCAAATTAATCCACTTGCAATATTTTTGGCAACAATTTGAGAAGCTTGTCATTAATATTTTTCATTCCGTTAAATGTGAATTTGCAGAAATTAGCACAAACTGGGCGAACACTTACACTCACCATAACAGGAAGAACGATGTCTAAAGGCACAAATGTATTTTTATCTAAATGAGGTAACGTGTTATGCCACGCTTTGTGGTACTCTATTGCTGAATACAGTGCAGTACCTTGTGCTGTATTTGCTTTATGATGACACAAGAAAATTGATAACAAAAATTCTTTGTCATGATTTTAATTAGCAAGCAAAAAAAAAAAGAACTGTAGTCATGAGATATTTTTAAAAAAAGAAAATTCATAAATTACGCTTTTGACCGTTAGTCCTATAATTGGTATATAATAATTGGATAATATAAGGTATTATCAACGGATAGGTTGAATTCTGAAATGAACGGGTAGCCAAGGCCGGTTTAGTGGCCAAGTTTTAACTTGTGATGTTAACATAACCTCAAACATAGCGAAGCATTGTGGTTTTTTCCTAGAATTTATGGAGTTTTCCTAAAGGGTTAGATAATTATGATGAATTTTAGAATGCACTTTCGTCATTGCTTGTCAATTTCGGTTTGAAGACGAACCGGTTTCGGCGATGTGTCATTTTCGTTCTGTGATTTTTGCACATTAACGTCAAATCATGTCTAAAATCTGAGTTTTTAGAGCAATTCTGAAATCGTTCTGAATTTGGATTCAGAGCATCAACAACTCATTGAAGTCAATAATAGTTTGCTTTCTGGTTTAAAAGGTTTTTAAATTTATTATCAGCTATTATTATAATCATTGTATAGACGCCATTATGACGTCGCGTGTTTTTCGCAGATTTTATTTATTTCTATTTTAAATACGGTATTATTTTGCAACTGAAATTACGTCTGAGCTTATGGCATAATGAGTATGCAATTGTTTTAACTAGACGAACTTTTTGAACCTTTTAGAAAATCTCGGAAAAGGTTTAAAGATCAGGCACATATTGCAGTAGGTACGAGTACATATGTACATACATGTTCAAAGTTTATTTTTAATCACTATTAATGTACGTACTTAAAATTTCATTTAGTCACTATGTAAATTCGCTCAAGATCAAGTATCATGATAATAGTCATTATATTAAAGTAAGTTGTTGTAAATTCTTAACACATAAATCGTCGTATTCACATTTGCAGTTTACGGAATCTTATTCATTCCTCAGATTTTATTTTTACTCAGTGATGCATCTTCGACATCAGCTTGTAAAAGTAATAAAAACAAGTAAGAGTGTTGGGACCTCAGCCCGGCCGACGGTTATATACCCTACTTACGTCACTGTCTAATCGGTGATGAAAACTTTTCGTGAGGAGACTTTCTTCAATACGTTGAATTTGGTGAAAAATGAAATTTTAGCTTTAGATCTGCCCTACAAAGTGAGAAATTCAGCGGAGAAATTATAAAAACGCATGCATTTTTCATGTACCATAAAAAGTGGGCATGGCAATGGTCAGATTTTTCCCATTTTCAGTCCCAAAAAGCCTACAATGTCGGAAAATATTTATGCCAAGGTATTCTTTTCTCCGTAGTTATTATTTTCACCGGACAGCAGACTTAGAGACAGATGAACACTAAGAGCTAAATCGCCGCAGGAGATGATTCTGAGCCAGGATATAAATACTTTTCTATATTTATAAAGCATTCCTTTAATGCGTTACAAACAGAAGAACAAAGTGAAGATAGACCTGACCCTTCGGGTGTAGGGTATCCTCGTAAATATATACTGAATGACTCGGTGCTTGATATATGTACGTGATTTGCTTAGTAACAGTTGTTTATTAGCATTAAGGAGTAACTTGTCATACGTAACGACCTTCGTACAAACCGAAACACTGCGATTATTGTATTTTTGGATTAAAATAAAATTGTTTAACTCTACTGATGTACACTGACATCATCAGAATTCATAAAAGATTGCTTTACTTGGCAAATCGATAAGCTCCACTTTGGAATTTTTTTAAAAATATTAGTGTTTAAGATTCCATAGTTTTTATATTTTAAACAATTATCTCTATTTATACGAAATAGAATCATTTAATGACAGCAAACATTAATGCATTTAAGACAATTTAGAAAGTTTTCAGTTCGGTAAAGAGATACAGGGTTATCCATTTTCTCTTTCGGAAAGTGAAGTAAAAAAAAAGCACACTAAATATTCAGATATCGATTGAATTTTTATTTCAATATAATGCTTGAACTTTGCCATTGTGCGTGAAAAACAATAATGTTCAAATCTCCTCCGCGGGATCTTTTGTAGGCCTCAATTATTTCGAGGTAATTTTCGATGACTTTTGACACACAAGTCGGGCCTAATTCGGCCATAACTTGACGTATGTAATCCTTTAAATGCTCCAAAGTTGAGGAATTGTTTGCATAAATACGGTTTTTTGCGTAGCCCCACAGGAAGAAATCCAAAGCCGATTTTGGTAGCCAATTAATCTCGCCAAATAACGCGTCATGGAAAATTCTCCCGCAGTAAAGCCAAAACGGGCCGTGTTGTGTGGCTTATGCTAGAACCACATATCGTCCAGATCCATATCAAGTGCAGGCCACGAGAAGTCCTTTATCATGGCCCAAATGCCGAGCGCGCCGTGGATTTTGGATCGTCCTCAACACTAAGGCTCACAGCGGCAATGTTTTGGACCCAGCGTGCAAAGCTATGATGCACAGGACTTACAATGTCTATAACCGATACAGTTTTTTCGAATTTCTTCACTACGTTCGAAGTTATACACTCAGTAGTACGATTACGACGACCATAATCTTGTCGCAAATAACTATTGAGGTTGCTGTATATTCCTAAATTTTCAAATTTTAAGAACTTTATTGTTTTAATAAGTATTTAATCAAACATTGATGCTGGACTGATCAGTACACGAGTACAATTCAGTATATGTAAGCCTATTTTAGATGAAAAATGGAAATCAACAAAAGTGAAAACTTATGCGATTATATTCGTACTTCTATACTGCGTATTGATCGATCTGAAAGCATTCAACTTCTCTTATCTTTATTTGAAATTCTTGGCTATTTTTGAAAATAAATAAAAAAATATTCAATTCTATTCGTACAATACGTTTCTGTTATTGCAAGACCTTTACACTAATAATGATTTCATTTTCCTTTTTATGTATTTTAATTTCAACTACAAGATTAATACTTTATGGTATGGAAAATTGTATGGCGGAGAAAGCGACGGCGAAGGAGGGCAGTTCAATTGAAGTGAACAAAGCGCCAAGAAAAGAAGCGCGCGACTGCTTAACTTCGAGAATATAATAATACTAACTCATCAGCCACGAATATCAAGATTAGAGAAGAAAGCAATTGAATTTGCATGCGAGATAAAAGCATCTACAGGCTACAGTATAAACTCCCAAGAGGTATGGTCTATAAGCTATAATGAACATAATTTCAGTGCCACAAAAAAAAAGAAGAAAGCAGTCTGGAAAGGCAGAAGCTAAGTACGAGTCCGGCTCTAGCTTCTTCTAAAAGGTTAACTACAAGAATAACTGCAAGAATTAACATTTCAAAGCTTAAGGAAGGAACCTTAAGAGGCATCTTCATAGTTGTTTTCCTTTTGAGATTTAAGCAGTTACGTAATTGGAAATTTGTGATTTGTGCTACTCGAAAGTCAAATCGTGCAGTTGATGCTGATGAGGATGAAATCGATCTATGCTTTACCATTACGCTGCTAATCGAACACGATATTTTTGAGGAGCAAGAAAAAGTTGTACCAGAGCTCACATTAACCGGTTTGTTACTGCCCCTCTTCCCCCCACCTTCCCCATTCCCCCTTCCTATTTCCTTCGTCTTTTAATCACTAAATAATAATGCATGGCAAAAGTGTTAAGGCGAAGAATTCTGACGGAAACTCTAATTAAAGAGAGAAGCAGTTTTGTCTAGTAATAAAAATGTTGAATCTAGTATAAAACGAAAAGCAAGGAGGAAAAAAAAATAGGACAAGTAGAAGAGAATTCTGAGACTACGTAGCCAACCTTATTTGACTGTCAGAGACTGTTGCTGTGAGATAATTTATTCTAAAGTATTCCGGAATGAGAAACTTGGCATTTACAGCGGAAACTGGTTATAGCGACACTAAAGGAACTTTAGTGCAAATGCAGTTATGGCATCTTTCTGTCTCTTTCTCTTGGTGGTTATGGTTATAAGAGTATGAGGGAGATAAAGATAATCTGTGATAAAGAAAGACGTCCCATTAAATTTGCACCACTCAGTCTGTTCGTCATTGAATTCAGCGCATATATATGTATGCATATTCTCTGTTACAGATCGCTTTTTAGGATGGAAAATGGGGAAAATCGGTTTAGGGACATGCCCCTTTTTCTAGTAAATATAAATGTATCCGTTTTTAGAGCTCAATTTCTCTGCCTCTAATCCGGATCTGAAGTTAAAATTGCATTGCCGTGTTAACCATATTGGTGAAGGTCATCTTA
Organism: Conops quadrifasciatus; assembly: GCA_949752815.1. NCBI lineage: Eukaryota > Metazoa > Arthropoda > Insecta > Diptera > Conopidae > Conops > Conops quadrifasciatus. The sequence goes on along the minus strand of OX457081.1, from coordinate 30,501,524 downwards.
CAAAAAATGGGCGTGACCCGCCCGCTGGTTGCTATACTATACTATACTTATATGGAAGGGTTTTTAAAAAAAGCGGTTTTACCAATGAGTTAATAGATCACAATTTATTAACTGTAAGTGTAATGATAAAGGGTGTCACCCGCCTACTTTTTTATCATCGATTCGGCAAAAGCAGGTGTAGCGTGTATGGGCTTCGACCAGGCCAAAGTTAACGCCTGGCTCCTCTTACTTATTTATACTAGTCTTCTTCATATGGTCGATCAATTATTGTGTTGTCCATGCCGATGGACTTAAGCCACTTAAAAGTCACCCAATCGGCGACCTTAATTGGGAAATTATAATTGATTAAAAAAGAACTCTACCAATAATACCCACAAATTCTACATACTATGTATGTACTACAGATATCATATAATCATATATAGTAAGTACATATAAATACTTAACTTTTAAAAAAATTGTAGAAATTAATTTTCCACATTTTTTATAACGCAAAAGTAATTTGAAAAAAAAGCTAAAATTTTATTTATTTTTTTGTTGCTATGGCATGAAATAAGTCTGTTTATAATTTATACAACAGATTTTTTGGTGTTATTTATCTTCAAATTTGGATTTTAAAGAGATACGAATATTTCAAGAACAATTTTTCTGGGGCCGTAAAAAGCATTCGACGTGATTTGAACAAACGGGAATGGTTACTATTTGTCGGCCAGTCCCTTGATACCGAACTACATAAAAAAAATTTCTTATTTTATTTTGGATTTTTTGTATAAATAGTACATTCCTTTATCTAATTTATTTCATTTACGAGTAATAGAAAATGTTTTGCGCATGGATTTTGCGTGCGTGTTTGTGGATGGATCAGCAACGCTTTGCGGATGGATGGCGCCGGTTTTTTTTTCAACTTTTTCTCTCTATTGCTTTGCTTTTAATTAGTTTTTATTATTCTCTGCTCTGAATCGTTTTCGTTTTAATTCTTATTGAATTTTGTTCTGACGTAGCAGCGTTTTTATATGTTTTGGGTTCGAAAAAAAAGGTGTTTCAAATACCTCAAGAGTATTTTGTTTTCGGTCACGGCATCGAGAAGCTTTTGTTTTAGTGGCGCACCTTTTTTTTTTTGGATTCGAAACGATCCATTTCGAACGAACGATCCAGCACAGTATGGAAAAAGGGATAAAGGAGGTTGTAGAAGGTCGATTGGCGAATTGAGATTCTTTGTTCACTTTGTGTGATCATGTGCGTGTAGTTAGAGTCGAAACAACTCTTTTTATTTTTAGATGCTTCTATAGAAATTCAATATGAAGCGCCAAAAAACTACAATACGAGTACAATAAGACGACTGAACAATGACAACAACAAACCTCATAAAGATTTTCGTTCTTGCATGCCTAAACAGTCATGCCCAAATTCGGGAAGGCTTAAATCATTTCAGTCGAGCGTTCTTCAATGCTTTCATCGCTTCTCCTTTCGAGGATATTTGTATTTTCGTTACGCATTCTCTAAAGTCTCATCATCGTTATCGTTTCTATAATTAAATTATTTTATTTAATATAAAGATATATTCCCGTCTTGTGAAGCTTTCAAACAAAGACCTCGTCTTTCCGTCCTTCGAGAATGTGGCTAGCGGTTACTTTAAAAAACCAGTATCAGTTTTTTTTATAAGTACGAATTGCTCGCTTTGTGGTTCCGATTGTGCTTGCGGGTAGTATGAGTCATATCATGACCGTTGTGCTATCGATTTTTGTACAAACTTTATGAAGGTTGCAGAATAAAAGGTTCCTTATCACGGAAATGTGTAAATTGTTTTGACGCGACTACGTCAATTGTTTTTTTTTCACGTCAAAAATTATTGTGTTGCTCATAAAAGAAACTGTATTCTCTTAAAAATATTATAATGGTCAGGGCACACTCTCTGACTCCATTGACTCTCTCTCTCTTGATGTACAGTATAACGAAAAAATGAATGAAGTCACGAGATATGACTTTGGCTTAGTAATCTTAAATCTTGATCCACGGATCATCAGTTTTAATATTGTGAAACTCCAAAGGGTTAATCGTAATGAAAGATTTTTCAAATACAATGATAAATTGGCCAAATTGTTTTTGTTTGCTTCTGTTAAATCGAATAACTGCGGTAGTGCGAATTTAATAAAATTAAACATTTCTCGGTACGGTAGACTTAATCGATTAATACATTTATTCATCGTTAATTTCATTCCATTATTTTGATTGTTAAAACCTTTTTTGGGTTGGTTCATTATAAATGCTTATTCCTATACCTCTAAAGAAGAACAACTGAATTCCAAACCTATTAATAAGCACCAACCCAGAAAACCCACGAAGTGTGTAAAAATAAAATGAGAATAAGAAAAAAACTAACACAAGAAAATCGATAAATAATAAATTACTGAACTCAATAAGAAAAAGTGGAGCGTTAAAAAAATGGAAACTAACGAGAAATGAGAAAAGGAAGTATGTACATACATAGTAATCAAATCAATTAATTGAGGATAATGAATTTTTTTAAACCACTAAAAATAACCCCTAATAATAATAAAATTGGCTACCATCAATTAGACTCGACGCGCTCACCTCGATGAAACGCCATCCAAAATCACTACGATTCCAAATTATTCCACTGCAACGACGAAGTTGTTGCTGCCTTTGTTTTGTTTTTGTTTTTATAACTGCTCTCTTTTTTTTTAGTTTAACTGAAGGACGACTGAGGTACCCAGTCGAAAATTCTTTTTAATTTTTGCAAATTGACACAGAAAAACTGAAGGAAAACTGAGTTATTTTCCTGTGCTTTGTTGTAAAAATTGCGATGCACCCGCAATAATTGCCTTCAAAACTCACACCGCCAATTGAATACACCAATTGTTAAAATGTAAATTGCATCAAAGGCAGCACCAACAGCGGTAGCGTTAAGAGCAATATGTGTTGGAGCTTGATTGCTTCACTTCTTCAGTGGAGCGCTCCCCAACTTCATTCGACACACACACAAACGCACACGCACAACTGCACTATTGCTATATTTTCTCTCAACACGTCAACAGTTTTCCACCTTTGGTGATTTTAAAATTTTTTTCAATAAAATTGAAGAGAAAATTAAAAGTAAAACATATGTATGTAAATCCATTAAAGTTCAATATAGCGATAAATTCCACTTGATCTGACACAAACATCAATGAATTAAGTTGAAAGCAAACTGAACTTATTGGCCGACTTCTACTACTTTGCTTTGAACTATTTCTCATGTGACTTTTCATTTCTCTTAACTTCTTGACATTTGCTTTTATAATGACATGTGTAATAATAATAATATAAGGAATTTGTGGTTTCTGTAGCACTGAGTATTGCAGTATTCTCATAAAATATTAAACCTCGGCTACGGTTGTGGTACTCACTAACAATTGCAGTCACAACAGCTGTACTCGCTATGCTCACTGATAGAGAGGCACTGCGAATTGAAGGAGAAGAAATCAAGAGTAAAATCCACCAACACTCAAACCGCAGTTTCGCAGCCGTTTTAGCCCAAGTATATAAAATAATTTGCATAATTTTAGGCGCCGATTCAAAAGAAAATCTGAAAATGCGGTCATCATAGATGGCGCATTTCGGCCGGGGGGGGGGGGGGGGGGAATTTGAAAAAGGTACAAAATTTCGGTGGGGGTGGGTGTAAAATTTTTTTTGTGTAAAAATAAAAAATTTATAATTCCCATTCGGTTAAAATATTTAAATTTAAATTTTTTTTTATATTTATTTTTTTATATTTATTTGTTATTGATACAAAAATTATTAAAAAATAAAATAAAATAAAAATAATAATAAAAATAAATAATATAAATAAAATAAAATAAAAAAATAATAAATATACTAATATAATAAATATGTATATATATTATATTATTACTTTTTTTATATAAATATGAAAAGATATAAAAAAGTAATGATTTTGAGAAAAAAAATTATGATTATGAATTTTAATACTATTATTATTTAAATTATCTTTTTATTGTCTTCACATATATAATAAATACTCAATAAAAATGATAATAGGTCATTACAAAAGGAGTAATCATCATTAACTTGAGAACAACAACAACAACAACAACAACAAAATAACAAAACATATACATACATACATACATATAATAAAAACAGAAAATATATAAGGATGATAACAGTTTTTGCTGGGATACGAATTTGACTCGTAGTCAAGGAAGAGTCAGTCTACTACAAAAATAACCTTCTTATATTTTGACGTTGCTGCTACTGCTTTTGTTGTTGTCGCTGTTGTTGTTGTTGTTGTTGTTGTTGTTGTTACTGTTTTCTCTCCTCACGTGTGTCACACTCTGGCGGCTAATACTAGCAACAATTCTACGAGTCTCTTCAGCTTTTGCGAGGCCGCTTTTGCAAGGTCGTTGTAACTGTTAACACGATTCATAGCGTTTTCTTCGAGCAAAAAACGAAAAAACAAAGCCAAAGAAGGAAGGAAACCAAAGAAGAAGAAAATTATGCTATGCGCGATAAGTCGAAGAGAAAATCTTTTTTTCACTTCTGGAGGGAAGACGGAAGGTAGAAAAAGAACTATGAGGAAGAAGAAGAAGAAGAAGAAGAAGAAGTGGAAGTAGAGTAAGTACAAAGCAAGACACTCGACTCGAAGCAGCAGCTAGCAGCCTATCATTGAATTTCATTTGAAGTAACACCATGCAAAAACATAAACAACAACAACAACAACAACCGAAACAACCGGCCAGAATCGATTCGACAACGGCAGTAACAAATTTCTGGGTTTATTTGTTATTTTTTTTTTAAATGCCGGGGAAAAAAAAGCAACGCACAAGACAGCTTCTGTCAAGAAATTAGCAAAGTATTTCATTCAAGCAAGGCGGCACAGTCGCCGAACGAGAACAACAACAACAACAACAACAACAACAACAACCCCGACACAGACGACGAGAAAGAAGCGCACAAAAATCCGGGATGACAAAAAATAACTACGGCCTTAATACAACAAAGAAGGAAGGAAGAAGCAAAGCATATTTTCTGTCTTTACGTATCTTCTTCTAGAACTTTTTTTTACTGTAGATTTTATCTGCTTTATCTTTATCTTCGCAATGCTCTCCTTACGAATCTCTTATTCTTCTTTGTCCTTTAACCCGCTCTGATCTTCTTATGTTCTCTCCTTCTCTTATTTTTCTTATCCTTCTTAAACTCTTTATTCTTCTTACTGTATGTTTTTTATTTTCTTTCATTTAACAAATTGTTGCAGAATTGTGTGGAAACTTTACGTAAAAGGTTTTGGCCATAAAAATCGAAACATATTTGAGTTTGAGTACGTGTGTGTGTGTGTCGAAGCATCTCCGAGTAAACGTTGTGTGTAGTACTGTGCACAGTGGTACTAATAAGAATCCACACCAAGCAGAAATTCTTAGGCTTTGTTTCTGTTACATGAAGAAAATCTACTTTTGGGAATGACATACATTTATAACAATATTTATTTAACACATATAGCAGATATGTGAACACACCCTGTATCCGCATCCGCGTGTAGGTTCAGTTGAGGCAAGAAAAAAATCGTATGGGAGGATGGGGTCAATTTCACCCCCGTTTAGACGCTATTTAGACGGATTTTTGTAAAATTTCACGACTTAAAATCTCAAAAAAACAACGGGAACACTTAGAAGATCATTCCTGTTACCTCGTTTTGAAAACCAAATATTCTTAACTTAATATACTTCTAAAATTTAGCTCCTACATAGGTCAAATAGTTTTAGAGAAAATTAATGTCCAATTTAAAATATTTTTTTTTAAAATACGAAAATAAAGTTTGTGGTCACACATTTTTTTAAAAATTACCTGAAGGGATCACAACGTTATGCGATAAATTCTAAAAAAAATGTTCTTATAGATATAAATTCTAGAGAAAATCTTGAAGCAAAATTATTATGTATGTCTTGTAGTTCTTGAGAGACTTTTAGAGAAAATTAAAAAAAAATACTTTTCTCTCAGCAAAGACTTTTGCGTCTTTCATGTGAGAGGAGTTGTCTTAATCTTTTTGGGTACTTTTCTATCACTTTTTACATAAAACAAAGCAGAAATTATTGTTTTACTTTCTGTCTGTTAGAATACGTTCCTAAGCCACTGTGCGTCGTCGTCGATGCTACTTGCTGGCAGCGATTTAGATGCAGCGCCGCCAGTGTTCCTTCTAGTGATTGGCAGATACGGTTTCGCGTGACCGGCAAATGGCAAATAGAATAAAAATTTGCTTATATTGTTATTGCTGTACATTAAAGAAGTTGTTGTTGTTGTTGTTGTTGTTGCTGTTTTTGCTTATGCCTTGAAAGGAACATTTCCATTACAAAATAGAAGAAAAAGTATTTTCTATCAAAAAATATAATAAAAAAAAAATAAAAACAAGAAACCAATAAAGTAAGAAAAACAAAAAAAAAATTGACTTGTCAGCAATCGAAGAAGTAGAAGAAGCAGACGAAGAAGAAGAAGAAAAAGAATAGCATCATCAGCAACAGCATCAGCATCGTCATCGCCAGAGACAACAGGATTCTTTCCATTGTACTCGTAAAGCAGCAGCCGCAACGGAAGAAGAAGAAGAAGAAGAAGCAGCAGCAAAATCAACAAGAAGTAACCGTTGAAATAATGGAGCTGCTGTGTTGGTTCTGTAGCCTTTGCTACACCCCTTCTTCTTCTTCTTTTACTAGACGTTGTTATTGTTGTTGTTGTTGTTGTTGCTGTCGCTGTTACAGTCAATCCGTAAATGGTATTTTATTTATTTATTTGCCTTAACCGGAAAACTGTGCCAACGTGTTACTAGGGAGGTACCAGGTAGCAACAACAACAACAACAACAACAACAATAAAACCAGCAGAAAAATTAAGAAGAAGAAGAAGAAGAAGAAGAATAACAACAGCCAGTACCAAGATTAGTAACAACATTGTAGTAAATCTGTTGCTGTGTACACTTCTTTTCTTACAAAAAAAAAAAAAAAAAAAAGAAATTTTTTTTTTTGGATTTTGTTTTTGCCGGAGACCTAATTTTTTCGCTTTGCTTTTACTTCTTTAGTTTGTTTTTAATTTACAAAACCATCTAAAGCCTGTTTTTTGAGATTAAAGACTTAAGGCTTCTAAAAAGAAAAAGGCCGTAAAATAAAAGCAAGCTCCATAAAATTATTACTCTGTGATTAAGCGATGATGCGCACTGAAGAGACTATGATGAGAGAGGTTTGTTTGGCGAGACAAGATCGAAACGAGATCGCCAACGACACGACAAGATCCTGAGATGAGATCGCGTGACAAGAAAAGATTGTGAAAGGAAGAGAGAAAAACTTTTTTCTAGCGCAAGGAGAACCTAAAATGTGACAGGGCACTTCTTTTAGCTGAGACAAGCACCACTAAAGAGATAGTTTTTCAATCGAGACTAGAACCGAAAAATAAGATAGGTCGAACTTCAAGCCGTAGCGAGAAGAAGAAAGCGTTTTTCGGTCATGACAAGAATAACTTTAAAATCTGAAGATGATATCTAAAGAGAACTTTTTCTATTATTCTATGAAAAAATTATTTTAATTGTTAAATAAAAAAGAGGTTATTTTGTTCTTATAAAGAAGCTTCTTCTTTCCTTTCTTTTATCCTGTATTAATTCATTCCGTTTTTCTCTCTTTTTTCTTGCTGCAAATTAAAAACGATTTTGGTAGAAAAAGCTAATGGTAATAATGCTAAATATTTCACAATTTTTGTGATTTTTTATGTTCCCAAAACATAAAGCTATTAAAAAAAACAACCTTTTACTCTTCAACTTTTTTCCAAAAAAAACAAAAAAATAGCAGCCTGGTAAAAATAATAAAAATAAATAATAATTACTAAGAAATTAAAGAAACGAGATAAGCATAAAAAAACCACAGAAACTTAAAAAAAACACATAAAAAAGGCACTATGATCTCAACCTAAAAAAGTATAAGAAAAAACAAGAGACAGGGAGAGGAGAAAAATGCAAAATTGCGTTTATTCGTATTATCAATTAATTTCTATGTTCATAAAATAAATTAATGTAGATAATGACAACACCAGAAACACCATAAAAAAGCCAGCAGAAAAAAAGGGAGAGCAACAAGAAAGAAAAAAGAATATTAAACCGAAAGCGCTGGCTGGGGCTAAATTTCACCCGAAATTTAACAGTGCGTTTTATTTCAATTTTCGACGGTTTCATCAAGGACTTAAAACAAGAAGAAAATCAAGTTAAAGTAGAACTAAAAGTAAAGGCAAAATTTGTATAAAGATCTCAAAAAAGCGTATGCTTTTTATCTTCTTCAGTCAACCGGCAACAATATTCGAGGTGTTAAATAATTATATTAATTATTTTTTGAAAAAAAAATTTCTTTTTTTGCATATAGTTTGTTCGTTATTTATAACGATATTTTATTCATGATCAATGTATACGATATATGAGTATTTTTTTATGCGTATCGATAGAGGGTTAAGAAAGCCTAATTTCGAAAAAAATTTACTACACAAAACCAATACCAAAGCAATTATGTATTACTAAGCACAAGACAACAAATCCTCTAACCATAAAACGATATACGATATCGTACAATAAAAAACTACAATTAATGAAAATAAAATTCATAACATAAAAAAATTAATAAGTATAGGTTGCCGTCAAGGCTTTTGGGAGAAGGGAAAAGGAGGAGGAAAAAGCAGGTGAAGATTAGGATGAGGAAAGTCGAGAGAGAGCTCACCTCAATTAGCATGCTTTAATGTTAGAAATGGCAGTTGCTCTCAAGGCAGGCGTGGGAGAGAGGAAGACAGAGAGAGAGAAAGTTAGTAAAAATTATGTTTCATAAAATTTTAAAGCTTTTGCTATTATTATAAAATACATTTGCTTTTTTTCCCAACACCGCTCGCACTACTATTACTTTTTGCTTGCAACAATAGTGACAAAAAAAAAAAAAATGGAAAGTGCTTCGTTTAAGTGCATCATAAAATCTATTTTTATTATTATGCGTTATTAAAACAAGTTAAGTTTTTTTTTGTTAAATAATCTTCTCTCTTTTATTAAAGAGACTACGCCGCAGAAGCCTTAAATAAAGCACTTACAGTAAAGAGTTTTTAGCTTTTCTATTTTTTATTAAAATCTTATGCGAAGCAGGCGCATTTTTTCTTACGTACCTTCGACGGCGGTCCGGCCGTTTTTGTGATCTGGGTTTTTTCCGCAGCTGGTGAGGGGCGCTTTAGTCTGTTCGGAGAATCTGTACGAGTAGAGAGGAAAGAAAAGGAAAGAAAATTATTTAAGAAGAAAATGTATTATTTTTGTTCGCTAATGAAATAATAGCAATATTAAAGGCCAGAAACAGCTGACTTTTATACATATGTATATTGTAAAAATTAGACCATATTGTAAAATTAGCCATTATTGTAAAATTAGACCATAGAAAATCCTTTTATAGTTAGTCCTTCTAACTGTCATAAGAGCTAAGAAAGTCTAGACGTTTAATTGTCATGTATAGGTTAGCAGAATTGCTAACTATCTATTATTTATAAGTTACCAGGACGTTTAACTATAATTTATAGGTTACCAGGACGTCTTACTATGAATTATAGGTTACCAGAACATTTAAACATCATTTATAGAAAGTAAGCCTATCATTTTTAGGTCATCAGAAAGGCTAACTAGCATTTATAGGTTACCACAACGTCTAGCTAACATAAAAACGCATGATCTTCTAAGACCTTCTAGTACTCTCATCAAGCCGCAAAGTGTTTAGGAAGCTTTTAGTAGTTTTATCACGCCGTAGTATCTTTTGACACCGTTTAGTTGACGAGTCACTATTTCTTCAGCTCATTTAGTAGCCTCATCAGGGCGCAATATCTCTTATGACGGTTGTTTAGTGGTTGGTCTTTAGTTCCTTAAGTAGGCTCATTAAAACGCCTGATCGATACCGATAAATTTTAGTAGACTGCTCAAGCAACAGCATCTTTTCGGACCATTTAAAAGCTTCTTTTAAACGCAGCAGCCTAAACCACTTCAATGCATTTTATAGTCTCGAACAGTCGCAGTACTTTTCGATCCATTGTTAATATCGAAGATAGTAAATTCACTAAAAAAATAGTAAAAATTCTCTAAGAATTAGCGAATACTTTATTAAAACTAAAGCTATAACTTTCCATTAAATGTTTGCAGTCTTAAAGTCTGTTTATTGGACTAAAAAGAAGTTATTATCAATTTTAAAGTCAGATTTTGAATTTAGAATTTCAATTCTTAGCGCATAAATGTACAATAACAATGTCGCAGAATGAAAAATGTTTAATTCTAGCCTAACCTTAGACATCTTTTGACTATTCTTTTTCACTTTTTTATAAATATCAAAACCTTTTATTATAATTTGAGCCATATAATTGAGGCTAAACAAAAAAAAAAAAAAATATAAAGAAGGTGAATTCTCTGCCTTCTTTTTCTCCACCCGTCTTTCGCTATTTTTTTCCCTGACTTTGTGATCGTAAAAAATATACCACCGCTCTTTGTGTTAAGGTTAATAATAGCACGATTCCGATTTTTACTTTCAGCTGAAGAAACGTGAAAGTAACGATCGCGCATGATCATAAACATTTTTTTTTTTTTTTTGCTTTATTATGTTTGTTATTATGTTACTCACGCTAAACTTTGCTCAAGAAATGCGAAACGCATCAAAAGAAAGTCTTACGATTCGTTTTCCTTTTATTCCGAATTTGTAGAGTATAGATCGTAATGAAATTTTAGAAAAATACAAACGAATCAAATTCAAATAAAATCTCGAAACATAAAATAAACGCATTTAAGACACTTTCAATTCATTTATAACAGAAGAAGAAAAAAGTACAAGTGCCATAAAGAGTAATGAAAAATGTAATAAAAAATGAAGTAAGAGTAAAATCAAGAAAGAGGAGAACAAAAACAATATTCGCTTTTAATATCTTCGCAATCAACGAAAGTTTTTTTTAAAATTTTCCGTTTTTAGTTGATTTTATCGTATGTTTATTATGAATAAATATAGGTACTCGCTGCTTTCGTAACTCGTTGCAACGCTGTAACGAAACTAACTAACGAAGCAAAAACGATTCGTTGGACATTCAAACAAACGAAGGTTAAGTAAGGTTAAGGTTTCGAAGAGTAAGAGTAAATTATAAAAATTAAATTAAGACAAAAAATTTTAGTAAATAACAAAACGGTTTTTTTATTTATTTTATAGTCTTAAAATGATAATGAAAATCAAAATATAAAACTAAAGAATTTTTTTTAATCAAAATTTTGTATTACAATTATAAAAATTTACACGCTGAAGCCGACCGACATTACTACTAATTTTCCAACCGTTAACAATACAACGTATTACGTAACGTAATAAATTTTCTATTTCATATTACTAAAACGTACAAAAAAGTACACAAAATTGCTGTTACTATATCAAGATTAAGATTAATCGTCAAAACTAAAAATTTAGTAATTCTCAAATTTTATTGTCAATTTTTATAGCATTTAGGTTGGTATATTAGCTATAGTAGTTGTTAATAATATCTAAAAAATACTTTAAATTTTTATCGTTTCACAAAAGACTTTAACAAAAAGCTGTAAAAGCATTGCATTAAAACAAAGAGTATGCCATTAACGTAACATTACAATAAATGGTATCAATGAGACTTAAAGACTTAAGAGCTCATCAGGTCTTTATCAGAAAAAGGAAAAAGATTCTCAACAAAAAAGAAAAATTCAAATTAAAAGGAAATAAAAATTGCTATAAAAATCCACTTAAATTTAAAAAAAAACCAAACAAAAAACAAAACAGTCTCTAAGCGGCTGGCTTAACTTCAAAAGAAATCCAACAAATCCTAATGAAATGAAAAGAAGAAGAATCAATCAATCAATCGAAGAAAAGGAAATTCAAGTAATAAAAACTCTGAAAAAATGCTATCAAGTGGAACCGAGATCGAGATATCAATCACAACGCTGGTCAGTTTCACAACAAAGAATCCATTCGATCGTTATGCCATAAATCAACAAACAAACAAACAAACAAAGAAACAAACAAACAAACAAAAAAACCACCCAAGAGTTTTAAAGTATCGTATTTAGCAGAAGAAAGTCATTGATAGATAATAACGTGTAATAAAATTGCTGCTTTCTGAGATGATATTTCACAAAAAAAAAATAAAAATAAAAATACAAAAAATACTAGAGTAAATCGTAAAAGTAGGGATAACTCATATACTACGTTATTGAGACCAAGATGGTAATTATGATATCATCATCACTATAATAAGAAAGTGTTGACTCTTGTCATGTTTGGAAAATCATGACGAGACACAACAACGCCTTGTTATTGGTAATTAATACAGGCCTAAACAAGATGATGTGGGCGAGACAGAACGAGTAGATAGATCACTACCGGACGTAATGAGATATCATCTCTTTCATTCAATCTCACTCCATTCCATTCCATTACAACGAAAACCTAAATAGCAAACGATGAAATGAAATGAAATGAAATGAATTTGAAGAAATATGAGAGAACGACAATTATTTCAAAACGAAATCGTGGCTTTGAGAATGTATGTTACATATATTCCGTATAAAGATCAAGTAGAAGAAGAAGAGCGCTGCGAATGAGTCGAAAAAACATTCTCATTGCAATATTGTCTTAAATTCTGAGAGATCCCGAAATGACACAGAACTCTTCAGTGTACCCGAAATTCCGAAACGCAGCGAGGGAGCGTTTTTTTTTTGAGACAAAATTTTGTTGACGAGACAGATGATCTCTGATTTCAGTTGAGGCTTCAGATCCAGAGGCGAGACTTCAAGATTTAATATTTATTTTAAATAAATAAAATCCTGCTTGGAATTTAATGAGAAGAACATAATTGTAAAAATTCAAAAAAATTGCTATAAACTTAAATTTATAAAGCGTATAAATTAATTATAGTAACTCTGCTTCTGTTGTTGTTGTTGTTGTTGTTGTTGTTATAAACTTCACAAACAACTCTACCTTCGCAATCAGTCGACGACGATATTGTTTTTTTCTGCTGCTAATTTTACCAAAGAAAAATTGCTCTAATGAGAAATTAGCAGAGAGACAACAAAAGCTAAACCGAAAGCAATAGCAAACAACTGACAAACCGACCAACCGACCAACCGTACAACCAACCAAGCGTACAACCAAACAACCGTACAACCAACCAACCGACCAACCAACCGCCGAACCGACCGCCAAACCAACTTACAAAAATAACAAAACACCTGCAATAAATTACTTTCCATCATCACCGTTTAAACGAAACAATCCTCGTCTGTGACTATTTACGAAGCTTCCAGACCACACAAGCATTAGTTCCACTTTCTAAATGCCAAATAAAAGAGTGGCAACATCAGTCAGCAGACAACTGTGGCGAAAACCGTGCAACGCACGCACACTTCGCCTAAACCGAACTTCGCATTTGGACCAACCTTTAAAGATGTGCAGCAGGTTGGAAAATCCAACCGTTCATTGAAAAATCGTGCATCCGTCTGTCTGTCTGTCCGTCCGCCTTGACATTCATGCAATCATTGCAGCAGTCAAAGAGTAATAATTAAGCAGAAATAAAGAAAGCAAATTTCAATATGTTTAACAAAAGCAACAAATAAAATGTCATTTTGCGCAGCCATTTTGCGAGCTGAGACAAAAACCGAAATTGATGCTAAACATTGAGACTAATATTGATACTGAATATTGAGGCTAATATTGGATACTGATATTGAAATATTATTTATTCTATTTATAAGTAAGAAATTTGTATTTGTTGATGAGGTTTTTGCTGAGGGACCTTTTTAACATAATTCAAAAGTTTTGTTGGCGAAAAAAATGTCATCAATATATTGCTAGAAGTTAGAAGCCTGACAATGCTTCCCTTTTTCTCTCTTCTCATTTGAAGCTCTCTGTCGTTCGCAAAAGTAACACTCTCTTCTAAGAGCGAGCATTATAATAGCCGTTGTTGCTGGTTGTTGTTGTTGTTGTTGTTGTTGTTGTTGTTGTTGTTGTTGCGAGTATTATAGTATTTTTGCAAAATTATGAAAAAGCTAGCAAGAAAGGACTTTCACTTTCAGCAACAGCAATGAAGCAAGCAACGACGGACGGCGATAGACGGATACCATTTAACGGGCATCAAATGGAAAAAACAACAAAAACAACGAAAAAACAATAAACATTGAGTATGTTTAAATATGTATATAAAAACTGATGAAGCAGGAAATATTAAAAAAAATTTATAATAACAACAAAAATGTATGATGATGGCGTTATGCTACAAATAAGAAGCCGAAGAAACATGATAGAGAGTGAGAGAGCGAGAGAGAAAAATGGGGAAAAAAAAATAAAAGAAAACCCAGCATTAAAACCCAAAAATTATTAAGAAGAAAAAATAGTAATAAAAAAAATAATAACAACAGCAACAACAGCAAGTCCGCAAAAGTTTGTAATTGTTCATCCACAAAAAGGAACGAGAAGAAAAGATCAAATTAAAGAAATATACTAAAAGAGTTGAAATATAAAAATCGGAAGAGTTGGTGAATAAAAGCGGATAGTTGTTGTTGTTGTTTTTGCTTTTGTTGTTGTTGTTGTGCGTTAACAAGTAAAAGAAGCAAAAGGAAGCAGCAGAAAATGAGTACAAAAAAACAAGCGTATCTTTTTCTTTGTTTGTTTCATAAATTTTGTATGTATTTTATACGACGTTCTCTTTTTCAAGATTGCATAAGGGTTAAACAGTTTATCGACAGTTACAGGAACAATAATAACAACAACAACCAAACGAAAAAAGACCAACGATAATGCAGACAATAATTTTTTTTTTTCTCTCTGTGTGTTTTTTGCAACTTTTTCTGATTACAGCATCTTTTGACGTAACGAGATTTTTAACCTTTTCCTTTCTTATGGCATGGTTTTTTCATTTTGTGCGTATGCGCGTATTTAGCAGATTTTTATTGCACAATTTAAAATCAAAATCGCTGCAAGAAAAATAACCATTATTTTTTTAATTTTGTCGTTGTTATTTTTGTATATTTTTCTCTTATGAAGATTGTTCGACGATTGTTGATTAAATTCCATTTTCTTTAACTTAATAAATTCTTAATTGTTTAGATTCAGAAAAAAGTTTTCGTCACTTGAAGGCACTTGAGGTCGGTCACTTGAGGTTCATTTAATTTCAATTTCAATTTCAATTGCAATTTTTAATTAATTGTTGAATTTTTGAATTTTAGTTGTAAAATTTTTTTATCTCAAAATTAAAAAAATATCATCACTTTAAAGCAATTATCCTTGATTTTTTTTCAATAATTACAACATTTTTTTTTTTTTGATAATTTTTTGTAAAAGAGAATCAATCACAACGAATCGAATCAAATCTTGGCTTTTCTTAACCTCTTACTCGCTGCTAACTTTTGCAACCGATTAAAAATCTGCTGCATACAGTGACATATACTCGTATATACATACATAGATACATATGTACATTCTACAACATTGTTTTTGTTGTTATTACATCAGTTATTGCTATTGCTTTTGCTGCTGCGGCTGTAACGTCAACCTACCGCAATGTTGGCCAAGTCAAGAAATATTCAATGTGATAATCGATTTATTAATTATTTCGGAATCAATATATTTTTCTGTCTCTTTCTAGCGCCAATATAACATTGTCTGTCAGTCCCTGGTGCGGTCAGTCCGCCGCGCTTTCAATTGTCTCACATGCACCGAGAACAATCTGCAGATCTCGGTAAAATATAGTAGCGACCATGAGTCAGCATAAATTGTCTTTTGAAAAAATTTATTAATTCAACAACAACAACGACGGCCGGCCGCATTAAAAGCAACCCGACAATTGCAAATTAAAAATAATCTTTTTGTTTTTGTAAAATTAAAAACCTTTTACAATGTGGCAGCAATGTGGCTGCTCTGGAATCATGAGCAGCTGCGCGGCTGCTACTGATGAAATTTTATAAAAATAAAAATAAAAAATCAATTATTTTATCGCTCTCAATTAATCTGGTCAAAGGAAAAGGCAACAACAACAACACCAACGCTCACTTTTAATTTGCTTAACACTAAGTCTACCGGACTAACGTCATAGAAAAGGGGTAGGCGAGACGGCCTTTAACGAGTTTTAATTGTTCTAATATAAGCCTTGCAGCGCATAGAAACAAACCAACAGCGTTAGTTTTTGGGTTTACTAAAAGCAGTATTAATCATCATGAGGGTATACCCAATCGCCTTTTTCACATTTGCTTAAAATGTGGGGACTTTCGGGCTGGCCAATATTTAATGTCGAAAAATATAATGGCTCAAATGTAATGGAATTCTCATAATGTAGTCCATTCTAAAGACAAATGAGACAATTAACTACAAATTCTACGCTATTTTAGCATATTGAGGTCTTCTAAAGCTAAAACACTTCAGTTTACTTCGGAAATGAATGGTATCCTGCTACTTAAGGATACGTAAAGGCATATAGTAGTCATATAGAAATTGAAACTTAATAAATTTCTGTCCTATTATTGTTAAAAATAAATGTTATAATCCATTTTTTCCCAAGTTTCTATAAATGTTTCTATGAAACAGCAAAAATCGATCGATGGTGGGTGAAAAAGGATTTAATTTTCTTGTTTACTTTCAGTTTCTCTTTTATAGTAATATTGCTCGTAAAATATGAATTATTAATGAAATTAATAATGAAATAATTTAAAATGTTTGAATAGAAAGCAAACTTATAAGTTTTTAGGCTTTAGTTACTCAAATTTTTACATTCGTTTATGATATATACATATTTCTAGTTGTCAAGATATTGGTATTATAATTAAAGAAGTCATAATTAACCGAATGATAAGGAGCAGTTAAAGCGTAATTTATAATTTCAATATCTTTCTGAAGTTCCGTTGTACGATTGATTTCAATGTGTTAAATTCGTGATAACGAAATCGTTGTCAGCGCTAAAGGAGTCAAAATGACTTCCTTGGTCGATTTAGTGTTAAATGGACAGCCACAACAACAACAAGTCTTACATAATTCCCTTAAAATACGAATACATGCCACCTGTGCGATGGTCGGTCACGCATGCGGCTGTTCCATTGCGTTTGTACATTTATAACAACAACAACCACAACCACAACAACAAACCGATTAAGCACACAAACTCTTTTTTGGACAAACTCTTTTGAAAACAATATACATATATACTCGTGTATATAATGAAATGTAATGTGACGTTATATTATATATAACTAAAAATATAGAAATATTTTAAAAAAAATTAAAAACAATTTTTTTCAAATTAGTCTTAATTGAAATTAAATTTTAAAAAAATAAAACCAAAATTTTAAAATTTTAATTAATTAATCAAAAAAATAAAATAAAATTAACAAAAAAATTAATTAATCAATTAATTAAGTTAAAATGAATTAATTTAACTTTAATTTTAATTTTTTTAATTTATTTTAAGTTTAAAAAAACTAAAAATTACAATTTTAAAATTTTAATTAATTAATTAAAAAAAAATAAAGTTAAGAAAAAAATTATTAATTAATTTAAAATAATTAATTAAATTTTATTTTTTTAAATTTAAAATGAATTTTTAAAAAATAAAAATTAAAATTTTAAAATTTAATTTAAATTAACTTTAATTTTAATTAAACTTTAATTTAAACTTTAATTTTAAAAAAATAAAAATTAAAATTTTAAAATTTAATTTAAATTAAAAGACTCACATACAATAAATTATTTAAAAGAATCAATAACTTAAAGATTATATATCTTAAATTATATCTTGAATTATATTTATTTGTGGTTGCGAGGAGTCCATGCTCTCGATACAAAAGCTATCATACAATTATAAATTTATAGAATTTATAGAATTTATAGAATTTATAGAATTTATAGAATTTAGAGAATTATGAAATTTATAGTTTTAGTTTTTAATTCAAGTTTTCAAGTTGAAAGCATTGTTTTAGCGTTCACATTTTTAAACAGCTCTCTGTCGCCTTCACTTTCTTTGTAACTCTCCCTCCCTTTAAGTTTTCCTCCATTAATGCTTCTCTTGCGAATAACGCGATAATTGTTTTTGTCTTTTAACATGCATATTTTTTATGCCTTGAATTTATTAGTTGGAGGCGTCGCAGTTTATTGTTTAACCTACAATTTTTGCTTTCTACAAAAAAGTTTGGCAATAACTTCTTAACTACTCAAACGCAGAGCTAACGACGCGACGCATCAAACGTCACACTAAAACGCCATCAAACGAAAATAATAATAACAATAACAATAACAACAACAGCAGAGACGCCATGCTTTTGAAAAACTATTGCCATAGAAATAGCAAGAGTCATAATAACCACAACAATAACAACAACAATAGCAGCAATAGCTACAATCCACATCCAAGCAATTTATTGCCATCTCACCACGAAAACAACAACGACAAAATATTTGACGCTTACCGACACTCAGACACTACGACGCTTTTTTGTGTTGCAATAAATCAGAAGTAAATCGTAATAAATTTGTGGATTGTCGGTTGGATTTATTGCTGTAAAGTTGTAAAATTGTGTGCACTCTAAACACAGCTACAATAACAACAATAGCAACAACAACAACTAGATGCTACTACTACACTTCTTCTTCTATTTGATGATGCTACTGTAGCGAATATGGCCACTGTAATAACGCTTTTTACTATGGCTGTTAGCATTTTTGTGTCATTTTCCTAATGCCGAAAATACTCGTAGATTGATAAGAAATAGGTCACAGAAAGGCCAAAGCTTTTCAGTATACTGCTATTATAGTGGAATAAAAGTAGGTAATATCTCATTAACTATAGTTATTACTACGATACTAGTCGTTGAAATTTTAAAACTGGTGCAGCAATAATTAAAACTATTCAAGGATAATTTTTTTTAAGTCGAAAATTAGTTTTTTTTTTTTTTGGGAAATTGGGAAATAATTGATGAATAAGTTAAGATTTGTTTCCTAAATTTCCTGTAGTTTTTGATACATTATAAAGACTTATAAATCAATAAAGCCTTTCTTGGGGAAAATTGGTAAAAATACGTCTGTTTGGCGAGAGATTAGTTTCCTCTCTAAATACTTTATTTTACACTTCTCAGAATGAACTTTTTCCAACAGATTTTTACCTTTTTAATCGACGCTTTTTTCTGCCTTCCTTTTTCCCCTTTCTTTCTTCCTTCCTACCTTTCTTCCCACGATTTCTACCTTCTTAAACAAACTCTAACTCTGGTGTTCTTTTGTGCTTATTTTTTAAAATCTCGTGAATGAAAATTAATTGTGTGCCTAATTATAGCGTATTATTTGTCCCTGACTTGTCCCTGACTTGTCCCTGACTATTTCTGACTGAAAGCTATTATTTTCTTTAGCTTTTCTTTATCAGCAATTTTCGTTTCCATTTGTAAATTTATTACAACTTTTAATTATATAATTATGAATTTCCTCAATTAACGAGATATCACTACACAACGCATGCAATGAAGAGCTATTAGGGTCGCCTCTGGCGATGCATGCAACAAAGTTAATTTATTTATGATAATGATCAAATTTATTAATACGAATAGTAAAGCTTAAGAGGATTGGAAGGGAGTGGGCGGAGTAGGGGAGGGGGAGGATAATAGCAAAATTCTAGCACAAAAACATTCGATTTCATTTGACGTAAAGCTTCCGTTCAGAAAAAACAACACTGCAGCCAATACTAACTACTACGATCCATACTAAAAAAAACAACAGAAAATTATCTGATTTTATAGACCGGTCGACCGGACTGACTGACCACTTTAAGGCATAACATGACGCCAAAACGTTGGTACGAGTATAATCAAAAGAAAGGCTGTCCGTCGTAGTTTGTTTTCAAATCTGGTTGGCTGACTGTACGTTTGTAGGTCTACAGACTTAGTCAGAAACAGAGACAGTTTTTGTGGTTTGAGTTGAGTTGTTGTTGTTGTTGCTGTTGTTGAATGGAATAAGACAATTGAAAGGGTGTTTTTTTAATAACGCCACAAATCAAATTGAAATTGAAAAAAGCGACTGAAAGTAGAAGCGCTTTATTAACGCTTGCCCGGCATACTCCCCGACGACATGTGGTGGGGGGGAGGTGCAGAGTAGTAGGGAGGGAGGATGGATCAAAAGAATAATGAAAATTTCCTTAAGATTCAGGAATCGAGCAAGACGCGTCCGTCCGAAGCCGGAGAAAGTTGTGCGCTGTCACCGAGTCACGTTTGGAGTAGGCGGCGGCGCGCAATGGGATTACATCTGAAATCTACCCCCTCCTCCCCCAGCTTCTCCGTCTACCACCCCTCTCACTAATCCATTATATTCATAATAAAAGGCATCCACGAACCGAACCGGTGACGTTGATCCCGACGGAGATAACGGTTATGTTGAATGTTCAAATGCATAAATTATGGTTACTCGGCTCTGTCTGGCTTTTCAGCGGAGTCAACAGTTGATAATTCCAGCCAAGATGGGGCGATAAGGAGCGATGGAGGCGACGGTAACGACGACGACAACGGATTCTGTAACAGCCATGAAGTAACGAAGCGAACAAACAGACAATGAGACGGCACGAAGGCGAATTGAATTCTATTGTATAAAAAATTTTACAAAAAAGTGAATTCTTTTTAACAACGAAATTCATTTCATCGAATGTACTCGTACTCGTAATTTTTTTTTTTTTTTGTTTTTGGGTCAGGTCAATTCAAAGTGAAAACGTCTTGTTGTTGTTGTTGTACTCGTAAGCAACAAACGATCATTGACCGTTGTCGTAGAAAGAAAATGAAAGTAACGAAAGTAATGAAAGTCTTCTGAAAGTAGAAAGAGGCTGAAAGTGATCAACTATTGTTTGCGTTTGAAAGTTCGTAATCGATTGAGCACCGACCATTGACAATCGACAACGGACAATCGACTACCGACAGAGTTAATGATCGATTGAGCAATAATCGAAAGTGTCTGATCGATTGAGCAATCATTATCGTGACTCAGTGGATTTAAAGAGCGACGAATCATCGAGGAATCAGTTCGGTTAATTCGAGATTTTTGAACTTGTACTTTTATAATTGATTGGTTTTAAGAATTTATCAAAATTTTAAGTATAATTTTGAAAAAATTGTGAATATTATCGATATCTTTTAGAGCCCCCAAATATAATTTTTTATCCCCAATTTTCAATCCCATTTTTCCCCAATTTTCAATCTCAAATTTAACATTTTTGGGATAAAAAAGGGTGGTATTTCCGTAATTTGTAAAATTTTTCTCCGAAAAATTGTTTAGAATCAGAGAATTTTAAAATATGAAAATTATGAAACTTACTGCTAGAGTTATTCAACTTAATATGTTACCTTTTACACAATACTATACCCCTTTTCACCCCTTTTTACATACTAGTTGGTGTGAAAACGTAAAAAATGAAGAAAAAAAAACTATTCTACTACAAAATGGCACAATTTTTTTCGTGGGAAATACTTCAAAAATTAACAAAAAAGTAAACACCAAAACCATTTATTTTCTCATCAAATTATATACAAGTAAAGTTAAGTGAAAAAACAGACAATGAGAAATGTGATTATGTGACTACAAATGCGGTTAATAATGATGTTAGTCGGGTCTTATCCTATTCTTGTTCAAACGACTTAACACAATTTGAACAAAGCGAAGCTAAGAAAACGCCTCAAGAAACCTCAAGAAAATGAAACTAAACCAGACCAAACCAAAACAAAACAAACCAAACTAAACCGCACCGAATTGAACTCAAAACCTAAACTGAAGCAACAACAATTGTTTTATATTTTCTGCAATTTTCCATAAAAATGCGTAAAAAATCGAGCGGGAAGCACTCTGTCGTTCGAAAGAGTGCACAAAATTCCATACTTCCTTCGCGCACTCGCGCACACACGTTGACGTTAACCAAGCGACACTTAGGTACTGCATTACGTTGCAACATTTTGCTGTCCGTCTGTGCGTTGTCGTCTGTGCGTTGTCGTCTATGCGTTGTCGAGTCGATGCTTTCGCGTTCGAGTTAAACGTACCTGGACGGACGGCTCTAAAGTTGGATGGCTGGAAAATCGTGATTTATCAATGGAACAACACAATAGGCGACGATGAAGACGATAAAGACGCTGACGACAATGACGACGCTGACAATAAAAGCATCATCATGATGATGCCGTTGATGGTACGTACATACATGCATTGAAGATGGTGAAACCGTCGACGGTAAGCCCCCCGACGTTGTTCCTCTGCTCATAAAGATGATGAGGCGCTAAAGGCAAAAGGTTGCCCCGCAACCAAAATTGCTCTTTGCGAACAATGTTCGACGCTCAGCGCTTCATCAAATGTGTGTCATCAGCTATCAGCGCCTCTCCCTTGCCAGCCACCCATGCCTGCTCCGGCCCACTGCCGGAGTGTGGTAACAACACCTCAGCCTATAGCACAATGAGACTCAATGAGTCGTCGACCGACTGACGACTACTCTTTTGACTGGCTGTTCTTCCCGAACAGACTAGAAACAGTTTGGTTTCTATTGACTTCGTAGTGACTTCAATGAGTCGCTGCGGTTGAGTGTGGCAAAGGTTGCAGTGTGGTAGTGATGGTGGTGGGTGCTTCTCAACAAAAAAGAATATAGACCCAGAGTCAGCTGCATAAGCTGAGGTTTTAAAGCGGCTAATCATCTTCAGTGTTGCGTCGTAGTTATTACATAATCATTTTAATGATGTAGCCGTTTTTATTGTTATTTCCACTAAAAATAATTTACTAATTAAATTTTCCGCTCTCTCGACAGAGCTGCTGTGGTACATCTCCTTACTTTAGTGCTGTTCGCGCGCCTCTGGCCTCTGAAAGTATTTTTGTCTGCTGAGATTCACAGCATGCACCTGGTGGCTGGCAAGGCTTGTGGCAACACTGGCGGTTATGCCATAATTGAGAGTGGAAAAATCTTAATTTTCGCATAATTTAAAATTTATTTTAATGCGATATAATACGTTACCTTTTAAAAGCAATGTTTTGAAAGCACAAAATGTCACGATATCTCAACGCTATCGTCATAAAAGTAACAAATTGGAAATTCTCAAACCAAAATCAGATATAAAAATTCCAAAATGGCGTTTAAAAAGCATACTGTAAATATCTCTACAATTTTTCATAATTTTTTCACCATTTTGTGAAATGAATTTCCTGTGAAAAAAGGTAAAGCGTCATACGGAAAATTTTAAAAAAAACTTCAACTTCACAATAAAACCAATTATCGGTAACCAAAAAAAAAAAAAGAGGAAGAGAGAGAGAGAGAATTCGAAACTAAAGGGGTCTAAAATCAAAGCACTACGGCGTAAAAGCAAGTGCACTCACCGGAACCAATAGAAAAACTACATTGCGGTACTCTCAGAGTGAAAAAAGAAGAAATAGCAATTAATTACAAACAATAACTACCAGAATAACAATAGCTGGAACTCCTAAACCAACGTAAACCAACTAAACCAACATAAACCAACCTAAACCAACCAAAACCAACCAAAAAATACAAAATGCTCTTGCATGAGTTATCTACTAACGCAAATACTTGATAACCAGCACGACTATAACCGCTTGTAATAGCAATAATTGCTGCGGTACGGCAAGAATACCAACACTACTATGTTACCTTCTGCTTCTGCTCTTCTTTTTACTATAACTGCGAGTACATGAACGACTGACTACCTTCCCCAAACGCCCCTTAAAAAACTCCGCCGCCAACTACGCCGTAGTTAAGCAAAATCATCAATTGGAATTGGTTCCGCTCTTGTGCGGATCCGCGGCAGCGGGGCTTGGTCTACGAGCGCCGCACAAAAACCACCACGAACCAAATGCATTCAAACGTGAAACGTCTAACTGCACTTTTAGAGTTATACAAAAGTAGGTACAACAAGCTTCGTTTCGATACAACTTTGAGGGGAAAGGAAGAAGAAGAAGAAGAAGGTAGAGTGTATGGCAAAATTGCTTCTCTAATAAGTTCTCGTTAGACAAACAGTTCCGTTTCGGTGTTCGGTTGTTGTTTGTTTTATTAATTTTCACATCGATCTTGTGTTTTTTTTGTCTTGTGTGAGACAATTAAAGGAAGGAAGAAAGGCAGGAAGGAAGGAAGGAACAAAGAAAGGAGGAAGAAGAAAGTTACATGCTCTATTTGGCAAATATTTTTAGAATTTATGAAGTGATTTTTCCGCGCAAATACGAACGACTTCACATAAATTAATCGGTGTGAAAATGTGATGGTGTACGATAATGTGCATTTTTGCAGCTGCATGAGCGAGCTCAACAGTTTTCAAGACTTCAGCCCGCAATTTTGAAAGACAGGCAAGTCAATGTTTTCCTTTACTACGAGATATTTTTCTTAATTATGGCTTTAAAAATGATGAACTATGATTTAACTATGGATTTTATTATTTAACTATGGCATTCGATGCTAATTAAAAAAAAACCTAATTTTGGGGTACTTTATTACCATTTCGATTACTATTACGATTTCGAGAGGCAGGTAAGTCCATTTTTTCCTTATTACGAGATATTTCTTTAATTATGGCATTAAAAATGATTAACTGTGATTTAACCATGGATTTTATTAACTATAGCATTCGATGCAAATCGCAAAAAAACCTAATTTTAGGGTACTTTATTACCCGTTCCAAGTTCCCAAAATCAAAAAAAAATACCATGATTTTTCAGCTCCTGGTATTTCAGCTCTCGATTTTGAAAGGCAGGCAAGTCAACTTTTTCCTTAACAACGACGAGATATTTATTTAGTTATGGCATTAACTATGATTAACCATGATTTAGCTATGGATTTTATTATTTAACTATGGCATTCGATGCTAATAAAAAAAACCTAATTTTGGGGTACTTTATTACAATTTCCAAGTCCTGAAAATCCGAAATAAATACATACCATGATTTTTATAAAACTTACCTTGTGCTGCAAATACTTGATAGAATTGTGAGAGATATGTCAGTATCGATAATCTATCGGGTACATCATACGTAGCCATGTCTTCGGCATCGAGCAGTGCAGGTATTCCCAAATATTTCTCCGCTGTGGTAAAGGCCAATTCGTTGTTGTAATAGACATCGGCCTTGTTAAGTTTTTCAAATTCACTGCAAAAAAAATATTAAAAATAAAAATGAGTAAAAACAAGAATACAAACAAGAATAAGTAAAGAAAAAGAATAATAAAATAAAAACCTTTTTGAAGACTACTCACTCGGTCGTCAGTACACGTAGTATATCATTTTACCAAATGTATTAAGTAACTTATTAATAAGTTCATTAATTATTAAAAGCTATACAATATCAACAACTAACGTGTTCTAAAGTTCCATTCCGTTGTAACGCCATGAAAGAGATACTCAATTAAAATACAAAAGACATTTGTCTACTAATACAACAAAAAAAAAATTAAAAATTAGTAACTTGATTACGTTACAAGCATGTTCTTAGAACTGTTTGTGTACGAGCTTAATCGTATTGCGTTGGTATTCGGTTACTGTGGGCGTCTAGAAAAACCTGAAAACTTGTTATTTTAATAACAAATTAATGAATCTTCACGCAACACCAGATTACGATGATTATCTGGTAGAATATAGAAGCTATGACGATATGAGAATTTTTGAGATGAATTTTTGATATTTTAGCTCAATGAAAACTTGAAACTAAAAGAGTTTTATAATATAATATAAAATATAATGAATGAATGAATAATGAATGAATATAATTTGATATATAATATATGGACGACATTTCAGTCTTGATAAGAGAGATATTTCTTTCAATCTTTCATGCAATATCTCCCGAAATGTGATGATGTATGAAAACTCTAAGATTGCATGAAAAATCTTATCAAATTTTCACAAAATCGAAAGTATTTTTCATTATATTGTAATAAACGTTATGTGCATTTAAAGAACTTCTAAAATAATGGACTCAAATCATTTAAAAAAGCTGTACTAATAATATTTGATCCGATCTATATAGTGCGATAAATGTTAGAGTACCATTTGTCATTCAGTTTTGTCTGAATTAGGCGCAATGAAATTCAGTAACGCGACTCGAATTAGATTAAAATGGTCGAATAAATGCAACACTTCATAAATAGCAACAAACACCTGCGTCAATGTTATTCATGACACAAATCAAAAAATTGATCGAATTGACGCCACAAACAAGAACCAGACTTAGCCACTTAGCCATGAGCCTAAGAATTTTTTTGGTACCATAAAAAAAGCAAAAAAGAAAAAAAAATTATTGTATGAAATCTCAAAACAAGTAAATCAAAAATCATTTTATCATTCTAATCTTCAAAGCCTTTAAAATATTGTACTCGTATTACTTCTTGGCTCGACTCGAGACGCAGCCAACAAAAAAAAAAGTGTGGAGAGCCTTGACAAGGCCGTTATTTTCGGCTTATATCTCGTAAAAGCATTGACAGTTTGACAGCAGTTTAAGAAATATTGTTTTCGAAAGACCGAAAAGTATGGGAAATTAAAAGCGTGTAGAGTAACTGTTACGAGCACGGTAACCACCACCCCCCCTCCAACCCCCCAACACCGTTTTTCCTTAACCAAGAGTTGTCTAGAGCTGGTTGGAGCAATCTACCAAATCAAAAGACCAGACCACTTTTTCTGTAAAGTGGTATTGTTGAGGAAGTATCCCAGGAAACATTTACAGAAGCGTTCATATTTATGAGTTCAAAAAAGACTCTTATGAATATTTTTGGAGTCTGGAAGGATTTAAATTGTGAGCTCAGAAAAGAATCACAAAAAGCTCAGAAAATAATCACAAAAGGCTCAGAAAAGAATCATAAAAGGCTCCGAAAAGAATCATAAAAAGTTCAGAAAAGAATCACAAAAAGCTCAAAAAATAATCATAAAAGGCTCGGAAAAGAATTATAAAAGGCTCCGAAAAGAATCACAAAAAGCTCAGAAAATAATAGCAAAAGCCTCCGAAAAGAATCATAAAAGGCTCCGAAAAGAATCATAAAAGATTCAGAAAAGAGCCCCGAAAAACCCAGAAGGCAATCATAAAAGGTTTCAAAAAGAATCATAAAAGGCTCATAAAAGCTTCAGAAAATAATCATATAAGGTTCAGAAAAGAGTCTCGAAAAGCTTAGAAAAGAATTAGGCTCAGAAATTATTGTTTTTTATTGAAATTTTAAACTCCAAAAACGCACAACTTTGTGAGTCTGTTTTGACTCTTATTTAGGACTCTTTTCTGCGGGCCGTCTAGGAAGGAAAAAAGTTGATTTCTGACTCTTTTATGTGTTCATAAAGAGCGTATTTGCTCTGAAATATAAATCTCTTGTGAGTCTAAAAAGACTCAAATTGTTTGCTGGGATGTTTTTGTGTGTGAATGTGTCTGTCCGAGGGTGATTCATGACGACTTTTACAATAACGCCAAGTATATATTATATTAAACTACCACTTCAAAGTGGTAGTACCGGATATAAGTACCGGAAACCTAAAAACTCGAGCGTGTATTAAAAAAAAATTATGACTAATTATAGTAATAGCATCAATTATATCGAATATTGGGAATGAAAAGCGGGAAAAATTTTTTAGAACCGTTTGAAATCATGGAGTAAATCCATGACCGGCCTTGTCTACGCCTATGTCTAACTAACAAAACAGACGGATTGATTGGGTTAATCGCCGACAGAAAAGATGGCGCCGTTGAACATTTCAATTTTCTTCTTCATACTTCTCTAACTTTTGTGAGCTTTTTATTAATTCATTTATTCGTCGTGCATAATAGACATTATGTTGTCTATTGTTAGTTTGTCAGGCAATTAATTCTACGGAAGACTGATTCTCTAATGCTTTAAAAGGAATTCATAAGTTTACTGACTTCCTGAAACTGCCAAATAAGGAAAATCTTTAGTCGTAAAGTAAGCAATAAATTAATTTCTCTCGTCGCCATAACGAAATATAATTATACTTAAGAGAATAGTTTTTACTCATACGAGTATAATCAGAAATGGCTACCAAAAAAGATAAAGTTTAAAAAACTGAAATTACAGAAATTACAGAAATCTAATTATAGTAGATTCGAGCTATATTTTAAGAGACTGTTTCCTGTTCCGGAAAAATTGATCTCTCGGGATGAAGTAACAGCGCATCATAAAAAACTTATAAAGGTTGTATCATCGAGGTCATACTATACTAGCTCTCAGAGTGATCGAAACGAGATGGATGGACCAAAGTTTAGGTAAATTTTTGAATAACAGAGAACAGTTGTCAGTTAACAGAGCAAGGTTGAGAGAGAAGCTGGATTGACGGTGAAAAAAGCTGGAAGAAACCAGCCTGAGTATGCCATGGGTGAAATAGGTACAAGGTACCGACACGATAAATGTGTCAGTGTTCAGTGTTCAGTTTTGTTGGCAACACTTTACAAACGAAAGGTGCTGATCTTTCATTTTTTAACAAAAAACAAAATTTGAATTTATTTGTCTCACAACAAAAGAGACAAAAAAGCAAAGACAGAACAGAACAGACAAAAAAACAAACAGACAAACAAACAGACAACGAAAGCAGAACAGAAATGAAAATAACAATAAAAAGGCCAAACCAAAAACGGTTAAACCAGAAATATAAAGCTCGCTTTAAGAATTCATAATAACCAGAACGACGACGCAACGCGCCGCGACGACTAACTTGATGAAGGTTAAGCAACTGGTTTTCGAAAGACAATTTTCTCTTCCTTGTCGCGTTTTATGTCTTTTACTGATTTCGCCGCCGTCAGCTGTAAACTGAAAATTCTGCAGAGTATTTAAAAAAATATAGTATTTTATTGAAAATTTAATGCAAAATTTATAGTCAGTTTGTTGCATATTTAGTATTTTAAAATTTGTGCTGATTATGAATAATTATAGTATCATAAATTCATATTTAAAGGTGTTTATGTATGTAGGTGTGTCCTACTTTCATTTCTAGAAGAGCTTATAATTTTATTATATAATAATATAATATAATACGAGTATAGTAATATAATAATAAAGGGTTTTACACTTCGAGTTACGGAAAGTAAAGCTTTGCCGTTTGGCAGCTGTCAATTGTCAATGTCAATATCAAAATGTCACATGTCAATGTCAATATCAAAGTGTCAAATGTAATCCAAACTAGCATTTGTTTAGCTGAAGGTTTGCCATTTTACAATATTTATCGGTTTACCATCGAACATCGCGTTAACTCTGTTAAGCATTCGGTGGCGATGTTAATTGTCCACCAAGATCGCGCGATCTGACGGCTTTGGATTTCTTCTTGTGGGGCTACGCAAAAGACCGTATTTATGCGATTAATCCCTCAACTTGAGAGCATTTAAAGAATGACATCAAGTTATGGCCGAATTATTGCCCGAATTGTGTCAAAAAGTTATTGAAAATTACCTCAAAAGGACGCGAGGCCTACAAAAGGTCCCGTGGCGAAAATGGATAAGCCTTTATAATATAATAGTATCATTTCAGTTTTCGTTACAATGAAAAAAATCTGAAAATCTGAAAAAGTGTGAAGTCTTTTTGTGAGATAATTAAAGATTGTTTTGAAATATTGTGGACTATATAAATCTATTTGCTTGCTCTGGAAGTACCCCGGTAATCGTCATTGGAAGATGTCTACTGTCCAAAAATTGAGTTTTTAGAAATACACTCTAGCACAAATTGTTTTAATAGATTCTTCGGACTTTCCTGGGTAAAAAAGTAGTATAGATCTTTAAAGAAATTAGTATACTTTTTTGTTTTTTTTTAAAAATTAAGACA
This sequence comes from Conops quadrifasciatus, assembly GCA_949752815.1. Lineage (NCBI taxonomy): Eukaryota > Metazoa > Arthropoda > Insecta > Diptera > Conopidae > Conops > Conops quadrifasciatus. The sequence goes on along the minus strand of OX457081.1, from coordinate 30,471,690 downwards.
CGTACAAAAAAAATTAAAATCAAAAGCCGGTTTTAAACGAAAAAAAACTCTGTTAAAAGGATATACTAAGAGAATATAATCTGCTTTATTAAATTTATTTTACAGCGCCATAACTTGGGATCAATAATGAAGATCGTATGTAGATTAAGAATTTTGAATTGAAGCAAATGGAACTTCTGGAATATAACAGAAAAAGGCCTGTGAGAAAAAGACCGCTCGCAGCAAACCACTATCTTTTATTCATAAACGAATGAAACGAATGCAAAGAACTCAACCAACGAAACGACTGAATTATTCAAATGATGTAAATAATCATCATAAGTTGAATGAACTCTTTCTCTTTCAAAAGAGGGTAAAAGGTAAGTGCTCTCCCCCTCTCGCACGATCGAACTGCTTGAACTTTAAACTATTGAGGTACCTTCTTTTGATAAACTTGTTTTTGGTTGCTTCTTTGAATATTTAAATTGCCATTATTATCGTTATTAAGTGTGGTTAAGTTACTCAAATGACGTTACCATATTTCGTTACTCTTTCAGCTAACAATATAGTGGCTAGTAAACGTATATTAAGTCGTTAACTATTATACTTACATCAAATCTGGCCTGAAGTGATGAATCATAGCACAGAATGCCAGACCGTCACGCCACGATGTGGTCATGTTGTCAATTTTAACACCCGGATAACCGTCGGTCATGCGGCGGCACCATAACTCCAGCGCTTTTGTGCCTCGACGTTCTGCCATTCTGATGATGCAGCGCAAGAATTGTGAGAATCTTGTGCGGCGCGGCGCGATGGACACAAAACTGATGTGATGAGACCGAAGTGAGGGAGTAAAATTCGTAACTGGAGCTGTAAGAAGACAGAAAAAAAATAAAGAAATCGTCCGTCAAGAAGAATCCATGAAGAATACAAACTACTCAAAGCAAGAGGAAAGAAATAAATACTAAAGGCCTTTAAAGGTTATCCATTTTCTCTTTCGCAAAGTGAAGTAAAAAGAAGCACACAAAATATTCAGATATCGTTTGAATTTTTATTGCAATTTGATGCTTGGACTTTGCCAATATCGCTGAAATGTCCTCCACGGGACCTTTTGCAGGCCACAATTCTTTTAAGCTAATTTGCGATGCTAAATAAGGATAACCCTTTATTTATAGTACAATATATTATTGTATTGGTTTCAGCAAGGATTTTTGTTAATATTTTTGATTTTTAGCAGTATTCGTTATGGCGGTATTTATTGGTTTGTGAGTATAATTGTAATTGTACTCTTAGGATAGACAAAATTACGGTAAGAAAAGTTCTGGAACGCCACTTAATCTCTACAGTTCGTCTCTATACAACACTACAATGAGGTTATAAGAAAATTTCTGATGCCGAAGAAGTTTTTTAGCCGCCGGTATTTTCTATGCGAACATCTTGAAAATATCTTAAAGCCAGTTTGTGTCCTGTCTCGTCTGTTCACTTTCCATACATTCACAAACTTCACAGCAAGCAAGGTCAAATGCTATGATGTTGAATTCATAGAGGATGCAGCGCAGAGAGCAAAAACTGGAAAGAAAGTGACAAAAAATAAAAATGTTTCTCAGCATGATTATTAAATATGTTTGTACGAGTATGTACTGCAGGCAGCAGCCATCACTTTTTCCAGCAATTTTTTGAAAAGTTCATGCCATCAACAAAAGCGTCATATCATTTATCAGCATCATCAGGCAGGTTTCTACGATTTAGCAGTGATCAAATAGCCAGGATAAGCTTGCAGTCATCCTGAACACTGTGACTGTCACAGTGACAAATCTAATTTAATACGAGTATATTTGTAAAAGATAAAAAAGATGCTATATTCTATTATCAATCTTCAAAAGAGGAGAAGAACATTTCTAAGCATGATTCGTTTGAATATTAGCAATATACATAGTTTCTTTAATGACGATTACTCTTCATTAAAGAGTAAGAGACTTTCATCGTGGGCAGGTTTTGTGGGCTCGTGGGCATCGTGTTGTTGTTAATAATAGCAAGAAAACAATCGTTAGAGATAATGATACCGATCATTATAAATACGTTACAGCTTGATCGATCGATGTTTTGGGCATCGCTTACATAAGTTTATAAGCTCTAAAAAAATTAAAAAAAATTTTTACAAATACTGAAAATGCCCTTTATTTTTAACATCATGATATTAATAATTAAAACCTTGAAAATTAACATTGACCTCAAGCAGTATTTTCCATCTTCACTTTTACGCGCCACCGCAAGAACATCATCGTCGAACAACATCATCGAACATCATGATCATCATCATTATAATTGTCGTTATTGATTATGACTCTAAAGCAATCAAAATTACTACGAGTACGAGTACAACAATCATCATCATCATCATCACCATCATCATCATCATCATAGTGCTGATGTCATCTTCATCAACATGATTTATTAACACTGTTCTTCTTCTTCTTTGCCATCATAGACCTCATGATCGTCTCAATTATAAAAACCATTTAATACTATCGTCTACCAACAACAGCAAGAACAACCGACGAGTACTCGTCTCTTATCTGATCACATCTGCCGCAACATCAACCGGAACCTACGGACGACTGTTACGTTGTTGATCGATAAGCATCACGAGGTGTTGCCGGACTAATCAGTGCTGCCAACGTAACCAAGAACGGCTTTCGCTTGAAAGGACGCTGTGTTAGCTTTACAAAATACTGCTGCCCCGTGTTGTCGGCGGGTACTCGTATACCCACTCTGTGTTAACGAGAAGGTGAAGGAGGTGACGACGGCAGAGCAGCGACAACCAAATTGCCTTCACCGGAAAAAAGAAGAACTAATAAAATAGTTATAGGTTCATTGTCAGTGTGAGAGGAGGTTATCATCATCATCATCATCATCATCATCATCATCATAGTGGCAACAACAGCAAACAGCAACATGTTGCTGAAGATTTCTGAACAGCAGAAGATCTTCTTTCTGCTTGAGCTTCTCCACAGATTTCTGCCGTCTAAAGCAACGACGAAGAAATCTTACAAATGAGTTGAAATAATTGCAAAAATCTCTCGCTTATCCATTGCAAAATATATGATGGTACGCTGGTATATCGCAGGAAGGACGCAACCGTCGATCCTACACGACATCGATTGTGTCGATGGTTGTACGAGTATCATCTGTTGCTGCTTGCGATGCTTCTCAACCATATTAAATTGCATTAATTTTTGTAATAATCTGCAAGTGCTCGCACAAAGTCCAGAGTCGTCCAGGCATGTACCTGGATCGGTACATGCTACCTCAAGAGCTACCTCTTTCTCATTAAGGGTTAACCAGAGCTCTGGCCTCAGAATTTACAAAGTAATCGAATTAGCTTAGTCTCTAGACCTAATCAGCCAATGTCTGCCTTATAAATTGACCAACCAACAGACCGATTCTTGCTCTCAGCTCATAAGACAGACTAGACTGTCTGCCTTTGAGTTTGTTTGTCGGTATACTTTCAGCCTGATTCTATCTAGCGTTGTTAGCTACTAATTCCTTTGTGTTCTGAGATCATTTAATTAGTTACGCCATTTAAATTGTATAGATTCTGTGCAAGCTCTTCTTGGGAGCAGCTTCTTGGGATCAATCGCCGGAGATCATGAAATAAATTGAAGAGAGTACAAGAAAGAGTGCTGCATTCGAGAGCTCTGGTTGTAGTTTTTGTTGCCAATTCATTTTAAGTTGCAAATTAATCGGCTGACTTTCCTTACCCTCCATTCATTGCGCGGTATTTTTCCAAATTAATAGAAATTTCAAGGTTCTTAAAGGTTAAAAATGCATTATGTTTATTAATGTAAGGTCAATTGGTTATACCAGTTATACATACTATAGGGTGCGCCATCTTTTATGTCGGTATGTTAATATTACTTATTCGCATTTATCAACCGATTGACTTGGAGTAAACATGATTTTGAATTGTCTATTCCGTGCAACTTTAACCATGTATAATCGAAATGGTTAAAGTTGTTTTATACCGAAACAACGCGCCGAAATAGTAATGCTCGAAAAAGTGCTGAAAAACGCCGCAAAAAGGGCACATTTTACTTTGGCCAATAGAGGCGGCCACTTGATTGATGGCTTACAAAAACTAGTGCAAATAAATTGTAAAGGACCAAGTTAAATAACAATACCTAATATATGGAAATCGCTTGTTTTTTTTTATAAAGTTGTTCAATATTTACATACCGACATAAAAGAAGGCGCACTCTGTACTTCTTATACGAGTAAATTAACACACAGAGAGAAGTTTTCTCTTAAATATTTGCGTACCGAATTAACCAAAGGAATGACTCACAGATCGATCCATTTAAATAAAAAGATGAAATTGCACAAGTACGAATAATAACGATGATGATGACGAAGAGAATTATGAAAGCTGGGACGAAGATGGAGTGGATTAGTTGGCTTGGCTATCGGTAGGTGTATGCTGGCTTCCTACAAAAGACTTGCGGTTGCGACGGTGCAATCTTTTAAAAATTGTGGGACTGAAAACGGGTTCAATGGTCGTGGGCTGGTTGGTTGGGCTCTTAGTTCTTGATTGTTTAGCGATATCGATGTTGGCTGTTGGTATTAAATGATAAAGCTGTTAGTTTTGCTGCCGCCGCTTCTGCAGCTGTTGATGATGGAAAATTCTGATCAGTAATATTTTATCTATTACCAAATTTTCCTTTTTTACAGCAAAATGATGAATGTTAGCATAAAAAAAAGAATTTTGGTAATTAATCTAACATCAGCAGGTACCACCAAAACGAAGAAATTTGAATGCTTTCAAACAATTTGTTGGCCTGCCCTCAAGCAACACACCAAGAAAACCGTCAACACAAGCGTCAACTGGCACACTCACTATTAATCGTCGGCGGGGTGAAGAGCGGTGTAAAGAGAGAAGCAAAGAGGACAGACCAGACCAGACTATGAATAACAAAACAGTAGTAGTAACAGTAGTCTCGTAGTATCATTAGCTGCATGTTAAGAAGGCAAAGAGGAAGAAGAAGAAGGAAAAGTAGATATAGAAGCTATGAAGGCGCCACAAGCAGGCTTTTGTAACGTGATTCGCGAAAATTCGCCACAACCTGAAGCAAAGCCGAAGCAACCAAGTCAGCTTCTTGGAAATTTGAGATCTCAGCAATAATAATAAAAACAATAAAAAACAACAACAACAACAGCAACGAAAACTTAAATCTCTAAGTGAAAACTGCGTTGAAACCAGGTGGAAAAGCCGTAGCCCAAACCACTTGATTTTTGTTGCCATGTTGTATACTCGTATTAGGTTGGTTCTTATGCATATGAAGAGAGTATATTTTTTTTAATTTTCACGCACAGAAGTTTCTCCACTAAATGCTCATTTAGCGCGCTATAAATTAAATTAAATTTCAAACATAACCTCAAAAAAATGGCTTTATCTACTAAAAGTAGAACTAAAATCCATCACCACGCATCTGAAATTGGGCGATCTCTAACAACGTGTATAAGCTTAGACCAGAACTATCTCTATGGACAGGAATATGATATAAATAAGGTCTAAAAAGGTCTGACAAATAGAAATAGTAGATAAAAATTATGTTGAATCAAAAAATAACACTCCACTGTAAGTTTTAGAAGTCCATATGTAGTCTATTTGAAAAATCTGAAGTCCATATGAACATTTTTGAAATTAAATTCGAAAATTCTGAAATATATTTTCTCTTTTTTGAAGTCCATGCCGTTATTCTGAAGTCTATTTAAACAAATCAGAAGTATAATTGGCTATTGTGAAGTCCATTTGAATATTTTTGAAATTAAATTCGAAAATTCTGAAATATATTTGCACTTTTTTGAAGTCTATGGCGTTATTCTGAAGTCTATTTGAAATATTCTGAAATTAATCTGTAATAATCTGAAGTAAATGTGGAAAAGGTGTAGAGCAACATTTTGAGTGGAAATTACACCTTAATTAATGCTCGAAATATTTACGAGATTATATATAATTTTTTGACGTACTGTATCTGTATTATGTGTGTTTGTTTAAGAGTATGTTAGTACGACAAATGTTATTTCTTGCCGCAAGGTCAATTTTATGTTATATTTACGATGGCGTTGGCGTTGGCGTTGGCGTTAGTGTGGGCGCTTTTTCTCAAAAGCCAGTTATCTAAAGGTAATCGGAAGGGAGAGAAGGGTTAGGTATGGATATTAATGGAATGACTTTTGTACTTGTGTGTAAGTGTGCGTAGATAAATGACACATTAGCACAGTAGTGTCATTTTTTTCTGTGGTTCAAGTCGTTCAAGTGTCTCACTAAACTTATGCTGGTGTTATATCGATCAAATAAACTTTAACACAAGATAAATGACTTTATTAAAATTAATTAAAATTAATTTGACTATTGTTGAATCGAGATAAAAAGATAAAGGGATCAAAAGAAATAAAAATAAATAATTAGAAATAATTTTTTAAAAATTAATTGATTTGAAAAGTCTTAACATTATGAATAAAAACATCGCTAAATATTTGTCATATTTTTGTGCCTTTTATTTTTGTGCATTTTTTAAAATTCAATAGAAATCTTTAAATTTCTTTAAAGTTGTACACAATTAATCAATTTTATTTAAAATATAAAATTCCAAAATAACTTCTGTCACGTTTTACAGCGGTCGTTTCGTGATTGATTTGAGTCAAGAGTTTACGAGGTCACGAGCCCTAAAACTCGAGCTCGTATGGAAAAGCGCTTTGTTATTTTAGAAAGAAATGTAAGTATTGTTGTCAAAAGTTGACAAAAAATTAACTGCCAGAAGCGACAGACTTTCACCAAAAGGCGCATCAATAGAGAAACAAAAAAACGGTTGTGTCGGCAAAAAGGCCGTCAACCGTAACCGTATGTTAATTAGTTTACAAACGTTTAAATTTTAAAAGCAAAAAACGGAGAGTTACTGATTCATACGAGTACGAGTACGAGTAGGTATGTCACGAGAGAGGGCGGGAGAGAGAGAGAGGGACTAGTTTTGTCAGAGAGGAAGTGGAAGAAGTAGAACGGTCGCTCCCGTTTTATAAAGAGAGAATAAAAAAGAGAAAATAAAATGAGAGCATCACAACTGTGTGGTCTTATTTCTCTATAACTTGTAAGAACGGTGAGAACCAGAAGTCGCGTAACAAGAACGTTTTTTTTTTAACCGGACTATTTCTTGCGATTTTGCAACTAGTTTTATGCGGCCTTAATTTGTAACTCAAGCAGGTGCCCTCCGTCTCTAAAAAGCCCGTCTCTTAAAAGTCGCTTCGCCTGAGTTTTAGTTTTGAAAGGTTTTTAAATTCCGAAGGGTGTTTAAACGACCCCACGACCTTGATTGTGCCGATAACGATATACCTAACGATAACTGCTTAATTATAAATATTAACTGATGATTATAAAATATATTATCGTAAATAATTTATCATGACAAAAAACATGGCCAGCAAATGATGATTAAGTTAACGTAGATTAGATTGCTTGAAGGAAGACCAAAAGAGGAAGAAGAAAGTGAAAAACACAAAATACTCGTTTACAAAAAAAAATGACAAAAAGTTTTTTTTAATACTCGTTTAGTCGCAGAAGCGTAGAAGAAAGAATGAGAGTTATTTTAAATTTTATCTCATTTAATTAATCAAGAAAATTATCAACAAAACTATTCACACCTGATCAGCCACAAAAAGAGAAGAAGAAGAAGTAAAAATCTGGCTGGATCGTGTAGAAGATTATCCGTGAAAGATAAGCGATCATCGAACACTCACGCACACATTCACACACGCCCTCACACAAATGCACAGCCTCTGAACGAACATACTCGGCGTAGTTGCTCTTATGATTACAAAATTTATTAACAACAAGAGTTTAAGTGGCGTATATTGCCGGCCATACAATGCAACAACAACAACAACCACAACAACAGCAACGGCGAAAACAAAATCAATTTTCCTTTTATATCCAGTTTTCAGGTGGCTTCAAAAGAGTCTCGCAGGCGTTGTTTGCATCCCAGAGACCAGACCAGACCAGAGACGATACGCATGCATGCACGATCAACGGTGCATCCTCTGAACCATGGCAGAGTGTTAGAACAAAACCACACGGAGTTAACTACTAACAACGCGCCACCACCAGACAGACGTAAGCAGATTTTTACTACTAGTGCGACGACTTGGTCAAATGACCGGCTAATTGTTAACACTTTCTCCGAGCATCTTAGCGTCGTTTTTGGCTGCGGCGTCGTGGTGTTGATAACATCTCAAGCATCGAGAATATCGAGTTAACTTCTGTTCTTAGTCTACTGCTGTAGCGCAGTGAACGCATATCGATTTTGACATCAGTAACGGTTTTATGGTTGTAGTCATTTTCAGTATCTACTATGTATAAGCTAAATCTATTCGTAGTGCTGTTATCGCTATTGATCGGTATAGCACTCAATCAGCATCTTAATCTTTGTCGTCGTCTGTAAAGTTGTCTGCAAAGTCGTCTGTAAAGTCGTCTTCATTATCAAAATTGACCATATTCTTGTATTATCGCCAACCACCGATACCGGAAACGAACATGCCAGGCTCACCATAAGCAGCAATGGCGACATAACGCTACTCATAAGGCTGCGAAATTAAAGTACAAATCCAAATTCAAATTAAGAATTCTATAGATATGTATGTATATACTAGTACTTATCGTGTCTCCTAACATTTGCCGGATTACAATCAATATCTTGTGCATTCGGATCAACATCAACAACAACGGTCTCATCATCAGAAGCATTGAAGTTTTCCTTAATCCTATTTCTATGCAGAAATGTCTGACTCTGGCTGACTAGTTTTATAGTGGTACACTAAAATTTGTTGTTGGTGTCAAGTGCAATAAATTTTTTTATTGAAAATAGCTTGGTTTCCAATCTTTTCAAAACTTTATAAATTATGAAAATCAAACAACCTTTGACTTTTCTGTTGTGCATATTTTTACTAACTAATCTCTTTACCGATTTTCATGGTTAAAAATACATAGACATTTAATTTTAATCGGTTAAAATATATTTATTTAGTCTAAATTTTAGACTAAACTCTAAATGTGTTAAGATTTAAAAATTTATCATTATTCAAAAATTATTTATTTAGCTCTAGATTTTGAAAAATTTAAAAAATATATTTACGTGGTCTAAATTTTAGACTCCGAAATGTGTTAAGGTTTAAAAATGTGTCGTTATTAAAAAATTATTTATTCAGCTCTATTTACTAAATAAATTGATTAAAGCATTATTTATTCAGCTCTAGCTTTTGCTTTTCACTTTAAAAGAAAAAGTAAAATATATGTATTTTTATGTAGTCTTAATTTTAGACCCTAAAATGTATTGAGATCTAAAAATTTGTCATTATTAAAAAATTATTTATTCAGCTCTAGATTTTGACTTTCGAAAAGAAAATTTTAAAAATATACATATTTATGTAGTCTAAATTTTAGACTCTAAAATGTGTTAAGACTTAAAAATGTGTCATTATTTAAAAATTATTAATTCAGCTCTAGATTTGGACTTTTTAAAAAAATTAATAAATATATTTATGTAGTCTAAATTTTAGACTACTTTATTATGTAGTCTAAATCTTAGACTTTAAAACGTGTTAAGATTTAAAAATTTGTCATTATTTATGAATTATTTATTTACCTACAAATTTCGATTTTTAGACAAATAAATAAATATATTTATGTAGTCTAAGTTTTAGACTCTAAAATGTGTTCAGATATAAAAATGTGTCATTATTTAAGAATTATTTATTCAGCTCTAGATTTTGGCTTTTTCGAACGGCAGAAACTTATTATCTACTTCTGCTGAACAACAATTAAATTTATTTGTCTTTATCAGATTGAATTAAGACCGAGGTCGAGGATAATTTAAAACTTTCTCTTTACCGTGTAGAAAAACCTTCCCCGGTGTTGCAGCATACGATACCGATTCAAACGATAAAGGCACGAATAACGATAACCAACCCGCCCACTCGTTGTCGATTTGATTTTTTATCATTGAAATTTATTTATGCCATCATCATTTCTGTGTGTACTACAATCAACTATGAAATTGCTTTTTCAATTTCTTTGGGCGCCTTTTGCCGCCTTTTGCCGCCTTTTGCCGTCTTCGGCCGCCGCCGCCGCCTTCCCAGCGATAGTCCTGGCCCCTGCGCCTCAAGGCGTTTTCTCTGTTACCATTTCAATAAGACTTTAACCAGATCAACGTATGTACAACACAGCATTGGCAACATTGTTAAGACTTCAACGATATTGCGTGCAACATTTAAACACACTCGCACTTTGTGATGGAGTCCTTTTGACAGACAAATGTTGTTGAAAATACGAGCGCACGTATCGCATTGTACAAGTTGTGCGAAATGTGGTGATGATGATGACGATGATGACGGTAATGAAGTGTGTACCAGTATGCATAGGCATGTACGTACATACATTAAAGCAGTCGTGCCATCACAACTCGTACAATTCGTACAATTCATACAACTCATTCATTCATTCATTCAAGCATACAATAAACCACTTAACACTTCAGTTCGCCATTTGTGCGGCATATTGTTTAGGCCTTCAGGTGTTAAGAACAGATAAGAGTCGACTAGAGGCGAGTTGTTTTTGTTACACAGCAAAAAGATCAAAGTATCGAAGTGCCGCCAAGTGTTAGGCGTCAACAATTCAGGCGCAGAAGGTACCCTTTTAATCTACTAAAGCGGAAAAGATATGGCAAAATTAAGTTTGTACAATTGTATTGTACATTTATCACACTAGACCTATGGCTAGCTCAAGTCTAGCTCAAGTGAACAAATTATTAAGAAGATATCGATTTTACATGAAAATAATGTTGAAAATATATTTATGTAGTCTAAATTTTAGACTAAATTTTAGATTATTAACAAATTATTTATTCAGCTCTAGATTTTGATTTTAAAAGAAAAAGTAAAAAATATATTTATTTAGTCTAAATTTTAGACTCTAAAATGTGTAGAGGTTTAAAAACATGTCGTTATTAAGAAATTATTTATTCAGCTTTATTTATGTAGTATAATTTTCGACACTAAAATGTGTTAAAATTTAAAAATTTGCATTATTAAAAAACTATTTATTCTGCTCTAGATTTAGACATTTAAAATAAATTTTTTTTAATATATTTATGTAGTCTAAATTTTAGACTTTTTGAGTCTGAAATGTGTTAAGATTTAAAAATTTAAGTTAACTATATTTTACATTTATTATACTAAACCTATGGCTAGCTCAAGTCTAGCTCAAGTGAACAAATTATTAAGAAGATATCGATTTTAGATGATTTTCTGTAAATCAGAGATAATGAGTATAAAAAATAAAGAGTCCGCAATCCCAGAAAAGCTTCTTTGCCTTGAAGTTCGAGGTCTTGATCGCGAGTTTTATGAACTTAAATTTTGCAATATTTCTGTAGTCAATTAGCATGTCGCCCATACTTGACTAAAATAGCACTGAACATGACATTTATGACATCAATTTTAATATTGTACAATAAAAAATTTCCATTTTCATTTAGCAAACTCTTGATTTCATTAAATGTACGTTATGTCTTGACAAAGCACGCGCGACACTTTGTTTGCATAATACAAACTTATTATCGTCCAAGTGTTATTCATTATTATACAATATTATGTAAAGCTCTAATGAAATGTGAAAGTTAATTTAATATTTCGCCTTTTCAAAGAGAAATTTTAATAAAAACCAAAAACTTGCACAAATTAAGTGAAATTTAAGGCGCAAAGACAGCAAAGATTTAAGAAATGAAACACTTAAGAGTTAAGAGTAGTAGTATTAATAGTAGTAGTAGTAGTATTAATAGTATTAGTAGTAGTAGTAGTAGTAGTAGTAGTAGTAGTAGTAGTAGTAGTGCCATTAGATATGAACCTTAAAGTCTCAGAACTGTTAAGGCCTCACAAAAATCTCAGGCAAAAACATCACCAACATGAAAAGTAACTTCATCCTAAACAACAACAACAACAAAACAGCAACAACACAACAACAACAACCTAAAGAAATAACAAGAAAACATTGAAATAATCACCTAATAATAATAGTTAAGCCGACAGGATGATACCAATATGCTATGGTTAAGGGTGCTGTAACAAAAACAACAACAACAACAACAACAACAATAACAACAATAACAATAACAACAATAACAACAACAACAAAAACAATGAAGGAAACTTCACATTTGGTAGATATGCCAACAACTTTGAAAGCTCAAAAGTGTTAAAAATATACGAAGATATCTGTGTAAAAATTCGTACGGTGGAGGAGGAGGAGGAGGAGGGGAGAGAAGGTCTTATGAGACGAAGAACAGAAGTGCAAAGAACAGAAGGAGTAGTCGGCCTGTCAGAGAGTGCGTATAACAAATAATGATAGAGCAACAACATCAGAAAACACATTAAATATTCATACATTGTATGCACGCCAGTGGCGTACTCAACTTTTGGTGTCCAGGAGAACGTTCAAATAGTCAGTTGAGGGGTCAAGAGATTTCAAAGAGATTTTACACGTAGTTTTGGCAACTTTAAGAATGTTTATGGCACTAAGAAAAATAAATATCAATAAAAGCTTTCTGAAATTTTCAAGATATTGTATTATGACTATAATTATTAAAGTGTTTTTAGGTGAAGAAATCAAAAAATCTTAAATATTTTGAACATATTAAAGTAAAAGTGTCATGGGTCGGTCCTCTTCTAAAAAAAACCCTGTAGAAGAGGACCCATGAACTAGTGACCTGTGGAGATTGTTCGCCATGACGCGTCTGTTACTTTTGGCGGGGTTATGTAAGCTCCACCCAGTACCCCCCTTTAAATACGCCCCTGATGCACCATTTCCTTCCTTCCTTCCTTCCTTGCATGCCAGTCATAGTCTGTCATTTCCAAAGACTGACTATGATTTTTGTATGATTGTTTTTTGCGTTGAAGTTCAACGCGTTGAAGCCTACCGCCGCGCCGCGTCTGGTTGCCACCAGTTCGCCGCACGTTGACGACTTTGTTGTGCGCCTGTCTTACGTTTGACCGGATACGCATTGATTTGCACAATGCTGTGTAATAATTTGCATTCTTAGTTGTTGTTGTTGTTGTTGGTAGTTGCGGTTGTGGTTGTTGTTTTTTTTTTAAGTAAGTGAAACTGTTGCCATTTTAGCAATGAAGACAAAATTGGCCAACGCAGTTGTTAGATTTAGTTGCTATTGAGATTGTTGTAAAATAGAAGCCACATGCTTGCTTAGTTGACGGACTGATTGAATGGTTGGACAGTTGGTTGGTTGGTTGGTTGGTTGGTTGGTTGGTTGGTTGATTGGTCGGTTGGTTGTTTTGTTCGTTGTTTACTTGGTGTGGTCGGTCCGACCGACTGACTGACTGATTACTGAGGCCCGCTGGCGAATGGCGAGTGGCCATCAGTGAGTTGGCAATTGGCTAAAGCAGGTGATGGTTTCGTTCATAGTGTTCGTACATCAAACAATCGGATGCGCGAATGAGGTTTAATTAAATGCACGTTAGTACATCCAGCATGCACCATCCATCGCCAATCAACGCATTGGGACACGCTCTTCGACTGACTTTCCAACTCTCAGACCGAGAAGCATCGGGCAGCATCTTGCCAGCGATCCCAATTCAGTACGTCGGTTATTTGATTTGCATGTTATTGCGTGTTGTCTGTTGTTGCGCTTAAAGTGATTTGCGTTTGCAACAATTTTCAGTTGTTTGAGTGATTAATAAGCACTTTGTACCGTGAAGAAATGCCGTACAAAATTTACACGTCAGACTACTCGTTTTTGTTTGTGTTTTTCTCATGGTGTGGTATTAATGGACACTGTCAAAAATAAACCAACACTTACTCTATATACATATATAAGAACATATATGTATTGCACCTATTTTTACACGAAATTTACACGAAAATTCTCCAACCATAAAATATATGTATATGTTCACATAAAAAGCAATTGAAGAAGTAGAAATAATAGAGAGAAATAATAGATCGTCTCCTGCCATTATTTTAAGGCGTATAAGTCTTAAACTTTTTTCCAAACTGATTTTCTTTAAATGACAAATGTTTTTGAGCTCCCAATATCTAGATTTAAGAGGAAGACCATGAAAAAGAACTACCCTACAACCCAACCATAGCGACATACAATACAACATCGTTGTTTAATCGAACAAATGTTAGGTCCTAAGCATTAAACATTTAATTATTTATTTATGTATTTATTTAAATAAATGTATTTGAAATAGAATAGAAGCGGCCAATCAAAAGGTGAGCACATTGCGTTATGGATAAGCCTAAGAATGGCAGAGGAATTGAGAGAAAAAATTCAAAATTACTACGTTTTAAAATTCAAATTTAAAGAAAAAGTTACTGTGAGACTTTTCTTTGATAGAGCAACAAAGAAATTTGAATACAAAAGAGCATTCTCTCTCTTTCTCTCTCTCTCTCTCTCTCTCTCCCACTCTCTCTTTCACTCCCTCTCTCTCCCTCTCTCTTTCTCTGCCTCATACACTCACACACTCTATCTCTACTATTGCTCTTTGCATATTTATGAGCCGTCGTTAGACTTCAGCATACATTTTTCGAGTTGTTTTTTAATTTCATTTATTTTCCATGCAGTCAGCAGGAAGAAGAAGTAGTCAGGAAGAAAGAAAAGTAATAAAAAGGAAAAACGACGAGTTTATTGACCCCTAAATAAAAAAAAAATTATAAAGTCATGCTGAAGCTTGATGTCGTTTTTGTTAGGTTAATTTGTTGCTGGAGTATTTTTAAAATGTACAAACATTTATCATTATATTAAAATGCAACGCGCTGACGATGACGATCGTCATCACGAAATATTATATCGTCAGAAGACAAGAAAAAACAAAAGAGACCAAAGGCGGCAGTAGCTTTATCCGACGACAAAGGAAATATATACAAAAAATAAAAGATCCAACAACAACAACTCTTAGTTGAATTATTATAAAGTTGTTATTTCACTAAATCTTAACTGACGCTCTGCCTTGAAATAAAGTCTTGAGTTCAAGCGCGATGTGAACGAGTACAAAGAGTACAAGAGAGCCGTTTTTACTGCTTGACCTTTTTTCCTTAATTGTCTTCTGTTTTTTTTATTGCTGATTTACCAACGCTGTGTTAATGTGTAGAAAGCTTTTTATGGTTTGGGGTTTTTTTTTTTTTGATTTTGTTGTCTGTTTTTTTATTGCTTTGTATGCATTTTTTATGACTTTGTTTAACAAAATTTAAGACTGCATTTAACTTTTATTTACATGCTCGTATGTATATTAATTTCATTACTTTCTGTGAAAATAATCAACACTTTCATATCTACAAATCTTTGTTTAAACAATTTAATCCAATAAATTTCATACGTATATACATATGTATATACATAAATCGACGACTTTACTCGACGAATTTACTCGAAACGACGACTGATTTTCAAAGTAAATTTGGATAATTGGATAATTTGGTAGCGTTATTCAAGCGTGAGTCTATTCAAGATGATTTGCCACACTATACTGAATATAAATAACATCAAGAGCAGTCAGAAGGACAGCTTGTATTGACAGTTGTCCCTATCGAAAGTTCTATCTAAGCTAAAAAAACACCTTTAGAAGACTAAATCTATTATTTCTCCTTTAAACGGAAGAAACAAAGTTAACACATATTGCTTGATCATCATCGGCCAGACCGAATTTTACACTCTTCTTCTGCTTCTTCTTCTTATTATTATTATCACTCTACTCATAATGGCCGAGATGTTTTTCTTGTTGATTTTTTGAAATTGAAATTTTTGTTTATCACAACGATTTAATTTTTGCAACCTCGCGAGATTTCAGTTTTTTTGCATTTTTGTTTATTCTCGAACGACGATAAGTCAGTCGTATCTTCTTAAAGATAATGACGGTAAACACTTTATCGATGTTTGTCTACAGAAGCGACCACAAAACAAGAAAAGAACCAAATTCTTTCTTAAGCTGTTATGATTTATTCTCTTGACATTTGAGAATGCAACGACCATCAGCAAATTTTATTAATTATTAAATATAATAAATTGTATACATAAATTTGTACTAATTTAACATCTTCTTGTGCATTTATTTTCACAAATCTTTAAGAACAACAAACAAAATATATTCGTCTCTTTTTCTTTTAACCTCACTTGTGGCTCCTAAATTTGTCTTAGTTTACTTGACAGAATTTTTTTTGTTTATTTAACAAAATTTTTAGTACTAAAAAGAAACCAAAACTCTTCTCTCAATCTTATGACAGCAAATTATTTCCATTCCGAACAAATAAAACGTTTGAAAATAATCCTCTGTTAATTTTAATTAAGTGCCTTTATTGTTTATTTAACTATTTCATTTGTTTATTTGACAAAATTCTTAGTAGGTAGTACTCTTGTTTGCAGAATTTAGATGCAAAATGTTTTGTCAGATAATTCTTTGGCTTAAATTTACAGTAAGAAAATCGAGTACTCTTTAAGAAATCGTCCGAAAACTTAGCTCTTAAACAACTTGGTTAATTATAAAAAATGTTTTGACAATTTAGCAGCAATAACCAAATGACTAAACCAATAATTTATTGTTATTTTAGTGACCATTTCTAACAAAAGAACAACCATTTACTTAAAAACAGTTAATTTATAATTACAGTTAATTACTATTACTAACGAGAAAATTTGTAAAATTAGAAATTTTTATCACAATTTCCAAACAATTTCTCTATGCGGTAGCACGGTTGCGCTTAAAGCACGTATTGATTGATTGATTGATTGATTGATGTGTAGCATGAATTATTAAACAGTTAAATTGTTTTCGCTTCTTTTCTTAAATAACCAACCATATGGTTGATACATCCTTAACTATCTCATTAGTATTCTGTCTGTACTAGCTTCTTTTTCTTTCTCGGTACTCAATCTCAAGACAGTCTTTCGGTACGAAGTCTTTCTCATTTAGCAATCATTTACCCAACCCATACCACATACTCGTATCCTACCCATACAAATTCTAACGACCTCTCTGTTTTTTTATTTTGTTTTTTAATTTTATTGCCTTCAGTTATTTCCTATTAGAATTTATTATTGAATACTGTTGGGTAATTATTGTCTTAGAGGATCTCAGCAGCTTTGAGTACATTTTTCCAGAATTCTAAGCTTCGTTCGTGCCAAAGAAACTAACAAATAATGAAGGAGTTGCTGTGTCTGTCAACAATTCAACTGTCAATATCAACAATTTAAATGTTACGATCATGCAAAGAAGAAAGAAAATATTGTATTCTTTGCATAACTTGATTATAAAACATCGAAGAATATTTATTGATGCTATTATTATGCTTTGGTTATGGTTGAAAACTGTAGTCTACAGTTTGAAGAGTAGTTAACGTAGTAGTTAACGAATAGTTAACGTTAAATGCTTAATAAAACTTTATGAAATGCCTAAAGGTATTGGATTTATTATTTTTTATTATTAGTAAAAACTTTTTGCCTTTATATACGTAGTTAAGTATTTCTCTAACTTTTATTAAAACATATTTTAATATTATGCTGTTAAATAACACTACTATTATTTTAATAATTTCTTGTTTAAGCATAATTTCTATTATAGACAACGTAACCTTTTTTTGCAATATTATGCAATAATATTTGCAATAGGTTGCACCCTAAATGTTTTGATAACCATAATTAGTACTTTGTTCTATGATTTATTGCAGAAAGAGTGTTTTATTTTATTATAGAAAATTGATAGAAAATGTTGAAATGAAAACATTATTAAAAATTAATAGTGCAAAATTATATTACAAGAAAAGTATTAATTAATACTTAACATAATATTACACATAATTTTTAATTTTTATGGGCCGTAAAAAATTTCTTAAATTAAATTTTATTTCATAGAAAATATTGAAATGAAAACAGTATTAAAAATTAAAAGTAAAAATAACAAGAAAAGTATTAAAATAATATTACATAATATGTATTACAAATGATTTCAAATTTTTGTCGGACCTAAAAAAATTTCTAAAATTAAAATTTATTTCATACAAAATTGATAGAAAATATTGAAATAAAAACAGCTTTAAAATTAAAAAAATTAATTACAATTTACAATATTACACATAATTTTTATGGACCCTAAAAAAATTCTAAAATTCAAATTTTGCTGTTACATTATTTCTATTATTAAGGAGTTAATATTTTCCATTTGGGAACCCCTAAAGGGTTTTTTATCTCATTCTTATCTCATCTCTCATCTCAGCTTTATCTCATTTTTATCTCTAGTTTAGTGATACAATGCTTCGTGGTATTTGTGGTGTCCTTCAACAGAAAGTTTTTAAAAATTGAAAAACTAAAAAAAACTTCAACAAAATCGAGCTTTCTTCGGAAGTTTATTCTTTTTTTTTGCAAAAATATCCATCTATTATTATGGAATATCTAAAAAAAAATCAGATTTATTAAAAACTCTTTGATGGTGGTGTCGGCAGCAGGTTGTCTGGTACCCAATAAACTGGAGTTTCTCCCAAAATTTATTGCAATTTCGTGTACGGCGCGCACTTCAATCCAGTTGCCATTCCAGTTTCAGCAACAAAATCGGGCTACTTTTTCATCATCGTCATCATCATCATCGCCATCATCGCTGTGGTTAGCAATGTAGCACCGTATAATTACTTGGTTCAGCGGCGAATGGTGGGTGGGAGGAGCAAGAGAATTACGAATATTGATTGCAAGTAATACATTTCAAATCGCGCGCGCACACAAACACACATGTGAAAATCGTATATGCATACACGTATGTACGTTTATAATCTCGCATGTTAGAAGAAAATAAATAAATCGCGGAAAAATCGTGATATGGATCAACGCTTGAAGATAGTTCCGAAATGCAGCAGCTATTAGTCGATAAAAGTTCTCAAGTAGTGCACAAAATGGTTGTTATTGTGGCCAAATGATGTTAGCCAAAATCCATTACTAACAATCTATTTTTGCATTAACCAGGTTAATGTTTTTAGCATTGATGGTAGAAAAAGAAAGCAACAACCACAAACTGCATTAACAATGGCAACAATTTCGAGAAAGACTCGAAACGATATTATAATCAAACTACTAAACTAAGAACTAGTTTTTAATTAAACAAATAAGAAATCGATTGATCGATGGATTGATTTATTTATAGCGATAGAGATTGAAATGATTTAGAGATTAGTAGGAAGGAAAGAATAACGAACAGAAAGCAAAAACAACACCAAAAAAAGCAATTAAAAAGCAGTTCTCAGGCATTAAAAATTTAATTTTAATTTAATAACAAAAAAGAAAAACTCTTAAAATTAAAGAATTGTAAATCGAGGTTTATTTGTATGTAAATATTTTAATTTCTTGGATTCTTAATTCTAGAATTCTTAATTTTAGAAATTTAACCTTAAAGCTTAACCTCAACATGTAGCTTCAGGTAACCTTAATGCAAAATAAACTCCTCTAATTTCTATCTGTCTGTTTGTCCATTTTGAAAGCTTTGATGTCGGTTTGTTTGGTTGGTTATGACTAGAAAAAAAAACCAAATCATAACTGCAAAGAACCTGAGATTAACCAGAGTTCGAGAAACCGGTACAATTTTTTATCGAGCACAGACAGCTGTTGATGATGGCTACCAGTGATCGTATGTAGATCAACAAGAACGGCAACAACATTAATAACCACTCTTACAACAACAACAACAACAACAAAAACAACAACAACAACACCTTCTGAGGCGGTATATACTCGTAGCAAAAAAAAAAAAAATTCGCCAGGAAATTTTCTAGGAAAAAGTTACGATATAAACTAGTTCTTGAGTGCCATCAATGAACATTTTTAAGCAAGTTTATTTAATGTTACTTACAAAAAAAAAACGCAAAACGAAATTTAGCGGCTGCGACGCGAAATCGGAAAGTTCATTTATTTTTGTCGTTGTTTGTTGCGTTTTTGGTTTTGAAGATTTTTACACTGGACTGACGTAGTTGATGCTTAAAATGTTGCTATTATGGTTGTTGTTGTTGTTGTTGTGGGTGTTTTTGTTGTTTGTGTTGTGGTGGTAGTGCTGGTTGTTGTTTTTGTTGTTGTTGTTGTTGTTGCTGTTAATGTTAATTGCTGCTGCTGCGGCGGCGGCAAAGCGAACATGCTTCAAGGTAATCAACCCGATTTATCATTTTCATTTGCTGTTATTTATATTTCGCATTGTTGTTGCTGTTGTTGTTGTTGTTGTTGTTGTTGTTGTTGTTCTTGTTGTTGTTGTTCTTCTTGTTGTTGTTGTTGTTGTTATTATTATTATTGTTGTTGTTGTTGTTGTTGTTGTTGTTGTTGTTGTTGTTGTTGTTGTTGTTGTTGTTGTTGTTGTTCTTCTTCTGGTTGTTGCTGCTGCTGTTGCTGCTGTTGTTGTTCTGGTTGTTGCTGCTGCTGCTGTTGTTGTTACTGTTGTTTTTGTTGTTGTTGTCTTGTTATTGTTGTTGTTGTCTTGTTATTGTTGTTGTTGTCTTGTTATTGTTGTTGTTGTCTTGTTATTGTTGTTGTTGTCTTGTTATTGGTGTTGTTGTCTTGTTATTGTTGTTGTTGTTGTCTTGTTGTTGTTGTTGTTGTCTTGTTATTGTTGTTGCTGTTGCTGTTGTTGTTGTTACTAGTTTTGAGTTTAGAGCCGGCAGCATTTAAAACACGCTGCATTTGCTGCAAAAGTTCTTGTTTTGTTGCTCTTATGATTCTGATAATGATGCTGATGCTGATTCTGATGCTGATGATGATGATGTCAAAGGGCCCAGAGGCAGCAGCGACTTAGTAGAGGCTAAAAAAAAAGGTCAACAGCAAGGTTATGACGTACGCTGTAACTAACTCCTAACTAATGTTCTGCTCATCAGTTACAATGTCATTTTTACACAACGTTGCACGACGTTGAAAAGCTCCAAAAATGCAAAAAATTAAAAGCAAAAAGAAAAGCCAAAGGTGATGAACAATTGCTGAATTGATTGATGGTTAAGAAGATCATCATCATTCACAACAACCAAAAAGCGAGCATGCATGCGTACATACATATAAACTGTCAAATTATCATAAATTATGTTAAATTCTCGAAAATTATAAGCAACGATGACGTTGCTAACTCTTTGGAAACTTTTGCAAAGATCCAAAAAAATTAGATAAAAAAAAAATAAAATAAAAAATGTGACAAGTCTGCGATAGATACCTAAGTCATCACTATAACTCTTCATCTACATTAAAGCATTGACTGATTTATTGATAGAATACGAGTACTATAGTATGTCTATTATAGTATGATATAGTATAAATCGGGACCACGTCTGCCATTCAGTTACTATTGGATAATTTTTTGGTCATTTTAGTAATGGCAAGTTTATGTGGTTACAGCTTAAGTATGACTTAAGTAAGATTTAATTTTTTTTATTAATTTTTTTTTTATTTTTTTTTTTTTTTATTTCTTTTTTTTTTATAAAAACAAAATTAGTATATAATTTCTTTCCTTAAGCAATTCTCAATCATGCTGTGGGTTGAACAAGAGACATTTTTTATAGCACAAAGTGCTTTTAATTGGCTTAAAAGTGAACGGACCGAACCGAACTTCCGAACTTTTCTTTTATGCTAATTTCTTCTTTGTCGATTTCTTTGTACTTTAATATTTATGTGCTTAAGTGTGCAGTTTATTGGATTTTAATTTATTTAATTTGAAATTTTTTTATTTCTTTGGTTTAAACTAAATTTTTTCTTTTAAAATTTCTTGCAATTTTATCGCCATTTATTTATTTATACACTTTATTTATGTATTTAATTGATTTATAATTTTGTAATAAAGACTGGATTTTATTATTTTTGATTAATTTTTTTTTTCTTATTTATTTTATGCATTTTAAACGCTTAGTCGTATCTACTTTACGAATCAGCGAAGTATACAATTTTGTAGAAATTTTATGATGCTACGAGTATAATGAAAAGAAATAAGTGGAAAAAAATTATGAGAATTAAATGAAAAAAGGATCATTTTTAGGAAATTCTAAATTATTATTGCTTTTTCTGTTTGCAGCACGTCACTTTGAATACGCCACTACCACTGAATATGACAATGATTATGAAACCTTATTACTCGATTCTGCCTGCTTTTTTTTCGTTCTTAAAAGCTCGAGCTCTCTCATCTGCTGATGGCGGTGGAATCGTGGAGGGCAGCCTGCATGGTGCTTCCCTGACACAGGCCTGGCAGACAAACTGGCACGATCAATTTTGCTCTATTGTTAAATACGAGATCAGAGTACGTACGACCATCGCAGTGAATCGTGGTCTTTATTTTCATTTGCTCAATGAAGGAAATTGTGTTGCTGGCCTTTGCAGAACCGTAGCCAGAGAGAAGAGGACAATAATGAAGTTAGTAAAGTTTCTAGTCAATTTTTTTTTCGTTTTTTCTGTTTTTCTGGTCTTCTTTTTTACCCTTAAAAGTCAGTTTTTTTGGTTTTTTTGTCTGGCAATATATTGGTTACTCTCTCTCTCTACTGATGGTGCGATAAATTCGTTGTCTAAAACACGATTCTCTTTTAAGCTTGTTGTTGTTGTTTTGGTTGTTACTCTCTTATTCTCAGTTTTGTTGCTTTCAGCTTTAAAAAACTCAGTGAAAGGGAAAGCGAAATTAAAAGCGAAAACGTAAACGAAAACGAAAATTAATAAAACCCAAAAACAACAACATAGCACGTATTACTATAATCTGTTGTATATACATACTTTTCCTCTTCAGCCTCTAGCAACATTTTCTTAACATTAACTTGATCATTTTCAATAACGCTAACATTCTCTTTGTTTCTGATTGTGTCTCGGTGTCTGTCTTGCTGCTGTCTTTTTATCAGACTGACAATCTCTCTCAGTCTCTGTCTGTCCGTTGGTCTTCTGGTCGAATAGTTTGCACGACTTCCGATCTGTATGTCTTTCACTCTTCGTGTATGTCATTTCTCTTCGAACTGTCTTTGTCTGTTGCACCAACTGTTCGTTTGTTTGTTTCTTCTTCGACTTGCCCGCAGTCTCTCTCTCTCTCTCTCTGTCTAGCAGTCTGTCTACCAAGTCTGACAATCACCCTGTCTGCCACCCTGTCTCTCATGCTGCTTCTTATCTTCACAAACACATCGTGGAAAAACAATAGCCATGAGTAAGAATTTCGTTTTCATTGAAGACTTTTTCTACCTTCAAACGATTAAACTCACCAATAAGTTCATTCGAGCGAAGGTCTTTAAACTTTAAAGTGTTCGACGATTGAGTTCAACCGTTCAATCGAATATCATCGGTACGACCGACCGACCGACCGACCGACCGACCGACCGACCGACAGACCGTTTAATGGATTTGCTTCAAGTGAGAAATGTAGAGTATAACATTTAGCGGATGCATTAGTAAATGTTTCAATTTGAAATAGCAGAAACAACAACCATAGCGCCCATTATACTTGTGTAGGGCTAGACGATGACCGATTGACCGATTGACTTTTAAAAAACTTGCAGACTTGCATGAACTACGAGCACGAATCAACGAAATTGAAATTTTAAATGTCATTGAATTTGCGAGGAAGTATGAAGCTCACTATTCTTATACCAACCACCTTCGAAGAACAACGAATTTTCAAATTTAACCTTTTGAATAAAGTCTTTAGTTTTTCTATCTTAATTAAACGATAAGAATAATTGCTTTCGTCTGCTAAAAGAGTTAAGTGCAGTTACTCTTGCAGATTAACATCACAATATCTCGAAAACTTTAAGTGATAAAGAGTATATTCGGGCTCATTTCGAAAAGTGTTGTAACCGATGGCGCATGTACTTTGGATAAAGACCAAAATTGTTATTATTTCTCAGAAAAATGTTGAATCTTCTTGAATATTTTTTAACAACTTTTATTAATAATGTAGAAAATAATATATGTATATAATATATATGATAAAAATATGTATATGTATAAATATAAAAAAAAAAATTAAAAAATATAAAATATAAAAAAAAAATTAAAAAAAAAAAAAATAAATAAAATAAAATTTTTTTAACAAAAAATTAAAATAAATAAATTAAAAAATTTTTTTTTAAATAAGATAAAATATATACATACATATATAAATAAGATAAAATTCTATATAAAGTATATAATATAGAATTTTATGTTTCTAAAACGAGTTTACGTCATTAAAAATAAGTTAAAAGAAGTCTGCAGAAGTTCTGCAGCAAGCAATATAAGTATTTTTAGACTCAGAAGAGATTCATATTTCTGAGCAAATAATTTATAAAGAGCGCATATGAACACATAAAAGAGTCAGTAATGAACTTTTTTTTTCCTTCCTAGACGGCTCGCATTTTATGATTCTTTTCTAAGCCTTTTATGATTCTTTTCTGAGCCTTTTATGATTGTTTTCTAGGGCTTTTTGGGACTTTTTTCCGAACCTTTCATGATGCTTTTCTGAGCCTTTTATGATTATTTTTTGAGCCTTGTATAATTGTTTTCTGGGCTTTTTTTTTGACTTTTTTCGAACCTTTTATGATTCTTTTCTGAGCATTTTACGATTTTTTCTGAGCCTTTTATGATTATTTTCTGGGCTTTTTGGGACCCTTTTCCGAACCCTTTATGAGACAAATCAAGTAGACTCACAACATAGACATAAATATGAGTCATTTCGGAGTCCTAAATAAGAGTGTATAGTTTTTTTATATAATTTTGAAAAAAAAATTTAAGGCTCATATTTTCCGCATAAAAAATATTTGTTTTCGGAGTCAAAATATTATGCGCCCAAGCGGATGGTTCATAAAAAAGAGTCTTTTCAGAGTCATATATTTGAACATTCATATTTGAATCATATGAAAGACATTTTTCGGAGTCCGTTTTTGAATTCACAAATATGAACGCTTCTATAAATGTTTCCTGGGGACAAATAAATTTAGTAATAATAATACTCGTACAAAATATTATATTATATTTTCTGCCTTGAAAATATATGATATTATGGTAAATAATGGGCAATAAAACGCACCCACACGAAAGAGCCGAAAATCAAACCTTCTTCAGAGACACACCCAGGACTATTTTTTTTAAATTTATTGTAGTGTTCATCAATCAAATGATAATACTACCATCATAAAAATTAAGTCAACAAAAAACAAACCACAACAACATTTTTACAACATCAAGAGCAAAAGATAGGAAAATGGAAATATTTCGTATGATAAATGATAATCGTAAATGAAGAAGAAGGTCTTAAGTTTTCCTTTTTTTTTATCGCACAGTTTTATTGTGCAGTGCAATTAATAGGCGAAGCACACGAAATGGTTTTCACGATTATTATTACTAAAAGTCAATGAGATTAATTCGAGAATTAATCAGTTTTGCAAATAATTCGGACATCACGATACGATAAAATGAATACGAGACGATACGAAAATTAATACGAGACGAAACGTGTTTTTTTTTTCTCTACACAAAATCTTCAGCATTGACTCTATAGAGTCAAGAGAGTAGAGTGTAGAGCCAAAAAGAAAAAATTAAGAAACTTTAGAACAGAAAACAAAAAGCAATTAGATTTTTTTTCAGGGAAAAAAATATAAAAAAAATTATACATTTATGCGCAAACACACACACACACACACACACATACACGTTTTGTATGTTTAAGAAAAATAAATAAACACTTGAGTTGAAGAATACTGTACAAGAGCACTCGAGCTCGGTTCAAGTTCATATTAGCAAGGTTATTGTTCCTCTTGTTGTTGTTGTTGTTGTTGTTGTTGGCAAATAAAAAATGTTCATATTCGTAAAAATGCTAAGTTCTTTGTTAAGGCTTTGTTTATTTGACAAGAACAAAAAAAAATGCACCCGCTTTTTCTGCTGTTATTTAATCTGCTTAGTAGTCGTCTCGTGCTTACCCATCATCCATCTCTCTATCTTCATGCTTACCCTTCGCAGCATACCATTTACCTAATTTACGTCTTTCGATTATGAAATAATGCTCATGATGATGATGTTGATGATGTTGAAGGTAATCACCAATAAGCATCGTAGTTCTACGAACAATTGAGAATGGGCGTTTTTTTTATGCTGCTGATGCGAGAAGACCATGAGAATAACCGGTACTTTTAAATTAATTATAATATGTATACACAAATACACACGCACATGCAAACACACACATACACTCATACACACGCGAGCGCGCATATAAACTTCAATAAAATCTGAATATATTAAAAACGCAGTAATTCATTGAAATGTCAAAGATAATTTGCAATTAAAATCGGTGTGGTGGGAGAAGGCGGGGCGGGAGAGGGGGCGAGGGCATCTAGGCTAAACATTTACGTAGGTACATAACAATAATTGATTGATGATCCTCAGCCGCTAAAGCACATTTTTAACAAAACTTAACAATAACAACGATAGGACGTTACCTTAAGCGTTCTTATGGAAATAGCTTTCAAAACTAAAAGTAATTTTTTTTATACCAAGAAGCAAACATACTTTAGAGATTTGTAAGTCGTGTGACAGAGGCCCAGAATAGTCTCGTTTCAAATAGAATCGAGGATGAGCCTCGAATCCTCAGGCACAACTGACTTAAATATTATAAGTATCTTCTTGACTGATTTTAATATTATTCTATAGTATTCTTTATGGTATTCTTTTATATGTATACCATAAAAGAATTTATCTTTTATTCTTTTATATATTCTTTATATATAAAGAATACTTTACCGACTGCTCTTCCGCATTATTCATAATAAAGAGAGAATGAGGAGTTACTAAAACGACTAAAGGTTTATTAATTTAAGCTGTTCATTGAAACTCAATTAACACTTCTCAGATTCTACAGAAAAGTTCATTCAACTCTGACTTTTTAAAGCCACCACGACAGAATGAATATACTGCTGTGAGACTATACCGTGTTAGATTATAACAAAATGACTCATCATCATCACCGTCACCATAAACATTAGTACTTGAAGTATACATGTATGTGTATATACGAGTACATACATACATTGTCCATATAGAGCTTTAATCTTTTGTATTAAAAATTAGCTCCTTTTTGTAAAAGCAAAAAAAAGGTATCAACTGTTTGCAAACAGTGAAAAATGGAACAAAGCTATTCAAATAATAAACGAAAAACATTATCATCGAAAAACATTAACTTTCAATGTTATAATGTTTCTTTATATTAAATATTTAAGCTTTTTGAAATTTAAATTAATCTCACAAAAATCTTATTTATAATAGAAAATCTGAAATACAAATCGAAACGATAGATCGTTCGTGATGTCTATATTTAGTACAAGATATGACTTCTTATAGAGAACTTGCTCTTTAGAATAGATTTTCAAATTTTTTTAAAAATAATAAAACGATTAATAAACGATTTTAATTAATTTAAACAATAATTAACGATTAATCGCAGGACAAATTGCTCTTATCATGGCAACGAAACCTAACCATGAGAAGGCGCCAGCCAGGCTCATTATCACCAAAAAAGATAGTAAAAAAATGAGAGTAAGAAAAAAAACGTTTTATAATAATCACGAATTAATTGAGGTTAGGGTTGATTTGATAAGGCTTTATCTCCTTTATCGCGAAGAAAACGGAATTACTCACTTTTTATGAAGAGAAGAAATATAAAAATTTTACGTTGTTTAAACTGAAAAGTTTTGCTTTTTTGAAACAAAATTTAGAAGAAATTTTCTTGCAATTAAATGATAAAATTATCAAATAAAAAAGTATACTTTCAAAAAAGTATTAAAATCGTATTCTGAAAGTTAAAAATTTTTCGCATACTCAAAAAGAACATTAATTTGGCATCACAATTTATATATCTATTATATACTTAATGGGATTTTCCAAAAGAACTTACTTTAACAACAAAAACAATTAATATTTAAAATTTTAAAAAGGGCAAAATGTCAAGATGGAAGTAGAAGCAGCAAAAAAGGCAAAAAGAAGACGCGAATTAAGGAAAGCAGCACATATCACTTTTTTTACTATTTTCAGTAGTTTTTAGCATGAGTTTTGTCGAAAATTAAGAGTAACCGACCGACGGTCCCTCCTACCTCCTGCTGTTGATCCTGTCAGATGTCGTCCCTTGCCATCGTCCTATCAAAGCCCTTTGCCGTGTATTGTCACGCTGTTTAGCAACAATTTGTTCCACATTACAACAAAAGAACAGCAAGTCAATTGCAGCAACATGCAGTTAAAGCGTTGGTTGCCGCAAAAGTCTAATGGGCCGAACAAAAGCGGGCCAAACATTTACAAAAAGACGGGCAGGAACCGTGTATACCCAACCCACCTTTAACTCAAACCAGACTAGTCGTCTTCAAGGCAAAAGCAGTAAAAAAAAACAACAAATAATATACGCCATAACTGACAGTTACTGCAACTGAAAATCAACAGCGTGCAGCTTAAGACGAAGAAGAAGAAGAAGAGAACATGAAAAGAAATTGCAGCTAAAACGTCAGCGTTGAAACGTCAGACACAGACGCATTGCAGTACGAGTCTCTCTCGCACAAGGAGTGGGCAAGCTAGCATCCGGAGGGCCAGATAAGTGCGGCCCTAATAATACATATAAAAGTAAAAAGTTTTGCCTGAGCAAACAATCTTTAATTTCTTCAAGACTGACTGAAAAAAACGTCTATGTATATAATTTGATATACGAATTTATTGATTCCAAAGAAGCTGAACAATATACATATGTATATTTGATATATTCGACATATGTACACAGAGCCAAAACGACACATAAGTGTCCGACACAATCTTATATCTTATCTTATATACATATAAAAAGCAAATAATAAGAATTCTTCATACTCTTATACAGACTTGTTGATTTCATGATTTCCTGGCGATAAGAAAATATGAATTTCTTATAAAAATCTCGAGTAAATAAGATTAACTTTTTGTTTCAAGACCATAAGATTTTCTTTAGAAACATTTTTACGATTTCTCTGTGAAAAAAGCATATTATTTGTGTGTTTTAATATGATTTCATAGCGAAATGGCTCAATAAGGAGATCTTATTATTTTTAGTTGATACTACTTTTCTCTGTGTATACGCCATGTATTTCGAAAACCTTCAATACTGTAAGTCGATGCTTTATTTCATAAAACAATTATAATACCGTTTTCAACAAAACATTTATTTCATTTGAGTTCATACAACAAACAAACTATTTTTTATTTTTTTTGTGAAATATTAATCAAAACTATTTCTCAAATACAATAAAATACTCGTAATAACAAGTATGTACAAATAACAGGCAAAATCTAACAGCTATATTTATTAAAAGCTTAACGACTGGTATGTGACCTGCGGGCCGTGGCTTGCCCATGCTCTATTCTCTAAACATGAAAGCATGCAGGAGACGAATGGGTTGGCTGGGTCGATTTGGAGGCTTGCTGGTTGATTGTTTTTAGGAAGTGAAATGGATTCTGCTGCTCTTGCAAGCTCTCTTGCACGATGCGAGCAGCAAAGAATATATGGAGGAGTGTGTATGTATATGGGTGTGCATGAAGCATAGGCATTGGCAGTAGCAGAGGCAGTCACTCTTGAGTGACATAATTACATGCTGCTTCCGCCAGTTGAACGCTTCAACAAGTGGATGTCATCACAAAGGCAACACAAAGTGAAGAGAAGAAGGGCAAAAAATATATACTCTTAAAAAATCTATTAAAATATTGAAGGAAATTAAAAAAAAATTGAGGTAATTATCATTAGAAATAAATTTACAATACAAATAAAACAGTTAGAATAACTGTTAAAAAAAAGTAGCAAACAGTGAAAAAAGTAGTATCGTGGTTAAAAATAGCAGACAGTTAAAACCAGAAACCAAATAAAATCCCGGAAAATGGTAAACAATATCAAGAATACAACAACAATCGATAGAAGAACAATAACCACAACAATAACAACAATAAGAACAGCAACAGCAAGAACAACAACAACAAAAAAACTAGCTCGCTTG
The DNA here is from genome assembly GCA_949752815.1 of Conops quadrifasciatus. Taxonomy (NCBI): domain Eukaryota; kingdom Metazoa; phylum Arthropoda; class Insecta; order Diptera; family Conopidae; genus Conops; species Conops quadrifasciatus. The sequence continues at coordinate 30,441,665 of OX457081.1, read as the reverse complement.
CCATGTAAAGCTTGCCACGATGAGAACGATGCCATCACGTGGCTATTGACTGACTGACTGATTTACTGCTTGACAAACTGACTAACTAACTAACTAATCGTCTAACTGATTGAGTGACTGAGAATTTGATGGAGCGATGAGCTGTGAGTGACAGAACAGACTCTGGGTGAATCGGTGAGGCGATGCGATGCGATGCGATGCGGTGCAGTTTTAATGGTATCAGAAACTTGATTTTTACCCAAGTAAGAGCACACAACTTTGAACGAGAAATATGAATAACAACAACAACAACCACAACAACAATAGCAACAAGAATGAGAATAACAACAACAACACCAACTAACAACAGTGCCAAAGAGAACGATGACGATGGCGATAACACAGCTAAAACAATTGCGTAAGAACAGTAAAGACAATAACAACTGATAATAACTGAGAAAATTTATAGGAAAAGACAACGAGTACAACTAGAACAGCAGCAGCAGCAACAACAATAACTCCATAAATCACAACTAGAACAACAAACGCTACCAGAATAACAACAAAAACTAATAGCGCAGAAATATTAGGCAAGTGCAATTAAGCATAACAGCGCTTTTAACGTCACGAAAATAAAAATAATTAGAGATAAAAAGAGAGAGAGATTAATAAGAATGGAAGAAGTAAGAGAGTAAGTAAGAGAGTGAGAAAACGTTATTAAAGGTTTCTATGTTTAACCAACAGTTCAACCAATAACTTAAACTGTTAACTTAAACTGCATTATATTCAATGAAATTAGCACAAATTTTGTGGTTAATGAACAGTTTTTATCTGTCCATCTTTCAGTCATTTTAAAGGCGATACTTTTATTTCTCGTATTTGACATATTTAGTCTTTAGTTTTCGACAATATTTAGGACGTTTGTGTAATTAAAAGTTAACAGTTAATTAACACTTTAACTAATAACTGTTGGTTATTATAGTAAAAAAAAAACGAATAAGTGTCGATCTGTCATATAAAATTAATATCATATTTATCGCTTTTAATTACACAAACGACAATCCTAATTATTGTCGCAAACTGAAATATTGTCAAAAACTAAAGGCTAAATATGTCAAATACGTATGAGAAATACAAGAATCGTCTTAATAATGACTAAAAAATAAAACAAATAAAAACTGTTCATTAACCATTAAATTTGTGTTAATTTCATTAAAATCAATGAAACAATTGTTGATATTATTTTAATGATATTAAAATGTATAAAATGTGCTAAAGTTATGAACAAAAAGTGGAACTGTTTCGAAAACTAAAGGCTAAAAACTAAGGCCAAATACTTACGAGAAATACAAGTATCGTCTTTATAATGACTAAAAAATAAACAAATAAAAACTGTTCATTAACCATTAAATTTGTGTGAATTTTATTGACTATAATGAAACAACTGTTGATGTAATTTTTATGATATTAAAACGTAAAAAAAATGTCTAAAGTTATATACAAGAAGTAAAGCGTTTAATGGAAACGTTCTTAAATCGTTACGATATGATATGATATCAACTAGAAGGACCATTTATTGGGCTCGTTTGTTAAGTTTTAACCATTTAGTTTAGTTTAACCCTTTGTTAACCATTAAGAATACAAGTCGATGTGTTTGACTTGTTTTTTCACTAAGGCTAAAATGAAAAGGAAAAGGCTTCATAGTTAAAAAGTTATCTTAAAGAAGTTATCTTTTCAAAGACAATAGTTTATCTTCTCGAGCTTCTACTGTACTTAGAACCATGAGTAAATCATATTGAACTCAGAGCAAACAACAGAATAAAACCAACAAGTTGTTTGATGCATGCTAAAACTCGCTGTTGTTGAGCAGACCAAAACTGCTAGTACTTAACCATATATCACCAGATATCTTCTGCATCTTCTGCTGCTTCTGCTTCTTCTTCTTCTTCTAGCTAATACTTCGTTCGTCCTATTTGTTGTGGTCTAATGGTAAATGGTATATGGCGATGGTAAGTGGTAAGTGGCAAGTGGCGACTGGCCAGTGGCCAGTGGCAAGCCGTGTGACTGGCGGTGGCTGCTGCCTTGATGGCCGCTGCAGCTTGGCCAGTATAATTAACTTTGGATTTTAACGTGATTAGCATGGAAATAATGTGCGCTCGCGTACACTTTTTTCGCAAATATTTAACTGTAAAAATGGTGCTCGCCGGGGGGGAGGGGTGGGCGGGGCGGTAGAGGTGGTCAATTTGCACAGAAATGGGGGGAAAAGAAAACAACAACAACACCAACGACGTTAAAAACAAAACAACAACAGCGAAAAAGGCGAAAAAGAAACTTAAGCTGCAAAATTTTAAATGCTTACACAAATTAAAATAAAACAAAACATATATAATATTCCCCGTCTCTGCCCCCGGCGCTAAATCTTACCCTTTCTTGTCACTCCAGCAAAAAAAAAAGAGAAAATTCAAACCGTTCGGCGCCTCAGATGCCGAAGCCGAAGTTTGGCCGCAACTAAAAACTTAATTAATTTTAAATAGACAAACATAGAGAGAGAGAAAGAGAAATATAGTACATATAAGAAAAAAATAATCACCTTTCTCAACGATTTACAATAATTTCGTGTTTTCTTTCTTAACGCCTTTTTGTATCTTCACCGAAAAACTATGAATTTTGCCAAACTGTTTTTGTTTGTTTTTTTGTGTTTGTTTTGTTTTGTTTTTGCTGAAGTTTTTGATTTTCTCCAAGTTATTATTATTTTAGCTTCTATTTATTTGGCTCAGAAATTTGCTTTAATTTGCCTTAATTTTTTGTTATATTTTGTTTTACGGAAAAACACACAAACGCACCAATTTTTTCGCAATTATCTTTAACAAACACTTCACTCAAAATATAAAAAATTCTCTCAAAATATAGTAAAAATTCTCTCTGATATTGTTGTAATTTTTTTTCAATTTATTTATTTATTTCTCTTTATTTTTATGTGTTACAAATCAGAGCTTATTTGGCATATACTTTGACAATGAGAAATAAATGTACTAAAATAACACGCACTCACTGACGACGTTTTAGCAGCAACGATGATGTCACTTTGGCCGGCTTCGAGCAACTAAATTTTAAAATGAAACCTTAAACTGATTCCAGCTGTCCGCGTAGTCACTCTCTCTCTCAAGCTCTCTAGCACTCTGTCGTTCTCTCTTTCTCTCTCTCTCTCTCTCTCTGTGTTTTCCTCTATCTGCAGCATTGTTGGAGTGATCATTTTTATTTATACTTTTGTCAACAACAAAAACAACAAAAAAGGAGAGCTCATACGTATACTCAGTGCTCTCACTCATTTCGCGGTTGGAGCCACCATCTCAATCAAGTAAACATTGCATATCTAAGCTAAAACGTCATTGTTGTTGTTGAAGTTTTTGTTTTTAAAGTTGATGATTTGAGTTTTTTTAATTCAATGTAGAATTATTTCTAACTCAATCGTTAGAAATTATGTACATATAATAAACCATAACAAATTACTATGATAAATGAGTTCAAAAGTTATATTATTATTAACAGATTTGCAGATTTTTCTTTTAATTCTGTGTTTCTCAGTCATTATCGTACTCATTATCGTATTCTAGTCATTTCTCTCAAAGGAGAGTGAAATTAACAATACTAGATAAAATAAATATGTAGTAAGATTTTGTTTTTAGTTAGAGAAACGGAAAGAATCAAACTATTTATTCTATCTGTTTCTCTAATTAAATACAAAATCTTACTATTTAGTTTATCTAATTAGTATGTATTGTTTTATTTTACAAAATTTTGAATTTCTTTTACTTAATATAAGCTATCATAAGCCCTTAAAGGGCTTAGTTTAAGTCTAATAAATAAATAAATAAATGGATAAATAAATAAATAAATATGTATATTAATTATTTATTTATATATTTATATATATTTATATAATTATATATTTATTATTAATATAAATATTAATAATTATAAATATATAAATAAATAAATATATAAATAAATAATAAATATGTATTTAAAAAGACTCTAAATTTTATATTCATAAATATAGAGATAAATAAAACAGGAATATGAATACGAATTTTTTTTTTGTGGGTGTAGCGAACTCAGAGAATAACAACAAAAATAATGCTTGCGTGCAAAACCACTCGAACATATTTTTATTATTGAGCTAAAAGTTTCAGCGACCGTTTGGTCGGTCCTGATTTAATTAATTTAAATAGAAGAGTAGAGAGGACCGGGTTATTTGTTACTCTATAATTTAATTCAACTGATTTTAGTAAGAGCTTTTCTCTGTAATTTACTCAACTGAATTTGATAATAATGATGTTATTTGAGTGCTATGTTGCTACTCTTTAAATTTGAGTAAGTTTCAACTTGTTTGAGTATAAGTTGTTTGTAAATACGTTAAAACAGGGTGTAATGAAGTCAATTTATCCGAAAGAAAAATATAAACATTATATGAAATCTCGGTGGTATTTATTTCTACCATAAATCAGAAGATGGTACTCGTAAAATTATATTATCGTAAATTTCTTGTAATTTAGGTTTTCATTTTTTCTTTCTGGACTATTGTCATTTTTTTATGATTCCTTTTTAAATAAAACTGGACACTAGTTTTATCGCTGCAATTTGTTTACAGCGAGAAAAACAGGCTAAATGTCTTTTAACTACGTGATTACTGGCTTGATTCTGAGCTAATTGAGCTCATAGACGACTTAAAGGTTTAATTTTAAGCAAGAAAAGTAAACTATATTTAATGACTTACTAATTTTATTGACTTAAAGAAAAAAAGATCTTATTTTAAAAAGAAATCTTGAGAAAAATACATTTTCGCTGAACTTCGGTATCAAAATATACTAAAAGTGGTTTTAGAAGTAGCAGAAGAAGAAGAAAAATAATGGGAAGAATGAAAGAATAATGGAAAGAAGTAGTAGAAGGAAAAGAAGACACTGTAAATCGTAGACTCGGTGCGGCTTTACCCCTTTTAACGACGCCTTCAACAAGGTTGTCATGAGAACTGAATCATATAAAAAAACAAAATGCTGATTTTAACGCAATGTCGGTAATTTATTGTACTCGTATTTTTTTAATGCAATAAAAAAAAAATTTATAAAGATTTAAAAGTAAGTGTACATGTTTTGAATAAAACATTTTGAAGAAATCGACTGCACGATTTGGTTCAGTTTTTGAAGGAAGGAAGGAAGAAAGGAAGGAAGGAAGAAAGGGAGGGAAAAAAGAACAGAAAAAATTCTTAAATTTTTTTTATTTTTTTTTTTAAGATGACTAAGCTAATAACGGTCAAAACGTTAACATAAATTAGTTCAAATTCCGCCTAAAATGTGACAATTTCATAATGATTTTATAGATATCTCGATCATGAGAAATACATTTTGTAAACTTCATTTCATTTCATAAACAGAAAATATTTTTAATAAGTATAAAATATAAGTAAAAAAAGTTCAAAATTTTTGTAAAAAGCTATGATGTTTATTAATATACTTTTAATTTTTTGCAGTTAAGCGATTTGTCAAATAAACTACTTTCCATGATCATGATCACAAGCATAATATTTAAAGGAACAAAGGCGCTTTTATGTAAGTACTACAGCACTAACAACAACAACAACAACAACTCACAAAAATGCTCTGTTGTTGGAACAAAAGAAGATCTGTCTGTCTGTTTGTCTGTCTCTACTCAAGGATCAAATTAACCTGGGAAAAATATACGATATTCTCCGAGATTCCAAGAAATGTCTTAATGCCGTGGCGGTGGTTGTTGCTGTTGTTCGTCCTCTTCTCTCAACAACAACTACGAAAAACCTAAGACTAAAAGTGAAGACAACTAGAATTGTTTTGTTAGACGAAAAAGCATAAAATCCTTAGAGAAAGCAAAACCCAAAAAATAGGAAAAAAGCAATAACAAATAAAAATGTAAACAAATAAGAAAATATAAATGAAATAATACGAGTATAATCATCAGAGGAGAAGACTCTTCAGAAGCTCCGGGTCGATAGTTTTGTAGAATTCTTTGTTTTTGAATGAATGAAAGTACATATTTTGGTTTTTTAAATTTTAGGAATTTAATTCATTTATTTTTTGCAGATTTTAGTTTATATTTTTTACTCCGAAACAAGCAAAAAAAAGAAGGCCAGAAGACGTTTCCTTTCGTTTTTTGAGCAGTCCAGAGCACTCGAAACGAATTGAAGAAATAAAAATTGAATTCTTGGAAATAGTCACTCTCTCTCACTCTCTTTTCTTTGTCGCTATCTGCAAATACAATTTACTTTAAGACTATAAACATTTTCAAAGATTAACATCACGAGTACAAATCAAAAGACAATCTCAGACTGGTTGGTCGGTCAGTCTGAGCCGCCTTAGACTCAGCCTCTCCAGGCTTTCCGTAACACTTCCAAAAGAGTGACTCGCCCTTACTTGAAAGGTCTTTCTCTCCTCTAACGATCTGCCTTTCTGCTCTGCTCGACTCGACTCGATCTGCCTTCCTTCGCACAATTAACATTTTGCCTCTTATTTCTCTGTCGTGAGTGAGCATCGTAAAAATAAGGTGTAGTAAAATCAAACCAACAACAACAACAGCAATAACCACCTGAAAAATACATCAAATGCTTCTTCACCTTATGGCTTAAGCTATTGTTGGATAATCACTAGATCACTGTCGGCCCTGCCCGCCGCCGTCGGCTCTGCCTAATGCATTGTCTCGTAGGTACATCTCGTACATCTCGCTTAACCATTGACGGCTCGCACTGACGGTCGCCGCCTCGCCCGCCCAGTCTCGTTCGTTCGTTCGTTGGGCTCGGCGTTGGACTAATGCGTGTTTCCGACGCGTCGGTTGGGCCTTTAATGATTTTCATTGATTTGCTGTAGTCTGACACCTTCTTAAAATTTTGTATTAACTTTTTCTGCTGCTTCTTCTACTTCTTCTTCTAAAGGAAGAACCAACCTTTTTTGCTGCGATTTTCTTGTCCGTTTTTTTTTACCTTTTACCATAGTTTAATTCTTTTTTTCACCTTTTTCATAGTTTAATTCTTTTTTTTTTCTAGTGTTGTGTTGTCATTTTTCCTTCTTCTTATTCTCCGGTTTTTCAATAAATTCAGCAACAAACATAATTGTATCCTGCCGCGAGTGAAAAAGGGCCATTCTTTGAAGGTTTTATTTTTTTTTTTTTTGGAAAATTAAAAAAAAAATTTTTTTTATTTTTTCTCTTCTTAATTAACCTTTTTGTTGCTGCGTTTAACGGTTTAATTTAATTTTCCATCAATTAATAACTATAAACGCTATTAATTAAAATTTCTTTTCTGTTGTTGTTAGGTTTTTTGTATTCTCTTTAAATGATGAGAATTTTTGTTTTTTTTTTTTTAAAGTCATTGCAATTGACCTGTCGATCTCCTTGAAATCAATTTTCGAGCCTTTGTGACCACCTGCGTCTCTCTGCACCTGCACATTTTCTCTCTCTCTCTCCAACAACAAAGGCTAATCTTACATTCAAGGTTATGTAAACATGTTTTTTTTTTGAGGTTATGTGAATAGGTTTTTTTTTTTTTGAAGGGTAAACAACTCTGTTGGAAAATAAGCAGATATTATTAATTATCAGGCTTCAGGTGAAGATTTTTACAAGCGCTATTATTAATAATCATCATTATAGTCATTACTAGAAATGTTGATGCGTGTGACCTTATTTTTTTCTTATTTATTTACATTGTATGCATGCATTAGTGTAATTTTTTTACACTAATTTTTTTTTTGTTTTTTTTTTAAATAAAGATTTAGAGTTATCGGTTATAAAAATTAAGAAAAAACATTTACGTAGTTATTTTAAAAGAACTCTAACTAAAATACGTTTATTATACATCGAATCAATGATCACTTTTTAGTCCGTTTAATTAAAGTAATAAAGTGAACAATATTAGAAAAATTCGCTTCTATTTTTATGAAACCTTCGATGATCACTTTCAAACGAGACTCTATAGTAAAAAACTCAATTAAATTCGTCTGCTTTGACGACCTTTTTTTGCTACAAGCGTACTTTAATTAATTAATTTACCGAAAAACTCTTTTCGAGACTTTTGCTATAACCCAAAAAAAAAAGAACTGAAAAAACTTAAAGAAAGACCAAGACGAAGACGAAGACGAAGAAGACTATCGTATTTTATTACTCGGTAGTTACTACAATGATTATTTCCTTTTTAGGATTTTCTCTTTTTTTATTTTCAGTTAAAATATCTTGATTAAATAATTAAGGACAAGAGAATAATAAAAATTAACAACAGCAACCAACTTCATTAAGACAAAATTTGTTTGTGGTGAGAGAAAACGCACAACGTTTCGACGGCGTCAGTCAGATGGACGGACATTTTGTAGGGCAAAATCATAACTAAACCCAAAAAAAAAAAAAAAAAAAAAACAAAAAAAAAAAAATACTAAGTATATAAAAACAAATACATACACACAAAATGAGAACATAAAAAAAAATTATCCACGGAAATGAACAAATGGATAAAAAAAAGGTTGCAGTAATAAAAAATTTACATTTTTTTTTAAATGGCAATGACTTCTTTTGACACACTTTAGGATTTTTTTAAGACTGGATTTAGTCTGAATGTGATTATTTTTAAACTGAAAAAAAGTCAAAAACAAAATAATAATGTTTATAAAAGCTGCTTCTGCTTCTTTTTTTTTTGAACAAGTTCGGGGGAGCAATGATTAAAAGGGTAATAAAAATTAATTTTGAAAAGTTATCACGTTAACCCTTATACGCTTCTCTCGACAGAGAGAGACAGCAAAATATTTGCAAAAAATGTAAGTTTTATTGTTATAAATTAAGAATTAAGGCTTTAACATAGCATTAACATAAAGGTTAACGGCAGTAATCAATTTCTTGATGAGAAAGTCAATTTCTTTAAATCGAATTTTTTTACTACATATTACTATTTATTATTTACTAAATACTAAAGCTAAATATAAATACCAAAAATACTAAATTTATTAAATAGTAATAAATTTATTATTTTTAATTCAATTCAACTAAATTTTAAGGTATTAAAACCGGAAAAACAAATTGACCCTTCCGAGGTAACTTAACCGCCCCCCCCCCCCTCCTTAACCCTTTGGTGCATGCCTTACTTCACTACCAGTAACAACCACTAACAACAACTCTTGTAATAATTTTATAAAACCGCCATACAAAATGTCATAAATTTAATTGATATGAGTTGCTTGCACTTCCCACTCTCTTCTTCTTCTTCGCTTTCTTCCTTCTGCCGATTCGTCTGTCTGCATGCATGTATGTATGTATTGTATATTAACCAAGCCAGTTAAAAATCATAAACTTAATAACGCAATTAATTTTCTTTTAACAACAAAGTTGCAAAACACTTAAAAATATTGCTGCCTGAAGAAAAGGCTTTATTGTTATTGTTGGATAGAAAAAAATATTGCTGCTGCTGTTGTTGCTGAATTTTTTCTTTCTTTTTTATTCGTGTTTTTGTTGTTTCTGTCCGTAATTGTAGGCGATGGTTATAGAAAACTAATGCAGCGAAGAGAGAGCAACCATTTTTGATACATTTGGTGCCGGTGTTTTCTTTTCTTTAAAGAAAAATAAGAGAATTTGTTTCGATTGTATTTCGAATTTTTCGATTTTCTATTTATTTATTTATTTATTTATTTATTTATGAACCCGCTGTATCATCAACTTTATTATAAACTAAGTATTATAACCAATGTATTATAAATAAATAAAGATCAAATGAAAAAATGAAGATCAACAACATTTATAACATTAACAACAGCTACACCTACACGAAATACAACAACAACAAAAATAACTACAATAATATACAACATAAATAACATGAACCCGCTGTATCATCATCATCATCATTATAAGTGATCATCATCATGTGAACTTTATTGAATTGACTCCGGCTTGAATTATTTCAATTAGCTTTATTGTATTTTTAATAGATTGAACAAAGTCTTGAAAGCTTTGAGTGGCAATGAATGAAAGCATTAATCTTCGAATGAATTAATTGAATTTGAATTTTTTTTTTGTTTTTTTTTCATTCAACAAAGTATATACTGCAGCACTCAATGCATATTCATGGAATAAATACACACTTGAAATAATTTATTTAAATTTTAACATACAATATGAAAAACTGTTGTTACTGTAAGCGCTGGTGCTGCTATTTTTAATGAAAAAAATTTTCAAAAAATCCGTAGCAAGAAAAAATGTAAGTTAAAGAAGTTTTCAACGCTTCTGGAATGAGAGAAGAAGTAAGGAAGGAAGAAGGGAATGAAAGAAGGAAGTAAGGAAGAAAAAAGGAAATTACTGCACTCTAATAGATATTTACCATATCTCTTTTTTGTTGTTATATCGTACTGTTTTTCACTCTTAATTTAACAAAAAGTTTAATTTTAGAGAAAAAGGAAGAAATCGCCAAATATATAATTATTTCATGCAGATAATGATGATGATCGTAAACACTAATCAACGATTACCAGCAAATAATTACAAAAAACTATATAATAACTTTTTTGTGTTTTTACGCTTTCTTAAGCCTTATATTCAGATTCTTCCGCCTTCTGACTACGATTTCGAATGTGGCAGAGAGTTTAGTTTGTGCAAAACAAAAATACTATTGTTGTCTCATTAGAGAGTTTTTTTTCAAACAAGAGCAGCAAAAATTCAACAAAAACTTAATAGCCACAAAATTGTCAACGTACGAGTCGAGTCGGTGCAACGAATTATTTAACATTTCTTCTTTTTTTTGTTGCTATCAAAGTCATATTAATAGCTTTTTACAATAATAACAAAAACCAAGAAGGCGATGGAAAAAAAAAACAACAGCCATCATCAACTAACACCAAAACGGTGAAACGACAAATGACAAATAACCCGGAAATGCATGGCTTTTTTCCTTTCAAGAAATCGTCAAGAAAGTTTGGATCTATGAAGATTTGAATAATATGCTTATTCTTTTTACTTTCCAACCACCACCAAAAGATATGATGGGCTCTTGACAAAAATGTGTCTTTGTGTGCGTGTTAACAAAAATTAATATGTTCATGAGAATGGTTTGAGAACACACAAATATCAACAACAAGTGGCAAAATAAACAACAACGACAACACAAGACAATACTAAATTGTCACATATACATCTCCCTTCTTCCCCTCCCTCCCTTTCTCCCTCTCTTCCTCCCTCGCCTCGTGTCTTTCCTTAATTTTCTTCTTAGTAGAGTTAGTTTTTTTCTTGCAAAACAACCAACAAACAAACAAATAAAATTATGCTCTTCCTCTTTATTTAAACCACAATATGTAATTCCCATAGCTTCCCATGTTGTTGTTGTTTTTGTTCTAGTGTTGTTGTTATTCTTATTTTTGCTATTGATGATTAGCAAACTCTTTGCTGAAAAAAACCAACTGCTAAAAAGACTAGTTTTTCTTTATTTTTGAAAAATCTCTCACCATTAACAACAACAACAACAACAACAACAACAAAGTGGCGAAAATCTGACTTCTGGGTTACGTTGCATTTAAAAATTAACATTTGTTTGTTAATCTGAAATATAAATAAATTAAATTGCATCAACAGCAGAACACAAACGCAACACTAAAAAAAAAAAACTTCAAAAAAATCAACATGAATCAACTGAAATTTGCGCAAAAAAAAAACAACAAAGGAAAGGACTCCAACAATGAGCAAACATTTTCGTGGTCAACAAACCAACAAAGAAGCTAACAAAGAAGTTTTATTCACAAGCTGTGATCAACTGCTTTTCTTCGGTTTTGCAAAGAAAGTGTGAAAAACTCGGTTGGTAAAATATTTAAATTTAAAAGAAAACCAAAAATTTTAAAGTTTATTTAACAACCCACTAAATTTTATTCGAATAAATCCTTACGAAATTGTATTAAATTTGAGCCAAAAAGCCTTCCAACAAAATCTCAAAATCCAGCCCTCGTGAAACGAAACTAAAGACTTAAGAAACAAACTCGCTGCTGCTGCTAATCTACGCTTACAAAATAAAAACTTTAGTATCAAACACAAAAGTATTATAATTCTTTGTTTTTTTTATGGATACTTATTCCTTCCACTTCTTCCTCCTCTTTCTCTTCACCTTTCGCTCTTTCTCTTTTCGTCAACCTTTCTCCTTGCACTCTTTTGAGCATATTTTATTATGCATGATTTTGCATTGTTTGTTGCGGCAGCGTTAAGTCATTTCAAACACGAACTACTCGGTGTCTTGTGATATGTTTATAAATACTCAAGGAGAAGGAGGAGCAGGGGGAGAGGGACGAGGACGACGACGACGACGAGGACGAGCGCCGAAGAACAGGGAGTGTGTGAAAGAGACCCTTTGAAAAATTACACAATAAAATTATACAATCTATCCGGAGGCGCTTGGGCCTGTCCACACACACACACACACACATGGATACAGCTCGTAACAGCCAGACCAGACCAGACCGGACCACACCACACCACACCAAACCAAAGCAGAACCGGACTGTGGCAAGAAGACCACATGATATTGATGAGACGGCGCGGTGCGGGACTGTTCAGTCTGGTCGGGCTAAGAGCCAGTCACTCAGTTTGCATTAAAAAGGTTTACACAATTCCAAGAATCAATATTTTAAGCTTTATTGATCTTTCACCGACGTTTTCGGCGCAAGCTCGTCACGAAAACAAAAAAAAAGAAGAACATCATCAGCGGCGGCGGCGGCAAAAACTACATACACATTAAAAAAAAACAATTTATTGTTTGAAATTTTGCAGCCGCTGTTTTGTTTTTTTATACATAAAATCCTTTACTTATTTAGTTTTTTTACTTTTAATTTATTTTTATTTTTGGTTTTGTTTGAATAAAAGAAATGTAATGACAATAAGAAAAGGAAAAGCATATTTGCGATTTTTTTATGAACAACACTGAAATACGCTAAGAGAGTTATTGTGTTTTGTAAAAATTATTACATATTTCTAATTGTAAAAATTATCTAAAAAATCCACAAAATTTTACAAATTTTCTAATTTTATGGAGCGATCAATAAATAATATAAATAATATACAATATCTTAATCTAAAATCTAAATCCAAATATCTTTTATCGTTCTAAAAATATAGTCAGAGCTCTGGAAGGAACAAAAGAGGTCCAATTTTTTCCTTTTAAATTTTTTAAACAAATTTCTGTTAAAATAAGTTTTTCAAAAAATGCTAAGAAATTCAAAGAGTTAAATACTCAAAATTGGTCTCTTCTTTCTCAGAAAAAGAGAATTTTTTTGGTTTTTCTACTTTTTTAATAAAGTTTGTGAAATATTTTTTAGTGTATTGTTTTTTTTTTTTATTATCTATTTTTGGTACGAGGGCGTATGAGTGTTGTTCTGCAACGTGTTGGTGCTGTTGTTGTTGTTGTTGTTGTTGCTTTTGTAATTCTTCAATCAGTTTCTTTACTCAGCTGCTTTTTTTTTCTATTCCTTTTTACCTTTAGAATATTCTTAGCTGCTGATCGCTTTTTCACTGTTTTTGTTTTGTTTTGTTTTGTGTTTGTTTGTTTGTTTTTTTTTTGTTTTTATTGCTTTTGTGTGAGTCTTTGGGGCTTCGGGTCGTGATGCTTGTTAATTTGTCCAACAGGATATGGTTAGTTTCGTGGTGCATTTTGGTTCGATACAATATCTTTCATTGTTGCGCTATGGCGCAACCGCCACCGCCACCGCCACCGCTACCGCCCCCGTCACCGTCACGCCGCCAACACTCACGCTCTTCGACAGGCCCGCAAACAGCTAATATTTTATAACTTCCTCACGGATCTCATGGCCACTTCACGGTAACGCGTCTGTCTACATGAGAAAAGTCAGTTGTAGCGATCATTCTTCCGAAAGACGTCGATGGACGGCAGACGGCAGACGGCGTCGACCGTCGCAGTCGCAGTCGCATTCAAAGTCGGTGTAAAATAATCTTAACGAAGGCGCCATAAATAATTATTTGTTCGTATTCTCGTTTAGCCACAAAATCGTTCAAAACAACCGCCAGCATCGAATAACTCACGCGCATCGTGCGGCGACGCATCGGCAACATTTTGGCTATCACGTTGGTGGCGGCGGCGGTGGTGGCGGCGTCAACGTTGGCCATTGATCTTGACGCGCGCACTTGAGCGCTTCGGCAATTGAATCTCAAATGAGATTCATGATTATCAATACACACGAAGAATGATTAGAAATTATGATAAAGATGATTATGTTAAAGCGACAATGTCGTTGTTGATGTTGATAATGATAGCGCTAATTAGTTATTATTATTAGATAATAACTAAATTTTGATAATGTTAACGCTGCTAATGATAATAACGACTTGTTGGTGCGATCACAAACAGCGATAAAGGAGCGGACAATGATGATAACAATAAAGAACATGGACGAACATATTGAAAAGGATGCAAAGGACGCTACTGATTATGATAATGACTCCACTGATAATGATAATGATAACTTACAATGATGTCTATAACATTAATATTGAAGCAAAATATAATAATGACGTTGCTGTCGAAGAAGACATCGTTTGAGAAAGGCTGTGAAGGACGATGGTACTGACATCACTGATAATGATAATGAGAAAATTTGAATTTTATGATGATGATGATAATGATGATGATGATGCTGAAGCGAAGTGTTTATACTTTTCATGCGCTACATTCGCGATGCGCGAAATCAGAATCCGAATTTTCTTAAAAATTACTTAATTCCATCAAGTTTTCGGAGGAACCAATTTTTCGGTATTAACCTCGTATTTAAGGTTATGTTATACCGCGAGTTAGCGTTTTCACTCAACATTCATTCGTCGCTTTAGCAGTGCATATTTATCCATCAATCATTCGCAATCTCGGAAAAATATAGTCTGGTTTGCGGCTCAAAAGGTTAAGAAAGAAGATGTCGTCTCTTCATTTTCTGTTTTTTGCAACGTTTGCGCAACGCATTGCAAGAAACGGGCTAGAGGCGATTTAGTCCTGTCCGTTTTTCTGTCGATCCATCTGTCTCTTTTTCTCTCTCTCTGTCTGCCGGCCGGCCGGTCTAAGGTGTTGGTTGGGAAAAGCGTGATTAACTCTTGTAGTTTATCTTGGAAACTCTTAGGTTTTGCTACAAAATTTATGCAATATTAATAGTACGAACATATCATAAAAAAAACATATTTGCGCAGAAAATTTCTAAGTAATTTAACAAATAAAATAAAGTTAAAAATCATAATTAAGTTATGTTAAGTTTAAGTGAGGAGAAAATTTCGAAATAATTTCTTTAGCAGGAAATCATTCAAATAACTACAAAAACAAGACACAAAATTTGCACTTAATTTCAGTTGGAAAATGTGAAAATTTTTTAAAATCATTAGACGTACACACACAAACGTACACCAGTGTAGTTTCTATATAGGATACGATACGGTATCGTATCGTACATCGCTCCGTAGCGAAAGTTTTGTCTTCCGTCATTGTTTTTTTTTTTTGCAAATAGTAAAATGACAATATTTTGCAATTTATAAAATGCAATCAATGTAATAACAAATTTTGCGCGTTAGTTGTGGCGTTTCGTTGTTACTGTTGTTGTTGTTGGTATTTTGTGAAACTTTTTTGTTAGGCTTGAAAGTGATCATAAATAAGCCTTGTAATTTGGGTTGTTGTTGTTGTTGTTGTTGTTGCTGGTTTTTTGGTGTTATTATCAACACTAAAGACTTTTAAACAGTCTTTACGAACAGCCGCAAATTGTTTGTTATATTTTAACTGGCGGCGACTATGCGTGCGCCATGCGTCGCCCGTTTCAATGACTAACCGACTGACTGAAGGACTAAGTGCGCGACTGACTAACTGACTGGCTGAGTGAGTAGTTGCGCAGTTCGGCTCGGCATTGCCTGCAGTGCCCGCCTGCCGGAATGACGGCTATTCTGTTGCATTACGTGTGACGACCATTTTGCGTACTTTTGTTTTCATGTAGCCGTAATTTCTTTGCAGCCTTCCTGCAATATGTTTTATGGTACGTCGGCCTTATGTACGAACCATAATTCCTGGCTTGTTCAAGTCTTGTGTCACTTTTGTGCTTTTAACTCGTTTGACGGCGTCTGCGTCTGTGTCTGGTCACTTTCATTTTCACGCATTAAGTCACGCATGTATGTACATACATACGTACATTGTCATTAAAAGTGCGTTTTTTTCTTAAAAATGCGTCCCGGAAGTGAATACAAAAATATGAAAGCATTTACCACGTTTTTAATGCGACGCAGTTCGAAAAACTTTATAAATGTTTTTTGTTTAAACTGATCGCAAAGCGCAGTATGACAACTTGTTTATTTACGCGTAGAAAGAAAAAAATTAATATTAATAGTTATTATTAATAGTTATAATTGATATAATAAAAAAATTAACAAAGGACTTAAGACGAAAACCTGAAATGTAATAAAAACTTAATTCAAAAGAAAACGCCCGTTTTCTATTTCAGTTTTGTGTTTTTTAACAATATTTTAATAAATTTCATCATCAACTAACATAAACTATTAATAGTGAAATCATATTACTAACCTAAAATCATTGTAACCTAAAAAAAAACTTCTTTCAATAAACGAATCTTTGCTTATATCGCCAGCAACAACGGCCTTGACAAAACAATGGCCAAAGAATCACCCAAGAATCACATAAATTGCTGCAGCAACTTAGTTGCTGACCCCACACGTTAACAACAAAATAGAAACTAATGGATTCTTATCTGTCGCTGCTGATCTTCGCTTCACTTCGCTTCACTTCACTTCGCGTCACTTCGCCTCGTTTTCAGTGCGCGGAGCGCATGTGTTTAGACTTTTGTTGTTGTTGCTCGCATCGCATAAATTTTAATTAATCTGCTGCAATATTGTAAACAAAATAAATGTCAACAGCATGCAGCTGGCTGACTGTATAGCACAAACTAACAACAAGCAGCAACAACATTTGGAAACTTTTTTAGCAACAACCAATCAACAACAATCTCAACAATTTTTAGCCACAAAAACCAAAGACTGAGTTTCCAAAAAAAAAAAAAAAAAAAAAAAAATTTAAATTAAAATAAAAAAAAATTTAAAGTATAATAAATAACAGCGAAAACATTAAATTGAAAATCGACAAATAAATCTTTAAACAAGCGTGCGCGTGCTTAAAATAAACAAATCTTTTTGGCTGCGCATGCGTGACATGAACAAAGCTTTGTGCAACTTGCTCGCGAGCATGTCCGTCTCCATGAATAACTTGCAAACCAATATCTGGCCATTATTTTAATAGTCCCGTTAATAAAAATATCGGGGGGGAAAAAGATAATAAAAAACTAATTAAAAATAATGGAAAACTAATTACACGAATAAAATCGAAGAAAGAAAAAAATCGCTGAGAAAGAGTTAGGTTAGGTTTGGGAGAGAAACGATTTCGGTTAGGTTAGGTCGCTTTATGTGAGGTTAGGTTTAGTTTCAGTTAAGGTTACTTGAGGTAGCTTTAAGTTGTATTTAATTAGTTTAGTTTGGGTTGTTAAGTTATTTTGGTTTAGCTTAATTTTGTTGAGGTTACTTTGAGGTTGGATTAATTACATTAATTGAGGTTAGGTAACTTTAACTTATTTTAGGTTATGTTTCATTGAGATTGCATTAGGTTATGTTGGTTATGTTTGGTTTGATTAATTCCTCTATATATTAAAAAATACTAACAAAAATATATACCAAAATACAAAAATGAGGTGCGCCAATCACGAAAATCATTCTTACATCATTCTCTCAAATAATTTAATAAAAGCTTTTCAATATCTTGTTCCTCTTCTTCTTCTTCTTCTTCATTGTTCAAACAGACTGCTGCCGATGATGTTAATGCGGATTTTGTGGATTCTGGTGATGCTGCCTAACGCAGATGTTTGTACTGCTTTTTTACGTCTCGTCTTCTTCTTCTTCTTCCTCTTCTTTTCACATTCATCTTTAACTATTTAATCTATTTTTATTTATTTATTTTTTCGTTTGGAAAAAAACTATGTCAAATGTTAATTTGTAGCATTTACTCGAGGCCAAAAAAGAATAAAAACAAATAAATCCATAAGAATAAGCAGCTTAAGAGACAAGATTCATTTATTTGTTCATGTTCATGTTATCTTTTAAAAAAATAATATATTAACGTCTCATTGTTTGTTGAAAATTTATTGTATTTAAATATAAAAAATCTCAATGAGCACAAAAGAACAATTTTCTACAGTTTCTATCTTAAAATGAGAGTTAATTAATAATAATTTATGATATGTTTTAGCAAACGATTTTGCTTTATCAAAAAAGTAATAAGGATGAATATATTGCTGTTTTTTCTTAGTCAAGAAATTTATTTATTGATATATAACACTTAATCAAGTCAAGTTTATTTCACTTTTTATTTATAATAGACTTAATTTACATTTAGTATAGCATTTATACAGTGTTTTAATCAGGATACTTTCTTCGAATGAAAATAACAAGAATATTTTTTTTGCTTTTTTAAACATTTAAAAGAATACAGTACGTGTTGGTTGTTCTCTTTCTTGCAATCGTAAAGATTCTGTTTTACCACAAGAATGTCTGGTCTTTTTAAAAAAAAATCCTTGCTTCCTGCTTCTTTGTCAATTTCTCAAGTAATATCGCTAAAGCATTCAATAAACTCAAAAAGTCTCAATTTTCTTGCACTTAATTTTTTTTAATTAAATTAATTTTCTGTTTGATTTCGGTTTTGTTCTGTGTTTCTTTTTTTGTGGTTTAATTTATTTTATTTTTTTTTTTACTTTTCGGTGATTATTTTGTTTTTGGGAAACTGTTTGTCACAATCAACTTCATTTTAAATTGATTTGTTTTTTTTTTATTTTTTTTTTTTACGATCAATAAATCAATGAATCAATTTAATGTAACGTTGTGGCTGTTTTTATTATTATTGTTGTTGTTGTTCTTATTGTTTTTTTTTTTGTAAGCGCTGAGCTGGTTCTTAGAAGATTTCAGTCATTTGACCCACTTGCATTTCTTTATTTTTATTTATTTATTTATATATTTTTGCAGCCTTCATTTTCGTGTTTTTCTTTAAAACCAACAGGTTTTTTGTTTTTATCATTTAATTTTTTTTTTTTTTTTTTTTTTCATTATAGTCAGTCACTGGGTTGGTCACTCAATCGGTCTCGTTCCTGTCAAATTAGTCGATTTCTTGACAATTTCTTAGACAAATTAATTGTTCTCAATGCATTTGAAATGATCTTAGACCAAAAAAAAATTGAAAAAAAAACATTTTTCGCCTTTCCGTTTCTTCAAATACGTCTTGAAGATAAGACTATAAAACAAAGAGATATAATATGATTTTTCTTTATAATTAAAATGCATTATTTCATTAAAACATTGTTTCGATATGAAAACATTGTTTCTCTATGCCTCTGTCCTTTAGATTCTATCTTCATGGTCGTATAGTTAAGTTTATTTTATAAAATTTTAATAAGAAATGTTAAATATACACTGCTTTTGTTAGTTTTTCTTTTCTTTTTAATGCCTTTTTAATTTTATTTATTTGTGAAATTACTGTGTATATCAGTCTGTACTAAAAAAGAATTGTTATTTTCTTATTGTACGTTTAAATAATTAGCTTAATAAATGAAATGAAATTTTCTTCAAGTGTAGAGCATAAAAATATTCAATTTGCGTCAATCAGTCTCTTATTTATTATCGACGTCTGGTTAGTCAATAATACAACTACGTCATCATTACATTATATTAATTTTTAAATGAATCTTATTGTTTTCAATTTTATTGTTCAATCAATCTTTTGTTCATTGTTCTCTAGACACGCATTGCCTCCGCCCCTGTTCACCACACCTACAATATGCGCAATATGCGCAATACATTCCAAAAGTGCGTTGCGTTTGCAAATACGGGCGCGTGCGTTTGGTATTAAATTTTTGCTTCGGCTGCAGAAAATGAATGAATGAATGATACCGCGCCGTACTTACTTCGAGCGATAACCTTATACGGAGGTGGCTAAAGTAACTTTCGTCATTCGTGTTGCGGTGTATGACGTAACAATTTTGGAAATTTTTGGTGCATTGAAAATACACAATTTTAGCATTTCGTTGACACCGCTGCAGAAAAACTAACTGATTTACGGGCATAGTTTGCTCAAATAAGACCGTTTGTAACATTCCATATTTCAAAATTGACTTTCCGGATATATAATGAATGAATATATAGTTAATTCGTTTATAATTTTTAGGAAATCATGCGCTGGGTTGGCCTAAAGGGTTCTAAGCCAACCGAATTTTGCCTCTGATTAAAAAAAACTCTGAACAATAGTCACAAAACATACCTTTCGGGTTAAAATCTTAACACTCTTGGTCCTGATTTCTTATGGCTTGCGGGGTTTTTGTCCCATTAACTGATAAACTAATTTAACACAATTTTTTTACTATGTGAAGTTTTATTTTCTAAAAAATTTGTTCATTTAATAGGAAAATATTTAATTTTTTCATCGATGAAATTCAAACGGAAGACGAACTTCAAAAAATTGTACAAAAGTTTTGTTAGCACTGCTTTATCTTATTCCGTTTCTCACCAATTAATTGTCAAATTTCACCTAAAATTATGACTAGTAAATATTGATTACGGCTTTTCGCTTCACTTTTTTCTCTATATCTTCTATATTAAAGTAGATAGGGACATGGCCTTGGGACCTAAAAGTCGAATTTTAATCGAATTTTTTAACAAAGTTAACGCATACCCTTATACTTATGTAATATCCGCTTGTCAAAAAGAAAAGCTAACAAGAAACCCACTAATACAGTGGCTATAAAACAGTAGAGGTTATATTTTGAGAAACAGTGGAAAGGAATACCTCTAAAACTAACAGCTGATTTTTGTAAACAAGACAACCTTCTCAGTATCAGAAAAAAGGCTTCAGATTGGACAACCCGATTTGCTCCTTAATTTTTCTTGCAAATATGAAAGACCTTGCCAAAAACTTGCAACAGCTCCAGTGTCAGTTTTTCAGCACATACCCCGTTAATAAGATCGACTGGCAAGTAAGAAAACGAATAGACAAAATTCGCTTATTATTTTACACTTTGACACGTTTCAGGATCTTGTGAAGCAGTACAAAAGCTGGGAAGGGCAAAAGTTATTATTGGATGTCACCTGCGCTCATCCCTTAAATATAAAGCAACCAGTAAAAATCAGTTACCAATTAAATTTCCTAAAGCGCTTGTTGCTCGCTCTGAAAGCTGGCTGCACGGAGGAAGTTCACGATGAATTGTACGAAACTTTTTGTAAATTACAACAGCGAGCCACTAAAGATGAGCCAGAGAAATTCTCCTACAAACACTATCTACTACCAAGTCGTGGTACTCTTTTTACTATGCGCGAATCGAATAGTTTCGTTGCGGAAGGCACCACTGGCCTCTGTAGTTGGCAAGCCTCCCTAGCTTTAGCCGATTATCTTTTGCATCATGCAGATATAGTTAAGGGAAAATCTATTTTGGAATTAGGTGCAGGCACTGGACTTTGTGGCTTTATTATAACTCGATGCTGCTACGGCGTTGAGCAAATTTGTCTTACAGACGGCAGTCAGGAATGTATTAAATTAATGCACGAAAATATACGCCTTAATTTTCCAGAGGCCATTCGTCATACAGAAAATTGCTATACTTTGGCAGAACAGAAGCTAACTTGTTATGAATTAGATTGGGAATCTATTGAAGATGGCAGAGTGGCTGAAATGTCCAGACCTGATATGATTTTGGCAGCTGATGTAGTCTATGATACCGCTGTATTGCCAGCTTTAAGCAAAACAATAGATTATGTTTTTAAAATGATGCTTGATAAAATCCAAATGATCTTGTCTGCTACGCTGCGCAACGAAGAAACTCTGGGGACATTTTTTAAGTTATTGAGTGAGTACTTTGTCACAAAAAATAAAGAACTTTCATACTACACGGTTAATAACATGATCCTGGTTTTGCAGCCGATTTTAATTTCACTATTGCTGAAAAGGAAGCAATTCCTTTGGAAAGAAGTCAACTGTTTTGGGATCGCACAACTCCAGTTAAAATTTTCTTAATAACAAGAACTGAAAATAATAATAAATAGTCTGTTAATCATTTAAACAGATATAAAACATATAAAAGATATTCTGGACGTGTGATGGAGTCAAGAACGACACATTTACATGTATGTAATCTCTGCTATCTCGGAATATATGTACATATAACACATACTTTAGGAGTGAAAGCGCCAAGCTTGAATTTTAAATAAAAACGCAACAAAATTAATAGTAATTTCACGTAATACTTAAGGCGTTCTTAATTCTCTGCTGGTTGACTGATGGTTGGTATTGTTCCGTCGTTCAACCAT
The DNA here is from genome assembly GCA_949752815.1 of Conops quadrifasciatus. Lineage (NCBI taxonomy): Eukaryota > Metazoa > Arthropoda > Insecta > Diptera > Conopidae > Conops > Conops quadrifasciatus. The sequence continues at coordinate 30,419,273 of OX457081.1, read as the reverse complement.
TTCACATTTAACTGCTCTATCTGATGCTCCTTGAAGATGATGCCCAGCAGACCGTATTGAATATCAAACAAGGAAGTTCGATGAGTCCGTGGCACCTTCATGCCGACCACAAGCGCTAACAACGCACTAATAATGAGGAAACCAAAACCTTGCGCCATCAAAGTTGATTCATCCGTCGAATAGAAATAAGAGTTTTTGGCGTTCGCGACATAATAGTAATACACGATGCTTGTACTCAACAGCTTCAATATGTAGGAGACGCCAATCAGAACTTCCGTGAAACGAAAGTGAGACACCTCGACCAGGACGATTTGTAAGTTCGAAAATGACATACCGAAGAAGAAGAGTATCAGCCATAGCGGCACGTTTGATTGTGTTGATGAGTAAACGAACATGCTGATGACGGTGAGCACGATGAGACTCAATTGATTAGCCACGAACAGCACTTTAGCGCTAACGAAAACCAGACTGAAGGCCGAAACGATGCTGCCCACAAAAACAATCCATAACATGAGATCAATATTGGCCACTGGCGTCAATCGCACAGCTCCGTTAAGCGAGAACCAAAAGACGGCGTAAATAAAGAGAGCATATTCGACGGCCTCGGTAAAGACCAACACCAGAATCACGTTCCACTGTTGATTTTTGGTGACATAAAAGAATTGTATGCGTTTGATAATGTCCTGGCGCTTATCGAAAATGGTGCCATTCGAGTTGGCAATACGAAAGTCGCTATCCATGCTTGTCTCACAATCCACGTGGCCCAAGAAGCTGAGCACTTTCAGACCGATCATTAGAGTGAGCATGATCACAGCCAGCGACAAATAAACAGCTGCAAAGCGAACATATATGTCATTCATGAGCTCTTCACGATTCGGCGCTGGCGGTTCTTCCAAACGTTGAAGTTTAAGATTTTTGGCATAAGTGGTGCCTATGAGGGAGACCGCTGACGCTATGCCCAGCAGATAGAAGCAGAAGCACAGTGCTAGTAGTACAGCGCGTGTAAATTTACCAGGTATCGAGTGCAGGAAACTTAAACCAGCCAAGAAGATGAGACCGTGCGCCAGATATGAGATGAAGGAGCCTACGTAAGCTATGAAATTGAGAAAAAATAGGCACGGTTGAAAGATTAAAGTTAGAACAAACTAACTGATTCAACTAACCCAATCCAGCAGCAAAGAAAAATCCACTTGCCAAGAGATTAAAAACCGCAGCACTAATTAGCGTATTAATGTGCCAGAAGAGAATGCGTCCCCGGAGAAATTTCATCATGAACATTGTGAGGGCGGCTAAGCTGACCCAACATACTGCGAGTATCAAAGGTCCAAACTGCAACGGGCCAGTGCTCAAATCTCGTTCGGCTACAAAAGAGGCTATTGTATAGCCAAAGGCTAAACCACATGGCAAAAAGTTGAGGCACACTGAAAAACACATTAGAAAAACACATTACTCATATAAATGCGGAGAAAATGGGCTTGGCGCTGAATGCTAAAGCACCTAAAAGGCTGGGAAGATATTGAAAGAAGTTGTAAGCAATTTTCTCGAATAGATTCGCCATTTCATAGTCAATCACACTTAGTGGCTCACACTTCAAAAGGTCGACTTCCGATGGACTGCCTCTGACTAATTCTATATCAGAAGCTTTTTTTGCTTCTGGTACTATTCGGCGCACACTATTGCGAAACACTGGTTTTTGTAGATTTTTTTCATAAATATATTAAATAAATCTTCTGCAATGTAAATTGCATTGAATAATTTTAATTAAATAAACTCAATTTTAATGAAGACTCAGCCATATTTTAATTTAGACAATTTTGTTAAATATCAATCAATAACAACACCAAATAATAATTCTTCCCACCTGTATAAACTTTATAAAGAATTTCCGAGTATCGTTTGAATGTATATTTTTTCTGATAAATTATTTGTGTAAGATAAGATAAGCTGTAGTATCGTGGCTGATGATTCTTACTTCATGTTTTTTTGCTATTCTGTGCTTTCAAATGCCGGATATTTTTATTTAGAATAAATGAACTTAAAACAACATTTAAGTGATGACAACCTTTTATGTAGCAGACTACTCTTTCCGACAGATTTTGGAAGCTTTGTGATAAATATTGAAGACGTACAAAGCCAGAAAGTATAGAAGAGCAACAGTTATTAAACCATATCTGAAATTATTGGCACAAAAAAAGACTGCAGGCTTCATTTTATGTGATTTGAAAATGCACAAAAAGATATAAAATTTATTCCGTATATGCGCTTTCACAAAACTTATGACTAAAAACATGTCTTGAGTGCATCCGCCTTCTCATCACGCGGATACTGCTGAAAAACTCGTTTACCCGGCAGCGTTATAAACGATACGTCTGTTGGCTGTAAATCATGTTGTTGAAAATGATGAGACTTCCAAATTCGGCTCTGTGGTATTACCGGCTTATGTCGTCGTACACCAAGCAAATGATTACGTATGTCCATAAGGCCCGACGAAAGGGGCAAATATAGCTGAACGACAATAGTGCCCAAAGCAGTTAAAATCATCCCTCCCACACCGATGCCCAACAGCATGTACCAAAATTCATCGGCATCTGGCTGATAGAACTGAAGAGCTTCCAGCATTAGGAGATCCAGCGAATACACACTACTCGCCAAGATTAATTCCGTCCACAGAAATGGTGAGCACTCGAGTACACCCTGCAAAGCCACCGACGAATACACGCCCATCGCAACGTAGTAAAAGCACAAGAAGTAGAAACATTGCTGCCGCAAAACGTCCGAATATACACCTAGAATAGCGCCCACGGCTGTTATTTTAATAAGACCGAACAAAGTGTACGTCAGTTGGGCCTTGTAACGCATCGTGAGCACCACGGTGCCGAAAGCGCAACCCACTGCATACAGCATAAACGGAGCGCACAGGAACTGCCCCGAGCCTATATAAGATAAAGCTGCTGCCCAACTCAGTTCTAGGAACGTTTGGGAATAGATCAGTGTACGCTCCAGCGCCAACAGGAACATCGAAGCAACAGTTAGCGGTTGACGATTTTTGGTGATGAAAAAATCGTGATTCCCAACGAAAAATGCATAAATCGATTTGACGGGCAGGAAAACCAATTGCTCTTCATTCATCATATCGAAGACGATATCACATGATTTTCTATAATTATGTATATTCAGATGCTGTAGGATTTCATTGACCATCGTGGCCGCGATCAGAGCAAGCGTCAAGCCCATATGGATCCAGGCGCACAGGATCGCTTCGAACGGATTGAAAATGGTGAAACCTGCGCATAAGCCCGTGAAGTAAAGACAATTGGCGAAGGCCAGGCGAGCCGGTCGACAACCTTGTGAACTGCTACTACGCAGGCTGATATAACTATAGGATGGCAAAAATAAGAGGGCGTGTGCAACGAAACCAAAATAGTAGAATATTTCTGTAAAACAAAAGAAAGTAAGGTTAAAATTAGACATTCCCTGAAGAATCAATCTATTCATTACCGAAATTTTCATAAATCATAAAACAACCGCTGATCGCAAAACAAATTAAGCCATAGAAAATTACATAAAAATGATCAAAACGATATTGACGCTGCAAATGCTTCTTGTAGCTCCACAGTCCACCCAACAATAGCGATGTGCCCACGCCCACCAAAGAGTACCAATGATTGAGGATCCATAAGCTTCCGTAAATGTTGCTGGCGAATTTGCAATAATAGCCCACAAAGAAGCCATCGAGGAAGAGGCAACCAAAAGCTGGCAAAGCAAAATGAAATTGAACTAATTATTTTTATGAATTCTCCGATAAAACGTTAGTGAAACGCACCTAAACAATCCGGTAAATAGTACATAACGTGTCTGACTGACTTCTCACGAATTGAACTTGATGAAGTGCTTCATGGAGCATTTCGAAGGCAAAGCAGATTGATTGGTATCTGTAAAAAAATGTTAGAATTGATAGTAGACGTTAATTGCTTGGCATTTTGCTTGGTATCGGTACAGAGTCATGTTAATGTTTGTAAGATAAAAGCCGAGATGATGGTCAAAAGAGATAAAATACACTAGAATGTGGTAACGCTGTTATATGTATGTACTTATATCTTATATCTAGGAAGACTAAAGGAAATAGAGATATAAGAAAGGTTTTCATGCCAATTAAATAGTTCATTTGGGGAATTATATTTAGTACTTTTGGACGTTATAACGACGTGCTTGGAGAAAGATTACCTCCTGTTTTAATAGAGTAAAAACTTTTGATTTCTGATTACGAGATAAGCCAAATTTTATTGGCACTAAATAAATGCGGTATAAAAAGCATTCCAAATAAAATTCATGCAGAGAAGAAAAAACAATTATAAGTGTCTTATTTCAAACAAAAATAGCTGATATTTCAATTGCAGATGGTATAACGTTATCGGTCTTAAAAACTATAACAGTCGCTGCGGCGAGGGCAAGACCGATCCTTTCCGTCATCTAAGGTGAGGTTGCCTTACCGAACGCAACTGCTCCGATGATGCCCAAAATATTAAATCCGGAATAAGATTTAGTGCCTAAAGAAGCAGGAAACTAACGTTGACAAATTTTAAATTTTAACACAACGAATCAAAATTATTCCATGATCATAAAACTGAATTTAAAAATTTTCAAAGATTTATGGTGTTCATTAGTAAGTAAGATTTTTGTAATGTAATTGTGAACATTACATGCAGTGCAACTCTGCGCCGTGAATTCTTCGTTGCTCTCCGAGAGAGGTTTCCAAGTGCGCAGCTACAAACAAACATTCCAAGGACCATTAGTTGCAATAAATTCTCTTGATATTCATGAATGGTCCTGTTATCTCTTTATTTCGCTCTCAGCCAGTATGATGCACCGTCTGCCTCTCAGTCTTCCGGCCCACAAATGCTTTGTTTTATGTCACTCCATTGACCACGTTACTATCCCGGATGCCCGGTTAAATGCCTCGCAGTAGTTAATATTGGCGCCAGTTCTCACCGACTTTAAGCTTTGTTCTTGTTTTCAAAATCAAATTATTTCTCTACTCTTCTGTTCTGTTCTGTTCTCTTCTTTTCTCTTCGTGATTGGGTAATTCTGACATTTAACGATTTAAGAAAAATCGTTACGGAGTCCTTCCTGTTTCCTTCTTCCTGTTCGTGAATACTTTCTATTCGATCCGTTAACGAAAAGAGCATTGAGCAACCACCGTTCCGTAGCGGTAACGGAATTTAATTAAAATATATTCTATATAATTACGATCGATTACGACCGGGTTTATTACTGCTTTTGCACTGAATATCGACTGCCTTCGGAACGAGCGTTGTGAGCCACAGCCATGTTTATTAACTGGTTAAACAATTTAAGCAATCGCAGCATCGCGATAACCATCCTCATTTGCATATCCTTGATTTACGTCTCATACACTTTCAATTCGTGTCTTATATCGAGCATCAACCGTACCTGGCGACGGGTAAATCCGCAGAAACCTTCTCCGAACATTTCCATAGACATCATATACACAGCGGCTTTGTTGACCCCTTCTTCTCCATCGGCGGCAACCTCATTCGCATCACTACCACCGTCCAGAGCGCTCCTGCGTCAGCATCGCAACCATACTGCGAAGATTACTGAACCACCGGAAATTCGAATACTCGGTTCCGTCGTACGCATCGTACCGCTGAACTCCTACAACTACACAAACGAAGTAGACGGCTCGCCGAAGTATCGTTTTTTGCGCCAACAAGGCTTACGGCCCTCACGCCATCTACCCGATACCTTGATTATTGGCGTCAAGAAGAGCGGCACCAGAGCATTGTTGGAGTTCATACGATTGCATCCGGATGTGCGCGCCGTCGGTTGTGAGGTGCATTTCTTCGATCGGCACTACCAGCGCGGTTTGCACTGGTATCGCCATCACATGCCGTACACCATCGAGGGCCAAATAACCATGGAAAAATCGCCCAGCTATTTCGTCACCAAAGAGGTACCGAAGCGGGTGCATCACATGAATCCAGGTACCAGGTAAGCTAAAAAAATTTAAGCAATTTTTGTAATAAATGTTGTTAAATTTTTGCAGGCTCTTGGTTGTTGTGCGTGATCCTGTCACCCGCGCCATTTCCGACTACACTCAAGCGGCCAGCAAAAAATCCGATATGAAACGTTTCGAGGAGCTGGCTTTCGTGAACGGCTCATTGGCCGTCGTCGACACTAACTGGGGACCGGTAAAGATCGGTGTGTATGCCAAGTATTTGGATAAGTGGCTACAATACTTTCCACTCTCGCAACTTCTCTTCATAAGCGGCGAACGCCTAATAGTGGATCCCGCCTTCGAGCTGGGTCGTGTTCAGGACTTCTTGGGACTGAAACGCGTGGTAACTGAAAAGCATTTCTACTTCAATGCCACCAAAGGATTTCCCTGCCTCTTCAAATCGGAAGCGAAATCAACGCCCCATTGCTTGGGCAAGACAAAGGGACGCAATCATCCGCACATCGAAGCGGCAGCAATTGAAAGACTGCGTGATTTTTATAGACCTTTTAATAATAAGTTTTATCAAATGACTGGTATTAATTTCGGGTGGCCCTAATTGGTCCAAAGTCCACGATTCCACAAAGGAAAGTTTTCACAAAAAAGGAAAATACAACCGTAGAGATTGGATGAATGGATGAAATGAAAAATCATACTAAATGAAATCAGAATCGATCCAATAATTAAATATTTCATTTTGATATTATTTCATGTTCAAAAGCCATACCAAAGTCGTTCCAAAGTATGGAAACTATATACGTATACCTAAATAATACGATACATAAAAATACGATTTATTCATTATTCAAACACAACTGATATATATACCGATAACATATATAACTATCACGACTCTTAAGTACGCATTGTAAAATTTAAAATTCTTCAAAATACTGAAAGGGTTAGAAAAAAAACATGAAATGGAATTTTTCAAAGATATTGAAAGGCCAGCCGTACAGCAAAGTTCCTTAGCTCCATTATATATAGAAAGTTTTATAGTAAGGCTTATTAAAATTTACATATATACATATATGTTATAATACATATACTATAATGCAATAATGCAAAATAAGAGCTTTTTAATATATTATTATCTAAATAATTATAGATTATAATCTAAGGTAGTCGTCATTAATTATGTTCTCTCCTCAATTTTTCTATAGAGGAATTTTTCTAAGAAGAAAATTAATACAACTAGGCATACATTTTATTAAATGATGTTTAGAAAAAAGTTTTTAGCTGGTAATTTATCTACACATACATATATATACAATATATAGAATATCAATAGACTGCGAAGGAGATACGATAGGAACCATTTTACTCTTGAAACCAAAAACTATTATTCATCTTTCGTTAAATTGTGAGAAATTTCGATTCAATTTGGAAAAGTGGTTCTGGTTTAAAAATTCGTTCGGTCTGTTTTGTAAAAAACGTTCAATTATTTCATGAGTTTTGGAACGAATTTCCGTCATCCCTTGTTCACTTAATTTTCAGTGTCTTTTGTCGTTCTGTTTCAATTATTTTTTAACTTTTTTTTTATAAAAAAAAGTTTTTTTTGACCGGTTTATTATAAATTATATCATTTTATCATTATATTATTATTATAAATTATGTATATCATTCATGTTATGTTATAATGATAAGTGCATATAATTAATCCTATATCTTCCCATCGTAGTAATAGCAGTAGCATAAGTAGGCTAAAGGGTGGTATCATACCTTTCAAATGTATCCATAAAAATTAATTTTATAATCATTAAAAAAATTGAATTAATTAAAAGTTTTAAAAATCAGTTTATGTGAGTAGCAAAAATGATTGCATGGTATATAATTTACTCTATTAAAAATATCGTAATTATTTTTTATTAAAATTTGTTAATAAATTTTCTTTCATTTCAGCAATATTTACGAACAAAAAAATTATTATAAATGAAAATCATACATAAACGATAATTTTACGATTCACCTGAAAAAAAATAATATTGATCTCTTGAAAAAACAAATTGGATTTGAAATCGCTTTTCGTTTTGAAAAGAGTTCACACCGACAGCCCTCAAATCCCGAAACTTACAATACCTCAACAAATTATTACTTTTCAAAAATGCCAAGTATTGTAACATGAATAAAAACCACCAAAAAGTTTTTCTAATATTATTAGAGTTATCTCCAACTTTATTTTACTTTTGCTTTGTTTTTTGCTGCTATTTTTTCCTTATTCCTTGTGTTCGTTTTCGAATTTTTATTACTCTTGTTCTTTAATTTTCTATTTTATATTTAAAATAAATAAATACATATGTACTAATTTTGAATTAGTATAATTGTTTTTTTTTTTTTTTTTGCTAAGACATTTTCTCGATAGGTAAAATGGCTCTTTGTTTGTTTTTCCATGTAGGCTCATGTCTTTAAGAAAGCATTAACCAATCACGCAAGACGTTTCGCCATCGTGCATGAATCTTGTTGACCTATGCATACAATGCGGCGTCGACGAGAATTTCAAACCATTCGTGAGCACAAAAACGGCTCAAATTGTCATCGATGGCACACACGATAACAAATTAATTAAAGAAATGAACTGATTTCTTGTTTTCAAATATAACCGTTACGAAGTGTTGTAAAATATGGTCGGTTTTAAACAAAACAACGAACAACTAACTGCAGATGTAAAGAGCACAAAATAATCGCATGCTTTCCAAGTCATATGCATGAATTTCGTCACTGATTCGTGAACGATTTGACATGAATGAGTTTTGGGATTGAATTTTCTTTTTGAATTTTGGGATTTTGTGAGTAATTTCTTTTATTTATTCAAATACGTTTTTATGTTATTTTTCGTGTGTATTAAATACAACCATTTTTCCTTTCTTGTATAAATTTAATAACCATAATTTCAATTAAATAGAAAAACAAATTAATTTTTAAAATTAATTATTAACACAATCACTGAAGAGCGCCAAAAAAATTAATTTTAACTAATTAATTGCTAAAATTAATTTAGCAATTTATACAAAGTGTATACTTTCGCCGACCACATTTAAGCTCTTAAATGTTTAACGCTTCTTACATTATAAATTAGAATTCTGTTTTAATATTTTGAAATAAATAAATACTTTTTTTGGAAGTTTTTTATATTGAAAGGAATTTTATTTAATAACATGTTGTTTTTATTTGTATATGAAATACGTATAGGAAAAATATATTTAAACAATGAGTTTGAAGAGAAATTTTAAAGAAACACTCAAAAACATCGTCTTTTTTTAAAAACTTTATTTTTAAGTATTTAACTTAAAATTGAAAAAGCAAAACCTTTTGTGTTTAGATTAAAATAAATTTATTAATCTTTTCTACGTAAACAGAATTTTTTAAGCATACTATAATTGATTCAAATTGTCATTATTGAATTATATCATTATATAAATAGTTTGTCGAAGTAAAACGTCGAGAGAAAGTAACTGAAATTAAAAACTTTTTTTAATTAAAACTAAATTAAAATAGCTAGGAATTTGCTAGTTCTATTACTATTAGGAAATAAACAAGTGTAGTTACTAAGTTTATTTTTTTTGTAGTTCTTGTTGTTGTTGGATGTTATGTTGAAATTAAATAAGTCTTTTGGTTCTACTTTATAGTTTGTTTTTGTTGGTGTTGTTAATATAAATTACCTGCGTAATTTTGAATTTATTTAAAATGAATCAAATGCAATAATTTCTTTTTATATTTCCTTTAAATCTGTTGTTGTTTTCCGGTTATTAGTTTGTTGTGTTTTTTTTTTTTTTCGCTGTTTGTTGGCATGAATAATTTATTTATAAAAGTGATTTCTTTTTTATAGTTTTATAAGTTTTCGCTAAATTTTGGTGGTTGTTCTATTTACAAATGTTTAGTTGTGTCAATTGTTTGTTAGGAAAAAATTTTGTTCTTTTGTTTTTATGTTTAATAGTAACTAAGTTTTTCTTTTTCGATTAAATTATAATTAGTGTAGTTCATTTTATCGTATTTTACGAGTATAGTAAATAGTATTTTTACAGGATTTACATACATACTGAAATGCTCTAATAAATTCGAATTAGAAATTTAACGACTTCTTGGAAAATGAAAACCACAAACACACTTTACATTGTTGTTGATTTTCTTCTATTTCAAAGAATATCGCTTTGGTAACAGAAAGTTGGTTAATTATTGAGTTTTGTGCAAAGCAAAAATGCGTAAAATGCAAGGACGCAGGGGAAGGACGCTCTAACAGCCAAATCTCTTTCACTTCACAAAACGCAAGAAGGTCATACCAAAAACCTGTACCTGTTGAAAGATGAAGTTCAATTGCATAATTTCGACAAAAATACTCGCGTTGTATTGCAAAATGTTCATGAAAGGAGAGGAATGCAAGTACATACGTACGACTTTTAAGTATTGAAATATTTTCACACGTCAAAACGTCATTAACATTATTTTAGAACATTTTATTTCTTAACTCAGACAAAAGAGAATAGAGAGAAGAGATAAAGGAAATGATAAATAAAGCATAAAAGCATCTTAAAGCCTCTCATGTAATATATAAACTTTTTAAGAAGCATAAAGCCGAAGGAACCTCTTTTCAAAATTGTTTAGGAAAATAATACTATAACGACGTGTTTGGTAGGACTTCTTTTTTCTATTTTAGGGCGAGTTTACATTGGCCTCGCTGTACCCTCGACCCTCGACCATCGAAATGTTATTGCAGAAGATACAAAAAATTATTACAAACCAAACGGCGTTGCGCCGTCTTCAGTGTCTTTTTTCGTTCTCAATTGTTTTTTCAGCATACAAACATTTCAAAATTTCTCAATTCAAAACTGTTCTCCTTAGGTCTCCCCTCGTCATGGGGATGACCTGCCTTGAAATTTAAATTAATGCATTTCAAAACCTTCTAATAGCATACCGTTTTGCAAAGGGTTAAGAAGGAACCTTTAAGAAAGTTTGATAGATAATCTTTGACTAAGCGGATCATATTCATGATGCATTGGCCATCACTGTTGGCGTCTTGCAATAGTACATTTTGAAAGCTGCTTGAAAGGAAGATGATAGATAATCTTGATAACTTTTATTATAGGAATTAAGAAGGAACGAACGTGCTGGCAAGATTATAGACAGCTTTGGGTTAATTAGTTTAATTTCATAATATTAACAGGGTCATTTGGCTGTTCAAATTCAGCCGGCTTTATTTCTTTGCTCTCAGTTACGGCGTCTTTAACCACACTCTTTTCAATAATTTTGTGCACATTCTTTTCCTCTCGCCCTGCTGCCAACAACACACACACAATTGCCTTGCACAAAACACGCCTCTTTATAAAAAATAAAAAAAAATTTTTTTAATTATTGATAAATTAAACCAAATAGTATTTTTTATATTTGTTTTTTTGCAATGAGAGATATCAATAGTTTCGTTTAAATTTTAAAATTGTACATTTTATTGTGCTTTATTGCTGAATTTGCTTAAAAGTTAAATTCTCTAAACGAAATTATACATTGTATTGCATAATTAACAAAGGAAAATTAATTAATTTTGTTGTTATTTTTTTGTATGCTGCATTGATTTATTGATTTCTGGTTTAAATGATTGTACATAAAGGCTGGTAATTATGATGATAACAATATGATGGCGAGCTATTAAGACTTGTGATGGTAGTTGATATGATGGTTACGATGTTGATGATGATGATGATGGTAGTGACAATGAGAATAATATTGATATCTTGCTGTTATAGCATTGATTATGTCATCCGGAACTATGTGTGGCATGTGTAACATTTTTAGTATTTAGTACTAAGAATACTATTGCTTTTTCACTTTTTACTTATTTTGAACTTATCGAATAAAATTTGTTTACTTTTTAACGGAATTTATGATTGCTTTCTATTTGTTTTTGTAATGATCATGTCATTATACTTCACACACGGTTTTGAAATTAACTCTAAAAAAACAACTCTGTATTTATTTTATACGGTACCGTTAAAATTAAAATTCTTTATAGTTCCTCAGCTTTTTCATGCTCTCTCTCTCTCTCTCTCTCTCTTTCTCTCGTCCTATCTCTCTCTAATGCTCAAAGAGTACAAATAAATACAATCCAAATTTTAAGATAAAATATTTATTCGAACTAAAACCTTCCTAAAATTTTTTATTTTATTCATTCATTCTTTTTTTTCTTTTCTTTTCTTTTCTTTTGCAATCGTTTCGATTTTTGAAAAAAATGCTTTCTGCTCTTTTAAAGAATACCTTTTGCAATTTAGTTTGCTCTTTTCCGTAACGATCTAGTGCCAATGAACCATTTAAAGCTCTCTCTCGCGTCGGTCAAGCACTCAGGAAAGCTCATTTAATTCCATTGCCAACAATCTATACCATTCGATAGATACTAATAAGTACTAAATAGATCACTTCGAGTTTTATTAACGGGTCCATACAAATTACACTTGAAATTTTCGTTCTCTGCATACTCTGGTGATCATAACTTTGCTTCTTAGAAACATTTTTTTACTCTTTTTCGGCTAAATTTTATGCTTAATCATAAAAATCTTTCTAATAATGAAAATCCATGAAAATAAGCACGTAAATAAAAAAATAATAAGTTACAGGCAATGAAAATAATACGGGCTCTAACTTAAAACTCCTTGAAAAACTTTAGCTTATAAAAAAAAGAAATAGCATTCCATTTAATGGTGTTATCGCCCATCGCTCCATAAATCATTTCTCTACCGATTTTCTGCCTTACCTTTTTATAAAAATATTGCCAAAATAGAGATACTGCTAATATTTTCAGACGGTAACTCTGTTTTAACTGCTAAAAGTTAAAAAATGTGTGGATATTGTCTTTTTTTCTAGTTAAAGTGAAATAAATAAATACGGCCGTTTTTATAAATTTACATTTTTAGAAAGCTGCAAATTTACATACAAATTTTATAACTAACAAGACTATAAAAATACGTTTAGAAGAATGAAAGTTATGAAAGGGCAACAACTAACCATCGAATGGTAAAAGCATTTAATGAATTTTTCAAGTAATTCATTTGAATTGAAACAAAATGTTACACATTTATTACAAAAATAAATTTTCTTTTTGTATGCTTGCTTCCTAAGAATACTATGGTAATTATAAAAAAATACTACTCCTACAAAATACTCTTCATATAAGATTTTTACTATTAACTTAATGAGAATTATATAAGAATTCCATACAATTCAAAGCCAATATAGAGCAGGCTAAATTGTTGCCAGCAGAATTAAATTTGCAGTTTCCTCGCAAACTCATAAAAACTCACACGCTCGTACTAACGCTTCGTATCCATCCTTACTTTAAATTCTTAAATCCTTAAAAGAAACGCGAAAACTCACCGCTGCAAATATTGTACAAATACAAACTCTCGAAAGGACATAAAAGACAAAAGAGTATATAACATACTCTTAAAGATTGAAAGGTTTAGTCAATCAGTTTTACTGTCTATGTGTTGGTTAGTCCTGGTGTCGTTATTGCTGTGTTGTCTTAGCTCGTCCTGATGGAGATTCAGTCACCACTGCCTTCGCTGCAACTACGCCGGTAGCCATAATTTTTGATAACTTTGACTCAGCTGCAGCCGTCGTCACTGTCGCCGTTGCTGTCACGGTTGTATTAGACAATACGGTCTCGGACTTTGACGACTGTAAACGCTTCTCACAATACAAGCTACCAATTGGTTTGGCCAAAGAAGCCGCTAAACTTTTAGTGATTGTCATGGGAGCAGCAGTAGAAATGAGGGAATGCGATCCCGGTGTCAAATCGCTACTACTAACGCTTTTAAAACATACTGATGTAGGTACCACAGCGCCAGTCAATTCTGCAGGAGAAACGACCACAGCTGTGGACGTTGGCGGCTGATACGGCTGTTTACTGTTGGGCAAAAACGTAGCTACGTTGTTGACGACGACGTTTGGGCTTAAAGGAAGTTGATGCTGCTGTGCTGTTGTACTGAAGCTGCTTTGAGAGGAGTCCGCCAAAGATTGCCAAGAGTTAGCCTCTCTCACATGCGTTTGTATTGCGAAGGCAGAAGAGATGCCCCCACCAGCACTGGTAGACGCAGGGGTCGGTGTTGTGGGCGTTAGTGTTGGCGTTATTGGTTCGTTTGTCGCCGCAGTCGATCGACGTTTTTCGCTAATTGGAAATTTGTTTTTGGTGCAACTCAAATCCAACTCAAGTGTATAGAAACGCCCACGAGTGTATTTTTTATTTTCATTTTCGACGGAAGACGGTGACGCTACGCCCACAGGATGTGTGTCGAGTGTACAAATACTACTTCGGTTGCTATTCATTGTCGTGGTCGTCGTTGTGGTCGTAGTCGTCATTGCCGTCGCCGTCGCCGTCATCTGATCACTGCTGTTGTTTAGTGGCGTCACATTGCGCCACTCACCGACTTTAGTGAGCTGATCGTTACCACTACTGGTGATACTGCACTGATTATGAGTTAGTATGCTGAGAGGCTTTTGGGTCATGCTATCCACTTCATCAACACCGACTGTAGCGTTTACACTAACGACTGCAGCGTCGATCTTGACATCGTCATCGCCATCGGCAGACTCATTCTCATAGTCGTCCACATCGGAACCAATGTGCAGCTCATTTGGAAAAGACGGCGTCGCCTGCTGCACAATGAAACGCGGTGTAGTGCTACCCGTGTTACTGCTGCTGCTGCAGCTACTGCTGTTTGTGGTGGTAGGTGCCGCCGAGACTGCCGTTGTTGTTATGATTTTAAGCGTTACAGCTTCCGTCGTGGTTGTTCTCGTTGACGTTTCTGCACGACTGCTGTTGCAAGTGCTTGGTGGTGTATGGTGTGCTTTAGACATTTCCGGTTTTGTGGGACTAGCGCTGGGGGGATGCGCAGCTCGAGGAGAAGCCTGTTCGACCAGCAGATTTTCACAACTTGTCTCATAAACACTGGCCAACGCAGGCTGTATATGTTTCAGATGCGATTTATGTGCGTTTGCATGCACAGCAGCAACGACACTGGCATTACTGATGTTCGAATGCATCTGTTGATTGCTAGACGGCATGCCGTCCGGTGCGTTGCCGGCAAACTCCACCGCCGCCGCCGTCGCCGCGGCCATACGCTTCTCAAGACGTGTTATTTCAGTCGTCGTCATCATTGTATTCTCTACGGTAATGGTCGTACAAAAATCCTTATCCTTTTTACTTAGTATTTCCAAGGGTTCCGCGTAGAACTTATCAAAATTTAAATCCAGGAAAAGTTCTTGCAGAAAACGACGCGCCGCCATGCGGTAGCTGCTTCTTCCCAACGATTTGCAAACCTCCGAGTAGAGACAAATGTCCTGAAAGGAATTGGGATGCTTTTGTTTCACTTCAAGCAGCGCCATTTTTGATTGCTTGGCGCTAACTGGATTGGCCAAACGCTGAACGTAGTAGAGAATATTGGCGGTCAGTCTATCGGGCATACTCTCTTCACTGAGTATACTTTCGGGAGAATTAAAGGAAATGTCAGACAATTGTATGGAGGAGTTTTTGGCGCTTTTGCGTGCGCTGGAGCCTGCCGCTGTAGATGATGCCGCTGCTGCCATTAACGCCCCTGCCGCTGCCGCTGCTGCTGCTGCTGTTGTTGTGGTCAATAAATTTGACTCACTCTCCAGCTGTTGCGGATGCTGACGAATACGATGCGAACGCGAACAGTGTAAGCAGTTGCCACGACCATGCTTTGTGCCCACCCACTTGGAGCGTTTGCTCATCGAGGATACATCAGAGAGTGACGAAATCACGGATGAGCCGTCGTCTTCATTGTTTAGAGAGTCGTTGAGAAACTGTTGTTTGGCAGTCAGTAGATTAATGTCCATTAAATCCTGATCTTGTATGTCACGCGAAACGTAGGTGCGAGATAAATTACGTTTCGGGAAGAGATCAAGTAGATTTTTTGGAAGACAAATTCCTGAGTAAGACAAAGATAAGTTAAAATATTTAGAAGGACAGAAAGAGGACAAAATCCTTTTCTTTTTCTTACCGGCATAACAGGGTCCTTTGGAGTCATTTTGAGGCAGAAACTTTGGTGGTATTAGTTTAGGTAAAGGAACTTGCAGCTCTTCAGAGCCCAAACGTCTAAAATAAAGTATTATATATGCACGCAGCTGTTAATTTCTATTCGAACTGTAGGTGCCGAAGCTCAACTTACGTAAACATCCGTAACGATGACTGCCGATCCAAACTGCGCACTTTAATGCGTCGCTGTAGCTCACTCCACGAAGATTTACGCGGTCGAAACGACGAGTACGCCAACAAATCCTTGCGATCGATAATATCGTAAAGGTCCGTTGCTGATTCCGAGAGCGTGGGACGACAGTGACTTCGCAATGAACGTAACTGTGCATAACCCTTGATGTCCACTGGACTGAGAGCATTCTGCAAGTAGGACGTACCAATCAGCGACGTACGCTGCAGTAAGCGCGTCTGCGGAACAATGTCCAGTAGATTCGACATGCTTGGAATGGGACTAAGAGGAACTTGTTGGAATTCGCTAAAAAATTAAATGGAAAAGTTAATGGAAAATTACGAGTATATGAACCGCAAAAAGATAAGATGGTAACTGTGTACATATTTAATAAGAGAATGATAAACAATTGTTTTAGAACCGGTAGAGTGTGCCTCTCTTTTTCTATTATCTGATCCTTTATGATCTTGTCTTTCAACAAAAACCACGACAACTTCGCTGTTTTCCTCGCGGAACAAAGCGATGGAAATAAAAGAAGACTTCGAAGCTCGTTGAAGCTGTTTCGAAAATCGGAAATGTTTTAGGTCTTGCCCGGGTTTATATAACAAAAATTTTGAGTGGTTTATAAAATTGTTCTTACAAATACGTTCTTAAAATGTACATACTTTTCTTATAGTTCACATAAAAAGATCTTATTGAATTTGAGTCTTGGGATTTCATTGGTCACTGCATCATGCTTATTTATAAATATTTGTTTTTGAACATATCCAGAATTATAAGTTTGAGTGCTTTTTATAATTTGTCTATCTTATGTACTGTACGTTTGGTATAAGCGGTATGTAGTATGGCTGTCTGTGATGTTTGTGGAATACACTACAAGATAATTGACGCTTACCCTACAGCTGCTGGGCCACGAACCCCCGTTACCGACTCACAACTGCTCACTCCAGACGTATTTGAATCGGTGCAGGAATTATAGCGCACACGATGTTGATGACCTACACCGCCAGCCGCACCAACAACAGCCGGGCCTGCTTTTTCACCCATTATACTGATCAGATCGGTTGTCTTTGATTCCGACAAGGAACGTTGGTGTTTGGCACTACGCAAAGAATGTGTACTTTCGGGCAGTGTTTTCGATTTTACCGTGGCCATTGCAGGCGGCTGCACGCAAGACAAACAGGGAGAGAGAAAGAAAGAGTGGGAGAAAACAACTATTAACACACAAAAAAACCCTCAAGATGGAAACTGCCACTCGGTACCTCTGAATCTGCGCTGCTGTGTACGGTTACCATCTTCGTGGAGGCTGACGCAACTGCTCCATCTCCATTCTGCTGGTCTGTGAACCGACTGGAAGCTACACCTTCCTTCTGCGCCATGGTGCTGTTGTTCAGCAGTAAGTTCCAATAGCTGCCGGCACAGTAGGAACCATCACTTTGATCTTCAATGCCAGTGTAGTTATACGGTGGCATATCTTCGCAATAATGCCGTACTGGCGTGTAATTATTCGTTAACCAGTCTTCGGGTTGATGTACCGGCCAAACAGTGTTACGATCGTGACGTACGCTTAGCCAATCTAACAGAAGGGAGATTAGACCAGAAAGAGATTAACATCTAGACATTATGATCACTAGAATAATAGAAAGTACAAAGAATGCAAACACAATTATGCGCGAATCCTATAAAAAATGCTACGTAATTAATCTAAATATATGATAATTGGATTTGTCACTAGTGGTATTGTTCACCAACCGAGATAGCGTTGGGACCACTTGTACATTACATACTTAGTTTAAAAAGCAGATTGGCTCCAGCATTCGTTCCCGCAATCAAGCCCAAGACGTTGAAACTTGTAGCACGTATGGAGTAAACATCACATTTAGTGGACAGTAGGACTATTTTCTCGTAGACTCTGCAAGTATTATAATAATGATTATAATTCAATTGAACGAACATGGAAGAAAATCCTATTCACCTTGCGTTTGTCTCTGTGAAATATTCAATACCATTCGAGTGCGTTGAAACGTGTCCCACTGCCCACAGGGCTGCTTTTAATTCCAGGCACTCCGCCTCATCCGAGCATTTGCCTCGACCGATTACTTCCATTAAATGCTGCAGGTCGGCATATTTTCTCAGAGCCGTCATGCCTTGTGTCATCTGCGCCATCTGACCATAAAGATGGGGTGAAATGTTTGGCGGAACAATATTCGGTCTGGTCGAACAGTTGCGACGGCTATAGTAACCGTCTTCATTGCGTTTATGCAGAGTGAGGCTCGAGTGCGTATCAGCCTCAACAAGCAGTACATATCTGGAAAAAAAGGTGTTTCTTTTTCAGACGAATATCGAAAATTCTGCATCGTAAGTATCCTCGTAAGAATAAAAATGAATGCCAGATAATGTAAAAAGTTAGCGCGCTCGCCTCTTATTGTAACCATGTTTCCAGTATTCGATTTCCTCCTTTATTCTCGCCTTGCGATGATTCAAACCACGAGATAATGAATAATAGCGTGCCATTAACAGACGTCCAACATCACCCAATGGCTTTAGGTTGGGCCAAAGACAAACGATCTCCTCCAAATAGTACTGAACGATCATAGAAGCAAAGAAAAACGAAATTCTTTTTCTTTACCAGAACTTTTAGGTTTTCCACAGTTAGTTACCTTTTCATGGCTTGCCTCTTCGAGTACCTCCATTGCTGCCAGTACAACACTGCGATCTGGATCTTTTGTTTGTCGTATAACCATCGGTATGCCCCACACCTCGAAGTTGGGTATACGTGCACGTAACAATACTGTAAGGAACTGTGTTGCGTAGAGGCGACCACTTCGGGTTTTCGATGCCGTTAAAGCTTTCTCCAGCACTTTGCGAGTAATGGAGTCGAGAGTGTAATCCAAGCCGGATACAATTAGCTTCACATAACACACATGATCGGTATTGCGTACCAAATTGATAAGACTATGATAAAGTTTTATGTAGTAATTAAGCATGATCTGCATTATTAAAGGTGTTTTTTAGAAAGCCAACTTTATAACATGGTAGGACCAGAGACTTCGATCAGCGAATATTATACAGTGAATACATTTAATATTATCGTTCACTGAATGTGAATTTTACTAAATTTGTTTAATGCCGAGATTGTTCCAAAGTAAAATTTTTCGTGCCGAGAAAACTAATCGGAATTATATATCAACTTCGGAAATTTTGTAACAATGACTGCACTGAGTATCGATTCGAAGAGAATTTAACTTAATTGAGATCCGTAGACTCCCGTGATATATACCACCGTGATAAATTGGTTCATTCGCGTGCTGGTTCAACTGTGAGTGTTTTATTGCAATTTTAAATTAACCTCAACCTTCTAAAAAACATCCTTCAGAATGATTAGTGATGATATACTCACTGTTCAAAAGTGGCTGTGTTTGTTAAAATACTGATTCCTTTTTGAACGCGGCACATGCGACCAATATATAAGAAATACTGCTGGCACATTGTGTTATTCATGTGCTGCGGACTGAAGAGACAGTCGTGAGCACGATTCGAAGTGGTCACGGCCAGCAAATGTTGACTGATGTCCGAGAAGAGATCGGTGAGCAGACGCATGCTTTCAAGCTGCGTGCGACATACATACATTTTGTAAGGTAAGAAAATTCAATGTTTCTCATCTTTCAGATGATGAAGGTTCAAAAACTTGCCTCGCAATTTGCCAGCAACCAATCGATTAGATCCAAACCGGCCGTGACGTAGGGTGGCAAGGAACGACCAGTACAAACGAGATCCTGATGCGAGAATCGATTGCTACTGGGCTTAAAATACAGCACAAGACGTTTCATAAACTTATTCGAACTATCATCTAGTTTCCGTATTAGATTCGACTGTAAATGAAATAAGTAGTCACTCGAAATGCCATCAGATCAGATTTTTTGGAATTTAAACTTACACGCAAAATCGTTGTAACAACTTCCCAATCCCATGCGTTACCATCCGGCAGTAACAAAACATTCGAATCCTTGATCAGACGATTCACACGCAGATTCTCGAGAAATGGCAGCAGTTTACGTTTGAAGCGAAAGCTAGAGCGGCGTGAGTGCGGAGCCTGCGTGTTCGATTCCTCACTCGACGATACCGAATCGAGACGCGATCGGTCGAATGTGCCACCAGAGCCACCTCCGACAGCCAAGGAATTCGACAGAGGTGGTGCGGTAGTTTCCTGAGTATTAATATCACGTCGAAAAAGACGTGTCTGAATGAGA
The DNA here is from genome assembly GCA_949752815.1 of Conops quadrifasciatus. Classification (NCBI taxonomy): domain Eukaryota; kingdom Metazoa; phylum Arthropoda; class Insecta; order Diptera; family Conopidae; genus Conops; species Conops quadrifasciatus. The sequence continues at coordinate 30,398,802 of OX457081.1, read as the reverse complement.
GCTATAAAGAGGAAATGAATGCAAATCATTGAGAGGAAGTGATTGCATACGGAATGGTTTCTTTTAGTGAGCTCTGACTTACTGCCGCCTTGAATTATACTATCCAAAAATAAGCTGCATGCAGCAGGACGATTGCGCAGCAGCTGTTGGTAGCCTCGTAGAGCCGATATAGCAGCCATAGCATGTTGATTGCCTTGAATGGCATGCGTTAGCAGCGTCGGCAGCGCTGGACTAGTGCTGCAGATGTCCGGAGGCAAATGCGTGTGCATTAAATGCGTAATTTTACCTAAACAATTTGTGAAGTAAAGTAAAGTAAAGCAAAGTAAAATTAAGTAAAGAAAACCAAAATTTCTACCAATTAAAACTGTAGCACGTATGGATATTTGCACATCGGCCGAAACAATGACCTCAACCAGTGCATTCAGTAGACCAGTCTCAAGAAAACAGTACAACAGTAATGCTAAATGCTGCTCACAAACGTTGGGAGCACGTGCTGCTAGACTGGGCAAAATGGAACGGCCTTCCATCACCACAAAGCCATTACTCAACAACCAAGCATCCTGGAATTAGGACAGGAAAGAGAAAATATTATTACAGTCAAAGTAAAAGGAGAGAATAGATGAATGCTTACTTGAAAATCAGACGGATCCACCGCCTGTAGCGCCACCGCATAATCTTCAGTACCAGTCGGTTGCGTTAGATCCAACAATTCATAGAGCAAATCTAGTATTGCTTTCTGTGACGAAAAAATAGGACAAGTTATAATAATTATACGCGTGTTAAACAAAAATAAATGCGATCTCATTCATCATCTTTTATGTTGATAATTTGTTAGCTGCTAACAAGAGTCATATAACAACAGTAATATATTATACACAAGATCATGACAAAGCGTCAATTCTCATTTATATTTTATCCCTTTTATAACGCCATTATCATCAATATCATAGCCATCGATTATCCACTCATTGGAATAAAACTTACTCTAACTTCAATTTGATTCAAGTACAATGCATCTACGATTGCTTTCAAGCCAGACGGCTTGCTTGGATTGCAGAATTCAATGGTCCCGGTCCAGCTGCGCAGCACCGACAGCAAGGCCAGACGACAACTAGTGTAGCGTAACTCGCGTGCATCTCTATAAAAACACACACACGGAGGGAGAGGCAGGCGGCGAACCGAAAAAAGAATATAATAAAAATAATAATAACAACACTGGCGTTGTTTACAACGAACTTCTGCTACGTACTTGTTCTTGTCCATGATGCCCAGTCGGTAGGTGAAGTCGCAGTAGGGCGCCGCCAAGCAGTCCAAGCGCACTCCGCAAATGTTGCGCGTCTGCGGCGATTCCAGCAAGTAGAGCAGCACGCCGCACAGACTCTCCGCAATACGCGGATTATGACATTCCAACACATTGCGCGTGACGGAAGTAACACCGCCGCAGATAATCAACAGTGTCGGATTGAGCACGGCGAACTCACAAAGCGTGGCAAGACAGGCGCGCAGCATATTGTCGCCGTCCTCGATGCCGCTGTCGGCCAACGAAACCAAACAACGCACCACCACCGGGCTGATGTCTTCCGCAGAAATGGCAAGCATTTTGCGTATCTGAAAGAGGAAGGAATGTGATGTTATTGTTATTGAAAGACCGGACCAGACTAGACTAGACCAGACTAGACCAGACCAAACACCCACCGATAGACTTATTACAGACTTACCAGTTTTAATGCCTGCACACGCTCGTCATCGTTCCTGAGCAACAGATCGATGGAGCGCACCAGCAGGTGCTGCAGTTGCAAAGAGTTAAAGATTTTAATATCTTTCGGCGTATGAAGAACGTAACGTATCGTACGCAACGCCGCCGCACGCACTTGAGTGAATGTATGGATTAAGGAGGCGCTTAAACTGTCCAAAAACACCGACAAAGCGTTAAAAAGAGTGAGCAAGCAAAACAAAAAGAAGAAGGAGAAAGAAAAAACATTAATGCCATCAGTTCGCCGCACATGAATGCATGCATGCATGTCTTACCAATAGAGCAGCTCTTCCGTGCTAAATCCCAAATTACTTCGTCCCAATGGTAGTTGCTGCTGCTGCTGATGTGTTGGCTGCTGGTATTGGTGCTGCTGCTGCTGTTGCTGATATTGTTGCTGGCACAACGTTGCCAGACCATTGAGCAAGAAAAGCCGTTTCGTATCGCGTGTATCACGACTACAGAGCTCCGTATAAATATCGTATGCATTCTCAAATGCGCTTTTTTTGACATCCAAGCGATAATAATCTTCAGGATCTTGAGAAACTGCGCAAAGGCGGCAAAGATATAACAAAGAGAAATAAACTAATTAATAACGGATTAGATATTTTATGCACAAAACAAAGTTAATTATGCAAAAAGAAAAAATGTACACGATATCTGAGGAAAATTGGTATGCTCTAAAATTTTTTTTTTAACAAGAAAATAAAATGGATTTAGAGCATTATAAAGAGAGACCTTTTTTGAGGTTAGATCGCAATAAAAAAACACACAAAAATTATAAATTTTAGTTCGTTAATGAAAAAATTGTTCTGAATTATACGTTAATGAAGACAAATCAGCATACTTTTCAATGATTTTGCATAAGTTTGTGGTCGTCTTCTCTAATTTTTCTCTCTCTCTCTCTCTCAATCTACGTTTCTCTTTAATGGCACCTGCCCATAGGGTCCGTCAGACTTCGACTTTGAACTGTTAAATCGAGTTTAATGTATGCTTTCTTACGAACATCGGCCCATAAGCAACGCATTCGTCAAAGTCGAAGTCGAAAGTTGCAGAACTCTTAACTTTTCGACTGCGTTAGCCCATTTGAAAGCAGTTTGTTTACGTTTTAGTACACTAAATTGAATGAAGTCGAAGTTTTCATTGAGCCATAACAATACGTTGGACGTTGAAGTCAAAGTCAGACGGACTCTATGGGCCAGAGCCTTAATCCACACCAAAAGATACCGTAAAATGAAGAAAATGTTCTGCTCTCTCAGATAACAATGACAATGCGCTGTTAACATTGTTAACATTGATGTTATTGATAACACATTGTGCCGTTATAAATTTAAAAAATTAACGGTATTTCGACGCTTTTTTGTGAATTGTTTTTGATTGAATTTCTCAACAAAAAGTCACATTATGTAAAAAGTCACAAAAATAAATTAATAAATACCGAACATTGGCTTTCGCACAAACAGAGAAGAATAATAAAAACAGCAGATTCAACAAAGTAGAAGAAGAAGAAGAAAAAACTCCCAGAAACCAAAACAAAGTCCACGCGGCCACAATAACAGTGCGAATGCATCCAGTCATCAACCGGAAATTCCAACAAGGATTAAAGTAGACCACGTCAAAAGCAACAACAAACTCACACTAAAACAGAAACAACGACCACAAATGTAACAACAACAACCACCACCACCACCACCACTGTGATGACTACAACAACAACAACAACAACAACAACAACATCGACCGCAAGTTAATAACACCAAACGGGGCCCCAAACGACTATAAGCACAAGCAAGCTGTGCTGCCACCAGCGCCAACTAATCACGATAATAATAACAATAACTACAACAACAACAACAACAACAACAACAACAACAACAACAAAAAACAGCAGCAGCGTCGAATGGAAATATGTATTACTATTGCTTGCAGACAAGTTAACAGCAGCGTAAAATTTTGCAATTATCATTTAAAAAATTGAAAAACGCAAAAACGAGAATAACAAATAATACGAACACAACAAAATTAGAGTAACAAAAAAACAAAATGTTTTTAAATGTAAAAATTGCATGTTGTTATTCTCTATAATTGCCGCCGCTGCTGTTGGTGCTACTGCCGCTGCCACCCCTGCCGTTACACCCGCCCCCTGCCAATGCTGCTGCTTTATCGCATCTGTCAGCAACTGCAATTTTTTTTTTTTTGATAAGCGCAGTGAAAAGAGCGCTTCAAAACTTTTCGTGTTACCTGCAATGAAAATGCTTGCTGCCGTCTGCCGCCTTAACTTAAATGGTTGTTGTGGCAGTGGTTGTTGTTGTTATTGCTGTATTTGCCACTTTGTAATGCTACTATATAGTTATCGTGAAAAACTATGATGTTAGTACATTATTATGAAAATTATTACGTTTTACTATGATGGTTGCAGTCGGTCGTTGTAAATAAATACGGCGTAGTAATACTTTATTATTATCATTATTATTATGATTTTTATTGCTTTTCTCAAAGTGATCATTAACATTGCCATTATTCAATGAATTTTTTTAAATAAGTATCTTTATGGAACATCCCATCATCTTAGGAGATGATGACATTATTTTTTATTGTTCGATGATCATTATGCTTCCATTAAACATCAATTAAGTAATGAAATTAATTAATAATAATTATTAAAGAATAATATAAAAATAATTACAGAATATCAGCGCTCAATCAACTCGAGCATCAATTATATAAAGATATAGTATTTACATATAGTACCTGCCCTTTCTTCAACGATCAAAAAACCAAAATAAATCGATTCAATAAATCAATTAATTAAATCAATCGACGTTTTTAATTACTGTTGTCTTTTCTGATTTCTGATCAATAACTCGTCATTAGTAATTCTTTGTCACTAACATACAATTAATCATTATTGTATTGTTTTCGAAGCATTTTCAAGAAAGCTTTTCTTCTTGCTTGCTTTATTAAGATCATAATGAATCTACAATTCAGAAAATAATTAGAATTTTTTCGAAAAAATTAATGACTCTTTTCTCAATATTAAATATTGATTTTTGGTTTACTTTCTTTTATTAATTTTTATTTTTTTTCAATTTTAATTTGTTTTTATTTGATTTTTTTTTTATTTTATTCAATTATTCAATTTAATGATTATTCAATTTAATTTTTTTATTTTTATTTTTTTTATTTAATTTTTTTGTTTTTTTTTTCTTAATTAGTTTTAATTACTTTTGAGTAAATATTGATTTTATATTTTAATGAGATATTAAAATAAAGCACTTATTAACTCCATCACCATTTTCTGTCTCTCCCTTCTCTATCTAATTGATTAACAAAATAGTTCAGAAATCCGATCTCAAAATTTCGCCAGAATACGAAATTTTAACAACCGTTAATTCTTAACTATAAGATAATAGTTAACTACAAGAAAATAATTAAGAATTAACGGTTGTTGCGATTTCGTATTCTGGCGAAAAATTGAGCACATTTCTGAACTATTTTGTAAATCAACGAGTAGGTCTTATGGCTCCGGCCCATAGAGTTCGTCAGACTTCGACTTTTGACTTATATTTTTAACGCCGAATACTTTTTCCGCAACCAATATGTTTTATATTTAAAAAGACTTAATGAGAGCAAAACAGTTGTTGTTGTTGTTGTTATTATTACCGCTTAAAGTCATAACAATAACCTCCTTGAGACTGCAGCACAAAACACAAACAAATCCGAATGATAACAACATAAAAGATAAAACAAACATAAATAATGAAAACAAACCGACGAGGTCAGTTGCAGTCTGTCTGAAATTCAGACAACAGACACAATGAAATCCAATATGTAGGCATGTGCAATGGAGGAAAGTGACGGAGAGAGAGAGAGACAGAGTGAGAGAGTGCGGGAGACGACACTCAGGTTGAATGTGGCGTAAAAATTGCACAATAAACAAAAACAGCAGAGCAACCCTCAAGCCACACTGACTGACAGACAGACAGCCAAAAACAAACGACCGGCTGCCATAAAAACAATAACAAAGCGGTCGGCCGACATATAAACCGATTTGCTTGACTGCTGGCCAGACACAAACACACGCATGCACACGAATGCATCTATGTATATACTAATAACATAATGTAAACACAACACCGCGAGCGATATGCAAAAACGATAATGAAAATGTACTACAGCGAGAAATCAATTTCAAAACGTCATCAACCACAGAACAACGAACTAACAACTCTGCAAAGGAGAAATTAGATGACGAAAAAGGCGATGGTGATGGCAGCGAGAGAGCACACTGAAGATGATGACGAGAACGAGAGCCTAATGAAAGAGCCGCAGTTAAAGCGAGCAGGAACAACAACAACAATTACGACGTCGGCGCACAGATGCAACAGAAAGTGCAACGAACGCTAAGCTCGTTGTTTTGTTGTTGCTGTTTGGCTGGCGAGTAGACAAATCGAACGCGGGCAGGCAAACGTGACCACACCAAGCTAGAGAACAGCAACGAAGAATGCAAACAAGAAAAAATGGAAATTCGTTCGATGATGCTGTGCATAGAGTCGAGTAGAAAATTTGTTGAGGCAGGTCCTGTTGGCAACAACATGATGGACCAAACAACAAAAGGAAATATTGTGCAATAGTATCCTTACAACCGAACCGACGACGTGCCTACCAAAACGGAGAAATATTGTATCTAATAAAACCAACACAAATACTATTAGTTATGGCTCAAAAATAATACGATTAGTTGTTTCAAAATAAAAAAGGTTCACATGCGTCTACCTCTTGGTTTCATACATAGATACAATGCAACAGTTGACGTTGTGAATCTTCCACCCGAGAAATATGTTTCCATTAATTTCTCGAAATCTAAAGATTATCTTTAATCTTCTTAAGGCCGTTGCGACTTCTCAACTCAATTTAAAAACGGGAAGATAATTCGACATAACCTACTTTTTCGACATAACCTCTTTTTTTAGTTTTTATAGTTCGACTTTTTCTCAGAGCTTATTTATGCTTAACTAATCATTATGTACTCAACGTATTTACGACGTGATACAGAAGATCAGAAATTCTCCTGCAAACAATATTGCAAATTTATGCAATAATAAAAAATAGGAAAAAAATTTTATTGTAGGTACCATCCAACATACATATAGATGATTTCCCATCATCTTAACTCCGGAATTATAGTACATAACTACTAACTATGTATCGTATTTAGGTGGAAAATCTAATGTGTGTATGTATATCAGTTTGACCTTTGACCTTTTGAACTTTTGCCCTATTACAATACATTGCGTGCACGTGCAAGTGTGTCAAGGTGACTTCTGGCAAAGCGACTTCTGGTCGCCCAATTCTACCATGGACATGGAACAGAACAGGCTCGCCAAAAGCATCTGACTAAGCGAATGGAAACGAAACCAAATACCAAATAGCCAGTACCATACCATTTCGTATACAACACTTGCAGGTAATCAGTTCTACCTTGAATAAGTTCTACCTCAATCAATATACGAGTGTATACGATATGCACAAGCGCATATGATAAATAGTTTTTATGTTTTCAAGGAGAAATACGATATAATCAACTACACTTGTATATTTAAGCAAAAAATGTTTAGTATAATTTATTGCACTTTTTGTGGCAGCATTATTATTTTTATATTTTTTATTATAAATACAATAATTGCAAATAAAAAATATGAATGGTAGTATGTTAATTTTTTATGTATCGTATATTTTAAGAACCTGTATAAACTAAAATAGTATTTTGTAATTGTATGTAGTATTTGTATGTTTTTATAGTTTACAATTTCTTAATAACACAGATCGCCCAAAATCGGCTTATCTTATAAACCTAAATATAAACTATATATTCCTGAACTCTAATTTCAGCTGAAATCTTGAACTGGTATCGAAATCCTGTCTAGGATTTTTCTCTTCACCTTATAATTTTTCTTATAGAGTTTGCGTTTTTATCATGAAGTTTTTAATTTTGAGAAGAAAAAATAATTTATTAAAGACGATTATTCCTTACAAATTTGGCTCTACGAGTATGTACGGTAATACATATATTTTAGATAAAAAAGTAAACGTGCCTTATTTCTTTTTGGTAATGTAATAACTAACCGCTAAGAATAAGTTCTGACGCTGACGCTATCCAGAAGAGCAGGCCTTGAGATGCTAGTAAAAAAGTACTCTCAGAAAAACGTAGAAAAACTAACATTTGTTTAGCTAGTAGTTAATGATATCGTAGTTTAGTGTTTTTTTTTTTTGCTATTTCTTTGCAATCTCTTGATATTTTTAGAGTTTTGTCTTCCCCTCTGCCGCCTCCGCACAAACTACGTACGTATATTATGTTAGGCTAAAAATAGTAACTAAGTATCTATTTATTGTTGTTTTCGTGTTGATGACGAAGACGATGATAATGATTTTATTTAATCTAATAGTATTTGGTTAACCTACTTAAACATAAACAACAGCAACAAAACAACAATAAAAGCAAATGAGTTGTTTTTTGTACAATGTAAGTAACTATTTGAAATATTGTACATAATATTTAAAGACAATACGTACTATTTATTATGCATGCACAATATGCATTACATATATGTATGTACATTTGCAATGCACAAAATTAAGTATGCACACATACTATAAGCACCTAAAATGTACACATACGTATAGTAAATAGACAAATACAGAAAGATTCCGGATGTCACGGAGTCAGGGAGAGAACATTTTTGAGAGAGAAATCACAGAGGCGCGGAGCAGGCTGAGGAATTTTCAGAGCATATTTTTGCAATCTTGAAACTAAGTGCAAAGTTACAGTGCAAAATTTTTGAATGAACAATTTGTCAAACTGTTTTTGTTTTTACGTAGAAATCTATCAAAAGCCTGAGAGAATGAGAGAGAGAGAGAGAGAGAGAAGTTGACAGATTTTTACAGAAAACAAAAACAATTTCACAAATTGGTCAATCAAAAATTTTGCAATGTAACTTCGCCCTAATTTGAAGTTTTATTTCGCTTTTGATTGATTGTATTGCAATTCGCCGGCAAGATGAATTAAAAAAAAAACACGCAGTAATGTCAAATGTCAATGTCTAATCGAGTTCAAGGTATGCTTTCTTACGAACATCGGCCCATAAGCAACGCATCCGTCAAAGTCGGAGTCAAAAGTTACTGAACTTTTAACTTTTTGACTGCGTCAGTCCATAGCAGTTTGTTTACATTTTAGTACAGTAAATTGAATGAAGTCGAAGTTTTTATTGGGCCAAAGCAATACGTTGACGTTGAAGTCGAAGTCGAAGTCTGACGGACTCTATGGACCGGAGCCATAAGTTGTAGCTTTGCGTTATGTGTTTGCTTGTGAGTCTTACAAAAATGGGTTTTCAAAAATTGTTGAGACCAAGGCCTACTTGAAGAAGATGTGCACGGTGAAAAAACGTCAGAGTTAATATAGTGCAACAAGGCTTTATTAGTTTTCAAATTACGGAGCAAACAATAAAGTAAAATAAATAGATAGCGGGCCACTTTCCACTCTCCAAAAACAATTCATCAAGCCGACTTGTGTTAGTTGCTGTTGTTGTTGTTGTTGTTGTTGACTTTTGACAGATTTTCCCAAGTATTTTCTAGAAATCGATGTCGACTGACAGCAAATACACCTCAAATAGGACACAAACAAGTTATACATATGTATGTATTTTTAACTTGCGCTTCTCTGCTCTAAAAATACGTATATAGGTATAAATACATACAGACATCAGAAATAAACACTATGAGACGCTGACAAGTGCGTAGGTGGCACTACGTACGGTACGCTCAGATCAGCTGTTGTTTGATGTTATTATTGTTATATAAACATTCCTTTGATATTATTTGAAAATCAAGTAGACATCAACAGAATAACGCACGCATAACATGTAGAAAGATAATAGATACTACTATATCTACCTACTTTTATATACATAATTATGAACTATGTATGTATGTACATATGTATGTATATGATAAGTGACTCGATAACCCATTTAAGCTGCTATGACACTGCATTTTTTCTGGATTGATTTTCTTTCGTCAAGCTGCTAAAGATTTCGCTGCCAATGGAAGTAGGCATGAGTGCGAAGTATGCGCTATAGTATACATTCAATATAAAAATTCAAGAAAAATTGGAAAGCTGGACAATTTTTCAGATATTATTTTTGACGTTTCTTTTAATCCAAATTCTAAACAACCTGGACAACAACAATTTACAAGCATACTCGTATGTATGAAATGTTTCATACAGAATGATTCTCTATTGGTCCCTTTCTTACAAGAGAGGGATTTTCTATAGCTATCTAGCTTACGTGCTACTTGAAAAACAATACGAAAAAAATGAAGTGTCATAGCAGCTTTAGGACTATAACTCGGTGTCCGGCTTTGCCAACAGTGATAAAAAGCGTAAATATTTTATGTTTGCTAATGACCTAAAACTATTTTTTAGCATGTACCTTCTAATCTAGACTATGAATCAGACCAAGCCTCTCTAATTATTTGAAGGATAATGCTGCTATATCCTTCTGAGTGTACGTTCGTGATATTCGGAACGTCAAGATACAATGTCAAGTTACCTGAAGTCAGTCGCCGATAAATGATGGTTTTTTGAAATAATTTTCAGTAATTTTTTATTACCATGACAATATAACAACTTCTAATAACTATTAATATTATTTATAAATATGTACAATCATCTTGCCCTCTTCCAGCATTGCATTGACTTACCCTTGGCACGATATTTACTCCGTTTTCCATAGCGCCAACTCGAAGCCATAGCTGCATTTAGAAATCTACTCCACCTTTTGCGCTTCTCCGGCTCTGGCTCTGGCTCCGGCTCCGGCTCCTGCTCTTCCCGGTGTTCTCTCTGCTGCTGCTGTATATTCACTTTTATTAATTTTTACTACTATTTGCTTTTATTTCAATTTTTGATGTGGTTGTTTTTGTTTTTTCTTTCCTCGTATTTAGTAGTGGCCAAGAGAAAATATCTATCCTGTGTACCTACATATAGTAACGTACTCGTAAGAAAAACTATTTGAAAAAAGCCTATACCGAAAAGGGGGCGTGGTCATGTACTGAAATGTGTGTATTTCTTGCCAAGAGATGAATGAATATGAAAATGTACATGAAGTGTCACGTTGATGGATGAGGTTGGTTATTGGAGGATTGTGGCTTAGTTTCTCCCTGAGAAATATTAAGATGTTCGTTACATTAACGATTTTCACACTCATGCAATAGTTTTTTTTTAGAATTTTTTTAGAATTTATTGTTTTCTTGTTTTGGCTTTGCGGTCTTTTTCGTCTTGATTTGCACAATTTTTTATCAATGTTGACTTTATCTCGTACTATATCAGTTAATATTGCTCAGGTTTGACTTTTTTTGTTATTTTATAATAGCTTTAATAGCTTTGAATATCTATAGATTTTTCCTTATAACTTTCTTCCTTCTTTCTTTCTTTTTTTTTTTTTTTAATTATTTCGCGCTACAATTTTTTCACAAGTATCCAATGCTTTATCTTGTTTTTGCACTGTCTGTCTGCTGCTCGCAAATGCTTTTGCTGATGCTGCCAATGCTTGTGCTGATATTAATACTGATGCCGCCCATTCATTCAATGCAACTACAAAAGAGCAATAAAAAAATGGTGGCATCTTCTGAGTCCGAGTCTGTTGAGATCTCGTATATGCTCGTAAAATATTGTAGTTTTGTGTTATACGGCAAGAGCAAGAAGAAATAATACAATGATAATGATGCTAGCGATAGAGACAGCCAATGCATAACGCACATGTGGGAAGAGGAAAGATGAAAAGAAGGAAGATGCAAAAAGGGAAGCAGAGAAAAGCCGAAAAACGAATGAGAGTTACGAAAATGGGGGAGAGTAACACGACAAAGAGTACAGACTACATATAAGAAAAAGTGAAAATTAATTGATAAATGTTGTTGTTTATGAGAGAAGGAGGAGGAGAAGAATGCATAGTTGTAGAATTACAAATTTTGATTTGTTTCTTATTGTTGTTAAAAGATATCGTAGTACGGCGTATGCTTGTTCTAACGCCTTAGGGTGAGGGTTAAAACACCGAAATCCACAAAATATTTCCACCGATAAATCTATTTGTCGACTACAGCAACACTATGCAAGGATTTCTCTCGTACTTGTTACAACAGCAAGGACTATTTTCGCAATCATCTACAGTTTTTTCTGAGTAACTTTTTTCGCAAACTTTAATTGTGTGTTGTTTTAGAATTTTCAATTTGAAAATAGAAAATTTTGCTACAATTGCAAAATTCTTTATTGTCGGCCTGTTGAGAATAACTTTTTTAAAATTCTGTTTTTTTTCCTCCAACATCGACAAAAATTTTGAAGTAGTTTTTTCACGCATTAGTAATTTTTGCCAGACACCAATACACACTGCTCTACATATATTGTTTACACACTTTTTTGTTCTTTCTCTTTTACAAGTTGCACGATTCTTCATTTTGCGCCTTCATTTCGTCTTGTAATTCGTGCGATTATTCAGTGTTTTTTTTTGCTTTGACGTGCATTGACCGCGGACGGTGCCCAAGCGGCCGCCTCCCTCTTGGTAGTATCGTATATTTCACAGTTCATGCGTACGGAAGGAACCGCTGTCTGTATGGGATTATGCGTATTTATTACACGTCGTCGTACTCTCACAATCTCCACTCTCAAATTTCCTAAAATCGCAAGTGTCAGATGAATTGAACGACCGAACTGACTAATCGCTCCAACAACAAACATTTTCGTGGCGACTTCAGCCCATTCGTCATCATCGCCATCCATCCATACATTAAATCCGCCGGCGACGAAGCCAGAGAGAAGTATGTGTGTATGTATGATGCAATGCCAACGTTTACCACGAACACCTTGTTGTTGTTGCTGGGGTGACGGTGGCTGCTGTCGCGTTTAAGGTATTTCCGTATTTATGTTTATGTTTTATCTACATACTCATTTTCTCTTTTACTATTTTTAACATATCACTTCTGCTTCTTTCTCCGTACATTCGATTATGCATCATCTTCGTAGCACTCACATCGCATTACCAAATTACTTCCTTCGTTTATCTTTCTACGCTCTTCGTCTCCTCTGCGGCTTTTCTTTTGTAATTAGACATTTTTGAAAATGCCATAAATCAAGGAATCTGTACGAAATTTGTAATCATCACCTTCGTTTTGACCTCTTTCAGTATAGATTTATTGAATTGTCTTCTCAATTTACACGAATTTGGTCTGGAATATGATGAAATTACTGATTGTATGCAAGTCGAACTTTCGAAAGGAAATTTTCTGTCGTGTGCGACGACGAGAACAAATTACGGTACTTTCACGTTTTAGCCAAATATTTCACAGGTTTTACCTTTTTATTCGCAATTCATTTGTGTCTGATCGGTAATAAAAATAAATTCCTAATTCCTTTTTATTATCTTAGGATTTAATAGATTTCTAATTTTGTACACTTCATGAACGCAACCAACAAGCACTGCGATTGGATCAAACAAAAACAAAACGTCTAGACACGACGACCGATGTTGTTGGACTTGCACGAAACTCCGAATTTATTGGCCAATGTGTTTTGCTATATTCTGTGTGTGTGTTGGTTCAATGCGCTCAGAGTTGACTTTATGACTTTTCGTATGACATTTATTCTATATTTTGTCTCCTCCTTCGTATGATGTGTTCGTAAACGACTCGAAAGAACAAATTAATTAAAAGAGGTCGAACTATTGCAGACTGGTTATTTTTATATGAAAAACCGCTTTTTTCAGCATTTTAAATAAGCCTTCTTTGCGTAAAAGACCTGGATTTATTTATTTAATTAGCGGATGTATACCGATAATAAAAACAATTCGTTTATTATTATATTCAATACATTTGTACATTTGATATTTCATATATAATTTTTTCCGATTAATTCATAAATTTTTGCTTGTAAAATTAACGAATTTTAATTATTTTAATGATTTTAAAAAAAAATTTTTTTAAATATGTAATGCAAAATTTAGTTTTGTACAAAAAAAATACAAGTAAGAAAGGTCATCAAATAAAAGTTTAAGATTAGCTCGTTTTTTGAAAATACAACAAAGTGTACGCATAAAATACCTTAAAACCACACCAAGATTAATGCTGATGATCAGGAAACTATATAATACCACAATAGTGATTAAAAGTAATTAAACCAGATGAAAGCGCAGAAGAATTTTATTTCGAATCACGAAGGAATGCACTGAGTACTACAAGCTGTTATTTTGGTACCTCTGCCATTCTTCAAATTGCTCCCGTTTCAGTGTGAACTTTTCTTCTGCTTCAGAAAAATAATTCGCTTTTTGTTAATGTGTTTCCACCTTTGTTATATTATGCGTTTCTATTGAAGGACGTCAAAAACGTTTATTAAACAAAAGCAATGTAAAAAAAAAAGAATTTCGCTTTATTACTTCGTTACTAGAAGGTTGTGGAAGGGTTTTTCTATACAAATGTAAAAAAATTGTCAAATAGAATATGTTGAAATTTAGAGCCGAAGAAATTCGCAGAAATGTCCGGAAAAATGCAAAAACTTAGAAAATTACTAATTACTTTGTGTCAGCTTTATCTAATTGTGTCGCATTGTGAAGATTTTCTCGGGTCCAAACAACCGCTTGTGCCAAAAGGACCTAAATTCGCATTTTATTCTATATTACAATTAAAGACTTGAAGTGATGCTAAAACAAAATAACAAAAAAACTTCAAATATAATCACCAATATAAAGACAACGCCCATCGGATTCCATCCACAATTATCATTAGTAAAACAAAACTCAATTTATTCACCCTCATCCTGCAACTCTTCCCTGTAGATTTTCCCACTCTTTGAGAAATATATAATAGTTGCTCCAGCCGTAAAAATGGACGACATCGATATCAATTTTCGCAATCTTAATCGTCACCAAGTTTTAAATAAATATGTAGAGTGCTTGCGTCAACTGCGTGAGCTGGCTGAGCAGACCTATAATATACGGGCGCTGCATTTCGATGACTACATCATCTTCCACTACTTTCAACAGCGCAGAAATGCGAATGATTTCGGCAACACTAATACCGAGGCGGAGTCATTCGCCACGATGACGACTGCCGGCAGCTATGGCCAACAGATTACATTCATTAAAACCGAGTTAGTAAAGCAGCTTATGGATCGTCGTCGAAAAATACTCTACTGGCTGTTCTATCTGGTGGTTGTCTTTCTCTGCATTTCATACAAAAACGAGGCCTCCAGTTTGGTGGTACGAAATATACAAACCTTTATCTATCCGGGTATGAAGATGTGGCGCAAAATGACGTTACCAGTGATCAAAAGATTCCCAGGCCTTACTGAGCTGTACGACGAGTCGTGTCTTATGATGAATCCATTCTTCCAGGTCGACGATTTAAATTGCGATCCTTGTGCAAATGTGCAAAGCGTTTTAGACTTATCGGAAGACAGCGAGCGGCAGAATGAAGCGCAGGGGAAGAGTAAAAATGTAGCAAAAATGCCGTCTGAGCTTGTGCCTTTCATATTCAAGGTAAGAGGACATTGGACAGGGCGCCATGAGAAGAATCTAATTTGTACTCTTTGGGTCTTATATCGTATAACTCTTGTGAAGGTTTTTTCAACCTGTAATGGTATGGATAAGGAGGATATTTTTTGAATTCTCATTGGTTTCTGCGTATTGGAAATCTTTATTTAAGTACACTTAAAATTTCAAAGCCCGCTATGTTCAATCTTCAGACTTCAGTGTTTCATTTTCAACCCTCTTTTAGAAGTAACCCTAGTAATCATTAGGAAGCACTAAAAGTAACAAGAGCCAAAAATTGTGTAAAGGGCAAAACTACTAAATGTGTAGGGGTAAGAAATAAGCTAGAGCTGAGCTTAAATTTAACTACCGGGTAGTTATTGCTGGCTCATTCTACGTCCGAAAAGGCACACCCCAAAAATGTTCTTATACATTCTTATTCGCAACCTCTCGTTATTAGCAATAAGAGTACTCAGCTGCATTTAATTATGCTCTCTTCTTAACATTCCAAATTTTGTATTCGCAGATTAAACAAGAGCCCATTGATCTGGACGATTTCTACAACATCTACACAAGTAGCTATGAAATTTTTCGACGTGACGCTTACCGCGTGCAATCAACCAGTCCTGATGTGACCAACCTAGAGGAACTCTTCCATCACTTTAATCACTCACATGCAAGCATCCGAAACTTCATAAATCCCGTCAGCTCTCAGAGCAAATCTTCGCATCACCAAAATGTTCATCAACACAAGCAACAGATTCACAATCTTTGGCGCTGTAACCGTATGCTACCTGCACGTCTTTTGCGACGTCTTTTCGCGCGTCCAGATCGTCTTCCCAGCACCGGCTTAGCTTTGGAACGTTTCATTGCCATCGATACAGCACATGCACCAGCCTATACGCTGCCGGACACAGAGTGCGCCAATGTGTATGTGCAACAAATCACGGGTGCTCGTTTTATAATTCTACGTCCGACGACTGAGTGTCGACACCGTTGCCACACTTTGTCCGTGCGTTTGCCGCAATCCTTTGTTCGTAAGTAGAACTATTATTGATGATTTCCGCTTATGCGCTTGCTGTGCAATAAAGCATATTTTTATTTTCAGTCAGTTACAATTGGTGGTATTGGAAGCCTATCTCAGCACCAGATCCACTGTCAGAGACGCTCTCGATTAGTCTTGTTGGATCGTATTGTTAGTTAAAGGCAAGTTGATGGAAATGATGTTTCTGAAAATATCTGAATTTCGTGAAATGATCCCATTAGCTCTGTAAGAACGATAATAAGGACGACTCTAATTTACTATTTAGTTGCGATTAAAATAACCTAAACCAAATAATTTCAAAAACACATAAACAATTATTCCTAGTCAAGTTATCGTAAATATTCGTATATTCGTTATGCTTTTAATTTTTTTCTTTGTGGAGTCTGAAAATCGAACTTAAATTCTTTAAGAATTTATATAAATTTGAAAGATCTTAAATTTTTCAGCTTAGCTTCTGAACTTCTTGAGTTTTCGAAATAACTGATTATTGATAGTAGTATTAGCATGTGTAGAAAGGCGTATGCCATTTATTCCACTGAGTTGAGTCCACTGAATGGCATACTGTATATCAATGTATAAACAATGTAAATAATTACAGGGAATATTTTTTATATAACACGCATTAATGCTTTTCCCTCGTAAACTGATCTTAAATATACGCTTAAGGGTTAAGGGCCTAAAAGAAGCCCTCTAATAACAAGACTAAACGGTTTTGTTATGAATCCTGTTTTAAAATTTCAAGTATTTGAAAACGGATTTCAATAATACCACAATTTCGCAAATATTAATGCATTACAAATTTTAGTAATCATTAAAAAGACTTCATTATCTTTCTAACAATAAACTCTGAAAGTAAAAAAGAAACTTGCCATAAATGCGTAACTTTTGTCTTTATATTGAAATCAAGAGTGTTCATAAATTACTAACATTATATGCACATTTAATTAGTATGTGCTTATTTCTATATGACCCTTACGATATAATTTTAAATTGTATTTTCGTATTTGGTCTAAGGATTCTACTGTGTAGAATTAAAACACATTGAGAAATGTTAAATCCACAACCAAATATCAATTAAATTACAATAGAAATCTAATGAAAATTACATAATTTATTTGGATTAGTTACCTCTAGGAATGTATGTAATGTATCTTTACCAAGACTTCTGAACTCGGCTGAGTTTTGAGCCATAACAGGTTGACTTAAATGTATTCCATTTTAAAAATTATTTCGAAACTCTCTTTGAAGAGTGTCTGAGCTCAAAGATATTGACATTTTTATGATTGTTAAACGTTTTTAAATAATTCGAAAATAAGTTTTTATAAATTATATATATTATGTTGAAATTGTATTGAGGTAATTTTACGTACGCTTGTTTAATATTTCCAATATGATTGACTCGATTTATATGGATCGTAGTTTTCGAAAATCCAAATTATTTAATCAAGTAATCATATTAGTATTAGTTTTTTAATAACACGAAAAATTAACACCGGAAATTGTTCAAGGACATTTTTACTTAGTTCCGTAGATCACTTTATTTTCAAGGCAGTCGAATAATTGCTAAAAATATTTCCATTTCCATTTTTTAACATCTTCCTAAATAGAATGTTAATATTGAACCCAAAGGTACAATCTGAATCTCAAAATTGTGCTATAAAAGCGCATTTAGCCAAGAATTGATTTCCTCTCACTCTACATAATTCTGCATTTAAAAACTTTGTTTACTCGCCAGTTTTCAGCTAGTTCAGCTGTAAATAATTGTAAAATATGTTTGAAAATAATGTCTACCTAAATAAGGAGGTAGAGAAGCGCCACTCTCGATCCAGGAGGACCACTGTTTTCGGTGTTTATGGACAAAGTTTATTTTAATCCTAGATATGTAATACTTTTATGCGAAAAACTTCCGAAATATTCGTAGGGAAATAAGGCAGTATTTATTCTATGTACTTTTCAAAAATGCAACACGTTCTATATATACATATACATTGTATTTATTTAACGACATGTAAGTAAACCCTTTATGAAATAAAACAAGTTTGAAAAAATATTAAATTAACATTTTGTACTTGAAATGAACAAAAATAAAATTGAATTTTTTTTCTTTTACTCTCATTCAAAGTTTTCTCAATTCATCGAAATATGAACCTTCCATTAGATCCCCTGCTTTAATGCCGAAAATGTCCATTAGCTTGTCCGCCAAATCCCGTCCTTGTTGGATACTCTCTGTTGGAGAAAGTCTCACTTCGAACTCCATAAAATTACCCAGGTTTTCCACTTTATCCAAATGTATTCGTGTTTGTCCATACAAGAAGAGTAGACGTGTTTTCACCAATATTCCAAGGGTTCCATTACTTTGAGCTAAGATTCTCTCTAGTATTTCAGGTTCATTCACTTCAGTTTTATTATATTTTGATAATTTCGGACCCACTATATCCGGTCGGTCGTAGTAGATAAGTTCGGATGCTGCCGGTAACTGTAAGTATCGTAATTTTAATCGCCCGCTCTGGGAATTAAAAAATACATCACGTTGGATAATCCTTTCACCATCGGCATTTGTAAGTTTTCGTGCTATTTCGACTCGCTTCTGAAATTCCTCATCTCCGCCGACAATTCGAGCTTTGATTTCAATATTTCGTTCTGTGAGTGGTGATGGTGCTGACATTTTTGATAACTCCGACTATAAAATAAACAAAACAAAGCTTAAACACAGGGGGTTATTCCTGAACGCCCGGGCCTTTAACTCCCATGAATTCTTCTCGATTTTGCTTTGTTATTTTCCATTGTTGTTGTTGTTTACCAGCAAACACCCGAAAATGAACAAAGCATAATTGAGAAGAATTCATGGGAGTAAAAGGCCCGGGCGTTCAGGAATAACCCCCACAGTCTGCAAGCAACTGCAATGTTTAATTTTTAAGAAATTGAGTTTGAAAGCTTTGGAGAGTTTTAAGAATTTAATCCGTCTTCACATTTACTTCAGATTTAAATGTACAATGTACATTTAAGTTGTCTTTTATTTGCGAATACTCAATATTCTGATTTTTACGAATTTTTTGCATATAAAAATTTCACCAAAACTTTAGTTAAAAGTATTACCAAACAACATGTTGAATGGTTAGTGGTATTACTAAATTGAAAGAAGAATTTGATTTGGCCAATTTTGTGTAAACGAACTTGAATTATTTTGCATTAATATCTGATTTTTTTTCGTTAACAGTAAATTCTATTGTTTTTAAGAGAGCTTCTCTCCGTATATTTATTCATATAATTTTTCGGATTTTCGGTTTAAAGTATCAACATTTTCCGAGAAAAAAAAGAGCGTAAGCCTTAAGCTGCATTCAGACAGAACGCGTTTTTCGCTTCGCGCTGCGGGGCGATTTCTCCTTGGTGTTCACACTGAACGCCAAGTTCAAGCTTTGATGCAAGCGGCAATTGGTTTTTTTAGTTTCCCATAAGAGCGAATGTAATTTAACATTGCATATTGCCGCGTTAGCAAAGTAAAATTCATGGGTAACACTGGTTCGGCATGGGCAATGTGCAAAAAGTAGTCAGCTGATTTGTCAAGTTGCGGGATTTCCAATTCTGTAATTTTTTCAATTCTGTATCAACAATTTCTTCCCAACTTCAATTCATAAATGAATACATTTTACAGGAATAAGGATCCCATAAATTCGTGAACCGTGAAGGTAATTATTATTAATCTTCAATTGTTAATAATTTTTGTGATCAATGTTGATATTCTAATATTTTGGAATTACATAACTGGATTAGTCGGCCAGCAATGAATTTTTACAATTACACTATCAGACGGTTTCTAGACAGTTGGCCAGGAAAATCACGTTTTGGAATTTACCGATTTTTACCCATATTCTTTTTATTGGGAGCTGCTCTAGAATATTCTATGATAAATTGGACAGTGGGCGAAACCAATTTTTGTAAGTGCCATGATATGTAAAATTTTTCACAAATGCTTGCTTATCTCTAAATCTGCACAAAAAAACCAAAAACTAGATAACACCTTCAAAAAGAGACAAGCAAAGAATATACTGGAAAGTAAACTGAGTGCAGAAGCCCATATGCCAGGTCAGTGAGAAGCAACGTGGACGTAAAAAACAATAAAACGAAAACAATAAAACTTGGAAAATGCCTGCCGGTGTATCGTGGGGAGCATATATGAAATTTTTTTCATGTGCCATGTTGTCTATGTTGGCAGGATCACAAGTTGTGCACATGTACTATAAACCATTGCATGATCTGAATGTTTATATAGAAAAGGAAATTGAACAGTCGCAACTTTCGGGACTACTAAATACACCTGCTGCGGCCTCGACTAAAACGATTGCGGGTTTAACGGCGAAAGCGGAATAACTCGGATGAGGCCTAGAGCTTCTATCGGTTTGAATAATTCAAAAAACCGCAAATAGGGATTCTTTAATCAGTTCATTTATGTATTAATTTTTCTTAAGCACTAAATATTACACGTAAATTAGTAGAATTGAAGATTTCATCTTTCAATTTTATCTTCAGGTTTTTATCTGAAATATAATACATATTCTGAATAATCATATAATCATATGAAAATAATCATATAAAAACTATCTATGCCAGATTTTGGACAAATCACTATAACTATAATTACTATACTAATTAATAATTATTATTGCGAATTATCGCATCACATATACATAAGTGATGCTTTCAGCTAAACGTTTAAATATTCTTAAAAAATTTAAAGTTAAAAAGTAAGTTAAAATTATAAATTATGGTCTCTTTAAGAGACAAGAGGGAGAGAGATGTTAGTTTTGAGTCGTTATCAGACTTGCTCAGTTGTATTGGAACAGAAGGAAACGATTGCAAATTTTCCTTTCAGCTAATTCTATGGAGACAAGTTTGAGCTAGTTATAATGAACGATGCGAAACATTGCCGAATGTCATTAGAAAGTTAGCAGTTTTTTAAAACGTAACCAAACGGAATGGTCAAACTAAAAAATAGATCTCACACGTTCGCTGTTTCCTTAGCACTCTAATACACATTTTTCAATTATAATCTCAGAAACAGGTTTTGAACCCTTATAGTATCCCTTTCTGTTGCTGGAATCACTAAACATTTGTGTCTCCTAATACACTGTCTATAGTTTCGCGGATGTTAGTCGGAGATGTTTCCGATGCCATTGTATTGTGAGTCTTTCGATGAGTCTTTAGCGATGTCTGCTGTCGATAAGCTTGTCCGCAAATGTCGCAGACGTACGGTTTCTCTCCAGTGTGTATATATTCATGATGCCTCAACGTTTTACGGCAAGCGAACGTCTCCGGACAGTACTGGCACCCATACGGTTTCAATTTCAAGTGCACTGCCCGAACATGCGCCTCCAGCTCGTGTTTTCGAATAAATTGCTTCTCGCACTGTCCACATGGCAGCCGGTCTAACGTGTGTATGCGCATATGTTGTACCAGCATAAACTTCTTGGCCATGCGGCGGCCGCAAACATTACACTCGAATTTCATGTCACTCGAATGCAATTGCAGCACATGGTATTTGAGTGTGTAACGGGAGTGAAATTGTTTGTTGCAGATGTTGCAGATGTGGCGTTCCTTCGACTCCTCCTTGATCATGTCGTCGGCACCGGTTTCAAGAGGGTGCTTTTTGCGCCGATGATACTTTAAGTTGGCAATCTGATTGAAAGTGGTGCCACACAACTCACAGACGTACGTTTTATTGTTCACAAGACCTAAATGTTTTTCGCGTCGATGTTTGTGCATCGCTATCAGGCTCGTGTATATCTTATCACAATTAGCATAGGCGCAAGGATAGGAACGCTGCTCGGCTTCGTGTATCTCTCGAATGTGCGTCCAGAGGCCGCCGAAGAAGGTGTAGGTTTTGTCACAGCGGTCGCACTGATAGGGACGCTTGCTTCCCTCATGCACCTTGCGAACATGCGCATCACGCGTTAGTTTGTGTGCGAAACTGTGATTGCATTGTTCGCAGCGGTAACTGTTCTTGGTGCCTTTTTTGCGGGGCTTGCCACGCAATGCATCCCTGTCAGCCTGTTCTTTGCGAACCAGTTCCATTTCTTTCTTGGTCCTACGGCGGCACTTGGGACGTAGCGGCGATTTCGTCGCATCCCGTAGTTTCTTCTTACTACTAGACCTTAAACTTGCTAAAGGTTTGTCTTCATCGTCGGTGGTCTTCTCATCGATGCAATCGTGGGCATTGTTATCATCATTATCAGCAATGTCCTCATTATTGCCAACTTGTATAATAGTTTCCATAACAGCTATATTGTCGTTAGCGCTTTTGGTAATAATATCACTGCTGAAGGGATCTGGTGTCTGAAATTCGCAATTGACTAACCCTGAAATATCATGTTCCATTACGACTACTGTTTCAGTCTCCATTAATGAATCCTTCAACTAGAAAACAATTCAAGAATTAAGCGACCAATTCTCGAAGCCAAAAATACATCCTACACTCACCGTCATGCCATAAAAATTTTCATGAGCAATTTCCTTCTCCTCTTCTTCAATGTCATCCAGCTCCAGTTTTGAGACGCTGCCTTCCACAAGTGTTTGCAGGTTCGCAGTGAACTGGAGAGCTCGATTTCGGAACTTGTCAAAGTTTTGCAATGTATTAAAACAAACCAGGCAGACATGCTGTGGATATTCAGCGTGATGCAATTCGATCTTTCCAATGTACTGCTTTAACAACTGCTTGAGCAGGTCATCCGTAGTCAAGCTGATGGCGATGAGATTTACGTCTCGTTTGTTTTCGGAGGGCGGCCTGAAATCTTTATCCAGTTGGTGCAGTATAGTACTATCGCTCAACTTAACCAAACATGTTCTGCAATATTGGTTTGCACTTTCTCTTGTTATTATCCGCATTTCAGTTGCTTAAATTATTTGTTTATAATTGCCAAAACGCATAAAACTACTTCCGTTGTTTAGAATCTTGTTTCCATTTCTTGGTGCAGTGAATGCAGTTGTCAACTCTTCAGAGACAAAGTGAAAAAGAACACAGGATTGTATGAAATCAGATTTTTAATAAAATGCTCTTTATTTCAAACATTGAAAAATTGTGAACAAAGAAACTGTTACTGGAACTTTCTAAGAAATATATACTAAACTTACGTTACTTCAGAAACAATATAACATATAAGAAAATTATTAAAACAAAATTCCAGCTTGTCAAAGGAAATATTTTACGTTATATACACATTGAAGTCGTCGCCGACTTCGAATGGTAGAGAAATGTTAAAATTACTTTGGGTCTTATGGGAAACGAGAAAAAGATGAAAAGTTGTTATTACCGACGTTTACGACTGTGGAAAAAATGAAAAATTTTATATTTCTGGTCGTTCTCGTTGCTCTTGTTCTTCTTTTTCTTCGTTTGTTTACATTCAATTTGCCGTTTGAATTTAATTATTTAAATTATAAAATTAGAATTAAAGTTTCTAGTGTGAGTATTTACTAATTTTATTCATATTGATGTTTATTCATTAAAGATTAAATATTTTTAGGATGGATTATTGAGGAGGACTTATTAAAGTGGTGAGGCAATACAAATCCAATACAAACTCAAACTCTCTGCCGACGTTTCAGCTGTAGCCGATTTTTGCCAATTCTCTACGATCGAAGTCGGCAAACGACTTTCTATGTGTTTATAAAATTAGACGGTTTTTTTCAGTGCCTACTTTTCATATGCGTTTTCAGCGCACTGGGTTGGCGAAAAGGCCTACCACAAATTTTGCACTGGTATGGTTTCTCTCCGGTATGCGTATAAATGTGGTGACGTAAGGTTTTCTCGGTACCAAATGATCGGCTGCAATGTGAACAGTGGTACGGTTTTACTTTCATATGCACCACTCTAATATGTTGAACAACGTCGAATTTCTGTGTAAAAAGTCGGCCGCATTGATCGCATTCGAACTTGTCCTCCACGCTAGCATGGGCACGCATATGAGCTACAAGCATAAACTTCTTGGCAAATTTGACGCCACAAATACTGCATTCACACTGCAGCATATTGTCGGTCGCGTGCTGGCGCAATGAGTGATATTGCAGATTGAAGGCATTATTAAAGCGTCTCTTACACACACTGCACTCATACCGACCTGGATGAAAGCCGGAGATCTCACCATGTTTCGCTGCATAATGGTTTTCCAAATTCTTGGTTCCTATAAATCCAGCACCACAATATTCGCAAATGTATGTCTTTCGTTGTTTCTGACCCAAGTGTTGATCGCGATGATGTTGTTTCAACGAGGCGGCCGTTTTGTATATTTTTTTACAAATTGTGCAAATGAAAGTCTGACCATTGCTGTTGTGAACCTTGTGCAGATGATAGCGTAAAGTATCCACACTCTTGTATCTTTTATCACAATGATCGCAACTGTAGGGGCGTTTTAATTGCGCTTGATGTGCGCCACGTAGATGAGCTTCGTAAATATATTTATAGAGAAATTTCCGTTTACACTGGTTGCATTCAAAAACATAATCATTAAATTCCTCATCATTAGCATCTTCATTGACACACTCTTTATTGCGATGGACATCGCTATGTTCCTTATTATTGAATTTTTCTGTAGATTTTTCAGTATCAGAAATTCGAGGAATTTCTAGAGTTGTCGTTTCTTGAAAACCAAGAGACTTTTCCGTTTGCAGAAGTGCATCTTCTTCATCGATGAATCCATGATGTTTCTCCGTATCCTGCTCTTCGTTAAAGGATGCCCTATTATATTCCAATGCAGGAGTTTCCCGTGTAAGAAACTCTGTGTTATTGACGCCTTTTGTATTGAAGGGTTCTGATTCAAAAATGAACACAGACTCTACGGGCTAAAATATATAGAATTTAATAATGTTGAAATTTGTAGCAAAATATCTAAATATTCTTTCTACCAATAATATTCAGAACTTAAAAGTAGTTCTTTACTTTAGGATTGCCATTCTCACCTAAACGTATTTTATGTATCTTTTTAATTGAAAAATTTGCTTACATGATGCACAATCTCTTCCCTCATAAGATTGTCTTCTTCCTCTTTCTCAGCATTTTCACAAAATTTTACTTCTGCTGTGGCTTTTTGTGCTGTGCCATTTTGCACTAGATCTTCCTCGATATTCTCCACGAGGGCAGCCTTAAAAACTTTATCACATTCCAAAAGCCTTTTGCGAAATTTTTCGAATTCCTCCAAAATTCTGAAGCAATCCACACAAACATTTTTATGTTGAACTGCAATCTCTTCTTCTTGATTTTCTTTAGTGTCAGTCAGTATGCAAAATAAATGGAGAATCTCTTGCGAGGATCTCAAATCAATGAAGAGTGGCAGCTGCTGATCCTGGGTAACAGTTACCGGCAATGTTTCCGAATCTAAATTTTCCAAATTATTTATGTTTATCAAGCACGCGCGACAATGCTGTATCGCCTTCTCGCCAGTTAAAAAAGAACTCATAATTCGTTATTTCCACTTTACCTTTCAGTTACTGCAATGAATTCTATAATCATGTTACTCTTCTGGATAGTGTGGAGACACTAAAGGCGACCGAGTTCAATTAAATAAGGAGTCTATTCATCCCTGTTGTCAGTCAGTCAGTCATATTAAAGAAAGTTGATAAAGTAACCAGCATGAACACGTATTTAAAATGATTTGTGAATAATGAAAATATGTACAAAGCATGTATACTCGTATATTAACAATTGAGCCCGGATTTATGAGATTATTGCTGATAGCAAAAACATAAGAAACGTAAAAGGTTTGTTTATGGATCGAAGGGGGCTGGCGGGGTCGGGAAATACAGAAAAATTTTGCAGTTGGTGAGTTCAGAAAGTCAGTAGAGATAATCAGCAGGAAAGGCCAAATATGTATGTATATAATTGTACTTTTTATCAATCAATATTAAATAAAAGAATAATTTATATTCACTTGTGTATTGAAAAAAATATAATATAATATATGTACATATCATTGATCGTATCAATGATCATTGATGCGTAATATATGCACATAATTTATAGATAAGTAGTGGAGCAAAAACTAATTTAGTTCTTTAGCTTAAATTATAATTAAATATTAATGAATCGTCTGAAAGCAGGGCCTGCTTTACTTGATTTGACACGCTTCTTTCCAGGGCCGTCCTAGGATATTCAGCGCCCACGGGCTACAAAAAACTAAAAAATGGGTATGGCTGTGATACCTTTGTTAAAGTAGTTATGTTTTTTTTACTAAACCATTTAGGAAAATTTAAGAAATGAGAAAAGGTCAAAACCGTGTTTTAATGACCGTAATTTTTCACGAAGCCGGCTGTAGAGAACCCGACGACGGGTGTAGTAATAACTGTTGGCACTAACTAATAACATATAATAGAACACCAATAAAAATCGCCGCCCCCAAAAGGCTTGCGCCCCGGGGCTTTAGCTCATTTGGCTCTACGGTAAGAGCGGCCCTGCTTCTTTTAAAACTCTGCCTGTGCGGTTTTCCAACAACAACCCAATTTCTTTCCGCTGTCACGTTAGCCTATGGTAAAATAATCTTGATTATTATAATAATAAATTTTAAAATAAATAAGAATTCCGAGATTTGGAATAAAGAATTTCAATTCAGTAAACGTCAGACAATAACACAGACTGCTTCAAAAACTTAATTAATACGTAATTTCGGCGCAAATTTTTAAATATCTATAAAAAACAAACGCATCAATTTGGCCGTTGTCATATTGACATTTAATTTGCGAATGGCGTAATGTTATCTTCTGGCTGCTTTTTCACTGTTTGTACTATATTTCTTTAAAAAATGAATTTTAAAGTTAATATTAAAGTTTGCCGTGTTTGTATGAAATCTGAGGAAGGCTTCTCACTTTATCGCAATCTGGAACTACAATCAAAATTTGTGTTCACAACCCGGCTGTCGGTATGTCAATCTTTGCCATATTTCGAATTTTATTCTATTATACTAGATTTGGTTGATGTATTTGACTTGTATTGGATTTATTGTAATAAAATGGCGGTGGAATAGTTGCTGGCTGACAAATGATTAATTTTGTTCTGTTACCTACAATTGTTAATGATGGTAGGATTCATGAATAACCCCTTTTTGATAATTGGTAATCTTTCGAATTAATAATAATATATTATTAATTCAAATATTTTTAACATGAGGCGCATATAGAAAGGGCTACCGATAAATGCAAAATGCAAAAAGTCTGCAACATTTGTTTTATCAAACATTCAATTTCATCCTCTTTGAAATGATAATATTTGTTGCATCACTAAATATACACTCTGGCTCTGTCAAGCAATTATCAAGCCGAAAATATATATACTACATACATATGTACGTATATTGTGATTACAATTTTGAGATAGCTTATTCCATGATATCGTTGAAAACCTTTTTGTACACTTCCTCTTGCCTATTAATTTCACATAATTTCCTCACGGCCGTCTGTACAACTTTTTCAAAAACTCCAACAGTGTGTACCACTTCTTCAAGAATGAGTGATATGAGCACTTCAGCGTATACCGCGGGTAGTAGTTCGGTTGCTTTTGTGACCACTCGGGATGAGAGCTCAGCCAAGAAATTGGCACGCGGTTTACTTGAGCTAAAGCTGGCGGCATGCGTTAATATTATTCCAAATATACAGTCTATCTACACGTGGGAGGGTCAGGTCAACGAGGATAGCGAGGTTCTAATGATGATTAAGACGCGTACCAGCCGTGTCGAAGAATTAACGAAGTATGTCCGTGAGAACCATTCGTACAGTGTGGCAGAAGTCATAACACTGCCCATTGAAGCGGGCAACTTACCTTATTTGAACTGGATTTCGCAGACGGTACCAGACAAACAATGAAGACTAACTAAAATGTTTTTTATAAATAAACTATTAATAAAGTAAAAATATGATATCCGTATCCATATTTCTGTTTTTCAATTCATAACTGATTCTTTTTGGTACAGCTGAAACCTGGAGATAGCCTGCCTTCAATAATCTGCCCAAAGTGTGTAATGCGTCTGAAAGTGGCTCATGATTTTGTCCAATTAGCACATGCATCCGAAAAAAATCTGAGGGCATTTCTTACTAGAATAAGCAGTGATTTTCAGGAGGTGACGAAGACCTCCTGTTCCACGAAATCATCATTTCCCGAGGATGAAGAGGAAGATAACACGATTACGACGCTATTCGATGAAGATAATTTGCAGGACAATTCCAATAAAAACGCCCCAAGAGAGGAGTGCAAGGAGGAGCCGTGCAGTAAAGTCGAGTCCAGACCTCCAGCAAAAAGGAAACTCTCAACTTCATCGACGGCTGAAGAAGACATCACCTCGATAACTAAGCTTAAATTACAACAAGCGGACAAACAAAGTCATTTTAAGCAGGAATCCGCAGAGATACTTACAGATGAGGAAATAGTATACTATGATGAATCGAATTTTTTATATGAAAGTGAAAGTGAAGAAAAGCCAGTTTTTGCAAAAAGTAAAGCAAGCGATAACCATGTAGAGAACAATTCATCTACGGAGAATGAGACAAAAACCGTCGGTGAACAGAAGCAAATAAATGATTACCTCGAAAAACACATAAACGTGTCAATAGAACAGGATGCCGAGGGCTGTCCTGAAAACCTTTCGACGTATTATATTTATGAGAGTGCAACTGAAGATGATGACCGGGGTGAGGCAATAGAGATGGAGGTACAAATGGACGAAAAGCCGGAGGCTAATGAGGCAGACCTCCAGTTGTACGAAGA
This sequence comes from Conops quadrifasciatus, assembly GCA_949752815.1. NCBI lineage: Eukaryota > Metazoa > Arthropoda > Insecta > Diptera > Conopidae > Conops > Conops quadrifasciatus. The sequence goes on along the minus strand of OX457081.1, from coordinate 30,369,703 downwards.
TACTGAAGAATTTTCCAATGATCCTCGGGACGGAAATTTATCATCTACCGAAACCTACGAAGGTATTAGTGTTAAGAATTATCTTCAATTGGAATTACGAACCACGGAAAGTGCAGAATCGACAACTGAAACTGAACATTTGCGTCCTATTGAAATTATATCGATTATAACCGAGACGGAAACGCCTGAGAAAATAAAACCCCCAAAATCTTCACCGTTGAAGCCAGATAGTAGAACAGCGGAGACGACAACAGTGGGAGAGGCGCTTGAAGTGGCTTCGACCTCAGCCAGCCAGTCGATAACAACAAGGCCCCGACGAGTGGGCAAAAGCAACAGCAACAGTCCTTCCATCAACGCACGGTTCTTCTGTGTGAAGTGTAATCGCGACTTTAGCACTAAAACTAATCTAACTCGACACATGTCCACTCATGAGGGCATCAAGCCCTACAAATGCGCTGAATGTCACAAATGCTTCTCACAGAATGGTTCTCTAAAGCAACACATGTATATGCATACAGGTGAGAAGCCTTTCACCTGCGATGTATGCGATCGTGGATTTACACAATACAAGAGTTTGGTGTTTCACATGCGTAGACATACCGGCGAAAAGCCTTTTCCATGCGACCAATGTGGCTTATTTTTCCGTCAGAAAGATGGATTAAAAGTTAGTGTCCCCATAATTTTAGATTTATCATCTACTCACATTTTTATTAATTGTGCTTCTGTAGACCCACATCTTAAAGCATCACATGATACATGAGACGGATGGCGATACTGAAACGCATACCTGCGTTATCTGCAAGAAATTGCTGGCTACTAAATATTCCCTTCAGGTGCATATGAAGAAGCATTTAAACCATCATCGGACTCTTGTTAATTCTCAGTCAAACAACATTACAACAACGACAAAACACAGTACAACTGATTTGCTCAGCGAAGATGATCTAATGAGTGAAAGAGCTTTCATTAGCGATGAACTTGCTCTAAACATTGAAGATGTTACATCGTCGACGCAAATTCTGGACACTCTGTCAGCGAATACGGCCTACGCCAACCGTGTTAAGAAATTCCAATGCCGGAAATGTTACAAATGTTTTGCGATTAAGTATATAATATGCTAATAGTTGTGTATTACCTTTTTGTCCTTATATTGTGAATTTATATAGGAAAAATTTACTGCGACACTTGACCACTCATGACGTCAGCGCCTCGGAATTGTTCCAATGTCCGACTTGTCAAGTTGCTTTCGACACCAACTACGCTTTGCGAGTGCATCGAGTGCGCGAGCACAGAGAGACTGGAATTAACCTGAACGAGTGTGAACTTTGCAGCATAACATTTGCAAATTCTACTGAGTTAAATGATCATAATAAATCTGTTCACGATGCCACTGATCAAAATTGTCCTGCTTGCCCGGATTTGCATTTCAAAACGCAGAAACAACTATTCGAACATTTGATCGAACACGATAACTTAACCGCTGAGGATGATGAAGACTGAACTTCAGCGATAACTTAGATTAGCCTAACTATGTGTTGGCTATTACATAAAATCATTGGAATCCAGTTCTAGCTAAACCCTTATTTATAGAAATAAAGATGAAGTTAGTGAATTGATGTAAACTTGACTTGAGGGCCGTCCAGAATGGAAGTAATGAGATTTCAGTGACTTGTCAAATGTTTGCAGCGAAGAGATTTTTAGCATAATGCCAATATTAAAAAACTTGGTTCTTATGTCCGTCTTTTATAAAATGGATGTCATTTTCTGATGAAGCCCTGTTTGCTTGTTTCGGCTCGTTACATCTATTGTGGTCGGGCCTTAAAGAGCTTAATTATAAAACTAATCCGTTATTAAAGGCAGGCTCCACAACAATTTGTGGAGCTGTTCATATGTACATATACATATATACTGAATAGGTTGTGCTATAACGGATTTTTAAGGTGCACTTTTTTGGGGCTTTTTTTTGCTAATTAAAGGGAGAACAAAAGAGTGCAGGGCATATGAATTTATATTGGTTCGCAATGAAACACCAACAAAATATTGCATATACCTTCTCGTTTTTATCCAACATACTTTATCGTATTATAGGACATACATAGTTAAGCCTATTATCGGACATACTTTACGGATTATAGGACATACTTTAACCTATAATAGGGACCATTGACGTTTCCTATTTGCACATTGAACACATCTCAGTTGCCATTGATCAGACAACATCAATTGACAGCTGTAACAGCTGCTACTTCTCCTTCTAGGTTTGGTGCCTGTTGTCTTATTGCTTATTGGCGTTTTTAAATGGCGTGAAAGGAGATTATATTAAATGAAAACTACCATAGATATTGAAGAAAAATGGTTTCTAATATTTGCCGTATATGTGGAACCACATTTAATCTAATGCATGTACTCCAAGGAGGACAGGAACTGATCGAAAAATTGCGCGTCTGTGCAAACATAGAGGTCAGCAACATCATTTTTACTGTATTTTTGTGTGTTTCCTTAACAAATCTTAAATTACAGGTGAATTTCGAAGACAGTCTTCCCAACTATATTTGCCTTAAATGCGAACAAGGTGTGAGTTTTTCATATCGGTTGCGGAAGCAAAGTGAAGCGATGGAGCAGAAGCTGCGACAACAACTAAGACAGAGCAGACCATTTCAACGGCACCCACAGTCTATTAATTGTGTGGATTTGTGCAATGAAGTGGATGACATTGAAGAAGAGTTGGAGGAATTTAGAGTGGAAAACAACAGCGTGCCAGATAATAATTCAGGGGATGATGATCAATTGGTGTTGACTGATGGTGCTACAAAAAAAGCGGGCTCTATTGGACAAACTAGCAAAAAAATGTCACGAAACAAAAGAAATATTCTTAGACGTAAACTCATTGAACCGAAGCAACTAAACTCTGAAGACATCAGAAAACCAGTTTATCGGCATAACTTAAATAATTTCAATATACCAAACGCCAAATCAGAGGATGAAAATAGCGTTGAATTGCTTTCTTCGGAAAAAGACGAAGTGTCACTTAATCCGGCTCCTGCAGACATTTTTATTGATCTGCATTGTCTTCAAACGTGTGTCTCGTTGTCTGACAATAACATTACTCCAGAGGATGGTTTTTCGAAGGACGTTTTGATGAGTAATAGTGAAAATGCAATGAGCATGACCGAAGAGGATGACATTGAAATTATTGAGGAGTGTAAGGAGCCGGCTGAAAATGTAAAGAGCTGTTTACTGAAATTGGATGATAATGTTGATGATGATGATGAAGTTCAAATCATTGAAGAATGCTTTGAGCTCTGTGGAGAATATGCGAACGTTGGGCAAGAAAACTCTCTGGCAAATGTTGATCAACCGTATAGAGAAGTTGATTACCTGGAAGACATAGAAAACATCACAGCATCTCCAATGAGTAACGTTTATTCACCTGAGAATGATGGAATAATTCAAATCGAACAGAGTGAGGAAGATAGCTATGTGGAAACTATTGAAGAACTTTCATTTTCTGGAGATGATAGTCAGGATAATGTTGATACTGAATGTGAGGGCACTGTAAGTTTCGAAAACGGTGAGAGCATGAGAGCAAGTGCAGAGCATTTGCATTTTGAAACGATGCAGGATGCGGTCATTGATGAAGTTCAAGTGGTCAGCGATGACGAGTATCCTGCTTATAATGATAGTGAGACAGATAAGAGTCAGGAATTTGAAGAAGCTGAAGAAAGTCTGCCGGAAAATATGCAAACAACAATATTGAGTTTACAAAACCGAGGCTCACTTAAGGTAAGGCGTTAAAGGTCAAGCAGAAAATCAAATAACTTTTCATTCCATGTCGACTGTAGATCAGTGTCGTCTACAAATGTGATACTTGCGGTCAAACCTTGAAAACACAAGGACTTTATCGCCAGCATATTAAGGAACATGGAAGAGAACGCTTCAGCTGCATGCAGTGCAACAAATGGTTTCCTACCCGTTACCGCCTCCAACAACATGAACGCATTCACAACAGTGATCCCCATCTTTATGTGTGCAACATTTGTGCTAATCACTATCGGCACCCGCAAAACCTAAAGCGTCACATGCAAAGCGCTCACAACGCAAAGGACTATAATCCATTTCAGTGTGGAGTGTGTAAGGAGATTTTCTCACGTTCGGATGTTTTAAGGAATCATACAATTACCAAACACATCGAAGAAGGAAACTTTATATGCGAACTTTGTTCAAAGAGGTAAAAGCGGGGCAACATTTGGTCTGGATTTATTTTACATTACACTTCATTTCCAGTTTTGAGTCCATGCTTTCTCTGATTGATCACGGGAAATCGCATTTGTCTAATGCTGCCGGCGTCAAGAACTCCATAAATACCTCTAACAGTACGTCCACCTCCACAGACAGTTCGTGCTCTCCACAACGAAAAGGTGCGACAGGATCGCAACGCACTTATTACTGCAGCTTTTGTGGAAAAATTTCGAAACATCACTTCGCGCACAAAAATCATTTGCGTACCCATACGCTAGAGCGGCCGTATCCTTGTAAATTTTGCAAAAAGAAATTTCGTACATTGGCGTCGAAAACGATTCATGAACGCATTCATAATGACAAACGTCCCTATGAGTGCAATCGGTGTCCACGCACCTTCCGTCAATCGCACCATCTCAAGGAACATCAGCTAATTCACGATGGCATTATGGCATTTGTGTGCAGTATTTGCCATATCGCATTTACCAAGAAGGGCAATCTGAAGGTACATATGCGTATACATACCGGTGAGCGTCCATATGAATGCGCTGAAAGTGATTGCGGTCAGCAGTTTGCGAAATTGGCACAATTGAAACGACATGCAGCCCAGGCACATGCACGTGATGGAGGAGTACTTGATGGTGATGATGGGGATGTTGGGTATGATGATCAGGTTGTGGTGGTCGATGGAGAAGAGGACGAGAAAGGGGAGGTAGAAGTGCTGGATGAAGTGATAAGCGATGAGGGAATACTTGGTAATGGCAGACCGTCACTATGGCAATCTAAGATAATAAGAATTAATACGCTGGAAGAACCATATCTGAACGTGGATGTTGGCGCTGAAGAGACTGCCATAGAAGAAATGCTTACAGGAAGCGATAGTCAATACAATTCTCTGTATTCTATGGATAATATGAATTTATGATGAAAGTAGATAGATAGATGTTGTGTGCACAATGCACACTGTACATACTCGTATTTCGATGGCACGTTGTTGTATTAAAAAGGGAAATAATCGTGTTTATGTTGTGGTCGTTTAAAGCGAGACACATTTTACAATTTTTGTATACAATACATATTCGAAATTTAGTTTATAATATTAAATATAATCCAAAGCATTTGTGTTATTAGTAATCATAACCATATTTCCATATTTAAATATTTATATATTTCAAAAATATATTTATATAGTATTTTATAAATATATAAATAATTATTAGCTGCAATGAATAAAATTGCATATATGTATTTTTTTAGGAATTTTTTTATCTCTTTTTTTATATATTATATTTTTATGATATATGATGAGGCCGTTATGATACAAATAATGAACGTGGTCGGGCACGCTTCTTAACAGAGTTTATGCTTTTTCAATGGCGCATAATTTTTAAGAACGTACATATCTCTCGCATAAAAAGAGATAAAAATTACTTCATAAATTTATGCTTTAAAGCATATTATGGCAAATAATGTGATGCCCTGTAAATTTGTGTATATTTTTGCGTCTGCGTACTTTTTACGGGAGCGACTTTTTGTTTACAAAACAAGCATGAACAGCTGTGACTTTGTTTTGGGAAATTTTTCCATTCAGAATTTACGGTACTTTCCTATTTTCCCATAAGAATTTTCACTTTGGGAAAATTGTTTCGCAAACAATTAACCCGGCCGCGTTGGCAGAGCGGCGAGCTCAGTTGGATTCGAGCATTCGAGTGAGCGCTTTTGTTATCGGACGCTGCTGGTATGACCGTCGTACAGGCCAGATTCGTTGGTCATATTTGTGTTTTATTAACAATTCGAAGGTGTAACGCTTGTAATCTCGATTCGATAGTTGTAATAAGCAACTGTTACCATTACCACCACCACCATCGGAATTATTGTTATCGTATTATTATATCTTTATTATTTACCATCATTATTATTATTAACATCATTATTAGCTGCAGCATACAAAAGAACATGTTTTTTTCATATTTCTTTTATTATTTTTGGTATATTTAGAAAGAGTTTCTAAGATTTTTATGTATTCAATCTTAATTTATTGTGTCTTCTTGCTTTCTTGTAATGCCAGAGCCATGCATGCGTGTATGCTGCGGTGAATGAACGACGTGACGTATTCGTGTCGAGAGAAACTGAAATTCTGGTTGGTGCAAATTAAAAAAAACTGGACAAAAAAAAAAACGAAAATTGCGAAATTTTTACCGCAACAAAAAGTAACACAAATAAAATTGCATTTTGCAAGCAAGAAAAAAAATTATTCGAAATTTCGATAATTTTGAAAATGATTTTGGCTTAGTCAAGTGTGTGTGTGTGTATGTGTGCTTAAAAGTAAACAAAATTCAGAAATTGTATAAAAGTTTATATAAACTGGAATTGTTTATATCGGTAACGCCATCGTCATCGCCGTCGCCGTCGCCATCGCTGTTGTTGCTGTTTTTATTTTTGAATATTTTTTTTTCGCACTAGCTACAGAGCAATTACAAGATGTTTTAAGACCATGAGCCAGAAAAGAATAAAAAGATACGAATTATTTAATTAAAAAAATAAACGACACAACTACAATCTCCAAAAAAGAAAAACGCAAGGAAAGGAAAAATATTGCAGCTGCTTGAACTTGATCACTTCAGAGGCAGATAACAAGATATTTTTTGTTTTTCCATCGTGCCGCATTTTCTATTATCGGTAAGTTTACACGTACTCGTATATATTTTTCTTTAGGTAAATATTAGATTTATTTAATTTTCGGTGGTGTTTTCACAACCGTAAAGCGTATAACCATATAACGGGGGCGCCATCTTTTATATCGGTATGTAAGCATTGAATAACTTGAACATTTATCAAGCGATTAACTTAAGTAAACATATTCGTGAAACGTACAATTCAGTACAATTAATAAACATAAATCGCGTCACACTGAAACAACGCGCGGAAATAGTGACGCTGTACATTGAAAGTAGTCGCGCATATCGGCGAAAAAAATCGTGGTCAAGAATCGTGGTCTGACAACACTATTTGTCGTTTGGTGTCAAGTTTTGTTGTCCAGGCCGACATGCCGCTCATCAATGCCCAAGACGTTCCAATAAACTGGTTGAAGCGGTAAGAGAGAGTGTTGCCGAGAACTCACATGTGTCCACGTATCGTCAACGCGCTCAGCATTTTAGCATAGTGGAACCACCTAGTGCCCCATTTTGAAGGATGATTTGCATTTGTTTCTGTATAAAGAAAGTGCAATCGACTCAACGAATATTTGGGACAGACTGTCCACGTCGCTTGGAATACGGCCAAATAGTCAGATACCGAAATAAAAGATGGCGCACCATAGAAGTCAGAACTAACTATAGTTTAGTTAAAAAATTATAGTTCATCATACGCCCCGTTTAATAAGAGTTTTTGATAGCAAAATAAAGACTGGAAATATACTAGACTTATGGATAATGGAGACCTTTTTTTGCATACACAAACCAAAAATTATTTTTTATAAGCTTGCTCTTACTTTACACCTTACCCACTTGACAAATGTTGAAACAAGTTGTTTTTGTATTGACGACAGTAGTAAAGATTTGAACTCTCGTATTTAAAGTCAGACTATTATTTTTTCGTTAAACAAAGAACTGTCTGTTCTGTCCGTTCTGTTGTCAGATCAACAAGCGTTGTTTCATTTCATCATCGCAAAAGGAAAAAATAAATTACAGAAAATATCATCAAACAAAAGTAAAAATGAAATTGCATATAAAAAAATATCTATTTTAAAAACGGTTTTAAACAAAAATTGTTTGCTAAATAAATGTTTTTGTAATGATAATTTGTTGGGGTTTATTTCATTGAAATTGACTTTAAAAAAAATTATAATCCATACAAAAATATACACAGAAAAAACAACAATGGAAGAAATTTGTGCTTTTTGTATTTGCGACGTCAATACTTGTATCATTTCAGTTGTATTCTTCTGTATTAGAATAAAAGCCTGCAGACAAAAATTAAATGATAGCCGCCGGCACTATAAATTGAAAAAGAAAAAAAATAAGAAAAAGAATAAGGCGAAACACATTAACTCTGTTTACAGGAAAATGCATTAAATATCTCAGAAAGTTGCAGGCAAGTAATAAATTTCAATCGAAATTTTATTGAGAACAATTTTTTTGTTTGCTATTTTTATCATACGCGTTCTCGGCGGTTTTTCCCCTTCCCCCAGCCCTCATTGTCTCTATTCATTGCTTCAGCAGGCATCACAAGTGTGGTCTGGCGAGCAGCAATCTCGTGTTAATTTTTTTTTCCACATTATTACATACAAGTACACGCATTGCATTGTTGTACGTTGCATTGTGATGGTATGGTTTTTTTGTTATTGTGGTTTTTTTTGCCATTTCCAAAAATAAGATGGCTTAAATGGCTTAAAAGTAGTTACAATACATTGCAATCGTTTAAAACTTCGTTTAAAAGTTCATTTTTAACAGCAACAACAATTATATATTTTGCAATACAAATATGAACGGCAACAACTAACTTGCTTGCGCAACTAACATGCACAAAGGAATCGTGCATGACGTGGCGTCATCCTACAACAATCGAGTTTGCAATGCGATAAAAATCGTTAATGACAATCTTAAGGAATGGCCAAGAGTGTCTGCGATGACACAAAGAAAATCGGCAACCTTGAATTGTTGTCAATGATTGAATGATAGAGAAATTAGTCTTTCAAAAAATTTTATAAACTAAAAAAATAAATTTTCGCCACTGATTCATGGACCCATTTTGTATAAGAATGGATTTTGCAATTGCTGAAATGATAATAAAAAAATTACAACTACAACAGAAAGAGCTTACTAAAGCCGTTTACCAAATTATACAGTAAACACACACACTTTATACACACCCAGAAAAAGTTCAATTCTATTTTTGAGCACGCAAAAAAGGCATTCGAAATAAAAGAGGACAAAAGTGCAATAAATTTGCACAAATCTGCTTACAACATCGTCAGTCGTACATGCCTTGTATTTATTTTATTAACCCATTTTAAACAATTTCATGACGACGAAAATAGTCTGCAGTGAAAAGAATGAATGCAAAGCTGTCAGTTTTTTGTTTTGTTTAAATAAGCAGCAGCAGCAGCAAAAACAACAACAATGATAACAAGTACTACTATTTTTTTTTTAAATTTAAATTGAAATTACTCAGCAAATCGCTGCCGATTCAATCGTTCATGAATCAATAACAAAAATTCATGCACGTGTGCCACTTTCTTTCTAAAAAGCCTTTCTTTTATAGATTAAAGAGTTTCTAGAAGAGAATTTGCTAAAATTTTAAATGGCTTTTAATATCAAATAAATTATGAAATAATGTTAGAAAATTAGTTAAATACTTTATGTACATATCGTTATCATATTTTTAAAGAAGAAAATTAAACGACAAATTTGAGAAGGTTACGTTCGAAGGTTAGAGGCATATGATCGAAATATATACAGGGTGTACAGGGTGCGCCAATTTTGCTTGTTAACGGCGCCAGAGAGTGTGAAATGGGTAGTCATCGTCGGTCATCAAAATTTGCTTCCAAAAATCAGGTTCAGCGTCAACCATTTGAGCGACTGTTTGGCCGTATTCCAAGCGACCTGGACAGTCTGTCGACCAAATGGAAATATATATGGAATATATGGAAATATATTCCAGTATATATGGAAATCGGTTTCTTTTTTTAAAAGTTATTAAACATTCACATACCGACATCAAAGATGGCCCACCCTGTATAAGTACATGTCCGAAGTATATGATTGGTTTATGTTTTCTTAAAGTTATGAGAGACAATTATTATCATCATGGAATTATCATCGGAACGCCAACAAATTTTTATTAATTTTTTAAATTATTATTTAAGAAATAATTTTTTTTTCTGAATATTTACTTTAATTTATTTTAATTAAACAAACCATCATTACAATTTGTTGCTAAGTTTATAAAATAATACGAAAAATGCCATAAAAAAAATAAAAAAATACTTTAAAGAAAAAGTGTCAAATTAGCATTTCTTGATAGAATCAGAACAAATTTTTATTTGGACTAATTAAGGCGGTAATGCATTGAGAGGTAAGGTACGATATTAAAAAGATAATGTAACATAAACCAATATATCTTATCTACTCTACAATGATACGATATTTGTTTCTATTGTATTGTTGTTATAGACGGTTGTAGACGGAAGGGTAAAGGTCGATATAAGCTTGTATTGAAAGCTAGTTTTTAGTTTTCTATGCTTCAAGTACGACGAGTATTAAAACTATAGCGTAGCAAGCATCAACATCATCATCATTTTAAACAACATACTTTATACTTTATACGTATGTACGTACACTGTCATCAGTATTATCTACACTCACACAATTGCCCAACGATTACCATGATTACTCTGCCAACAACACTGCCATTATCCGTATTTAATACCTTCAACAATACCGAATTAAATGCCAAAATTAACACACACTCGCGTGATTTCGGCAAAAAGTACCTACTGCGCCATACTTCAGTGGACATGGTTGGCTATTATTCACTCAGCATGGGAACACAGCAGGGGCGTTCTTGGTGGTAAGTGCGGGCGGTGGGCGTGGTTGTGTTTGACTGGAAACTGGCTATAAATAATGTTTTCATCTAAATAAAATTTGCAGATTCCGTTGAACAGATTTTCATTTAGTAACTCATTTCAAGTTATAAATTGTTTTCAGAGAGAGACTCGCGCAGAGTCACAAGTTTTCTCTCCAGAGTAAATTATTTAATTAAAAAAAAAAAAACAGTTCTTAATCAAAAAGAAAATTATCAGCACATTCAACATGAAAAGGGAGAAGTGATGGCGATGATGATGGTGATGATGATGATGATGATGAATAAACTGTGTGGAAGTTGCAGAAAAACAAAGGCGGCTGAGAAATACGGGCACTGCTTAATTAGCACAGTGTTAATGAGGGCTTAAACAGGACTTAATTAAAAAAAAAAATCTCCAAAAGGCAAAGCAGTAATTGACAATTTTTCATAAACAACAACAACCATTTATATAGCGATAAATACGAACATATAGTAAAAAGCGCAAATTTATTTTCACCATTTTAAAGTAAGGTAAAGTTTAATCGATATTATGGCAAAAATACGAGCAAAATTAAAAGTGAGGCTTGTACTCGTAAAATGAGAAGGTATTTCACAACGAAAAAAAAAAATATATATATATATGTACACACTATATATGTATATATTTATAAAGCAAAGTGCTTTTAAATTCGTAGGACACGTAAGCTATTTTCATTTGGGATTTCGTTGAAAACGTACAAAAAAAAAAGGGCTACAACAACATTAACGCTATTTACACGTATTGTGGTTTTGGCTTGAAGTGACATTGTGCAAATATATTGAGGAAATATATTACTTTTTATGTTTAATCGTTTAAAATCGCATCAAAAAAACAGCACACGATTTTATAACATTTTTACTTTAAAGTACTTTATTGTTTTATTTAATTGTTTTTTTTTTTTGTTTTTTGTTGTGTTACTTCAACTGTTTATTTAAATTTAATCCTTAAATTATTTGACAGATTTTATACTACGCTCAAATTTATTTACGATAATTTCATTTGTACTTTTTTTATCAGTGTTGAGCCTTTTCATCGATATGATTGTTTGTACAATATAAATTTGGGTATTTTTTTGGTTTATTTAAGTTTTTTTCAAAATTAGCGTTCTTTTTTCTGTAGTATTGGCTTTTTTCGGTACACTTCGTACCTTTTCTCTATTGTATAGTTAGTTAATCTTAGTTTAATGTTACGAAATTGCATTTTACAAGAACAGTATTAGCACTGTCGTCAGTATAATTTTCTTCAACAGAATAATTATGATAATTATAATCCAACTTTCAACTGTAATCTCAATCATAATTGTAAAATATTAATTAGAAAACTTTTCCTCTGAGAAATTCATAAGGATTTCAAACAAATTGGTCTCCAACCTGGGCAAAAATAAGCAGATCAAAGCATTAAAAGTGTCCTTACCATTAACTCCATTTTACCACTTTCATCAGTCTAACCATTTTCATCATTTTTCTCTTAAAGTAAGCGTAACCTTCTTTCATTTATCATTCGTACATTGATAGGTAAATAGTTGAAACAACAACAACAACAACAACAACGATAATAGACAAATGCCACCACTATTTGAAATCCACACGTAGCATGTATTACGTACGTACACACGGCCCACATCGTCGTAAGACGTTCGTTTTATTTCGTGGGCGATGACATCAGCAGCAGCAGCAGCAGCTGACTCTCGGTATTGATGCCTGTCAATCGCTGAGGCTGAATGTGTAGAGAAAAAAATTTGCAAGGAAAATGTTAAGCAACGATTTCCATAAAACATCATTTTGACGGCCGGCCTTCTTTATTGCATTGCTCTGCCACCCACACGCCCCTTTCCATCACCCTTCCCATTTGTAGTCCGTTCTGTGGAAACAGAGAGAGAGAGAGAGAGAGAGAGAGAGAGACATGGACATGGACATGGTGGGGCGCCTTGTTGGTTCCATCGTCAACATCTTTTACAATGTCAGGAAGCCATTTAACGCAGTAGCGGCAGCAGCAGCAGCAGCAGCCGCAGCCAACATCAACAACGGGCAGCGACAGCAGCTCCCCGGCTCTGGCGATGCCTGTCAATCGCTGAGGCTGAATGTGTAGAGAAAAATTTCTAGAAAAATGTTAAAAGGTGTTTTCTCGAAATCCTTGCTCACGATTACCGAACCGTCACAGCGAAGCATCGCAGTAGCAGCAGCAGCAGTCTGTGTTTGTTGTTAAAATCACGTTACTTTGCATGCGAGGAAATTGTTATTGTTGTTGATATTACTTAAATCATGACTAAAAATGTCAGCGGTGTTGTTAATGTTCTTGCTATTGTAGTTGTTGTTGTTTCTTTGTTGCTGTTATGCTGCTGTTATTACTCGCTATTTTTCCCTCTTCTTCTTGTTCTTCTTCTCTTTTGAGCTCATTTTGGTGGTTCCTAAATGATTTTATATTTCCTTATTTTTTTTGTTTCATTACGGTTTGTTTGTTCGTTTTGAGTTTAATAGTCCTCTTCTTTCTCGTTGACGTCTCGTATATTGTTACTATTGACAGGGTTGACAGGCTTTGTTGCTTTTATATCGTAAAAGTCAATTATCCTGAATGTCGTGATATTTTTTATAGAAATTTTGTAGCGTATAAAATGGTTTTTCTATAAAATAGTTAAAAAATAAAAAAGGAGCACAACAAATCGTACTTTTATTAACATTTTTTGTATTGTCGAGTTCCACGCTTTTAGTAAAAAAGCAACACGAAAGGGTTTTTTTTAAAGGAAAATACAATTTGAAACTAAAACTACTTTTGCATAAATATTTATGTAAACAATACAAACAGATCAATCAATCAGATTTTAATAAATTGCTTTTCCTCTTTTCGTTGGAAAAAATTGCTTTGTTTTAAAAATTAATTTAACCAAATTCAATGTTTTTTTTGTTTTTACGATGGGCAATGGTTTTTTAAATTAAAAAAGAAAATATGGTGATTCAATTTGAATAAATCACCAACGAACAAACATTGTTTGTTTAAAAAAAAAAAAAGTAACGACCCAATAAAGGGTTAAAGCCAGTTTTTTCAGTTCAAACGTAAAAAAATCATATTAAATTATATTTAAATTTCTTTATTTTGATAATTATTAATACTTGTCAATTATTTCTTTATTTAATAATAAAAACGATTTTAAAATAATTATGAAATAAACTTGAATTAGCCACTAACAACTGAAGATCTTCGGCCTACATTTGATAATTATTAATAAATGTTTATCAAAGAAAAGTGGCAAAATATAAATAATTAATCGTCCATTAAAAGTAATAATCTCTAATCCTATGGTAAAATTATTTTAATCGATTTATAAAAATCACTTCAAAAAAAAATTAGAAAAATATAATGAAAAGGCAGCACTTTCTCTTCCTTTTTTCTTCATTCTTTCTTTTAGTAAAATTTCTTCTGCGGGCATGCACAACACGCTCGTTCAGTTTATGGGTAAATATTTATGTGATTACTTTGCGTTTTGAATCTTAATAGAATCAGACGATGCACATACGAGTACATACATACGTCGAATGGATGTACGCTTACAGCGAGCGCCACTTTGCGATTGTTTGCGGTGGACACGTTTGTACATACTCCATCGTTACATTAACAATATCAATTTTTAAGTGGTTAAATTAATCAAAATTAATGCTTCTTTGATACACGCACATACATAAGTGTATTAATTAACACTTTACACGAGTACGAACAGATTTAAATGTGTATGAGCACGTTTTTAACTCTGTAATTACGTTTTTAATTATGGCTGTAGAAAAAGTTTTTTGCCACAGTTTAAGACAACAAATTTGCCCTTTTCGTAAGAAAGATTATTGAATGACAAGTATTCTGATTATTGAATTGATATGTTGAAGGTTTTGTCTGGACTTAATCGTGTGGAATATCATGCAATTAAGTCGAATGCAATCCGCGTCGGTTGAACACCTCAAAATCAGATATTCAATAAAGATTAAAGATTACACTTTACTGTTGTCAGTTGTTCACTTTTCGAATTTACCAAATTAATTCGTTGATTGGACTCATTAAAATAGTTGATATCCTTTGATTTTTCTTCGCTGCAGGCCTTTTTTCATGCTTAATCCCATCAAAAGGAAATTAATTACTTCTATTATTTCTACAAAAGAAGTAGCGTTTTTAGAAAGCAAAGAAAAGAAGAAGAAGAAGAAAAACAGAAGAAGGCGTACAAGATTTTTCTGTGTTTTCTGGTTTCTATGCGCAAAACAGTTCTGTGCAACTTCAGGCAATAGAAGAAGCGGAAAGTGCTTGAAAGCAGTTAATGAGTATTAAAACCTTTTATAAGTACAAAAAAAAACCCAAAAAAACCAAATCACAATTAAGTAGTTTTTCCAAAAAAACGACACAAAGTCTCGTGATAAAGATTTACATCAATTTTGCCCTCAATAAAGCTATCAACAATTTTTTCTACTTTACGCAGAAACATTATTTTCTACATTTTACATCATACGAGTAAATGCCTCTCATCAGCACTAGAGTGGCGGAAGTTTCTTGGGCATTAAAACTTCTCTAAAGGAAACGGAAATTGCACGTGTTCTCACCGTATAAATGAAACGGAAATTTAGAAATCGGCCCTTACTAAAACCATAATTTCCGTTTGTGTGCAATCGAGAGAGAAATTGAACTGAAATGCTGACACCTCATATCAGTTTGCTTTTTGCAGTTTGTGGGTTAGGTCACGTCGACGGAACCGCTTTGGTTGTGCGGTGGAAGGGATGCGTCTAATGGCCTGGTCAACAGATGCCATGAACATCAAAGTAGTAGAACGTGATTTGTCCCTGGTTTTCATCCCATCTATCGATGCTGAGAATGTCACACAAATTTTTTGTGTTAAAAAAATTATTTTTTGTCCAAAAAATTAAAAAAAATTTTTTTTAAATTTTTGGTGTTAAATTTTGTTAAAAATTTTAAAATTTTTAAATTCGAAATGAAGCACTGTGTAGCATAAATTAGATCTAGAGAAATGTACGGTTTATTATAATTATCGTATTTATAGAAGCTTATTTTAGTTTTTGCCAGTTTTGTTTGTCGTTCTACCGCGAACGCATAGTAACCACCGCTATGATTCTATTAAATACCACAGAAATTAGTATCATAAAAAGAAACCGAAGGACAATGAAAAAGCTCCGGTTCTACATTAAATATTATAGATAAAAAAAATACACTAAAAAGAGGTACGAGATGGTATAAGAGAGATCGTAAAGAATACATAGATACTAATGGCAAAATGTTTTGAGTGTCTTCAGATCAAACTGAGCAGAGAGGGGGAGAAAATGAGATGGCAGGGAGATGAGATGGGGCGGAAAAAGAGGGTTGGCGTAAAACAAAACGATAAAAGAAATTTTGAAATTTGAATTTGAAAATTTGAAAATTTGTCCCTGGTTTTCATCCCATCTATCGATGCTGAGAATGTCACACAAATTTTTTGTGTTAAAAAAATTATTTTTTGTGTGTTAATTTTAACAAAATTAACAAAATTAATTTTTTGGTGTTAAATTTTGTTAAAAATTTTAAAATTTTTAAATTCGAAATGAAGCACTGTGTAGCATAAATTAGATCTAGAGAAATGTACGGTTTATTATAATTATCGTATTTATAGAAGCTTATTTTAGTTTTTGCCAGTTTTGTTTGTCGTTCTACCGCGAACGCATAGTAACCACCGCTATGATTCTATTAAATACCACAGAAATTAGTATCATAAAAAGAAACCGAAGGACAATGAAAAAGCTCCGGTTCTACATTAAATATTATAGATAAAAAAAATACACTAAAAAGAGGTACGAGATGGTATAAGAGAGATCGTAAAGAATACATAGATACTAATGGCAAAATGTTTTGAGTGTCTTCAGATCAAACTGAGCAGAGAGGGGGAGAAAATGAGATGGCAGGGAGATGAGATGGGGCGGAAAAAGAGGGTTGGCGTAAAACAAAACGATAAAAGAACCTTCTTTAAGAGCACTTGCCGACAGTTGTTACAATTCCAAAATTACTCTCAATTCAACAGATGACTCTGATTGGCCTTTTTGTTGCTGTCTGAAGACCTTGTTGTTGTTTGAAGGCCTTGTTGCTGTTGTTGTTTGAAGACTTTGTTGTTGTTTGAAGGCCTGGTAAGCCTCTAAAAATGTCGGAAGGCGTTTTTATTGCCATCAATAAGGTACAAGTATGTCACTTGAGGAAACGCTTAATGTATGCTTTCTGCGTCTTCCTTTTCTTCCGAATTCAAATGTACTCGCATAATATAAAATTCAAACCTTCATAACGCTTTGATGTTTCTTTGAGTTCAATTTCGTGTGAAACAAAAAATTGTTTTCACTGCTTAAACGATATATGTAGCATAGCCCCAGAAAGGCTCATAAAATATTATCGCAAGTAAAATTGAAAGTCAACTGAGTTTTTATGATGTATTTATATGTTATACATAATAAGTTATAGTAGAAAAGTCATAAAGTCATACTGCTGCCGATTAATATATGTGTACATATGTATATATTGTACAAACTTATTGAAATAGCATTCGTATTACCTTCGCTATCGCTTGGTGATTACGATTACGAAGAGATGATTACGTTCGATTCAATTAATGAGAGGCATTAATCGTCCTGCGAGTCGGACGATCAAGGAAACGTGTTGAATACATTTGGGTCAGACAATCAACGGAAAGATGAGACGATCGAAACGAAAGATCATCATGGCAGATCATTAAATGCGTCCTGACTTTTCCGACATGCCAATATATTAAAAGTTTTGCAAAAAAAAGAGGAAGAAAATATGTTTATTTCTGAGGGTGTGGCAATTATGGTCATAAGATTGGCCAGAAGCCATTTTTTCTATAATAAATATTTTCCTTGTTGTTGCTCTTATAGTTATTACATACTATTATCGTTGTTGTTGTTGTTGTTATTGTTGTTGCTGCTGTTTTGTTGAAATTGCAAAGTGGTTATTGCTTCAATTAGAAAAACAACTTCGTCCGTACTAATGACACCGGCTAATGACACAGCAAATGTTCTGTGGCCAATGCCTTTTGCAGTTGTCGAATTACTTGAGTCGGTTGCTTGGCGGTTGTTTGTTGATAGTTTTGATTGAAAAAAAAATCTATTCTCATAAAGTCCAAAAACTTTTCGTTGCTGGTATTGTCGTTCTGGTCTTGTCGTTCTTCCCTTTTTTTTCCTGCGGATTTTTATATTTTTTGTTGTTTTGGTTTTTACTATTTTTTATGTAAATGGAATTGTACTCATAATAGGTCAAAAAGAAAATGATTGGCAATAAGAATAAAAGTATAAAAAAGGTACTAAATTTAAATGGTTTTCATTTCGGGGAAGGATTTCTACGTTAAGAAAATTACAAAATGCAAGTTTTCTTGTCTTAATTAGTTTGATAATTAAAACTTTCGAGTAAACGTTCGAGCATTCTATTCTCTTTTGTTTTGCCAAAAACAAATATTGAATAAAAAAAAATGCATCAAATTGCGTAAAAGTAATTGCACAAATTTAAATTTTATTCATTTATTACTTATTATTACTCGGTTCGATTGAGATTTTTGTTAATTCGTCGAAATTTTACTCGTTGTAAAATCGTATTTAAATAAGCCATTTTTATTCGTTATTTCCTTAAATTCGTAATTCTTTGTCGCCAATTTTTTTTGTGTTTTTTAAAGAAGTTTTTTAAATAATTCATTTTTAATCGTTGTTTCCTTGAATACGTAATTCTTTCTCGCCAATTTCTTTTATGTTTTTTCCCCCAGGAAATTCGGTAATTATTCAACGAGTTTATATTCATAACGAGTTAATCTCGTTACTTGTAATTTTTAGTTATGGAATAAACTTAACAAGAATTTTAAATAGTTTCTTTCCATTCGTTCCGTTTTCTCCAATTAGTTCCATTTTCTCCAGATGATGAAGATTGGAACAAGAAGATTGGAGCAAGGAATATCATTAACAAATTTCTCTATAATTTTGAGTGGGAATGTCATGGAGAATGTCATGGAAATGGTATGGAAAGTTGTGAGAGTTCTAAAAATGAAACCTAAGACTTAAAGACTTTATTTAAATGCAAAGTAGAATTTAATCCAGTGCAGATCCTCTGTCGCTTAAGAATAATGCTACGGAAAGCAAAACCATTAAATCAAGTAAACGATACAACACCATTGAGTTAATGGTTTTGCTTTCCTCACGCAATCTCCTGGCCCTTCTACAGCCTTCTTGCAACATCATCAGCCTTAATAAGCTCTAAAATTTTTCGAAGGCTGCCTGAGATTTAGGGCTGCCTTGATAGATTTTTGCATAATAAATGAAGTACTTACTCAAGCTTTGAAAATTAATGCTTAAGGAGCTTAAGCCATCGATTTAGAGGGCTTATATAATATTAATAGGACAAAACATGGCTGGTGTGGGCTAAAATGAATAATTGAAGCTACGAGTATTTCGAGGTATTTTCATGATGCGCTATGAACATACGCTTCTTCTAAACCGATTTTCAATAGTATAATTTTAAGCTTAATAGAGCTCTTAATTGATGAAAATTGAATACAGCAATTCTTTTGTAAAAATAAATTGCGATTTTGTTTTAATAAATAATTAAATAAATTAATAAATGTATACTTTACACTTTAAATTATACATTCCATTTTTTTAATGGTTTTATATTAACTTTTTATAAAATTTTGTATTTCTTTTTTAAAACAAAATTTTTAATTTTTTTTTAAAAATACCACTATTTTTTTCTTTGTGTTTATTTTATAATTGAACAATATAAATTAACATCCGTAATTCTTTTTTCCAGTTAATATTAGTAAATAATGACGATGAAAATTGTAAATAATTGATGAAATTTTATTGCACTAAAATTTGGTGCAAATGTCATTTAGGTCTAAATTAATGTCATTTTCTGTCTAAATTTTTCAAAGATTTGTAATTATTTTATAAATTCATAAGCGAAAAAAGAGCTATAAAATGGTCTACATTCAGAATAAACTGCCACAAATTTAAAGTCATACTTTCGTTTCTTTATTATGCGCAATTAGTGCAAGAAACAGAAGAAGCACAAAAAAAAAAAAGCTCAAATTTCGAATTAGCTCAAATAAAGATATAATCATAAATAAATTATACAACTGTCGTATACGGAGTCATTTTCATGACCTTAATTTAAATATTTTCAGCAGATTATTTTTTTAATATTTGTGTAGCACTGAGAGTCTTTAGAGCAAAAGATGTGGGGGGGAGGGGGGGGGAGATAGAGAGAAAGAAAGTAGGAAAACTAGTCAAAGAATGACGTCAAAGTCAAAGACAGACGTTATAATTCACATCACGTACTTTATCATTCAACTATTTTTAAAGTGCTAAAGTGAGATAAACCGCTCCTTTTTAACTTGATTTAATCTTCTTCGGAAGATCCTTCCCCTTGTTCTTCTTCTTGTTCTCCCTCTTGTTCTTCTTCTTCCTCTTCTTTTTCTTCTTGTTGTTGTTCTAAAAACTCCTACCATTATCTAATTAGCACATTGATAGTCACGCTATGACCATAGACATAATTTGACATGTATGAGAAATGCCAAAAACAGTTTCAGCGAAAACTGAACCAAAAAATACTT
This sequence comes from Conops quadrifasciatus, assembly GCA_949752815.1. NCBI lineage: Eukaryota > Metazoa > Arthropoda > Insecta > Diptera > Conopidae > Conops > Conops quadrifasciatus. The sequence continues at coordinate 30,349,244 of OX457081.1, read as the reverse complement.
TCAATTTTCTCCAAATACTCGCACTTAACACTAGAAAGACCAAAGCAGATAAAAAAGGGCCAAGACCGTAAACTTGTCGTCTTAAAAGAAAATAAAGAAATGTCTTTTAAAAGAAAATAAATCAATTTTAGAAATATGAAAACATTTAAAGTGAATTAATAAATTTTCAGCTAAAAAAAAAAAATAAAAATTCTTAATTTTTAGTTATAATAGATCTGCCGAATCTTATAAAATAATATCCACAAAATACCACCAGAGAGGGTCAACTTCATAATAACCACATACGACCGTATTAACTGCTTTCATACCGTAAAAAGCGTTTACCCAAGAAGTAAAACGTTGGCTGCTGTAGATGCCGAAATAGAGACTTCTATTTTCTGACAAAATAAGAACACTGGGCTTTTTAGTGTTAATCAAACAGCAACAAACTCGTTGGACGAGACTATGTAAGGGGCAGACAGCAGATAGAAAATGGTTTGGCTACTATAGCCGAAGAAGAGAGCCTTACTCGGCAAAAGAGAGAACATACATAGATACTCGAAGTTTCCGCGAGGGTTGTTAGATGATAAATATTGTGTTTTGAACGACCTTCCATCAACCCTCGTTAAGCTTCGTTTGGAGACAAACTGGTTGATTAGACGGCGATGTGGCAAAATTTTTAATAAAGACACTTTTGTTGCGTTAAAGCTCTCTAAAAGCATCACTTTCCAAAATTTATTCTAGCTATGATTGATTACTGGCGAGATGAGTAGCTCCTGTTCTGTCGGTCTGTCTGTCTTATACGAAACTGTCTTATAGAAATTGTCTAATAGAAAATCTCAAATGACATGAAGAACGTTTGGATGAGGCTGAGAAGAGATGGATGGATGGATGAATAAAATGTATTAAAATTTTGCGATTTACAACAATTTACATGCTATATGTTCAATGAAATTTAAATCAAAATACTTTTAAATGTGATAATCGATTAAGAGAAATAATAATTCCGCGAAAATCTTAAGACTACTTAGCTCCATTACACTTGCCATTCTCTTGTAAGCACTTGTAATTTTTACAGTGTAGATAAAATAAGCTGACAACGGTTCAGAAGCGTTAAGACTGTTGGTAGACAGATTTTGTAATAAATTAATTTATGGTGATGATGTTGGCTATCATTTGCAGAAATTGTCATTCCCAAGTCATTGCCAAAGACAAATGATGAGCAGACAAAACGAGACGAGTAGTGGTCCCCCGGGAGGGGCGACCAAATGGCTTATTTTCCGCCGCAGCAGCAAAAGAAGCAGTAACTTCAAGGATCATCGATTTCAGTGGCCCACTCAAACGAATGTCAAGTGGCTCTTGCGTACAATTTCTTGAGAACTGAACAGAACAATAAAATACAGCGACGTATTCTTAATTCGCATGTTGATTATAGCTATTCTATTGTTACTTAGAGTTTTGAATTGTCGTTGAACAATGTAAAGAATGCAATTTTTATGAAATTTTGAAATAAAAGAATGGGACTACTTTAACGAACGGAATAAATCCAGAAGTCGAGGTAGAAATATTCGTCTAAAATGTTAAACCAGAAACCGTAAAACCGTGTTTTTCCAAAAATCAGAAGATATGCAAAAGATATTCTAAGAGTTATTGTGTTTTACAAATTGAAATTGATGCGTCTAGTTTTGGTTTAGAAGATCTGTAGGCCTGTGTCATCTTTATGATTATATTTACCGCAAGATTTAGTAACATCTCAATCTCCATTATATTCTCAATCTCCCAATATCGTCTTCTCAACATCATCATCATCAACATCATCATCATCAACATCATCATCATGATTATCATCATTGTCATTATCTGTAATAACTGCAATTTCTCTGCATTTTGTCACCATTGAAACCATGATGGAAAGGACTGCCGCTGCTGCCCTGGAAACCCTTCAAGCAGGCTTTGCCGCCCGCCAAACTCGCCCCAGCCTGCCATTGCTGTGGTGTCTGTTGCCAACTCAACACAAATGTTGCTGACAGGCGGATATATTAAACGGAGCGTAATGACATATGACGTGTACAGATTCTTTGCTCTTTAATGTTGCGGTATGCAAAAATGTGTTGCTACAGTTGTTGCAATGTTCTATTGTTCTTTTGTGTTGGTGTTGTTGCTTTTGTGCTCCTTTTGATTAATTTACATTGGTTCGTGTTTTTCGAATACATAAAAAAGGTTTCTTTAACTTAAATCAACTGTATTATTTTTTCGCTTCTTATGGCGTTTTTTCTCTTTTCTAAAAATATATTTCATGCTCCATTAATTTATAGTCTGTTTATTCTTGTCGCTTCACTGACCTAAAAAAATGAAAATAAATTCAATATAAATTTTCTTTTATGCAATTTGGATTGCATAATTCAATACAATCTAGAAAAAGTCTAGAAGTGTTAAGTTTTAGAGTTGAAGCAATTCACTATAAAATATTTTTCTCCTTTTATTTTTCATGCACTAAATTAAAAATATTCAAATTCGAAAATATTAAAATGTACCTATAAAAAATTTGAAAAAAAAATAACAAAAATATTCAGTATTTTTCAGTAATTTTAAATGACGGTTATTGTTGGATGCAATAAATAACAGTATAACAATTTTTAGAAATTTTTTATCTTTTAATCTAAAAATTGTTATTTTGTACGATGAGAAATTTTGTATTGTATATTGTATATTGTATATTGTATATTGCATATTATTGTATATTGTATACAATTGCATAGTATTGTATTATTGTATATTGTATATTACCTTATATTGCATGTACCTAATCATTGAAGCTGGCGGGAAGACCTAAAATATAAAAATTAATGCTTTAAATTTTCACAAGAAAGTGGAAAAAATATTGTTAAGGACCAAAATATGTCCTTATATATTCTATGCGTTAAAATTTTTGAAAAATAGGATCTACAAATGCTCAATAATAATAATATAATTTTTAAATATTTATAATATATTTTTCAAAAATAGTATTTACAAAATATATTAGCACAGAACCTATTCAGAGGTTTCCATCCTTTTATCGAGATTTCTGTATTGCTTTTTATGCGAATATAAAAATATTATTCATCCTCCTTTTCATGGACTTTTTTTTCTTGTCATATTTCATTTTGGTGGCAAATTATTGGTCATTTCCTCCAATGTATGTATGTATGTACATAAGTACATACTCTTCATTCCGTAAATTTGGAATTCGTAATTTGTAAAATTCTCTTGTAGTTTTGAACACGAGCTTCGAAATAATATTAATCGTATGAGTACTGGCGTGATAATTTATGGTATTGCATAAATTATACTTTGATTGCAAAAATTATAATGGAATCAGTTTGCTGAAAGTTTAACAATTTATTGCGAATTTTTTAAGGCGCCCGTCATTCCTTTGTCAGAACATAAAAATTAATACATTTAAAGGTACAATATTTAAATAATTTTGTTGATTGTATTCACTGTTTTGTATTTATCACGCGGAATTTTCCGAAAAATATCCCAAAACCATAAATCCATTAAAAAATTTTATTCTGAAATGAATATAAAGTGTTTTAGTTCGAATTTCTTTATGGCTTTTACTACATTTATGTAAAAAATTTACCACACATTCATGTGTTTACGAAGGTCGGTATACAGACTCGTACTCGTACATTGTTGTATTAGTCAATGGTTGTGCTTAGCTAATTTATCAGCCTCAAGGATGAGTATCCACATGAAATAGTGTTCACTGAACACAGCACTATGAGATTCAGATTTCAATTTCGAAATTAATTTAACGCATATGAGAATTTGTATTGCAGGCGTGTGTTTGTGTGTGTTTTCAGTGGTAACTGTAAGGCGTATTCAATGTACTTCTGCTGGCATAGATAAAGATAAAGATAGGCGGATAGATTCATAAAAACTTCGTAACTTGTAACTTAAAACTCGAATATTTTATCAGCTTTTTCGAAGCTTTCAGTTTCGGTAGAAGGTAATTTTGATAATTTTTCTCCAATATTCCAAGCTAAGCATTATTCAATGCTATGCTCTATGTACACATTGGGGGATATAGTTGGGGGAAGATATACTCTGGTATAATATGGAGTTCTGTGACCAAATGTTATAACTAATTTGCACTTAACCAGAGGCCTGAGTTTATGGGTTTAATTCGGGCCTAAAATAAATTAGTTCAATTTCAAAGTAAGTAAGAATTATTATATACACATTCTGCAGGACTTTATTATTTAAATTCTGTAAGCTTTATTTACAGAATTTATTTATTTACAGAATATTTATTGTTATAGGTAATTTCTCTGATAGATACTTTATCTGTATCTGTATCTGATCTGAAATTCGTACAATCTGTTGAATCTATTTCTTGAGAGTATTATTTATCTAAATACGCAATAAACTGTAACGGAATTATATGTAAAAAGTACTCATAATTATGTTGTGTGAAATAACGGTTGCGCCATCTTTTATGTCAGTATGTAAACATTAAATAACTTTAACATTTATCAACACATTGACTTGATTAAATGTGTTTTTTATCAACGTCAATTCAGTATGATTTCAATATAATACCCATAAATCGTTTCGCACCAAAACAATGCGCCGAAATAGTGACGCTGTACAAAAAGTATGGTATATTTCAAGAGTAAAATTCAGCGTACAAAGTAATATGAAGTAACAAAAGCATTTTTATTATTTAATAATAAGAAGTATTTAAGAAGAAGTATTCAAGAAGTATTGAGTTAGTTCATCTCATTGAATTTCCATCAGATAAACTTAAGCTCAACTTTTTAATCTTTTCCTTTATTTTTTAATGCTCACTAAAATGCTCATTTAGCTCTTAAAATAGTAAAAGCTGTCATAAAAGCGCACTTCCGTTAATATGCTATAATGGAAGATTTTAAGGATTTTGTGGCATATTTACACACAAACATACGATATCAAGATTCTGACAAACTTTCTTCCTTTAGATTCTAGATTTATTTTAATTGTTTTGGTACGAAAATTATGGAACAAAAAAGAAGAAGAAGATGTTGAAAAGAAATGCTAATTGTTTTACGATAATTGCTTAAAGAGAAGACAAAAGTCTTCTGAATGGGAAAAACTAATTTTTTCTTTTTTTCTTATTCTTATTTCTTTTAATTATGTATTTCTTTTTTTTATTTAAAATTATCCAACTAAATTATTTAAAAAATACCAATCTTGGTAGACTGTACTAATTTTATGTAACCTCTGAGGTATTACCGAAGAGATTGTAGTGACAGGTTAAGATTAACAAAATTTAAGGTTCTTAATCTAAAAAAGGATCATCTTTATAAAAGGATCATTATAAAAGAAATAATTATATACCAAATAGTTTGTCGTATTATCGTATAGAAAATGTTTTTAAAACTCAAGAAATCCATTAATATTTTTATTAAAGCGTATTTTGTTCTTTATTTTTACTTTAAAAATTACAATGTTTATCACAATTCAAGTATTATAGAGTAAATTTATCACAAACTTTAATTTTATCTCCAATTTTCAAGAGTCCAACCAACATTACCAGATGTAATGATACAGTTGGGCGGTAGAGAAATCTTCTAAGATGGTAATTTTGGGATTGACAAAGTGTGAATGAGGGCGGGTGGGTGTGGTGCGTAGGCTATGTGGGGGGGATGGTAGAGTGTATTTTGTCGATTGCTTCTTTCCGTATTCCGTGTTAGGAGGTTGTTGTCGTGGTGGTCGTTGGCTTTCCGGTTGATGGTGCTGCCGTTGTTGCTGCTGTTGTTCTTTTCCACTTTTTGATAACCGTGCTAAAAATGTCATGTTGTTTTTGGCTTCAGCTTCTCGATTGTTAAGATTCTTTCGACTCATTTGTGGACTATTGGACGCAGGCAGCAATTGCTCCTTCCAGTCGCGGCTTCCATTAAGAGATAGCACTTTTTCGTCATTCCGCGAGATCTCACCATAGGCCGCATCTTTGTTGCTCATTTTGTTGATCTGTTTAGCTCGACAGATGCTCGGCAAACGCAATGAAATCATATGACGCACCTTTAACGTTCTCTCCATGTATGGTTTTCTCTGCGAAAAGACGCACTCTCCGCTCTTGCTTCGTAGTCCCATCGACGTTCTCTGCCGGCGGTTGAATGCAACGATCTTCGTTGGTGTGTACGACGGAAATCCTTGTGGCGTCACTTGCCCCGCTTGTATGTCGCTTAAGTTTAGCAAACGAAGACATCGTTGGAACAGCGTCAGTTTACGCTCTAAGCCTGACTTCCATTTGCCATAATCATCGCTGCTTCCACCAGCCGAGTCCAAGAGAACGATGGTGCTGCTGGAAGAGCAGCGCGGAATGGAAATGTCTGGAAATTTAAAGACTTTCCAAAAATTTCTAGCTGCAGGATGAGGTTTTTTTGCGTTGAAACGATGTTTATGGGCACGATTTTTAAGGCGAACGGACTTCGCTGTTTTACAAAGCAGAGAAGAGTATATTTCCAAGTTCTTGTTCTTGGTCCTGCCCAAGGAAAAACGGATGCCCATGACTCACCAATGAGTTGCGAAGGATTACTGTTGAACTTTCTTACGAAACAGTTGCCTTTTATAGCAAAATATAACAGGTAGCGTATCAGTTAAAAACTGGCTAAAATGAACTGAACCGCACCAACCTAAAATAAAGTCATAGTCCGCCGATGCGTCGCCTTACTCGGTAATCCCTCCCTTTCGCAATATACTCGCGTTAGGTATTAGGTACTACCGCCAGGCTTAAATATTTTCCTAATAATTTTATTACTTTTCTTTATAAGGGTTACCATCGTTACCGTTCTCTTTCTAACCTACTCCTAGTGGTAGGTTTTAATTGAACTCGTGGCGACGCAATCATCTACAACGGTCTTCGTGTTAAATGATCCTTTTTAAGTAGGTCTAGCATAGTGCTATAAAAGACAGATTATCAGAGTGACCAATTTTTAACTATGACCTTCCTTAACGATGCAATAACAGGCAAGAAGAGGCAAGAATTCTCTGCGAAAACTGTTGATGAATTCGTCCGCCAAACTAGTTTTGAGCCAGGCTGTATGAATATCAATGTTCATTATTCTCTCAGAACTGAAAAATAGAGTTCATTATTATAGTTTCTATTCTAATTAAAGGTTCATTATTTTTTCCTAAATAAATAGGAATAGAAAAGAACGAGCTTATTATGTAATTATAGCTTAATTAAAAGGGGAAAAAACTGGTTAAAAACTGAACTGGTTCATTATCAGTTTCTATTAAAGGTCTTTATTTAGGCATAACTGAATATCAAAGTTCATTATTCATTTATATGTCGATTAATTCCGACGTATTTACATTATTCTTACGAAATATTAGTGTTCATTTTTTATGCATACTTTATGTGAATTGTTCATTATTCATTCTTGCCTGAATGTCTCTCCCATTAACCTCTTACATACCTTTTCTCCTTTTTCTTCTTTTTCACAAGAAAACTTTCTAAAAATTTTCATTCGATGTAAGAAAAGTGGCTGAAGTTAGTTGCTCAGTTTCTGTGGTTAATTATAGCACGTTAATGTGAAGAATGCTGTTTAGACGATACTAAAATCAAGAACTTTTGATAATTTAGTTAGTAATATTGATCTTAAAGTTCAAGATCACAAGAAGTAGAGATATTCAGTTCTTACCACCGACGGCACTATAGTACCTAAGGCATGATTTATTTTTCCTAGCAATATAAAATGAAGATAATATTTCTTTAATTAAATCTATTATTATCTTATACGCACGTATACAAACGTTAGTATTATATATTATTATAAAAAGAACATTTGAAGCTTATGTCTATCGAACGTATTTCCTGTTAAATTTTTTAATTTTCTCTTATTTTCTGGTGCTTTAATATTATTTTCTCTATTGAAAAATTTAAGAAAATCGTATAGAACCATTGTGGTGTAGCTGCGAAGTGTTTACAAAAATTGCTAGAAAAAAAGGATCAAAAAAAATACTAATTCCAGCACAAAAATGTGTTGTGTGCTTACGTGGTAGAAAAAAAAACACCATCTGTCAGCACATTTCATGACACATAGTAAACATATTATCAAGCTTATAACGAACAAAAAACCAACTCAGCTTTTTCAGTTATACGCTTCGCCACGGTACGCTTCGGTTCGTTTCGGTTTAACAACCCATCAACCAACCATTCCACAAACACCATCCGCCCGTCTGTCCCCCTTTTTAGGGGAGCTATTACAATTGACATGAAGCTTATTTTTGAAGTTTAACACAAACGTCAATACTAACTAAAACCCACATTACATTATTTTAGAAAAATCAACCGCGACATTCAATACTATACTCGTTCGAGTAAAAATTGTCTAACTTATTTACTTGAGGAAAAGATTTACTCTCCTCATAATAGAAAGTTGAACCTTTAACACCGGTTAGGTTGAGGAAAAGGGGGGCGGGGATGGAGGTGATTAATCGAAATTTCCTGCTCTCATGAATTCTTTATAAAACGCTGATTCTGGGTTCAGTTTTTCCAAATTGGCTGATGCTGTAAAAATTGTTTAAAAAACAAAAAGAGCCTCATCGAAAGCATTTTTATAAGATTCGACAAAATTTTTATTAAAAATGTCAGCTCAAGTGGAATAATTTTTTTTCCTGCTTTCTAAATCGTACCTTTTACTATATAAAAACTTACTTTTCTTTGGAGTTATAGTAAGAATGGAGACCAATGTGCCCCGGCCGCTACGATACGAAACTAAATTTTTAAGCAGGTTTAAACCGGTCACTTGGTAGACATTATTTTGCACTTTAAATGGATGGGATTTTTAAAAAATTGATTTGTCTTTATTTAAAATATCTAATTTTCTTTGATTTAATTTAAATTAAACCTTCTTTTCATTGTCATTGTTTTTCAATGCACCCAGTATTTAATTTCAATGCAATTAACCCTTTTCCTTATCAATATCGTTGTTTTTAGTGTTCTTCAGCTTTTTCTCCCTTTCTCTCTCTTTTTCTCTCTTTCCATGTGTCTAAGAATGTGTGCTCTAAAAGAATTAGAAACTGAAAGAATAGCTTGAATGGAATTAACTGAACTTATATGAATTGATGTGTACTTTTTTGTAATTTGAAGACTTTGAAGACTAGCGATCGCTAAATGTGGTTCCTGTTTTTGCTAAATGTTGTCCTGGTTATAGTTGACTATGGTTAGTGAATATATATTTAAGTATTCTATGGCAATGCCTTTATTATATCAACAATTTTCTTTATAAACTGAGTTGAATAAAAATCATTTTCAAATTGATAAATTTCAAATAAAAACCTTTTCAATTTTAATAAGTTATGAAGGAGGAAATAGAAAAAAAAAAGAAAAATAGATGTGATTTACTAAACAAAAAATTTAAATAATTTAACATTTTTCTGCCATTTCCTGTGAAGAAAAAAACACCTACACTTTATTTTTTTTAAACATTCTTTTGCTCTATAGTATTCATATATGTATGTATTGTCTCGTCTGCATAGTTTCGTCTTCGTTTTACTTCTTCCACCTTCCCTCCCGCCCTTCTCCCGTCTGTCTCGTTTTCTTATAGTCCTTTCTTGATTTGACGCCTCGACAAGGATCCATTGCGTCAAATTTCTATCCTTTGTCCTTCATTTCTCTACACTTTCTCACTCACTCACCGCATTTGGTAACGATTGCTGTTAGCATTCGTTTTCTTGTCTGTTTCATTATATTTTTCTCTACGTTGCCATTGAATAAATTGTCTCTCGAAGGTTTCTCGGGTGGTATGAGATTGTTTCTGTTTGTATAAAAATTATCCAAGTTAGCAAAATATTCTTATTTTAAGGATTGTCTTAAGGATTGAAAAGATATGGTTGGCGAAGAAAGGCGACGGAAGGTGACAGAAGGCCGGAATAATGGCGTGGAATGGGGACTATTACGAGAAGACGGCAGAGAGTCAAGAATGGTTAAATTATCCTTTTAACACGCATTTGTGTTTACGTTTACGCATTTCTTAGCCACGGGCTAAGAACATGGTAAAATATTTAAGACGGCTTGAATGGATTTAGGAGATAAGATTTCAAGGTTGTCTGCTAAACTTGCAGTGTACCGAGCGATCTCAAAAAAGATATACATACATATGGGCTCTACTGAAAAATTATAGTGTAAAATTTAAAATATTTTTGCATGAATGTATCAACTTTAAGTGGTTTACTAATTAAATTAAATAAAAGTTCCTTATTTCGGTATCGTCTAAACAGCATTCTTCACATTAACGTTCTTTAATTAACCACAGAAATTGAGCCACTAACTTTAGCAAATTTTCTTCTCACATCGAATGAAAATTGTTGAATGAAAAAGATGTTTACAAAAATTTCTTCTATGAAATTTGCAATTTTGCAATTTTTTTTTGCAATTTGTTTTTCTTGCAATTTAACAATTTTTTGTTTGCAATTTTGCAATTTATTTTTTTGCAATTTTTTTTTTTGCAATTTTGCAATTTTTTTTTGCAATTTTGCAATTTTTTTTTTTGCAATTGCTCTTTTTGCAATTTTTTTTTTTTGCAATTGTTTTTTTGCAATTTTACAATTTTTTTTTGAAATTTTGCATTTTTTTTTTTGCAATTTTGCAAGAAAAGTTAAAAGTTCTTAAAATACTGTAAACAAATTACAAAAAACCATACACAGAAAAACTTAAAACTTATAAATCTCACAGGAAACCGTAAATTCAAGCCTAGCATGGTACCATATCTCATGAGAGTGTGTGTGTTTAAGTTTGTCATGCATGCATTCATGTACGTATGTCTGTACTCGTATGTGTGTATATACGTATGCCATTTAAGTTTCTGTGCTTTGAAAATGTGTCACTTAAGTACGCCTACAAAACTTTTAAACTGTTACAAATACACAAGCCAACACATACCAACGCAATAAGTCTTCGTAAACTAAAACTTGAAAGATTTCTTTAATATTAAATAATTTTCCCTCAAAAGTAAATTAGAATGCTGTTTCAGTGTTTCTGTGTGTGTGCTATCGGGTGTGGCATTTGTGGTTACGAATTTGGTTACGAAATGGCAACAGAAAACAACTCTAAAAAGTCTTTTCCGCCGGAAAGACAAATAATCGGAATGATTCATTTAAATAATTTACTTTTTAAAACAAGAAACTATTTTCGGAAAAGCTTTTGCTGGCAGTTATTAAACTGTTGCCGGCATAATTTATTTGCTTTCAAAATTTATTTATTTCAAAAAAAAAAATAATAATTTGAAATTTTGATTTTGACAATTTTAAGAAGGCTAAGAAAATCGCAAGAGATAAAGGACTAAGCGCCACCAGGCAGGCCAAGATTCCAAGGCAAAGAGCTACAAACAGTAACACCATAAAAGAGTTATAAGTTTTTACTCAATTTAATTTGGTTTGTGATTCAATATGAAGAGTACTCGCGACAGTACTCATGACCTTTTCTCATGGATGTCATGAGAAGAGATTTGCTTTAAGCCTTTGGCGTGATCAAATCAATCGAGTGGAAAAGCGAACCTATTTGAAAGAAGAAGAAGAGGAAGAAGAGGAAGGGTTTTTAAGAATTCCAAATGGTCACGCAGCACCACTTTCTCCAGTACTGTCCGCAGTACTGTCCTGCCTTCTCTTCCGCGCCTTCACAAATTGCACACTGGAGAGAAAGCTGCAATTGCATTTGTTGAACCCACACACACACACACACACACCCATACACACCCACTCGCCAGTAACATCCATCAGTTTGTTGTCAACCGAGAGCCTGCCCGGCAGTTCGAGCAGCTCCATTTTGTGTGTCTGTGTATGTATATCAATTTCAAACCGAAATCCGGCTGCAACGTGAGCTGGCTGCATCATGATGCGTCATATTCGTAGAAGAGTGTAATGGTTTCTAGCGGGGGGAGGGGGGTAAACATCTCCACACTTGTCCTGTGCTGTGTATTAACAATCTTTGCTTCTTTGCAATTCGTTGCTTCTCCCTGGACACAGACTTTCCGTGTGTCCATCAAAGTTGTCGGTTGAAGGCACAAGAAACGAAACGTTGCCAGTACTTAGTGTTCAGTGACCATCAGGGACCACCCACCGCCTGGTTCTCTCTCTCGATTTGTTGCTCAGCGGCAGTACTAGAAGGGTTGGGATTATTCTTGCAAAAGGATACGAGATTTAATGTTTGCTTTAAATGTACATATTTTTATTTGCGTTTATTTCTTTTTCTTGATTTAAATTGTTTTTCCTTAAATCCATGAGAAAATATGGATTTTCCTCCTTCTTCATCCGCTTCATCCTCTTATATTTGTGTTTATTGTTTAATGTTTTGAATTTTGAAACTTTAACTAAAATTAATCTATGAGTTGAAAGAAATTGAGTCCTTCCTGTTAGCTCACACAGAAAGGACGTATGTATGTACATAGCAAACAGGAAGAAGAAAGGATGGTATGAATTTAGAGCGCCGACATAATAAATCAAAAGTTTAGCACAATTTCCGATTTACAAAAAAAAAAAAAAATATGCAAAGACATTGTTTGTGCAAAAATTCTTATATCTTTCGATGCTCGAGATAGTTCGAGATTTCGATCTTTTCGAGAGAAAAAATATTTTCCAGGCGTAAACTGTCTCGTAGCAGCGGATTTTACCAACGTTGATTTTTTTTTTACTTCTTAACCACATTCCAGCACAAATAACGTCGCGAAATTTACGCTAAAGGAAAAATAAAAATCTCACAGAAAATCAATAAAATCATTAGGTTTGGAATGTATGCGACATTTAATTTATTGATATGGCTTGAGGCTGATGATGGAGATGGATGGATGGATGGCGGTCGCTATCTACGCGAGCGGTTGATTGTATTAAGGCGAGACTGTCGAACACATACAGACACAGACACACACGATTCTATGCAAACTATGTCACAGTCAACGGTTTCTTAGCACCAGCGTTCGTTTTGTCTGTTGGTCGCCGAGTGAGCGCGGGTGTGGTTCGTTGTTGTTGTTGTTGTACTGTTGGTATTTAAGTTCAGGTTATTTACCATAAGCCTAATTGTCTCTGGTTGTTTGTGATACAAGAGTTGCCGTCTACATGAGTCCATATGTATGGATCATTATATCTATAGATGATTATATCTAGCGACCGATAGCAACTATACTCATTCACAAAATATGTATTGTCATAAATCGAATTTTCTCGAAGAGCACATCGAAGAAGACAAAGACATACATTGTAAGTATTGTCCTTTACTTTATTGCAGCGACAATAACTTTACTTCTTTATTGAAATGGAAAATTTTATAGTGCCTTATAGTCTTTAAAGCTTAAATTTGGATCTAGATAATAATTTTCAAATAATTGAAAAGCTGGTTTACGCTTTAACATGATGTTATAAGCTTTTACATTTAAAAAAAATATTGATAACTATCTATTTTAGACTTATTTTATACACAATTGTCGTCTAAAAACCATTTTTTCCATTTATTCATGAAAAGAAAGCTTCTAGTGCTATTTAAAAAGACAAAAAAATATCCTGCTTTATAAAAAATATACGAAATAGCTCTTTTATTTTTCAGAAAGGATTCTAAAGTCCTTTAAGCAAAATTTGAAGCAAAAATACATTAAAATAAATTTTTCTCCAAATTTAATAGCATTAATAGCATTATTATGTATACTCGTATAAAATAAAACCCTTATAAAATTAGCATTCTATTATTCCTAATAAAACTCTAATGCTAATTTTTAGGGCCCATGAAAAGGAACGGCACTTTGCTTCTTCAAAAAGGATTTAAAAGCCTTTAAAACTCAAATTTGAAACAAAATTAGGTAAAAATAAATTTTTTTCCAAATTTTATAATAGTATTATTATATATTGTATATAAAATAATAAAACTATTATAAAATTACTATTGTTTTATTCCATATAATAAGACCCATTGTAGAAGATATATCCCCAAAATCCGAAAAAAGAGAAAGACGCTGATTTTTAGATTTTCTGTATATTTTTATTAAAAAATTATATTATTATTCTTAAAATTATATATTATTACATGATTATTATTACATTATTTTATATTATACATATATACATTATATACCTAAACACTAATTATCCGTAATCGGTATAATAATATACATTACATGAGTATATTTAAAGGTATTTATTATTATTATTATCGCAGAATTTTTTTGGTATTTTTTACAGTGTTGTATTGCTGTAGTCAGTCCTTCACCCATCTTTGGTATTTCAGCGTCAGAATCTTCTCCATTTATCAAATTCGAACTCTTGCCACAATATTTCTTTCTAAACGGAAATGCTGCGAAGAGTCTCTCCACTCAATACTATTGGTAATCTCGCCAACCTCGACTCCAAATGTATAACTTAAGAATTCTTAAGGTCCTCTAGGTCTGGGTACCATTGAGAAAGACCAGCGTCAGTTCAATGATTGCGCATTTATCCCTGCAGTAATGCGCGAGGCCTCGGCCTTCCTGAATTATCACCATTAGCGCGTCCTTGCTGTTCAATTCAATGAAATTTACGTAACCGCGACATCACCGCCCGTTGTGAGTCTGCTCACAATTCCGTCGAGATAATGGGCTTAGCCGGAGCCATGTTTCGGTCCCTCTCTTCGTCCAGTTTGAAACGCTTCGCAATGTTCCCTTCGATTTCCACGTCAATGAATGCCGGAAACTCTTGGGGGCAAAAATGGCCGGCTAAAGCTTCTGGGATGCGAGTGACGTTGTGCATCATGTAGTTCGGAGTGCTCTCCAGAAAGTTGCACCACTTGTTGTAGGTGGCCGAGTGACGCACCACGGAAGGTCGCGCCGTTTCCGTAAGAACCAAAGTTTGGTCTTCGCGTCGTTGCGGCATGGGCGAGGACGTCTTTCCGATAATGCCTTTGGCAGTGGACAGCATAAACATCTCCATTTCTAGTGAGCAGCCGGTGGGTGTGTTGGGTCGCTCCGAGCGGGTCTCATCGCAATCGCTCTCAATCTTGAAGCTGGTATCGCGTGTGTAACGCAGCTCGCTGTGACTGTCCACGCTCGTGGACGGTGTAATGGACTTGGTGAAGTAGCCACGCGATTCGTTGACGTTGTCCTCGACGTTTAACTTCATCTCTCCGAAATCATCGACTATTGACAGTTTGCCGATTTCGCTGAAGAGTCCTCTGCCGCCGCTTCTCTTGGCACTATTTTGCGGCGGTCTGCGGTTGCGCAATTTCAGACGCCTGTTGGTGCTGGAGGGGGTGCTCTTTCCACTAGCGGTCGTTGAAGGGGTAGACAGACTGCGTCCCGTCGGAGTGGAGCACATGGTAAAGATCCCAGTGTCGCTCTGGCAAACGGGAGTAGCGCAGCGGCGCTTCTGTGCACTTTGTGCAGGTGAATAGCATCCCTCGAAGCTTGCAGTACGATCGAAATTGTGTTGATTACTCAGACAAGAACCCATTTTTTTGCTTTACTTTCGTTTAAAATAATTTCAAATAAAAATTTTTAAAAACTCCGTTGAAATCTTGGCGTTGTGGTCACACTTTAGCTGGCTGATTCTGAATGTGTGCCTTTTGCGTCTGCCAGACGGTATTTATAGTCCTTTCGTCGTGCCGGACGTGCCTGATTCGTCCGCGAAAAGTGTCGGGCGTACAGGCTGATATGCGCGGCGGCTACCTGCCACTCGGTCGCCTTTCGCTCTTACAGTCGCTCTGTCGCGAAGGCAATTACGCGCACGGTACAGGCAGGATGAAGTCATTTGCCTGCCATAAAGTCTGCAATCGGATTTTGGGAAATCGAGACACTTTTATTGCTGCTGCTGATGTCGATGCTGCTGATGCTGACGATGCTGAAGCTGCTGCTGCTGCTGCCGCTGCTGCTAATCTGGGCTTAAGTGAGCACTTTTATGACTGGCTTTCGGCTATGGGTAGGCTACGGTATACCTCCTTCTTCTTTGAATAAATTTGAATTCTGCAAGAAAAAAATTATTCCAGGAAAACTATGTCATTCGGGATATTTTCCTTTAAATTTTTATTTCAGGAAACTTTTGGGACATATTTCTGGGTGAGGGTTTTTTGGCAGAATATCAATCAAGGTAGTAGAATTTCATTAGGTACAGTATACGCTTAAGCGTATGATTGTGGTATACGCTACTGTTATACTAAAAATGTAGACCATTATAATAATGATAATGATATTCTATTTTTTATTGCTCAAGAGTTTGGCCTCGTATGTTAAATCCGTGTGCATTTTTACCCGTTTTTATTATTTCATTATTATTTTAATGTATTCTTTATTGTTTCAATACATTGTTGCGATGCGGCATAACAAGGTTAAGGCCAAAAGAATTTGAAATACATTTAAAATTTTTGTACATTCGACATTACCACAAGATATTATGTTTTTATACTAATTTTCCACAAACTATTTAACAAGAAATTTTCCAATTATATTATATTATTATTATTTGCAATTATTATTATTTGTATTAATTTAAAAGAATGTCAAATTGCATTAAAATGTAACTGAGTTTAGTTACGAAAGGATTGAATTATTTAGATTGGACTTCGAAATAAATACATTTAATATTTATGTTCTGTAAGTAATGATGTAATGTAATGTAATGATAATGTAATGACAATTAGCCGTAAATGTATTTTTTTTGGAAATCCCATCAAAATAATTCCATCCTTTCGTAACTAAAGTTAGTTACGTTTTAAAGCAACTTTAAATTCTTCTAAATTACGAAACAATTATTTCAATTTAGGAGCCAATTATTTCAATTTTTAAAAAAAGATGAAACTTCCCTTCCATTTCAAATCCATGCTATAATATTAAACTAGAAATAACAGTGAACTTTTCAAACTTTATTTAGCTCGAAGTGATAAGTTTATCACTCAGGGGGAGCTTTTTTAAGCACCATCTCATCGAAAAGGTGATTCTATAAATACTTAAATAGCGTTTAAAGAACACCTTAAATACTTAATACTTTTTCTAAAAACGTCCTTAGACCTTTTTAAACAACTATTAAAATACTCTTTTTATAAAAACGTTAAAATATGTATTATAAGTTACTCGTAATCCATATTCTGCTTAATGCATAATAAAATTTATAGCATTCACCAAAAAATCTGTCTATATATTTTTCGGATTTATGTAGATTTTTATTACGAGTGTCATATTCTTGTCGCTATACCCTTCTTATGCGACCTATCTTTTATTCTAAATATCATACAATACACTACTTTCAGATACCGAAATTTATCATTGGCTCTTTTATTAGTACTTACTACTATTATCAGTTGCTTCTATTCGATTATTAATTCTCTATAAATTCTCTGTCATTATTATTCTACCATCATTTTATCACAAAGTCAATTAACAGCAAATAATATTTTTGTTGTCCTATTTTACTGATGCTGAACTATCATAGGCCTTAGTATGTCAAGGTAAAACTGATAAGAAAAAATCATAAAAAGAGTAAAAAAAATGGTTTTGAAATTCCTTAATTTATTCTTCTTTGGGCAGGTTAATGGTCAAAGCGATTAGCTGTGATTTAACCGATTAGCTAAAAATACAATTGAAGAAAAATGTCTATACTTCGCATTTGTTTGAAATTATTCCATAAAAATAATTCTAATAATTACTTTTAATGCTTTACTTTTTTTAAGCTAATGCTTTACTTTTTTTTTACACGTTATAGAGTGATTTTTGCTTGCGGATGTACCTATTTTCTGACAAACAATATTCCAGCAACTATTTATACTAATTTCTTCTACCTGCTAATGTAGAAAAATTTACATATAAAATCATCATTGCGAAAAATCTAAGAGCTGTAAGTCGTCTTTGGCTGCTGCCTCGCTGTGCGTGCATAAATCGCGTTTACCTACGAATGTCCCGCGTCTGTATTCTGTTGAGGAGGTAAAATCGTGGCAAGCAGGTCAAAATCATGTCGAAAAATTCTAGTTCTGCGAATTTACAGAGCGCCATATAAATATTAAGAGGTAAACATTGCACACTACGAGTATTTTCATTTTCGAAATCATTTCAAAATAATATACTATTGTGTATGACAGTGACGTACTTAGAGGGACGTAAGTCCAGGGTGCGAAAAAGAAGAAATGGAAAGGACAAATTGAAGATTTCCTATAAATTTTGCACTTTCTGGCATATTTAACTATATTTTCTTTACATATTCATTCAAACTTTGGGAGTTTTGAACCCCCAAAGAAATTGGACCCCTCGCAAAGCGAAAGCTATACACGCCACTGGTGTATGATAAAGTTTTTACTTATTTTAACTGTAGATACTGTACTTGTGAGCGTTGTTGTACCTGTTTCCAGTTTGAATTCATTTTTAAACCTCTGACCGCTTCGGTAGACCTGGTCCTAGACTAACTGGCTAACTGTCACACAAAAGATTAGTCTTGAACTAATTCGAAGCACTTGACATGTACTATTGTTCCTTAGTCATCATTGGTTCTAACTGATATTATCGCAATTGAATGAGTAAAGAATAATATTTGCTTCTATTCTCTTAGGTCCCTTTGAAGGAACCAAGAGTTAGAGAAAGGTAAACAAGTTGAAATTTGCTTAGACTTATCTGGAGACTTATGTTTGTCAAAGCCAAATCTGGAGGTTTCTTTAGAATTCGAAAAGGACCTCAAAAAAAAAGTGGTAAGCTAAGTAAATTCAGCATAAAAAAATCTCTCAGTTGATGGCTTTTGCAATCCTTAAGACGATTCGCGGCTTTAGAAATCATTCGGGTTTTCTGTCCTTTCAATCTTTGGTACTTTAAAAGCCTGAACTCTCCGAAGGGTTATGTTTTACTTTAAAAATAAATGTCCTTCGTAGATTAATATTGTACAGAGCTTGCTTGGTGTTTACCAGAGCTGCATGCAAGATTTATTTGACCTTCAATTAAATAAGGTTTTATTTCGAAATGTTTTTGTAGCCACCGAGTTTGAAGAATTTTCTCAGAATTTTGAAATGTATTCCCAAACAAAATCATTGAAAACCTCAACAAAACCAGTAGAAGTAACCAAAATCTAACCAAATAAAAAGAAAGTTCCTGACGATAACCAAATGTTGTGTAAAATAACTACGTGTTACATTTTAACTACGACAATTAAAAACTCCGCATTTTCAGTCGTGAGTTAATTAATGTTGAGCAAAGAAATCTATTGAAATGAATAAATGTTACTATAATTATAGTTTTTATGAATATAAGCACTAAAAACATAATGATTTTTTATAAGGATTCTTCTGGGAATCTTTTAAAATTGTGGTAAAAGGTGCACACAACTTAACCCTTTACTAAATCCTGCTCTGTTTGTGTACTTGTTTTTATTTTTCAAGAAATTATTTTACTGCTCTCATTATTATACTCATGGAATTTCAAGAGCATTGAATTTGGGTACCTTCATGTTATTTCGAGATATTGTGTATTTGGGTAACAACTTCATCCATAAAAATTATATTGGTCTGGCAAATATTACAGCTTTTATGTCAAAAACTTAAAATAACCACAAAAGCTTTATTACCGCATAAGCATAATAGATATACATACATATACTCGTACATACTTTTCCAGGCCTATTTTGCCGAAAGTTTGAGATTGATTGTATGTGATATTAACTCATAGGACATATTTATGATTGTTATATTATTAATTATAGGTTATATGAATACTACTCCTACAAATATAACTCCTTTAAGTGTTAAAAATGAAAATACTTTTAAGATGAAACAATTCGAACATACAAATATTTAGAGATAGCAAAATTAGGCTTCGATTATACCACGAAGTGATATACCACCAAAGTGATCGAGTTCTGTACAAATTTTGGAGAATAAAATAAAAATTTTGGTGTTTTTGAGTTAAATTTAGTTTAGTTTACTTTAATCAAGACTAATAAGCTTCGATTGTAAACGAAATTTTTCAAGGACCAAAACAAAGCAGTTTAAAAAAAACTCTTTATAATAAAATTTGTTCGCGTAAAAGTTGAGAAATTTTAGGAACTGGCGACCCTCTTCTTCTGTAATAAGAACTGGAAAGGACACTACGGGTTAGTGTCATTGTACTTACCAACAAAAGACGTTTTCGAAGTTCTCGTAGTTCCAGAATAGATTCTATTTCTATTTTTAAAATGTTTTTCTAAACTTAAATGATATGAAAGTAATAAATATTTGTGTGTACATTTTCTGTGAAAGTCATAATAGAGATTGTGTTCTTTGCCATTGTATTTCTCATACCTTTTATTTTTTGCCAGAAAACAAGACTTTTGACATTCCTTTTACTCTTTTTTGCAGACAGGCATTGTCAAGTATGTCACTCGACCACACTTTGAAGTACTTTCTCGGTACTGTTTAATAACTGTCGTAGTCTCATAGTCCTGCTAACGTGTAAAGCCTTTCATACAAAAAAACATGAAAGAGGAAAAGGAAGTACGCAGTAACAATAAAGGTTGTTATTGAAGAATGAAAATTCTTCAGAAGTTGGACAATAAACGAAAAATGAAAAAATGAAGAGCTAAAGAGCAAGAGAAAAAGAAAGGGAGTGTTTTTGTGGTCTTGATAAAAAGATAGGGCGGGCAAAAAAGGCGAAAACTGAAGAGGCCAGCTTGTCAAGTTGTGACAACTGATGATGATGATGATGATGACAATGATGGAAGAGAGTTAGAAACAAAGGTTTTTTTATCTTTTCACAACTTCAATATAAGAACGCTATAAGAAAGCTATAAAATTCCATGAAAATATTATCACAAAAGACAGCGCTTTAGTGGTAAAAAATATTGTAGCATTTGTGATGATATGCCCATTAAAATAGGCTCTCAAGGCCATGGTTATAGATCATTGTTTGTTGACAATAAATTTCGATATAAATAGCACAAATTTTTTAGCCATTCCATGAAACTGAGCTAA
This sequence comes from Conops quadrifasciatus, assembly GCA_949752815.1. Lineage (NCBI taxonomy): Eukaryota > Metazoa > Arthropoda > Insecta > Diptera > Conopidae > Conops > Conops quadrifasciatus. The sequence continues at coordinate 30,328,366 of OX457081.1, read as the reverse complement.
TGAAAAATCTGATGAAAAATCCTTTAAAATGTCTAACTGTTATATTATAACAGTCTCTCTCTGCAGAGGAAAATATGTGTTTTCCAAACAAAACTAAAAGATTTGCCTCTTTGCCATCTAACCATATTAAAAGAAGAAAGAGTTTTAATGTTAGATGAGGTTTTTCGCGGGAAAGGAAGAGGATTTCTTCAAAATAATCCCAAAACTCGTGGGCCTTTAATACACGGTGCTGTTGGTGTTGGATAAATACGAAATGCGGAATTTCCATCAAAAGATCGACCGATCACACCATCATTAATCGCTCGAAATTTGTTCTGGGGAAAATCCAAGCCTAACCGCAGCGCAGCTGTGCGGCATATGAGCTAAAAGGCTTCTTGGGTACGTTGTTGTCGCTATTTATTCCATTTTCAAATTAAACAAATAGATATTAATTTCGTTGTAAATCAACAACAGTAGTTATTAATTTCGTTGTAAATCAGGTACTAATTCGAGGTATTTCCAAAAATGTGCAAATTCAACCTTTTCCGGCAGCCCTTTCAATTAACTTTAGCGCGCGTCTGCTGCGGATTACTTCTGGGCATTTTGTTTTAGAGTAACTAACCATGGACGGACGGACGGACCGACGGACGGACGACTTTGTTTGTTTTCATTTACATTGTAGGTTGGTACAGTTTATACAAGTTGTCAGCGAAGGCATGACAGGTGTTAATTTTCATAAACAGTGCGACAAAATCCGAAAGCGCGTTACAGTTTCGTTGTGATAGCGTCGTTTTTGGCAGACGCTAACAGAGAAGTTCTTTGTACCTGTTACAAACTGTACCTGTTCAAATTAAAAGACCAATAAAACATATATACAATTTGTTTGGTCGTAAGTAGCACGGTGTAGGTACTATGAAGAAATACATAATTGAGGAGAGGTTAATACTACTTCAGCTTAAATATTGATTAACCCTTTAAGTAATGTTAGGTTATTATATTATACTCGTAATTATAAGTTTTTGGCTTCTTTTTCAATTACAGCAGATTTTTTCAATTAATCAATTTTGATGTTTATGGTATTGCCGGGAGTACCTAAATCTGTTTAAGAAATCCGGGAGTACCTTGCCGGGAGTACCTAAATCTGTTTAAGAAATCCAACAGTAGCTCAGTTTAGTTCCGAATAGTATAGCTTGTTATTGACAAAAAGTAATATTGAGTCTATGGTTTCTATGATTAATAATACGAGTACGAGTTCAGGCAGTGAAGTTTGAAAAAAATTGAGGAAACAATCAATAATCTCATTCAGACAACTACGAGTATTACGATATACGATATCATCGATTGATTTGAAAATCATTTTCATATCATGATATATTGCAATCGCCCTGAAGGTTTACGATATTTAACGATAATTAGATGATGCATAACCGCAGAGATGACAGGATTACAACCAATATCAATTTCATTTTATCCATATAATATTTTACCATATTACTTTACGACATTCGATACCATGCTATTCAACTTCAACACCATGAGCTTGACTGCACAACACAACACATTGCATTTAACACCATACCGTGCCGTAACCATGTTATCGTATATTAGATATTGTGTGGTGTTCATACCGAATCAAACGACCAAAATATCGGACTGTCTGATTTCTCGTAAAAGTTTATGTACAAAATATCTCAAAGGATATACGAGTTGTGTGGAAACATAAGAGAAACATACGCTATACTGCTTTAATATGGTATGGTTTTATAGAGCGTTTGCTGCTGAAGATTGCTTGCTGGTGTTTATGTGCCGGTCCGGCTCCCGATAGAGCCCCCTCCGTTGGGTTTTCACTGAGACCAAAGAATTCTTTTTGTGTGTAAAAAAAACAGCAATAAAAACCATTTGTTAAGGATGCTGATAGAGACAATCAACCGAACACTACTATGGAGATAGAGATTTTGTTAAGAAGAATACGAACTGCTCGGGTCATTACACCGACCGGACCGCACCAGCTGACAAAAAGGTCATCATTGCAATGAAAAAGTTTGCAAATTTTGCTTTGTCTCTTTGTCTTATTCCACCAGATAAATTGATCTAAAAGGAAACTGGGTGCGGTGGGTGGTGGGTGGTGGGTGGTGACGACTGGCGATGTCAAACGCTTTATAAAACACATTCCGGCAACGTCTGGTTGTGAAGACAAAGTTCTTTCGGCCAATTTAATTTGTGAAATGATTCCCCGAAGCGTTTTTGAAAATATGAATTTTTGTTTTGTGTTTTTGCAGCTCAGTTGGGATAGCCATAGGGTGAATGCACCGAATTAATTGAATTCTTTTTAAATTATACATTTTTTTTTAATTAAACTGAGCAATGGTCTATGGTCTTGGTCGAAGACTATGGTCTTCGTCAGACAAATATTTGACTGCAATAAAGAGCGCCAATCATTCATTCAGGTAGGACTGCCCTGCCCACCTAAGCCACCTCTCTTTTAGGCCCTTTCCTACCACCGTGAACGACTGAATAAATTGGTTTCTTTTTTCACAATTATGAAGGTCACGAGTCTTCTTTTGATTGATATTGGATAGAATAATGATTGTGGTCGGTTTCTGGCGAGCTTGTTGAAAGGTCGAACATATCAAAAATATAACTGGTAATTTATCATACTCGTCGAGTCTATTTGGAAACGTACTGAGTTATGAAGTTGCTCGAAAAATGAAGTTGAACCAATTCATGCTTTTTGGTTTAGTAGCGTCTTTTTCAAATAAATACATACATACATACGTCATGATAATAAGCCACAATTTTATTAATTTTTTAGTACGTTTAATACTCTTTTCCATTATAATTTTCATTGAGCTTTGACCTCCTGTTTTTCGTGCCTTTAGGAATGTTAACTAATGCTCCAAAAAATGGACGTTAAACTTCTCTGTGTCCAAAATTAATTTCACCTTTGAAATATTCAATTGAAATGCCCAAATAAATTTGTATAGGCTTTAGCAAAAGGAGTCGGTCATGTGCGTGTTATTTGGTACTATGTATTTATTTTTGAGGTGTGGGTATGAGAGTGAGCAAGTGTCTTCTGGGTATGCTAGCACCCTGTATTTAGTGCTCAAAACTCCCCGCCTGTCCAGGTTGAAAAGAATGAACACATCCATATGACGGTAAGAACATTTGTTTAACTTTACAAACATAAAAAGTGTTAGTATATACGAGTATAGTAATTGTTTGTCTGATACTTTGAAATACGTATTATACAATATAATGGTCTTAACTTGGGTTAGGTCAAGTTAAGAAAACGTAACTTAGTCGTAGCGTTTAATTGCTCTTTAGTCATGCAACGTTGAAAACTTTCATGTCACGCAACACAAATCATCTGCTTTCAGGTTATTTGTTCTGACAGTCGATGTAAAGATAGATAGATGTTCGTTAATATTAAACACTTCAAAAACATGTACATTTTAAATTAATGCATATCACGAATGTTTTTTCATAACTTTGAACTGAAGACTTTTAACAAGAATAAACCGGATATAGCTGAGGTATCTTAGATAGAAAAATAGGTGCCGAAACACTCAAAAAGCGTGTATGAACCTTTAATTTTCTTGATATAATTTAATACAAAAAAAGACGAATTAAAGCTAAAGACAAAAGCAATGTTAGAAAAGAAATTTGTTTTCTGGTAAGCTTTTATGGAAACCAGAAAAAAGGTTTGTGTAAGAGTGTGAGGTTCTTAATATCGAACGACATTTAGAATATTTGTATCCAAAGATTTGTTCTGCTTTGTAGAAAAGTTTATAAAGTTCGGTTGAAGTTATGTGGTCAAATAAATTGAAGGTCAGTGAACGATAAAATACAAGAATCCATTAGGTTTTAATAACTTTCTAATTGCTATAAAAGCTGTATCGAAAGGCTTTAGGAAGCTTTTGCCTAAAGGCATTGCTGAGTAATAAAGAGATTTATGCAAATAAATTCTAAGTTACAAAGAAATTGTTGATAAATTTACGAAACACATTTTGTAAAATTTTCTTTAATTAAAAATATTGTGCTTAATAAATGGAATAAAATAATTTTCAGAAAATTATTACAGCAACTAACCATCGTTTGTCGTTTCATTTAGTGTTCTTTTGAAACAAAAATTTTGGCTTGAGGCCAAATGGAACATACGAGGGTAGTATGATACAATATTTATGATAGCTACAAATGTTTATGCGGTAGCTCATGCGTGCTCAAGACACTTTTGCTTTTATGGCTATACCAATTTAATTTAATTTAATTAGAAAACAAGCTTTCTAGCTTTTCGGTTTTTCTAGTGCTTCCTACCTCCCTCCCTCCCTCTTTTAATTCGTCTGCTAATTTTGATTGTTCGGTTTTTCCTTGCAGAAGTCAAACTGGATAAACTAGCGGCACGTGTTGAAGCAACGTCTAATATATCAGAAGGTGAGAAGAGTAAACGATTGTATGAATGTAATTAATTCCATTGATTCAATTAAATTAATTGCGCAATGTTTGTGTTTGTTTTGTTTTTCCTCTTCTTATTCTTTACTTAGCAGAATGGGGTTCCGGCGGGACAGGCACAAATTTTCTTGTAGAAATCGAAGAGACTTCATCTGCGCTGGTAACGAACTCCGGTTACGTCAGCAGCAATCGCGAAGAATTTATCAGTACAACAACAGCGACAATAAATGGTACAAATGTAGAAAGTGGTAAGTGCTAGGTGGGTTTATGTCAAGATTAGTGTTCTGGTATGCGACAACAAGAGTCAGTTTTCATCTTGAGATTCGGCAAAAACAACGATTTTTTAGTTGCAACGAGAAACAAGGTTCGAAAATTAGATATGTTTTTGTTTTAGTCGAGACAAGAACCGAGAGAATTCTCGAATTCTGGAATTGAGAACGACTGAGAAGGTTTTTCAGTCGAAACGAGAAACGAGGTTCGAAAATGAGATATGTTTTTGTTTTAGTTGAGACGAGAACCGAGAGAATTCTCGAATTCTGGAATTGAAAATTGCTTTTGAGTCGAAAATTTCCTGGAAAATAGAAAACACATGAAGTTATATTGTAGTTTAATTACTAAGCGTTTAGAAAACCTTTTATGTTATTTTTAAAAGTATTTAAAGGTTTTCCAGCTTTCCAGTTTTTCCAGTTTTCTAGTGCTGTATCATATTTTTAAGAAATTAATAAGCTCTGAACGACACTACCATCGCATAATAGACACCAAAATGACTTAATACTCGTATTATTAAAAAAAAACACTATGTAGTTAATGCTTTTTCTAAGGTTTCTTTCTGATTCTTACAATTTTTTCAATTATAGCTAAGCTTTGCTTATACAATAAGTTCACTTTCTTGACCCAATCAAATAGATAAATAGCAGAAAGGCCTTTTCCACTACCACGTAGTAATATAACAACTAAGCCAAGAGACTCTTGCAAACGAATAAAAACATGATAACAAATAAGCGTGAAAGTTCGAAAAGCCAAAAATGTTTGTACGTGACGTGACGTGCGGAAGCAGTGACACTGCACTAAAGCCACCACTACCCGTCATTGCCGAAGGTGCTGATACGACCGAATGCGACGAATAGATTTGCGCGAATGGTGAGACGAAACTTGAATGGAACACAAGGCGAGATCACGTGTTTTGGTCGCATGGCATGGTTCACACTATATATTGCTGAATATTGACAGAACAATCTGCATTTTTACCGTGCGCTATGATTATGTTACGTTTACGTGTTCATCAGCTGATGTCAGCTGATTTTTGCTTAAGCTGTCCAAAAATTACGTAAAGAAAACAAATGATGCGTACGTAGTACGTGATGTCGTCGAATGTTTCGAAACGTGTGGAAGATGACCGACCGAGTAATGCCGCCGACCTCTGGCGTATAGTAAATTTACATTTGAAGGGTGGATGAGAAGTATCGTACACACTCTTTTGGTACACTTTGGGTATTCGCGTGTGATCAATAAGGTTAATTTAGTGTCATTTGTTTAGTTAAAACTTTGAGCAAACACTAAGATTTTAAATTATGCGGACTATTAACGAGCATGAAGACCCATTTCTATACCCTAAAAATGTTATAAACAGATCTTACTATATGTTACATATCAATAAACATATAATTTTTTGGTTCTCAAAGAAGTCTTTTATGGACATGTTTTTCGTTTGCCTTTAGGTCCAAAAATCATTGTTCGTACCGAAGAGGTTCTTATCGTTGGCCTGGTTTTAATGCTATGGGTTGGTGCAATTGTCTTATTTTTTAATCGTTGGGGCAAAATACGAATGCTGGAACCTTATCAGCCAAAATTCCAACAACAACATCGGTCTTCCTGTCCTTTAGTCGATATGGACTCACTGCAATCTCATCCGGTAAGAATTTTATATAAATAATTTTATTAGTTATTTTTGTTTTCAGAAACTTCTTTTTATTTATAAATTTAATATTTTTGAAATTTTGGATTTTAGCGTGCTTCAGTATCGCGAATGTCCATGGGAATGATAAATCAAGTCAATATGCCAACCTGTCAATTTGCCACATGCAGTCCGAATTTTTTCACAAGAGGTAAGAGGTTCTCATCGAATAACTCCATAAAACAAAAAGTGCATAAAAGTGGCAAAGTATTATAATTTACACTGTATATACTATATAATCCAATACTTAAAGGCCAAACAATTTTTTTTATGGACGTTTTTTAACGCCAATATTTAAAAAAAGTCAAAAAGTGGAGTTAATCGTTTTGGAAAGTGTAGGTACAGTCGTTCTTCTTGTTTTGCGCTTTCCATTTTACCAGAAACTTATTATTATATTGCCATTAAATTGGCAAGAGGTGTACACGAAACCACGAATTTTTTTAGAGCTCACGAAAGTTTGCGCTTGTTCGGGGTTTCGTGCTTGGATTTACTTGTGCGCTTACAGCTTTGTTTCCTGTAGAAAGATTATCCCTTTTGACTGCTTAAAGTAGAAATTTGAAGGTACATAAATAAGCAAGAATAAGCAAAATCCATAAAGAACAGCTAGACTAGAAAGCAGGGAATCCCAAACACAAAGAAGTTAAGAAATATTCTTGCATGCTTACTGTTTTCTTTTGTTAAGTCTTGTGTAACTTCGACTGTAATCAGCTTTAAAAAGTAAAGGAAATATAAGAAATTATTGTAAAAAAAAAATTCAAATTCACAAAAAAAGGTAAGCGGCAATAATTTACCTTGAGTCAGTCACTTTCTATCAAGCGATATATGTATGTACGTTAATGTGACGGCTTGAATATGAAATTTTTCTGAAATTGTAGCATTTTATTGTTATCGTAGTATTGCAGTAGATTGAATTAATAATATTAATATTAAGGATAGTGCTCGTAAAACTATATTACAGATCAATTGTACTCGTAATATTGTAGAAAGGATGGTTTGACTTTTACAGCCTTGAAATATATCATATTGATATAGTAATCTTATGTTCCGGATGCTGTGTTAACATTACAAATGTTCGACGACACTTGATGGCAATACTGGCTGGCAAAACTGCGAAGCAAAACCCATAAAACGGAAAAGCGATCCATTTCCTCTCAATGGAAAAGTAGATACTTTACAAGTTGCGCAGAGCAAGGAAAATACATAGAGGAAAACGGATATCCTTTTGTATCGTAATACAAAAAACTAAAGAAACACAAAGATGTGTTCTCAAGCACACACACACACACACTCTATCTTTCTCTCTTATTCTTTCGTAGTAACAAACGAATGGGTAAAAGCAGATGAAAGCTGGTCGGTTAGTTGCTGCCTTTTAAAACTTCAACTTAACTGAGAAGGTTTACTTTTTTGTTAATCATTATGCACTTTGTATTAATTACAAAACATCCACAATTTTCAAAAAATTAATTGCGTGTTTTTAAAGATTAAAAATATGAATTTATCTCTTCGGCAAGAAAGTTTCCACAAAAAAAAACCTTGCCCTAAAAGACCAAAAAAAGAATGAATGTACATTTGGCCAAATTTTTTGCGTGTTTTTTGTCCTTTTGTATTGCACTTTTAACTACAATTTCGAATTAAAATTTGCGGATAAAAACGCAAAAAAGAGAAATTTACAACATTGTACGAGTACAACGCGCGCATTAAAAAATGAATGTACATACTATACATTTTTGTTCATTCTTCAGAATTCTTCGACACGATAAATACAAACACTCACACGAAATCCAAGTACACGAAACACTTACACACACACACACACACACGCATACATAGACCCCGCAGGTAACCCCATAGAAAAGTGTCGTGCGTGGACAGCTATCGAAGAAACTGTCGACGATGGCAATGCCCAAACAGTATTGAAGTAAATTCGTGAATTATGAATTAAGACAATGCCATGGAAGAAAACTGAGATGGGAAGCAAAATACAATAATAGTATATGATAAATTTCTTACATTCGATACATTGTTATGTATTCGTTACATACGTTACCGTTAAATTAAAAAGAAAGAGCGCCGAGTTTAGATTTCGTTCAGATTTTAGTTTAGATTTTACAAAATGATAAATTTTGGAACGAATTTTCGTCATGCCTTGTCCGTTTTGGTTTGAAGACAAACCGGTTTCGACGATGTACTATCTTCAGTTTCCTTTTTTTGTTCTCGTTTATGTTTCTTTTTTTTTCGATGACAAAATGCATTACCATGTTGCATTACCTTCTTATAAATCCTCTCTTAAATGATTATTTTGTGAGCGAAAAAGCACATGCTTGAGCACGTACATTCCTACAGGGTCATTTATATAATGCACGTACGATGGAAGCAACACATACATATGAAGTTGTTAAAATTCTTATCCATGTACGCGTATTGCGAACTCGCAGTGTACGCAGCCAAACTATGCTTTTCTCGTTTTTTTTTTTTGCATGCGCTAACATTTCAATGTAAAAGCGTGCATATTTTACGAGCCTCGAGTATTTCGCGGGATTAAATATTTCAGGACACTGCAAGAGTTGAATTTTATGTTAAACGGTTCTATCGCACGGTGCCGCCAGGGCGATGGCATCTGCTGCAGCGCGCCCGAAGGGTTTGCGCAAATAAATTGAAATTGCACGCATTGAAATGCAAATCGTAAATGAATGAATGAATTCGATTGGCGCGATTGGCCGATGTCGTTAGCCGACGATGTTCATTATTTACTGATGATAATTACAATAAAGATTTGCGTTTGTAATTTATATTTGAAGAATTTGTTATCTCCTTTCGATGCTCTCTTTTACAACTGAATTGAATTAAATTAAGTTTTGAAAAAGTTTAGAATTCTTTTATTTTATAAAATAAATTTAATTTGAGTGAAAAATTTTCAACTATGATGATAATGATATATACATATATTATATATAATTTTATGTTTGAAATGGAAAAATATATAATGGAAAATTTCTTTGAAATAGAAATGAGCCCTTAAAGCAGTCAACAACAGTAGCTGGAAATAGTTAATTTTTAGTTGTTCATTACAAAAAATTTTTCCACAAAGTTCAGTACAGTAACTTTTAATTAAGTTCTAATTGATGATGCTGCTAGTTGCAGCTGATGATGGTCAACAATGCTTTCTTTTTTCTTTTTGTTTAATTATGCACTGAACTTGCTGAAGTGTATTATTTGTGTGACTTTCGTTATCGCCATATAAAAGCTGTATAATTGCATAGTTTTAGGAGCGAGTTTGTGCACTGAATTTAGCTGAAAATTGGTATTATTTTTCTCCTGCATAGTAAAAAGCTCTCACCATCTAAAAGCAACATAATTGCATACTCTTAGGAGTAATTTCTTTTAAACAGTGATCAACAGAGGCTTACAAGGCCCCTACATTTCATTTAATTTCGTTTCAATTTAGTCTTATCTTATGTTTATTTTTAATGTTTGTATGTACATATGGATGTTTTCTAAGCATTCTATCTAAGGGTAATTTATCCTTCAAAAGTAGGCACTCTAATAACTTAAATAATTTCGTATTTCTAATTCGAATTGGTCACTTTCTCGCTCCATCAATTTGTAACTCGACGCAAAGCGCAGTAAATACAAAAACTTGTGGCACAAATTACTTAAATGTACTCGTATAGTGTACAAATTGGCTTCGTCGTAAACTCCTCCGAAAGCACTTAACAAATACTGCCCACAAAAACTGCTGTCAACGAACTTTTATACATTATTTTTCTTAGTCTTGCCTTGAAGTTCAGGCTACTACTGGGGCATTACCAGTGTTGGCAAAGTTTTTCAAATTAATACGTGTCTCTGTAAGTCTCTATGAGTATTCGTTCTATTCTTTTTACGTGAAGAAGATTAATGTAGACATTTTCGGTAATTGTGGTTTGTGGTGTGTAATCACGGACGAAAATTCATTTCGTTTTGAATGTTCAGTTTTAATACTTTCACTGCTGACACGAATTCAACAAAAAATCCTCTGGTGGAGTTGAATAAAGTGCTTCTTTGAGCGCAGTTAGGAGGATAGAAGCCTGCCAGAGGACTCTTTCAGCAATCGTGAGGAATGTGGATGAATTCAGTCATTCCTTTCGCAATTCTCTCATCGCTCTCATCCCTTAACGGTCTGTATTTGATCCATCGAAAGCAAAATGACGATTTAAATGAAATAAATAATCGACGTTCTATATTGGTAGGTTTATCATGATTCATACACGATAGTGACATATAAAGTGTGGTTCAATTACACTATGCGTTAGGAAGGCATGCTTTTCAGTGATGATATCGTATAATTTATTATTATTATTATTATTATTATTATTATTATTATTATTATGATTATGATTATGATTATAAAATATACCATGTTGGTAAAATGAAATTAATTTGTATGATGACAGAAATTACAATAGAAAGGAAATGATTTATATACACTATATGGATTTTATGATATCTGTGTGTATGTCTTCTGTACTCTTTAGCTTCCCTATAATTATACTCTCATGAAAATTCAACACCGCTTGGCAACACAAAAGAACCGTAAATAAATCAACCTTTAACCTAACAAGCAGGCCTCCCTCCTTTGTTTTGTTTGCTGTTGTTGTAGTTGTTCTTGTTGTTGGCAGTTAAGTGTCATCTCGTTAGAGGTGTTCATTTTAACACTTCGTGACCGGCCTTGTTCTGCGGTAGAAGCTGTAACAGGCCCTTCAGAAGTAAGCCGCAATCTCCACCGCACTAAAGTACAAAAAAAATTATTCGTGGCAGGAGGATTTAATGTCAGTTAAAGTGGTTGTCGGCTCATGGCTTAAATTACGCTTGTGTTAAGCTAATAAAATGTAACGAGGTAACGAGGGATGAACAGCCAGGAACTAAATCGGGGGATTGAGAAAGCAAGAGAGTAAGAGAGAGAGAGAGAGAGAGAGAGAGATGTGTTGTAATTGTGTAGACAATATTAAAGTTTACATTGTTTCTATAACATACTTTTTTCCTCTCCAATATGTTGAGCATTAATTTTCTCCAAAACCGTTTGATTTTTTTGCGACTTAATTTGAAAGTAACATTTTTTCTTTTTATGGAAATTATTTTTATTATATTTTCCGTTCTTTATGATTTTTATTCTTTTGTTTTCTTTTGATCTTTTGTTTTTTATATATTTTGTGAGCACCTGCTTTTTTTTTTGGACTACTTTATCTTCATTATCAGATTTTGCTACTTTTTGAGAAAGACAGTTTTTAAATTTTACCTTGGTAAAATGTCTCTTCCAACGTTACATCCTGATAACCTTCAGAATGCTTTCTTCCGTTAATCCATTCATAACTCAAACGCACGTAACGTGCATTTAACGCAACGATTTTCGCCAACAGACACCGACAGTCGCACGCCAGGTAGAAGCTCAACTTCAAGGAGATTGAGAAAGCGTTGTGAACCTAAACGAATAATGCATGACACTTCACTACCGTACATGAATCGCGCTGAATAAGATTTAACTAAACATTTTTTCTATGATTTTTCATTTACGTCTCCATCTAAGTATTTTTTCTCGTCATTACTGCTTTGGTTTTATTTTTTCTCGTCATTACTGCTTTGGTTTTATTTTTTCTCGTCATTACTGCTTTGGTTGTATGTGTTTTTTGTTAGTGTATGTAGAGTTTCCTTTTCTGTTGTTGTTGTTGCTATTGTTGTTATTGTTGTTGGTTTTGGTTTCAGTTTAAGGTTGGTTCAGTTGAAGGATTTTCATTCATTTTAATGTGCCCCTAAAACCATGCAAAAAATTTTTTCTCTTTAGAGATTTTTTAAGCAGCAAATCTGCAGCATACCGCAATGCAGCATCATTAAAGTTAAGCGACAAGTTTTTAAACTGAACTGGATTCCTTTTTTTTGGTCATTGGCATTGCCGTCATTGTTGTTATAAATAAAAAAAAAGATGGCAAATGCCGATAAACTAAAACCTATTGTGTTCTCCTATGCACTTTTCTCTGTTTAAGAAAGAGTAGTAAATGTTTGTAACAAAATGATTTTTAAACTTAAAAGTTAATACTGAACAAAAAAGAGCTACTGCACACTTATTTATAGTGCGACTAAAATAACTAGTAGTGAACAACAATAGTGGTTATCATGCTTAAGCTGTTTGAAGCTGTTAAGAAAGCGATAAGGAAAAATTTAATAAAAATTGTCCTTGAATTAGATTCAATTTCAATTATTATGAAAATGACAAAAAATGGAAAATTCTTAAAGATAGCCCATAATTTTAAACAAAAATTATAGCACAAAAAGGCGGCTTTTTAGCGTCCTCTTAATTCCTATGTCGGTATTTATATATCCCTGGAAACGCATAGCTTGTTTTTTTAATTGCGGATATAATAAATACGTATGGATGTAATACAAGAAATAGCCTTAATAATTACGGATATAATACAATAGATTTTAGAATTTTTGTTTTTAAAAAAACAAAAAGCATATAACTTTTTTTTTCTTTTTCGCAACATTAGGTTATAGCACTAACCATTCTTCGCCCAGACCGGAGCCGAGACCACGTCAAAATTCTGTATTCGTAGGACCCAGTCCCAATCAATTTATGATGATACCAAGACCACCGAGAAAAACACGATCAGCTATGGATTTACATACGATAATGGTAGATGCGGCAGTGGAACAGGTGTAAAGAATGATGATGATGATGATGATGATGATGATAATGTTGTTGGTACTGATGCGATGATGCAAGTGAGGGAACAAAAATTTTCATAGTGAGAGTTAAATTTTTGCACTTTTTCTAAAATGTGTTCTCTATATTATAAATATTATATTATATTATGAATACATATTTAAGGAAATATTTTAATATTGTAGATTAAGTGTTAATCTTAAGTCTCTTATTCACTCTCTAGCACTATCTCCTTCTCTCTTTCTTCCCTCACCACAGTTTCTCTTCTATCCTCTCTCATTCTATCGCTCTTAGCTTCATATTATATCACTGTGGAAAGCTCTTTGCACTAACACTTTTTACTCGTTCAACTCAAATTTCACTCTTCACTCTTATCTTAATAATCCTTACTGGTTTCCACTACGATAAAAATCGTGGAATAATGTTACTCTCGTGGTAATAATGTTACTAGTTACTCCTAAGAAAATTATGTTACTCGTCCTCTCAGCGGTAATAATCATTACTGGTTACTTCTTTCAACGCAATTTTTACTAGTTGGCATTCTATGATATAACATATAGAGATAATACATATTTATATGGTGATAATTTTACTCGTTATCGGTTTACAAAGTTATCTTCATTAGAAATTTCTATGGACATTTTTTTCTAAATAAAAAAAAATTTCCACAATATATACATATAAAAAATAGGAGTTATCCAGTTAAAAATTATTAGAAATAGTAGTATAATTTAAGCCTATAAAAGATCATTAATAATTTTACCAGTATTAAACAGAAAAATAAGAATTTTTATTTAAAAAAAACATTGTAACAAATAAAACTGAAACCTCTGAAAGCTTTAAGAGCAAAACTCAAACCAAGATTTTTTAACAGTTAAACAAAACAACTTAAATTTAAGCTAACACTAAATCGAGCTAAAGGCAAAAATTATTAACTTGTGGATCCAAAAAAAAAAACAAAACAAAAACAAAAATATCCTCTAACTATACAAAAAACAAACTCATAACTTAAGTTATCAAAAACTATTAAAAATGATGTTTTTATTTTTCATTTAATAAAATCTCAGTATTTTGAAAATGTCTTACGGTACCTCAGACTTACCGTAGGATGGAGCAATGGCCTAAAGCTTTACAAAAACAGAAAAAAACCACAAATATAAAATTATATTTAATTGAAAAATATGAAAAAGGTAAGTTTTTCTAGAAATATGGAAATTCCACTGACTTGAACCGTCTTCTCAAGACTCACGGATTCACAAAAAGGTTGCCCATGCCTGGTAGAAAAGTGAGAGAAGGTTAACAGAAAGCTAACAACAGTATTCAAAATTTCAATTTCAATTTAATACTACAAGGTTTCTTGTATAAAAACAAAAGAATTAGAAGAAAAAGCTTACTTAACAACAGATTTATTGTTGTTAAAATTAAGAAAAAATAGTGAATAAATTCAGGCGACAACCAGTCGCCTGAACCAAATAGTTCACATCAAGAAAATTTTAAAATCAGAAATTTAATAAAACAAAGGAAAATCAGAATGAAAGACAGAGGAAAAAAATAAAAGTTATATCATGAGATTCAATGTTTAGGATTTTAAAAATAAAAATAAAAATTTAAAAAAAAAATAAAAAATTAAAAAAATATATACAAGAACTACGTGTAAATATTAAAATGAAAAAATTCAAAAAGAGCCTTTGTACTTATTTAAAAAATTGTGTTGTTTTAAAGAAAATTATAGTAAAAAAAAACTCGAAGTACGGCCAGGAATTTGCATCCTAAAAATCCAGGAAATAATTTTCATAAAAAGTATAAAGAGCTCGTTCCTTCGTTTGTTTTTGTTGTAATTCTAAATGTCATTAAATATGTGTTTTGATAGTTATGTACCTATTTATATTTAGTCTATAAAATATTATTTTAACCGGATGCATTAGAGGAATGTCAATAAGAACAAGAAAAATATACATATAAAAAAAAATGGTAGTAAAAAATTAAAAAAAATGCATTAAAAAACAAAAAAACTTTTTTAATATCGGTCTTAGTGATTAAACAATAAAATATTTCTTATATTAAAAATTTAATTTACTATTAACCATATTCAGAAATACGATACATATGATTATATATTGTACAATATAATACATATACGAGTATATACATATATGTACATGTATTCTATATACATTGAAAAATTCTATTTCAGATGAACAAATAAAAATAAAATAAAATTATTGAGAAAATTTTTTCAAAGATTTTTTCAGACTTTTCTTGTAGACCTTATTTTCTAGTTCCTTTATCTTCCTTGCGCCATCGTTTTCTGCCTTCCTTTTCGATATATGATTTTAGAGAAGCTTTAAATTAGGTTGTTTTACGATATACATATGTTGTATTGTTGCTACGCGTGGTATTTCTTACGAGATGATGATGCCCGCCCAATGCTCTTGCCTTTAATCAAGAGAAGGTATAGCTCGCGGCTGATTTTGTTCTTTGGCTTGATTTTGTTGATTGCGTTAGCTTTAGAGCTATGTTACATATGTATATGTAGCTTTAGCAACATATGTATATGTTCCACTATTTGTGAATATGTTCCAAGGATAACAACCAGACAACACGCCGCACAACTTTTATGTCGACATAAAAGAGAAAGAGATAGAGAATACTGAACGAACACGGAACACGGATACTTTGTTAACTGAAATCTTTTTCTTCCGGAATTGGGACGACCAATTTACTGACTGACCAATTTCTTGACTTAATGACTCTGTTCTTTTTTATTGTATGCACTTAAATTGAATTTATATTTCTTTCGAGGATTCATACAAACAATAAACTTGAGAATTAAAAAAAAAAACAACAACTAAAATATATACTGTTACATCGTAGCGTACTCTAGACTTATTTCAGTACAGCCATCGGCAACGCCACAAACGACTTGAAGCGCGAAAAATAAAGTAAATTAAAGTTTACTACAATGCTACAATATAATAATACAATTTTTTTTCATAGAAGTCTCTTAAAGTACAATAAAAGAATCCAAATACAAAACAGGAAGAACAAGCTAATGCTACATCCTTTTTATGAAGTTTCAATTAATAAACTTATATCGATGCAATGATAAATACATTGCAAAATATTTACTTACAACCATTCATTTAGCAACGCAGCGCGCACTCTTAAAAAATATTATCGTATAAAAACTTGGGAGAGCCCTTAAGAACGTCTGGGAAGGAGAGAGAAGAAGTGAGAGAAGAATTTAAAGCTGACCCAGTAGAAAAATTTTTACCATCTTTAAAAATGACCCAGTAAAACGCCTAAAGTATAAACTATCGCAGAATAAAAATTCTTAATTTTCAAATAATTTTCTTCAATAAAAAAAACTCTTTTTTACAGAGACTTTACGAATTTTATAGTTTTTCCAAAACTGGAATAAGATTTAATTCAATTTATCTGCCTTTTGGCTCTTATTGTTTTCATCAACGGAAATACGGTACAGAATACGGTCCAACTGGGTTTCGCTTTCAATTGCCGTCAATAACGCATGTGCGCTCATGAGTATAAAATAAAGGCATGAAAATATCGATGCAGCCTCCTTGGAAAAGTATGATTTGTTACTCCCAAAGGGTTGTAAATTTTTAAGATCCCTTAAGTAGCCCTTAAAATCGACACGTTTTATACAAATAACGCAGCGCAGCTGAAGCGCTATGAAAAAACTATAAAAAAGGGATAAAAACGTTTACAGCATAAGTTATAGAATAATACATACACATATTTTATGTACGAGTATATGTGCGTGTAAATATTAAACGATTGAAGAGAGAAGAAAGCAAATAAAATGACAATTTTTATCATATTATCCACAAGTATTATTTAAAAATCATGTGTTAAGAAATGTAATGACGAAGTTTATCCCTTTTGGAATGACTTCCAGCATGCGGCATAAGATGTTGCTTGGGATTTGCTGAATGCTTTGAAGGAACGGCCCTGCTTTAAAGAAAGAGGACGGTGTCGTAGTGATTTTCAGTTATCACCAGAAGTTATGACCGAACAATTTTTTATCGAACCATAAAACAAGGCTTGAGATGGAAATTTATTTATCTTACATGAGTATGTTGAAGTAATTTGTAAGTACATAAAACGTTGCTTTGGTGGCAAGAAAAGATAAATAAGTACTAGTTATATTTTTTTTTTTTAATTTCAAATAAAAATTCTACAGTAAAACAACAAAACAAAGGTAATCGGTAATTAGTTCGGAAATCAATTTCTCGCAGACATTATTGAGAGAGACAAACTTATTCTCTCTGTGTAATTTTGCCGGAAAGTCTCTTGCGATTTTAAACTCGATTTGCTTAAAGTCTTGATATAAAACGTCAAAACGGACTACTGCAAATTTGTAATCAATTCAGGAAAGTATTATTCCTGCATCTTTTTCTGAATTTAGAAAAGATTATAAAAAAAAGAAATAAGACTCTTTTTGTTATCATAAAGGAGAAATTTAAAAAAAAAACAAAAATATGCAGTACATTTTGCGGATGAGACTTTTTCGTTCGAGACATTAATTCGTTTCGAGACATTAATTGAAGCCATCATTGTGCCACTTTATTATACTTATATCTTCATCCGGGCTTTCTCATCTTTCTTTTCCTTTTATTTCTTACTCACATTTGTTTCCCATAATATCTGCATTAGTTGTTGTTTGTTCTCTAATCCTTCTGCAATCTAATCTTTCCATCATTTATTTGCGCTTAGCTTTGCCAAAACACAAAAATCGAAAGTTAAGACTTCTCGAATTATTCATGGTTTATTAGTTTTAGCGCTCCGATTTTCCAAAATCATGTTGTCTCACTCTAGCAGCAGATGTGTTACACGAAAATGAGCCGTGTTAAACGCAACAAAGAAACAATTATTATTTTTATTTTCTTACAAGTTTATTTTTCAGCGAAATAATTACTATTAAGAACTCTTCGGGCATTTCGTGTGGTCATGTTTTAAAACTAGTTGAAAAGAAAGGACCTTGCTTTACTTTCTTGAAATAAATTTGTCAATCTACATTGTAATTTACTTAGTTTTTTTTTTAATGTAACGAAATTTTATAACTAAGGCATAAAAATTCTCAGGCGAATTTTGAAATGAAAACAGTATTGAGGTAGACCATGTGGCACCATAAAGGTTAAAGGTCCATTTTATAATGTATGTATATATAGTTTGATATACTTTTTATTTCTCTTTTGCTGAATTTGTTTTCGTTTTCGTTTTTGTTCTTGTTTTTTTTTTAAATAATCCCAGCTTATTTATTGTATTGATTGATGGCTTTAAGTGTTCAATTTATTGTTATTGGTTGTGCCGGAGGTCTGTGATTTCTCATTTTTTATGGCTTCAGTTATAACTGTACTATAGAGATCAAGAGATTAACTGAAATGTTGTTTAATTTAAGAACGTTTTTACAGTTTTTGCTTTATCAAAATTTTTTCTGGTGATTAAATTAAAACATTTAGGAGTTAAATTGCCTTTATTACGGTTCGAGAGTGTTTTGGGTGTTCAGCGGGTAAATCAGTTAATGATTATTAATTGCTGTTTGCTGGACCAAAAATTTAAGAAGAATAAATTTACAATTTTGAAAGCGCCGTCAAAAGAGAGAGAGAGGCCAAAAAAGGAGCAGGAAATTCAAAAAATTTAGTACAAAGATGGTACTATGTATCAAATGATCAAAATAAAGAGCCATTTACTACCGTTGAGTAACCGATGCAACTCTCGGTCCTTCACTCTCTTTTTATCTTATTGAGAAAACCATTACTTGAAAACGTCAAAGCTCTGCCGAATAGAGCATTGTTCAATTGAGCAGCGACTTTGCTTTGAGGCGAGTAAAGCCAAGCGTCGTATATTTGGTCTTTCTCCATAAGGTTATACAGATTGAAGAGAGCACGCTTTAAAGCAAAGCCAGCAAGCGTGCATTGGGCCTTCAGCTTTAGCCTCTTCTTTAGCTGCTGAGCTGATGCTGTAGAGGCGAGGGACTGCGACAACTCTCGTACGGCGCTCTCTCACAACACACACCCACACGCACTCCACATAATAGTGTGCACGTACTCCTTTTCCGTTTCTGAGTAAAAGCAAAAACCAAAAATCCCAAAACGAAAGTTATGGATTCCGGACAGAAAGAAGGCTCTATTGAAGATGTTAACGATCTGTTTTCATATCCCGTCGACCGAATTACTCTCTCTCTCTCTTTGATATTGTACTCGTAACTAACTTTACCAAATGATAATTTAGCTTTTGCAGAAAAACTTTTACTTTTATTTATTCCTCTTTTCATAATATAATTCTGCTGCACAAACAATATAATATACTTCTATTATTTTAGTGCAAGAAAACTTGTGTTATGGCTATTATTCTTTTAAAATAAACTCTGAAATTGAACATAAAATGTATTAAAAAATAAAAAAAAAATAAAAGAAATAAAAATAAAATAAAAAAAAATAAAATAAAATAAAATAAAATAAAATAAAATAAAATAAAATAAAATAAAATAAAATAAAATAAAATAAAATAAAATAAAATAAAATAAAATAAAATAAAATAAAATAAAATAAAATAAAATAAAATAAAATAAAATAAAATAAAATAAAATAAAATAAAATAAAATAAAATAAAATAAAATAAAATAAAATAAAATGCAATAGAAAAATTAAATATGAACGGTGCGACATGAAATGGAAATTAAATTATAATTTTTGTTTTCATAAACTTTTCAACTTTTTCAACAGCCTAACTTTTCCTGCATATTAAGGTTAAGTAACATTTTTTGTTTTTATAACGTAATACTGTCAATTTAATTTATATTATCGCATATATTTTCTTAATAACTCCCAGACGTTTTCTCGAAGACGCGTAATAAACTTTGATCTCTTATCAAAATTAACTTCAATGACACTTTTTTTAATTAGCTTCCGATAAACCACTTTAGTGTCGAAGAGTGTCGATTAATAAAATTTTTTCTTATTTTTTATTACCACGTTAAAATTAATGCTTATGGTTTTTCGGTATATGAAGGCCAAAAAGAAAAGCAGAGAAGCAGAGAAATAAGACACCGAAGACGATATGAAAAGATAAAGTGAAAATTTGTGCTTGTAACATTTGCACAAGTTCTGCGGTTATAAAAAAGTTTTTAATGAACAGAATAATGATATTGACAGCAGTTTATTTTTACTCGTTTACTGAGAGCTCTTTATTGGAAGACGTGTCTGGAATAATGATGTATACTTAAACTGAATTTGGCTAAAAATAACGATTTTATGCGTTCAGTCTGCATTAAATTATCATTAGGATCGAAAACAATTAGGCTTTATTTTCAATTGAAACAATTCAATTTCAATTTCAATTTTCACAAAATTGTCTTTAGTGTTCTCATAATCATTTAATTATTAGTAATTTTGGTATGCACGCACAACTGAGCGGCCCGCGGCTACTTTTGGAAGCGCACCAAAAGTCGAGATGAGGCAGTGGAGAACTAGTGCCCTCTTTTTATATGCATATATAAGGCTGTATCTCATTCATCATTCTACAGCTAAGCCTTCATTACTAAATAAATAAATGCTATGTGTTTGTTGAGCTAACACACTTTTTGTCGTTGCGAGTTTTGTTATAAAGAGTGCAAGCCTAGAGCTAGGAATGTCCTGCTGATGTCGTTTTATTCTCTGAGTGCGCACTCACGTATTTCAAAGAGTGCATATCATTGAGCTCGTATTTACACAAACAAATAAAAAAATATTGACAGATCCCTACAAGAAATTTCGTGAAATTTTTGAGAAACCAGACTCTCAAATTGAATCGGTTCTCTTTTGTTTGAAGGTATTGCAGAGAGAATTATTTTAACGAAGTATAATGAGCGTAAGTATGTTCAGCAAACGCAACAACCAACAGGTCCGGACTTCCTCCACCCCTCACCCTTCGGCAAGAGGAAATGGAATAGGATCTTATAGAAACTTTGCTCTCGAATCTTGTTATTTTTTTTCAATTTCTAAGACTAATTTCTTCAAAATGCTAATGAGATTTTAAATTCAAAATGCTAATTTCTTCAAAATGCTAATGAGAAGAAAATTTGCTTATTGATGAAAATACCTTTAAATTTTGATCAGTATTGATCATATTGATTGAATATGCTTTAGATAGATCAACAACAACTCCAAGTGTTGAGTTCCAAACTAATTTAAAAACCTATATTTGGATCTGTAATCCTCTGGTAATTTCGTGGTCAATGCTATGAAACTCCTTCCCCTCAAAAGTTCGACTCTTTTGAATAAATCAGTTACCAGGTTTTTGTATGTGCCATCGCAAGTAGTTCGGAGTTAGCTTGCGAGCAGTACAATTCCTTTCAGGGATGAGACATATGCACGCCGACACACACACACTTTAAACTTATCGCAAATACGAGTAAAAATAAAAAAATCGAAATCCTTAGACATATAAAAATTAACAACAAAAACAACAGTAACACTTGCCACTATTTGTGTGTTCTGTTCGGTATCTTGTCCGTATTTGTTTTGAAGGTTAACGTCGTGTGACAACAAACCATTCCTGCGGCAAAAAATGTCGAAATATTTGTACGACACCAAAAAAAAAATAAAAAAATAAAGCAAAAAATAAAAGCATCCGAGAAGCGTCACTATAAAAAACAATACACAGGCAGCTGTTGTGTAAAGTTAAAAAAAATGTTAAGCAGCTTTGGTCAGCTCAAATAATCAGTTTCGGTCTAATTGAGCCTCACCAGCAACCATCAACAGTCACACAAATCATCACTACTACAATAAAAAACTGTAACACCAAGAAATACTTGTGCTCTCGGTGTTTTCTCTCCTCCCAAATTCTGTACATTTTCAAGCAACTGAAGAGGCCTATGTTAAATCTTCCGCTAAACATTGTTATTTTTAACATTTAATTTGAGATTCTGCTCTCGACAGATTTTCTTAACAGAAGCGTCGTTGTAAGGCCTCACGCAGAGTAAGAGCGTAGCGCAGCGTTTTTTGATATATATTTAAATATATATATATTTAAATTTTTGATATATCACATAACTTTTATTTAATTTCATTATATTTAATGACAAAAATTAGACAACTATGAGACTATTGAGTTTAGGAAATATTTTAAATAAAAATACAATTTTAATGGAAAAAAAATATTTAAACAAAGTTAGAAAATAAAAAATGAAAATATTAATTTCTTTTCACATTAACTTATTCCACCGACTGACTGACCGTTGGCACGTTAATCGGAAGCGCTTACTGTATGTTTCCTGGCGCCTTCAATCATTGCCGCCGTGATGCAGCGTGACGTATGAGTGATGATAATTTTTCACCCTCATAAACTTTGAATAAAATATTATGCGGAACAACAACAATAACAAAAACAACAACGACAAAACAACATCGAAATAAACAATGTACTGCATGAAGCACGCGCAAGCAAATGAAAAGCAATTTAAAACTCAGCACCGACAACAACAACAATAACAGCCAGACAAACACCCATAACAGTTAAAATAATAATAACAATAAATGTGGTTTGGTTGTTGTTGTTGTTGCCGTCTCTTACTTTTTAAATGAATTGCTGTCAATATTTCGCATGTCAAAATATGGTTAAAAGTTTGACATAAACGCTCAACATATTGTATGAACAATGCATGTCCATTTATGCACCACCCCCCCCCCCCCCCCATTTCTTTTTTTGTTGTTGTTGTCATCATTATTTTCATTGTGTTCCATTCGAAGGCTGTCTGTAAGAGCGTCTGACCATCAAAGGACCATTAATCGAGCATTGTTGAAGCAGAAGACTTGAGAAAGGAGACTTTTGGGGAGAATTAAAGAAGAAGAAGAAGAAACCGAAGAAGAAAAAGGATTTGCTTTTTAAATAAAGAATAAAAAAAGATACATTTATACATTGAAGGTTTAGTTTCAATACCAGCAGAAGATGCGACGACCTTCCGCAAACGAAGGAGAGTCGTTTTCTGGAAGATTTTCTGCTGCTGCTTTTTGTGTATCCTTTTTGTTGTGTGTCATACGCAGTGTCCCTCACAAAGAAAACAACCTTCGGCACATCATCAACATGATCCATAATGATCCATAGCAACCACCAGCATCACCATCAGTAGCGCGACGATACGACTATCATGGCTCATAAAGGATTTATGACCGACCAGCAGCTGATAATAAAAGCAAACTCATCGCATTATTTTATTTATATCCGTACATTTTCAGCGATTTCCGAAAACTCTTATCTAACAAACATTAAAGCCAAGGAAGAGGCGATGCTTTCATGCTACGAGTATTTATTATCGTTTCGAATAATGAAGACCAAATTTATAACGAAATACTTGTAGTGGCTCGCGGCTTTATGCTTGCGATTTAGCTGGAGGCGTGAGATCATTCGGCTCGCCTTTACTCCGCCTTCTCAAAGGATCTTTCATATCTTTTGAGTAATCTCGCCATAACGAGATTTTATGGATGTTCGCCGCTTCCGAAGCCTTTGCCGAATCATCTCTTGCTGTTGCGTTGCGTTCTGAGTTCAGAAATGATTAGCAACGCTTTGAAAATGTTGAAAAAAACTTTAAATATTGCAATTTATTTTCCTAAATTATCGTATTATTAAAACCTAAAAATTCATTTTCTTTTTTGTATTAAGAAATTGTTGAAATTTTTATTTTTAAGCAAAAAAATCGCCATGATTAAAACTTAATTACTAATCAAGGAAGCCTGACTGACTAACAATTGATTCAGTTTTACTTTTTAATTGCGGAAATAATTCTGAATCCTTTTACGATACGCCACGATACCACAAAGTCAGCGTAATTTTTTGCTGATTCCTTTCAACGCGCGCAATAACGCGTTGACTTTAGTTTGACTGAGACTTTAGCGGGAGAGGTTTCATAAAAGGTTGGAACGAAAAAAAAAACCAAAGAAAGGAAGGATCTCGTAAATATCGTAAAAGAGCGGGAGAAGGGAACAGGCGTAGCCGAACGCGGTAAATGCTTGTTAGAAGCGTGCTTGAGTGTGGTGACCGTCATAAATACCGATAACAATTGAAACAAGCAACCACACATGAACCCACACACACAAACACACAAGCACACGCACTCACACACACACAGTATGTATTCATTATGACCATAGTATCCACCGAGTTGATTTCGACTTATTTGAAGCGTTATAAATGGCTGTGAAGACACCGCTGGCGTCGTTGCGACCATCCTTACGTTACGGCTTCTTAAGCTCCCCCCTCCCCCCCCCCCCCCGTCACAAAACCTCTTGGGTGGCCATCATCACCTACTTCCTTCCACAATATGAAATGGTTTCAGTGTGAAAAATGGTTACAGTGTGAGAATGTGAAGGCAAAGAAAAGTCGACAATTGTGAAATATGAAGTGATAATTTTCCTTGAACACCATTCTTTTCTCAGCGCTCCAGTCTCCCCCCCCCCCTCCCCCCCGGGGGTCGCCTCATCCCTTCATAAAGCTATGACAATGACATTTTGGTGATACGTATCAACGAAATTACGATAATATCGTCAACGTAAACGAACGTTGCTTTTGCCCTTCGGCAATCAATCCTGCTCAATCCTACCAGCTCGACTCGACCCCAAGCCCAGAAAGACGTTGCACATTCAACCGCACACGCACATTATTGAATACAGTTGAGCCAACCATAAAAATGTTGATAGTACTTCGTTAATAGTATCCTTATACTCGTATAATTATAATGATGATGGCAGTCATTGTCCTTGTTTTGCTGCACAGCTGTTGTTTTTGTTGTTATTGTTGTTAGTGTTTTTTTTTTGGTTTGATGTTTTTTTGCTCTCGTCTCTTGTTATCACTACACTGGTCTCTCAATTCTCGCCCAAGATGGATGATTGCCGTCGATGATGGCCGCCGCATTGATGACTGGCTGGATATACGGCTAAAGTGTAAATTTACAATATTTCAGATCATTTCAGTGTTTTTTATTCTGCTTTGTTTTGTTTTTATTGTCCTTTGACTTAAATTAGTCAAATTAGGCAAATTTGCAACGAAAACTACAATTTATGCACTCAGAAGGCGACAATCTTTTATTTTGTAAACGTTATCAATATATTATAAAAAAAAACAAAAACAAAAACATAAATGCTCGTAATTAAGCAGCAGTTGCAAAATGCATGCACGAATCAGTGACGAACACTCAGGCATGTTGTATAGCCGAAAGACTATGAAGTTTATGTTGTTTTTAACCTCTCTCTAGAGACACACAAGCACACACACACATACACATATACTACACCACCTGACAATCATTCTGAAATGGAAAATGGAGAAAAATTAATTTCATTACGATATAAAACTTTGTGAAGTGAGTTTTTGTGGCTGGCGAGGGCACGAGCAATGACGTTCGTCAGTTCTTTTGTGTACTGAGAAGAGTAACCCAACTTGCGTCCATTTTATTTGCTTTTGCTCTGGATTTAGTCGAGCAGTTCGTTATAAGCTTTTCCTTTATTTTTCTTTGGGAATTCGACAATAGTTTTCTTCTGATGGCGCTCGATTGCGCGCAATCGAAATGCAATGCATTCTTCAAAAAATTCAATTTATATCGAGATTCAATTTAAATCGTAAAGAAAAATAAAACTGTTTCGAGTATTAAGCAGTTATGAATATTTTTTCTGCGTTTTTCTTATGATATAAATACAATTTTATGCTCTTTACTCATTTTGTTTTCTTCACCTTACATTTTCCATTTCTTACTGACCTCTTCAAAACAAGCAAAGATAAATGTATTTATTTTCTTTGCAAAAATTTTCACATTTGAAGGATATAAGCAATATTCCTTATTTGTTTTCATGATGCGAATATTTCTATTTCAATCTATTTCCCATAAATTAAGGATCCACAGGGTGATTCAGTGGCTGTTTATACATTTTACTCTTTGCTTTAATGCTTCTACCGCGCCATCTTTTAGTCACTAACTTGGTTGTTTTGGATTGCTTCTATTTCTCCATTTCCTAGACACAAACCCGGCGGCAAAAAGCAACAAAATGTTGTTTTGCGTTCTATACTAATGCATTTTGATTTGGCATCACTTTTTTGTATTCCTCTTTGACAGCCAATTTGAAACTGTCAGCAAACGCATCGTAAGGTTTTGGTCGCCGCCGCATACCATCAGTTAAAAAGTGGAAAAGGAAACTTCGCATTTCTTCCGGCCTCTGAATTGCAGTTAGTTGAATCTAGTGGGAGCAAGAAACATAAATACTTTGGAGCGACAGTGAAAAGCGCAACGTAACATCTAAATTGCTCACAAACGTTTTAATAAGAACATTTGGAGCGTGAATTAAAGGGAAGCAGACGACCTCATAAGCACGCGTTAGCAAAATTAACGCCACAATAAGCGAGGACTAAAAGTTGTAAAAATGCCAAACGAGACCATTAAGAAGGTACTTACTTTATTGCGTTGTTCTCCTTACGCCTCTTTAATAAATATTTTAACTCTCTTCGGTACGAACGCCTTCACAGGTACAGGTTTACAAGGACACGCTCATTAAAAAAGCCGAACATCTCATCATCCAGGGGTTCCCGGAGAAGATCGTTTCGCTCAATGAATTGCTGGCAACACCCATGTTTAGCGAACGCAATTTCGATGAAGTGCACCAGGACCTCAACATTCCGGTGCCGGACGTTATCGTTGTTAATCATCATGACAATCATGACAGCTGTAAAAAATCGTCCGTGGAAGACGGTGGCGATGCCGATCAACCAGCTGCCAAACGTGCACGCGTAGATAACATGGTGTCTGGCACGAAAGTGATGTCCCTGCCTTCCGGTTCGGTGCCCTGTAATGAACCGCTCTGTGAGATGATCAAAATTGTAAAGCCGATCATCCGCAAATTGGTGGAGGACTCTAATTTGCTAAAAATGTGGATCTCTTTCATGATACCGAAAATCGAGGATGGCAACAATTTCGGCGTCTCTGTTCAGGAAGATACGCTGGCCGAAATACAGGCGGTGGAATCAGAGGCTGCTGCCTTCTTCGACCAGATTTCACGCTACTTTCTGTCACGCGCTAAGGTAGTTTCGAAGGTAGCCAAATATCCGCATATCGAGGATTATCGTCGCGCCGTCCTCGAATTGGACGAGAAGGAATACTTGAGCCTGTGGCTGGTTGTATGCGAAGTTCGAAATCGTTACTCATCATTGCATGACATCGTAATTAAGAACATGGAGAAGCTGAAGAAGCCGCGCTCCTCGAACACCGAAAACTTATACTAAAGCAGAAGCGTGGCTACGCAATCTGCAAAAGCGCTTAGTAACTAAGCAATCGATTCAGTTTGCGTCGACGAAGGAGAGGACAAAACAAAATTAGTACATTGCGAGGTCGTAGATGACGCTGACGCAGTGGCGCACCGCGTGATGTTGCTTCTGGAAATCATCTATTATTATAAATATTACTATATTGATTCTTATTTTTCCATAAAATAAAATTTGAAAATGAGAATTGCGTGTAAAAAGCACAAATCTAGACCTCGTATCTTAGATGGAAACCTTGTTTTCTTTGTTAAGAAGCGCATTTTCTTTAGGAAAACAATGTTTGCGTCGTACGACCACATTTTTACGGTGAGGATTAAGGGTTGAGCCGGTGATTGGAAACGGTATATTACGACCGACATAAAGACAAGTTGTTTGGAAGAGAATTTAGCCCATGACTTGC
This sequence comes from Conops quadrifasciatus, assembly GCA_949752815.1. Lineage (NCBI taxonomy): Eukaryota > Metazoa > Arthropoda > Insecta > Diptera > Conopidae > Conops > Conops quadrifasciatus. The sequence goes on along the minus strand of OX457081.1, from coordinate 30,300,586 downwards.
GTGATATATATAAAAAAAATAGTTTCTTATCGAAAAATTTATTTAGTAGGCACAAGTTTTTTACCTTTAGAACGGGTCGATGCGTGCAAAAAAATAATTGTCTACCAGTTTAACAAATATATCGTTACGAAATCCCCCGAGGAGTGTTTATTCAGTTTGTGAACAGGTGGCAACATTTTAAGTATGGTATATGTTACTATACAAACCTTTCCACGTGTTCACGCTGCCTCTTATGGTTACACGGTAAAAAAAATGTTTAACTACATTTCATTCTGCATGAAACGTTAGCGTATTTAGATCGTAAATTATATACAATACATATTTGAAAAGCAATGAATATCAATAAAAAGCACCCTCAAATTAATTGCATTATTGTATACTATTGTTTTCAATATATTTTAAAATTTATTGTACAAAGAAGATTTATTAAAATTATATTTACGTGCACGAAAACAAAATGTTTTATCTGGTACGTAATATAAAAGTGTACATACATACTTAAAATGTACTTAAAGTAAATGATAGGCATTTACTTAACGTAGGTATATACTTGTGCTTACATTGTAAAATTAATGTTATTTTATAAATGCAAATTGCAACGGTCATAATGCTTAAAAGTAATTTGTCTTCAACCTTTGAAAATATTTTTGTTGTGTTAAAACACAAAATTATATAAAATCTTACTAAAAAAATAAACGAAGAATAGAAATCAATAGACTTATATAAGTTCTTAACCATTTTTGTGCTTTTCCGTTCTTTTCTAGACCTTTTACTGTTTGTTTGTACATAACAAATGTAAATTCTTCGTGTTTTTGTGTTATAAAATTATTACTAAAAGTAATACTTTCGAGTTGGTTGCTGTTTTGTAAGGCTTAATTAAATATAATTACAATTTATCTTAATAACAGAGAAAGTTATTAAGTACATAATTAGAAATTTATTTACAAATTTTTTTGTATGCATATTTTATAAATCTTTTTTGTTTAAAATTTAGTAAGCGTAACTAATGAATTTCGTTCAGTGTCGGCATTTTTAATAGAGTGAGAGAGAGGCCAATGTTTTATAACTTAATAGTTGTATAATCGAGTCGTTTTGCATAAACGTATGTACATACGTAGCTGCTATTCTGAGAATGAATTTGCTACGATTTTTTCAAAAATTGTTTGCAGGCCGCAACATTTTTAAGTTTAACAAGTTGTTCTGTGTGTGTACTACGACTTCAAAGTACTCACTCCAACTAACTTATTGACTCCGTCAGCCTCGTTGACAGCTACCATTTTAATTGTTAACATTTGTTGCCATGTATTTGACAGCTCAGCACTTTGAAGTCGAGGCACTAACGGGCTCTATGGGCATTGGGCTTTATATATAGGCTAGATCTAAAAGGCTGTTATATTTATTATAAGGAATTGCTTTAAATTTAATTTTAATTTTAAGTATCTTACAATAGCTTTTACGTAAAAAAAAAATCTTAAGCATCAATATAGACAAATAAAATTTAATAATAATAATTATAATAAAATAAATATATATGGATTGCAAGTTTTTTAAACTTTTCTTAGTACAACTAGGCTTTAAAATAAGGTTTAGTTAAACGACGAAGTATACGAAATAGTAAACTTTACAAGAACACACAAATTTTAATGAAAATTTTAAAATAGAATCTACAGATTTTGTAAAAAATAAACCCTTCTTATTTTTTACTTCACTATTACTATTTTTTTACTTCATCGGAAGATCAAATTTGACTTATAAAAACTTTTACAAAATTTCAAACCTCTTAAATTTTAGCCTTTTTTAATAAACGATAAAAAATACAATTTCATTAAGCGACATGCAAGAACTTAAATGACTTTAACTTAAGAGATTTGGCAACTAATATTTTTAAATAATCGAAAATTGTACAACCTACATTTTGTTACTTGCTGATTTTTTTCTCTACATCTTTTTCACATTTTCGTAGTCGAATCAATCGTTTTTAAAATTGAAGTCCTAAATTTTTTTTTAAATAAGCGCAATGGCACAAAACGTTTTCACCCCGCCCACTTCGAGCAGTTAACAGGGAAATTGATATCCTATAACTATGTTGTTGTTGTTGTTGTTGTTGTTGGTGCTGTTTGTTGTATTGTTATTGTCCACAATAGCTATACTGCCGTCCTGCTGCACCAAATCCCACCCAATGGTCCCTCGTTGTTAGAAAACGCGTGCGTTGTTTTTTGCCCCCAAAAACGGTTTCTCCTCGTTCATCTTCTCCAGGTTGCCGCTTAGCGTGGGATCCGGTCTCCGCCGCTTGAAGAAGCCGCATTTCCACATGGCGTACGTGAAGAGGGCCAACAGCAGCAGGCCGCCGATAATGGCCAGGATGATGATCCACAGCGGCGTCGCAGTGTCGCGCTTCTGATCCAACAATTCGGGATAGGCACGCGTCTCTACCTACAGAAGAAAATGAAAGCGGTTCGGTTCAGTTTTTCTTGCTCTAAAGCATCTTTGCTGCCCCCGAAAAACTTACTGTTACCGCCATGCCATTCGAATCGATTTGTTCCACCGCATAATCGAGCGGTATCTTTACTTGCGCCCTTGAAATGATCGACACCAGATCGACACGCGCGTAATCGGAGACCAGCGTCGCATTCCACAGTCGAGCCTTGACGTGCACGTAGGCTTCCGATTTGGCGGGCATGTTGAAGATCTCGCACTGGATCTTCAGGCAGCTGGCGGTCGCCTTGTTGCAGTCCAGATCGACGATGTCATGTTTCTTGCCTTCTTTGCTGTCCATGAAGCGCTCCGGTGGCGTGATGTGCGGCAAAACGTCGCGACGTATACGGTTCGCCGCGTTTGTGTGCGGTACCGCCACGCTGGAATACTTGACATAGTTACTCGATTTCTCATTAGTGCCTCCAGTGCTGATGGTGCCACTGCTGCTGCTGCTGCTGTGGGAGAAGCGACTGTAGTGGTGTTGCGTTTTGTTGGTGGGACGCATCATGTACGGCGCCGGCCCAAGAAGTAGCGAGTCGATGATGTTGGGACTTTGTTTGTTGCGCGATGTGAGCTTCAAGGGATTGACCCGCTCGGCAGCCACAAAGCATTCTCCTTGACGTACGCCCTCGATGATGGGCAACTCTTCGAGGTACAGCAGCCATTTGTCCTTCTTGCTTTTGTCGCTGTACAATTGATGTGGCCAGTAGATGGTGAGCAGCACTTTGGGGGCCTTCCAGGGACCGTCATTATAGATCTAGGTGGAGAGACAGGAAGACGGTCAGTGACAAAAAGACCTAAAGAATTTCGAGCTCTGCAGTTGTAGACTGCATTTTATAAGACTAGTGGTGCTCAGAAGGTTCTCTGAGCTGCACCTCACTTGAGCGGCTAATTGTCGCCTCCTCAGAACTTACCTGGTACGTATGCATCAGCTGAGAGCCAACATCTTCCAAATGCAGCACCGTATTCTCACTCTTGACGTCACCGCTGTAAAAGCTCTGTTCAGGCCTTGCCCAACCCAGAAGGCTCAAGTCGGCACGTTTAACCACACGCACGTCCAGTTTCTTCTCCGGCCTCTCGTCGCCGATAATCTTCGAGGTGGTATTAGCGAAGATATCAAAAGTCAGCTTGAGTTCGTCGTCCTCCAGGCCACTGGGATCAAAACGTATGCCGACTTGAATGGCCGTCCCGCGGCGCATGGGATTTCCCAGACTGCAAGCGACCACAGTGTCATTGAAACGATTGCAAATGGCCGAACTCTGGATGAGCGGAAAAGAAGAGAAAGAGGTCGATTAAGATGGTCGCGCACGATACCAGAAGATAAGCGCCGTTACCACCTACCGTCTTCATAGCCGCTATATACGAAACGCTCTTCTGGTGCACTATGAACAGCTGGCTCTCATAAGCCGAATCGGCCAGATTTGAAACGTTCACAATAACACGGATCTCCTCTTGTTCGCCGAGGATTAGAGCATAGTTTTCGTCTGAAAGAGAAGGGGAGCTTACATATAATGGTCCTCTCGAAATTTCACCCCAAACACTTACTCTCGAGGTCCAGATCAAGTTCGGCACTCAAAATCATGTGACTCTCACAGACATCATCGTCCCCGCAGTCCTTCTGGAAGCTGCCTTCAAATTCTATGTCCGCCTGAGTCTGATCCAAAATCGGATTTAGCGCCGACAACCCGGAGTCCGGCAGCTTCGACTCCACAATCGTGTAGTTCAGACGGAAGCGTATGGGACTCTGTATGTCCTTGGTGTTCTCCTTGATGTAGCCGGTGACGCGTTCGCATGCCAGTCGACCGTCCGTACGCACGCTGACCTCGCGTTTGATGACGTTGCTGCGTCTGTTCTCGCGATCGAAGAAGACTCTCGAGAACTTCCGGTTGTTGGCATACGTTTCGGCTTCGACGGTGTACATGAGACGCAGATCTTTCGAGCTGGTCGTCTGCTCGTAGGGATCGATGGAGCAGCAGGCGTCGAAGGTGAAGCAGGTCAAGTTCGTAAAGTAGTCGGTGGCGCAGCCTTGTTTCGTGGGATCGATATTCTTCAGTTCGTTGCTGCGCCACTTCGTCTGGATGCTGATAATGGGGCGCGAGAGGAGAGCTACGACAGCCGACGAGTTGTAAGCTCCAATAATGACGTCTGGATAGGAGTTGCCATCCAGATCAGTGCCGCCAGCCACGGAGCTGCCGAATGTACGCAAAGGTTTGGGAACAACGCCCAGGTCAGAGGCTTGAATACGCTGAAAGGAAGGGGAGGAAAGAGTTTTGAGACGGTCTTACTTTTTAAACGAGTTGGACGGAGGATCATGCTCCTTCGGTTTGCTTTTCTTACCTGCGACGGTTTTTCATTGAGGCCTGTCAGTGAACCCAAGTAAATATAGACCACTCCATCGCCCTCGTATGGGGCGCCAATAGCTAGATCTTCGCAGTTGTCTTTGTTGATGTCGCCAATATTCGCCAAAGCTAGACCGAAACGACTCTCCAGGGTGCCGGTTAATTTCAGCGACCACTTGGCGGGCAACAAGTCCTTGTCATTTTGATAGACGTACACCGCTCCTCCCTCCGTCTTGCTGAAGTAAAACGGGGCGGCCACAATCAGATCCGGCTTCTGGTCGCCGTTTATGTCGGCGGTGGTGAGCTCGTATCCGAAACTCGAAGCGAACTGTTCACCTTCGAGTATCATTTTGACCGGAATAGGGCTGGTGGTGGCCTTATTGAAGATGACCACCTGGCCGTGACCATTCGAGCGCGGAGCACCGGCGGCATAAGACATGCGTTCACCAAAATAACGACCGCCAGTAACTGCCATACCTGGAAGGAATGCAAATAGAATTATTACAAATTTTTGCCAAAAAATTTTCCAAACTCTCCCAAAAAGCTTACCCAAATAACTGTATTTGTCCACCGGTGACGAGTTGTCCGAATGGTCACCATAATACATATTTTTATCGCGCTCCAAATATTCGCCGCCGATTTCCGTCACAAATACGGTACCGCGCCAGGTAAATGGTCCGGGCGTTCCCAAGACCATGGTGTTGTCATCCAGCAAAGCGCCCGATGTACCCACTTGGCAGAAGCCATAGTCCTCATGCGCTCTAAAAAGAGAAAACGAAAGATAAGAAAGGAAAAAAAGTGAGGAACAGATTAATTTAAGTCATGTCTTCTGGATGGTACGCGGTGGTGGTACTGACACGAACTGTCATTTTGCTTAATGAAAATGTCATCATGTCTCACACACACACACACAGCAAGGTTATACCACGCGTCAGCGTTAGCGTTAATGAAAATTGCATGCAGTGGATGATGGGTCAGTGACAAAGGGCCGAACCCAGTTCTGCGGTGTAGCCTGAGCATAGTACCTACAGCGACGCCTTAAAATCTGAGGCTTTAAGACGAAGGAGCAAAATTTAATTACTTAATTTGCTTTTAAACTCACGCAAAATAAACTTTACCAAAAGGTTGAGCGTTAGATTAAAAAATATTAATGAAAAGAATCCACGAAAGTTCGAAAAAGTCTTCTATCTTTTCAAAAATTACTTGGATTGAGAGAAAAAAAGGAACGTTCTTAGAGCCAATAAATAGAATATAAGAAAAGAATCACGTCAGTCCGTGGACAATTGGATGAAAAGAAATTTGCAATTTTTTGGATTATTGGATTATTATGGACCTCTTCAATTAAGGTTCACACTCAATCCTAGCATTTACGAGGCCCAAACCCAAAAATTTCCAAATTCCTTTAAAGTAAATTCTGCTTAAATGCCGTACATTCCATCATGTTTTTGTGCCGCATAAATTTACGCATATAAAAATCACTTTAGTAATCTCATTTCATTTCATAAAACCTCAAGCTCAAACCTCATTTCATAAAGAACCACTTTATTATTTTTTGGGTCTCTCAAAGTGATGAGATTGCGTGTCGCACAATCGTCAGGAAAAATGGAAAAAAAATGATAATTACGCCACACACCAAAGATCCTTTCCTAAAAATGTCATTTATCTACGCATATTTGCTCTCTGTCGGTTTAATTAGTCAACAAAAACTTAATTTTGTTTGTATTTTTTAAGGTGCGACCACAGTCAAACGTCATCACAAAACATTCACGAACGAAGGCGCGAATATGTATGTATATTTTGGAAAAAAATTACACTCAAACCAAATGGACAAACAGTCCGACAAAATTCTACTAATCTTCTAAATCAAAAACCAAACTGAAACCTTTGGCCTAAGATTTTGGAAGCAATAAATCCGCACACCACCATTTTGACCTTTTTCGCGGTACGTCCAGACTCCGGAGTAATTTTCGCAAGGTTAAATGATACAAAAATCAAAAATGGATAAACAAATTTTTAACTTAGGGCTTGCTTCTCGAAACTAGCAAATTTTCTTGATATAGAAACTTGATATTAAAAAATAGCCGGCATATAAATGCACTCTCCTACGTATTTATTATATACGAGTAGCGTAAATACGATATACTTTGTCTTGCCGTAGATTTCTTAAAATTTTTTAAAGGTCTCAGTCTCGATTAAATTCCATTTTGTGGCACTAAAAATGCTTTGTTTAACATTTTCCAACATGTACCAGCCTGAGTATGAACCTTGAAAAGGTATGACGGTGCATACATACATATGTATATACGTTTGTATCGTATTACAAGCCATAACTTCTTTTTTTTATATTGTATATGAACAAAATTATATTTTCTCCATCTGATACTTTAAACAACGATTAAATACATTTAATGACCACCACAACAAGAAAAAAGGAACTTCATCATCATCAACTACATGGAGAGTATCGAATAACAAATCATCACAATCACGCTCAGTTTCATGGCATTTAATTTTTTTCAAACAAATCAAATGTTTTGGAAAAAATGTTTAAAGCAGAAGCTGTGAAAGGTTTGTGAAACAAAAATTGAATAAACCTGAAGAAATAGTACCAACCGTTGGACGGTGCGACCTTTACAAGGCTCGTAAACTTCATCGTAAGTTAGTTCGTTCGTCAGCACGTAGCACAATCCTTGGCCATAGCGATTATCGCGAATTTTAGTGATATAGCGATGAGCGCATACCAAAACCTGAAATTAAAAAAAATTCGTTATGAAAAAACGAACTGATTTATTTTTAAGAAACAAATTATTTTTTAAGAAATTAATTTTATAAAGGCTGAATCTTTTAAGAAATTTGCCAAAACAATCTTTCTCGGTTACTTCAGTGCAGCCACCAGACTTACTTACTTTACTTCCCAAACCTTGCGATCGTACGGTAACGCCCAGCCATTGGCCCTCCTTGATCTCATCGTCCGACGGTTCCGACAGCTCTTCAACGTCATCGCTGTCGTAAGCTATTACGATGATCATCGAGAGTGTAAAAAGAAATATGATCAGTGTAGAAGACGAAGGAAAGAGAATAAAAAGGCGACATTAGTCAAACAGTTTTACGATTTGGTTGGTTAGTTTTTTTGGTTTTTCTGTCAATAAACAAATGAATTATTTTACAAGAATTAAAAAACGATATTTTTGTACGATATTAGAATAAGAGCTGTGAGAAAAAAGTGCATATTAATACAACAATAGTTATGTATTTAATTACAAAAAAAAACAACAAAAAAAAAACAACAATTAAGTTTTAAAAGTCATACAGCAGCAGTAACAGCAACAACAACGAGAGTTTAATAAAAAAAACGCTTGAATTAACAAACAAAATATGTTATATGCTAAAAACAGGTTAAAAACGTTAATTACGAGAAATTAAAATAAAGAAAAAGAAGAAGACGAAGAAGAAGAAGTGCAGAGAAAGTAAACATGTTATTAAAATATTATAAAAAACCAAAGAAAATTGATGCAAGTAAAATGAGGTTAGTTTTAAAGCACAAAAAAAACTATTCGGAAGCCAATAGTTTAAAACTGGCTTAAAATAGTTAAAAATCAGTAGTTATAAATTTTTATAACATTAACGATATTCAAGTTAAGTTATCCACTTAAAAAAGCCAACCAAATCTCTAAAGGATCCATCCATTGATTGATCGTTTGATGCTTAAATGGATCGGAATGGAGCGATCAGTCGACTGATCGAGCTAGTATCAGTTGAGGATACAGCGATTGATCGATCGTGACGATGTTCTTAATGGTCAAAGTGTAAATTGGCGCAGGCCGAAGTGGATTTAATATGAATTTTAAGCCAGTAAATTGTTGAAAACTGATGATCGAGTCCACAAGATCGAGTCTCATTAACAGGATGGTCGAGGAGTTGCTGCTGTTTTTACTGTTTGTGAAGTAAGAATGCATGAATTTTTTGTTTTGCTTTTTTAGCACTGATACGAGTAATGCTGATATCAGTCGCTTCCGACTAAATTCTTAGCTTTAGATTTTTCATTGGAAAGTTAGAAAACTGATGGCAGTGATGAAAGAAAAGTCGTAAATTTCATTGGAAATCATCATATCTTTACATACTTTCGGAATTTTCTAAACTTTTCAGACAGACAGTTTTCAAAACAGGCCTTTTCCAGTTACCATTTCTATTGGAAGCTCTCAATTTTATAAGAAAGTTCAAATTTCACAACGGCCTAAGAGTTGGGAAATTTTTGTTGGAAAGCTTAAGATTTCGATTGGAAGATTTCGATTTTAAAAATAAGATTTTGATAGATAGAAAACTGATGGCAGTGATGAAAGAAAAGTCATAAATTTCATTGGAAATCATCACATTTTTACATACTTTCGGAACTTCCTAAACTTTCCAGACAGACAGTTTTCAAACAGGCATTTTTCAGTTTCAGTTTTTTATTGGAAAGTTCTCAATTTTATGAGAGAGTTCACATTTTACAACCTGCCGAAAAGTTGGAAAAATTTTATTGGAAAGATTAAGATTTAAAGATTAAGATTTCAATTGTTGTTGTTCAATTGTCAAAGTTACTGATCACTGATGGCAGTGATGAAAGAAAAGTCGTGGATTCCATTGGAAATCATCACATCTTTACATACTTTCGGAATTTTCTAAACTTTCCAGACAGACAGTTTTTAAATAAGCATTATCCAGTTTCACATTACTATTGGAAAGTTCTCCATGTGATAAGAGAACCACCTGAATATTACATATTACATATTACAGATTTCTTATTGGAATGTTTTTTCATCCATTCTTCTACGTTAGCTCCTTATTAAGAAACTAACTCAATGAGTATTAAAATGTTATAATTTAAAGATAAAAGCACTAAAATCTCTAAACTGCTACTAGTTATTACTAGCTCTAGATGCACACTGGAAACATTTCTTTCAAACCACGTTTTATAACCGTTTAATTGGTTATAAATTGATTGATTTCTACTAAATAATTACCGATTATACCATTTATTTTTCTGTTTTTTATCTGAAAACTTATTAAGAGAAAGGTACTAAAATTTTAAAGCAAACAAAAATTTCAATAAATGCCCACGTTGGATCATTTCGGCGAGAGGAAATAACAGACGGAGAGGAGGGAGCTGCACGGAGGAGGGATGCATGAATGTGGTTGAATGTATGTATCATCACAATGAATCGCAAAAGGTGAAAAGAGTTAATGAATTTTATTAGACACAAAATCATAGACCATATAAAAATGGAAAAGTGTAATGTCGTGGTCGACGGTGTGATCGCTTAAGTTTTGTTATTAATTTTTTTCTAAAGCTTTCCTTTCTTCTTTTATGAGTGAGAGGTTCGTGTAGGCTGAGATGCATGAAATGTAGTATGTATGGCTGTCGTAAAATAAATGTTGATATCTTAACGGTAACAGACGGTAAGAGTAACAACAACAACAACAACAACAACAACAACAACAAAAGCGCATAAAGATATTATGTATGCTCTGGGCGTTGATCATGTTGTTGATCATGTTGAGTTGTTGAGAGAAAGCGCAGCATGCAAAGTGTCAACAGCACTGCATTTGTAATCATATATACATATATATTCATATATGTATGTATATGTACTTGCTTAAAAGATGCGAGTATGTATGGTCATGAATGTACGATATACCGTCATTGAGATTGTCGAAAATGAATTTTCAATAACCATTTTTAAAAGAAAGTGATGCATGGTTAGACCGTGGAAGAGCACATGACTACTAATGAATTAATAGCAAAATTTGTAAGTTTACGAAGATCATTTAAATAGTAAATATTTTAGTAAATCACGACCAAAGAACAACTTTTCTTCATCCAAGATTTTGCTTTCGTTTAGTATTTAAATTTTGTCAGCAAAAGCAACAACAGCAACAACAAAATCGAGAAAACCAATACAAAATCGGTCTAAACAACAAGCAAGCAACCAAAATTTGCTATCGATGCAAATATTAATATTAAAATTTGCAACGCGTGCTCGATGAGCTCGCGAATGCATTATTTTTTGTGTGCATATTTATCTACAAGATGTAAATTGTATCTCCAAAAAAAGCAATGACTGACTGCTCTCTCTGTTCATAGAATACCAAACGAATGCTGCAGCTCGCCCGCATCAACGCGGTCTATCGTCGGTCCGGCGGCTGCGGCTAAAAGAGGTCCAGAGGAGGAGGAGGAGCAAATTGTTACAATGGGATGCTTTTTGCTGCCGTTTGCTTAAATTTGACCGTTGTTGTTGTTGTTGTTGTTGTTGTTTTTGCTCTTGCTGCAGCTGCTGTAGTGTGGTTTTTTTGCTGAGCTACTTTTAGTTGTTTTTTTCTTGCTTTTGTTTATACGAATCGAAAATAAAGAATTTACGAACTGTTTTTTATGCAGAAATTTTCCAACGTATGTACGTTCATTCGTTTCTGCATCCATTTAAAATAGATAGCATATTTTTTTCGTTATAGAGCAACGCATAAATGGTTGTAACAGAGTGTGTGTGTGTGCGTGTGTGTGTGTGTGCTTGCGTGTATTTGCATTCCTATTAAATTATTTATAAGTTGACGCTGCTGCTGCCATCAGTTTATTAGCATAATCTTTCTTTTTATGATTTTTTCATTTTAGCATTTAATTAACTAGAGCACGAGTATCGTACATCGTACAGCGTTGCCACCTTCTTGGCGTAGCTCTTGTCGTCAAAGTTTGTGTATTTTTGTAATTAACAAGTTTCGTTTTTTAATTGAAAATCAAGAAAAACAGGCGGAATTTGTAAAATGTTGTTATAATTTCAACGAGTTGTCAAAATAGCGACAATTTTTTTTTTTGGGTACAGTGAAAGAGAGAGAGAGGGAGAGAGAGAGAAAGGAACATATTATTTTTGAAAATCGTGCGGTTCTCCAAAAAGAAAAGGTTTTGCGTTAAACTTAATACAAATTTTGCTTTCAGCTCAAGTTTTCGAGATATTTTGTCGGTAATACCTATATTTTTTATGAGAGCCGTTTTCTTTGAAAGTACGGTAAGTCCATTCTTTATTCTTTGGAAACATTTATTTAATTGCAATTCTTATGGATAAGGCTGTTTTGTTTTGTTTTATGAAAATGGTATAGATTTTGAAAAAGTTGTTTCTTCTTTAAATTAAATGAAAATATAGAGATCATACCAGAATAAAAGTTTTCTCATCATTAATTCCACTTTTTTGAAATGGACTCGCCACACTTTCAAAGAAAACGGCTTATTTGTTTAGGTTTAGGTTATAAAAACTCGGAAACGTCCAATCCTTAAGATTTTGTAAATGATTCTTAGCATTTTTATGAAATTATTGCCACAACTAAAAACGGTTACAAAATTAAAATAAAGAACATATCGAGAGAAATACAGAAAAAAAAATTGGAGCGTTGCTCTATGGTTTGCCAAGAGAATTTTCTGGTCTCCATACGCCATCATCAGATGCCATCTCAACAGTCTCAGAAGAACCAAAGGAACCACTCAAGAACAATTCAAGAAGTTAAGAGAACATTAATAATAAAAAAACAAGGGGAGCAACAACAACAACAACGACAACAACAATGATGACAACAACAACAACCAACCAACACTATGCAACAACTGGAAACACAACAACAATGACGTTGGAACATAATGTCTCGTATTTAATGTCCACGCGTAATCCCGCGTAAACTAAAAATACGCACAAGAATACGGAAAAGAGAAAGTTCCGAGGGGAAGGGTGGGGTGAAAAGGGAAGGGAAGGGACGGGAAGGGAATGGTACGGGTGAGGAGGCGTAAAAAATAACAACAAGAGCACTAACAACAACCGGGCACGACCAACGACCGTCATATACACACTAACGACAAAACCCACATGGAGTGGTTTTTTCTTCTTCTTCTTCTTCTTCTTCTCCCAACCGCAAAGAGATCAAAATATTGTTTGTACGAGACGAACATTGTTGGTCGCACACAAAAAAAAAAACAACACTGAAACTGGCAACAAAACGTATTTTATGATGTTGCAGATTACAATTTTGCAATTTTCTTTTTCTGGCGAAAAATATGTAGTATTCTCGTACTATACTCGTACTACAACGTACTATATTTCATAATAAATACGTGAAGAAGTGCATTAAGAAAGACCAAAAAAAAAAAAAGAAGTGCGAAACGATGATTCGATTCGGTTCAGTTTGAGTTCACGCATTAAACATGGCAAAGATGGTAAAGATGGCAAAGAGAAATCATTGAGCGGTATATGGATGCACGGATAGATATTCAAACAGCCCATAAAACACGCGGATCTAAGGAGTGTGTGTGTGTGTGTGTGTGTGTGTGGCGGAAAGGAGGAGGAAGGAGTTAAAAACAGACGCACTAGAGAAAGAGTTCCAATCCAAAAGGAAACATAAACGTGGGCACCTCCAAACTCTTCGAGTGTAAAACATGAAGATCTTGGTGGTGGTTGTTGTTGTTGTTGTTGTATTGTGGTTGTTTAACGTTTCGTGTTGTTTTTGCTTTTAGAATTTGTTTGTTCTTATTGATGTTGCTGGTGTCTCAAAGCTGCCTGCTGCTTGAGGTCACATGCTCAAGTCCGTTGCAAACTTTATGTGTTGGCAAGCGTGGTTACAAAAGTCATGCCTTCTGTCAGGAACTACTCGAAAAATATATATTTTAACATTTTCGAGACGCAAAATCGCTAACATTATCGATGTGTTGCGATGAACCATTTTTTCTATAGTTTTGCCAATTTTTTTTGAGCTAAAAAAAAAAAGACAGGCTCAGACTTTCAGTCCAGACGAGATCTGCGGATGAGGTCATGTCATGGATGTACAAAATTATGCAAAGTCGACCGAAACCAACTTTCGCTGAAGTCAATTTATTTAATGTTTTTAAAAATTGAGAACACTTTGATATCGATCAAATAAAAAAAAGGCCAGCAAAAGTAAGAAAAAGATGAGAAAGCTCAATTACTGAAATAACGACAACAGCAACAACAACAACTAAAAGACAAAATTAATTATCTTCAAAAAAAAAGCTGAAAGAACTGAAAAAAAATTTTTTAAAATATAAATAATAAATTACTAAATATTGTACTTCAGAAGAAGAATATAATGACATCGATAATGACGAGAAAAATGTAATGAGAAAATATTACATATTAGATTTATATATAATATTAGTAAATCAAAGGTCTGTAAATCATCTCATTTTATTCACAAAAAAACCTCAACGAAAATTGTCAAAAAATTTGTCCAAAAATCTTTTCGAAAATAGTCAAAATTCTTGCGTTGTAGATGTTAAATGAAGTCATTTTACGATTCTCGTCTGATTTCAATTTCGTTATTTTTATAACATAAACTCAACAGTCATAATCGCAATCAGAGCGTAAATTGAAAAAAACAACAACAACAAGTATGGGAGTTTTTGGCGCCACTCCAACAATACGTACATAAGAGCCAGAAGGAATCCAAGAGAGACGTAGAAGAAGAAGAACAACAACAACAACAAGACCGAGAAGAAAATTTACAAAAAACGTGATAAATGCAAAATTCTTTTAAGGCATGTTCAGCAAATTTTTTCTTTTCACAATTTTTAAATGTTGTAGTCTACGTTGCCAGAGCGCATTCAAATCAGTTGTTGTTGTTGTTGTTGTGTAGACGTTGTAGAGAGTTGAAAAAGTGAAATGAGGATACCAACAAAAAAAAAAGGAAAAAATTGAATTTTACGGAACCAACCGAGCTTGCCAAGATTCAAATTTCAACTTTTGTACTTAAATACAATACATAAGAATTTTAAGTGCGGCCTGGTCGAAGCTGGGGCACACCCTACGAAACGCTTACTTATACGACCCGTATAAGTAATGAAAAAGTGGGCGGAAAATGCTTCGATTTTTGTCGGAAATTCGGAATAGATAGAGTCAACATTTACAGGAGGTTTCCGTCCTCAGAGAAATCATCCTAATGTCTCAGTTACGTCAGGATTTACGTCAGGATTTTAAGAAAATCCAGCTTAAGATCGCAAAAGAAACGTCACAGACAGAATCGAATACCAAAATAGTTAGCATTTTGTAACCTTACACTAACTTACAAACCCTCTCCTGCCTTTGAGCTATTTTTAAAAATTTCGGTAGTACTTTTTGGAAATAAAAGATGTTTAATTTTGTGCTGAGAAAGTCCATTTACCTTTTTTTAGGTGGAAAAATAAGAGTTATATTTTGTTTATACAGAAAATCCGCTACGACACATTCGTGCATAGCTTTTAATTTGAAAAAAAAAATCATTAAAATGTCGATATATGTTTGTATTTTACATACAT
The DNA here is from genome assembly GCA_949752815.1 of Conops quadrifasciatus. NCBI lineage: Eukaryota > Metazoa > Arthropoda > Insecta > Diptera > Conopidae > Conops > Conops quadrifasciatus. Next base: position 30,285,451 of record OX457081.1, on the reverse strand, counting down.
TAGGATTTGCCCAGAGAAAGCCTTTTAATATTTGCAGATAGCTTGTAAACTGTGCCGAAGAATAAGAAGAAGTTATCGCATATGTACATTATTTTACAATGAATTACAATTCAAATAGCTTTAAGTGTGTTAAAACTTGATTATATACAATATTTATTACTCTTTAAGCAATACAAATACCAAAAAAACAAAAAATGTAGTCTATTAAAATTTGAAAAAAATTATATACAAATTTTTTTATTAAATTCTGACAAACGTGCACGAGATTCCTTTAAAGTACATTAAATTTGTGCTTTTGTTTTGAAATAAAAATGTTTAAATTTAAAAAATGTGCATGGCAAAAAAATTAAGCTAAATACGAGCATTAAAACATAAATTTCGCAATTAAATTAAATTTCATACGAACAAAAAAAACAGTGCATTTTATTAAACTTATTTTAGAAAAAATTCTAGTAAATAGAGAAAAAGTTAATCAAGCATGGTTTGTGGTGCGTGGTTAATTAAATGAAGGAACAGCAACAACAACAACGAAAAAAGCACCCATACCACTTACAAGGTTCATAAGCTCCGCCAGGCGCTAGAGGGTTAAAATTTTTAAAATTTTTAATATAATTACAGTTTTTTCATTTTTCATTGATTTTTTTAATTATATAATTTTTGGATTTTTTATAATTTTTAAATTTTTAATAAAAATATTTATTTATTTTATTTATTATTCAATTTTAGGTTCAATGTTTTTAGGTTTTATGGAATTAAATATGTTTTATTTTACAATTATGTTTACAATGAGCAAACATTGTAATTTTTGTAATTTTTTTTGTAATAATTTTTAATATTGTACAAGTTTTTTTTGTGTGGGTTGGTCCGTTTTTAGCACCAAATTTTCAAGGAGTGGACACAATATAAAACCAGAAAGAAACAAAAAGAAGAAAAATTAAATAATAATAAATGATGTAAATTTTTTTTACTTTAAATAATGAAAATGGACAATTTTTCACAATTACAAAAATTCTGTAAATAATTTTTGTTTTTAAGGTTATAACTAATTTAAGCATTCGCTGTGATGTTTTTAGAAATTTACAAGATTCACAAGATTTTTTTTTTCGTTTTAGTTTAGTGCAGCATTTGGCAAATGCAAATTATTTTAGCTTCCTTTTCTAGAATTTTAGTCACAATCCTATAATTTCATTTTTAACGATACTCCTTTTATGCGCTTTAATTACATGGATTTTAATTTACAAACGCTTATCTGATATTAATAGAAAAAAAAATTAATATATGTAGCAACTAAAAAGTAATCACTAAACTACTGAAAGTTTTAAGAATTGAAATTCTACTAACAAGAAATTATTTACAAAAATTTTTATCTATTCGAAATTTTCAATTTCGCACAAAAAAAAAATTTCATTTTTCAGCAGCTCTGACAATTATGTATGATTTTAGGATCGTTCATGATTTCTTAGAGTAAACACTTTCACAATTAAATATAATAAATTTAAAAGTTAAATAAAGTATTTTTAGTTTAATTTTAAAAATTCCCTTCACCGTAAATTCTTCCTTTATTTTTACAGCAATTTCTAAAATAATAATTTTTTTAAATTATAATTTTATTTTTAAAATTTCAAGCGGTTTCGCTATTTTTTCTTCTTCTGCAAAATAGTGCCTATTACTATCTTTAAATGCCAGAAATCCTCAGAAAAAAGTCACCAAAAAAATTTCAGTTTTTATACTATGTATAATCAAGATTGTCGTCATTGACTTTAACGAACTTACTTCGTCTGCCGTCCGTGATGATTTGCTCGCAATCGTCATGCCGTTGCGTTATTGGACATTTGTACAAAGCGCCCGAATGGTTTGTGCCCGGTTGCAAGTTTTTATCCAGAGGCGCACCCACCAAAAGCCTAAAATTTATAAAAGAAAATGAATTTAGTCATTAATAATTTATTTTCATGATTATTTATGGCTTTATAATGGGTTTGTAAATTTTAAAAAATTTAAAATTAATTCCTTTAGCAATTGAGGGCTTAACATTTCAGCAGAAATACACTAAAAGTCCTTTCGAAGAGGCTTTCGCCGGCATCAATAATATTAAAAACTTTAAAAAGTAGTTGAACTCCTTACAATTCTCTTCCGTGTCGGCAGAGACTTTATATAATTCTGCATAGTCTTTTACTCGCACCTTAAGCCTATCGCCCCAAGCTCCATATTAATCGCAGCCAGAAACCTTTGACGTCTCTGCTTTTAATCCGCGATTTCCACACAATTAAATTGACCCGTTTCGAAATCTCTGCAGTGACCACTAATGCTGATTCTCAGCGCAACTACTTTAATTTTACGCTACTTAATTTTACTCCTACGTTGGCTCAAACAACGGCGGCTTAGTGGCGCGGCTCCACATCTTTTGAGTGTCGAGCAAAAAAAAAATTCTGCCTGAAACCTGACGCTCGAATGGAAATTTAATCTCTTATTAATGCTATTGAACAATATCACATCACAGCTCGCAAGTGGTCAAAGATCGCCGGTGAAGTTACGACGAAACTACGACGGTGAGCGATAAAACGAATCAGGTGTAAAAACGACGATTTTCCAGTGTTTGATCCAGTCAACACATCATCGCACAACACACAAACACACAACCATAAGCTGTACGGAACTAACTCTACGACTCAGTAGGAAAGTACATTAGGCATGCCTTTTTTCTTCGATGAAATAATCTATGATAACTGGATCCATGAAAGAGTCGGGAACACTTGCATATGCATATTTATTGTCTTCCGAAGAAGCTAAATTCCTTTATGCGTTGAATTAATGTACGATATAGAATTTTTTTTTATCTTTTTTTTTTTGCATGATACTGAAGTGCATAAAAGGATGCTTAAATTTTTCAGGTCATCGTTGTGTTGAATTTCATTTATACTGCGGCCTCTAAAAAAATGGGTCTTTCCAACAAGAGGTTTCATTTTGGTTTAACAGAAACGTGGAGTACTTTTGTGAAAAGTTGTGATGTTTTCTTAAATCTAAAGTATAAACTCTAAGATTAGTAACGATAATCAATATCTGACAAAAGTCCGCCTTAGCTCCTTTTACTATCGTGATTCCTTCTTTTGTCATCATTTCATTTTTGGTTATTTTTTTGAAAAAGAAGGTGGTCAAGGTAAATGATCAAAAGTCGTATGAGTTTAATACTATATAAAAGTTTTGTCATATTTTCTCCTTTTTTGTGAAATTTGCTGCTAGGGTGAGTGTGTATCGATCTTTATCTAAAAACCTTCTAGTTTTTACTTGTCGAGTAACTTCACAATGACAGTTAAATATTAAGAGTTCAAAACTGACATGTAAAATTCAAAATGACATGTTTTTATCATGCACAACATTTTCCTACAGGGTTCGTGGATGGAAAATGGAAGAGATGCTTTTGAAGTGTGTATTGGTACGATAAATAAACACAAACTAATAAAAAAATTCCGTTAAAAGCATAAAATAAAATATTGGAAAATTTTTAATAAAAATTTTTATGTTTTTTTTTGTTTGGTAAAACCAACAAGCGCCTTGCAGTAAGTAGCCGCGATTGCAATTGATCTAATCGAAACTTGCATTATAGATAATCTTAACCACTATATTTTGTCCTCTCTGTCCGTCCAGACGTTTGTTGTGGCTGTTGTTGTTTTTGTTTTTCTGATTATTGCTGTTAGATTGTTTGCAATTACCGTCGACCGGTTTAATGCTGCATCTGGTCTTCATACCGCTTTTGATTGGAAGCCTTTTTCATAAGGTTTAATAATGAAAAACATTCGTTTTAATTCGACAGGCCAAATTTCGTTTCTGTGTTCGCTGTCATTTTTAATTTTGAACCAACCGTCAACTGCGGACAATGTGGCCAGATTTGTTGAAGTGTTCGCCACCGCGCTAAGATTTATTTTGTTTTTCTTTTTCCTCCGCTTTTTTTGTTATTCCTTCATCGTTCGACGTTAGTCTGATTAATTTTTCAAGTATTGTAGTTTTTTGAAATGCATTCCAAATTAAAAACGATTATAATTTTTCAATAACTTTAAACATTTATGAATGAAATGAAAGATTTTCGATCAAAGAGATCGATGGTTAAAGTCGATTCGGCGGTTGAGGGAAAGGGGGAGGGCTTGCGAAGGCAAATAAAGGCAAGTCCTGAGTGTAGCCACTCGAAAAAGGTTAATGACAGCAACGAGAAGAGTCAAACAGATACAGAAAAGTAAGCAGAGCGAAAGGGAAGGCCTCTGCGAAAGAGGAAGAAGAAGAAGACGAAGACGGACCAAAAGAGGGGCCAGCTCTATTTAAACAAACAAACCAAACAAACGACCATCTGTTTAATTAAAGTGCCACCAGCTCGATTTAAAATAAGATTTATTTTGAAGTCTTCTTTGCAGAGTGGCTCTCAAGTGGTTAAGCGTCGCGTCACGTAATCAGAGAACAGCAGCTCAAATTCCAAATTGAATGTTTAATGAAGAGCGTCGTTTTAAGCGCACTTGAGCGATTCTTACTTGAAAGGAAGAGGACTGTAATTGCTTTGCATTAATTATGAAAAACTTCTTGTAAATCCGATTAAAAAACAATTAACTTTAAGTACGAGAGCTAGATTAAAAAACTTAAAAAGAATACTTATAAACCCTTTTATTGTTTGTAAAAAGAAGGGTCTTAAACGGCCAGGCGAAAAGTGACCCCAAAACACAAAACACTTTTTCAGATTATAAAGCATTTAAAGACATTATCTTGATACAAATTCTTAGGCAGCGATTTTTTAAAAAAGAAATAAAATAACGATTAAAATGTAAAGCAAAAACCTTTTGTATAAATACGATAAAAAAGCAAAAACTGCGTATTTATCGTTTTGCAACCTAATTTTTTGAAAAATTCGTTGCAAAAATATTTCATGAATAAAAAATAATAGTAGTAGTATTTATTTACTAAATAATTTTTGATTTCGATTTGTTAAAACTGAACAACACTGCATTCTAAGAGAATTGCAAAATAATTACTTCAATTTTTATCATAAATATTTTCGAGTTTGTATAATAATTTTCCGTGTAGAAAAAAAATACAGAATCTAATTATATAATGAGAAGGAATATCTTTATAAAGGGCTGTATCCATTTTCTCTTTCGGAAAGTGAAGTAAAAAAAGCACACTAAATTAATCAGTTATCGATTGAATTTTTATTTTAATGTGATGCTTAAACTTTGAAATTATGTGTGAAAAACAATATCGTTAAACAATGTCTTCCACGGAACCTTTGAAAGGTCTCAATCCTTTTGCGGTAATTTTCGTTGATATTTTGACACAAGTCGGTCATTAATTCGGCCATAACAAATACCGGCTTTAACAAATTTAATGCGTTGTTCGATGGCAAAAGGAGCCATATTGTAAAATGGCAAACCTTCTGCTAAACAAATGCCGGTTCGGATGACACTAACATTTGACAGCTGCACAACGGCCGCGTTTTACTTTCCGTATCTCAAAATGGATAACCTTACAAACAACAAGAAATAGAAAAATATTCAAATAACTAACGATTACTAAAACTATCTTTATAGTATTCAAGAAGATTAACACATTAACACCTTTCGTTTTGAAACTTTTTGTTGCACGTTTGCAAAATGACGTTGCATCGCTTCGTCGCTAGCAAATCTCCTCAGGCTGCTCGCTTTCTCTCCTCCTTCTCTTGCTCTTCTCCTAACAGTTGTATTTATAGTTAGTTACTATTCTTCTTCACCTTGCATCGGCCGGGCTTTCTTCTACAACGCCTTCAGAGTAAAAAAAATAACTACAATGCGATGCGCTATCACGCGACATTGAAGCGGCTCTTCCTTTTATCTGCGTTCGACGTCAACGTAAGTGCTGCTGTTAATTATGCAATGCACTTGCATATCATCGGCGTTGCTGTTGTTATTGTTGTTGTTGTTGTTGTTGTTGTTGTTGTTCTTCTTTGTTTTATAACACAATAGCTGCTCTTCTTTTGGAAATGGAAATGCCTTCATTATTCCGGTTATCAGTTTCTTCAAGTTTTGTGTTTTTGGTTTTCGTTCATTTTTGTTGTTGTTTCTTTTTATAGGGTTTTTTTTTTTTATTGACCGTACTCCCACTTACTGAATTATCTCTTCTTCTTTTTCTTCGTCGTGAGTGGTTGAGTGCTTTTTTTTTTTTGCTTGTTTTTTGCTGTTCTAAGTTTTTCTAGCATTTGCCTTGAACGAATTATAACGAGTGTCCAGCATCGGCCACAAACAAGCTTGCCATAATACGCTTTCATAAAACAATTATTTTTCTATTATATATTTTTAAAGATTATTTTAAAACGTAACCCTGAACTGCTCCACTCACAAAACCTTCAAGCCGGATGCTGCTAGAAAACTAGAAAGCTAGTCAAACATTGATTAAATAAATGCATTTATTTATTTTATAATTGAAATATATTTTTATGGCTTTTAATCTCGCAGTTTTTTGCAACGTTTAGCATTTTTTTTAATCGTATTAGATTCATTTTGAGGCCGAGTAAACTCCGAGAACGACTTTGATTCATTTAGATCAAAGATTTTTTGAGCCTAAGCCTTAAGGTTTAAATTAAATCTCAGATGAAAACCGGCGATAACCGGCTTAAATCGACTTAAGATGAAATTGAATTAAGGCGCATCTCTGTGAAGTTCTTTACTTTAAGGCATAAAAACTGCGCTAGATTCTGCGCAGAGGAACCAAAGTTACAGCAGAATGGAAATACTCGTGGCCATTATACAGCCGGAAGAGTTAGAAGACTTCAAGAAATTAAGTAGGAATAAAGTTAGTACGAGTAAATTGAGTTAAATGACTTTACGTAAAGTTGTTTTTCTAACGGCCCACGGGCTCAGTTTCTGGCTTAAGCTTAGCTTAATTGAACTCATGTTAAGTATAATGATTAAACAAAGCGAGAGCGAATATTGTGAAGCGGCTGTGAATTCGCTTGTCTTTAGGCCAAAGACGCGGCCTGTGCGTTGAAAGCCAACGGCTTTGAGGCAACGCGGCGCCGCGGCGTGCCAATGCGCCGTTCGGTTACGCGTTTTATTAAAGACGACGACTACTGTCTTGCATTAAGTGACCATTAAGGATAGAGGATTAAGGAAGAGTTAACTTAATGGCAGCTAATGATAGCACGTTTTAAGCGAATTCTTTAATAAAGGAAAGCGAATGGCGAATGAATGCATTGATCGCTAGTTGTGAGATTTAATAACAGAAAATAGACCAAAGCGGTTTTAAACATATTTAAGTTATCCCAAATGGAACAACAAGCAATCATGAGACTCTCAATGACCATTCCCCCCTCACCCCTTTATCTTGGAATGGCCATATAATTCATGTAATATTCATATGATGTTAAGCTCTCGATCATAGGCCATAATTTTCGAGCCTACACCGCTTTATGATTCAGCAGAATAATATAGAAAAAACGCTACAAAACGATATCATAAAAAAATATGATAATTATGATTTCTTTCTTCGAATATGACTAATACTCATAAGCGCGTCAGCGTTACGTTTTGAATGAATAACAAATGAACAATGAATCCATTGAATGCTTTGGAAGACCAATCGATTCGATTGACAAACATTCGCCGGAAAATAAATTCCATAATTCTTATTAATAGTAAATATTGATTTAAAAAGTAAATAAAAACAACAAAAACAACACGGATGTAGTGAATGAATGAATGAGTGGCGGCGTAGACTTGAATGGAAGAAATAACATACGCTGCGTCATGGAGTGCAACAAAAACAACAACAACAACAACTCATATGATAATAAAAACCAATAATTAGAAACACCAACAACAACATCTGCAACAACAACAACAACAACAACAACAACAACTACAAAGAAACAACAACAACATTAGTACGAAAATTGCATCGGAAATATATAATATTGACAATAAAATTGCAACCTGAACTATAACAACAACAACAACAACAGAAACAACAACAAAAAGTGTGGGAAATTTTAATGGCAACAGGAACAAAAAAAAAAAAAAACAACAAAACCAACAAAACTTAGGCACAAAATCAATCGACAATCGCAATAAAATAGCAACAGCATGAGAACAATAATCAACAACAACAACAACAACTTTCTATGGACAACAAATACTATCGGCGATTGTGCAATAACCATAATAGCCCCAATAATAACAACAACAACAACAACAATAACAATAACTAAACTAAAGAAAATCCAGAACAATAACAACATTCGTGACAAAAAAATGACTGCAATCATCACAATCACAACGATATTGGTGTTCGTCGTTGGTCGTTGGTGACTCCAACGCCCCCAAACACGAATTGCACACCCACACCCACACCCACACACACATACACACACACACACACCGCACCGCCTCTTCTCTTTTCGCAATGCATATGCTTATTTTACTTTTCATAAACACTTCCCTTCAACTCCACAACACAACACAACACCCTGTACAACAACAACAGCAACGACAACAATAACAACAATGAAATCCCTGATGCCTCAACGACTCGTCGTTGACGGCGATGATGATGACGCGTTTCAAATGCTCTGCCAGATTCTAACAATGCTTTGAAATGACGTTACATTGTTGCTGCTATTGTCATTGCTGTTGTTGTTTTTGTTGTCTTGATTATTATTGCCGTTTGATTTTGTTTTTGTCGCTACTGTTGTCATTGTCGTTATTACTGCTGCTGCTGCTGCTGCTTTGCGTCATTCAATCGTGGCTCCACAATGTCTGCGGTTGCATTTAATATAGACCTTTTTGTTCATTGGTTTGTCCGTTGTTTGGGTTGGCTTGGTTTGTTCGTTGGTTTAAGAGCTTGAATCATTAGTTGTTTCATTTGGTCGTTTGTTTCTTCCAACACAAAATGAATTCGTTTCTTCATTCGTTACTCGTTCGGCTTGCGTGTAAAGTTCGTTAGATTAGTTATTCTTTGTTATTACAAATTCGTTAGTTCGTGGGCTAGTTCTTTGCTAGCTTTACTCGTTGATTTTTTGTTTTAATGTGTGGCTTATTCGTTGTCGGGATATTCGTTAGTTATTGGATCATTTGGTTGTTTTAAATGTTAGTTTGTTCATTCGTTAATCGTTTGTCTTGCGTGTTAAATTCGTTAGATTCTTATTCTTTGTTATTACAAATTCGTTAGTTCGTGGGCTAGTTATTTTCTTGCATTACTCGTTGATTTGTTGTTTTAATATGTGGCTTATTCGTTGATTTATTTGTTCTGTGGCTAGTTGCTGACTCGTTGGTTGTTGGATCGTTTGGTTGGTTGCTTTAATCGTTAGTTTGTTTATTCGTTGGTGAGTTTGTTTGTTTGCGGCTATATTTCTGTCGATGCCTGATAGTTTCTTTCTCGCTGCTTAGTTTATTTGTTCATTTTATGGTTTATTTTTTTACTCGTTAATTGCTTTAATCGTTATATCAAAAGACTTTTCTCCTGATTCGTTCATGCGTTGTTTGTTTTTTTTTTGGGTCGAATTGTATTAAATTTATTTCTTTCATTTTGAGCTTGTGTTTGTTACAACAATATAATCGCTGTTGTTGTCGTCATTGTTGTTGTTGTTTTTAGTTTTTATACCGATTGTTATTTGTTGTTTTCTTGCTCACGGCAAGCAAACTGCTGCAGTCGCCGAAGAAAAAGTAATTGCCATCGAAAAGCAATTCATTCAATCGACACGGCGAGAGTTCTTTTGAAATTCGATCGCCGTCGTCGATCGCAGTCGCTCAATTTATGTCGATGTCGGTGTCAATCGATATTAAGTCACACTCGAGACTCGAGACTTGAAGCTTGAAATGATTTTATGTGCACAATTTAAGCTTGAAATCAGAAGATACCGATATGGATAAGCCGCTGATGACGCATAAGCAAGGGCTGAAATTGATTTCAACTCAATTTCAAATTAAATTTTTCATTAATCGTGCTCTGGGTTACGGTTACGGTTTGTTATTTGGGTAAAAGCAGGCATCTTTTGTAGTTTAAGACCATTGAATCCCTGAAATATACATTTTTGGTAGCTTAAAAACATTGTTTCCGAATTTTGGTCTATTCAAAAAGGAGAAATCTTTTTAATTTGAAATGAAGTTTTTGGTGGATTTGTTCTCTTCGCTTGTGTGCCTCTTTTTGCTGCCTCTTTTTGCCTTCTTTTCTCTCTTCTTCCAGCCGTCGACTCTGTTGGCTTTTTTTGTAGGCCCAAGAACCAAACCAAACCAAACCAAACTAAACCGAAGCGAAGCGAACTGAACCGAACCGAAACCATGTTCGCTGCGAGGGCTGATATGATACTGATACTCGTGACTAATTAAAAAAAATGTAGGTGCATGTACAGAGCCTCAGCTCTGCGGCGGCACGCGGCAAGCGGCACACGCTTTACGTCTTGACGCTTTTTTTTCAATTAAAGAGAAACCATTTTAGGTGAGGCATAAAAAGGAGCCCGCACCAACACACACACGGGCAGATGGATATGGAAGTAGTCAGTCAGACCATCGGACACCCACCCTGTAAAGTGCCAACGGCCGACAGCCACTGAGACAAGTCCGTTTTCCAATTGATGAAGAAGGCGCATTAACATAAGAAGCTTTAGGAACGCAGTGCCGTGTAAACGGGGGCAAGTTTATGGAGGAAAAATCGACAAACTGATGCGTGCAAGCGTGCATGCGTGCAATGCCAAGTAATTTGTACGAAAAGACACTAAGAACCACAAACAGAACACAACAAAGCGAAAAAGCGCCGAACGACTTGTGAGTGCAGAATGAAGTGAGGCGGCAGATTGTAGTAAAAATGGAACAAGATCAAGAGAAAAAGAAAATAGCACTAAGAGAAAAAAAAAAGAAGAAAAGACAAGAAAAAAGAAGACAGAGAAAAAGCGAGCCAGAAAAGTCAAACGATATGATAAAGTGCCGGCGATTTGCAATGACAACGTCAAGAAGTTAACAAATCGTGGTAAGACACGAATGTCGGCAACTGGCTGGAGGAAGCAACAGACGAAGCAACGCCCAGGGCAGGAAGCAGGGCATGAGCGGGAAGCAGGGCATGAGCAGGAAGAGTGAAATCAAGGAGGCCAGACCGAAAGCAGTGGCGGCGACGTAATGAATTTCCAAAGTAATTACAAAACACATTCATTGAGTATCGACGAGATGGTGGTATGTAAGAGGCACAACAACAACAACAACAACAACAACAACAGCAACGAATTTAAGTAGAAAATGCTCGCGGCATTGCCATGAGTTGGCCATTCAGCGCTGACTCCGACTTGGCCAAGTCAGTCATGGATTTAATAAATTGGCAATCGTGTGAGTCTGTCCGTGGAAAAGAAAGGAAGGAAGAAAGGAAGGAAGAAAGGAAGAAAGGAAGGAAGGAAGGAAGAAAGGAAGGAAGGAAGAAAGGAAGGAAGAAGAACCCAGGATTGCAGACGGAGGTAATAAAAAACTGGTGTGAGAGAGAGAACAATTTTTTTAATACGATAAAATTAACAAAATAAAAGATTTTTGGGGCAGGGCCATATAATTGTTGCAAGATTGTTGGCAACTTAAACATAAAATACTCGTATTTCAGTTGATCGCCAGGCCTCAGCCAACAATTATAAATTATAAACCCAAACAACAACAACAACAAAAATGCCAACAATCAAACGACCACAAAAGAACAACAACCAAACAACCAAGCTTTAACCAGTTACGGCTTCTGACTGTTGTTAAGATTCGCATCGTCCCACGAAGCGACCGGCGACCATTAAAATGAAGTTGCAGCATCAGCAGCATCAGCAGCATCAGCGGCGGCAGCACTCCTCCTTGCAAGAACAACGTCAGCAACAATAAAAAGACACTGAGAACCATTAAAAGAGACACCCACGCAAAAAACACGCGCGCACGCGCAAACACACACACACACGCACATTTACTGCGTGCGTATGTTCGTTCGTACGAGTATGTATGTATGTTTGTCAAATGCTTATGTTGCTGCCACGATTGGCAGCGGAGTTGTTATTGTTCTCTGTTGTTGTTGTTGTTGTTGTTTTTTCTCGTTTTCATGGTGTCAGAGTGTCTCACGACTAACGCTGAACTCGTGAAACTCTCTACACATCTCCGCCCCTACGTACCCCGCCCACACTGAAATGCATAACTAACAACAACAAAAACAACAACAACAACATAACATCATTGTGATGGTGGTGGTGGTTGTTGTTGTTGGTTTTATTGTTGTTATTGTTTTCAAATTAGCATTTTTGTGCACATCCTACGACTACGAATTTCCCAGAAGATCCTTTTGCCCGCAACGTGGCAAGAGCGGCAGAGCGGCAGAGCGGCAGAGTGTAACTAACTACGATAGCGTCTAGCCTGGTGTCATGAAAGCTGTCATGTCGTTCACGGTATACCGCCAGCGTTGCGGCTGGCATAAAAACTCACTCACTTTGACAGCAGCAGCAGCAGCAGCAGCAGCAGTTTCCACAGAGCAGTGAGTGGGTGGAAAGAGGGAGGGTGAGGGAGAAAGAAAGTATAGAAAAACAGTAGAGATGGGGAGGTGACTCAAGACTGCAAGATTGAGTGATTGACTGAATGTCGAGGGTACATTTTGGCAGCCAAATGGACGGATCATCAATTTTAATTTATAAGAGCAGCAATAAAAATAAGACAAGACTGAAGATTGACAGTTTAAAAGTGGAAATGAATTTATTGTCAATGGAAGTAGAGACACACTGACAACCATAGACGTCGTGTAGGCATTGTTAATTGTTTGTCTTGTTGCTACTCTCACTTACCATGTTGCTATTTTCATTTACCATCCTTAACTTATTGCTACTTTCACTTACCATGTTGCTACTTTCATTTACCACCTTTAAATAATTGCTATTTTTTCGTTCAACATGTTGCTATTTTCATTTACCATCCTTAACTTATTGCTACTTTCATTTGCCATCCTTAACTTATTGCTATTTTCATTTATTTCATCTGTTGCTATCTTCATTTACCATCCTTAACATATTGCTATTTTCATTTACTCTGTTGCTATCTTCATTTACCATCCTTAACTTATTGCTATTTTCATTTACTCTGTTGCTATCTTCATTTACCATTCTTAACTTATTGCTACTTTCATTTACCATCCTAATCTGATTGCTATTTTCACTTGCCACGTTGCTGCTTTCATTTGCCATCCTCAACTTATTGCTACTTTCATTTACTCTGTTGCTATCTTCATTTACCATCCTTAACTTATTGCTACTTTCATTTACCATCCTAATCTGATTGCTATTTTCATTTACTCTGTTGCTATCTTCATTTACCATCCTTAACTTATTGCTATTTTCATTTACTCTGTTGCTATCTTCATTTACCATTCTTAACTTATTGCTACTTTCATTTACCATCCTAATCTGATTGCTATTTTCACTTGCCACGTTGCTGCTTTCATTTGCCATCCTCAACTTATTGCTACTTTCATTTACTCTGTTGCTATCTTCATTTACCATCCTTAACTTATTGCTACTTTCATTTACCATCCTAATCTGATTGCTATTTTCATTTACCCTGTTGCTACCTTCATTTACCATCCTTAACTTATTGCTATTTTCATTTACTCTGTTGCTATCTTCATTTACCATTCTTAACTTATTGCTACTTTCATTTACCATCCTAATCTGATTGCTATTTTCACTTGCCACGTTGCTGCTTTCATTTGCCATCCTCAACTTATTGCTACTTTCATTTACCACGTTGCTACTTTCATTTAGTGTTCTTAACTTATAGCTACTTTCATTTACCATGTTGCTACTTTCATTTACCAAGTTGCTATCTTCATTTACCATCCCAAACTTTTTGCTATTTTTATTTACTTTGTTGCTACTTTCATTTATCATCTTCTTTGTTTATCTTCATGGGTCATCCACTCTTTATTTTGTCGTACCCTTTTTATTTTATTTTTCATATTTTTTGGACTTTTAAAATGGTGTCATTGTTGACGGTGTTCTTCTTTCTGCTGGCTGATCACGTTTACATGCACCAGCGCACCCTCAGGTCAACATTACAATCAGCGTAAATTACCATCGCAACCCAATTCTTCGAACCAATTTCTTTCGTTTGGTTGTTGTTGTTGTAGTTGTTGTTGTTGTTGTTGTCGGGTTTTTGTACTACCAGCGGACTGTCGTAAAGTCGTTTAAAGGCTTCTTTTGCCGGTTATTGCTTCGTGGCTGAATTGTGTAAATCAAGCAATGCTTGCTTGATCCTTCTACTCACTCTATCAGCCTTCCACCCTCTCCCCCTCCCTCTCACCATCAGTCTCATATTCTTTTGAATTTTCGAGTGGCGTGAGAAGTTGTTATCAACATTATTTTCACTACATCGGACATGATTTTCGGTTCGCGTTCTGTAGACTCTCCGACAACCCGGATTTATGGCAATAGTCGACAAAATCACACTCGTAGGAACGTGTTGCTTATTTATAGCCAAACACTCCTTTTGTTGTTGTTTTGGTCATAATGGACTTTTAGAAAATTAGCTCCTGGCATGAGCCGGGTTAAGCGAAGATGATGAAGGAAAAGGAGGTGGATAATAAAGAGGCTCAAATGGTTAAGATCGCATCGAGACGACATCGCTTGATTTTCTTTTCGCGTTAAGCTAAAGCGAAGTTTTGAGTTATAGTCTATTAGACATACAGTTAGTCAGTCAATCAGGCAATCCTTAATGTTGCGGCTTTTAGCCGCATTAACCAAAGGGAAGATAAAAGCGCTCAAGGAGCGCTAGACCTCATTCCGAAATTATGCTACGGGCCGTCTTTGAAGAGCACTGGTAGGTACAGGCAATGGTGGCGACGTACCACTGCACCCCCTTCAAGAGCAAATTAAAAGGAAAAATTCTGCGTCTCTTTAGAAGTTATTAATTTGCATGCCTTCTGAGTGATTTTTGCTATACAGGGTGTGCTTTTTACTTCTTCATTGCAAATAAAACAAAGTACTAAACAACACTATGATGCAATATATCTTAGATGCTCTCTAAAAAAATGAAAAGACGTTCAATCAGTCTTCTCCGTTGCCTCCGTTTTTCTTCTTCATCTCCTTCGTGCCGCCTCCTCTCCTTTGCAGCTCTTTCAGCTTCACCCACAGACAAAAAAGCATAAGTTGCAAAAATAATCATTACTCAAAAGAAATGGGTTAATGGTGGGTGAAGGCGGGCGGTTGTGAAGCCGTCGATATATTGTTAAATATTTACATTAATATTGCAAGTCAAGCGTCCGTTGCCTTGTGGAGGAGTCTCCCCACAGAATATGTGAAGCGATGCAGGGCAGGAAGACGAGGCGACGCGAAGTCGAAGTGAACAAATTGTGGCGCATTGTTGCCGCAGCGAAGCGTGCAGTTTTGCACGCGATCAACATGGTGCTGATGCTGATGATGCTGGCTGGTGCTGGCTGGTGCCTCAGACAACAAGGAACGATTCGTGGCGAAGGAGAAAGAGCAAGCCATCGAAATTGCCGTGGAAGAACAAGAGTGGAGGAGAACTTAATGATGCAATGCAGGAATTGCATTGTTTGTCGCCATTAAAATGGTAAGCGTTGTTCGCGAATAATCACGCGCAAAACGATCATGACGAGTTGAAGTGGGAGTATATAGAATGGGGTGGGTAGTGGGTGGTGGGGGAGGGTGGGGAGGGATGGAAAGAGAGAGGAGGGAGTATGCAATAAAAAGCATTCAACCAGAAGAAGAGAAAAATTATGCCGACTGTCAGAAGACATGACATACTTGGATGCTAAGCAGAAGAAGCAAGGTCTGATACTCTAATAGTCCTCTACCTCGGCCCACTATTCCTACCCCTCTTCCTCCGGCAGAAGTGTGTCAAAATTGTTCTTCTTTCATTGCATTTTAAAAGTCATCCATGATCGGATTGGAAAATGATGATGAATTTAAAGTTGGCCAATAGTACCATGTACTATAAATGTGCTAAATCATCGTACGGTTTTCGTTTTGTTAAAAAAGATTCATATAAGCCTATTCTGGATAAACAGATTATATAGTACTACAATTTCAGAAAAAATTTACATCACTTTGAGTTGTCTTCAGGTCCTATGAAAAGTTGCCCTTAAAATTTTCGTACCTTGCATGCTCATGCTTTCATAACTTTGCTTCGTTTAAACGGAGTTTAACAATCCTTTTTCAGTTTTAAAGCCGAAATTTGGAGCTATTTAGCTTTCTTAACCCTTTTGTCATTATGAAAATCCGCGAAAAATGTACGAAGTTATATATACGATACGTACATCTTGAACATCAAGAAAGCAAACATATTTTTAGAGGTTTTTAATTACTTTGCGGACATTTTAGGACTGCAATTTTCCATTTCCATTGCTCCTTTAAGGAAAAAGGGGCCTTTCAGCCCCTTTGTTATTCAGAGTTTTTTGGAGTTATTATAATCTTAATATGCACATAAAAGATTTGTCAATATACCGCAAGAAGCAATTTTTTTTTTATTAGTTAGAAAAATGTTTTTTGTATTAATTTAATTTTTCTAATTTTTTAAAATTACAGACTTCAATGCTGATTGGACAGAAGCGAAAAAGTGTGAATGTCCGTCAGTTTTAATGAAAACGATAAAACGAAGAATATCAATTAATTGGTAACCAAAATTTAACCATTATATAGCCATTGTTTGAGTATACTTGGCCCTAAATTCGATTTCCAAAAAGAAGTTGTCAATTGTAGACACTTGTAGAAAAGGAGAAAAAATCTAAAAAATCTGTTTGCCCAAAAAAGAGAGAAAACCAAGAGACGACAAAATCCAATTTAACAAAATTGAAAAGAGCGTTGTTAGCCAGTTGAGGAGGAGCCACAGCGACTGCTGCGCCGCAACGAAACTGTCAAATACAACAACAACAATGAACAACAATCAACAACAACAACAACAACAACAACAAGAATCACAGCAGCGACAATGACAGGCAGCAGGCTCAATTCGAACAAGGCGTTTCACGTACGCGCGGTTGCCAATTATTTTTGACATTTCCCAAAAGTGATTGCAGTCGGACACAATCAAAACAACAACAACAACAACCACTGTCACCGCCACCACCACCACCATAACATGACA
This sequence comes from Conops quadrifasciatus, assembly GCA_949752815.1. NCBI lineage: Eukaryota > Metazoa > Arthropoda > Insecta > Diptera > Conopidae > Conops > Conops quadrifasciatus. Next base: position 30,268,355 of record OX457081.1, on the reverse strand, counting down.
TGAACAACAACAACAACAACAACAACAACAACAACAACTGCTTAACAAACTCAATTCAATTCGTTGCTGTCAGAAAACGACTAAAGCGCCTCTTCAGGAAGGAGTTACAAGAAGTTTTCGCATCATTAGACCGTATGTGCAGCGTCAATAATAAACAAGAAAAACAACAACAAAAACATACATTTGATGCTGACGGACTAATGCCAGTACACGGTAAAAAATGTCTAGGTTTATGATGCTGATGCTGAACTTTTGAGTTTGAACATTTTGAGTTAAAAATTGTTAAACTTTTGGTTGCAATTTTAAACCTTAGGAAGTATTTTTTTGAATAGTTTTCAGTTTAAATTTTATATCATAATAATGTACAAAATTTTGAAATTCAAAGCTGATTTTTTATGTTTTCAAAATCATTTCAATTTTGTCAATGAAGAAGTAGATTTTTTATACTACGAAGAATGAAATCTTTCATCATTAGGTTGACTTTTGCAAATATAACACTTGAAAAGCATTTTATTAACCATCCATTTCGAGTTACGGAAAGTAAAGGCCTGCCGTTTGGTAGCTGTCAAATATCAGTGTCATCCGAACTAGCATTTGTTTAGTTGAAGGTTTGCCATTTTACAATATGGCTCATTTTACCATCGAACAACGCGTTAACTTTGTTAAAGCATTCTAAGAAAGAGAAAATAAATAATCCTATACTTCACAGGTTCAAAAAGCCTTTTAAAGTTATAGAAATTTATACTGAAATTTTTAACAGTGTAAAACGCCGCCGCTTGTGTTGCTGTCCATTGTCAAAGCAATGAGGCGTAAATGTCGATGAAAACGTGCGCCGATCAGGCCGCAACCGGATGGACGTACGAATTGGCCAGGCGGCGTAGACGGAATGAGCGGATGTACGGCTAAGTAGACAAACTTGATCGGCATCTTCCTTTGGCGCCGCTAAATGTCCGTCAATAACGAGCAGCACGAACAGCGCCAAAAGCAGCAGAAGAGACCACAAAAAGGACTTGTTTTTCGTGTAACAAACGACGCGTGACAAGTAACACTGCCAACACATACTAACACTATAAAATGTAATATAATATGTATGTGTGTGTGTGTGTACAAATGCCACGCGGCTATCGGGCGATTTACGAGAACGCGTTGTGTTGATATTAAATTTGTCGACGCGTCGGTCAGGATCGCCGAGCAAAACGCATCCGTTTTGACGCACGCTGTTGGCCGTGTAATGAGACTGAACACGTTGCCTTCAATGAGCTGCAACTAATGAGTTTTTCCTGCACGATTTGCCCGTTTTTTCCCCTCACGCCGCCCCGGCCTTCTTGAATACAGCGCCGACAAGGACTGCTTCATTTAATTTCTACGCTTATTCGTTTTCTACTGCATGCAGTTGATTGATCTGATCTCATGAAATCGACAGCTGATGAAATAATGTTTAACAAAATGGAATCAAATTAAGAAAATAAATTCACAAAATTGGCCGCTGCGAAATTAGGCCGCCGAGATAATTAAAATTCATTCAAGCAATAAATTGGAAATTTAATCCGTAAATGTTGTGAATTCATTTTCGATTCATTTGCGGTTCATTTCGTAAAAAATACGGTTTAGGAAGAAGGAGACTTTTTTATTTTTCCGAAACCCTTTTTTTATAGCTCTTCAAAACGTTTTAATACCAAAAGTTTATTAGAAATTTTTGCCCTCAACTTATTTAAAAGGTTTATTTTTGAGAAGATTTCAAATGTTTAGACCAAACTACGACAATTTCAATTCGGCTGCCTCAGATTTGGTCTGACGCGATTAGATTAAACTGGACTTTTCAAAATAGGCCATTTTCGATGTGTTAACATGGTTATTGAGTACCACTAACTCTTCCGGCTGCTGTCAATCGGGAAAAATATGAAATTATTTCCTTTTGAATTTTTGATTGAACAATTTCTATGGCAATCGATTTGTCTTAAGTTCGTAACGGTACGTTTCTGGTTTAAATTTATGCGGTTTTCCAATTATAAAAGATAGTCGCATACAAACGTATGCGCGCGCGCGTAGACGACTCCTTGACGGGTTAACAGATTACAGTCTGACTGGTTGGCCAACGAGGTTGGCTACATTAAGAAATTAGATGCCGCGCTGCGATGCCGTTCGTTCGTTGGTTTTATCTTGATGGATGATTCTGTGTGAATTCGAAAGAGATCCATTAATCAGACACCCACTTTGCAATATTTGACATTTGAATTGACGCTTAAAGTTGTCCGTTGCCGGTTGGCGGTTGCTGATCGCCGATTGCGCCGGTTGGTAATTGTTGATTGTCGGCTAGTTTCTGGCGACTGTTGGTCGGGTTGCTGCTCATTAACGCTTTCGCTCCGGGGCAGTCATAAAAGACTTAAATTTGACTGAAGAAGAAGGCCTTAAAACGTTGACAGAGAGGATATTGCAAAACCTAATACGAGTACGATTGTCAATTAAATTGAAGCTTGTTTTCAATTTGTGAAACGCAATTAGTTGTAATCGGATACGAAGGTGAACTGTGCTGGGGCGTGGATGGCTGCTAAGTAAATAAGTAGATGTGGGGGGAAAAAAGTATATAATAGTGTAAAGAAATCTCAGATAATTTAGTATTATTATTAGTACTATTATTATTATTAATGCTTTTCCACGAATTTATGTTATGGTTTAGTAGTAGGAAGATCTGTTTTTCTTTAGAGAATCGAATAAGATCCAACCAAAACCCTAGCGAGTCTAATAAAAAGCGTCTTACTAATAGAGTCTAACAAATAGATTCAACAGGGTAGAGATTGACAGATAGAGGCTAACGAATAGAAGGTAACGAGTAGAGTGAAACGAAAATATTCTAACGAAAAGAGTCAAACGAAGAGGTTCTAATGAATAGAATCAAACTATAGAATCAAACGAATAGATTCAAGCGAATAGAATCAAACGAATAGATTCAAGCGAATAGAATCAAACGAATAGATTCTAACAAATAGAGTCAAACGAATAGAGTCAAATGAATAGAGTCGAACGAATAGAATCAAATGAATAGAGTCAAACGAATACAATCAAACGAATAGAGTCCAACGAATAGAATCAAACGAATAGATTCAAACGAAAATGGTCAAACGAAGAGATTCTAATTAATAGAGTCAAACGAATAGAATCAAACGAACATAACGAATACAAGGTAACGAGTACAGTGAAACGAATAGAGTAGAAACGAGAAGAGTGAAACAAAAATATTCTAACGAAAAGAGTCAAACGAGTAGAATCAAGCGAATAGATTCAAACGAAAATGGTCAAACGAAAAGATTCTAATTAATAGAGTCAAACGAATAGAGTAAAACTAATAGTGTCTAATAAATAGATTCAAACGAATAAAGTCAAACGAACAGAGTCAAAGGAATAGAGTCAAACGATCTATTCTAATGAAGAGAATCAATGACATAGAGTCAAACGAATACAATCAAATGAATATAGTAGGACGAATATCAGTCTAACGAATAAAGTCTATTGATTTAAGCCTTTCGAATAAAATCTCATATAGAGTCTATTTATATAACCACACAATTACGAATAAATGCAAAAGTTTAGCATATGCAAAGAGCCAGCCCTCTTTAGATCATATAAAATATACAAGTAGTGTAGCCTGTTGCGAAGAAATCATTCTGAATCATGAGCACAAAAAATTATTCGTAGTGAAAACTACAAAGTCCGGAAGAGCATGAAATAAATTTTCAAATTTTCAAATAAGTACGAGTATATTTAAATGCTTTTAAATTTTTATTTTTACAATCAAAAAGGGTATTTTTTTATTTCTAATAGTTTTTTTTTCTGCCTCTTCATGCCAATAATCGAGAATGCATACGAGTACAAGCCACGAGCTACGGTGTTTTTTTTTTCCATTTTTATCCACTTGACGTTGCTTGGAATTTCTCCCACTTTTATTATGAATTTATGAATATCTAAGAGTGCGTCCATTAGGCTTGTCCATTTGTCTGTTTTTCTATTTGTGTCTCTCTCTCTCTCTCTCTCTCTGTCGGTCTGACTGTTTGGAAGTCAGTCCGGCAAATGTTTGCGTTTTGTTTTTAAATATTTAGCTGTTAGAACCTTGTGGTTACTGCCTATTATTATTGTTGTTGTTGTTGTTTGCACTTAGTATAGAGCGCTGTGATCATAAGAATCGACTGTTGAGTGGCAAGCGCTGATGCCGCCACTCATTCTTGCTCCCTGTCTGTCTGTCTGTCCGTCTGCCGGCGGCCGGTCTATTTTTAAATATTTTAAGCGTTTGTTGACCTGATTTCCAAAAAAATATACACGTTTTTCTCTTTCGTTTAGACTTTCCTGCGTCATTCAGAAATTCAGAATTATTTTGCAAATGAAATAAAAATTCCGTTTACTTTTTGATCAAATCATGGCAGTTTATCTTAATTTTTTTCGGAACCTAAAGCAGAAGGATTTTGAGGGAGTCTTCTTTTTTTTGACATTAAAATTGAACTCAGCTAAATTGCAGAAAAGCAAACCAAGTTTTTGTGTTGGCGTTTAATTTCTCTCTCTTTCCCTCTCTCTCACTCTTTCTCTGTCTCACTCTCTCTCTCTTCCTTTCATCCAACGCTTATACTTCGTCTGTCATGCTAAACTATATAAAAACTTAATCTTCAAAGAAATGAAAAGCAAAGAATGCTGTTTAACACGTTGTTCGAGATATGTTTGCGGCAAACTGTCGCTCTGTAGCCGCCGCTCTGTTGCCGCCGCCCGGTTGCCGCACAAAAACTGCACAAAACTGTACAGAACTGATTTCAACTGAACTCAGCTGAACTCAACTTAATTCGTTAACTCTGGCAACTCTTGCCGGCTGGACCGTAAATTTGAAGTGTCGCCATCACGTGATTTTCCACGCGGCTCTCCCACACGCGTTTTCATATATTTATTTATTATACGCGGTATGCCCATTTTTTTGCAATATTTTATTTTTTATTCACTTATTTTTTTTTTTTTTAATTTCAAGCTTTACTGATTTTGCTGATTTTTTTACGGCTTGTCATTCGTTCTGCCTTAGCAGCAGCTATAATAACAGCAACAACAACAACAATAATAATATTAAGAGCAGCAAAAATTAATATGTTGCATGTTGTTCGCGATTTCATAAAGCTTGTACCACAAAAAATAATAGAATAAATATTAAAAAAAACAAAATGAAAGACAAAATCTGAAAAAAGATAAATATACGAAATAATTAATTTGAAAACAAGAAAATCGAGCAGAGAAAAAAACCAAAAATAAATGCCAAATTATGGGTTACTCGCATGAAATGCGACTACACGAAATTTTTATCGCCTGGCAATTTTTTAACTTTTTTCACTTTTTTAACTTGTTAGAAAACGACGTTTTTATTTAATAACGTTTTTCCTTTACTCTCTTTAATAAAATAATATTTTTTTAACTTTAGTAAAATTTAACTCGTTCTTCGCAATAATTACTTGCATCGGCCAAAAATGACAGATAGAGTAGAAAGCGACAGATAGAGTCTAATGAATAGAGGGTAACGAGTAAAGTGAAACGATTAGACTCAAACGAGTAGAGTGAAACGAATAGAGTTAAGAGAGTAGAGTGAAACGAATAGAGTCAAGCGAGTAGAGTGAAACGATGAGATTCTAACGAATAGAGTCTAATGAATAGAGTCAAACGGATAGAGTCAAACGGATAGACTCAAACGAATAAAGTCAAACGAATAGAATCAAACCAATAGACTCTAACGAATATAATTAAACCAATAGATTCTAACGAATAGAATCAAAAGAATAAAATCAAACGAATAGAGTCGTGCGTTAATTGAGTTGATAAAAAAAACCAAAAGTAGCTAAATATTCGCATTTTTGCAACAACAGACGCGACAACAATTGCAAAAACTACTTTACAATCAATGAATTTTTCCAATGAATTAAAAAAAATTGGGAAAAAATTAAATTCTCATTGTAGATCGAAAAAGATGTGAGAAGAAGCACGATCAATCCTTGTCTGAAACCAAAGTCGTCGTTGCTCTATTCGTTTATTCTCCGTTTGTCTCCGGGTTTGTCCCATTTGTCTCTTTTTATCCTGTTTGAGTGTCTATCTGTTAGTCTGTTTGACTGTCTATCTGTCTGTTTGTCTCTCTATTTGTTGCGCCTCTCCAACGGCCTACACGCGGTACACCAAGCACAACATACGATACGATACGATACTCCGCTACAGCAGCCAACGACCAACGATCAGCTCAGCGAGCAGTGGGTCGATTGCAAGCAACATCTGGTTTTTTTCCGAATCTCACACTTTGAACTACAAAAAAAAAAAAAAAACGGTGCAACGCGCTTAAACGCACACCACCGCATATCGCTTCAAACGCGCGTTATTTATTTACTTTGTCATACAAAGATCTGGCAGCGCTATCTGCAACAGCATCGCCGCGGCGTGATCAACACATCAGGGCAACAACATACTCGTTCGTATGTGCGCACTTTAGTCGCCCAAACCGATAACTAAAACAACAAACAAAAAAACCCGAAAACCAAAAAGTTCACGCATTGTTTATTTAACTTTATTGGCTTTTGTTGTTCTCATCATCTGGCAGACAGCATGCAACCATACCGGTACCGTATCGTACCGTATAGTACCGCCATGGAGGACTACATGGACTACATTCTCTTGGCGTACAAAATATCACTTGATCGCTGAATTTCGCCTTCGCCTTCGCCTTCGTTTTACATGATGCATCTCGATCGTTGTGCAGATAGCATGAACGATTGAAATCACTCTGAGGGCATCGATTTTCAAGACGAAATCGAATTCTCGCAATCAAAAACGCCTCGAGCACACAAGTTAGCTATAAGAAAAACATCTAGTCTTCTTCTTCTTCTTCTTAGAAGGTGGTTGCATCGAGATCGAGAATCATGATGATGCAACGGCGATGCAACGCTGAGCAAAAAATCATGTCGCCTCTGGCGTTAATCAACAGCGATGGTCGATAGTGACTGACCGGTGCGGTACGGTCGGTATATGTACGTGGGCATTCGTTGCTGGTGTTCCAGGACTGCATACTGAAGTGGTGAAGCTTGGTTAGCCGAGACTGGTGGTCAGAGTGAGCCGATCGGTCGCTCATCTGCGATATGCTCATCACCATTTTTCTAGTAGCTTTTTGGTCGGTGGTGATCGTTTCATTAAATCGACTTCAAATTTCAACGATATTATTCGCCAAAATTTATTGGTTGATCAACTAAAAAAGTTCGCTCTGTCTCTTGACCTAAAGGTTTTCCAACTTATTTCCTAATTAATCACTGTAATTGGTCGTTTTTTGGTCTATTAACCATTAGCCCCTTGACTTAGCCGTTTAGTTGGACGATCAGTTGTTTGATCATGCCAACGATCTTTGACGTGATCGTTTTCATGTTTCAGTTTTTTTGCTTAATAATTTATGGTACAGATCAATCAGTTCATTTATTCATGATTGTCCTTAGAAAGAGAACTACCAATATGCCCCATAAATGACCACGATCACTTCAATGACCGACCGGTCAAATATGCAAAAAGCGACTTATAGCATAAGTTTGATTAATTGAGACAGCAAATGATGACCGTTTGATCGTTGAATTAACAGCTGAAATTTTAGCTGATCATCGTAGACTTAACTAATTTTTTATTGAACCCAAATCAACGGAAGGTTAATTTTTTGGTACTCATTTGATTAGTTGTTTTTTTTCCCTTCTGTTTTATTTTTTGCCTTTTGCCTTTTGTTTATCCAATCGACGACCACTGATCGCTTGTATCAGTCTCTGGAGTTGGTTTGGTTTTCGGTTGTTGTCTTAGCTATGTGCGGACAGCCCATTTCGCCTCCTTGCTGTCGACAATTTCTTATTTGACGCGAAATATAAAAGGTCTCTGCAAAGAGTAGAGCAAATATATGATCATACGAAGTGGTTTTAAGTGCTGATTTATTGAATTTCACAAAGACGAGATGTTGCGGGGAGAAGACGGGAAGAAAATGAGTAAGAAGAAAAGATGAGACTTGAAAAGTTAAGGCTTGAATGCTGGGAATTAGAAATTTCTGAACAACTCTTGCTAAGGATTCGTTGTATAGCCGCGAGGTTTTGAGTGCACACCTTTGTGGTCATTATATGAGTTGTGGTATAAGCGTGGTATCGCCACATACATACGTACCAAAACAGCTGTACGTACAAAGACATCCAACGTCTGTAGGCATGTGACTCTTTAAGTTACATGAACATGAACTCAAATACTTTCTACAGATACTTTTGGACTTGATTTTCTTTGCCATTTATGTATGTACCAAGAAGCCAACCGCATTAACCACAATCACACTGTCTATATAGTATATAGTTTGTCGATGATAGTACAAGATATAATACTTTTGATCTCTTAGTGAAGTCTTGTATGGAAATCTTTCATCTAACGCTTCTCAAAGGGAGAAAAATCAAAATGGGATATATAAAAGTTATAAGTATGGACCATAAATTAAGGAATCGCGAGGTAATGAGGCATAGTTTGGTTATATTGTCAATTGAGCAATATTTGGTTAAAACCATTTCTTTTGCTTTTTCAATTCAATTCTATTCGTTTTCCTAAGTCAAAAATATGTAAGAAATATGAAATGACCCACATTCACATTTCACCATTTCTTGGCTTCAGGAATTCACGCCCTTTTTAACTTCGTAATGTGATGAGTTTTTTCTCCGGAAATGTCTTTTGCGGTAACGCAAAATTTGTGGTACAACAAAAGTGAGTTTTTTCAATCTTTTGAGAGATCTTTTGGTCTAATATAGACCAAATTTTCCCCCTTTTTTTGTGGCAAATGGAATGAAATGTCTTAAACCTATTTTACAGAGAGGTCGTTCTAAAGGGATGGTCTTCGAAAGGGTAAAATTAAAGTGGTGCACCTTTCATTACTACGCAATCAATACGAAATGGTTTGGGGCAAAATGAGGTGAGACCACATTGATTTAAAGAACGCTCTCCAAACTAGCTTATAGCGAAAGATTATTTACAAATATTGTTGTCTGGGTGTGTAGCAGCTAACATGGGTAGATTATTCTACTATCCTCACCCCTTCACCCCCCCCCCCTCCCCCCTTAAAAAATACTAACAGTATCTACTGTTCACCGCCATTTTAATGGAGTGGTATCACTCGATTTAAAAATAATAAGACTATAGCTTGCAAAGTAGTGCCCGCCTTTAGTAATGTTTATCAATTTCTCGTTACCGATAACAGTTATCAGAAACTGATAGCGATTATTTGACGATACTAAATTATAAGTAATACAAATTCTGAATGTCAACCAGAAATTCTTCTTTATGCCGTAATAAAACGTATTATCAAGGCGTAACAAAAAATAAATTATATAAAGCTTGTTTTTATTAAACGATAAGTTATTTTAGTTTTTTTAAGAAAATTTGTTAAAAGCAATAAGAAAAGAAAAAAAATCAAAATTAAAAAGAATCGTTTACCATTATTGGTTAATTAATTAATTATTATTCTGTAATAAAATAAATTAGAGAAGTATAAATTAGTCGAATTTGGGTCCAGTATTTTACAAATTCAACCTTCATAACAATTCTTTTTCGGAAAAAAAAACTTGACTTAATTGTCGTCCGCAGTTCTGAAATTATTTATGGTTTTTTCACACAAGATTTAGACGAAGTATTAGACGAATACACAGCCATTACGACAGCGACAAAGTCAGTAAACGAGAAGTAGTTCAACGTCATTTAGTTCTTGCCATCACCTCACGACCTATCACGCCTTCCGTCGCCCCGCGCCCTCGCCGCTCTGCGTCCGCCACCATTTGGTGGCCACAATGCGCAATTATTCGGTGCTGCTACACCCAGTTTAACCGAAAAAGGTTAATTGTGGCAGCCAGACCAATTTGTCTTACGCTCTCGCTCTGGCGCATTCACGCTTCGTGTTGAAACAGATACGAGTACGATACCGCGATCTCTGCAGCGAGTTGCCGCAGTTGATTTTTTGTTGCGGCAACGACGGCCGTTGTTGAGTCGAAGTTAATTAAATCAATTGGTCAACCTCGAATTCGGTGACCCTTTTTTCGTCAACGGATTCTTTACAAGTTTTTCCGGTGACAATTGATTGTCAAAATTTCCCAACAATTTCAAATGCTGTCATTTTCTCACTTTTTTGGAGAAATATTTTGACAGGGCGCGTGCGGAAATTTTATAACGAGTAAATTTTTATATTCGTTTTAGAAATTGAATTTAATGATTTATTTACTAATAGTGAAATTAATTGTTTTTTATAGTATTATCGTATTATTTATGTTTGTCATGGTTGTTTTGTGTTTGAGCGGCTTTCCGTTGGCGTGAGGAAGCATAAAAGCAACCGCCTTTTGGCAGACAACTTGTCACTTTAACAACTTTCACCCAAGCCCCCGCGATGCGTCGACGCGTTGATAATAACAAAAATCGCCAGGAAAGCATTCTTCCCTTTTCCTCTCTTTCCTTTCAATATAATCTATTTTTGAGTGTACTACAAAAGCCCTTGAAATCAGGGCTTATGTGGATTATTGTACCATTGTCATTAGAGCACCTTTGTTTGCGCCACTTTTGCGTTCAATATACGTTACAGGCGCGTGAGTACTTTCTCTCGGTGCCTTCTTTAAACCGTTCGGTAACCAAAGGAAAAATAATCCTGGCTTTTGAGCCGCAAACACCGCAGACTTCGGGCTTCTGCGTTGTCGACAAAGGTTAAGAAGCCATTGAAGCTCTTTGGCGGATCGTAGCGGTGCCATTTTTTTATTATTTCTTGATTTAAAGAAAATTAATGCCCGCTTTTAAACCACTAATTATACGGCTGCATCGTTGGGAAAGGGCAAGCAAAGGGTAAATGAATAGAAGGGCATTTATTGATAGGAAAAAAAAGCGTAAAGAAACTACAGAAAATCTCCAGCTTTGCGTGAGGAGGTGCTGGGCTAGTACAAGGGGAGGGGAAGGGGAAGGTTTGACTTCTGAATCAAAATTTTTACACTAAAAAAGGGTACTCAGTGACGACGGGTACACCGAATAATTCGAAGTAATATCAATTAAAAAGAACATAAACAAAACGAGAATTATAAAAAGTCTTTGAAAAGAATAAGAGAGAGACAGAGAGAGGAAGGACTTTTTCTTTGGAAAAAGTGCAAAAAGTAACTCAAGTCAAGCGTCAAAAATGTGTGCCGTATGGTATAAAAGTGACCATACGTCTACGTAAATGGGCTTCAAGAGAAATACTTTCGAGAGTGGTATGCAAAAACGAAAAGGCGAAAAGAGCTGTCGCCTGTGCTAGAAAGAAGGAAAGAAAAGAAAAGAAAAATTTTAAAATTTTTACCATTTCTTCGAAACGGCAACACCGCGAGCGGCAATTGGAGCGAAATTGGAGCGCTTTGAATGGTCCAGTTACAGAATGCTGTAAACTTTTTTCCTAAAGAACTTGTTCAGAGGCGTGAACAGCAAATGTTTCGGGGGGTCCTCAACCGTCCTTTATGAGATGCTGCCTGCCAAATTAACAACTGCTTACGACCTTACTTACTTACTTACTAAAGGCGACTTTTGCTGACATGCGCGGCCACCTCTCAAAACTCATTTCGGGGTTTGATAAACCCCGAAAGAGCCCCTCCTGCCAGCGACTTGTAAACAAACATGTATGCACAAAAGTTCTGTTGGCTTTGTAATATTTTTTGCAAAACGGTTGCTGCGCCTTCGGCTGGTATGCAACAAGTACCAGAAATATAACAGCGACAGAAACTACAACAACAAAAACCAACAACAACAATATGACCAACTTATAACAACTTATCGTAAACAAGTTACGAAGCCCACGCGCGCGCATATTTTTGCAACGTGTTCTTTTGACGCTTGCAAGATTTCTTTCGCAGAAACGCCTTTGATGCGAACATTTTTTATAAAAATAAAAATAAGAGATTATAATAATACGTAAATTAAAAGTTTTTTTGAGACCAAAAATTTACAATAACAAATCCGAAAGCAGTAAAATTTAAAAGAAATAAATTGCAGTAAAAATGAAACGGAGTAGCATAAAGTCTCGTAAGAGATTTTGGGAGAAATTTTTTTTCGCTGTTAAAAGTTAACAGTTTAATTATTAGCAAAAAAAAAATTAAGGTGCTAAATTAAACTTTGACCTTTGGAAGCAGCGCTGCAGGGCACCACACGATTGGGGCAAGATTAAGTCCACTTTTGCAATGGTAGGTGCAAAATCAACGAGAACAAAATAGAAAAGATGAGAAAAAAATCTGTCCATATCTTTTGAAAAATTTTTAAAATTTTTTGAATTTTAAATGAATGTCGTCCATTTGAATTGTCGCTGTCCCTGTCGCTGGCAATGTTTTCTTGCTGCGACAATTTCAACGCGTTGTCGTGGAAGGAAATGCTTTTGTTGTGTTTCGTTTGACGCGACACGATTTACATTGCGCATGCGCACAGCAGTAGCAGCAGCAGCAGCCGCAGCAGCAGCAGCAAAGGCACTCGTATATAAAGTGCGCCAAGCTGACGCCATTACGATTTAAACGATAAAACAAAGATTGCAAAAAAAAATTGCAAAAAATTGCAAAAAGAAAATATCAACAGCTTTTGATATTATAACAATTTGCACAAAATGGATTCCAGCTAGGAGTGACAACAACAACAACAACAACAACAACAAGAGCAAAAAACAACAACAATAACAACAACAACAAAAACAACAACAATAGCAACAGCCCGAACAACTAAATTGCAGACAAATGAAAATGACACTGATTGCTGGAGGCAATATCGTAAGTGCTGCTGCGGCAACTGTTACAGCTACCTCTTCTTCTTCTTCCTTTTCATGGTGTGCCACCGTTTATCGTTTATAAGATGCAGCCATGTGGGTACGCCTGCGTGTGTGTGTGGTTGTGTTTTTTTTGTGTTTGCAAAGCTAAGCTTAATTTGCATGCGGCTTCTTAAAAACATCCTGCAGGAGCAACAGATTTCATTGCTGTTGTTGTTGTTGTTGTTGTTGTCGTTCTTCTTGCTGGTGCTGGTGCCAGTGTTGTTGTTGGTTTTTTTTCCACAGCATCGTGATTGTTTTAAGTTTATACTACGTTGAATGAACGCTAATTGCATAAATTATGCGTTAAGGCAATAAATTCCAATAAAATTGCTTCAACTTCACTCGAGCCAGAGGCAGAGACCGAGAGTTTCAGAAGGATAGTAAAATAGAAGAGGAAGAAGATAGAAAAAGAAGAAGAAGTGCAAGTCTCTGTAGCAGTGCTTCACCGATCTCACAATCTCGCCTTTCTCACAAAAGATTAGCTGACAAATTATTTATTGCCTCAAGAATTGTTTTTTATGTATTTTTTGCTGTTTTTTTTTTGTATTGTTTATTGGCAATAAATACATTTCGCTGCAATTCTTTTCCTACTCATAAAATAATTAAGAAAAATAAAAAAATTTTTCAATATTTTTTTTTCAATTTAAAAAAAAAAATTTTTTTTTCTTTTTTTTTAATGATTTACTGAAATTAATTTTTTTTGTTATTTTTTTTTTGCTAACAAAATTAATTAAGTCAGAAAACCTTGAGGCGGCAGGCAGCCGGAGACGTCTGTAAGTGTGTTTGTGGGATAATGTCGATGAAGGGCATTGCCATCAGTTGGCTAATAAGGCAACAAAACACAAAAACAAACAACAACAACAACAACAATCAGTAATAATAACTATGCCTAGTAATCATAATAAATCCACTTCATGCTTCATCTTCTTCGATCGTCGTGCGTATGCAAATCGGTAATTATGATTAGTTACAACAACAACAACACCACCAACAACAACAGCAACAATAACAACTGCAACAATAGTGTGGTAACTAAACAGCAAAGAGACCAAAAAAAAACCAGCGATACCAATCAGCAGCGTTCGCGCGCTTACAGCGTCACGCGGCTTGCGGCCGCCCTTCTTTGTATATTGTAGATTGTCATCAGCCAACTACGTTGTTGTCCTTCAACTGTTGCAGGCACATCAGCAACACTTTCAAGGTTTCTCAGGGTTGGCAACATACATACATACAACCCATACAACAAACATTGCGGTCGGTTGCTTTACAACACTTGGTTGTATGCGTTTGTATTGTATGGCTATCGTTACCGGTAACACTTATCGCCTTCTTCTTCTTCTTCTTTTTTAGCTTCTTCATTATCTTCTTGTCAGTCGTTGCGATTTTAATAAATTGCTCTCTCAACAAATTGCTGACAGTCGCGGCAACTCTGAGTGAATCTGATCGACGGTCTTTTGCCGCTTGCGGCGCAATAAATAAGAACAAGCTTTCGTGGTTTTTTCCCTTCTTTTTGTTGTTGCTTTATCCATTGTTTTTGTTGTTGTTGCTGTTGTAATTTTATCAAATTCTTGTCGAACAGGTGCTACCGCTTCATTCGACGAACGAACTCGACACGCATGCGCTCGCTGCTAAAGGCAGCAATCTATATACTGTTAACCCTTGTACGCTTTTCCTAACAAAAATAACGCACATAATTTCATCACGGTTGAAAAATTAACCATTTCTTTATTAATTACCGAAAAAAAAATAGACAAAAGACGTTTGTTTTCAGATGTTTGAGTATTTTATAAGTTGCATTTTTTTTGAGATATATTTAACTTGTTGTAACGTTTTGTGGGCCTATCAGTAACCGGCCGGTAAAGAGTGACCAGATTCTCAGCCCTTCCAGACCAAAATATTGGTTTTACACGAGATTTCTGTGCCAATTTGTGTCTGTTTCTTAACAAAAAACATAAAGATATCAATTATATGGTAAAAATCATGGCAAAATCGTGGCAAAATCGTGACAGTTGCCATCAATCAATGTGGATCGAAATCAGTCAGTTTAAGTTGACAAACGCCTGCCTTAGTTTTGTTGTAAAAGAATTAGTTAATTTAGAAATAAATTAATTTATGGACTTAAGACAATTGACAACACTTAAGGCGTCAAGAAAATACCAAATTAAATAAAAGATTTATTGTAGAAAAATAGGTATAGAATATTTATTTATTTATTTTCGAAAACGGGTAAAATTTCACCGGAGAATCGTATAAAGGTTAATAATAACGATGTTGATGTTGATGTTTTTTGCTTGTTTTTTTACTACTACTACTACTATTGTTGTTATTGTTTTCATTGTTGTTGTTGTTATTGTTTTTTATTGTTTTTTATTATTAGTGTTGTTGTTGTTGCTGTTGTTGTTAATATTAAATTGCTTACACGATGCCTCTTAAAATCGACAATATTTGTTCAAATTATGCTTTTCTAATAGTTTTCGGTTGTGATTGTTGTTGTTGTTGTTGTGACTTTTGTGGTTGTTGCGATTGCTGTTGTTGTTGTTGTTGTTGTTGCTATTGCTCTTTCTCTTTCGCTTGTAATGGCCGTAAAAACGGCTTCTCTGATGCTTTATAATAACTTTTTTGAGCTGTTAATTTTTGCCATTATCTGGAAACTGTTGTTTGTTGTTTGTTTGTTGTTGTTGTTCAATATAAAAAAAAAAACGTTTCTTACATCAAAATTATGGACGCAGTTGTTCATTTTCAAATCGTTCGACACTTAAATGCTAAACGTCATTATGCAGACACGCGCATAACTTCATTATTATTATTATTAACAATTGTGGTTTTTTTCTTAGCTTTTAAGAAAGTTCCTTTTTTTGAAATTTCTCTTCTTGAAAAGACTGATTCATGCAATTTAAATTGATTGATGCAGATCACTTGAAATTTAATTTAAATTGAAACGCGACGCAACAAACGTTTCAGTTTGCTTGGCAGGCAGGCCGTCCGACAGTCTGGCATTTCAACATTCCAACAATAATAAGAACGATGATGCAACAGCGATAAAGTCATATGAAGAGGAAGCATAAAAGATCGTTACAATAAAATAAACAAATAAATAAATAAACCAAAGCCATAAAACAAAAGCAACCATTTAAAAGAGCCTTTCTTCTTCTATGCTTCTTCGCCGATTGTTGAACTCGTGAACTTGTAGAGAAAATAAACCGCAGAAAGAAAGCAAATAAACAATAACGAAAAAAAACCAACAGGCAGCAACGACAACGGACAACGGACAACAAAAACAACCAGAAGGAAAAATATAATTGGCCAAGATTTTAATCAAAGGAAATTGAATTGCAGCAAACAACAAAGGAAGCAACTCTTCTGATGTATGACGAGACCGAACGACCAAGCGATCAACCGACCAAGCGACCAACGGCCGCGGACCAAACGACCAAACGATCAATCGCCCAAACGACCAACTGACCACCAACCAACGACCACCGACCACCGACCACCGACCACCGACCGCCGACCACCGACCACCAACCCAACTTATCCAGCAAACCGCCCAAGCGACCGCGACCAACAGACGCCCTTTGATTGCCTCGGTTTTGGCCTTTTGGCCTTGCCGCCAACGCCCACCAACGGCCGGGCCGGGCCGGTACTTTCCAACAACAACAAACAAACATTTTTCAGTAGCAGCAGCAGCAGCAGGCAGCAACAGCAGGCAGCAGCAACAGCAATCAAATGAAACGCAAATGATTTGCAAAACGAAGACGAAGTAAACAGAAAAAGTTGAAGAACAAGAAGAAGCAGAAGAAGAAGAAGAAAGACATGCGCGAACGCATTTGAAGTGCCGTTTTTTTATTTTACGCGAAGATCATTTTTTATTCATTTTTATTCATCTTAATTTTTTGTTGTTATTTATTGCAAAAAAATTTGCTTTTCTTATTTCTAAGCAGAAAATTTTGTTGGGTGTTGTTGTTGTTTTTCAGTTTTCGTTCCTTCAATATTTTTATGGCATTTATTTTTCTGCTTCTTCTTCTTCTTCTTCTTCTTCTTCTTCTTAGTAGTCGTTTTCTTGCAAACTTCTTCTTCTTCTTCTTCTTCCATCACAAGCCAGCCAGCCAGCTTCCATTGCCTCAGCGGCTCTCAAACTTTCTAAATAAAAATAAAAAATTTTTTATTTTTTTAATTTAGAGTAAATTGTTGTTCGTTCAACATGATTTTTGTCATTTTTAACGCGCTTTTTTTTGCTCATTTTTTGTAACAAAAAATTTAGCAAAAATCTCCTAAAATTTTAGCTATTTTTTTTAGGTTTAGAGAAAACTGTTGTTCCTCCAATGATTTTTGTCATTTTTTAACGCGCTTTTTCTTTGCTAATTTTTTGTAACTAAAAATTTAGCAAAAATCTCCTAAAATTTTAGCTATTTTTTTTTAGGTTTAGAAAAAACTGTTGTTCATGCAATGATTTTTCCTCATTTTTTAACGCGCGTTTTGTGCAAACTGTGCCACGCTCACACTACTTTGAGAACCGCTGGTCGCTGGCTGCTATCGCCAACCAAATGAATTGCTCTTGAACTGTGCGCATGACAGCAATGAAGAAAGTATCTGCTGGATTCAACTCGGACCAAGTCGTTTTAGAGCAGGCGACTTCATAACTTGTAGGCCACGAAGCGAAACGTTAGATGCGTTAGTCATGCCGTGACGTTGGCGCGCGTTTCTTCGACGGCCGCTGCCTTCGTCATCGTCGTCGTCGTCGTCGTTGTAGTTGTCGCTGTCGCTGTCTTCAACGCGTTGCAACGCTTTCAAAGCGCGAGGAATGTTATAAAGCTTGCTTGAAAGTATGTTATGTTATTGTTGTTGTTGTTGTTGTTGTTGCGCTACTGTTGCGGCACACCAAGGATGTTGAGACAAATGTTGCTGCTTCTGGTTTTTGCTACTGCATCGGCTGCTGCTGCTGCTGGCCGCTCGCTCGGTCTGCTCCTGCTGCCAATTCATTACTTTTTTGACGTTTGATAAACAGAAACAGAACGCGAACGCTTCAAACGAGCACGAACGTACGAAGGCGAGATGAATGAAGCTGTTTGACATAGTTTTCAGTTTGATAACAACAACAACAACAACAACAACAACAAACAAATAACAGCAAAACACATCAACCAACGAACGAACCATCAACACTGAAGCTAACAGTACACTTGTCGTTGTCGTTGCCGTTGTCGTCGTCTTCGTTGTTGTTGTTGTTTTTAATTCTAGTTATTGTCACATAAACTGACAGAAGACCAGACGTCGCTGCCGCGGCGAGCCGCTTTTATCGTACTTTTTTGATGAAGTTTTGATGTCTTGACGCGCGGCTGCAGCACGCTCGCTTGATCCACTTAAGTGGTCCCCCCCCCGCCCACCTTCTTCTCCTCCTCTTTTGCCTCAATTTTAGTTACTCTAAATACAAGCAGGTATCTTCTTCTTCTTCCGTTTCTTCTACTGCGAGTGCTCACAGTTCGTTCTTCTTTCATTCTTAAATCAAATTCGTTGAAAACTCTTCAAACTTTTTTAAAGAATGTTGTTCGGGAAAGTCGTTCTTATTGTTGTTGTTGTTGTTTTCGCCCCTATTTTTCCGTCTTCGATATTGTTTTCTTCTTCTCGGAAACTCGGCGAAAACTCGTCGGAAACTTGTTTCTACTGAAAGGAGATTGCTTGCTTCCTTCTCGCTTCTTATCTTGACCGAGACGAGACTTCGTTTTGGTTTCTGATTCTGTCTCCATTGGTCTCCAAAAGTCTATGTAGTTCTAGTGAACTTGTCTCGATCAAGTCTCTGGAACACAAAATCTCCGGACTAGAAAAATGTTTTTTTTTCTCGGCAAATTCATGGCGAGATGAAAAACTCGCCTTGCTCTCTCTCTCTCTCTCCCTCTCTGGCTCTGGTTTCGACTGGAAAACGTCTCTTTTTTTGTCGAGATCTTAGCTCGACTAAAAAATACTCGACTCGTCGAACTCTCGAGCTATTGTCTCGACGAGATTTCGAGATTCTCGTCTCAAGTTAGCTTTTAAATTATGCTTGGACTATATTTGGACACAGTCTTTAATGGGTTAAAGAAATAAGAAAACCTATTTAGGTTACTCCGCCATTTTTTCTCCGTGGTCAAAAGTAGTACCATTTAGATTTCAAAGAAGAACAAGCAGAAGAGCTTGCACAAAATACATGCAAAATATTTGGCGATGGATGAGTCTTCAGTTTAAAAATTCCACTGAACTCATCATCATCGTCGTTGTTATCGTTATCGCTGTCGTTATCGTCGTCGTCGTCGTCGTCGTTGTCATTGTCGTCATTGTTGTCTCTGTCGTCCTCGTACTCGTATCTCTGCGAAATGCAAAATTGTTGATGAATAATTCGAGCAAACAGATGGTTTCTTTGATAACAATCCTCACCGAACTTTACAGACGAGAAGACAGAAAGCAGAAGACAAGACTGCGGCTACAGAAGAACACTTAAGTGCAGTTATCGCGCTGAAGAGTAAACAATAAGGTAGGAATGACGGCATGAGTCACTCACTCTAACTCAAAGTTCTCCAAAGCAATAGGCTTTATAATCAAAAAAAAACACACAGATCTGTTTTTATATATCTTACTTTTGTACTTTACAGTCTCTTTTATATAATGCTTCCAAAAAATGGTTTCTGTTTTGATTTTGCTTTAGGCTTTCGAATATTGATCAAGTGTCATGGATTTCCAGACAAAACTGGTTTTATTTTTGGTTTTGCTGGGTTTCGCCCGTTGCTGTTGTTGTTGTTTTATAAAAAAACAATGTTTTGTTTTGTCTGTTTTTTTTTTTGATAGAATATTTTTGTGTACAATATTTATCTCTTTCTACCGTATTAACTATAGAAAAAGACAAGACTTTGGCGTCTAGTGTTTCGAACTTCGAAACAGGGTTGAAAACTGCTAAAACCAGAAATCTGTTTTGGTTTTGCGCTGAACTTACAATAACAATTTCAATGGAGTTATAGGTTTTATAAAGGTTTTCGCTGCGAAAAGCAGTTTTGCGCTAAACCGAAGCAAAACCGCTTTGTGGAAACACAATATTAGAGACATTTATAGCTCTCGGTGCTTAAAAAAAATAGGCTTGAACGCCTCTTAAATCATTTAGTCGGTCTCGCAGAGAGAGAAAGAGAGTATTTGTTTCTAAATCATTGTTTTATAATCAGTCTTTCTTTCTCTTATGCATGACTTTTCTTCCACCCTCTATCAAAGCAGATGTCAAACTATCAATCACTCTTTCTCTCTCTCTCTCTCTCTCTCTTTTAGGGTTTACGACTCTCTGCTTGTGCCCTTCTAGCCCTTTTTAACGACCATCTGTTCGTGTGGTGTCATCTGTGTATTGGTCTTGACTGCCCGCGACTGTCTGTCTGTCGCTTGGTCAGTCTTTGTCTTTCAGTCCAATTAGGCCTTCTTTAATTAGCTTCAAATGCCAAACGCAACCGAGATCTGGCATGCATCACGTGACGTTTTCTGCTTCATTAAAAATCCTGCGGTCCTTTTTTGGCATCGGTTGTTGATATCGACGACGCTCGGTAAAAATTGATGATGCAGCAGCACAAGGTTGGTTGGTTATAAATCCTTGTGACTGTTGTTGTTGTCGTTGTTGGCGTTTTGTACGCGTGCTTCCAGCAGTGGCTTCCAGCAGTGGCTGTAACAGCAACAACAACAACAGCAGCAGCAGCAACAACGTCATTAGTGCGCCAAAATCCAGCAGTTGAATTTTAATGGCATCACATTACTTGGCCTTTTTGTTTTGTTTCCTCTTGTTCTTCTTTCTTACTACTCGTATTTTCTTGAAATATCATCATCAAAGATAATGATCCGCTGCAGTCCGTGATCGACGACGACGACGACGACGACGGACAGACGCTGGACCAATGGACGCTTGAAGAGTGTGAGATGGACAACAGAAGACAGCACAACAGCCACTAAGTCACACTAAAGACACACGCGCGTTGTTGTTGTTGTTTTTGTGGTGTCTTCGAAAAGAATCTAGAAAAAATCGCATAAACTTCGGAGCAGCAAAATGTAGCGCCGTTTGAGAATCAATTGTAGGGTACCGTCAGTTGAAAATTTGGAATAATAAGAAATTCGAGAAGATCCCCTTCCTCTTCTCTGGGCCATTTGGCCCCTATCGTGGGCTCTCTCATCATTGCTAATCATTATTTTTGGAAATGGTTTTGTGAAGTTTTGTGCGCCAAAAATGATAGGTCGTCAATGGAGAACAACATTAAGGGTCTTTTTCAGGCCCACAAGGCCCACATATGTTCGAAAAAGTGGGTCTGAGTGGGCTACTTTTGGCACCAATAAAACCGAAGTGGTTCTTCTTTATTAAAGTAAGCAAATTCTTTACCGAATAAAAAGCTAATAATAAAAATAAAAGCTAAAAATTTTAGCTTAAAGCTAAAAAAAGAACTGAACTAAGCTAAAGATAAAAATAAACGCTAAAAATTTTAGCAAAATGCTAAAAAACACTCAAAATAAAAGTCAAAGATAAAAATAAAAGCTAAAAATTTTAGCTTAAAGCTAAAAAAAAGCTAAAAATAAATGCTAAAAATTGTAGCTAAAAATTTTAGCTAAAAGCTAAAAATAAAAGCTAAAAAATTAAATGTTTTGCAACACATTTTGCTTAAGAAAAAAAAAACTTTATTAAATATTGGCGATGGTCACTTAATCCAAAAAAAAACAAGGCTTACCGTTTTTGGTCAGCCGTTTTTTCACCACCCTCAGCCTTTTCTCAACGCTTTTAATGAGCACTGAGTGAACATCGTTGTTGTTGTTGTTCTTGCTGTTGTTGTTGTTGTTTGTGCGGGATTCAAGTGCCCTGAAGTCGTAGCTCCACGCTCAACTTATCAATGCATCAATCAATACATCTCGGTCCATAGAATTTGTAGATTTTTCCACTAACGAGTCGCTCTAACTAATTCCATTCCAGCAAGAACTGCTGACAAACGACTACGTTCGTTTTATGCGGTGGTAGTTCTACAACAACAACGATATCACCACCACCAACGATATACGATATAGCAAATGTAAAAACACTTTCCATGAAGAAGAATATGTGAAGAATGTTACTCAGCTCGTTACTATTGTGCTTTCCATCAATTTAGTTGAAAGGAAAACTACTAAAAGAGTAAAGAGTTTGGCGTGTAAAAAAAAAAACCCTCCTTCCATCGACGGAAGCTATCGTTCGTTTAAAATGGAGTAAACGTGAAGAGTAAAAAGCACTAACAATAGCCACGACATTTACAACAACAAGGATCGATTTCACAAAAGGTTTAACATTTAATGGCTTTGGTCTCTGCCAAAGTTTTGCAGAAGTTACCTTCGGAAGTCTTTTATTAAACGAGCATTATACTCGTATTAATAACGGAAAATAATACAAAAATTTTTTTTAAAGTTTTCTATAACAGTTTTCTTTAACAGTCGATATCTCGAAGATGTAAGAAGATATTTGTAGGATTCTTTAAACATTATTTTTGAATATTTGATTATCTGAAGAGCCATGCACTGAACAATGTACCGACGACCATGTTTCCAAAAAAAAAGACAATGTCAAAATCACAAAAATTAACACCGAAAAATACTACGAGTACCATAAAAATAAAAGGCGTTACACTTCAAATGGTTACAATTTCGGAACAAACAGCTGTGAAAAATAAGGATTAGGATTTCAATTTTATCCAGCCTGCCTGCCTTTTGTCGTCGCGACTGCCGCCCGCCCTGCCTGCTGGCGATTTATTGAAAAGGTACTCCGTCTCTGGTCATTAGCAGAGGGCACCCTTCGACCCATTCATTGTCTGGCTAGTTGTGGCTGGTCAGGGCTACTGTATGTTTCCTGGGACCTTCTGCCACGACAAAACAATTTCATGAAAACAAGCCTTGTCGGTGCTCGTTTCGAAAGTCTTTGGCAGCTTGAAGTGGTGGGTCCTTGTGGTCGGACTACGAAATATCGATGCAGAGTTTATTTGACCTTTGTCCTTGCTGTCACAATCTCATTGTTCACACTGTGAACAGCTGTTTGTCGGCAGAGGGTGCAGCGCACGAGTCACGGAAAGGCCGTGACGGTTAAGGGTCACCGAATAGTTTAATGACTATTTTATTTTATTAAATACGTGTAGTCTTTCTGCCTTTTTCTACCCGCGCTCGCCGGTTTTTTTTTGCAATTTCATTAAAATTGAAATGTTAAAATGAGCAAAATTACGGGGCGCGCTCCTTCTCGAGGTGCGGAATCTTGTTTTGCTGAAAGCGCCGGGGTGACGGGGGGAGAGTTAAGGTTTGCCCATACGCTTCTACAAAATCGCCAGCTTACTCGCATGGTCACTCCACAGCACCGCCAGCCGTGCAACGTGCTTTCCTTTTAATAACTCAATCAACAACTTAACACCAGCGGCGACCGTCGCGACCGTCGCGTCGCGGAGCGAATGGTATGAAAAAAAACCGCACTAAGAATTTGCATTTGCATAAAAAATTCTTTTGCAAACTCTTCACGCAAGTCGGTCGGTCAAGCAGCCAGCCGAAAGGCTTGAAAGAAAAATGCACACACCTTCAGTTGTTTCTTTCTGTTTTTACTTACTTATTTAAACCCAGAGAGAGAGAGAGAGAGAAAGAAAGTGCCAAAGGAAACATTAATAAGTAGGAAAACCGCAAATGCTGAAGGTGTAAAAAATATTCCAGGAACTCTCACTCGGTTGGCATAATTCGGTAACCATGAAAGCCGGTTCTCACTTCTGACTGACTGAGAATATTAAAAGGTTCTTTCTTGATTTCTTCTTGTGGTGCTACGCAAAAGACCGTATTTATGCGAACAATCCCTCAACTTGGGAGCATTTGAAGAATGACATTCGTCAAGTTATGGCCGAATTAGTGCCCGACTTGTGTCAAAAAGTCATTTCTGAAAATTACCGCAAAAGGATCAAAAGGAGGCCTGCAAAAGGTCACGTGGAAATCATTGAAACGATATTGTTTTTCACCCATAATGGCAAAGTCCAAGCATCAGATTGAAATAAAAATTTAATCGATGTCTCAATATTTAGTGTGCTTTTTATTACTTCACTTTCCGAAAGAGAAAATGGTTAACCTGTATATACTCGTATATACGTTACCAGAAATGATTACCCAAAGATGATGATGATGCAATAATTTTCTTAGTATTTACTTTCGAAATTTCTTTCTCTCGTTTTCTCTTTCTCTTTTCGACGCATTTTATAGACAATATTTTTAAAAGAGGCTGCTGCGGGCGTTTTATTCCGCTCCGCTCAATTAATGTCAACTCGAACTTCATTCTGCGCCGCAATTAATATAAATCATTGCTATTGAATGTTTTATGGAAATATATGATATCGGGCGGGCCTTTACCGAAGCGCCTTCACTTTCTCAAAGTTGAGGTGAGAGTCCTGCCTTTTATTTAAGTCGTCTTTATGTCGTTCTTACTCCATTGTGTTTTTTTTTTTGGTTTATTGTTTTTTTCAACCTCCAAACGCTCTAGTCTTGCAGTTTCGGGAAGAGACTCTCGAAGATAGAAATCTGTAGTTTTCTTCTCGGATTGTCCTCATAAATCTTGCATTCGTCGCTTTTAATGTGGTTCATTCTCACCGAAGAGAACCCACGTGTGTGGGTTTGGTTGAGTGTGACGAACGAAAAGGTTTCTGAAGCTGATTTGTGTGGATGTGTTTTGTGTGATAAAAAAAAAACAAAAAAAAAAAAAAACAAAAAAAAAACAAAAAAATATGAATATCAAAATTCTCCCATACAATAAAAATACATACATATCAGATGTTCGTGCCGGGATGGGCAAGCTTCTCTTCGTAAGGGCCAAATCAGAAATGTCTGGAGAGTATAAGACCAATATCAACACACAAGCAAACAAATTGAGTTCATAAAAAAATTAAAAAAAAGGAAAAAATACATACACGCATGTTGGTAAATATGGGTGCGTGTGCGTGTGCGTGCGTTGTGCGTTGTGTCACAATCTTTTTAAACAAATCTATTTGTTTGCTACAAAAAATCTCTTGGAAAAGCAAAAAGTATGAAAGAATTGACACGTTCAGCATTTCTTAAGAAAGAAACAACATTTCAGAGGCACAAAAAGGATGCAGAGAACATACAAAAAGTCATTAGACGAGAAAGGAATAATGACGGCGCGTCGAGAGTGTGGTGGACAAGATGGGGAGAGAAGATCAAGAGCAACTGGGACAAGCCTTCGTTGTTCTCAGGATGATGCGAACACAAGAGTTACATTTGAATAGATTTTTATTTTTGAATTTGGTCAAAAGCGGAGGAAAAAAGTAGGCGCGTTACTCTGCATAAGTATGCTTCTTTCTATCATTCCTTCATTTTTACCTTTTCTATATTTTTTCATATATTTTTTCTATCCTTTTACGCCCATTGTCGTCCTTTTGTCTTTCTAAAAGACTCTTTCATAAACCAACATTCTTAGAAGTATTAAAAACCGAATTACTCTGCTTCTTCTCGGGCTCTTTCTTTGCCATTATCTTCGTCTCTGCTGTCACTGTCATCTTTGTCTCTTAAAATGAAGTTAATGCGCCCGGAATCGCTTTACGCAAATCGTACTCGCCTGTACTTACGTACGTGTAGAGTTCAAAGAAAGCCGAACGTGCCCGCGTCCGCCCTGTCCGGAAATTCTGAACTCATGACCAGGTCGTGACATGGCTTAAATGCGTTTATGTACATCAGAAAGATGCCGGAGAAATGAGACATTTCCAAAAAGGAAGCTGGCGGATGTTAGAAGAATGTAGATTTTTATGTCATTTAAAGATAATAAAATTTCGATATTTTAACCCGCAACAAAAGCTGAATTTCTCCACAAAAACCTCAATTTGGGAGGTTTTGGTTTAGAAGTTATGACTAAATTTTTTTTGGGATATTTTTTTAAAATTCCGCAAACTTTTCGATCAAACCCAAAAAGTGCAATGATCTCCAAGCGAACACAGAATTAATAGAATGAATGAATGAATGAAGAGATTATTGGTAGAATGATCAGTAGAATTATCAGATGCACAGAAACATACGCACACACACACACACACACACACACACACACAATGATATTCGTTCACATGCCAAGAGAAGATTGTTAATTTAAATATCACAATTTCATGAAACCAGTTGTTACTGTTTTTTCTTGGTGGTACTTGTTGTTGTTGTTGTTGTTGTTGTTATTGTTGTTGTTGTTGTTGTTATTGTTGTTATTGTTGTTGTTGTTGTTGTGACTGCTGTAAAGTAAGCAAAGCCACTAACTATTGACGTTTGCTTGAAAAGAAGCTGGTTTAGTCGTTTGGCTTACTCCGCTCCTCTTCCACATTCCTTCCCCCACCCCCCCCCCCCCCCCCCCCCCCCTCCACCCACTCTTCATCGCTACTTTTCATGCTCCATCATTAACATGAACGAACTGTCAACAACTTCTTTGAAATGTTCAACGCTATGGACAGCGACATTAATTGACAGCTTAAAACATGATGCACTTTTGGACAGCGAAATAGACAGAAGCAGAAGAAGAAGAAGAAGACGACGACGAAGAAGAAGAAGACGACGACGAAGAAGAAGAAAAAGATCATGCTCGATTGCATGATCGAGCGGCGAATGGACAAACGAATAAAAGTTAACTTTTTACCGAACATGATAATAATGATAATGATTGGGCATGATATCGTAATAATGATGAAAAAGATGAAGACGAACAAAATGTTAATGAGTCGCTGTAAATTTGTAAGAAGCGCCGCCATCATCATCGCTGCTTCCATGTCACCAACCGCATTGCGATGCTTTCGGCGTTTCGTTTTCAGAAAATTGATCATTTTAAATGGTCGCCGAATACCGTTCATTTGTGAGCCGAACCATACCAAAATGTGTTTTTTTACTAAGAGTATTTCGTATTTTTTTTTCCTTACGATATGATTTACAACATTTTCGTTAATTGGCTTGCGTCGTCCGTCTACGCGTTGGCGACGGCGTCGGCGTTGGTGACGGCGTCGGGGTCCATTGGCGTTGGTGTGTTTAGTATCGCCGATGGTGGCGATAACCATGTTGGTGGTCACAAAACCAAAGACAACAATTATATTTGGCTAACAAGACTTTGGTTAGTGCTGTTGTTGTTGTTAGTGCTGCTTAATTAATAACTCGTTAAGCTTCTTCCAGTTATTGTCGCTCTCTCTCTATGTGTGTGCGTGTGTGTGTGTGTGTGTGTGTGTGTGTGTGTGTGTGGTTATTATGACTTAATATTTAAGCGAAATGACGACTGTATGAAAAGAAAGTTGGTAGATCAATCAGTTGGTAGATCGGTCTGCCGATTCGATCGCTTGGTCTGCAAAGTAAATATGAAATAGTCGTAGTAATGGAACAAACGGAAGCTCTTTGCTAATACGATTTATTATCGTGTTTCGTTAAAAAAAAAACAAATCGTTTGGTCAAAAAACCATTATAAAGTTGTTATTTTTATTGACAGGACAGAAAAAATATGGCCAAAAATCACTACCAACTTGCTCTTTGGCTTTTAAAATCATAGCAACCAAAGGTCGTTTGTCTGCCTCCAAGCGACTACGAATCTCTCTTTATGCTTTTCCATTTTTTTAAATTACGAGAATTTTTCTCTTCTGGAATTCTTTCCCACAATCTGTCACCATAAAAGCAGCCTTCCGCATTCGGGTGACTGGGCGACTGTCAACAACGGGTGATCGTGTTTGAATCCAATATGTTTGAATGCGCTAATTAATTTCTTTTAAGGCTACAGACTTACCATAAAGTGAATAAATTACGTAAAGAAGTTGAGAGAGAATGACAACAGAAGAAAAAAAAACAACAACTCCCAAACATTTTGGTGCCACAACTCTTGTCAGTGTTGTTGTTGTTGTTGTTGCACATTTTTCAGCACTACGAGTTAGTACATATCTCATATTTTGTATCTTCGCGCGCCATCACCAAAAACGGCGACAAACAAGCGAATACCAACCAACCAAGCGGCGACGATCAACGAAGCAACGAGCCGACAAACCAACGAACCCAACAACCAACCATCGAACCCAACAACCAACCAAACACCCCCGAAATGTAAACTCAAACAGCAAGCGACGATTTGCGGCAGGTTTGTCGAATGACAAAATGTTATTGTATTTGCATACAATTCTGCCGCTGCCGCCAACAACATTAAACACCCCAACAACAACAACAACAACAACAACAACAACAACAACAACAATCATTAGAAAAATACAAAGGAAAATTTAACATTGTCTCTGCCTACAAACAATAATTGGCTAAATATTGGCCAACCTCACAATGAGATTTCATTTTGGCTAAAATGCAGAAAAAGCTGCTGCCGCTGCTGATGCTGCTCCTGCATGAGGGCGATGTTGCTGCTGCTGCTGCTGCTGCTGCTTGTTCTTATTGGCAGCGAAAGACCAACAGTCAGTTCGTTGAGAAACAAGATAAAAGGCAAAGCAATGCCATGAACGGCGGTGGGCGACCCGGAGGCGATAAACGATGGTGGCGGCTGCGAGCGATTTTCAGCCGCCACGAAACTCAAATTCATGCAAGACAATATCGGTTCGTTGACGAATCAGTGACGAACGACGTAATGATTTGTTTAGATTTTAAACCGACGATTTCGCGAGGAAAACGTGCATTGACGAAGCATTGACGTGCATTGACACGTTGACGAAATGTCATCAATGATTCGTTTATTATTTCTTAAATACATTAACTGCAGGCGCATGATGCTGAAGCGGGTCAACGGCGCAGCGACATCACGAGACACCAACCACCACAAGGCCTCTGTTTTTATGCTTTACAGTCAGTCAATATCTTATTCGATCTGTCGATCTGTCTCTGAGTCTATCCGGATCTCGGAATATTTGTAGACTTTCTTGTTTGGTTTGGTTCGGTTCGGTCCGTTTGTCTCTTTAGTGCTTTGCTTTATCTTTTTCTTTGCGGCTTTAAAATTGTAAGAACAATAGGCCGAGAGGTCTGTCTTAGCATAGAAGATGACCATCGTTGGCTGCATTTAAGAACAACAGAAACAACAACAATACTAGCAATAACAATAACTTATAGTCTAAGCTTAAGCTTTAGAATCAAATTTTAATAAATATATACTTTTTTTTTGAAGTTTTTACGATTAGCTTTAAACCATGTTGGCCCGAAGTTGTTTTTTGGTTTGCCATGTTTCTTTTGTTTTTGTAGTTGTTGTTGTTGTAGTCTTTTTCCTTGTCTTTAGACTGCAGAACACTTTGTCGTAGATGCACGCCTTCGCGATAGCCTCGAACCGGGTTACCATCGTGGTGCCAAAGGGTCATCGTCACTGACTGCGCAGGAGCTCTCGCGAGCAGCAAACAAATGAAGATGGTGCTGCCTGATAGGCGTGGCCCAGGTGCCTAACAACCACCACCGCCGCCGCACCTCAAAGAAGAAGAAGAAGCAAAGGAAAATCAATCGCGCCCAACAAAAACTAGTTACACAAATATTGCAAATATTGATAAAAAATTGTAGTGGAAAATACAACAACAAAAAGTGAATATTGTTCTCAATAAAAATAGAAATAAATTAGTACAAAAATTTCTTTTTAGTTTCAACCTGGAGCTTCTAGAGAAACCCATTTGAAGCCCATTTAAAAGCCATTTGAAAAAAAGCTGCTGCTGCTGCCGCTCTGTAGGCTGAGCATGAGAGGCCGCTACTTGAGAGGCACGAAGGAGATATCGACGTTCCTGGTGCGCCGCCACGTATCAGCCAAAGTGTCATCATCTCGATTCGTGCCTTTCGTTTCGGTTCTTCTTCGCCGAAGCCGCTTGCAAGCCATTAAAGAGTGCGCGCCTACACGCGTCGACTTTTGTGTAGAGTGCACAGCGTTGCCACCACAGTCGAAGTCATTCGTGTAGTGTGTTGGTGGGTTGGTTGGTTTGTTTGGTCGCCTTCACTGCACAATAATACCTTTATGAAAGTCGCGCGCGACTGATAAGCTTTGCCGCGTCAACGAGATTCTTACGCTTTGAGCCGCATAGAAAATTAAAATCCGCCAAAAAAGCCAAACGCCCACCAAAATTCGCCAGATCGGCGACCATGTGTGCAGCTTGCCATATGCCACCCCGTAGGGTACTCGCGTAAGGTACCGCAAGAGTAATGCAAAATAGCTGGCGATGATTAGTGTTGCCCGCAGAGGCGTAGAGCAATAAAAGGGCCCCCCACGCAGAACTAATAAATCTTGAAAGTTGAAAAGTAAGCGAGG
Organism: Conops quadrifasciatus; assembly: GCA_949752815.1. Lineage (NCBI taxonomy): Eukaryota > Metazoa > Arthropoda > Insecta > Diptera > Conopidae > Conops > Conops quadrifasciatus. Next base: position 30,238,260 of record OX457081.1, on the reverse strand, counting down.
CTTTTGGTAGTATTCAGCATATTTCTTTGGGTTTTCTTATTTTCTGAAGGTATGTCGCCTCCCTCCCGCCCTCCTAATAATTCCTGCGTGCCCCCTTTTCCATCTACGCTTCTGCCGGCTTTTCTACTATCAGTTGCTACATTGCAAAGCCACTGACGAAGAAAGGAAGGAGCTGAGTCTTACGAATAGTAACTGCCTTCGTGGGTTTTGTCATATCAATTTATTTTGCGCGAAAGTTGGCAGCACTCGAAGCGGGAGACCTGAAACTTTCGTGAAATGCGGGTGTTCATGGCTGGAGCCTGGTTGCGCTACCCACAGCCATTAACAACCAGCAGACAGCTCTCCAGAGACAGAACAGAGACCTTTTGCTTTGGCTGATTAGCACAAAAAAAAGAATTAAAACCTCTCCAGCTGCGCAAATCTTCTTCTTCTTCTTCTTCGTCTACGGTGCGCGTAGTGGCCTGTGCGAACCGTACGAATTGACATTCGGTGATTGTGTGCACATTTATCAGGGGGCGTTTTTGGAGGCGTATTTTTAATTGATTTGATTAAGTTTTTGCCTTTTCGTTTGAAGACAAAAAGTTTTCTATTAAATCGCGTACAGTCAGGCTGCACTAAATGAATATTTGTGAATATTTGGTCCGCTGACATTTTTTACCTTAATTTTTAGGTTTAATCCCGCTTATTTTGTAAATCCTAAAATGGCTAAATTCCGACGCGACAAAACTTTGCCAACAAAACTCGACAATTAGAATTTAGAGTCGTTAGTGTCCCTTGCAAGAGGTGCCCTAGAGGCTGAAAAGTTTTAGTAACCGACTAAATGTTAATGAGACTTAATGAGAGTTTTATTGTTCTTTGCGGCCTTTAGACGCACGAAAACTTTGGTAATCGGGTAAAAGAGACTTATTGGAAGATTTATGATTTTCTGCGGCCATAGGTCGCTTACACAGAGGCACTCTCGATGCAGAGAAGTTATGGCAACACAATAGTTAAAGGAATTTGCCGAAAAATTTGATGCTGACTCATTCTGTAATTTCGCGATTTTGTTGTATCGGCATTATTTCGTTTCGGGATTTTGTCGTTAGGGATTTTTTCGTCACGGGATGTTGTTAGGGATTTTGTCGTTCAGAATTTTAAATTGCGGGATTTTGTTGTACCGGATTGTTGCCGGATTTTGTTGTACGGGATTTTGTTGTTAGGGATTTTGTCGTTTAGAATTTTGTATTTCGGGATTTTGTTTTACGGAATTGTTTCCGGATGTTGTTATACGGGATTTTGTTGTTAGGGATTTTGTCGTTCAGAATTTTGTATTTCGGGATTCTGTTTTACGGGACTATTTCCGGATTTTGTTATACGGGATTTTGTCGTTCAGAATTTTGTATTTAAAAATTTTGCTAACAACACTTATTTGTATTAAAAGATCTTTAAAGACCTAAAAAAAGTGTTTAAAAAGTATTTTGAAGAAAAAAGTATTTTGAGGATCTTAAAAAAACTTTTTAATTAGCTTTTGTTTCAGTTTTCCTGAGCGTTATCCCGGTTTTCAAAACGATTTTAAACGAACCGGGATATTCCGCCCATTTTGGCTTTATTTATTTCATCTTTTTATACGCGTTTTGGAAGCCCTTAGAAGACCTCTCTTTACATTGTATAGTATTCGTATGTGTTGCGTTTTCTTGTTGATCGGTCTACGCGGGCCTTGTTATTGATCTCTCTATCATGTCCGTTGTTGGTCTGTCCAGCATTCTTTCTTCGCCTGCTTATCTCCTGCTTATAGCAGACGATCTTATATCTATGTTAAAGCTACGTGACGTGGTAACGTCATTTTCACGTTTCACTTTCAAAATCACAGCAAACTGTGGCAACAATCAATGTGCATTCAGCGCCATCATCAAATAATCACTCGGCCGGCCGCGCACCCAATCGATCAGTCCGTCAACCGATCAAGCCACCAGGCCGTCCATCAACCACCCAATTATATCAACCTGCATGGCGCATGGTATCTGAAGTATCATCTGCGAAATAATTAATTAAAAACAAAGTCTGCATTTTAATGAAGCAGAGTAACCAACGACTAGAGGGATCAACCGAAAACCGAAAACTGTCCGACTGGCAGCTTCTAAATATGGTTTTCTCTGGCTATGTATGGCTAATCGTTCACACTGTGACCATTTTTTTGTTAGCTTGAAAATTATTTTTGGAATGAGTTCAAAAAATATAACTTTCATTATCTTAAGATCGCAGTAAAATCGTTGTCGTCGTCGTCGTTGTCGTCCTGATGCTCGAATTTGTTTTCATAAAATATTTGTAGTAAATGCTAATGTTAACTGCTCTCTCTTTTTCTCTCTCTCTCTCTCTCTAGGGGCCTTTGAATATTTTGCTTTGGTCTTCTTTGAAAATGATACCTAAAAGTTAATAATAATAAATAAAAATGTAACCATGGGCTGGGCTTGGCTTGGCTTGATCGTCGACGCGTCGTTACAGTGGAGTCAATTTATGCACGAATATTCTAATTGACATTCATTATTCATGGTGCACCATAACTTGTTGTTGTTGTTGTTGTTGTTATCATCTTTGTCAGCGTAATCGTCATCATTATCATATTCATCTCCCTGCTTGTGGTCGTGGTCGTTGTTGTTGTTGTTGTCTTTATCTTGTTGGGACTTGATTAATTGCTGGAAAATGCATATTTTTTTGGGAGAAGGGAAGGGTCCGCAAAAACGGGCTGGATTGTTATTTAAAAGAAAAATAAACACCAAACATTATTAAAAGCAACATTATTAAAATGCGAGTAGTGTTGATGCGTTGCGTTGCGTTGAAAACCGAGTTTAAAGATAACAAACTGGTACCAAAAAGTAACCGTTATTAAGTAAGTCCTTTTTTTCTTTGAATTAATTCTTAATAAAGTTAAACTATACTTACAAAAAAATTGCTCTTAAGAAAATTAACAATTTAGTAAATTTTCAAAGGCACGTACCTGAAAAGAAAGAAAAGAAAAGAAATTTAATAATTTATCCATTATTGTCAGCGATGCTATGTTTTTGTTATAGACCAGGAGAAGAATTAATGAATAGTTTAAGAAGATTGGGTTAAACTCTTTGACCATACTTTAAAATACTAAATAACAAAGACTTATAGACAGACTCGACGGACGCGTTGCTTTTGAGCGGCCTGAGTGAAATCTTCATCATCTTTATCATCATCATAGTCACCATAGCCATTATGCCCAAAGCCTACGCAATGACATTTAATTTGATTGGTTTTGTGCTTTATCTTTTCCATTTTCTTTGTCCTCTCTCGCTCTCTCTTTCTCACTTTCTTTGTGGCAAACTAACAAATTCATCAATGGAAATAAATTTTCAAATTCATTTTTCAAACTAATAAAAACCTACGCTTATGTTTTATGTTTAATGTGCGGAGGAGGATGACAGCCGACATTAAACTGAAAAGGGTGAAAATAATCCTCACCGTTGAGAAGAGGGAGAGGCAGAGAGGCAAAGGCTTAACGAAAATTTAGGATTCCAATCAAAATCAGTTTCTGCCTTTCTTTCTTTCTTTCTTTCATGGCACAGCAATACACAAATCAAAAGTTGACAAGCCGTAGAAGAAAATTATTGTGGTTGATTAATTGTTCGGAGAAGTGACAGGAAAACACAACAAAAAATCGAAACAAAAAGCCGCACTATAACCTCAGTGGTTTTCAAGAGATCAACCACTGAGCGACCGCAGTAACAAAAGCAAAACAACCAGAATAATCGAATACGCAAATCGGCACTATTTGTGCACTAACGCACAAATTCGTTAACGTAACGAAAGCAAGCCGATAGATTCGTCAACTCAACGCAACGCAACGCATTCAAGACGTTCTCGTTCTTCGTTCTCATTCTCATTCGAAGCGAAATCGCTCTAATGCTTATTGAGAATGAGAAGAAGAACAACAACCACAACAACAGCAAAAATAAAGAGTATCACCGACAACTAGAAACTCTTTTGACAGCACCGTTTAAATGTCAATCAGACGACGCGACGAGAGACCTTAACGCGAATGCGTTTTTGTATGCATAACACAAATCATCATTTGCTTGTTGCTATTGTCGTACAATTTGGATGTTGTCGTCGTTGTTGTTGTTGTTGTTGTTGTTGGTCTTGTCAACGTTGTACAAATTGTCATCATAACATTCAATTGTTCAGCTTGAACGCAAGCGACGCATTTAAATAATACTCGTAGTTAAATAAATAATAAGAATGAATAATAAAGGGATAAGCCTTATTCCGGAGAGAACTAAAACAAAATAAAATGGGGAAGGGAAGAGCAAGTGAGGGGAAGTCACACGCCATACTTAGACAATGGAACAAAAAAAAACCGAACCAATTTGGCTTAGAAAACACTTCCGTTGACAATCTCGTCGCCATACTCGTATGTACCCAACCGCCCTTCGAACACGGCGGACAGCGTAGTTACGTATTACGCGCGTTCGTTGAGCGCGTGCGCAAAATAATTGCTTTGCATTTTAAAACGAGAAAAAAAAACCATTTTATAGCGAGAGAAACGATCTCAAAATCCACAATGTCAATGCAAAAAACAAACGACAGACGACAGCAATTCGTAGAGCAGACACAGCTCGTTGATTCGTTGGCAGTACATATTTTCGCCCCGCTATAACATTGAGCTGTCAGTGTAGCTGTCACTTTGGACATAAGGGCCAGCCGACCATGCGCTGACGTATGACGTATGTAAATCATGTTTGAGGACGTTCGACAAAGAACTTAAAAAAAACGCATAAAGACAGAAAAAACGCTTTAATTGACAAAGGAATTAATTAGGTTAATAAAGTTTAGCCGTCAAGAGGTTTGTGACTTTCATAAAGTATAGAATTTTTTCATTATTACTCGTAGGTAAAAATTATAGAACCCTTCAGAGGTTTGCTACGGGTTGGTAACGAAATCCCGAAAGACAAAATCCCGAACGACAAAATCCCGAACGACAAAATCCCGAACGACAAAATCCCGAAATGACAAAATCCCGAAACGACAAAATCCCGAAATAACAAAATCCCGAAATTACAAAACTAGTTTTTCGGTATTCTCCATCTTCTTGAACATTTTAAAACCACTAGCAAACAATTCAAAGAAAGTAATAAAAAATTACTCTTATTTTACTTCTCTAAAATTATTATTAAAAAATAAAAAAAAACATTATTAAAAAAATTTTAGCAGAGCCCTCTCGGAGGCTCTGAGGTGAGGTGATGTGAGGTTTTTTGCATACAGGTTTTTCCGCGTATTTGCAGCCTTCGGCTGCGGCAGGGATCATAACCCTCAATCAGCAGAATCCTCACGGTCATGTGAAGTTTTTTGCATACAAGTTTTTTCGCGTATTGGCGGCCTTCGGCCGCGGCAGGGATCATAACCCTCAATCAGCAGAATCCTCACGGTCATGTGAAGTTTTTTGCATTCAGGTTTTTTCGCGTATTGGCGGCCTTCGGCCGCGGCAGGGATCATAACCCTCAATCAGCAGAATCCTCACGGTCATGTGAAGTTTTTGCATACAGGTTTTTCCGGCCTTCGGCCGCGGCAGGGATCATAACCCTCAATCAGTAGAATCCTCACGGTCATGTGAAGTTTTTTGCATATTGTAGATTATAACCTTCAGACAACAAAATTCTCTCGATATTACAACTTTGCTTTTCTGCCATTGTAAAGAAAGGCAAGTAGGCGCGCACTTCGCTTCGGAAAAAATTTTGACTTAAATGTCATTTCTTCATTAATTTAAATTTTATTTCGTGATTTTCGGGATTTCTCATTTCGGTATTAAAAATTTTTCGGGATTTTGTCGTTTCGGGATTTTGTCGCATCGGGATTTTGTCGTTTCGGGATTTTAAAATTTTTCGGGATTTTGTCGTTTCGGGATTTTGTAATTCGGGATTTTGACTGTCTCCCGTTTGCTACATCAATACATTTATGAGATAAATCAGCGAGATTCGAGCGAGATTTCTTCGCGAAACTCGTCCGTTGGTTTTATAAACTCCTGATGAGATAATGAGAACGGTTTCTGAGTTATTTATTAGACTTAGGGCCGATTTCACAATGTCCAGTTAAGTGCGGGACTTTCAAACGTCAAAATCTCTTACAAATTGACGTTTAAAAGTCCCGATTAGCACTTAACTGGATATTGTAAAATAGGCCAATTATTTTAATAAAGCGAAATACATGAAATGTTTTTTAAGTCTTTCCACAAAATACTCGCACTAAAAATCACGAAAGATTTAAGCCAGTTGGATTTATTATCCATAAAAAAGATTCTTTGTAATACATACTTTTAAAAAGTACTAGCACTAACTTCATTTTCCCGGAATTATAGGTAATTTCGTGTTATTCTTTTGTTAGTTTTCCAGAAAGTAGAGGAAGTAGTCTCATAAGTAGACTTTTAGTATAAGCGTGTGTCCATGATCCTAAAAACTAAAGTTCATGCCAGTCGTTCAGGCGTCAGCAAACTTTTGAACAACAATTTACAATATTAAAATATTAACAAAATTTATTTACAATATAAAAAAACCGAAACTCTAAATAAACTCTTTTTTCTTACTAAATACGTAACTAACTTTTATTTATATTTTGCCAACGGCCTTGAGTTTTTTGTTCGCTAATTCATTTATAAGCGTCATTTAAGCGGATCGCTTGAAATTATCAAAACGCTAAATTAGTGAGTGACCCGCGGGCGATAGTTTGTTCTTCAGACAGGTCATAGTCTCTAACTATCACTAACTAACTCGTTGCCAACTTCATTGAAACTACAACAACAACAACAACAAGTACGTCCTGCAAAGGCAGAAAAACCAAAAAATTGAAAGAAGAAAGGAAAGAAAAAATTAAAAACCGTTTAACTGACGCGTCAGACACGTTCGTTCTCAAGTGTTACAAACTATATAATAGCTATCTGGTTGTCAAAAGAGTAGGTACATTTGTTTGTTTGTTTGTAACGATGTGTTAACCATGCATAGTTAACTTTTAAAAGGGCTTCGCTGGTTGCTTTCTGTTGGTTTTTCTTCTTATTTTGGCATTTTTTAGACATTTTGTATTTTTGTATATTGAGAGTTTTCCTGTCTTTTAGCAAACCAATGGATTCCGTTTTTTTTTTATATACACTTAATTTTTAATGGATGCTTTTATATGCTTTAAAGAACTCAAAATAAAACGATCCTCGAAAATATTATCTTCTCGTCTTTTTCAGTCAAGGCGAGAATCGAGGACGAGATCGGTCAAATTTCGTACAACCTCGCTCCACATTCGCAGCATTACTTTTGAACGACTTAGATAATTTTTCTTCGATCTGAGTCGAAAAAATCGTTAAACAACATAAATTAAAATTATTTTCTGTTTATTAAAATTTATTATGAATTTATAATTTATATATTTTATAATTTTATATAATTTATGTACATTTAAATTTATAAATATAAATTTATTTTAGTATAATTTATTTTTAACAAGCATTAAAAATTCGCGATCCAGCGAAATTCCATCAATTACCATAAATCAAATCATACAATGTACGTTTTATTATACTAAAGAATATGGAACCGCGTTTTCTGCCTGACCAACTCTCGGGCATAAGAAAAAAATCTTGCATCACCATTAGTTTAAGAACCACTGCTCAGCTGTCAGCAGTCCTCACAGCAGTTTCGTTCCGTCTCGTCTCGATTCGTTTTGTATGCAATGAACGTAAACTAAAACGTGACATTTTCTTAAATAAACAGACTCTTAACAATTAATACCGGACCATAAAATATCACGTAATCGAAGAGCAGTAACGAAGAAGAGTGTGTCAGACTGCGATCCCGCGAGTATTCTTGCATGCATATTCTTTAATGGTTATTTGGTAATAACCAGAACTTGTATTGTACGCGCACTCATGACTACTCATCTCTTGTCTTATGACTTCTCTTGTCTTGACTTCTTACGATATACTGTTAATATAAAAGACTGAAGTTTTCTCTGGAAATTCCTTTAATTTGAGCAAATTGTTATCAACACGTTACCGCAAAAACCATGAAAAAACGAAAATATGCTAACGATTCTGGGATAAGAAAAACTATGGCAAAACTATGGTTAACGTTACGATTTTGAAAAAGTCCAAATTAAAATCTTAAAAAATACCTATTATGATAAATTCAATGCCAGAAATATTATAAAAGCAAATATGTTGAGCATAAATGATGTTTGAGAAAAAATTATTTGCCTTTAATTATTATTATTAAGCATTTTCTGCGCTTACATTAACCTCAAACTCTTATTTCTTTAAGCCTCTTTGAGTTTTTCTGTAGAGAAGTTTTCCTTTGGATCTCTTGATATATTGGCTAATATGTAGAGCTGTTATATCAAGATGTTATATTAAGATGTCCGCCCATCAGAGCATGTTTTCGCCGCTCAATGCTGTTAAAGTTTTCGAGATCTTAACTAAAAAGTGCAATTACGCAAAATAGAAAAGTACGTATATTACTTATGAGTATTGTTTTTTACCAAAAATTTTGTTATTTTCTTTAGGAAAATGAGGCAGTTATAATTTGTGAAGGTTGTAAAACTGCGCATACTCATAAATGTGAGGAAATTCTATACGCTTTAGTAATAAATATTCGTCAAATGATTACTAAATCCTACGTTTTATCATGTGACCTCGCGTGGGAGCGAGTATTTCGCGCTGTGGAGTGTCGTCGGAAGAGTGAAATCTCGCTGAAGCATAACCGCCTTCAAGTGAACAAGAAAAATAAAAAGCGAACAATAGTGGTCATCTGGTAATTATAATATAACTACAAGTACGAGTACACCAAAACGAAGCTCGAAAGGAGAAGAAGAAGGAGGTAATAATTGTATAGTATAAAAACGCTTGCAGCTAAACAATCGTAAACATACTCATACTCATACTTATACTTTTAGAAAAGCTCATAAAAAATAAAACACCGGAAAATAGAAGAAATCAATTTCGAAGATCAAACTATCAAGCGACCAACTTGAAGGAATACCAACTTCATTACACTAAACCGGCATGAGTTACCGGAGAGACAGACTAAGCGAGAGAAAGAGAGACAAAGACAATCAGTCGCTTTGTACTCGTGCTCACTGGCAAGCAAGCAAGCTGTTGATATGCTCTACTTAATCTACATCGAAACATAGAATAAGCAAACATTTGTTTACGTTTAGATATAAAACAAAAACAAGTAAAGGTAAAGAAGTAAAGAAGCATCGCGGACAGACAAACAGGTAGGCACGAGCATACAAGCATACGTTTAGGTCACAGAGTAATTTGCCAACTTTGCATTTCAGATTCTGATTATTCTTAATAGCATGAAATAAATACTCGTTAAATAAAGACAACGATAATGGCAGCGCAACAGACAACGGTACTGTTTAAAGCCTGCAGAAAAATTATTTCAAGTTTACGAGTAGTCAACGAGAATCGAGAATGTAAAGGCGAAGAGAATCGCTGCTGAAAAATTCAAATTGAAAATTGTCTCATATTCGTATTAGTTCGCTTGACTTCCAGGAAGTCAATTAAACTTACGTATTTAAGTTTCCATTAAATTCGAGAGACGATTACTAATTGTTTATTAAATCCCAAAAGTAACGAGTCCAAAAAATAACGAGAATCAGGTCAAACAAATAACGAGAATTAGAAGGAAATAAGGAATATATGAGAATATATAAGTACTAACATGAATTAGTATTTGTCAATTTTATTATATCAAGTAATATAAAAATACTAACTTGCTTTGATCAGTTTAAAACCGGTTTTTTAATATTATTCTCTTCTAATTCTACGACTATTGTGAACGAAGCTATGAGAAAAACGCCGAATACTTTTTCCCCAACCCAATATATACACTTTGATATTCCTCCAGCACGTAATGGAGATGATACAACACATATAGAGGATCGCTGACAAAGGAGGAGACTATGCGGCACGGAGCAGACTCTACGGCAGTGGTAAAAATATGAATTTCTCATGCTTTTTCCCATGAGGTCATGCAATGCATATTTTCTGAAATTTCTGTGATCGCAACGAATATTTACAAATGATGTAAAGAAATATAAAGTAGCCGAAGTATGCTGCATCGAATTGAATTCGTTTCGTTTCATTGCCGCCATTTTCCATTGATTTATAAAACTGTTGAGCGCTCTTACAACAAATTGGTTCCAGCAATTGCTTCGGTGGCTGCCGGAATGCCATAACATGAAAGATTTACGCCACCAAAACAAACAGAAAACATGCCATATATCTTAAGATTTTGCAGGATTTATTCTTTTTGTGGTTAGTCCTATCTATTTTAATGTTTTATTGCTTTGATTTTTGTAACGTAAACAGATATCTTGGACTGTCGAAAAAGTCAGGACGCATTGGAGAAAGTGTTGTTCACTTCTACAAGTACTTTCAGAGTTGTTTACAGTTATGTTATTGTTACTTAGTTCGTTAGTTGTTATCATAAAAATATCAAACTATTAATTTTCAAACTACTTTTACAACAAATAGAAGCTAATACCCCAAAAACGAATTGTACATTTTCGTCATATTTTATTGTTTTACTTCCAAAAAAAGAAAGAAAATAAGGAAAGCTTGTTAGAAAGCTTGAGATGTTCACGTCAATGCTGATGCGCCTCGAATGACATCGAAAGCTAATCTTCACAACAGGAAGATTATGCTCTCAGTGTTGTCAGATTTCGAGCTTCTACCACGACAGCAAACAATTAGTTTAAGCGAAACCATTTCTGGGTTATGGTTTATAGCTCGTTAATTATAAAAAGTCCTTGCTTTGTTTTGTTTAATTATTAAGCAGGACCTCTTCAGTTTTCCTGCCTAATCCTGGCTTTTGAATGCTTTCGAATGAACAATCTTTATTAATTTTTTATAAATAAAATAAATAATATTTTCAAATTTAGAAACAATGCATCATGACTTTTCCGACCATCCAATATTTCCATTTTAAACATAAATACATAGATAAAATTTGTTTAATAGCTTTTTTTTTGTTAAATTAATTGCTTTTGTTGAAAAGAAAAAACCGCAAAACCACAAAAAACTAAATAGCTGCTCAGTGATTATTTTGATTGTTATTTTTTTTTCTAATTTTAAGCTCTGAAGTTTCAAAAGCGCAAACAACTCATCCGTAGAGAGAATCGACATCGACATTTGCCGTGTTGAAGTTATCGAAAGGCTTAGCATCAGCATTAGTGTCAGCCGACTGCGAGTATTTTTGGATTAAAAGCAAATCGCTGTAAATTTTAATGAAATTTTTTTTTCTTGGCATCCTTCTCCCTCTCTTCCGCCCCTGCTTCCAACATCCTGCTCATCATCGCACCACGACCATCACGAGCACAGAGAGGCTCTCTCAGGCTCTTGTGGGTGGAGCACTTGCTGCTGCAGCTACAATAGCAACAACTTCACACCACAGCATCAGCCACAAGCATAAACAATCTGTTGCCGCATTAAAAACACTTAAAGTTAGCAGTAATAACCACTACACTAATAACCACAATAACGTCGCCGCCAACGAAGACCGGCCAAGGCTGAGTCCAAAACCGCAAGAAAAAATTGCAGAAAGGAACCATAAAAAGTGTCCTCAAGAGTAGCGCAAAAGCATAATTTAACAACAGCAAAAACATAATGTCAGCAACATTGCCATTGCTTAATGATCATCAGTGATAAACAATGCCAAGGAATGAATGAATGAATGTAAAAAACAACAGACAGAAAGAAAAAAATTGTAAGCAAAACCAAAAGTAGGAGAAACATTAAAACAAACAATAAAAATGCAAAATAAGAAGTAATCAAATACAACAGAAAAAAAACTCGTAGCAAAAAATTGGAATGATGAAGCAAATTACTAGCAGGATTCAGTGAGTGGTTTACACGCACACCTACCCGTGAGTGGTTTACACGAACGCTTACCAGACAGCGCTTCAAAGGGTTAAAATTTAGCTTAATTTTTTCAAATCATTTTTGGCTCAAAAACAAACATAACTACTTTAAATTAATTTTAATTATTTTTTGATAAAAGAAATTTATAAAAGTTTTAAAAATTTTTTGATAAAAGAAAATTTAAAAAGGAAATTCGCTCCTGGCGAGTTTAAGAGTTATCAATCGGATGGACACAGAAAATTTTATATTAAAAAAAATTTTGTATTTTGTTTTTTTTTTTTATATGTATGTATTTGTATTTTTTTTTTGTTTTTTTTTTTTTAATAATTTTGTATAATTTTTTGTATTTTTTTTTTTGGTTTTTTGTTTTTTTTTTATTTTTTGTATAATTTTTTGTATTTTTTTTTTAATTTTTTTTTTTATAATTTTGTATAATTTTTTGTATTTTTTTTTTTTTTTGTATTTTTTTCGATAAGTAATATATTTTAGAGCAAAATTAAATTAATTTAAAAAATTAAAATAAGAAAAAACAAATTAAATAATTTTTTTTAATTTTTAAAACATACATATTCTCGAATTTTTTTTTTTAATAAATTTCTTTTTTGGATAAATGTACAGTCATAATACTTTTAATGCTTTTAATGTTTGCTATTTCTTTATATGTTTTTTAGTTTTTCTTCTTCTTCTTCTTCTTTTTCTTCTTCTGCTTCTTGTGAAGCAATTTCATGTTGTTTCATGAAATAATTTTATAACAATTATGAGACATAAATTTTATTAACGTTTTGTACCATCGTAAAGCCATACTAAACCATCGTGAAAGCATCCTCAAAACATCTTCAAAAGTGATGAAAAAACAATTCAAAGCATAAAGGTTCATTATGAATGCTTCAGGTAAATTATATGCTAAAGGGTACGAGTATTTTTTATATCTCCACAAAACAATAATGATAGCAAAAAAACAAAGACAACAACGATGCGATGAGGACAAACATTTGAAGGCATAACAAAAGCACAACAGATCATGCCACACAAGTTGTATTCGGTTTCTGTTTCTTCTCTTTTTCTCTGTCGGTACAATCGTTTATTTGATCCTTTTTGTGCTATTGTCTCAATAACAGATATTCACCAACATCATCAACACGACGACCACACATAGTAGTAGAGTACCGGCAGTCCCTAAAATTAATTCTTGACAAATCGTACATGAATCAGTGACGAAAAGTCATGCATACTTACTAAAGTTGTCTCTAAAAGTAGTGTAAAATTACACAAATGTTTATATAAACTCATTGGTTGGAAATTCTCATCGACGATTTGTGTGGGCGAAATGTGGTGAAATGTCATGCATGATTCGTTTATGGTCCACAAGAACGTAAGTACGTACGACCGTAGCCGCTATCATCAGCGCCATCATTCTCATCAAAATTGCAGAAATAAAATATACGAAATTGAGCATAAGAACTGAGAACTTCGGAATATTGGGATAGCCCCCCTGCAGACAATTCAATTGATGACGTCCCCCGCCTACGCACTCCTTTCAGAAAATCCTCCAAAAAAGATTTCAGACGTCGTCTGCTGCTCTGTCGCTTAAAAAAGGGTAATTTATGAAGAATAAAAACAAAACAAACAGACTTGAAACAGGAGACGGGAAAACAGCAGAAAAAAAGGAAGAAATAGGGATGAAAAGAATATTTATTTTCTCTCTTCAAGGAGTACCTTCTGGTACCTTCTTCAAAGCAGTACCCTCTTGTTCAGTTTTTAATATGCATTTATGTTAAATAATCTCGTTAAATGCAAGAAAATGTAATGATGAGTTATTGTAAGTGATTTCTAAGAGCTGTTGCCCTTCAGTATTCTTCACACTTCACGCTTTTCATGTTTACATGCACGCATTTCTTCAAGCATTCAAGAAAAACAATACCCCAAAGGAGCTAACAATTTGAAACGGTCAAAAGAGAAAAAAGAAAGAAAGAAAGAAAGAAAGAAACCTCAAGAGAAATGATCCTAACAAAACATTGTTAAAAGTTTGACAATTTCGATTATTGATATTATTGAGGAACCATTTCCATTTTTATTTCAGTTCAGTTAAGAATGAATATCCCGAATTTAACCGCAGAGAAGAAGAGTAACTACTTTACGGAGGCAATAAATAATTTGTGTGTGATATTGTAGAAAGGACGGACACTTACGCGATTGATAGTCACACCCGACTTTTCTTTCATACGTAAATGTAATTTATTATGGTTTTTGTACATACAAACGAGTACCACACTCACATACCATCAGGTAGACAGACCTCTCTCTTCTTCTCAGTTAACTGCGTACTCTTTGAGACCTCAAAAAACCACACAGTTCTTTTACAATTAACGCACGTAAATGAGCATTGTTTTTCTTTTCTTTTCTATAACGTTTTCTCACGTCAACTTTTTCCATTTGTAATACTTTCTTATATTGTACCTTATAGAGATATTCTGCGCAGATCTAACATATCTCTACAAATTCTCTTTTGTTCAACGGTTTTTGCAACGGTTTGCGGTTTTTGAGGCGGAAAAATTAACAGCTCTAAGAAAGTGTGAAGTTTTTAGTACGCGTTGATTTATAGGCTGGGTTTGGAATTTATTAATATGTATTGTATCGTAATTTGACGTTAGAGAAATATTGAGGAATTCTAATGCAAGGGAGCTTGCAGATAATGTGAAATATTTCTTATGAAGAAAAATATAAAAGTGTGAAAGACTCAGTAACAGCTTCTTTCAATAAAACTGAAAGAATGTTTATACACTTAATGTTGCCAAAAAAAAATTAGATAAAGATGGTTTCGATTTACAGCTGACGAGCGACTACGTGAGCGTAAATAAGATTCTTGCTGTCTCCACTGACGCAAAGTTCTCCACAATTAAATGTTCTCAACTCGTCACCCTCGAGGGTGCGCACGAGAAACCGTGTGAGAAATTGACTGACTTGCAAAACTTGTCGACGGCAATTACATAAGAAGTATGCTTATCTCTGTTGAAAGGCTGTAACATTCAACAAGATTTATTATTCTGAAGAGCAAAATTATTGCTCATCACCAAAAGTATTGATACAAGAATTGAGCAATATACGAGTACGTTATTCGTTAGTGAAAAAATTCTCGACATTCCTTAAATAAATTATGATTTACTGGCTATGAAAATTATTTAAGCAATTTGATGTCTTTGGCAGCAGCCTTCCAAAAAATAAATTTAAATTTTTAAAAATATTTTGCTTTCTAATGAAAATTTATGTTATGTTCAAAATTTAAATTTGACATTAAACAAAAATTGAAAACAACCGACCGCCCGCCCGCATAATCGTCATTAAATTTATTAATTTTAGTGTTATTCTCATAACTTAAAACCTGTCAACTGTCAAAATTGTTTCTACCCTGAGAAACTTTCTGTTCATACTCAATTTGAGTACAATTGAAAATGTATGCACAATTGAGTTTATTTTTCTTCTCTCTGAGAGATTTTATGGCAGGTAATTTTTTGATATACCGAAGTATCTCTTACTGCTTATATCGATTAACCGATTTTTATGATTTTTTTGATTTTTCTTAAAAATAAAATGCCCAGAATCCAGAATTCGAAAAACATGTTCCAAACGTACTCTCGTAGGTGTTTTATATTGCTTGTAAAGAATTGTTTGTCGGTGATTGTTGTCAGTGTTATTGCTTTTTTGTGGCAGCTTTTAAATAGCTGCCGATTGGTATAGTAGCTCGCGGATAATTACAATATTTTATGTTTTCATTTATTTTGTGTGCTGATTAAATTTTTTCCCCTGCACTTACTTTTTTAGCCTGTAGAATAAAATTTGAATTATGTTTATTTATATTGAAATATTTTCTTAAATCCATTTGCATAATAAGAAAATAAAGCAACACTGTTAAAGCAAAATTCTGACACTTTTTGATTTGACAGCTGCAGAAAATTACATTTAATTGAAATGAGACCACAAAACCGTCTGTCTAAATGCAAAGCCAAAGTGGCTGGACCAACAAGTTCTTAAAATGCACACAAAAATTATAAATCATTAAGTGTCATGGTTTGTTGTTGTTGCTGTTGTTGTTATCGTCGGGTGTTGCATATTTTGTATATAGAATTCTTTATTCTTGGTCGCATTGGACAAGCAAAAATTTTGTTAATGGCTTTTGAACAAGTAACAATCAAATCCGTGGGTTAATGTGTTTTTCAAACATGCCCTGAGAGGCGTTTGATTTTTGGGCAGTGACCCCCCCCCCCCCCCCCCCTCCTACCGCAGGCCCAACACCGTTATTTTTTTTCCTCTACAACGAAAGAATTTAATTTTACTGAGATTTTATTAACTGAAGTCAGATTAAATTTGGTTTTTTTTTGCGATGCGTTTGGCTGACTTTAACGACTATTTTGTAAGCCTTTATTCTTAAGTACGTGTAAAATACAATTAAGTTATTATTATTAATATTTTTCATTGCTGTGTTAAGTATTATAACTATTTTTATTATATTATAAAATAACCATGCAATATTTTTAAGCTACACTTAACACTTTTTACGACTTTAGTTTATATTGAGACATTAAATGCGATATATGCATTATGATAAGACAAAACAGCATAAATGCTATACCAAAATTATGGCGATAAAAATGCATGGGAGGAAAAAAATTACAACAAAACCTAAGACTTACCAAAATGGTTTGGTTTATTAAACGACAAATAATACCGAAATAATAATAACCATAATACAAACAAAGTAATGATTTATTTAACTACGACTTATTTCAGTTTATTTTATGATGATGAAGAAATTGAAATTTTGAAAAAAAAATGAGAAAATCAATGAGCGGAAATATCAGACGAATTTATTTTTTCGTGAAATAGTCTTATCCCTTTTTTCTTTTTTTATAAGAAATAGAAAAACTGGTGGCAGAAAAAGGTATAAAAGAGGTATCGTACCACAATGACATTTTAATCTTTTTAAGCCTTTTTACGACTACAGTCAAATCGAGCGTAGTGTCAATGTCAATAAAGATTAAAATAATCTTAAGGAAAATTTAAATATATTTCTTTTTCTCTCTACCTTTAACGGATCTAAAGGAATCTCTTTTTAAATAAATAAACGTGCAGGGATTATAAGAAGGTAAATGGAACAAAAAGAAAGTGAACAAAATTAAAAGTCATTAAGAAAATGACATTAAAAATGTCTTAAAATGAAGAGAAGACGAAAGATGAGCGAAGAGAGACAAAAGTCAAAGTAAGCAAACGCTCTTAATTATTACACTTAATTAATTGTAATTATTTTAAAACTTTTTATTAAGTTTTTAAAGAAAAATTAGGGTTAAATTAATTAATATGAAGCTGTGTTCAGTAAAGATTGTATTGTAGCATGTTGTAAAGGTTTCTCCTTAACCTCTCTCTTTTCATTTAGAGAGCGGCATTTTTTACTGCATTATTTAGCACTTTTCCTGAGCGCCCGACTTGTGTTTGTAATACATTTTGACATTTACAAATTATGTTTAGAGTGACGTTTAATATTAATATTCTTTTCTCTAAACATTCTGATGAAACTGTGAAAAATATGAACCATAAAAAAAAAGACTTGCACAAGCTCTTGTAATTTTAATTACCATCAAGACCACGAGTACGATATACATGCGTATGTACATATGTACGGGCAAAAAGTCGGCCACGACTCACTCAACTCAACTCATTTATTTATTTTAGAATGCGTATTGTATTTACAACAAAAAACATTGAAATGAAATGCTGTCGTCTGCGAGGCACTGTTCATAGAGTTCATGTGAAAATTGTACAAACGAAATGAAGGCAATAAAGGGGAAGGAAAAAGGAGAAAGAGAAAGGAAAAAGACAGAACTTTCAGATGAGTTTCCTGGAAAAAGATTACATGATGATGTAATATAACTTTAAATATATATATAAAAACAACCGCTTTTGCACACATTTAAGGCGTGATATCTCGAAAGCCTCGAAAGGAGCAATTTCGATTTAAGCTCTTCAAAAGCCTTCGGAAAACTGTAGTTTATTAGCAGAGCAATTTTATCGGCCTGAACAATGTTATATTAAAGACATGATATAATTAATAAAACATAGATTCAAAAACTTTTGACTCTGAGAGACTAGAAAATTTTTAATAAAGTCGCGTGTATTTCAGAAACTTTTCCTATAAAAAGAATTAACAAATCATTAGGAAAGTTATGCATCAAAGCGCATAAAAGGAGTATATATGAAGACCATTAAAGATATTGAAGTACTTTAAATGCTTTGCCATTAAAGACCTTTTAAGATAACAACCTTCGAATCGTGGTGATAGTTAAACCTCGAAGAACGTTCAAAATCTTAATGATAACTCCAGAAATAAACAAAATTCGAGAGCATTCCAAATTTGAATTTTATCAATATTACTATAGAAAAAAAAAAGAAACTTTGCTCAATAAAAGTAAAGAAAAAATCCCGCACAAAGTGACAAATGTCTCCAAATGTCTCCAAAAAAACCACAAGAAACCTCTCAAAGGGACTACAAGACTTTTATGCCTAATAAAAATAGAAGAAAAGAGAATAAACACTTGTTTAAATGGATTGCGTCAAGGAAAGGCCCTGACATAAAACACGATTGACACGAATTACATTGAAAAATTGTCATTTTCTGATAAGCCGTAAAAAATTAGTATGTTGATCGTTAACGCGGGAGAACAAGAAAAGGAAGAAAGGTTCTTCTAACATAAAAGGAAAGGTAAGAAAAAATATATTTCGAATACCTTCGAAAACGGATTTGAGCAATAAATAAAATATTAACCACTCGAAACCATTTCCCAGAGACCGAAAGGAAAAAGGTACTTCCACGCCGTTTGACAGCTTATCGGCAACGACGATCTGGCAGGTAAATGCCTCGACAGGATGCTTCGAAAGATGCAGATAACTGCTGGAGATAAAAGAGAGAAAAATTCAAGGTGAAACCGAGAGAAAGAAACCGATGCTTTACGATTTTAAGAAAGACGTAATATATAAAGCCATACATACGTACTCTCAGCAAAAGGAAGAAGAAAAAGACAATTAAAAAGGGAAGTACTTAGCAAAAGGGATAAAAAGAAGAAGAACAGTAGGAGTGAAATAAACCTATTTACGCACAAGTACAATAAAAATACGAAAGTAATCAAAGAGCCAGGCAGGCACGTGATCATGACTTGAGGCGAAGGACGTTGCTGGCTGCTGGCTGCTGGCAAAAATGAGGACGTTGGTGGGCGGCAGAGGCGAGCGTGAGCGAGGGAAGCTATTGATGCAGTAGCAGCAGATGACGTCAAGTGAGATTAAAAATTCAATTCTAATCTCACTTTCAATTTTCTCGAACCTTATAGAATATAGATTGAGCTCGGCGCGCCCTTAGTCCGCCGCCACTTACGGCCCCTGCGGGGACGTATTTTTACCTCAGCACATTTTCACTGTAAAAAATTTGCATCGGTCTTTCTGTGGCCCTTCCAGGTAAGGTGCATGCTGTGCACGACGTTTGCAACGCCGTCCGTGCGTCCGTGCGTCCCTGCTCTTGTACAGTTTTTCTAGTGTTCTTCTTGCCGTTGTTGTTGTTGTTGTTGTTGTTTTTTCATATACGAATACGTCTTAAATCTGGAGGGTTAATGACAGAAAGTCAGGACAGAAAATCTTTTCCTTGGAAAGAAATCTTTCAACACGGGCGCCGCGCCGCACCGCAATGCAACGCACCTGCAGCCTGGAATTTTTTTTGTTATGTCAATGTCATTTTTGTCTGCTGACGCTTTTTGCCTTTTATGCCGTTTTTTTCTAACCGGTTTTTTGGGTTTTTTTTAAGCATACAATTTTCTTTGATTTTTAAGAAGAACAAATTATCTTAAAATAAGAGATGTTGCAAACATGTTGCAAAATGAGCAAGCGCCCATGTTGCGCCCATAATAAAACCTCGAATCAAAAAGCAGGCTATCTCACTCTCACTCCTGCCAGTCTATTGGTGTCCTCTCCTCTTGGAGTTTTAGTTTTTAGTGTCGTTTCACAAGTATCGTGACGATTTCTCACAAAGTCATACGTTACTTCAAAAAGAATTTTCTGTAACAAAAGACTTACTCAAAAGTAATTCTAATTCAATACCGGAGAGAATATCAAATGAAGAAGGAATTTTATTATCACAAAGTATCATTATCATAAAGTACGTACTACGTAGGTATCATTATCATTTTTATAATAGAATTCTTCCTTTCTTTTATGTATGTATTCATCACTTTATGTACCACCAACAATTTCACAGTCTTATTGATTTCTAAAGCAGCTGAAAGGAAATACGTCTAGTCCGTGATATTCGTACATTAAACAGAAAAAAATAAATCCTAGACCCTTCTTCTTCTTTCGTTCCAGCCCTGCTTTTTTATGTCCTATTTATTTAGCTGTATTTGTGCCAACAAACAAACACAAAACACTTTGAAATTATTTATACACGAATTTATTACAGACGAGTACACGATGAAGGAAGGAAGGAAGGAAGGAAGGAAGGAAGGAAGGAAGGAAAGAAGGAAGAAAGGAAGGAAAAACTATTGCATTGCCGATAAAATAAAAACTACAAATAGAGAAGTAAGAGAAGAGGAACCATTCGGATGAAAAAGGAAGATACAAAGCGATACGTTACGTTACGTTACGTTACGATACGGCGAATGGCGTATTGTACGATACGAGTAGAATCATTTGCACATTGCGAATATAAATAACATTTTATGTTTTCATAACACTCGAATTCCTTTTATATTTATTTGATTTTCCACTTCCGTCTAGAGTCTAGACGGAATAACGGTACAACATACAACAATGTTACCATACATAACTCGCGTTAGACGAAATGGCATGAGACACAGGGAATAAAGAAGAAGGCGAGAGCATTTGACTCATACGATTATTATGCAATCCAAGCCAAGAAATATTGGAAAAGTTTTGCACTTAATCAGAACTAGTATGCTTCTCGTACTAAACATAGCAGAAGGCAGAAGGGAGGAGAATGAAGGTAAGAAAAACACGAAGAAGAAGAAGACGAAGAAGAAGAAGAGGAAGGTTATATCATCGGAGATTATAGGCTTTTTATTTTATTGTATAATCATTATTATTAATAAGAAAGAAAAGAGAGAGAAAGCGTTGCCCTAAAGATAACTCATCGCCGAAACTGATTTTTGTCCTCCACAAACTAAATTTTCGGGAAGAATCTAGAAATCCTCCCAAAAACACACAAAAATTCCGTATTATTATTTTGAAAAAAATGGTAATGACTATGTATATGTATGTTCTCTTGCAAAGACTGAAAAAACAACGTATTTAGAAACAAAATCATGGAAAGTATATTAAAGTAAAAAAAATATGGTTTTAATTTTTAGTTATTTCGGTTGTCTGTTGTAATTATCTTCATATTTTTGACTTGCTGGTCTTTAACTTTATTTACAGCATTTTTTCTGTCTCTATATCTTTTGTTTATATGTATTTCTCCCTGTTTTTTGCTTACTGTTGAGTTGGTTTTTTTTTTTTATTTTCTTTTTATTGTTGCTTCTCTTTCTTTTTTATTTTTACTTACTTAACTTACGTTCCCTTTTTCAGGTTCTTTTTGAGTACATATTTATTGTTTTTTTTCCATTTTTTGGCATTTTTCCGTCCAAGAACGTCTCTCGTCAATGATGTCATTGACTTATTTTTAAGTATTACGATAAATCAATAATCTTTAATTGATAAAATAATGAAACTATGGTGGTTTTTTTCTACTTTTCGTTAAAAATTCATGGGAAAACATAAATATTTTTAATAACAAACAAAAACTTAAAACCAGACTATATTTTTTTCCAAGCAATTTCGAAGTAGTAAAGCCTAAAAGGTTCGAGTTCGTACTAAAAGGTTCGAGTTTATAATCTTCTCTTAAAATGCAAAAATAGGTTTTTCGGCAACATTTGAGGTTATGTTTGATTGATTAGTTACTCCATTGATTGGCTGGCTAAAATGTCAAAATGGAAACCTGAAAAACCGCTGGAGATTTAAGTGTTAATAATATGACTTTAACCGTTTAACCGTTTAACCGTTTTTAAGTCTTCATTTGGTTAAAACAGGATATCTTGAAAACCTGAGATGATAAGGAAAAAAAAACTGAGATTCGATAAGTCACAGTTTCAGCTCGTTTGGAAAACGTTTAATTTGATTTACATATAGCGTAGTTTAGGAGATGCAACCAAGCATTCAGAAATATTTTTTTAAAAATTTTACCATGTATTTTATTTGTGTAATGCTAATAAAGTTCCGAGATTAATCATCAGGGTTGTGAATTTTTTTTAGTAGTCTTTTGGGTCTTTAAAAAATTCATGGAATTCCTTTCACTGTATTCGCTATGACTGATTTTAATGGAACGGCTTTATTACAATGAAAAAAAGGGTAGCTAAATGAATGCTCTACTAGAAGAATATCGTGACAAAAATGCCATTAAATTGATTTGTTTGGAAATTATTTGCAATTAAACACGTACGAATATAAAAACTCTCTGAAGCGGAATGGCGGAATCGTTAAAAAACCAAAATGACAACAATAAACACCCAGACCAATAACTGTAACAATCGGCAACAATCAGCAGCAGCGGCACTAACAGCAGCAGCAGCACGAACAGCAACAGCAACAGTTGCCAATCATCAGCAACTAATTAAATCCATACTTGACACAAAATTTTTCAAATGAAGTCGAATGAGACGTCAAAGACTTGTTGATTACACTTTTTTATTATTTTTGATAATGATGATGATGATGATGATGATGTTGTTGCTGTTGTTGATGTTGTTGCTTAAAAAAAGCAGGCAGGCGAATAAAAAACTTATATAAAAGTTATTGAAAAAAAAACCCCAAAAGTTATTGAAAAGTAAAGTATTGAAAAGTAATGTCAACAAAAGTAAAGCAAACGATACGAATTTTTACCCTGCAAAACTGTTGACTCAATTTAATACTCATTTAATAACTTCATTAAGAAAACAACAACAATTAAAACGAACGATACAGTCCGTGGTGACAATATTACGTGTCTGCAGCGGAAATGAACGTTTTTATTGCAATTTGTTTCATTTCTTGGAAAAAAATACTCTTTTTTTTCAATTAGGAATTTTTACCACATTTTTCTGCAGGTTTTATTTTTTAAAAAACTGACTGATCTGTACGATCAAATTGCGATAATTGTCCGTAGTTAAGAACCACGATTATAAACAGAGTGAGCTCAGCATTTTCACCAGGGAGGGGTTGTCCAGCCCGCCCTCCCTCTCCAGCGTTGGTCTGTGGCTACGACCGTGTCATAAACGAACACCAAAATCTGTCGCATGAGACTCTTGACAATTAACTCGCTATTTTAGCAAATTGAAGCGAATTAAATTGACAACTGTTACTATCATCAGCGGCGAATAAAATCGTCATCATGTCAACAAGATTAAAAAAAAACATAACAGAATTGATAAAAATTCGCAAAAAAACCATTAAAAAAAAATAAAAAAAAAATTATTTTAAATTTAAATTTTTTTTTTAATTAATCAGTATTATTAGTTTCTTGATAAAAAATTTGATTCACTCAAAAATAATGAGTAGTTATTTTTCGCTGATATCAGTTATTATGAGTCATGCAGTCTACGCGCAGTTTTAAGTATCGTATCGTCGATATATTGATAATAAATGGCATTGATGGGCACTGATTAATACTGAGCAATAACCAAGAACATACAATATAAAGAAGATTTCTTCAGGAATATTAGACAAACCCTAACGAGGGTCTGTCAGTGAATCTCGTCTCGACTGAAATATTGTCTATCACATTCGAGACCACAACGAAAATTGTCTCAGGATGACAATTTATATGTGATGAAATGATACGATATAATGAAATATTAGCACCGAAAATTTTTTTGGAAGTAACAAATTGTAAATATCTTTAATTAATCATTAACAATTTTTTTTTAATTTTACCGTAATATTTCTAGCTGTTTTTAGCGAATTATAATTAATTTTTTGAAATTTATCCGTTAAAAAATATTACATTTGAAAATTATTTGAAAATATGGGCGTCATAGTTCTTAAAAACACTTGAGCGCTATGATATATGAAAAGACACAGTTATTCGTAAAGGTATGTGCAACAACAACAACAATTATGTAGGTACCTAATAAGCATGACGCACCTGCTAAAAAATAATCATTATCCAAACCGCAAAATCTTTCATTTCATTCAAGTTTCTGAAAATTGATTCGTGAAAGTATTCTTTCTTTGGCTCGAACTTCATGCGAAACGACTGATGAGTCATTTTGTCGTAGGAATATTTTATTAGATTTGTTTGTTGAAATATAAGATAATTCTTTTTCTTGAAAATCACTTCAGGAAAACTATTGAAGTTTTTTTTAAATTCAGAACCTTTTTAATTAAACAATTAAATACTTTTTTTAAAAGTTTTTAACAATTGTCAAAATGAAATTTTTTTACTAATAATAGGCAACAAATTTTACTGTAAGTTATCCATTTCGAGTTACGAAAAGTGAAGCCCTGCCGTTTGGCAGCTGTCAAATGTCAGTGTCATCCGAACTAGCATTTGTTTAGTTGAAGGTTTGCCATTTTACAATATGGATCGTTTTACCATCGAACAACGCGTTTAACTTTAAAGCATTCTACACGAATTGTGATTCTGATGTGGATTCTGATTTAAAGAATGACATACAATTTACTCCGCTCTAATTTAATCACTTTACGCGCAGTAGTTTTATGACTTGCGTAACTGCCAGACGATTTTTTCTAACATTTTCGTATGCATGCTCATGTCAATTTTATATTTACAAAAAACTTTGTTGTTGTTTGGTGTTGTTGTTTTTTTTTGGAGCCACAATTTTAGTAGGTTTTTTTTTATTTTGCCTTTAATTAATGCGTTACGTAGTGCGTTAATGCGTAGATCGAAAGACGTTGGAAATTAGTATTGAACCGAAAGAGGAGGTAACAACATAAAACAACAACTACAACAACAACAACGATGATGAAAACTACTAAAAGCTGTTTGGAAAAAAACAACAATATGCTGCTCCGGTGCTGATGTTTTCGGTTTTTCGGTCATGCAGGGCGCCGCCGTAATTTTTTTTTTTTATGCTATAGATTTTATGGAATTTACAATAATGAAAGCAACAATAACAACAACAACAGCAGAGATAACAATAAAATAAAGGCCAAAAAAGCTTTTAGGGCACCATCTCGTCGTTGTTGTTGTTGTTGCCTCTTTTTTGGAGTCCCCAAAAAAATTTTATATGATTTGCTGATAAAGGAACTAAAGAAAATTCCGCTGTTTTAAGGTCGTTGTGTTTTTACTTTTATGTTTTTTAATTCATTACCAATAATTTTTTCACTAAGGCGTGATAATAGATTTTTCTAACCAAAGTTTTCAAAGATTATCATTATTGTTCTCCTTCGTTTTTTTCCTCTTTTGCCTTAGTAAATGTATTTATTGTATTTCGTGCCTTTTTTAGTATTATTTAGAAAATTATAAATTTTTGCTTTAAAAATCTTAAAAACTTTTATTCTTTCCGTTTTCTCCCCTTTTCTCTCATTGATCGTATGTATTACTTCATATAATTTTTGTGCGGGTATTATTTCGTGTTTTTTTTTTGTGGCCGTTTGAAAAAAGGGGTTTTCTCTGTGTTGCCGCCGCCACTTCAAAATACACACGCGGCAGCAGTCAAGACGCGTGCAAGCCGCCGTCGCTGGGTCCTCACTGTCAAGATGAGGGCCCAGTTTAACCACCATCAGCCAAACAACGCAATGATATTCCTTAAAAATGGAAGAAAAAATCATTAGGGCACCGCATTGCTTGTCGCTTAACGCTTAAGTAGTTTATTTACTTGCTTTTCATCACGTAAAAGTTGTTAAAATCAATTAATAGAAATCAAGAAAAAGTTTTCACTCTTCGCCGAAGCAATCAAATATTTCGTTGTACGCCAGGAAGGAAGGAAGGAAGGAAGGAAGGAAGGAAGGAAAGAACAGGGTCTTTGCAAGGCCCCTAAGTATTTTTTTCTTGTGTTGATTGCTTAACAAAAGCATTTAATTTCAAAGACATAAAAGTAATTAATTGCTATAAATTTTTTTTAGATCTCTTTTTTTATTCGCAGCAACCCTTTCATAGTTCGACGAAATGATGTTGATGACGATGATGATAATGATGTTGAAGAACTGATGTTGAGGACCAAGAAGCAAGTGCAAAGAAAAATACAGCCTTTTCCAAAATAATTTACATAACCTCAAGGTTCTGTCAGAATTGTGATAAATGAGAAAACACAGCCAGTAGAGCGCAATAATACCTACTCGTCCATTTTTTAAAGCGAGTGGTTTTTGTCTCTGCTAAATGCTTAACAATCAATGTTAATTGTTTATTTTTAAGAGGTAGAATGGACCGAAAAGATTTCTATGCTCAAAAGTATATTTTATAATGTTACATAAAGACACATTCGGCGCACAATGTTTTGCCAACTTACCATTTAGTGTTATTTGGCCAATTATATTCGCCGATTGTATGCGCCGCTATGGAATAGCCAAAATAGGAGTCCGCATTTGGGCCGTACTTGACAATGGGTAGTCGATTCTCCAAATTGAAGGCGCCCACTCTCGCCACGGCGCTCAACCACCACAAGCTGAGCAGACACCACCAGGTGAACAGGCGACAGCATCTGCTCGTGAGAGCAAAGAGCAGAGATGACCCGGACGACCCGGTCATCATCAACGCACTGCGATGAGGATGCAGGTGAGGATGGTTAGAATGGTAAGTATGCGGTTGAGGATGACGGGAAGGGGAACATAATGATAATGCGGGAGATAATGAAGTAAAAGTAAGCATTTTGCGGGGGGTCGAAAAGATTTATTTTTTCCGAATTAAAATTTTCTTTTTATTACTTTTGACGTCACTGACATCAATGTATGCAGTGTGACTTTTTTCTTGTTGTTTTTTTTTTTTTTTGATGAATTTTAAACTGACATCTTTATTTATTTTCTTTTCTTATTCTTCAGTCGTTGCTTTGGCGATGCTGATGCTGTTGTTGTTGCTGTTTACCCTTCGAAGGTAGGCAGAAAGGATGTCGATTTTCTTCGCGTTTTTATTTTGCTCCTTGTTTTTCTTTGATTTCGCCGGTAGATGTTGCTGTTGATCGTTATGGCTACGAATAAATGTTGTTCTTATTGTTGTTGTTATGATTGTTTAGCTATCTTTATCGTATCTCTTACGCTCGCTCACTGAGACGTCTAAAAACGATTTGAAAACCGGTCATTTAAATGCGGACGCTACACCAACATGCCACGGTTTCACTTCAGTATCATGCGCCCGATAGTGCGGTCTTCCACTAAGTACTGCCAAAAGCTTGGCATTGACACGGCGTTGAGTGCGTGCGTCTCGGAGTTCTTAAATAGCTTCGAATACAAAACTCGTGCGAGTAGTTACAAAGAGAGGCTGACACCTCCACTGTTGCGAAAGTAGCGAGATGAGATGAGCAGAGAGCGATAGAAGACCGGAGCGGCCGGAGATAATCACTCGTAGAAACACAAACAACTGCTCTCCTCAACTACTCGCCGCTTAAGATGCTAATGCAACCTGTCTCTATCGCTAGTAGTACTGTGGATCAGGTTAACAACGTGTAAAAACAATAACAATTACATACTAGCACACAAAAACAACTTCTGCATCACACAAACTGACGGCGTCACAACTATTAACCTTCAGCGGCGGCGAAATGAACTCAGTCAGTTAGGCACAAACAACAACCTGAAGAATAATAATAATATGTACTCGTACTAACACTATCACTAAACGCAACAACAACAAAGCCGAATTCACAGCAGCAACAGGTAGCAGAGCTTAAAACACGTTTCTTTCTTCCTTCCTTCCTTTCTTTCTTCCACTACACTCCGGCAATTTATTTAGTACGTGTACGAGTAGTACGTACGTTCGATACACTCACTCACGTTCTGCGTAGTATCTTGCATGGTTTGGAAGATATTTAGGTATTGCTAAGGTTTTGCACTTTTCTTTCCTTTTTTGTTGGAGGAAACGGGGAAAAATCATTAACAGTTTTTGAATGAAATTTTTTTGTATTTTACAAACACAAACACACACACGCCGCACACATGAACTTTCGTCACAAACTTAACGCTGTACGTCGTTGCTGCCAACGTACTGTTTATCTGCGTATCTGTTCGATAGATACGAATTTTAACACCGTATTGCTACAAAATATCGCATTCTTTGAGTTATCGGCACGCACATATCTGAACTTTTTTGTTATTTATCTTGTTGTTGTAGTTGTTGTTGTTCGCATTTAACACAGAAATTCCTCACGTGGCAAATCATTCTTCTACACCGCAGCAAAGGATTTGTCGATCTGTTGAGAAGGAGGGGTAGGAGGAAGAGTAACTAAAGCTGGCAGAAGTAGCAGGAACAACAACAAATAATGACTGCTCTACAATAACATGTTTTTCTTATCGGACGATTCTCCTCGGATTTTCATTTTTTGTTTTTTTTTCCTCTTTTTGGTTTTTTTCTTCTGCTCTTTACAATTCTTTTATTTTTGTTCAATTCGTTTTGTTGTTGTTATTGTTGTTCTTTCTCGCTGATATTCTTCGCTGTATCTCACCTTCGTCAAGGTAGTTTCTCTGCTTCTTATTCGTTAATTTTGTGAAGTATGGAAATTAGTATAAAAAAGAATATGTAGTATACTTTTTATAGTTATATATTTTTTGTTTTAGTTTTTTCGTATTTTTTACGATGTAACCCTTTGATCATTTTACATTTTTATGTTTTACTATTTTTATTAACAAACTGTTCACGGTTTCAATTATTTAATATTTAACATTGCTTAAGCGATCGACCTTTTATTAGTGTTTATTTATTCTTTCGTTAATACAAAACAAGATAATTGCGTTTACGACAGAACGCAACAACATCCACACGCGACGCCTAGAATTAAACTGATCCAATTGTTGGAATTTTTGTTTGTAGGCCGTAACAAACTTGTTCGAGCAACGTAACGAACATGTTCAAAGTTGGAATACAACTTGTTGGCGGTTTCCTCTCTCTTTAGGGTGACCAAAAGTGAATCACTGTAGAATTCTCTACAAAAACCTATGTTTATATTCTTTATTTATTATTTTTCTTTATATTCTTTATTTAGTTTAAGAAAATATTAAAATTATTTATTTTATTTAGACATAACATATACGACTGCATAAATTACAAGAAATTTATGTCATTTTAATTAATTAATTAAATTAATCATTAATATTCGTAGTCATTATCTTATCGGTTTCAAAACGAAATACTTAGGTGATCATTCGGCCATTAAATCTGGAACTTTCAATTTTTAAATGTAATTCTACAACCTTCCAAGTTGACAAATTATTATCCTATCCTATTATTTCATAAAACATATGTACTTACTTTGGTGATATTTATACTTACTTTTGTGACAAAAAGTATTTAAGAATTGAAGTAGATTTTAAGAATTCAACCATAACTTAAACATTTTTATCGCCAAAAATGGCCCTTTTCATTCCTCCAAAATCTTTACTAAGTCTTCAAATGCCTAAAACTTCAGTTTCAAGAAAAGATGTTTTATCTTGTTTGCATGCATATACATATTTATATGTATTCATTCATACGAGTATATCCTTTGTACAATGAAAAAACTTTATTTGGCACTAAAATAGTGAAAAGATGGAGGTAATGATTATATTTCACAAGAACCAATAGCTACGTCACTCTTTGATCTGCGTAGCCTCCAATATCGCCTTATATTGTTCACTGAACACAAGGCATTGATACTCTTTCGCCATAGATGCACAACGTAACGATTCATTGGGATATTCTTTCAAAGACTGTATAAGCTTTTCGCGAGCAATATTCAAATCGCCGGCGCAATTTTCTTTCCAAAATACCAAATTTCCTATCAATGAGCGAAATGTATTCAAAGTATTCAGAAAAGATTCCCGTTCAATTGTGCTGCATATTTCCTTCCCCTCCTCCTCGTCCCTCTCAGCATTTTGGCGTAATTCTTTGACTTCAACGTTTTGAGGGATAGATTTTGAATGGAACGAACCCATAACTTGCAGGGCTTTTTGATGTGAATCGTCTGAAGGCTGAAAATTTTTGTTTTTTAAATAATAAGTATATTTTAAAATATTAAGCTTTGATAAGCAAATGTCGGAAAAATTGATTGAAATGTCATTGATAAAATTATTATATAGGTAGGTATTTTAGTGTTTAGCTGCCAGACAGATACACATACGCATACTGATTATTATCTTGTGGGTCATACTAAAACGGTCTTATAACTGCTAATTATACAGATCTACAAATAATTCCGAAATTAAATTTTTTTTTAATATTAGTTTAAAAAATTAAATTAAAATTTAAATTTAAAAAAAAATTAAAAATTAAATTAAATAAATTTTCATTTATTATTTATAACTATTTATTTATTTATTTTATAATTATTACCCAATTTATAATTAAATAATATTATATCGGGAAAAGAGTCGAAAAAGCATTTTGGGGGAAAAATCGCAAGAAAGTGGCCACATCCATGTGGTCTCTTCCAATTGGAAAATTCTCTTCTTCCAAAAAGCTTGATGACATCATTTAACATTCTGGCTCTCGCATTCGTTCTCTCTATTTTCTCTTCCAAGCGAAACCAACGCCAGAATATCAGCAAAGTTTTACGCCTCATAGTACGACGCTGATGTAAACTTGCCTTAACTTTTACATCAGCGTATGGTGAACACGAATGTCAACGTTGAAGAGAAGTATGTGCATATACATATATAAACTAATAAGAGTATACAAAGCTTGATAAGAAGCAAAAATACTAACTGCCGTCACAGAAACACGAGCAACGTACGAGTGGAGTCACGGCAAAATATTTTAATGATGACTGTTGATAAAGTGACAACCTAAAGATTTTTTACAAGCGACGACAATGAAATTAAAGTTTTTCTAATGTGAATCGTCTTTTATTTTAAATACTTCAGTGAGTGGACATTTTTTCAATAAGGAATTTGATAAAGAACGACCTTGGAAATTGTGAAATATTGAATATTAATTAAATTAAAAGAAATTCAGTCACGTGGTTATTATTTCTAACTTGCTCTTACCTAAAAATTATTATGGCCAAGTAGAGACTCTCTTTCTATATAGGTTTTCTCTTATCATCAACTGCTCCGCTTGTCCGGTCAGCTGTTCGTATTTGGCAAAGCAATTTACCTTGAAATTAATTTATACAGATTTTTTCAAGTTCAAGAAGTACAAGCGTGTATTGTTGAATATGTGTTTGCTATATTTATTTCCGTGTCCCGCTTAAATTTTATAACGTGACTTCGCCAAGGAACATTTAATTCTTACGGAACATGGAACACCCACCTTCACAGCCAGCGGCAGAGATAATTAATCTGCCAGCGGCCCTTTTAAAAATATGGTTTAATGTTAACCCGTTTGTTGTTTTGAAGTGTTTATTGTTAATTATTGCTTTGAAGTGTTTCTCTCTTTGTATTTTCCAACATATGTAAAACATTTTGAAAGAGTGTCGCAGAAAAAGAAAATGTTTGTTCGCTAATATTCGATTCATTATTGGCAATGAATGAGACGCTCAGAAGCCAAAATCTATGTGGTGAAGTCTAGAAAACAAAAATTGAAAGAACTTTTATTTTTTCAATGTTAAATATTATACGATATATTTCAAAGCTTAAAAAGAAGAGCTTTCTGGTCTAACAAAAGAAAACAAAGAGTAAATATGTACTAAAATTTGTTTAATAAAAATACGTAGTTTATTCGACTAAAGTTTACAAAAATCAGAAGCTAAATTAAGAAATTTAAAAATGGACTTAATCGCATTGGCTTCTGAGCAAATAAATTATTTGTAAGACTCTGATCATACAGGAACTCTTTTCAGAACAATTTTGATTGAATCGAATTTGGTTTACATTTAAAAATTTTTAATTTTCAATTGAAACTAAAATTGAAAGGAAATTAACATAGGCCAAGCGCTTGACTTTTAATTTTCTATACAACCTCTGGACAAATTAAGAAAAGAAAATTGTGACACCTTTTTATTAAAAACGGTTTAGATTTATTGAACAAAGTGCAATAATAACCTGGTGCAAAATTCAACCAGTATGTTGCTACGCTTACGCACAAGTATTAACAATAGTCAGTTTTTCTTCATACTTCATTACTTTATTAAATTTTAATTTTTACATATTCTTCTCTGTCATAATGTAAACAAAAGAAATTTGTTTTTACTTAAACTGACTTAAGACGTTTTACCTTGCTAGTAAGTAATTTTGAGAAATCTAGAAAACCGTTGTCAACGTTATTCACGAGAGGAGAGGAAAGAAAAAACTGCTCTGATCGGCGAGAGTATCAGAGAGGAAAATCTAAAATCCGTATTTTCATGATCATTTCACTTTTCCGAATTCTGTTTATCGTAAATGAATAGAGCGGCGACGATCTTCTTTAGATCGCATACTTTTCCTCTCTCACAATCTCTTTTCGCAATTTTTCCATACTCATTTTCTGTAGAGGAAATCGCCTTTAGGGGAAAGCTTAGCATGCAAGGCACTTTTTTAAGGCAAACAGATTTGTAATATTCCAATTAGTTTTCATCCAACTCGTGTGGCACATCGCGGAACTTGAGAAAATTACATTAAATCACAAAAATAGAAAATATGTATGGAAAAGCAATAAAATTTCTTTTTTAATCGTGGAACTTGAGAAAATTACATTAAAGCACAAAAATAGAAAAAAATTTATGGAAAAAACAATAAAATTTCTATTTTAATTGGTAAAATTTGAAAGCGGAAAAATTATGATTACAAGTGAAATTATTTTTATTAGAAAAAATTCATTTAATGATTGTTGAAAGATCGTTTAAAAAACCGTTTTATACACTATTGTAGATTTTCTCCGAAAAAGAATCAAGCGAAAAATTAATTCTTTGTCCTTGAGCTTGAAATAAAATGAGCGTACCTTGAGAAGAGACGAGAAGTTGATCTATTCAGAGAGCGTGTGAAAAGAGCGGCATACGTTGTGTTCTCTTGTAAACTAACGAATTTACCGATTCTTTATTGTTTTCTCAGTGAGATAATGGCCATAAAAAGTTATTGAGCAGAGAGTAAGTAAAATTCTTCTCATTTAAACGAATGAGATAAATTATTGATGATGATGATCATGTCTGTAGACTTCGATCATGCGTTAAGCAAGTAAGCTGAAAACAAAACAATCGATATACATAGTTTATTTTTAGTATAAAGTTAGATTTATTATTACTAACGTTATCATTATTACGACACGTTACGTTACGTTACGTTACGTTACGTTACGTTAAGTTACGTTACGTTACGTTACGTTACGTTACGTTACGTTACGTTACGTTACGATTAATCGTATTACGTTATCAGCCTTACATGAATTTCCAAAGTCGTTTTTTTCCATTCGATCGATTCGAATGACGATAGTAGTAGCTCCTCGTCGATGTAATTGTAGTGTAAAATAGTTTTATTCATAGTGAAAAATTTCCAATATGGCACCTTCAGCTGTAATCCTGCCAATGATTATCACAAAGTGGCGCCATTTGCATCCTGTTTACAAAGGTATGGCATCATATGCCGTATTATGGCCGACCGGAAGTCTCATACAACAAACCCTCGAAGGTGAAACATTGAGTAAGTATCGCAGTTCGGCATACTCGTAGCTGAAATGAAATCAGCGTCTAATAAACGAGAAGTATAAAAAGGAGATCCAAATCATTTTCCATATTTTCCATGCCACAGAGACCTACGATTGGTGGCGGGCCTTACGGTTCAGTGTGTTCGGTGGCTTGTACGTGGCACCTTCACTGTTCTGCTGGGTACGTTTGACCAGCGTCATGTGGCCCCAAATGAATCTACGTATCGGCCTAACTAAAGTGAGTTAGCGCGGAAATTTAGAAAAGGCTTGAGCGCTTTTACCTTGTGTGACCACTGATGGTGTTTTAATCTTTTTGTTTTTGACATTTAGGCTCTCGTAGAGCAATTTTCCTATGGACCATTTGCTTGCGCCAGCTTCTTTATGGGCATGAGCCTGCTCGAACTTAAGACCTTAGAAGAGGCGATGCAGGAAACTCAGCAGAAATTCCTACCCACCTTCAAAGTTGGCGCTTGCGTGTGGCCCTTACTACAGACGATTAATTTCTCGCTGGTACCCGAAGCCAATCGCGTGGTTTACGTCAGTATCTGCAGTCTAATGTGGACCACATTCCTAGCTTATATGAAACGAAGAGAACTAAACGATGTTCCACAAACTTATACAGAAAGAACTGTATAAAATTATAGTAAAACTGGATCAAAAGACTACAAAGTTGAGATCTTAAGGTTCCCAAAGGAAATTAGTCAATCTATTGTTAAAAGCTTTAATTGTACATATTTAAAAATAAATTGTAAAATGTTTGTACATATATAATTCTATTATAGTGCAGTTAATAAATCCAAGAAGCATTTAGTATTTATTTTATAAACCCAAGTTTATTTACAGATTTGGAATCAGTGTTTCGAATCTTTTGTAAAATTATAGAAAAACAAATCGATTTTCTGTTCTACATGATCCTTGAAGCTCTAGCAAGAATCGTACTGCGAATCCAATGAATGTGGGCCGAAAGTTTAGTATAAATACCAGGAAAGGGACCCACAGCACAAGGCTTTTGACTCCTTGATACAATGCCCACCTGAATGCCATTAACTAAAAGTGGACCACCCGAATCGCCGTTGCACTGTCCCTTACTGCCGTGCGGAAGACCGGCGCAAATAATTAGCGGCTCTTTTCTTTTCCGAAAACGTCGGCTGCACTCATCGTGACTGAATATCTGTAGCGTGACCTTCTGCAGTCGTGGCTGAAACTGTCCGTCACTCTGAAAATACGAAGAATAGCATCAGCATCCTGACTCGATCGAAGGAACGAAGGAACGGTTACACCGTTTTGAGAGATCGAACTCACCGCATTCAAACCCCAACCAACTAAAACGGCCGCTTCATTTGGGGCTGTTTCTTGCTGGGCTTCGGGCAATCGCACCGGTTGGACATTCTCACTGAAAGTCAATGGCCGCTCCAGCATCAGTAAACCGATGTCATAGCTGGATTTTGTGCCAGGCATGCCAAATGCTTTATGCATATATATTTCCGACACATTCACCAAGTTTGGGCTGTTGTTGTTTTCAAGTTCAGTGCTGCCAAACTCGATTCTGACATTTATGGGTCTCGGCTCGAACGCCACACAATGCGCTGCAGTGAGTACCCAGAATCTGTTTAATATGGTGGCGCCGCACAGGTGCATACCGGTCGCGACACGTTGCAAGGAAACCTGTATGTATCGTATTGAAGGAAAAATCAACTTCCACGCAGATAATGTGGAATGTAATTCTTCTTACTTAGCCATTTACATTGTTTTTTTTTGCTACTCGTATAACCAAGTATACTTATTATTATATAAATTAACTTCTATTGTCTGACAGAAAGCTGTTATTTAATTATTTAATTTAAATAATTTCATAATTTCTACAAAGTTTAAAAATATTCTTCCTTTTTTAGATTTCATTAAAGCTAATTATGCCACTTTTAAATAGCGCTCGTTAAGTATTTTCAAGTTAAATCAAAAAAGTGCAATGTTTTTCTATATGTTCACGTAAATATAGATATAATTATAAGATTTATGAAACAAGAAATCATTTATAATTATTACAGAAACACTAGAATCGTTTCAACTCACAAGAAAAGGAAATTCATTGTATTGTGCATCCGTGCCATTAACAACTTGGTGAAGGATTCTGGCTGTTAAAGTATTCGAAATTGTTAAATTTAAAATTACGCAGATTAGTAAAATTTTTGCCGACATTTTTCCACTTAAATACTATCGATCAGAAAAGAAGCAAAACTTATTAACATCAAAATTTCAAGAAAGCACACGTTTTTATAGTACAGTATGGCTTTAATGTAGTAACAACCGCTAAGCACAGTGGCGTATTTTGGGAGTCTGGAGGCTGTTTTTTACTACAATCGAAGGATGAGATTCTAATGTTTCCAGAAGTACATACATATATGATTATTCTTTCTTCTTCCCTTATATTTTTATCATATATCCACTATTATTGGCATTTCTCAATTTTTATTACATAAAACTCATATAATTTGTCAACCAAAAATGTTTTCAAATGTTCAAATTTTCTAATGGAACGACGAAGAAAATTTGCTCCCTCTAAAACTAAACACAAAATACGCCCCTGCTCATTACGGAGTTCATTATGAAAATTCCAAGACTTATTCAGGAAAATTTTATTACACGCTTCATTTTGATACGGGCTCTTTGAATATGATCAATTTTCAATAAATAAAACAGTGAGGTGCGAAATCAAGGTCGCAGAATATGAAAAACGAAATTATAAATGTGAATATGTACATTTGATCTTGCTTTAGCTTCACGTCGAGATAAGGACCAGAACTGGAATTTAGAAGCGTGCTAATGGCTCTATTAGTGCAAGGTGTTAAAGTTCTTACCACAAAATATCCCATGGTGCGCGGTATGATTTCGTATAGCTTGATATGGCCCACAAGCAGTTTAATTCAACAAACTTTTGAGGGTAAAAATTGGGGTAAGATATTATAGGAGATTTACATAATGAGGATGCAAATGTACTTTTGATTTAATCCATTTCGAAACCTAATCAAAAGGCTTTTAATTTTAATTTTTTTGTTCTATATCATTTGTAATGTCTCTAAAGGAAATTACGATTGGTGGCGGGCATTGCGTTTTAGTCTATACGGCGGTTTCTTTGTAGCGCCCACCCTGTACTCTTGGATAAAAGTGTCAAGTGCCATGTGGCCCAATACCTCGTTACGTACGGGAATTATGAAGGCGGCCGTGGAGACGATTTCCTATACACCAGCCGCTATGACGTGCTTCTACTTTATTATGAGTCTAATGGAAATGAAAACCGCACAGGAGGCTGCTTCTGAAGTTAGCAAGAAATTCTTACCTACTTTCAAGGTTTGCCAACGAACAATTTTAAAATATATGTAAGTATATAACTGAATTCCTGACAGGTTGCCGCTAGCATTTGGCCCATTGTGGCCACCATAAACTTTACATTAATACCGGAAAAGAACCGCGTTCCGTTTATTAGTGCTTGTAGTTTAATTTGGACATGCTTCTTAGCCTACATGAAACATCTAGAACACCACGAAATGGACGAAAACGATTTACGAATGAATATAAAAAATAAAAACTGATTATTTAGGTTTTAAGAAGTGTTGTTGATAATGTTTTACAAAATTAATTAGCTTAGATTTTTATGTATAGTTACGAATTTATATAATTTGTTTTGTTAAATAGTTTTATTAATTTATTATTAATGCATTTTTATTTATGTTTATTCACTGTAGAAAGGATTTACAATAATAATAAATATGCACTTTGAAATGTAGTTCATATATATGTAGGTGTGTATATTGCATTTTTATATTGGGACTGTCATATTATCTGAATTTTACATCATTCTATACCAATGCTTGATTTCATAGCACTATCTACAACAGGACTGCCAAATCTCACGGTATTCCCCATTTCCGGCGAAGTTTCTTAATGATGGGAAATAGGGAAATAAATGTATTTCTTTTAAACGTACTTTGGAATTTACAGATATAAAAAATGCTCTGTTTGATAATTATTTATCTAAAAAAAAATGTTAATGTTAAAAAAAATATTGTCATGTTTTCAAGTCGTTTATATTGTTCGGCGGAATTTGTGGAAGGTGGCAAATTAGAAATATGTATTATTTACAAACCACAAAAGAAATTTTCGAAATGTATTTATGGTTCACCCTGTGGAATGTTTACTTTTTTGGTGGTCTACTAAACGTCAAAATTTTTTCTGATTTTTTAGGGCGTTGTTGCTTTTGTATTGCTATTTGCTAAAACAAATTTCATAATATTCTTAGTTTAATCTCAAGTAATTCAATTTAAGTTGTTTTTATTTAATCAGCTAAAGGATAAAGAACATATTGCAAAAAATGCGTAATCTTCCGAAACAGCAATCAAACGATCAGCCGGTTGAACTCGAAAAGAATGACTACCCAAGAGCTACAAGTAATTAACAAGAGCCCCAATTCCAAAAACTTTCCATACGCCGCACCCTTTAACGGTTTAAAGTGGTTACGATGCACATTCCTTATACTGAATATACTTTCCAATTGTATTTGCATTGTCTAGATGGTGTGGTTTTCGGTGCGGTGGTGACCTTTCTGGGATTCTTTGTGCTGATGATGTCGTTCTCCTCCCCGTACTGGCTTCAGTCTTACGAAGAAACACGTAGTAGTTTTAAGAATATGGGCCTCTGGCAGTATTGCTTCAAAAATTTCG
The DNA here is from genome assembly GCA_949752815.1 of Conops quadrifasciatus. Classification (NCBI taxonomy): domain Eukaryota; kingdom Metazoa; phylum Arthropoda; class Insecta; order Diptera; family Conopidae; genus Conops; species Conops quadrifasciatus. The sequence continues at coordinate 30,199,880 of OX457081.1, read as the reverse complement.
TTTATCCTTATTACCAGCTACCTAGACAATTCAATGGTTGTCACAGTATTTTCAGTCACGTAAGTTACACATCATCGCTATGACGAGATGAGACAAATTGATGCTTCTATTAATTATTTGCTTTATTCCGCATCTTGAAGGAATATTATGTCATTAGGGAATGGTTATTGCCGGGTTGGCTAATGGCTGTACAGGCGTTTGTTACAATAGCATTCTTTTTGACCTTCATCTGCTTGACGATTCTGTCACTGGTCATAATTCGACTACCGTTGAAAGGTGTTCTCCAATTCGAATGGCTACTTGTTCGCGTTTCCTTTTTATGTACAGGCTTTTCTTGTAAGTAGCCACTAATGCTTGCGAATTAGATTTTACTTCAATTTTATTGTTCTTTTCGTAGCCTTTTTGATGTTTCTCGCTGTTGCAATTTTCGGTGGCTGTGCTTATCGTCGCGATTGGTTAATGTATCCGAGATTCAACGTGCTCGGCTGGTCATACGCCTTGGCCGTGGTTGCTTTCATGATATTCGGTGTTGCTGCTTTGGTATTACAACGTGAATCTAAGCTAGCATACGAAATGCGAGGGGAACAGAAAAATTTGGTTATGCAAATGGAAATGCAAGAGCCGGGCTATCAACCACCCAGGCATCATCAGAGTCATTCTCGAAGTCTACAGGGTTATATATAAATCTCCCCAATAGCTATTATTTGCAACTTCTAATGCATTTATATTTATAACATTGGAATTTCTTACATATCTTTTTATATTTAATTTAAACTACACTGTATGGAGAAGTTCACAAAGCATTACGGTTAAGTTTAAAGCAGTAGTTCGAATATTACGACGACTCCGTCCTGAAGGTATATTTAATCACAATTTGTAGATTGTGAAAATCATTGCAAGTGCCTTCACAATGTATATAAAATTCATATACAATATATTCCGTCCAAATAAAATTTTTTTATATCGAACACTTTTCATTAAACATTGTTTGTGTACCCTAACATTTGAAGAAATTTATGTATACAAATAAATATAAATATACTGGATACCACTGAATACTTTTAAAGTTTTATTAAGGACCCTAAACTTTTAATATCTTATGTTTGAGGATTTTTTATTTCGATTGTGTTTGTGTTGAGTATTATTTTTGATTCATTCCTAAAATCTGGTAATTAAAATAATAATTTTAAGAAAGGGCTACCGTTTGGCTAGCTTGGTTAAAATTAATTTATAGTGATAACTTATAACTTTTGATAAGGTATTTATTGTTGCACGTACCATGTTAAAGTAAAGAAAAGAAAGAAAATAATAATTTTTAAAAAGGGTACCGTTTTGCTAGTTTGGTTAAAATTAGTTTATAGTGATAACTTATAACTTTTGATAAGGTATCTATTGTTGCATGTACCATGTTAAAGTGCCAAGACAGAAAACAATTGTGTTATCAAATTTTTGATAGGAAGCAATATTATTAATATCGCAGAACTGGGAAAGATAAAAAGTCGCTGTTTCGCTGTATTTCGCCGAGAGTGCAGAAGGCTATATTTTCCTATCAATGATTTTAGTAGCAATCGGCTATTGAGCAGATATCGATGTTGAAAAAATACATTCTTGGAGTAGAATAATGAATACAAATTTTTACTCAAAAATAGTGAAAAACCAGATTTTATTATTTTTAATTGGAATTTCTATAGAAATTAGTAAGTAAAAATTAAACAAATTTAATGGCAAATTGTTTAGTCTTTGATCCAAAGTTACGAGTATGTATAAACTAAACAGTAAAACAATATACGAGTATATATGTATGTACTAAAAATAAAAAAAATCTTTTTAATATGAATGAATCATTCTGCTATAATGATAGTCTTTATCAAAGCAATGCTTTGGACAACGACATAGACATACAAAATCAAAAAAAAAAAAATTGTTTAAAAACAGTAAAAGATATAAAATTTTATCAGAAGGTGCAAACTAAGAGTATGGCAATCAGTGGCGTTTTTGTGGGGTTGAAATTCTTTAGGAAGTTGGTGATCAATTCAGTTAAGAAATATTTTTTAATGACAAAAAAAAAAAATAAATAAAAATTAATTAATCCATGGTGTAATATATTACGAAAGAACAACAACAACAAAATTTGAAAAAATTTAGAAGAGCGTAACAGTATAGAAAACCGAAAAAAGGCATTGAAATCTGGCACTTCACCGACAACAGTTTGTGTTGTATCACTTCAAACGAAATTTGAAGTGATGACGAAAATTCTTCCCAAAACTTATCGTTGGAACATAAATTATTATGTTTATTCAAAGTGGTCTAATGTGGGCCGGGCCTCCTTAAAATAAAAACGTTTAAAGAAATTTAACAATAACCAAAAACCTATTAAACATTGAGAAACTTTGCAGGCTGCTCACAAAAATCAAACGGTCGCGCGATCACCGACATCAGCCCACGTATCATTGGTGGCATTCCTGCCGATTTTGAACACATTAAATATCAAGTCTCCATACGACTGAAGCGACGAGATTACAAATTCGGAAATGGTCATATTTGCGGCGGTGCCCTCATCGGTCCCACGAAAGTGCTAACAGCGGCCCACTGCTTTTACAAGTAGGTTAATAGAAAATACTAAAAAAAAAGAACGCTTCTATGGGCGGTACATGTCTGTAATAAAACGACTTATACTTTATAGTGCCGATAGTAAACGTTACCGCAAGGCACACGAATTTAGCGTTGTGATGGGTACACTCAATCGCTTTCAACGCATAAACGGTACCATTGTTTCCGAGGTGAAGTCAATTGCTTTCATGAATACCTTCAGTATGGACACTATGTTGGATGATGTTGGAGTTATGTTTCTAAAGACCGGTTGGCCAGAGAATAAAACCCATTTAACTGTCGCTCCGATAGCTTTAGCAAACGACGTAGTACCGGCCGGAACCATTTGCAAAGTCTCAGGATGGGGCAGTACTACGGGCAGTACGGACAGGGTAAAGCTCTAAGGTGTTCTTATCAAATGCAGCTAATGTTTGTAAAATGTCAATGTTGCCTTTACAGGACTACCTCTCACCCATACTAATGGTAGTCAACGTTTCCATTATCGCTCGCGACATTTGCTCGATGTCATATCGCTCGCTGGATAAAGGAATGTTTTGTGCCGGTTCCATGCGCGGCGACAAAGACTCCTGCCAGGGCGATTCGGGGGGACCACTTGTGTGCAACAACACCCTGGTGGGAATTGTCTCCTGGGGATATGGTTGTGCCCGCGCATTCTATCCCGGTGTGTATGCCGATGCGCGGTATTATCGCAAATGGATTGATAGACAAAACAGAGGCTCGAATGTAGTTTGGAGTGTGCAAAGCTTAGTTTTTACAATAATTATTGCAAATCTTTTAAGATAGCATTCCAAAAATACGAGTAATACTTCCATAAATTACAGCAATGTTATATATTCTTATTTTAATAAACAGTTCAAAATTAAATAAAAGCTTATCTCTGGTAATTATTTAATAATTAACTAACAATTTCCACTCCTTCCTTCCTTCCGTTTACCTTCCAGTCTGCAATTTCTAGCAGCTGCACCTCTTTCGCGCCTGTTCTCCGCTCAGTTCTCGATTTCCATTCTTACTGTCCGCACTTTTAGCACCACCAACGCCGTGCGTTTCCAACCGAAAGGAGTTATTGTGGGCGGTGACCGCCGCACCACGCGTGTGCCCCAACAACTTTGACAGTTCAGCATTCACCACAGCTTGCTCCATTCGCTCCATAACTCGACCAACCAACTGCTCCACAGCCAGCCGAATATTCAGGCCGGAGCACGCGCTCGTCTCGAAGTAGGGCAGGTTGTAGCGATCGGCCAGCGAGCGTGCCTGTTGCAGACTCACCTGCCGGTACTGCTCCAGATCGCATTTGTTGCCGCACAGTACCACATCGGGGTTCTCGCAATAGGCATGCGTGCGCAGCTGCTCCAGCCAGTTGGTGATCTCCAGAAAGGACTTTTCATTGGTCAGATCGAAGATCAAGAGGAAACCCATAGCATCGCGATAGAAAGCGGTGGTGAGGCTGCGAAAACGTTCCTGGCCGGCCGTGTCCCACAGCTGCAAATGGATCCGATGATTGCGTCCGCGTGAGGAGTAAATCTGGTGGAAGTGAAGAAGCTGCATCAACTCTTAAAATTACATTTAAATTTGAACACGTTCACTTATGTTTACTTTATGTAGTTAATATTATTACGACTTACCACTCGCTTTTCCCGGAAATCGATTCCTACGGTGGATATAAATTTTGAATTAAACCCACCGTCGGTGTACTTGCACAGGAAACTTGTTTTACCAACACCGGAATCTCCCAATGCCAGAAACTTCATTAGATAGTCATAGTCGATTGCTGGAGAGAGCCGCGACATAATGGAAGTAAAGTGTTCGTACTGAAAGGAAAAACAAATTAAATGAAAATCAGACAAATCAATTAATTAGTCACAAATAAATGTACAAGTTAATAAAAACAAACACACGAATTTTCCCCGATTAACGGAGTTTAATCTCGTCTGTACTGATAAAGACCAGACTGTCTCGTTTTAAGGATCGAAATTAAGATTGATAACGAGAATTATCGCATGCGCAAATTCTCGCATTTTGCCACAATATAATTTCTTTTTAGAGGAGCCGTTTTGCCACAATTCAAATTTTGCCACATACAAAAATAAATCTTTCCCAGATTTTCAAGTTTATTGAGACAATTTGCCTTCGTCAATGGCAGGAAGAAAGAAAGGAGAGAAAGCCATAATTTCAAGGATACCCTTTGACCCTGACAACAGACGATAGACAACAAGCAACAATTTGTTACGCTTTCGTGGCTATGCGTAGGTTACACCTGATGTATCGGAAAGAGTTGGCTGGCAGCCTTGAAAGTGACTTAGTACGTGCTTGCAGTAAATAAATACTCGCAGAGTTTTGATGTTTCTATTTTTGTTGGGTTGGCTTAATGAAACTCGTGCTGTTTTGTTTCATATCATACCAGACCTCGGATGCACAATAGAAAAAGGCAAGACAGGAAACGGAAGTGCAGCATTAAGTGTTTATCGAGCAGACTTGCAGACGCTACTGGACTACTTATGACCATTTTGCTCAAAAAACCTGCCATTCATTTCTCTGAACAGTTACACTTGTAGTATAATTCACCTTTTCGAGATTATAATGTAGTTTCTGTGGAAACACAAAAATCTCTATTACTCAGAAACGTTTATTTCGAACAGTTATGTTTTCTTATATCTTTTTTTCTAATACTAATAATCTCGATATGGGTCAGTTCTTACGATTGTGTTATATAATACATAATCCATAAATTACTTAAATTTAATCTGGACTTATAAGTACTTTTGTACTTTTGCGTAAGAAAGTATCAGAAAGAGTTTAGCCTATAGTTACAAAACCATTACTCGCATAACGACCATGATTTTTGGGTTACGTTCAAGGTGTAGGAAAAGCTGTGTTATCGTTTACTATAAATTTACATAAAATATTCTTTTTTTTTTTTGCTTCAATGATACGGAAACGAAAATAAATTGAAAACTTTTATTAACAGTATAAATTATTCGCAGGTATTTTTGTATTCGAATTTTACTTTTGAAGTGATAAGGTTTACCTTCTTTTTATGGGCGCAAAGTGCTTGGATTCTGTATTTATTTATTAATTTTGCTATACATATTTTATTATATTTATACACAATTGATATATAATTTGATATATAATTTAATTTTAGATAATATAAGTATAATAATTAAATTCTTTATTTACCTCTGAGTACAATATTTTGACGTTATTTAAATATCGTAATTAGTAGTTTTCTTGTAGAGTTTTTTAATTTTCCTTTTCTTTATTTCTTTAAATGTACGGAACGAAAAATTTATTACTTTAAAATATTTTTATTATTTATTCAATTGTTATAAACAAAAGGATTATGCTTTTTAGAGATTAATTCGTGTAATTTATGAATTTAAGAGATTAATGCGTTCGTATACACTTTTAAAATTAAACTTTTGTAGAATACTTCATTAATCAACTTTTCTTAAATATTGTTTTTTTTTCGCCAATTAAATTTTTGTGATAACTATCTATTACTTTTCTAGCTAAAACAAATTTAGAATTTATATTTATCTATTTATAGGTTTGGTTTTTATGATAAATAATCTCTTGTCATTGCCATAGATTATTGAGTCTGAGCTAACAAGGACATCTCGGCATTGACCATTCATGTTTGTCTGAATGTATGTGCGCGTGACTGTATCCATTCGTACATTGTTGTGTGTAACAAAGTATGACCTTGAATAATTTTAATGTTGCTCTCGATTCAAAATAACGCACCTAAATAATTATCAAAAGCCCAAATCAAGTTGTATAAATTCCTTTTAAATATTTTTTAAATATTTTAAATATTTTAAATAAAGTACATGGACTTTTTTTTTTCAATCAATTAAATTCAATTTCACAAATGTACAGCAACACATGTCCTTTACACAATGTTTTATTTAGTCTTTATCTGGTTTGTTATTTTGTTAAACATTTTTCTAAAAATTTTTTTTAAAGCGTGTCCTTTCTTTATTCTTGTTTAATATCCTTGAGAAGACCAACCGGTATCAACCTGTTGCATTACACTGTTATCAGTTAACTGAGGTAACAACTTAAGCTAAAACATAACGCAACTGGTTGTTCAATGCTCAATGCAAGCATAAAACAAAACCTTGTTAAGAAGGGAAGAAGGAGAGAACTTGAAGAAGACTGAGAGAGAACGTCTATGATAAGAGCTTTTCTTTACCTGAAGCATTCACCTGAGAAAAAAATAGCTTACTTAATAAAATTATTTCCTACTCTATACTTAAAGCTTCTAAGCTTCTAAAACCAATTATTTAAAATAGTATAACAATGCATTCAAAAACTATTGTTGAAAGTTTTGAACTACATCAAATAAATTCAGGCTTTCGGAGTTATTTCCATTGAGACAAAAGAGCCATTGCAGAGAAAGAAAGCAATTGTCTTTCACTCGAATAGCTTTTTGGCTTAGTTGTAAAACCGCTCTATTAAATAGCTCTGGTCATACGCAACAATAAAAATAAAACAAAATAAATTAAAATACATTTTTCTACCCTTGTACGAATACAACAACAAAAATGTGCCTCTCTGTCTGGTAAAAAGTCTGATGTAGACGAACTCATCCTACGCGACTGTATAGTATAGGGACATTTTCCACCCGATATTGTAAATTATTTTTTTAAAGAGCCAAAATAAGTACATTCACATCGGTAATATTAGAAAAAATAATATAACGGTTATCGCTGCATTATTAAAAATTGCATAGCAGTGGCAATATTGCAGCTAATTTTTCAATTTATACTATTCAAGACCCACAAGTATGATTCTGTCGACACGTGGTGTAGTATGTGCTAAATATAATTAATAAAATTATTTCTATTATTTCTAGTTCTATTGCCAATTTACAGCACTTTCGTTATTTAAAACATTAAGTACATTATTACAAAAAATTTTAAATCATTTTGAAAACCATTTGAAAATTCCATATTAAAATTTCTCAGTTGATGAATTTTAAACTTTTTTACAATATAAATACAACTCCACTACACCCTGTTTTGGAGAATATTATTCTATTACCAAACCAATGTGCATGTGGTATGGATATCTCTCTTTTTCTTGCAAACGTAAAGCTGGAAGTCCTGATAATTGTCCCACTCTTTCTCTTAGAGCGGCTTGTGAACTGAGTTTGAAATATGCATTTGAAAACGACATTTTGCGAAATTCTCACAATTGGATTGTTTTCGACTTTCGCGGATTTATAGCTTGCTCCTAATTTTTTGTTTAATATTAAAAGGTTTTCGTAATGGACTGCTTACATATTGGTTTAGAGAATGGTGGTTGCGGATTCAATTGGGACGATATTGACGTTGGCAATGACCACCTTGATCACTCTGAGAACTTTTTTGGTACGTGTGATTGAAATATCTTCGTCTTGCATTTTTCTGTATCAATGCCGTTATTTCAAATATATTTTAATATCCATTAGCTAAGAAGCATATTAAGCACGAAAAATTGGATGAACTGGATTTGATTGAACAAATGGGTCAGTAAGAGTGAAGTAGCCCCTAATGAATATTTGACTAAAACATTTTTATGCAGCATCTACAGGCCTAGATGAGGAGAAATACAACCCATTTGACAAAAGCGAATTTAACTTCGAAAACAAAGAAAACTTCTCGCCTCAGAAAAGTCAAGAATCTGAAAAGCGGACGACAGAGGAAACTATCCAATCTCCAGTAGATGAAGTGGAAACACATGTGTTGACAGAAGTAATACCCAGTGGAAATTGCCCTTCAACTTCAGAGTTGGATGTAACCAAGCCCAAAAAGCAAGCGCCGGCGAATATTGCATGTATGTGGTCAACGCAGAAACCTATTGTGTGCAGAAGTAATGCCAGCTCCAAATGTACGGCTAAAGGAGCTATACAAAAAAATTTTAAGCCTCCCAATGCATACATGTTCAAAGATTTATATCAACGAAAAAAGCTGGAGGCTCAGAAGCGAAAAGAAGAAGAAGAACGCAAAATGCGAGAGTTCCACAGCCGCCCGGTACCTAATTTTAACAACCTCCATCAGCAAATGGTTAGCAAACAAGTTGTTCATGTAGTGACGGTTCCTGTGACGCCTAACGTGTTAAAAAAATCACGTGATATGGAAGAGAAGCGAAGACAGAAGGTATGCAGGACTATATTCTCTATTCATTCCAAAATATTTATTAAGATGTCTCTACCTTACCGTTTTTTAGCTGTTGGAATTGAAACGTCAAAATCAACCGCCTAAAATTCAAGCGCGAGAACCTAATGTACTTAAAGAGGACCCATTTGTACCTAAGAAAACTCAGACTTTAATCGAGACGCGCCCTTTTAATCTGCGCTCAGACCATCGTTTGCAAGAACGTAAAAAATTTGATGTTGCCACTAATCGTAATTTGGAGGAAAAACGGAAACAGGTACAAAATGTAAGGAAGCAAGTAACTGAATAATTGAGCGTTTGTTTCTAGCTGCATTAAATGCAGACAAATGTCATTCGTCTTATGATCATTTCTACTTAATTTACCGAACTTGATTAAAATATTTGATCAAGCTTAATCTAACATCGATTTTGTGTAATTATTAAGATTATCAAAATCCTCACATTTTCAGTTCAGAATATTTTATTAAATATGTATTTCAAAAGTTTACCAAACAACAACTACCTATTGGCAAACAAAATTGACAGAAAACAAAAATAAAAATCTGGAAAAATCTCACGTACATCCAGCGAGCGTTCACAGCGCATGAAAAATGGGCGTCAAACCGACTTTTATGAGCCGGTTCAAAGAGTGTCGCATCTCATTACGTCTGATGTTCATGTTAATTTTTATTTTGTCCATGAAGTGCTGGAAGAGTAAATTGGTATATTTTGTTTGTCCGAGGACAAGTTTGCCGTCTCTAGAAAATATTGCCAGATAAAAATTTTTTATGTAAAAAACAAGCAAGGGCACACTTTAGTAGCCTTATAAAAATTTTAAAATTGTCAGGATTTTAATCGTGAATTAAAGTAATTATGAATTGAAATATTTTGTAATTCATGTTACCTGGAAATCAGAGGAAAATCAGAAGTAATAAGATGAAGTACTTTACCCTTCTACATAATCAGAAATTTAAGTAATTAAGACCACACAGCGCTCACCCGTGAGAGTTAAGTAAAGGAGAATAGATTTCAAGTGGTGAGTGAGTTTGAACCGAAATTCACACATTTAGAAATTTAGAAATCAGATTTTAATAGCATTAAGGTAAAACTAAAATGCGTATGCTTATCATTGGCCACGCAATATTTTTCCCAAATTTTTTTAATATCTATTTAAAAAGGTTATAAGAAAAGTATTTTTTAAGAGTGTGTTGAGTTCATAGTTTATTGATTGGTTTTGGAACAAACCTATCCAAACCGGTTTCGGTGATGTGTGTTTAGGAAAACTTAACGAACTTAACGAAAACTTGAGAAACTCAGTTTATTTTTATTTTTGAAAAAGTTTAATAATATACAGGAAAAATTAAGTATATAGTATAGCTTAACAAAATCAACACATACTGAATATTAACACAGAAGAGTTGGCAACACTGGCCAAAAGTACTCTCTGGGACAGCAGTGAAAAACCTGTGAATTTTTCGAGAGTAGCAAACAAAAGTCATTCGAGGGCGCAGCAGCGAAGCTCGCGTTGATCTATGTCAGTTTTAATAATTCTTCCAGGTGTTATTTTCCTCGTTTCGAATGTTAAAATTAGAAAGTAAAATCGAAGAAATTAATTAAAAATAATTGAAAAAAAAAAAAATTTAAAGCAAAAAATAATTAAAGCAAAGAGGCCAGAGTGTAGAAGCTCTGTCCGAAAAGTGTGACAAAAAATCTGTGCGTATGGCTAGGAGGAGGAATTACGAAAGAGGTTGAAAGCAAAAGCAGTCAAATAATTAAACAACGTCACCGCAGCAACAGCGTAGTTTCGGTACAAAAATTCCACAAGCAACTGGTTCAACCTCTGCAGCTTTTCCGCCTCCTCACGTTGCTGCCACTTGTTCACTCCAAGATTTCAACAAAATGGTCGATCGCCTTGTCAACTCAGAGGCTAATACCAGACGTATAGCCGTCGTTGAGAGCTGTTTTGGCAGCTCTGGACAACCCTTAGCTGTCCCCGGACGCGTTCTAGTGGGTGAAGGTGCACTAACGAAAATGTGTCGCAAAAGGCCCAAACTACGTCAATTCTATTTGTTCAACGATATACTCGTCTATGGTAATATTGTGATCGCGAAGAAGAAATATAACAAACAACACATCATGCCTTTGGAGGAGGTATCATTGGAATCGTTAGAAGACAATGGACACTATCGTAATGGTTGGCTTATACGAACTACAACAAAGTCGTTTGTAGTGTATGCCGCCACCAGTACTGAAAAGCATGAATGGATGACCCACATTAACAAATGCGTCGAGGATTTGTTGCGAAAAAGTGGCAAAAAACCTGTGGAGAATCATGCAGCCGTCTGGGTACCCGATAACGAAGCCAACATCTGCATGCATTGCAAAAAGACACAGTTTACCATGATCGTGCGTCGACACCACTGCCGCAATTGCGGCGCAGTTGTGTGTGGTTCCTGCTCCTCGAAGAAATTCTTACTGCCCCAGCAGAGCTCGAAACCAGTGCGTGTTTGCACCGCTTGCTATGAGCGTCTCAGCAAGGTCGTCAAATCGGAGTCGGCCAAGGCAGCTACTGCGGTTTCACAAAGTCCAACGGCTGCTCCAATCACTGGCAAATTGCCGGACAGCTCCGGCGAAGACGATTCTGACGATGAGGTGGGAGCGGGCACTGAAACACACGATGAGCCACGATTTTATGGTGACAGCACTTTGGCTGCAGATGACTCTGTAAACTCTGTTGAATCAAACAATTCGGTTAGCAATAATGCACCGGGTAACTGATGATGGCGTTCAGGTAGAAAGCAACAGCAACAGCAACAGTTGGTTAGTGGAAGACAGCGGGTGATTAGGGGTAGCACGTGTGAAAATGATATAAAAGGGGTTGAGGGGGAGGAACAGAAACAAAAAGTGGCGGAGAAAACGAGAGGAGGGGAACAACGAAAAAGATTAGAAAGCAGATTATGCTTTTGCTGGTGAGCAAAAATCTAAGTTATTCTTCACTTCTAAAATTTATTGGTATTTAATTTCTTAATCTGGCTTTGGCACAATTCGGTCCATATACATAAATACTATCACTGCTAAACGTTTTCTGCTCTTGCGTTTCTTAATCTTATCAGCTGCGAGTCAACAAGCTATTGCCTTTTTCACGAGGCATAAAATTGCGGACAAATTTCTTGTGTAGACAGACATAAGCCGCATCGCATCGTCCCCGTCGCACCGAATGCAAGGCCTTCCGCAATGCGATTAATTATCTTGCGACATTCCGACTGCGCTCTACTTGGTTTCCTTTTGAACTCTAGCTGATTACATTAAACCATTTTTAGAATGGAAATATTAAGCATGCGTTTCAATTTAAACTCACTTCATAGGAAAATATTGTAAATATAAATGAAATTTCGTTTGAATATTGCAGTGCTAGCAAACGGTTTCATGCGATGGCATTTTGTCCAAATGACACTTGTTTGGAGGGACGAAAAATATCTTAATTTATTGCAAATGTAAACTGAATTTTAAATATGTATCAATTTATCATATTAATTACATATAAATATGTGCTAAGCCAGACTCAAACGGGTGTATTAGAAGTTTTCTCTGTTTTACACAATCCAGCCGTTGATTTATTTTCTTTATCTATATATAGTATATTTTAAAAAAATTCGCAACCTTACAGCTGGGCTGGGCTGACTCATTTATGTGCTAGCAGTAGCTACGATTCATCTCTTTTTCTTGGAAAACCACATGCATCACATGAACACATTTAGGCATTTATTATTAAATGTTTAAAATGAATTGCAATCAATAGCATTTTCTTCACTCAATCTTATCTACATGGAGTATAAAATATGTTTAAAAATTCTCTGCAATGAAAAAGTGTTTAAGTATTTTTCGACTTGAAATGATATAGTGCTCTATTTCATACTAATTATACGATATTTAGTGGCTCTCCTGCCGATATCGTTAGAAAGTTAGTAACCAATAGTAAATTTTTCTTGATTACTATACATTTAGATGATAACAGAAATTGCATTTTTTTTTTCTTTCATCACGTTAGACGGTTTAGATGATAAACATCCTTATATGTTTACTTGATATATGGAAATTCTAAATTCTTAAATAGAACTTATACTATTCCCCCCCAGTATCGAAGGCAGTATAGTTTTCTTCTTACCTTTCTTTTGTGAACATAAAATAAGAAGAATAATTTGTATAACTTTTTATGGTGAAATTAATATATTAAATGTAAAGACATTGTTTGTGCATTGCATTAAAAATGACGAAAATAAAACGCTTCAGTAATAATACGGCGCTCGTAATCAGTTTTTATAACTTTCTCTACAACGCTATAGCATTCTTTTCCGTCAGCAACAGAGACAACAAAGATAGTAAAGTAAAATGTCTTAACCCAGCAAACAATAAGAGTAGTCTCTTTAGACCTAGAAAACTATAGGTTTGCTATATTTCTGAGCAAATACGCTCTTTATGAATACATAAAAGAGTTTGAAATTAACGTTTTTTCCTTCCTAGACAGCTCGCTGAAAAGAGTCTTAAATAAAAGTCAGAAAAGACTCATAAAATTGTGCGTTTTGTGAGTTAAAAATTTTAATTAAAAATTATTTCTGAGCCTTTTATGATTGTTTTCTGAGCCTTTTGGGACAAATTTTTTTTTTATGATGAACATGTTGGTCAATTTTGATTGATTGATTGATTTTGAACTCATAAATATGAATGCTCCTTATTATGTTTGCTGGGAAAGTATTTGCTTTTTTATTTTATTTAAACAAAAAATAATAGTAATTGCATATTAACTAATATACATATATTATATTCATCTCTATTCCTCTACTTGCTTGCCTCGCTCACTTACTTATATTATGCTGTTAATGGAGTATATAAAAGTATACTACAGAAAGGTGTTGGTGTTACTTTTTTCTTCCTTTTGTTATGTTTTTTCATATTTCAGTGCGTTTTTATATAATAGAGCTCTTATTTCTTTATTATCTATTAAGAGGTAACATCGCTTCAATTTAAATTCAAAATTTTTTATCGACCTTTTATCGATAGTTAAAGAAATGTAGAGTATTTGAAATTATAGGTTATTATCATGGTCGGTACTATATAAATTATAAAATTTCTTGATTTTAAACGACTTTCAAAGGAACTTTTTGTCTGCCACCAACACCAAAAATTAAATTCAATACTACTAACATTATGAAAAGTTAAAAATTTCGCATGATTTTAATCCAAATTATTAATGATAAATATGTATATATTTTCTTTTGCAGGAAGAGGAGGAGCGTAAAAAACGTGAAGAGGAAGAAGTTAGAGAATTAAGAAAAATAGCAACTTTCAAAGCTAGACCAAATCCTTTTAAATAAAATAAAACATTGAACAGCGAACATTACATTACACCAGCCCAAACAGCAACGACAAAAACAACAATAACAGCAACAACAACCCTGATTCGTAAACAGTAAAATACAAACAGAAATCAAAGAATTCTGAACTTTTCTACTGCAAACAAAAAACACCAGAAATTCGAGTGTCTAATGTGTTTTTTTACATATACTATATATACACTTAAACTTATATGTATAACAATTTTTTATTATTACGTATTTGAATACTGTTAACACTTAAATAAAACGTTAATAAATTTTTAAAATTTGGTATATTTTTACTGAAGTATGTGAAAAAATTGACCATACAGACAACGGCACCAACAACCACTGCATTCTTCTGTTTATTAGTAATCTGCTAATCAAAATACATTAAGAATAAATATTATTAATTGCCGGCAATGTAATAAAGCAAGATTTTTTTACCTTCAAATGTTAATATAAAGAAAATTCTCTAAGAAAATTGTTGACCAAATGAAATTCGAGGTTCGTAAAATAAAATAAAAGCAATCACGGACAAAGACAATACTTGTTCGTTAAAATTTTTATCGCCAGTGGCGTATTAAGAGGCCTGTCCGTGTATTATTTTTCTTATTGTCTTGCTTGTTATAATTTAATTCTTTTTATTGGACAAAAATCATGAAATTTTGAAAATTAATTACTTTGGAACGAAAAGCTTTATGCGCCTTTTCTTTTCTTTAAAAAGCAGAAAAAAATAATCCCAACATCGCAGTTTTGCAAAACAGCAATAGATTTGTAGTTTTTTATAAAGAAAGCTATTGTACACTACCATTACCATTAAATATTTATATTTGAATGAAACGAATTAAAAAAAAAATTTACATTTGAGGGCGGCTGCTGATTTTTTACGAACGTATAAGTATTTTAAAAATTAATGAAATTTTTAGATTATTTTATGATTTATAACCAATAAAATTCAATTTCGCTATACCTATCATATCAAAATATAGTTTGACAAAAGAACGAAGTGTTTGTTGTATTGAATAGCTCTGACATACTCAGCGATAGACAGCTTTGCATAACTGGTTGTGGTAAGTATAAAGTAGTCCACTTTCATGAATTTTCCCAATCAATTTGGATTCCTAGATTTTTAGTTTGCTAGTATAGAAAAATCGCACCAAGTTTTGTAATTGAAAAATAAAATAACTTGGTATTTAAAGAAATAAAAAATTGGCTCTTTATTTCTGTTAATTGCCCTTTGGCCAAGACAGCAGTTTTCAATTTAATTTAAATTAAACCTAGAACTTGTCATCACCAGCCCACGAGGTCTTGTTCGTCTCCTCGTTCCAATCATTCACGCCAGTAGTAACAGTTTCGGCAGCCACTTCATCCGCCCAGTGTGTAGTTTCTTCAACCGGATGATCAACAACCTCAGTTTCAATTTTGGGAGCTGGTATGAGCTCTTTGGCTGCTGCTTCCTCTTTCTCTGCCTCTTCAGGATCGCGATAGAAGAACAAATCTACCACCACGGGCCATTCAACATTGCGAGAAATAGTACCACGCAAGCGAAGTACTTCACGTGACAATAACCACCACATCAAACCAATTGAGTGAGGAGCTTTATTATTACACGGTATAGCGATGTCTATGTAGCGCAAAGGCGAATCAGTATTAGTAAAAGCAATAACTGGTATGTTCACATAGGATGCTTCCATGATGGGTTGATGATCGGTCATTGGATCGGTGACAACGAGCAGACGTGGCTCGCGAAAAGCTGGCTGAATTTGATTGGTGAAGGCGCCAGGTGTGAAGCGACCAGCAATTGGAGTAGTGTCGGTGTATTTTGCGAATTTCAAAACGGCGCGTTGTCCAATGGGACGTGATGAAACAACGAAAACCTATTAAAGATTAGAGGAATTGTTTATTTCAATACTTCACAGCTAATGGCTAACAAAAAAAAAAATTTGTAATTTCAGATTGTGTATTGGCTTCATTGTATATCAGACCCGAAAGATGAAAAAGCTATCATCATAAAAATAATCTGACTTAGATACAACCTAGAATTGAAACTTACATCTTGTGGATATTCAATAGCTGCTATCGCACGTGCAGCTAACATAAGCTTCTCCCAAGTCTTTCCCAAATTAATGATGTTTATACCATCTGGACGTCGCTTGTAGACGTACTGTTCCATTTGGAAATTCACATTTTCCGCACCCAAGTGGGTGGTGGCAACTAACATCTTCGTAATATCATCCTCTTTCAGGGATAAAATTTCTAAGCCTCCCGACATTTTAAACGCACGAGAATAAGTGTAACCTATGGAAATATAAAATGTTTGGATCAAAATTAACCTAACATAGTCGATGGTCCAACCGAAATAATGAACCACGTGTCAATCCAGTAAAAATGGGAACCAATGAAAAATTGCCTAATATTTTTACAAGTACAGACCATTGTTGCTCTAAGCAAGAATATAATTCAAAATATTACAAAAATTTTACAACTTTTAGGCAATTTTTACCCGGTTTTATGGTAAATTTTTACACTCACGTTGTCGATGCCACTGGGAGTGATAACAAAATGGCAGAATGACGTTTCATTTCCATTGTGTTAAAACTGTGGGCTCTAATTGTGGGTTTTAATCGACCAGATGAAGAGAGAGTTACAAGCTTAAAATTCCTCTAATTATTAATATTTATTAATGGACAATAGAACCATTCGACAATAAATTGGTGTATTTTTTAGTAATTATATGAGCCCCAGTTGCCAAAGTGCTGAACTCCACTTCCTGAACTTTTTTGAATATTAGTTTTAAAGTACTCCATACTCCAAACTATTTGTATTTTAAATAGATTTCGCTTTGTATAATAATAATCACCACTAAATCACATTTTGTTAGGAATTTGGTCGTTGCGTATTGGTTTACATTGTACATAGTGACATAGTTTGACGATTTTATTTGCTTTTTTAAAAATTGAGTTAACACTTTGGAAAGTGAGCGGCTCATATATGAATTCTAGTATGTCCTTACTAGAAACGTGTCAATACAATGCATCAAATACCGCTACCGCAACGCGTTTAATATACGCTACAAGTTGATAAACAATATTATTGGCATGAACTTGTCAGTTGCCACAAGTAAATCGTTGATTGTAAACAAAGGCTTGAGGCTGGCACAAGTCGAAAAATTGGGCTAGAGTAAAATCTGTGCAGACCTTAAAGGAAAATTTTCTAATACACTTACCCAACTTCTGCTCAATACGAAAGTAGTATATAAAATTTCCGAATTTACTACAATTGCATATTTTACTGCTGTTTTATCTTACGTATTTTTACCTGATCTTGGGTGTGTTCACCAATTGTTCCCCTTTTTAGCATCGATGCCGTTAAAAATGAGATTTCAAGTTTGAGAAAAGTTGACAATGTATTTTCCAAATGAAATGCGAGAGTTAATATGTATATGAATTGCTAAGAAAAAACACATTTTTTTAATTTTTGTATACATTTATTGCGCTTTTACTTCTTTCACTGACTACCACAACAATTTTTTATGTTAAATGTTTTTAGCTGAAAACCCTGTAGGTTCGTTTTGTATTTTGTTTTTTAAATGTTTTCATATTATATATCATAATATTACCCACATATTTTAGAACAATGACACATTATTTTTGAAGTGTTAATTCAAACCATATGGTTTTAATATTTTAGTACAATATTATTAATTATATTGTTATAGTGTCCCTTTTATAATGTTATTATGTTTTTCTGCTTTGAGTAAATTTATGTTTTCTTTTCTAAATAAATATATAATAATTAATTTTTTTTTTCGTTTTCACGAATACTTTATAAAATTTCGTACTCTTATATTGTTTTTTTATCTTTCATAAATATGCACAATTTTATATACCCAATAAATGAATAAGCAAAATCAACAATATTTTTTATATAATAATGTTTCACATTTTTACGTCATCGTTTTGTTCTGTTAATTACTAACTACTTATATAATATAATGTTAACTTGTATTTCTTTTTAATTTGTCCATAATTTCACATCTTTTTTTCTGAAAGTAACAACAAAATAAAAAGTAAAACCAAAATAAACAGAAAATTTCAAATATTTTCTTATAAATAAATGTCACAATTTTAATAAATATTGACTCAATTAAAGAAAAGAGAATGCCTTTGAAGCCAAAGACTTTTTTTTTATACATTTTGGTATTTGTTCTGTAATTGATGTATAACAATTAATGAATGGTGATGATTGAGCTCTTTTATTTTCTGGCTTTCGTTAGGATTTAATTCTAACAGTACAAATATTGCGAATTTTGTGGTTTGCTCTTCTTTTTTAGTGCAGTATTTTGCAAAATCTACCGGCAGTGTTTGAAATTATTAACGATGTTTGCAGTATCTACGAGCATGTTTTCACATGACGACTGACACATGAACGTGTCTTTTGACTCACGCTGTATCTATTTTGACATTTAAAGCATCAACGGCTTGCTTGAAAATGAATACCATTTCAGATAACCCAAATTTGAAAATAAATACATGTTTAAATAATAATCTACATACACAATTTCTAAACAATTTATGAAAATAATGTAAATATTTGTAATATGTACTATGAAAATTTTTTATGCAAATTATATATCTATTTGCATAATAATGGCTTTATGCACAAATACACATACATATATATTGTATAGTTTTTCTTTTAAAATGTATATATAAAACAATTTAACTGCATACGTTACACAATAATAAATACACTGTGCTACAACATTTTAGCAATTAATATAAATTTATAATCTTTAAACAATTATTATTTATTTGAAAATATAGAGGCCTTATTCCTGCTTTCTAAATGTTTTTTTCATCACTTGAAAATTTGTCAAGATTTCATTTAGGACCTTTGTCTACGGTCCTCTTATTAAAAAAAGATAAACACAAATATTTCAAAGTTCGTTTGTATTGATAATTTTTCGACGCAGCTTTTAATTAAAGTTTAAGGGCGGGTACCAAAGTAAAGCATGAAAGACTATTTTGTCATGTGTTCACAAGTGAATGTTCTTTTTACATTGAGCAGTAATTTTACTGCGAGATACATATTTGGGAACTGAAATCTCACATAAAACAAAAAACTGTCACTCTGAAGTGAAAAACTATTATAAAAATTAAAAATCTCGCATATGGCAACTTTGTTGCTAAGTCAACCTGCTTCCTATTCTTAAAAAATTTTAAAAATTTTAGTGCATACTTAGGAAGAATTTAAAATATTTATTTGAAAATCAATTGTATTTTTAAACATTAACCTTTAACCTTCACCCGGAGACTTTTCCAATTAAAAATTATACAGTAGAAATAAAATTGTCACTTATTAAAAAAATATTCAAAAGCAACAGTTTTATTTGACACAACTGATTAATATTTTTGCACGATACAACATAAAATTGGAAATTCGTACGTTCTAAATCATTCACAATAGTTTAATAGTAAACGTGAGTGTTTCTTCTTCACTATTAGTAGTAGAAACATTCTAAATTAAAGGAGAGTCATTTAAAGGTAAGTAAGATAAAGATTAGAAAAGAAGTGAGTCAGATATATTTTTGTTTTAAGAAAATTACTTTCAATAATAACTATCTCACTGTCAGTTAGTAAAATATGTAAATATATATGTATATGTATAACATTCGTTTTACTTTCATTTTTTCACTTTGTATAAATGCTAAAATATTTTGAATTATTTCTTGTAACAAAAATTGACGAATATTTTCAGACGGTTACACGACTATCATACGACTTATAATCGATCGTACTTATTTGAATTCAATAATATCACAACATTTAGTATGCAACATCTAAAAATCTTTCATGAAATTTTAAATCATTGATTCTTCCATCGCGAAGAAGGTGTTATATTGCAAGGTTCATTCTTTCCTGTATGGAAAATTATTTTTAGGAAATTTCTTTAATGTAGCAGAAAAATGGTTTTTAGAGAAAAGAGGAAACTCAGAGGATATTTGTAAAGTGTAGAAAATATCCTACGTTTAAGAGAATGACACTCATAATCTTAAAATTTTAAGACATTAGTGTTTGTAGAATGAAGGATTTTGCACGGACTGATTGATTTATTTATTTATTTTGCAATTTTGCATTCTAGAGAAAATGACCTAGAGATTTATTGTGAAGGAACATCATGATCTACGTGAGAAGCGCAGATGCATTGAAATTGAAATAACAGTTTTAGTTGACAGAAACGAGTTTCATTATAAAGCAAAATTGAAAAAAAGAAATTAAAGTAACCGCTAACTAACCCGCTTAATTACAAGGGTAACTAAAGGCAAATATTAGTTAAGTTTAACGATATTATAGTTAAGTTCTCAACTTCGCTGGATTGCCATAGGAGCTACACGTGATCAACTTGAAACTGGTAATACGTTGCAGCATTTTGCTGTTGCTGGATTGACTGGGCGCAGGCCTTTTAGCAATGTCACCCTTTTGCAATACACTGAAAAAAACTTTGCCGATATCTTAACAAGCAACAAGAGGGACAGAAAATAGATAATAGTATTTTAAACAAAATACTAAAATAGTAATTTAACAAGATCATGCCATGACAACCACATAAAAGCCGTTATTTGCAATTTTTTCTAAATTTTTTTAAGTTGTTAAGAACTTAAAGCTCACATTTGGCGTTGTATTTTTTATCAATAACTTTTATATAAATTTTATTTATTTAATTTCTCTGTTTATTGAATGTTTTTTTTTGCAATTTGATTTTATCTTTAATTTTTTTTTTAAATTTAATTTGTTTTATTTTTATTATTTTTCTGTTGTTTCTTTATTAAAATCAGCAAAAAATTGATTTATCAAAACAAATAAAATTCTATTAAAAATTTTATGTGTGTATTTTCTTTTAATGAGTTTAATTCAATAGAAGCATTAGAAAAGCAAAGCTTTGTAGCACAAGAACAATATCCAAGAAAAGCTAATACAACAATAGATTGCTTATTATTTATAACGATTTTAGTGTAGAGTATATATTTTTAATATATTTAGTTTTAGAGTTTTTTTTTAGTAACAATTTTTTTAAAATATTTTATAAAACTTTGGATTGCGTCTTTAGCTTTCTTTCAGTGTGTTTCAAAAGCTTTTTAAGCTAATGCATTTTTCAAAATTTTGTTTTTCTCCGGTTGGAGACCATTGTAAATCTTTTAGAAACAATTTTACTGGAATTTGATTTATTTCATTAGAATTTTGGTTTGGTATTTTTAGTTTCTTGCTTTTCAATTGAGGTTTTTGCTTAAAATTTGCAGAGAAAGTTAAAAGATAAATCGTAGCTAAAAAAGAGAGCGAGAGAGAGTTGAGAGCATTTTAATTAAACGATGAAAGAATTATTCAACCTTTAAAGCTTAAACCACAGAGTAAGAAATTAATTTTTTATTATTATTAATATTTGTTACTCTAAGGTTAAACTTTAAAAAAAAACAAAAGGTTGCAAAATCTTCTGTCTTTGATGATTAACTTCTGCGTTTTACTGGAAAAGTAAAGCCATAAACTATTTGTGATTGAATTTTTGCTAATTCTTTCAGGCTTTTCATATTGTTTTTTATAGCTTAATATAGACGAGTACATTGTTAAACACCATACTTTGTGTCTTCTGTTAACTTCTCTTCTCTGTTCTGCTTTTTCTTCATCATCATCGTCATCATCCATGTTAACTTATTGATGCATATTTTTTAATACTTTTTTTAGAAAAATTAGAAAACTTCCCTTCTGCGATATTATTCCGGCGGTCACCATTTCAGACTGTTTACAATACTGTCTCCATTTCCGCAATTTCCGTTTTGTATGACCTGAAAAAATGATAGAAAGAGTAGAGAAGCGGTAAGAGGATAAACGGAAATCATTGATGGAAAAGTAGCAAAAGAATGTCATAGAAGAAAAAGAAGTGGAGGAGGAGGAGGAGGAGGACCAATCGAGTAGCAGTCGAGGTCAGTTACGTGCGGTTTGCAGAAGTATAATGTAATATTATTATTATTTTTTAATCACCAAAAAGATAATCTGTAAAATAGATAAGCCTCGTCGCGGGTTGACGGTGGCACAAGCCAGAGCCTGCAGCGCAACTTACCATCGGTATAGATCTTGAGCACTCGCGGCTAAGCTAAGGTTTCCTAGTAGCGGTGGACGTTCCTTGAGATGAGAATGATTAAGCATATCCGACGATAAGGCTGGCCTGAAAATTGAAAGGAGCATTTATTAGAAGTTATTAAATTAAGTGTTAACCAAAGGGTAAGAAGAGTATGTATTAGGCGATAACTTCAAGTTTAGAGAGCACTTTTCCTTCTGTTGCACTTCACTTCTCTCTCTCTCTCTTTTCGCCCTTTCAACCCACCTGATTTGCGGTAATTTAATGCCATGCCTGTCTAGCGCCTTCTCCAGCTGACGCACTCGCAGTCGCGACATATCCAGCTCATGCTTCACCTTCCACAAATGCGTATCGCAAATGGGATCATTGCACCGATGCTTCTTCAGTATTTCGGTGGCTTCGTAGACCGCGCCACGGAATGTCAACGATTTGCCCATCGACAGCGAAATCAGGGCGCAACAATGGCCGCCATCTTTCTTGGCCAGACGCTTGCGAATGTACTTGAAGTAAACGTGCTCCAGCAGCAACAACAAAGCAGCCAACAGTATGCCGGCCATCAGCAAGAGAAAGGCGGACAAGAACTGTTCCAGCGCCAGCGGATCGGATGATTTGTGCTCCTGTTTGCCGGGACGACATGTGCCGGTCATCCAGTAGCGACGCAAACGCTCCAGGTCGCCATTGGCGCGGAATTCCAGCAAGCGTTTGTTAAACATTTGGACGTATTTGGAGTTGCGGCTAAAGGCCAAACCATAACCTACAAATTAGAAGAAGAAGATGTCGATGTTATTGCAAAAAAGTGCAGCGAGAGAGAGAGGAAGATGACCATCACCTGTCATGGCATACCAGCTGCCCACTATCATTAGGCGACAATCCTCATCTTGCGCCACCAAATAGTCCAGCACAGTACCGTCGTAGATAAAGGAATCCAGGCCGCCGCTAAGTACCGCCGCAACACCTTCGGCAACACTGGACTTATTAAATCTGTAAAAAGAGAGGATTAACGAGTAGAGAAAGAGGACCACGCAGCGTCCCTTAAGACTCTACGCGGAGTACACGCGACGAATAGCCGCGTTACTTACTGTTGCATGTAATAGTGCATCTCTTTGTAGTATTTGTTGATGGTCGAGTCGGTATGACTGTAGGGTATGGTGCCGAATTTAAATGAGGGCTTGTGCGAGTACGGATGCACCAGACGACTGTCATTTAGGCCGCTGAACTCGTGAAACTCTTCGCTGCAAGAGCAAATAAAGCAAAAGAATAGAATTAAAATTGAAACATACACACACAAAAATCAAGCACAAACACAAACGCATATATGTATAAGAGAGAACACACATACTCATAATATGTACCAGGCGTCGGCAACCTTTCTGGCCTCAGGCTCGGAAGCAACCAAAACATGACTACTAAGAAATGCAAATTTCGAATTAGAATGAAAAATGTCCGATATTTTTGATGGAAATTCTTCTTGTCTGAGTTGTCGCGGCGGTTCGGTGATGATGCTTTCGGTTCAGTGCTCTGGCAAACGCCGTTAGCAGAAGTCAAGAGCAAACTGAAACTTTTTCATGGCAGCAAAATGAAAACAAAACATAAGAAATAAAATGTTATTATCGTTTGTAAGAAGGCTGTTCTTGGGCAATAAAATTGCATACTCTTTAGCATTAACAATTAAGAAAGCATAACTAAGTCGTGGTGACCCTCGGGTTATAGGTTGCCGAGGCCTGCTACATACGTACATATGTACATATAGACATCTGCATGTTTTACGTACGCAAGACAACAGAGAGAAGAGAAATTCAAGTTCAAATTAAGTACATACATAGTATAGTGCATGCGCTTACAAACATGCAACAACACATGCCTCAAGAAGAAGAAGATGCTAGTAAGCCACATGAAATGACAACTGCATGTCATGCTTGTATTAATGAATATCTTACTGGCAAATTTAAAAAGGACTCTTTGGAGATAAATGGAATGAATAATTCTCAAGGCTGCAATCAGTTTAATACTCTTAATAATATTGGATTTGTCAAATCTTGCCCTAAAAAAACCGACATACGCTTGTACGTAATTTATCGTCGCATGCTGAGTTATCACCTGAGAGTGTCAAAGGAAAAGAAAATAAAGGGTTATCCATTTCTAGTTACGAAAAGGAAAGCCCTGCCGTTTGGCAGCTGTCAAATGTCAGTATCATCCGAACTAGCATTTGTTTAGTTGAAGGTTGGCCATTTTACAATGTGGATCGTTTTGCCATCCAACAACGCGTCAACTTTGTTAAAGCATTCTACAAAAAATTGTGATTTTGCTGTGGCCGCATTTCGAGCTCTACGACAAGATTATGGTCGTCGTATAATCGTCCCACTAAGCGTACAATTTCAAACGTAGTGAAGAAATTCGAAGAAACTGGATCGGTTACAGACA
This sequence comes from Conops quadrifasciatus, assembly GCA_949752815.1. Classification (NCBI taxonomy): domain Eukaryota; kingdom Metazoa; phylum Arthropoda; class Insecta; order Diptera; family Conopidae; genus Conops; species Conops quadrifasciatus. The sequence goes on along the minus strand of OX457081.1, from coordinate 30,175,201 downwards.
TTGTAAGGTCTGTGCCTCAATGTCCATGGAGGACATTTGAACGATATTGTTTTTCAAACATAATGGCAAAGTCAAAGCATCAGACTGAAATAAGAGTTCAATCGATATCTGAATATTTAGTGTGCTTTTTATTACTTCACTTTTCGAAAGAGAAAACGGATAGTTCTGTATGTTTGAATGAGCAGAATATTTGTTAAAACCTTGAAAATTATTCATTACAGCGAAAAGAGGAGCGAATGTGCAGATGTCACAATTTCAATAAAAACTTCCAATTTGTGCATAGATAGACTCGTAAATAGATAGATAATAACATTAGTGCGCTAGAATAAATAGTGAACAATATTCGTGCAGGATTATTAGTTAGTTGTGACCAATAAAGATGGTTAGTTTTGCCATTTCGGTCTCGCCAACGCACGCAACTTACCGTGTTATCATAAATGCTGCCAAATTGGCAGTGTAAATGGCTAAGAATACTACAGCGAAAAGGGCCCAAACATTGGTCATAAAGCGTGAGGTGAAGCCGCGCGGCGAGTCTACATGTACCGCCGCCTGAAACAGCACCGCCCACACCAGCCAGTATGTGCGAAAGAGAGAGAAACGGTAGGGCGATACGCTCGTATTCTGCAGGAAGAGCTTCATGTCGTAGCCGCTGGGCGAGAGCCATTCGAAAAGGAAGATTATAAAAGTGGCCGCCTGAATGGCCACTATCCCAACCTGCGTCGAATGAAAGCAGAAAGTAGTTCCGAAAGAGAGAAGGAGATAAGGAGAAAGAGAGTGTATGTGTGTGTGAGAGAGAGAGAGAGAGTGAGAGTGAGAGAGAGAACGAAATCAGAACCAGCATGTTAGAAGAGGAGGAAAGAATGCACCATCATCCTCTATACGTAGTTGACACATTTCTAACATTCCTCTTCCGTCTACTTTTTGGCCGAACTTACCAGCATCCATGAGGCTGTATCGAAGGGTTCCAGAAAAGCTGTGGGCGATATTATGCCCGTCCGTTTGGCCACCACTATCGCGATGCCGGTCTCCATGAAGGGTTCACTGAAGTCAACCACCGCCTCGCGCTCGGTGTTAATCATTAGCGAGGTCAAGACCATATCCGTCTTTCGATTCACCAGATCCGCAATGAGACCATTCCATTTGCCCTTCTCCAGGGTGCCCCACTTGCCGTCCTCCACGCGCACCAGCTCGTAGGTAAAGCCCAGCTCCTCGGCGAACTTCTCCAGCAAATCTATGCAGAAGCCGCTGCAGCACTGATAGAACGACTCATTGCGATGAGCTTGCCCCATATCGATGTCGGCGGCCATTTCATGATCGGCTGCTACGCGACACAACACGCCGCGATCCATCAAACACTTGCCGCTGACGGGATCCGCAGGCGACAGGTTGATGTACGGCGCCTCCTCCAGGAAAGTGATCTTCAAATGGAACTTCTCGGGCACGCCTTGCGGCGGAGCATGCGAATTTCCGGGCCAAGCAATGTCACGTATGTCAAGCTTCTGTGCTTCCCAAGACTTCCAGACACCGATCTGGCAGGATGAAAAGGGAGAAAAGATGGCGGCAATAAGAGACAAGTAGTGGAAGGGTTATACAATAGATGAGAAAGAGGGAGAGAGATAGATAGACAGAGAGGGGGGGGGGGGGGAAGGAGACGGTGAATGAATGGCAAACCTCTTCCCAAACTAAGTTCTTGTTGTTGGCGCTGGGCCGCAAGTTCATTATCTTCAACTCCGCCGATTTGAGGTCGCCGTCAGCGGTAAACTCAATATTGGGCTTATTGAGGTCCCCTTCGATGGAGGCGTTGCGGAGATACTTGAAGAAGCTACAAGGAATACATAAAAGGATTATTTGTGCATTCGAGGATTAACAAGATCGCATTCTAAACGTATTCTCTTCTCATTAGCTGTGGATTTTCGTGAGGCGTCTTCATCATTTCAGGCCATTTTCAACTTACATTTCGCCACTATCCCAACGACCGCGACCTTCATCATCGCACGACAGCGAGTGCGTGGTCAGGTTGCGGCCGCGATTGGCCGGATCTGTGAGGTAGGCCTCCACGCCGTGACCGTAGATCTTGATCGCATTCGTTATCTCGCTCATCAGCGCCGCACTGCTCGTGTCGAAGTGTACGCCCAACATGCCGATCGGAAACTGCGAGTGCGCGTCCATCTTCTCGATCACCGACTGCGTCACCACCCAGACGTAATTCTCGCCCGTCAACTTCATCTCTTCAGCAGCTCTAAGAATAGTTATAGCTTCGCCCTGTGTGGCGTAGAGCAGCATCACTCTCGCCTCACTGTTCACCAATTCCATCAAATCGCTGGTACGCGTCACCACGATCGAATTCAAGATGGTGAACTTGAAGTGGTCTTGCATCTGGGCCACACGCTCCCGAACAGCTTGTACAAAGTCATCGTGACCAGCTATGTGAGAGGTGACCACCGAAAACTGATGCCACTTGTACCTCTCCAGTATGCTCAGCATAGCAGCACTTTGATGCTCTATACTTGGAGCTAGCTGAAGCTGAAGTGTCGATTGGGAGGCGCGTCGTTCCAGGCCGGAGTTGTCCGCATTCCAGGAGATCACCGGGATGCCCAAGTAGCCGGCCAACTGGAGGAAATACTGCGCCGAAGCGGTGCTGTGACCGAATTGCTCGTTGTTCATTAGATACAAAATGGCGGAGACGTTGAGGGGAAGAAACTCTTTGCACAACGTATTAAGAATGGCTAAAACATAATTTATAGATATTGAAATACTATTTAATGAAATTCAAACTTTAATATATGTACAAGTACATTCATTACATACAGGGTGTCGTCTATATAGCACTGCGTAGCAATGCGGGACACCCTGTACAACGAATAATGTTAGAAAATTATTCACCGAATAAAAAAAGCTACCTCATTCGGGTGAAGTTTGTGTGTTTTTTGCGATTCTAAATACACAAAGTCCTAAATAAACACCCTTTATATAAAGTCTTAAAGCTTAAGGAAACACTTAAAGGATATTACTTTGGATTTTGCTACGAAAATGTTGGCAAGGACCATAAATAAATGTGTCAAAGATGAAGAAAATGAGAAGGGGGAGTGGGAGAAGGGGGGAGGTAAGGGCAGAAGCTGACGAAATCAAAGAGGGGACAAAACCGAAATTTGTCCTCCCACCCACCCGTTGCTCATAACTGAACGACACCCTCGCACAGAAATCAACCCTCAAGAACATTATTCTTGTATTTACCAACAACCTTAAGGAAAAAAGTCCTTTCAATCATGTTTTTATTCGGCCTTTTTAGCTTTTGCGACGCGGAAAATTTAACATTTCAGAGATTTCGGTTAGACAAAGAAAGGTTCGCAGAAGTTAACTCAAAGGGATTCGAAGGATTTAAAGGAATTTCGGCTGAAATGTTGATTTCTTCGCTTATTAGGCAGAATTTTTTTTATTTTTTTAAATTTTTTTTATATTTTTATTTATCAGAATTTATTTTATTTCTGTCTTACTGTATAAATAAATTCAAGTTATAAGGATGCTGTTAAATAACTACAGAGAGAGTTTAACTCTCCCTTTTTTTAAATAACCAGAGTGTTTTTCTGTTTGGGTTATTTACACACGTACAAAAACAATTTATTTCCTGCTAGTGCAACCGACAATCGTCGCCGACCAAAAGAATTTGAGAAAAATACTGTTTACTCTATCAGCAATATGTCCGTCCGTCTGTCCCCCTGTTTGTCTGTCTGTCTGTCTGTCTGTCTGTCTGTCTGTCTGTCTGTCTGTTTGTTTCAAAAAATAGAAACTTAGTTTCTGCTGACTTGAGTTTATTGACTAAAATATTTAACTTATTTCTTATGAACCGCTAAAGTAATTACTAGAAGTTGTGATGCAGGAATTGAAGATTTACGCCTCTGAAGTTTAAGGGTGTGGTTTTGTAGCCCAGCAGATTGCACTTCAACTCTACGAATATCAGAAGCAGCCGCCCGCCATCAGGTTCTTAGCGAGAGAACCCACCGCGAGACCAGAGACAAAACATTTCTACAAGAACTGAATTTAGAAATTTTCTAATTAAAACTTTTCTGCGCAAAGACAGACTAACGAATAAAACAAATGGCGACGAGAGCTACCAAAATGCTTGAAAAGGCAGATTGTTGGTTGGCATCATTGTTATGTGACAAGAGTTGTAGGAAAAGAAGCGGAATCGGAAGCGGAAGCGGAAGGAAGGCAGATGCGACACGACACGCCAAATGTTTTAATGAAATACATACATACTTCTTTCTCTTCCCACAAGTCAGTATCGTGTAAAATATAAGAGCTTAACAGAAAACGATTATTGCCATCATTTACTTTGTCAAAATCATTCGATTCAGCCGTGCATGAATATTTTAGTAGAAGTAGGCTACACCCACATGTAATAACAGAATTAGAGTATGCACTAAATTATGGAGAACGCTGCTTAGCGTTAAGTGGCTTCCGATGTTAAGACGACGTCAAGTCGAAGTAAAACGACAAGAACGAAGAGCGGTCCATTACACGGTCTATGAATTCAGGCAAAGGTCAACACACATTTGTCAAGTGAGTATCATGAAGGATGCATGCAGGAACGTTTTACAATTTATGTTGAAAATCCAACAAAGACAATTTAAAATCGCCGAGAGAGAAATCGATGAGAGAGAAATTTATTTTCTTTCGCGGCATGATGTGAGAACACAGACAGACAAACTATTCACTCGAGGCGTTATCCCAAAAAGAGAAAGATTTTGCTCCGAATTGAGACAAGTTTGGAGATGATGGGCCTTTTTAGTTTAAGCAAGAACCGAAAACTGAAATTTTGGATATTTTCAGTGACTGCAGGGCATCAAAATAACCCTTTTAAGACACTTAAAAGGGACTTTGAAAAGCATACAGAATCCAATGTGTTAAAATCAATTTATGCTCATTGAAATAAGCTTTCAAATCAAGTTATTGTTAACCTTCGTCAACATACAAAGTCGTAATCATTGAATTGAAAAGATTATAATAAGAAATTGTTGATATTTTAGAAAATTCAATCAATGAAACTAAAGATATAGCATTGTACTGAATCCATAGCAAAATCAGAAGTTAATGAAATTTTGAGTAATACATAACAGTAATGAAGTTAATGAAGCATTGAGGTTTGGAATCAATTGAGCGTTATGGAAACGGATAACCTGAAACCACAAAGTAACCACACACACACAATGGTAAGAAGTAGAAAGTACATACACAACGAATCCCGCGAGTCAATGTTGCGAAAAGAGTGCTGAAGGGTGAATACCACACACAGCAATCGAAAAGGGACTCAGGGGATAGTGGTCACCGGGGAAAAAGGGAATCGTGGTTCATGTTTAATAACACAAAAAGATTTGTAAGAGTATTTTTCACTACGAAGTAAAGTTAAACCATTATTTCCATAGAACAAAAGAACAAAACCTAAAATCGTTATGTACAGACGATTTGGCATTGTACACTTTAAAGACGATTTAAATTCATTTGATCTCACTCAATATCTTATTAGACATGCTTTCACACATATCTATACATAACTGTACATACATATCTGTCTCTTGTGGCTGCGTATGTATTCCCAGAAAAAATTCCAGTTGAAAAACAACAAGAATCGTAGTCAAGATGAAATCTTTTACAATCTCACAGAGCCAACACCCATTTTGTGTGCACACACACACACACACACGCACGCATTCACACATCTACATATATACACATTTAAATATAAATAGGTATAGTGGAGATATATATACATATTTGTATATGGTACATATATGATGGCTTTTAAGCCATGTCCTATACTCTATGTTGTCTCAAATTTGAGAGTGCCTCTCTGACCTTCTACAAGGAGAGTCACCAAAGTAAGCCTTTCGTCTCTCTCTCTCTCTCTCTAGCCTCTAACCTTCCCGCCGTTAAAAAATCAATAAACCTAAAATCAAATGTGGCGACCAAAAATGTCGCTGTACATCCGGAAACAGCCACCGAATGGGTAAGAAGTGGCGCCAACAGCTTCAGCAGCAACACCAACAACAACGAATGCCACCCGCAGAAAAAGCAACAACAACAGCAACACGAAAAACATGAAGAACATGAATGGCCGTAACGTTTGGCCAAAATCGGAAATTGTATTAACAAAGATTGAGAATTAGATCATTCTTTGGTATCTGACAACAGCCATCTTGACTCCCTGGCTGGCCGCCCATACGCCCACCCACCCACCAGCGTGCATTCCAACCAACGAGCACCAGCGCCAGCGAGTGACTTAAAGAGCTTGGATGCCCATAAACTTGAAAATGAGTAACATCAAATACAGACTAAAGAAAAGGAACGGCAGAGAATGTTTGAGCTGAAAGAGGACCGTGAGAGAAAGAGAGAGAGGGCGGAGAAAGAGTAAGACCGTAATACTGAAACCAAAAGTGGCTGCTTGGCTGATGACGATTTGATTAAATTATTTCCCGTTTTTAATTACGTCAAAATAATCAAACATTTGCAACGAATGCAAACAATTCGTGCAACGAATTCGTACGAAACACAGTCGTAGAGTGCTTCCGCAGCGACGACTGAGGTTAAATGCCGGGCCATGCAGACAGTACTCATGCCCTATAGTCATACCCTTCATGGGAGGAGAAAGGAGCACATGGGCTGAATTGAAATTTCCTTCGTTGTGACTAAAGAGAATAGAGAGAATATTTTCGAAATTGCAAAAAAAGTCATAAAGTAATACGAATACGAGGACCGCACCCTTTCTAAAATTGAAAATTTAATACTGAAGGCAATAGCCTTTCACTTCAATTTATTTTGTATATTGTTTATTTACTGATATTTTCCTCCAGAACCTCACCGGCTTAATCCATCTTGGATGATTGGCTAATCATCTAAACATTCGTTGCAAATGCGAATGCATTGAAATGAAGAAAAGCACACACACATTTAAACAACCAATCAACCGACCAACATCATCCGGGGTTGAGGTTAATGGGTTAAAGTGAAAACAATAAAAAGTGGCATGACACATGGCGCATGAGAGCAGTCATCAGCAATTCGTGCTAGCAAAACACGCAAAACACACAACACAACAACAAAAGCCACCAAATAGTGGTCAGCAGACTCAAAAGGTCTGTGTCGGTGTCGGTCGTCGGGAAGCAGGGAAAAGATGGGTCCTTTTGTGAGCAGAAAGGCAACAATAACACAGGCCAAAACAACAACAAAAACAAACCAACTAACTGCAGGCAACCAACCCCTTTTTTCAGATGATCACAGCGCATCACATCGCATCGCATCGCATCGCATCACATCGCATCACATCGCATCACATCGCATCGCATCACATCGCATCACATCGCATCGCAGCGCTTCTTATGATAGCTATATCTCAAAGTCATCATCAATGAATGAAATGAAATACACTGAAAGAAGAAATGGTATGAAGGTGTATTCATAAAAATGGCGCGTTGGTAGTACTGACTGACTGACTGACTGCCACACGGCAGACTACATTCATAAATACATAATGGAAAACGAGGGCCAAGTTCAAGACCCGTCCCTTGGCTCGTGCCTTTTTCTCGGCTATTGGCCTACAATTCTTCGACACCAATTAAGCAGAAGAATGAATAGAGCGACAGTGTTTGCTGTTGACGGCACTGTGTTGAGCGGTGCTAAGAATGGTGATGCTGACATGAAAAGAACTTCAATGATGGTAAAGGTTCTGGCAGTGCCGCAGTAAAGTAAGCACCGGGCGGGGCGGGGCGCCTTATTTGGAATTAATGGCTTTTTACCAGAAAATGTGGGAGATTTCTGTTTCTAGAGGCCTTCAGTTTAAAAAAACAGGGCTTCAGTTTAAAAAAATATATGAAAATATTAAAGAGAAAGAATGATTAACGGCTGCTTAAATTTATTGAATTATAGTCTTGTAATGACAACACTTTTGAATCATTTTTTGCCATTTTGGGCAACCATCGTCGTCGTCGTGCGTCTTTGCTGCCAATTTTGTTCAAATAATGCTGATTTCGTTTAGTAAAATTTTGAATAAAGATGTAAAATATCTTTAAAAGACTAATTTTGCTGACACAATGACGAAAATCTGATCTATTTCGACCATTTTTGAGACATTTTTGTTGTTTTTTTTTTGCAGTTTTGGCAAACAAGACGCTTATAACAGAATTTTCGAATAGTATTATTGTATATGATTACGATATAATTATCGTTTTAATGAATTTTTATGCTCCATTATAATAATCTTCTTTTATTATAAGTTTAAAAAGTATTTTCGCCTTTTGCCAACTTTTGATTGTTATGCATTTTTTTTGGCAAAGTCAACAAGAAATTCATTCATTTTCAACCTAAAACCGGCACTGGATTATGCTGCAATTGTTATTAATGTTGAAAGCGATGGTGATGATGATGATGATGATTATGGCAGCTGCTCTTTTTATGCTCAAACAAGCTATTTGTTGAACTTTCACTCAAGTTCTACATAATAAACACGAAGTCAACATGCTAAAACTTTGCTAACATACTTTTTTTCCTCACTATACAACTACAAATACAATATATTCCCACACAGTATATGTACATGCAACCATACACGCGTAAATACACACCGATTTGTCTATCAACTTCTTTTGTCCAGATGTTGAAGAGACGAGACGAGACGAGACGATAAGAGGTGACAGTAAGAAGGTTCATGCAATAAAGAAATGGCAAAAGCGAGATGGTCAACACTTAAGGGCTGAGGGTTTGATTGATTGTGTCTGTCGAAATGAGTTTGTACTGAGTAAGAACGTTAAGAATTTGATGACTTGTCGTTTTTTTTTCGCCGGATTGGTTACTTTCCGGCTATATTGAAAGTAGCCGTGTGGTTTAGGACAAAATCTAGAAGTCCCGAAAAAGTTATTTCAGAGGTGATAATGGATCAGAGAAAGTGCTGATTCATTTTTATACCCTACACCCGAAGGGATGAGGGTATATTCACTTTGTTCTTCCGTTTGTAACGCATTAAAGGAGGCGTGGCAGGTATAGAAAAGTATATATATTCTGGCTCAGAATCACCTCCTGAGTCGATTTAGCCATGTCCGTCCGTCTGTCTGTCTGTCTGTCTGTCTGTCTGTCTGTCTGTCTGTCTGTCTGTCTGTCTGTCTGTCTGTCTGTCTGTCTGTAGAAATCACGATTACGGGAGAACGAATAGAGCTAATGCCATAAAATTCGGTACGAATATTCTTTGTCACCATAGGCTGTTTGGTATTGAAAATGGAGAAAATCGGTCCAGTGCCACGCCTACTTTTTATAGAAAATATGAATTTTCTCTTGGTTTTAGCTCAATTTCTCAGCTTGTAAAGCGAGTTTAAAGCTAAAATTTCATTCCCGAGTCCATGGTGTCAAACTTAAATACACTCCCAAAAATGGGCGTGACACGCCCACCGGTATACCATACCATATAATGAGGTGTTTGTTGAGAAAAACGGTGCTGTAAAAATGAGTTACTATATCAAAATTTACTATATGTAAATTAAATGAAAGTGGGCGTCACCCGCCTACTTTTTATCGTCACTTCGACAGATACGGGTGTAGGGTATATGAGGTTCGGCCAGGCCGAAGTTAACGCTTTTACTTGTTCTTTTTTGCCTTCGAAGACTAAGTAATTAGTTTGTAAGAAAAAGCGAAATTGTTTTTTTTTTTTTGCATTTAACTAAAATTTAATTATCTTTAATATCAGTAAATGGTTATTTAACAATTGTCCCAAATAATCTGCTTTTATCTTTTGACTACTATTTGAAAAGCTCCTTGGGCGACCGACAACCGACTTGACAAGAGCTAAAATGGAAATTAAATTAACGTTTGAGCGTGGAGCCGGCAGCAATTTGAATACTTGAGTATTTTATGCAAAAGCAACGAACAAAACTCATCAAAAAAGCAACATACAAACACACTTACGCCTAACGCCTCCACCCGCCTCATTCCACTGCTGCAGCCACACTTGTACCTAACCTCAATAGTGCCCTTAAGCATCAACTTGTGTTAGTTAAAATACCGAGCGGCAGGCAGGCGGGACGGGCCGGCTGGCATTCTTAGAACTTCCTCAAAACCGGAGCTCCCAAGAAATGTTGTTTAAAGTAGCTGAAGTTTTCTGAGGAGGCGGCTTGAAGAGCTGCCGCTTACGCTTAATTCTTTTGTGTACACAAAATACATATTTAAAACGGATGAGGCTGCCGGCCGTCTCAACAATATGCCAACAATACTTTGAAGAAAAAAAAACCAACTAAAATGTTTTTGTTCTGCTTTCGCGTCTCGGTTCGCCCCGTAAATGTTCGCAAATGAAGCGGCTGTGTTTTCTGGCTACATTTTAATACACTTTCATTCCGGTTTTATGAGCAGAGCGCGGCTATAATGTATCGTAGCGGCTATAGAATGAACTCATACCTAACCGTAGCGTTCCCGTAACATCCCCGATGAATGTCGTAAAAGTGAACTTGGCAAAATTGATCGTAATGCGAACCATTCACGCATACTTTTGCCGCGTAAATGAGCAGATTTTAAGCGTTAATCGCATTAAGTGACAATAACTTATGTGCACTTAACGCCGATGGTCTGCGCCCACCAACAGCACCCAATAAATTGTGAACACTGCTCAATGCGGCTGCTGTTGTTTGTGTTTTTGTTGTTGTTGTTGTTGTTGTTGTTGTTGACGCCTTATTTCGTTTTATTTGTCCGTTTTTTTTTTTCATTGTTCAACTGAATATCAAGTGAAAATTTGTGCAACCGAGTGTAAATGATGATGTTTTAAATGCGAAGCGGCGCCCGCTGCTTCTTCGTCCTTCGTCCTTTGTACGCGTGTTGTATGTATCTTATCGTGGTAGCTGTTGTTGTCATGTTGCTGTCTCTCACTGTCTCTTCAATTTGCAATGCAAAAAAGTTAACATGACACATGACACCTTTTCATTATCATCCTCATTTTCATCATTATCAACTAAATCGCAGATTTTCATTCTTGTCATTGCGAACCGTTCGTATAGTTATTGTCATCACAATTGCAATTTGAAATCAGCTCAATATTTGTGGTCATTACTTAACATGTTGTGATGATATCTCGTATACCACACCGCCTTCAAATGCCATTTCATTACAGTCAGAATCAATAATATCAACGTAAATTTCATCGTCATCGTCACAATTAAAAGCATTACTATTAACGGGGCCTCTTCTTTGGTTATAATAAAGCATACTTGATATCTTTAATGGCTTTATACAAACATGCATACATACTGTCAATAAACCAAGAAACGCATGCATCTTGCTTATTATATCAAAGTCAATTAATGATATCATCAGCATCATCATCATCGTAATCGAGGTTCGATCTTGTTGAGCTAACAACACAAAAGACAAGAAAAAAATCGTCCGGCAATGGAGGTACATATATCTTCCTCCGTCCCTTTTGGAGAAAGAGGTGTGAAAACTAACTTACAAGTATATGTCTAAAACTTGTTAACATAAAAAAAAAAATTTCCAAAAAAAAAAACAATTGCAAAAATTTTAATATTTCAAAATTTGTATTATTTCGAGTACAAGTACATTCCAAAAATTAATTTTTTTATACTGTTATCATTGTTTATCATTGTTAATAGTGTTCCAAAAATCAATTTAAGTATAATTAGAGGTTATACAATATTTATAATTTGGAGACTTTTGATTAAAATTAAAATTGGCCATCTTTAAATTTGGCGAAAGGAAATTTTATTGATATTACATTCATTTGGGAACGCTTGAGTCCCAATGTGCGGAGCTAGGTCATTTTTTAATTGGGTTGCTATGCCGAATAACTATTGAGAAACTTAACGCCTTTTTGGAGTTTTTAAAAAGTTGACTAAAAATATGAAAATTAAAAAAATACAGATTTTTTTTACACATTTAGTTCTAATTAATATTTAAATGGATTTATTAAATTGATAAATTTACAATACTTCATAAAGCCTAGAAAAACCCAAAATTTTCCAAAATTCCTTGGGAAATGATGAATTATACCGAGTAGAAGAGTAGATTAGATAGAAGTGAGAAGAGGAAGGGGGCCAAACGCCGGTAACCGAGATTTGTTTGCTTTTACAATTTTCGAGTTGTTTTCATTTCATCAATTTAAGAAAATTTAAGGAAATACTCGTAGCACATTCAATCAACGCTGTATAACGTATGCGTATGTGTATGTACGTATCAAGCATAAAATTGAAGATAATTTAATTTTATATTATGTTATGTTAATGCTCAGAGTTTAATCGAAATCTCGCATGACATAACGAAGTAAAAGCTTAAATCAAACTATTTCAAGTAATCTGTATTTTTTAATACATACTGAAGCGGCCTCGTACAATCTTTAAATTCGTTTAGCAAAAGGAAGGTACAGAAGACGGGCGTGTTCCATTTCGAAAAAAAAAGGAAAATCTTATTCTTTTTGGAAACGAATCAAAGCAAATCCATCTCACGTTTTGCAGCGTTACCCTTAAAAAACTTTAAGAGGCTTAATTTGTATGTTTAAATGCAAATAAAAAGACCAACAAAACCCTCATCCATTAGGCGCCAGACGAATTAACCACAGTGAAAAATGTACTAACACATTCGGTATTAACTATTTTTACAACAGGCGCAGAACGGCGCAGAATGAGAACAAGAAGTAGCAAACAAGAAAGGAAATTGCTAAGGATTTTGCGAACAAGTGTTTGCAATTGAAACAATAGAGCGAGTGCAGTTGAAGCTGGTGGCTTAAAATTGTAGCCACACAGCGACTACAACGGCAAATACAACGCAACAATGACGCAAACGCTACGACGACGCCAGTTACGGTAAGTAACCACAGGCGAAATGATCAACTCAAAAGCGCAGACAACCACAAAAACCAATAGCCACGAAGAACGACAACAACAACAACAACAATGGCAACAACGAACGAATGACCTCAAGCTTAGTCCATTAAGTGTGTTAAAGCTTGGGTAGCTCCTGCCTTCTTCTTCAATTTGCTACAAACATAACTTTTGATATCGTCGAAAGAAAGTGTCGAAAAGACACTTAATAAAACTGAGACACATTTTATGAGCTTAATAGTAATATAAAATAAGAAAAAATAAAATAATAAAACGAAAATGCGTCTCAATAAATTGCCTAATTTTCGTAGGAAAAACAAAAACTGCTCTGGTCAACTTTAGAACTTAGCAATTGTCTTATTTACGTTTAAAAGTAATGAGCTTTAAGGGCGTTACACAAGAAGAGAAATGCGTCTTTTCTTTTCACAACTCGGTAGCTTCCTTTTCCTCTTCCTCTTGCTCTTCCTCTTCTTCTTAACTTACAGAACCAATCAATAACATACGACTTAGAAATGTCTATTAGCACAAATGGCGAGCATAATAAGACGAAAAAGCTTAATGTGTGATGCGACGAAGTTCCATCCTTTAATGAGTTACACAGAGCCAAAATACCACATAAAATAGAAGAAAAATCAGATCAGATTTCTCTATAATTTTCAACCAAGAAGGAAAGAGCCTTATTAAAACCATAGAGAAAATCTGATTAAAATTAAAAAGACAGCCAGATTAAAATACGAATTCAATAAGAAACTTTTATTGTTTTTCATAGAGATGATCTTATTAAAATGCATATTCTATAAGAATATCGTATTGTTTTTCATAGTCTTATAAAAATAAAAATAATTATTCTTAATTTTTTATTTCATTTTATTCATCCAATATTTCAAGAATATTAATCATAATACTCACAAAATTTCATGGTTAAAGCCTGAAAAGTAATGCTATTATGGCTTCCAAAGTATATTGTATATATAAAGACAGAAAGTACTCACAACTGATCAAAGCAAAAATCGCAGCAAATCAAAGCAAAGATCGTCCAATATAGACAACGCCAATGTAAAAAAAATTAATACGAATTATAGCCCTGAAGTTAACCTGACAGCAAAAATATTACTATCAAAGTTCCGGCCAGACCGACCATATTATATATCAGAAGTGTTTCTTATTAAAAGAAGTAAATAATAAGAATTCTTCATACTTGTTGATTTTATGATTTTCAGACGAAAAAAATTTTAAATTTGTTATAAAAATTACGAACTAATAAGATTAACTTTTTGTTTCGAAACAATAAGATTTTCTTTATAAAATTAATAAGATTTCTCTATGAAAAAAGCATATTATTTGTATGTTATAATAAGATTTCATAGTAAAATGGCTCAGTAAGCAGATCTATTTATTTAAATGTGGTATTATTTTTCTCTGTGTACTTATTAAAAAAAAATTTTATGCAGAACTACTCGAATTCTCATATGTCTCGATAGTATATTTGAAATCACAGAAAAACATCGCATACAAAACGGTCTCCAATAAATATAGAAGTGTAAAAAGAAGTGTAAAGTCTTCTGCGTGTAAACTCTTTGGCTTTTCTTTCTTTCCTCTCAGTGTATTCACGAACAGGCGTAGGCGTAGTGAGCTCCATATTAATGACGCCTTAATCCAATTTCCGCAGAGAAGGAAAAGGACTAACAGCAACCATTAGAAGAAAGCAAAAGTACACAAACAACGCCGTCGTTGGACGAAGAAGTTAGGAATAGAACATTTGTAAGACTCGTACATTCCAGTCAGCCGGGATTTAAGCCCACAACGACACGTTTGGTAGACCAGTATGTGTATACATACATACATATATGTAAAATGCCTCACGTTAATGTTTTCTTTCAAGAAAGTTCACATAAACTTCTGAAGTCATGACTTTATCACTTTCGAACTTTTAGTTAAACAGCGAAAAGGGAAGAGCATTCTCAAGGAAGGCCTGAATAAAGGGTGGGTAATAACGATTAATAGTGTCAACACACATCGCAGTTAAATTATGCATTCATTAATGGATAACTTTAATAAGGACTTTTTCTGCATGATAAATCTATTTTAACAACACATTAAGAATAGATAATTATGATTAGATTATTTAATTTTCTGCTTATTAGATCTGCGATAAAAAATGGGTGGAACAAATTGGTCTGTTTTAAAAGGTTTTCTCTTAGGAAAGGGCCCTTTGAATTGGCAAATAACGCGTGCGCCTTTTTTTTATGTCGGTATGAAAACATTAAATAACTTTAACATTTATCAACAGATTGACTTAAGTGAACATATTCTTGAAACGCCAATGCAGTACAATTTTAATGTAGCATCGCTTCACACCCAAATAATTTGCTTCATGCCGAAATAGTGACGCTGAAAAAATGATGCTAAAAAACGCAACAAAAAAAGCACATTTCGCTTTGGCCAATAGAGGCGGCCACTTGATTGATGTTGTATTCAAAAACTAGTCCATGTAAATTGTAAAGGACCAACTTAAATGAAACTAGCTCACATCTGGAAATCGGTTGTTTTTTCAGTAAAGTTATTCAATATTCACATACCGATATAAAAGATGGCACAGCCTGTATAGAAAACATGAATTTCGTCATCGCTGCCCTTCGTTCGGCCTTCACCGGCCCACTCCTACTCACCTGTGGGACTCGGCGTCAAGTACATCATGGAAAAGCGAACGTTGCCCTGTTCGAACGTATAATTATCGATGAATGTTAACTTGGCTCGCATCTTCGTCAGCGTCTGCAGCGCATTGTAAATGGATCGCATGTATTCACGCTTGCCGAAATTCGTGTGCGGCGCAAGGAGGCCGATGTTCAGTTGCTCTTTGGTGCGGTTACTGGCCGGAGGCTTGTTGAGCCCGCCGTTCGACAAACGCAGCGCTGCGCTCGGTGAGGCATGGATTAAGGTTAATAGGGCGACTAGGCCGACGATCAGGATGTGAATGGAGACGCCGCTGGAGCAGTTGATACGTGGTGTTGTTGTCTTGACAGAGGCGGTGGTGGTGGCGGTGGTGGTGGCGGTGGTGGTGGCGACGGTGGCGTCGGTGGCGGTGCTAGTTTTGTTTGCGCTGGTATTGTTGTTAATTGCGGAGGTAGTGGGCGTGGTTATGTGGCAAGCATTGTTGTGCTGAATCACATTTTGACATTTTGTTGCTTTTGATCTTGATATTGTTGGTGTGTTTATTGCTGCTGCTGTTGGTGGTATATTTGTTGGTGATAATAATCTCATTTTGGTTATGGTTGTTGTTGTTGTTGTTGTTGGTTTCGCTGCGGAAATATAATTTCGCCTTTGACCGAAATTTTCATGCATTTTCTTGGGCTTGTTGTAATGGAGGTGGTTTGGTTGTTGTTGTTGTTGTTGTTTGTTGGTTCGTTTTTCGTGGTATTTCCGGTGTTGTTGCTGTTGTTGTTGTTGTTGTTGTTGTTGCTTCTCGGGCTCTTTCAGGTGGGCTGGACATACCATAATCTCTCTTAGCTCTTGTTTGCGTACTGCAACGTTGTTGTTGTTGTTGTTGTTGCTGCTGTTGCTATATAAACGTTGCCAATTATGGCTTTTGCTGTCGCTGCAATCCTTTTTCACTTTCATTGTAGTGTGTGTGCGTGTGTTTGGTTTGCAATGTATGTTTGTAAGTGTGTTTACATTGATGCTTATTCGTAAGTCTGCTCTTCTTCTTCTTCTTTTTGTCGTTTGTTGTTGTTTGTTGTTGTTGTTGTTGTTGTTGTTGTTGTTGTTGTTGTTATTGTTAGTTACGAGTATTCCCCTTTTTTTAATTATTTAATTTTTTCATTTATTTGTTATTGCGCTTTGCGGTTGGCTTTTAATTTAATTTAATTTAATTTAAATCGTAAGCAGCGTTAACAACATGTCCATCATTATCATCATCATCATCACCATCATCATCATCATAATTTTAAATAATGATGATTATTATGCATTGTCAGCTGTGAAGATAAAGATGCATCAGTGGCTTCAGCTTCTCTTGGCGGCAACTGTCAACATTTGCGAACGCTATTTTTTTTGTGTGGTTGTTGTTGTTGGCGCATTTACTGCTGGTGTTGTTAATGGTGTTGTTGCTCCTTTTATTATCCTGAGAATTATTGCCGCACTCTGCCCCTCTCACGTAAGAGTTCTCTTCAATTTTCCGCTTTTTAAGTTCTCAGACGGTTCGTTGGTTGGCGGTTGGCCTTCTCGTTGTTGTTCTTCTCGTTCTTCTTCTTCTTCGCAGATCCGTTTCGAAATGGATCTGCGTAATTAATTTTTTCTTTCTTTCTTCTGTTTTCCTGTTATTTCGTTTTTCCACTTCTTTTTGTTATATTTTTTTTCTAATTTTATTTCATGTTATTTTTTCTACCTCTAGCAATTGTTATAATTGCTTTTATCTCTTTTCCTTTTTGTGTCCTTTTAGTTATATTCTATCTGTTTATTTCTTTCTTTTATTCCTTTACTTTTTATACCTTTTCCGTTTGAGGAACTTCCTCTTTTTCTCTTCTCACTTCCTTAAAAACTAAACAAAGAGATAGATGTTGTCTTCTACTTTTTGGCTAGAAAATGCTTAGTGCTTTTGTTTTTGTTGTTGCTGTTGTAACCATTGTTGAACTTGATAGCAAGGATTTTATACATGAACACATGTACTGAATTGATTCATAAACCAATCATCTTCCTCTTTCTCTCTTCCTCTAGTGCTCAATTTTATTCATTTGTTTATTTCTGCGGTTATTGCTTTCTTAAAGGCGCCTGGAATGAGAGAAGGGCGTTGGAAATGTCGGTGGGGGCAGAGAGAAATAGTCGTTGGGCATTGCTCTGAGGTGGATGGCGCTTATACCGGTGCAGTTGTTAGTGCTATCTTTTTTCTCTATATTTTTCTTTCTACCGCCGCTCTCTCACGCTCTCCCTACGTTTTCTCTTCTCTCTTCTTTGTACGTATTAAAATGCTTAGCGTGCTCTACTTCTCGCACTTTCCGCGCACACAACCATACTCAATGTTAATCACAAGGAGGAAACAGCAATTACAACAACAAAAAATATACAAACAATCGCTCGCGGAAGCTGACACTTCTGCTTCTCCTTCTCACGGCAAACGGACAGACACGATAATGTTGGCAACTGTTTCAATGATGGCCGAAATGAACGTGATCCTTTTGGAGCAACAAAGTGTGGTAATAAATTATGTGTCTTTTAGCAATCTCAGAAGGCGAGATAGAGAAAAACAAGCGAATAAATAATAAAGTGAAATAAGACTCCGGAGTAATTAATTAAAAGGCAGCAAAGAGAAATTGCTCTGAAGCATCCGTTGGCCGCTGCCGCCGATTTCGGCTGAGCGATGAAGAGACTGCTTTGCGAGAGCGTTGCGATCTGGGTTTTCTGATTGGTTGGCCGAGCGAGCGAGCGTACTAACACAATAACTAACTGAGCGAGTGACTTGATCGGCAGAGTTCTGTGAAGGACACTGAACAAGGAGAGCTCTGTGATTATTTGATTGATTGATTGATTATGATTGCGTTTGTGATTGCTGCAAATGGTCGGACTGACTGTTTGACGGTTTCTTGGGTTGGTTGGTTGTCTTATTGATTGATTGCTGATCACTTTGGTAAATTTTGTTTAAGTTCTATTTTATAAAAAAAAAAAAAATATAAGTATTTCTTGCTACTTTAGCAATCGTTTCTTACGCGCTTTTATTTTAACGCTTTTGCCAACATTTTTTAACTGTTTACTAAATTTGGAAATTTGTTCACATTAATGCTTTCACTTTTCAAGCTGTTTTTACTATTTTAGTTTTAATTTTTTTTAGTTCATTTTTAACACTTCTTTCATTTTTCGCTAAGAATTTGCTTTTTTCCTAGGAATAACTTTTTGTCCTACAGTTTTTTCATAATTCTTTTTTTTATAATTACAATTTCAATACGTTTCGTCAAAAGCTTTTTTTACACAATTAACGATATTTTTTCTTCTCACTCTGCGAGATGATTTTTCATCATTCACACACAAACACTCACACACTTTCTGGGGCGTTACTTTTTCTCTATTTTGTTCTTCTTGTTCTCTAGCGCTCACTTACTCTTCTTACTTCCGCGCTTAAAACAATACAAAAGCGTTGTGAAGTATCTAATGAAAAATCATCTCATAACATTTTTTCGGCCCAAATTTTTTCATCAAAACTCATGACCCCGCTTGTAGCATGCGAAATTCAGGGCGTGTTACTCGTGCCGAAAGCCGAGACCATTCTGAGCATTTGAACAGCCAGCAGGCAGCAGCCAGCAGCCCCGTTTGCTGCCGTTTCCTGTCCAGCAAAACTCTT
The DNA here is from genome assembly GCA_949752815.1 of Conops quadrifasciatus. NCBI lineage: Eukaryota > Metazoa > Arthropoda > Insecta > Diptera > Conopidae > Conops > Conops quadrifasciatus. Next base: position 30,156,013 of record OX457081.1, on the reverse strand, counting down.
CGTGTTCTTCTACCATGGAAGTGTAAAGAACAACATTTCAAGGACTCTCAGGCTCGCTGAACGCCCGCCTGCCTGCCTGCCTGCCTGCCTGTAGCACTTGCGCTGAAGGGTGAGTCGTCAGAGAAGCCACTCACACTGCTCTGACGTCGTTTCTGTTACGACTGCGAAGGTACTTGTCTCTTCTTCCTGCTGTCTAAATGAATTTAGCCAATTTTAAATAGTTTTTTTGCTAATTAGGTATACGTTACTCGATGAACAGTTTCTTCATCACGCGAAACGTGACCGTTTTTTTCACTCACAAACACCGAAACAGCAAACAGTTATTTGTAACAAAATATTAAAAAAAAAAAAACACTGGACCACCAAGAAGTCCACACCCAAAAATTCAACACTTTGCTTGAGATGTAATGAAAGCTACTCGGCCGATAGGCAGCAACTTGTCCGCTTCCGTGTCGTGCCTGCTGTGAAGCTGTGCAGCGAATGCGCCTTCTGATGACGACGATTTGAAGGATTGAGTTGAATGGAAGCAGTGCGTACTCTTCGGTTTTGCTCGTCGTAGCCGTTGTATATTCACAGCATCCTTTCGTAGCGAGTTACACGAGATTTTTTCGTTGTTGTTTTATGGCAAAAAATCTCCCTGGAAATAATGAAACTTCCAGTTTTTCTATTGAAACAACAACAAAACAACAAGTCTTGTATGACAGCTGCCTTCGAAGGTACTCGTAGTAGAGAAAGTTTAACAGAAATGGAGCCGCTCCCGTTGAGAGAGAAAGATCGAGAAGAGAGTGAGCACGAATGGCCGGAAATGAAGGGGAGGGTGGGGAGAAAATAAACAGTTTGTACTCAATTGAAAAATTTCATTGTCATTTTCGTGGAAGGATTTATTAAAAAGACAACAAACTAAGAATATACATTTTAAGTTTGCTGTATTAGCTGTTAAAACCTATTTTATAGACATTTTCTTTAACTTAATAACATTTTAATTTTATTAAAATTTTAATAACATTTTGATTTAAACTGAAATTAATTAAAATGACGAAAATTACAAAAGTCTGTAATATCAAAAGGGTCGAGAAATCAAACAAAATTTTTAAAATTTTTGAAAGAAATATTTATCTCATAATATTTATTTGCAACAAAGACTAAAGTTAAAGAGCGACTAGAAAAAAGGACTAGAAGGAGCATAAAAGAAATGTAATAACGTTTCGGCTTTCTCAAGTTTTTGTTTAGTGTAAATTTGAAATTTTTGTAAACCGAAATTGTTGTTTGTTTTATCCTTTCAAATTAATTCGATTGGAGTAACCATAAACGCAATTTTTGTCTGTTTCGATTTCGATTACTTCGTCAGAAATACAGAAGCCTTCAACGAAAAGCTCAAAAAAGAATAGATAAAGCCTATAAAATAGAAGCTTTATCTATTTAATATGATTATTCAGTACATTTTAATATTTGAGGGCAGTTTATCTTTTTACTTTTTCATACCTTTTGTGTTTTCGCGGATCTATTATTGGTTTTTTATTGTCCTCGATGGTGTTAAGGGTGGCGCGTCTAATCTTTCGTTCACCCCCCCATCCATACACACACACACACACACACACACACACACACACACACACAAACACCCACCCAGTCGCAAAATTTGGCAACGAGCACATTTTAATTTATTGTATTCAGCTACGACGTCACGCACACACACACACACACCAACGCCTTGAACAAGCGAACCCTTCGCCCAATTCACCCCCACAGCGCTGGATGCTGAGGTTCGTGAGAGATTCTTGCGAAGCGCGTTTTTATGTTGGCGACAATTTTTGCATGTGCACGTTACCGTGGACCGACATAAACAAGGTTATTGCGCAGGTCGTACAAACAGCAGCGAAAGTCGGCCAAAATAAAGTCGACAACAGAACCAACACGATACAGAGAAAGCGATACAGGGTGCTCACTGTAGACGGTTTGGGAGTGGCATGGCCGTACAACTCTCTTTCCGCTTTACGGTTGAAAAAACCACGTGTTGATTTGTTTGGATTTTGCGCACAGCGCCGGCGACGGTCAGAGTCAGAGACTACGAAGGGAGGAATATTATTCATGAAGAGGAAGAGCTTCAAGGAGTAGCCAAAAGCCCTGACCCATAACGAGAGAAACATCTAAAAGAGAGAATGAAAGTGAGAGTTGTTGTGAGAGAGAGTTACAGAGATGTGGAGGGCAGAAGGCACACAGACAGAGAGAGAGAGAGAGAGAGAGAGTGAGCGCGCGTTAGGGAGAGCAATTGCTGCTTCACGAATTGAAATAAATAGACTTGCGCCAGTTTTCATTTGTTTGCCATTGAAAAAATATATACATATATTGCACATCGGTATGTGCACAACAACAGCAACAACAAGCCATTCAAGAGGTTACCCAGAAAGTGGTAACACTAAATAACAATATCAGCTGGCATCAATTGTGATGCTACGAGTATATTGTTTTTCGTCTGTCGTCGACCCTTAACGTCTTTTACCAGAGGGTCAGAAACCAGCAACACCGCACCTCCTTCCGGCTTTCGGCAAATCCTTCTAACTTCCCGGCCGTTTAATCTTCTGCCCTCGTTCGTTCGTGACTTACTCTCTCTCTTTCTCTCTTTGTTTTTAAGTATTTTTCGAAAAGTTATACTCGAAGTTTGTAAAGAGGATTTACGTACTTACAATATATGTACATATATTCATAGCTTAATATGGTCTAAGTAAACAACTTGGTTAAGAAAAAGTTGATTATTTGCCATATAACCAATAGAAAGTACCCAATTATTGTCTTCGTAAATATTGACAATAAGCACTGACAATAAGTCAGGCCAAAGCAACGTTAATTAAGAAGGCCATGAACGAAGGAGCACAGCGAGAGACAAAGATGGTGAGTGCGAAAAACCATTTTTTTTTTTGCTGATAGAGAATAAAGACCCTTTCAATTGTTTGAGCGGCGTAAGGATACATTGAAGCCCAGTGACGTAAGCAGAAAATTTACAATACAAAGGGTAACATTGAGTCAAGTGACTTCTTATTCTAGAGATGTTCATAATGACCAAAGAAACATTTTTTCGAAATGGATTTGTGCGTGAATAAAACAAAAAAGAGCGCTAAGCCGGCAAAAAGAAAACAAAACACAATATTATACGATACAATAAGAAATTTTGATGTAAAAATATTTATAACGATTCTACGTAACAAGAATGTTTTATATTCACAAAATGTTCCCTCGAAGTGACACCGCGAGATGTGCAGAAATCAATATTCAATACATGCACCAAAAGAAACACACACACACTTAGAAACAATGACATAGAAAATATCATACGCTAAAAATAGAAAGCCAATTACAAATACTACATCCACTTTTTTCCACAACCTTTAAATAAAATTATAAGTTATAAGTTTTTCCTAAGCTTGGTTGTAAATTGCTATTTTAGGTCAATTCAATTCGACCACTTTTTTCAACTTTTATTCAAACTTATCGACCATTTACGACCATTTTTTATGATTTGTTTCATCACTTCCTTTATTTTAGAAATTTGTCGATAATTTCTTTGATCACTTCATTTATTGCTTCTTTAAGCATTTGAAGACCATATTCATTTAGGCCCTTCATTTAGGTATTCATAAGTTCACTTGTTTTAAAAGTGAAATGTGTTAAATTACGCTCCTATCAGTTGCAATGTGTTAAGAGGTTTGTGTACTAGATAGAATTTTTAGTGCTAGTAGTACGTAAATTCCAGTGCCACGACTAGGTGGCTTTGAGGTAACTAAAAGTGACTATTCAAAAGTACGACAGCAGACGTCAAAACGTCCATTTTAAGACGGCAGCAATTTAGGTGTCGTCTCGTGCTAAAAAACGGCGTCGTACTTGTGAATAGCAAATGACGACGACGCCTGACACTGAACTTGAGAATCAGGGCCTTAAAATAGACGTTTCGACGTCTGCTGTCGTACTTGTGTATAGCTTTTAGTCACCTCCAAGTCACCACCGTCAAAGTCATAACACCATAGTCGTAGCACTGAAATTTTATCTAGTACACAAACCTCCTGGGCACATTGCAACTGAGGTAAGCGTAAAGTAACACAACTCACTTTAAGAACAAGTGAGCTTGTGATTACAAATTCTACCAAAGTGACTTCTCACTTCTCACAATCAGTGCCTATTTCGAGGGTTTGCTCGATATTTCTTTGGGTTTTATTCGTTTTATTTATTTACTAAAGCTAGCATAAATTAATGGGTCTTTCATTTTGAGGTTCATGGTGGGTTGATCGGCAAAGCTTTTTGATGCCTTGAATGATTGAATGTTTTCAGTCTTCAGGTCTTATTCAGGTTGTTCAGGTTGGTCACTCCATACAAGAAAAATATTCATCTCTGACAATTTCCCAGTTCGCCCCTTCGATGATTCCTTCCTGATGTGCCTTCCAAAGATTTCTCAATCAAATGAACACATTTAACATTGCTGCTTGTTTGCAAGAGTGTGTATGTCCATGTGCACATACTTTACATTCTCGCCTGAAAATCTCTCTGACATACATTTTCCAATCATCATCACAATTGAGCCGCGCGACACATGACGAGTATAGTGTCGAGTAAAATGAAGCGCAACCCTTCGGAAATTTCAATCTTTTCCACATTTGTTCTCTGATCCAACACCAGAAGGAGACTGCAGTAGAAGTGTCGATGATGGAAGAGGGTGAAGTGAGAGAAGGAGAAGCAGAAGGAGGAGTAGGAGAACAAACATTAGAGGTAATAGAAAAAACCGAAAGGAGGAAGAGTATGGAAACGAGTAACCAATTTCTAGTTGAATTAATTGCAATGTAGCAGCAGCAGCTGTCGATATTCTGTTGAAAAGAACTGATTTTAATTTAATTGTTTGAATTTCATTTAGTAATCTTTTTCTCGTTAGAATAACTTGAGTCGATAAAGTAAAAATAAAGTAATTATTTTCGCCAGAAATTCTCATTTAAATAACTTTATTCGTATTTGAATTAGTTAAACGTAACTTGATTGTACAGGGTTATCCATTTTCTCTTTCGGAATGTGAAGTAATAAAAAGCATACTAAAAATTCAGATATGGATTGAATTTTTATTTAAGTCTGTAGAATAAAAACCTAAAACGATCGTTTTATTTCACTTTCGACATTTCAATAAAACTTAAGCTATTATTAGTATTATTAATCAAGGTTCCTTTTTATCGTTACTAAATAAACGCCAAACAGAGTTTGAGCAAATGCAGTGACATCATCAAATTGCAATGCAAAAAAAAACCCACAATAACAGCAATAACAACTTATTTGTATATTGTATGATATAATAAACGCTGAAATTGACTGAGAATTATGCAGATTTTTCGATCGTTGCAGGTGGAACAAATGAATTAACGCTGATTATCATTACGTTGCTTCTTCTTAACTGAAATGAATGAGAAACAAAAGAGAGCAAACACAAAAAATGTCATTAATATCATAATTCTTATAAAAATATACATAATTAGGTATAATAATGCATAGTTAAAGTCTTAGTTAGATATTGAAAAGAGAGGCTGCTGTGAATGAAGTTTTTAACAATCAAATTTTCAGCAATAATCTCAATTTCAATCAACAATCAATTATTTTCAACTGTTGTACATATCTTGCTTCCTAAATATTAGCTGCTAAGTACTTAATTTTGAATTGGTGGTCATTTTTAAGCTTGTCTTTATTTCTAAGAAAACCGATTACTTAAGAGAGAGCGCGCTTTTCCATTCCTAATAGTCTTACACGCTTATTCACGAGCTCATTTTTATCCTGTCGTCGTCTGGCTGTCGTCGTCTTTTGCTATTCAGAAGCACGACGCCGTCTTTTTAGCACGAGACGACACCCAAAATTGCTGTCGTCTTAAAATGTCCGTTTTGACGTCGGCTGTCGTACTTATGAATAGTCACTTTTAGTCACCTCTAGTCGTGCCACTGCAATTTACGTACTATTTACTAGTACTGAACATTTTATCTAGTACACAAACCTGCTGGGCACATTGCAACTGAGGTGAGAGTATAATAGCACAAGTCACCTTTAGAACAAGTGAGCTTGTGAATACGTATTCGGCCAAAAAGTCACTTTTTAGAGGTGACTTCATCGTCGAGTCACCAGGTGACTCGCTGAGCTTGTGAATGAGCGTATTAAAAATATTACGCATACGTCATGATGTCTAGTAGAGATGAAAACTTATTGTTAAAATAACTTTTATGCTTTCTATTGTACGTAACTTTTACGCGTTAACTTTTCATGATCACTTTTAAAAATCGACTTTTTCGTACGCTCTTATCTGATGATAATTCAAACTTTTCTCACTTGTTATCAACGCATCCGGTTTCATTTGCATTTGCTGCTCGTTCGCTGCTTCTGCGTGGGCGCTGCGTTGTTGGTGCTGAAATTTCTTATTCAATTTCTTGAGGTACGCCATTTTATATTCTTCACTCGGTTTGCCGCCCAAGCCATAGCTAACCTCAAGTACTGTTAGCGGTATAACGGTCGACGACACCGGCACTAAATCTGCAAGGCGCCAAAAACGGTAAAGAAAAGAAAAATATAGTAATCAACAAATAGCACTCTCTCTCTCTCTCTCTGTCTCCGCTGCACCTGCTTCGTATTTTTGGTGATTATTTTTTTTATACATCATTGACGTGCTGTGGGTGTAATCCGAACACAGCAACAACAACAACAACAGCAACAACGCTGTGATAAAACTGTGCCAACTGTATGTTTTTGTTTTCATTATTGGTGGTTTTTTGCACCCCAAAATCCGCGGAGTATTTACTGGATTTTATGTTTTACAATATATTTTTTTTTGTTTGAAATTCAGTTTTCGCCTTTTGTTGTATTGTTACGCGAGCCAATCTACTTGCAGTGGGCTCAAACAGTTTTATCCAATCCGCTTAAGATCTTAACAACTACTGACAAGTCTGCAGCATGGAATTTAGCATTCGAGCGATGTTGGTTGTTGTTATGCTGACGTATTTGATTAACCAATATTGAAAATAGCTGTGGTTTTTTTTTTAACTGATAAACGTCTTCAACTGCCGCCACTTTTGAGATGTTTCTAAACTTTTTTCAAATCAAATCATTTTCAATAACGATAATGATAATGATGAGTAAGAGTTTTAGAAAACAAAACCGAAAAACAAAACAAATTAACTCATGATTACTTAATCGTTTGATACGATACTTCGCAACAACAGCAACAAATGTCATACAGTGGTACATATTTGTTATTCCTGTTTGCGTTGAAAAGTGAGAGGCGTTTGCACAAATATAGTACAAAGTTGTCATTCTTGTTTTTGCGTTTGCTTTTGGTATTTCTTTAAGTTGTGTTAGGCCGCGTCAGCCACCAGCGGTCATCACTCGTGTTGCTGCCTTGTTACCTTGAGAGTCGCTGAGTGACAAAATGAAGTGGGCAAAGCTTTGCCGCCTGTCCCGTTAGGAAACATGGCATGCGTCAGGAATGAACGGAAGCATTATGACGGCATTCGAAATTGCGAAATAAAGTGGTAAACTTTATAAGATAATATTTCACTAAAAATATGGACTTTTATTCATTATCCATTATTCCTTATCTATACATAAAAGTAATAAAAATAAGATTTTCATTTTTTAACAATAGTCAAAGTAAAGAGTAAATTCCAGGCAAACTTTCAAGCAAACTTTTACAATGAATTAACCTATATCAGCAACGGTTGATATGCTATAATCAAGCATATTTTTATTAATATATGCATATATGCAAAAATATACGAAGAATAAATTTCACTTTTTGTTACAGCATAAAAATATTAAACTGCAATTTTAAGAAACCACTTTATTGTACACTATTCAATCTATATATTTCCATATTCTGATTGTACCATCATCACTGCACGACAACAGTTGTCCCTGTTGCACCGGATTCCATTCCACAGCATTCACATCTTGTAAGTGCGCCTTGTCATTGGATGTTACTACCGTAAACGTCGGTTCATTTTTCGTCGAACTTTCATCCTCTTTGAAAATGCGTATTGCATCATCTCCACAGGCGGTAGCAATTAAACCGCTCTGCCTACACCAGGTGACATCGTAGATAGCGCGACTATGCACACCACTAATGGTGCAGACACACTTCCACACCGTCTCATTGTCAGGAGTTGGAATGCCTTCTTCATTGCCCGGTGGATAAGCGCGCCAGATCTTTAATGTTTTATCATCGCTGCATGACGCCAAACGTTCGCCAGTCGCATCAAACGAAATGCCCCAAACAGTGCTCGTATGGGATTCCAACGTAGCTGTGCAGTCCCAGTCACTGTCCAGAGCACTTTCAGCATACATTTTGATAGTGTTGTCATAGGAGGCAGAGGCAAGTATATCCTGATGCGGATGCCAGGCCACCTTCTTTACATCTTGTGAATGTGAATTCAAAACAGCAGCACATTCGAAATCATCATCACCGGCAACCTCCCATATCCAAACAGATTTGTCACGTGAGCAAGTGGCTAATAAACTGCCAGAGTGGGACCAACTTACACTTTTTACCTCGTTTTCATGCCCTTCCAATGTAGCGCTACATTCGAATTCTCCTAAAATGTTAGAATGGTTAGCACCGAAACAAGGTAGCTTCTGTTTATACATCCACATACCCGAAGTCTTGGACCAAATCGCTGTGGTCGCATCAAAGCTTGCCGATGCTAGGTATTGACCACAGGGAGACCAGTTTATATCGCGTATTGTGCGCTTGTGTCCGTCCGAAAGAATTGTTTTAGTAGTCCATGAATTGCCAGAGTTTGTCCATATCCGAATGGTCTTATCTTCACCGCAGGAGGCGAAGGCGTTACCCTTCGGATGCCAAGAAATGCTCCAAATGCGACCCTTATGTCCCTGTAGAGTGTGTTCCAAACCAAGTTTTGCCATTTTTGTCTTCCAAAAGTTGGCTTCGCGGCAGAGCTATTTATTTGCTAATCAGGTGTTTTGCAAAAAATAATTTTGTTCGCTAAAGGCTTTCATGACCAATTCACAGTTAACACTTAAGGCTCCGGCCCATAGAGTCCGTCAGACTTTCAATTATACTTTCAAGCTGTACGTGGTATCCATCTGCAGTACGCGACTCCTTTTCTTTTCCTTGACAGGGTAAATACATACAGGGTTGTCAGTCGAAGTCTGACGGACTCTACGGGCCGAAGCCATAAATATCAAAATCATTTTGTTATTTTCTGGTCTGTGCAGACCGATCTGTCGCGTGTAAGGAAAATTTTGCTCAGATTTGTAAAATTTTTGAGCGGTGCGGATCAAATTAAAAATGGTAGATAAAAAAGCTAAAAGATATACAAAAACTTAAAGTTAAAAGAGAAGCGTAACCTAATAGAATAGATTAACAGATGGATTACGACATTTTATTAGTAAAATTAAAATAAGTATTTCGGATACCAATCGAGGAGCCGTGGTGTACTCAACGCGCTCGCCCACTCAACCAACTGAAATTATTTTTGTGTCGGTGTAAATGCGCGTGCGTCTGTGATCTGACGGACATTCGATCTGCACAGATCCGGTTATACATCTATGTCGTGTATAGGCCGCTTAACTACCGTGGCTACTTTCACGGTCGTCTGTTATAGCCATTATTTTTATGACGGGTTGCTTATGGACTGACTATTGAGAACTAGTGCACAATCTGGAGGGCATTGTTTTCGGGATAACATTTTGCAAAAAATTCGTAATTTTTTTTAAAAATTTTTGCTCCGGTAAAAAACCACAATGAACGGGCTGCTTGTGTTCAATAGCGCCAACGACCTCGTGTTCCATCAGCTGAATTCTGAACTAGCAGCTAAAATGCAGGCAATTGCTGTGCAGCAGGGTCTTACCAGTGCAGAGAATCCTGTGCTGGACTCCAACATTCTGCTGCAGATCTTCAGCCCCATTATTAGTTCTCAGAGGGTTATGTTCTGCCAATTTGACAATACCTACACTTCATTCCAGTGCGATAACGGCTTAAATTTCGCTTTCGATGACTTTCTGGGGCACTCATTTATAAAGGTTGGTCAATATCCAGTGGAGCAACTTAAGCGTCATATGGGAGTCTCCATTGCATTGGCCCGTCGACTTTTTGGCCCAAGTTTGTTCGCATCTCAACTTAATGTGAGACAACAAGAGACATTTTCACAATGCATTGTTAACTATGAAGAGCTTTACGATCAAGAACAATCAGTGCTCTTGGAAGCCTTGCCGTTTGTTATTATTAATGCTGAGCTGAAGCGAGCGGTGCAAACTTCGCTGACGTCAGGACTAGAACGTTTGCTTGAAATTGGCCATCAGCGAACACATGCTCTGATCTTTATAGGCCGGAAGTTTGTATGCATGCAATCCTCGAAGCATGCTCTTGCCCTAAGTCCTGCGGACGTGCTTTTTTTATCCTTGCTTTTGCGTACGCTACAACACAATAGCCAGGAAGTAGATACTAACAAGTTGAACAATCGTTCCGTCGCGGTATTTTTGCAGGGAGACGCCCAACACCCCCACTCCGGCTGCATCCCTTGCATTGCACACTTCACACGCTTGGAAAAAGGAATACTATTGATACAGTTGATTGAGTATGCACCTTTGCAGGTGGCCAGCAGTATGTACGATACCTTTTTTGTATTGCAAAAGATTATTGGTGTACAGATGCAGGGCGATATGGATGGAATTAAGCCTGCCTTTGAGAATTTAGAGGCATTCGTTAAGCAGTCTTTGGATGCTTTGAAACGAGCTAAAATACGCGGAGATGATCTAGAGATGTCCCACAAGAGATTCATTACAAAGTGGGAGAATCTTCGCAAATTGTATACCGAATGTTTGCGTTGTTATGATCGCGAATTGCTTGTTCGTATCGAATCAAATTTATTGCCATTCGCGGAAGAGCTGAAGCAGCTTTTTACCGTGGCTTGCTGTGACAGCTCGTTGATCTCGCTGGATCAGTTGGCTGAGGTGGCAGCGGTAGTGGAAGGCGGTATGCTTGAATTCTCAGAATTCTTAGCTGTTAAGGCAGATCGTAACCTAACAGTTGAAGCCTATTTAGAAGAGTTTCCAGGTGCCATAGTAAACAATCTATGATAAAGTTTCCGTAATTTTAACTTTCTTATTTTTGCTACAGGTCTCATTCATTTTATTTACATAAATCGTTCAACAGGCATGATGATTGCGCCAGATTTCCAAAACGATATCGTGCCGAAAGATTATATTTGGGCTATGATTGAATTTGCGCGTAATTACTTGAAAACGGGCCAAACGACCGTCTTATGGAAGGATAAGGCTTTAAGTTACTCTTGGTTTCTCTGGTTTGAAGACCAGGCGACTGGCACTATGAAAGCAGTCAATCTGCAGCAACATTTTATTAACCAACCATCCACAGGAAGTACGTGGAAATCTCAACACGAGCCTGGTCTACTCGCTTCTGATTATTATCAGGCATTGGTTGAAATGTGTTTCCCAAAAGTTCCTGTAACTAAAATCAAATGTTGCGAACTATTTTGCATTCACTTAGGATTAGTTCCTGCTAGTTGTGCGCTTGAACATTCCCGTCGTCTTGTGGCGACAATAGCGGATGTTGTGGGTGTGGATAATGTGTGAACCCAAAAACTAACGGGAACGTTGTAGTCACCTCACACAAGCTTCTTTATATAGATATTTAAAATAAAATAATTTATTCAGATCTCTATTATTTATAAGATAAATTATTAAATGAATTTACATAAATTAAATGCTAAATATGTATATATAATTAATATTTCATATTAACTGCAAATTTGCAAGAAAACAAATCGTTCGATTTAACATATTCCAAAATATTTTTATAAGTGGTATTACCACTTATATTTTTATAAGTGGTATTACCTATTACATATTACCATTAACTTCTGTCGGAAATGCGTTAAGAGAAATTCCATTGTGAATGGCAGGGATAATCTCCGCTGGTGAATGGTGTTGATTCCAAATAAATCAATTAGAAAAAATTTTTGCAAGGGATCGTTTTTTGTTTACATTCGCTTAAAGAGTTTTAATAGAAAAGTAGCGCACATAAGATGAATGATGATGATTCTTTTGATCTAGAACTAGCTAATCTTGAAATTCCAAAAGCGTCGAAATTGCTAAAAACAAATGAAGGGAAAACGGGAGAGGCATCAGTAACCATAGCGTCGGCACCGCCAGCAACTTCAAGAGCTGCAGGAACCAATATCGCACCAATTACGCTTAACAAAACAGCTGCTAATACTCACTGTATCCTAGTCAGCCCGAAGCAACGCGGTAATCCTGTACTAAAATCCATATCTAGTGTTCCCATTGAGTTTCGTGATGAAATTGTACCCGATTTTGTTGTTGGACGCACCAGTTGTATTCTTTACCTGTCGCTAAAGTACCACAATCTAAATCCAGACTACATATGCCAGCGCCTGAAGGCGTTGGGTAAGCAATACGAGTTGCGTGTACTGCTGGTGCAAGTGGATATGCCGGTAAATGAAACTGGTAGGGGTTCCTTCCCATTTCCGTTCTAAAATTATTCCTTTCTACAGGAACCACATAGCGCTTTAAAGAACTTAACACGTATAAGTTTGCTAACAGACTTAACACTTATGTTAGCCTGGAATGCCGAAGAGGCTGGCAAGATTATTGAGACTTACAAGCTTTTCGAAAAACGACCACCCGATTTAATTATGGAACGTGTGGAATCAAGTCCACATCAAAAGGTTAAGAATAATGTAATTTCAAATAAGAATTTTTGAAAACTGCTTCTTTTTCAGTTAGTCACTGCCTTGACAAATATAAAACCCATAAATAAAACGGATGCCGTTACGCTGCTGCAAAATTTTGGCAGCCTCGAAAACATTATAAATGCCAGTGAAGACCGTTTGTCGCAGGTTGTAGGGCTAGGACCGCGTAAAGCACGGAAGTTGTACAGAACCTTGCAAGAGTCATTTTTAACGAAGTAGCAAAATATGCATTAGATTGTAGCTTAATAAAAATGGTTTCTTTATTTATAACTTTTCGTTATTGTATTCAATTAAATTTAGCTTGGAGGACTTAAAATCAATATTAGAGGCGTGCGGTAATTTGTGTTCTCAATTTATTACAATTTCTATTTATTTCCTCTTAGAACTATATATTTTATTTCTTATTACTTTTTTCACAAAATTTATTAAGATTGTGCGATGGTGGTTCTTATCCAATTTCAGCTAGTCTCCTTTGTTGTATTTCTTATTATATCTAGGACTAAAATTGTATTTTTTGCTTCTTTAATACGCCACCAGCGGCCAAGGCGGTGTTCTTGCCCCACCGCTGCATACAGCCTAGAACCATCCGTATTAAAAGCCAAGCTATTGATAAACCCAGTTACCGGAATTTCCAAGATTTTCTTTACTTTTCTGGCATTGTCTATCAATTGCCAGAGCCGTATGAAACCGTCACAAGAACCTTAAAATAATGATCCATTTTTATCAAACAGAAAACTCTTTCTTTTTATTTATACGGAAATTACCTGACGCTATCAGATCGGTGTTCGTAACACATGCCAGCGCCGTAACCCAGTTAGGCGTACCATTCGTTTGCATGCCATGTGTCAGCAACTCAATGCAAAGTGGTTTCTTCTTCAGAGCACTCCAAAGACAAATTGAACTAGGAAAAAAATCAAGGTTAATAATAATATTATAACCTCTTCCCCCTGGAACTCACCCATCATCACCAGCAGACACGAAGTTTTCTTCGTTTATGAATTTCACACTGTCTATACTACCCTGGTGTCCATTATAAATCAATTGCGACTCCTCGGTTATCTTCCATATTCTCACAGAACGATCGATGCCGCCTGAAGTTAAAGCACGCTCTCGACTTAAGGCATCAATGCCAGTGATGGCTGCCTGATGACCGAACCTTACAGACACAGATAAATAAATTTCTAAAATTTTTCATCGATTTATAAGTAACACTAACAAAGTCTCCACGTAAGCCATTTCGTCCAGCGACCAAATTTTTACTGAACGATCCTTGCTGCCTGAATACAATTCATGCGTATCCTTACGAAACACCAAAGCGGTTACCACATCGCGGTGTCCCTTGAACGTTTTTAAATGCTTTAGCTGCTCGGGGCACCAGATTTGTATATTGCAGCCTCCTTCCGCCAAAGCAAGAAATTTCATGTCACTCGACAGGCATATAGCAATGACATGTGAGCGCCGCTTGATTCCATTGTCGGGGTCCTCCGTGTGGGTTTGCACATCGAAACAGCCCTCAAGAAGATGACTCTGCATATTCCACTTCAGCACAAACTGCGTCTTTGCGCCGGAAAACAGAAACTTGCCATCAGAACTCAGGACCAGTGTGCACATTGGAAGCTTTTGTTTTTTGTGCTTCAGTGTACTTTTCTCTGGTTTCTCAAAGCCAGTGACGGACTCTGCTATATTGCGGCGCAGTCGACCAACACTGTCCAGATACTCCGATTGCAGGCGATGGGATACGTGACCGAAAACCTCACGTTCTTCTGCTCGTTCTGCTTCCTGCCTTTCGATCTCTTTTAGATATTCTTTAGCTAAGCGTAAGCGTTTATCTTGCGCTGTCTCCTCTTCATCCTCGCCGGATGAAAATTGAAGATTAGTAGTTGCCTTTTGATCGCCTTCAACGTCACTTTCGAAGGCATCATCATCGCTTTCCAGTTCTTCGTCATTCTTCTGAAGGCGCTGTTTAGACGGTTTGATGGAATCAGACGTAGACTTTTTGGATTTAGTGGCATTCGTTTTGGAGCGACCTGCTGTCTGATGTGATCGCTGAAATATATGCATTTCCATGGAGGCAATTTATCTACAGACTTGAATTTACTCTCACCTTTCTACTGTTTCCTTTTGTTTTTTCTTTGATGAAGAATGAAGACGGCATTTTCCAGTTATATAAATAACTAGTATAAATTCAACAGGACATTTCCTTTTATCATTACCCTTTCTAGAAAAGTGCGTCCTGTTGATAGACCCATGCACGTGTGACGGGGTAGACGTCAGATAAACATAAATTGGAAGTCTGATGATTTTGTAAACAACTGTTTCAGAGGGTGATCAATAAGAGTATTTTTATAACATAACTATAGCTTTAAGCCTATTTACAGTCCTCGGCTTTCTGAATATTGAAAATTTATTGGATTAATTATACATTTTAATCAGAAAAAAATTAATTAATGAAAAAAAAATAGGAAACCTTTACCGTTTCGAAACAGCTCCAATTTTGTTGTATTTGTTGTTGTTTTTGTGTAGACCCCAATAAACACAAAATTTTTTGTTTGTTGGGCTCTGCGTCGAAAACAACAACAAAATTGGAGCTGTGTCGAAACGGTAAACATAAGCCAAAAATAATACTAAATATTTTAAATTGAAGTTTTTTAAAAAATGACATGATTTCCTTTAAAATCTTATTTCACATAAATAAAAGATATTATTAATAACGGTATCTTCGCAACGGTATCTATATCATCTTCAACCCGGCACCGGGTCGCAGAAAAATTCAGCTGGGTCGTGGCAAAAATTGTAGAAACACATAAAATCTATAACATTTTGCTCTAAATTTAATATTTTTCGAAACTTTTTCAAGTACTGCAGGTGGCAATTTTTTACCACCATTTCCTTTATTTACTTTAAGTTTTAAATGAAGATAATGGATTGTCTTTAATTACTTAATTACTGTTTTTGTTATATAATTATTTTGCACTTTTTGTGTTTGAAATAAACAAACAAATAAGTTGAATTTTTTATTTTTATTAAAAAATAAAATTTTTTTTGTAAATAAATGTTTTTGTATAAGGTGGGTCGCGAAAAAATTTAAAATCTCGTACCGGGCCGCGGTCAAAAAAGTCTGGGAAACGTTGGTTTAGGAGATATGTTGTTGTTGAGATCAGTGCCAAAAACCACAACAACAACAACGAAAACACAAAAAAAATTGGAGTTTGTGCTGTACTCAATTTAAGCTAAAATTAATTACAAATGTGCTCACAATTAACTACGAGTATACGCAATAGACAAGTTTGTTAGCACCGATTTGTGACAGTTGTTGTAAACTATATGGCGAACTCGACAAGCGAAATGGCAAAAGGAACAATAAAGCAGGCGTTGCTAGCATCGTCGCCATGATGTGAACACGAAGATGTATTGTAATATGAAGCATGAAATCCGTCGCCCGTGTAAACAACGACCAAAGTTCGCTGCAACGAGAAAAGTTTAGTGTAACAGCTGCTTATGAAGACGGTATGGAACAATGTGGAATGGAACAAAATTAGTAGTGCTTTTCCTGTGAAGTTTTCCAAAAATAAACAATAGATCAATAGGAAAGGCGTACTTAAACAGTAAACATTAGTGTTAATAATTTAGAGATGCGTGTTTCTTGCTTATATAACAGTTATTGTAATATTTCGTGGGTTAAACTAATTGAAGGTAAACCGAAAATCTTTAAGTATACGTCAGCACTATGAACTTAGCAATTGATTGTAAAGATAGTGAAGGAAGCAACGTTTGAATATCCGTCCAACCCGGACTGGTCACGTCATATAATCGTGTCTTATCGATGACGATTACCCACACAAAGGGATAGACAAGGTGAAGGTGGTTAAGAAATAGGGAGTACAGTAATAAAGAATCGGACTCAGGATGAGCAATGGCAATGTGGGTAGAGTTAGGGCTAAAACGGCAGTCGCATCAACCGCAACGACGACGAAAGCGTCCACGGCAGCATACTTCACTGAGGCAACTGCTCCAATAGCTTTAAGTTCAATACCGACAATTTCAGCAGCGGTGTCAAGTAGTAACATTGATTTCGGGGAAGCAAGATCTTGGGGCAATGCACTCCTGCCCAATGTTGTCAGCACTTTGAATTTGGTACAACAGAAATTTAAAGATAGCGAAAACGTTCTCACGGTAAGCAGTGCCGTATAAAATGCTCGAAGATTATATAGTTTCGCCTTTAGTTATTTGAAGCTTATCAAATCGTGGGTCAAGAATACACAAGCCGTTTGTTGGCCTTGGTCGTTTCCATTGAAGGTGGTACGTATGCCGTTTTCTCAGTAACGGCAGCGCGTTTGCCACCGCTCAGCAGCAATGATTTGACGATAGACAGAGTTTTCGCCTTGAATGAAAGCTTTAAAATCAATACAGGTACGCTTCGTATTCACTTGAGTGGAATTTAGATCTCCTTCAGATTCTTCTCGTATTTCTATGAATCAGACATGAGAGGTTCTATATCACAGCTGCAATTTGAACTGAGAAATGCGGATGAGCGTCCGGCGACATTCTACTACTATCCCAATATATCCACTGATGGCGCCGTTGACTTTGTCAAATTTCAGTCGCAAGTGCTATCGGCTCAATCGACCATGTCGTTTGTGACGGCGAATTCCGTGCTAAGTTTCAAATGGTTGAATGAGTATCGACAGATAGGCGAGGTCAAGCAGGAGCTGAAAAGACGTGAGCACGAATACATAATATACAAAGATTTCAGGTATGAGTTACCGTTATTGAATTACCGCAGCACGGAAATGAATTTTTATCATTTTCAACTTTAGTATCTACTGTGCCACCTGGAATGTAAATAATCAGGGCTACTGTAACAGTCCGCTGCATTTGTGGTTAGCCGCCTGCGCGGAACCGCCGGATATTTATGCTGTAGCCTTACAAGAACTGGATATGTCGGCGAAGGCATTGACCTTTAGTGAGAATCGACCTGATGGTGTTTGGATGTAAGTCTTTAGAAGAAATAGTGCAATGTTTGCTCATGTACTAAATACTTTTCCTTCCTTCTTTCTTGCGTAGTCAGAAAATGCTCGAAAGTGTTCATAAAGGTGCTGAATATGAGGAGTTGACCTCAGTGCGTTTGGTGGGCATGATGTTGACCATCATTGTACGCAAAAATATACGTCCTTATATAGCGCGTTGTCGTGTCAAATCCATTGCTCGCGGTGTCTTCAATGTGGTGGGTAATAAAGGCGGCGTTGCTGTCAGTCTGCAGCTGAATGAGGGCAATATTTGTTTCGTCAACTCTCATCTGGCAGCACACATGGGTTTTGTAGAGGCACGCAATGAAGACTATGCTGGCATCGTTAAAGGCATTATATTTGATGATGCGTTACGCAAAAGCATTAACGATCATGAGTAAGCAAGCCTCCGCTATATCATTTAAATTATTCTTAGTGCTTATGAAAGGTTTTTGGAAAGCATAGACCTGGCAAAGCTATGATTTGCGAAAATAGTATAACCCTCGGTTACTAGCTATTGAATGTTATAGAGCATTATAGGCGGGACCGTTTGTATATGAAATTTTTCTGAAATTGTAGCCCTGTGTATTCTTAAGTTGTATTGATTTGATGCATTTTATGCTCTCTTTAAACTCTTAAGCCATATTTTCTGGATTGGTGACCTAAATTATCGCATAGAGCAACCACCTGGATTTCAGTTATGTCTGCCACCAGATGACTTCTACGGCTTGCTTAAATTCGACCAGCTCAGAATGGAAATGAGAAAAGGAAACTGCTTTGACGGCTACACTGAGGGTGAAATTCAGTTTAGACCTACATACAAATACGATGTGGGTACCGATAATTTCGATAGCAGGTCAGTACTGCTTGCCTCCTACTTGTTAACGACACTAACTCTCGTCTTGTGCATTTAACTGTAATTGAATTTTCAGCGAGAAGCAACGGCCTCCAGCTTATTGTGATCGCATACTCTGGAAGGGCGTTCGTATAGAGCAGACTGCTTACGATAGTGTCATGGAAATACGTCAAAGCGACCACAAGCCGGTCTACGCCTGTTTCAGAGTTAAGGTGATTTATCTGCAATCCACGTGATGTTATCGACCGCAGTCCTCCATTCCTCATCTCACTTTACAGATTAAATCCAAAGACGAAAAGCTCTATAAACGCATTCATGAAGAAGTATTGAAATTAGTAGACAAGCGAGAGAATGAAAATCAACCGCAGATTGTGGTAGAGAAAACCGTCATCGATTTCGGCATGGTCCGTTTTAATGAATCAGCCGTGCGTGACTTTACTGTTTCCAATAATTGCGCCATGACGGTATCGTTCATGTTCAAAACAAAAGATCCACCATTAAATGATATTTGCGAGAAGTGGTTGCAGGTAGAGCCACGCGCCGACACACTTCTGCCAGACAGTGTACGCAGCATACGTGTCAAGTTAACACCCAATGCCAGCTCCATTCGCGGTCTTCTGAAGAAGATTCGTACCACCGGCAACTGGAAATTCGACTTTGATATTCTTATATTGCACGTGAAAAATGGTCCTGATATTTTTATCACCGTGACCGGGGAGTACAAGCCCAGTTGCTTCGGCCTCTCGATGGAGACACTGTGTCGCACCAATCTTCCCATTTGTGAATATACGCAGGCGCAAGTTAAGGACTTGGTAATGAATGGTTACTTAGACTTCTTAGTAGTACATTTTATTAATATAGTTCATGTGCTCATTTTTCCAGATGAATGACAAATCATCGGACTTTAGAGTAACCATGCCGCGTGAATTCTTTCTGCTTATCGACCACGTCCATAAGCAGGGTAAAAGTGCTTCCGATGCATTTGCTACATTAGATTACAGACATTCTCGCGAGGTCAAGTTCAATGATGTACGCGATTGGTTGGACTGTTGGTCAAGTCAGGAATTTCGTAAGTAGTAATAGTTTTTCGGACCTCGTGCATTTTCACAGATGCCCCTTTTCCTTTTAAAGCCGGAAGTCCTCATGCTGCGGCTGAAGCTCTTCTCATGTTACTTGACCTATCCGAAGCTCCAGTTTTGGATCCTTATGTAGACCAGCTGCTTAAAACGACCTCAACGAGCGAAGCCATGGACTATATTGCTTTGCTCAGTCCGCCGAAACGTAATGTGTTCGTCCATCTTTGCATGTTCTTGCGTGAAGGTATCGAACGACGTTATTACAGTCTTCATCAAGTGGGTGAGTACGGGCTTCACGGAAAATATACAGAGAAAGCTGTCATGTATCGTTTGAAAACTAGTAACTATTGTCCCTTATCATGTGATCCCTTAAAAGGGCGCAACTCAAAGAAGGTTGCGCTTGAAATGTTCGCACCTGTTCTTCTCTAGCGCTCATAGCTATGTTAAGCGGGAATAGTTGGTATTGGTTAGCATTTGTCGAACGATATGTCGCTTGATAGGCTGGCATATTATGATATGATTGAATTGATCTTCTTTCTTCTTCAGCGATTGTTGTTGGGAGAGTGCTATTGCGCACGTCGCATTCGAAAGAGATTCCTAATTACGATATACGCTGTCGTGATTTTATGTTTCGATTTATTAGCCCCGATGTGGGTACGCTTTCTAGTACCTCTTCGTCTTCCTCTTCAGTGGACAGGGACGGCGCTGGAAGTGCTGGGAACAGCAAAGCATTTACTGGTAACAATGCAGCTGGTATAATTTAAGCATGGCGCAGAAAAGGTTTAGACGTTCAGAAATAAATTTATTTAGAATTCTTAAATTATTTAAATGATGTTAACTTAAGCATGTATAATACATACGTTGAACTTCTGTTAGAATTAAATTATGTAATTATGTATTGTGTTATTATGTAGTTGTATTGTGATCACTGCAGCGTAATAATGATCACAATTTAATTGGAATTGAACAGGGATGTTTTGTAGATTCATTTTGATCGTACAACGAAGCGACCTTTATAAAATATGTTGATTTTAAAAAGCTCTTAACACCTTAATAACTTTTAATGTTAAGTAATGAATAATATCAGATATTGAACAGAATATAAATTTGAATTTGCGAAGCAGAAGAAAAACAACCATTTGTGTTTTTCAAGGCCATCATGCTAACGAGGTTTAAAAAACATTCACATTTTTTCGTAATATGTACTATTAATTATTTAGATTATATAAGATACAATAATATTTGTCGCCATTTAGCCATTATTTCTGGAAGTGAGTGAATGATGATTATGTATATCATGCTAAATAGTAATAAATCGTATGTAACATTATAGTGCAAATTAATATATACAAAATTATTTAATATTAATGAAGTTTTTTGCTTTAATACACTTATTAAACCTTGACATATTCTCAATCCTTTTAATTTCTAAACATAATTCAATAAAAAATTTTATTAAGAAATCAACGGTTAAATTAAATGCATGAATTAAAAGTTTTCAAAAAATGCAAACAACATTAGATTTTTATTTTTATTGCTTTTTCGAATACATACATACATACATCGATATTCGTATAAACATACTCCTACATTAATTTTATAGGACTTTTTTTTTTGGTCCAGTCTATACACTTGAAATCGTAACCATCTCGATGTATATCGATATATTCGTATACAATTATAATATAATATGAATATTCATTAATTTTATATGAGTTTTATTTTGGTCCAGTCCAGACACTTGACTGACACTTGACACTTGACATAAACCTTACGTTTCCTTACGTGAATTTTGGTGAGGCCTCTGACAGCATTCTGACAGCGGAAGAGCGTGCAATTTTGGTATCAGATTAAGTTTGTAACTAAATTAACTTCTAAAACGAACTCTAAAAATAAAAAAAACCAAAAAATTGAGGTGTATTTTTTGTTGCCGCCTTCTGTATCAATGAATTACAAAAAAAAATTGCTTCTTACGGTCCCTTCAAAATTCGACAGAAAATACATACTTTTTCATTATATGTTATTTAAAAACTAATATGTATTTTATTCAATCTTGTTGCTTTATTATGTATGCTAATTTAAGTAAAAAAAATAAAATGAAATTTCCATATTTAAAATAAAAATAGGACCCTTAAAATTCTAATGAAATTATAATTATCATAACATCATAATAAAAAAAAAATTACAACAAAAAAAAATTTATGAATAAAACACCTTTTCAGCTTCATTGTAATATTGTTAGAGGTTTCTGATTGTTTATTACTTTAAATTTTCAAAATTTTCACTTTTTTATTACGGCAACCGGCTTTAGCTCCATCGAAATAAAGTCGACAGAGGGGAACAAAGCCCCCTTTTGTTTTTGTTTTTCTTTTGTTTTTGTTTATATTAATTAAAGGGAAATAAAACAACAACAACAATTCGGGCCAATATTGTGTTTATTTGAATGGAATGTAAAGAAAATCTAGGTTGTATGGTAGCAAGGAGTAACTGTGTCAGTTTGTCAGTCGCTAAATTTTTCACTTTTTACCGCTAAAACACATTGACCGGCTGCCGGCGGCGGAGACTGAAGAAACGAACCCTAAAATGTAAACAAATCCAAAACGTCGTATTGAAAGTGAAGTAAGGGCGCCCCCGCCAGCCCTCTGGCCATACTACAGATCAACCAGCTAGCTGTTGAATGTAGGAGCAAAAAAAAGGTAGCTCGCTCCACACGTGTTTGATGGTCTGTCCCTTCTTCGCCATTCTTAATTCATGCAGTCTTCATGCGGAGCAGAAAGTTTCTTTTAGTTGCTCTTTCAGTTGAAACAACCATAAAGAAAACCTTTTAACGATGGTTGTTGCCTTTTAAAAACTGCTTACCTATTCATTCATTTATTCCAGCATTCATTCAGGTTATAAAAATAGTGTGCAAAACAACAACAACATAAAAACTGAAATCTTTTCATTTCACTTGAAAGAAAAGTGTTTGTAGAGTAACGTAAAAGCTACTTTGCAGCAGCCCTTTTGCCACAAAAAGTTTAAAGTTGTGTTCGGCGACCGACCACCTTAAGTTTTCTGTAAGCTTTTAGTTTTAAGATTTGCATTTCATCAGAGTATGTAAAAATTTTGTATTAAAGTTTATTAAAAATTTGTTTTTGTAATAAAAAAATCGCCTCTTTTGATGACCATACCTTTTTTTTTTTATACGCAGCTTGTTCTTCCGCCAGTAATTTTCAATTGTTTTTTTTAAAAAAAGCTTCGCTTCGTGTATTTTCTCAAAAGAGTCCTCCTGTCATAACTTCATCATTCTCACTTAATAAACTCAGTTAATTGTGTGGATACGAAGACCCATAGCCTGGAAATCTCTATAACTTAATTCATAGATAGATTGATTGTCCTCCTTAGATTGTGCTATTGATAAAACCTGTAAGAAAATGAAATTAAAATGCCCATAAACTTATCTTTAATGAGACTTAATTAGACTTCCTTGATTTTCCAAGGAAGGTCTTCCTTTTTTTATAACTTGTTGTCTTTACAAGTTTTTCGTTTTTCATCTCTTGAGCTCTTTAATTAATTACTTTATAGCAGGATTTCTTGAGCCATGATTTTAGAATCTAGATTAACCTCAATCCAATCATAGCCACCCTGGAGGTGTTCTCCAAAAGTTCTAGCTCTGCTTCCACTGTTGTCTCTCTGACTGGCTGCCTCTCTCTCTCTCTATCTCTTTGCTTCTTTAGTATCCAGAGATGCATAATTCAGTTGCCGCTTCAAATTCTTATAGCCTTTGGAAAGCAAAAATGCAGCTATTTAATGAAATTATTTACACCAGCTAAAATTAACTGTTTCTGCGGAGAAAGGGGCGGGAGAGAGTGAGAAGTTCTCTCATACGAAGGCAAGCGAAAGTTATTTGGAGCGGAATGCCAGCAGATGATGATGAAGAGAAAGAAGCAACAGCGAGAACAAAACCAACAAGAAAATGAGAACTTCAGTAAAGGCGTATTTACATGGGCGTCAAAGTAAGCTTGGATTTCAAAAGAGTTGCAAATAAATATGGACGAATAGCAGCGAGAAGCGAGAAAGGTCATACGAGTATTAGTTTTTGTTGTTTTTACCATAAACAACACTGCTTGTAACGCTCGGGGGTATATCGAGGCTTATGCAAACTTTTCTAACTGTTCGAAAAGGACGAACATGAGAGATTACCGAGGACTGCGGAGGAACAAATAAAAATTAAAGCAGAAAGTAAAAACAAACACGGCACAACAACGACAACAACATCACAAAGAAGCAACCAACAACAAAAACCAACAACAAAGCAAACAACAGGAGCGTGCTTTGGTGAGTCTTGCAATTAAGTCGCCACCAACATGGTTGTACTATCAGTACAAATTTCGTTTTAGATTGTATTTTTTCCTCTACTCACTTTAAAGGCTTGTCATCTAAAAGAATGCTTTTGTCCTGACTGCACTTGATTGAATAGACAGAGAAACGGAAACGGTGTGAATGGATGGATGGTTGGATGATTGGATGGATGGCTAAATGGATTGTTGGATACGGGTTGAGAGTTGCGTTGAGAGAATATGAGTAACTTTCTCTCTGAAACAGGAAGGCGGGCAGGCGCAAACTTAGCGGCAGGCAAACTTAGTGCTATTGTTGTTGCTATTGTTATTGTTGCAGTCGCTGGTGACAGACCAACTTTTCAGCCTGTTTGAAAGTTGGACAATTCTCATCAAGTGTTACCCACTTAACGACTGACAAATTGTAGACTTTGGCTCGAGAGTCATTAGCACCAGAATCAGTAAAATTTGCATAAGGCTAAAGAATACTGGTAATTAATTGAAGTGATGGAGCAAGAGAGAAGTAGGCAGAGGGAAATAATAGCAGAAGAGCTCTATTCTTTAGAGAAATATATTTAATAATTTTAAATTAATTTCATTTTATTAGATCTTTTTATTTCTTAAAGTTTTAAAGCTTTAGAAGGTAGAGAAGAGAAATTTGTTTAACTTTTTAATGAATTTTAAATTTTATTAAATTTAAATTTATTTGATTTGAATTTCTCAAAATCATAACAGTACAATTAAATATGATAATAAATAAAAAACAAATAATTTTTTGTTGTAAACAAAACAATTACAACGTAATAAAGTAAAAAGTTATTATACGTGTATAAGTTTTCTAATTAACTTTTTAATTGAAAATAAGAAATTAAATAAAAAAATATCAAGTGCAGAATTTTTCATCACCACAAAATCTCAAAAATATTCGTATTCAAAAAAATCCCATCAACATCGACAACGGAGCAAAAGTGTTTACATTAAAAATGACACGACATATTAAAAATGCACAATTTCTTTCTTTACTTTTTTTACTTCATGTTAATAACAAAAGACAACTAGAGGAAGAAGGATAGCTATAAAGTTAGTGTACAAGAGAGCGGCGATAAACACTCATTAGCAGAGGCATAAAAGCGAAAGGGCGGCGCTACTACTCAAAGAGAGCATCAGAATTAGCCAAGCGAGGTTACCAGTCGTCTTCATTATACTAAATCAGAGCTTCTTCACCTCTTCCGAAATCTTCCGTCAGCAACATTTATTCATTCATTTATTCTTCTACCAGTTGAATTTTAACCCATCAACACTTTAAGTTTGGAAAAGAAAATGGTAAGAGAGCGATAGAGAGAGAGAGAGAAAGTTCAGTAAAATTTTGCAAGGGCATCCATCAGCCAACTCCTTCAGCTACTTCTGAAACTGACGATGCTGCTTTCTTGTGGTGTCATTTCTGCTGCTGCTGATCCTGTTACCATTGCAATTGCTGCTGGGGAGAAATCCGTTGAATATTCTTTGATGTGGCATGTGGCATGTTCAACATTGTTAGCTCGTCGCTTTTTTTTGCTTCATGCCCGTTGGCATGACGGCTTGGTGTGTTGATGTAGGTGTTCCTGCGTTGCTGTTAGCGACGAGAAATGAAAATGAATATTTATTAAAAATAAGCTGAGTGAAGAGCAAGGAAAGTGGAAAAAAATATTAACGAAATGGAGACCACCCACAACTACCCACAACCACACACACATACACAAACAATCACAAACGAGCACACGTACAGCAACGGAAACATACGCGTTTCTTCAACGGTTACTATGGATTTATGCTGGTCCATGTCGTCGGAAGTTGTGAGCGGTAGTGTAGTTGACAATAACAACAACAGCAACAACAATAACAACAACACGAACAACAACAATCAGCAAATAGCAAATAATATAAGAAGCAAATACTAGCAGTTTTTTTTTTCTTCACCCATTTTTTTTTTTTTGTATGTACTCGTAGATACGAAATATACCGACCCAGTCAGTGGTACCACATTTCATTCATGACAAATCCCTCATGTGTCAGTGACATTGAAGTGACAGTAAAAGTCACATGCAGTGACCTTTGAAATACTATGATTTCAATGTGTTTTTACTTTTTCTCTTTTTTAGTTGACGATTTTTAAACTTTATCATATCATATAAAACTCATATTTATGTAAATAAATTTCTCTTTAAACACTAAAAGTTCAATGGGTTAGTTACAACAACAACAATTGAATAGTTTTAATCCTCTTCGTTTAAATCGAAATCGAACAAGTCGACACTATTCATTCACGATGGTGAAATGTCATACACGATTCGTTTATGTGTTCTTTAAGCCAACGATGGCGGGGGCACGCATGTATATGTTTGTGTGTGTAAGTGCATGCATTTCTGAGAGCGAGCATATCAATTTGTATGCAAGTATCGGTCCTCATTCATCCAAACGTCCTCCATTCAAGGGCGCGTAGAGCGGATGCACCCCAAAAACGGTGTGAGTACATAATTAGCTTAAAGGCAGCAGTCACTCATTTGTGATAAGTTTTAATATATCTTTCGCAGTAAAAAGTTGTCACGAGAAATGAGGAAAAGATTGGCAAAATATTAAAGGAATGTCGTATAGAAATCTAACAGGCTGCAATCTTATAGCTTATCTTATCCTTTGAGGAAAACCTGAGTTAAGACCAAAATTCGCTAAAACCAAAACCATAGTTTTCCAAAATTACGACACAAAATTAAAATTTTTTTTTTCAATATTTTAATATATTTTGAATCATCACTTTCTCAATTTTATTGTTAGTACCATAGTTTTTTCGAAAAAAATCTCAATCGGCCAAATATAACTTTTTTTTAGGGAGAAAACAATTTTTTTTCACCGACAACAACAACAACAACAACAAAAAATCCATAACAATTAACAGAAAGCAAATAGTTATAGAAAAAGTTTTAGTACCTTCTTCCTGTCCCTCTCTCCCTCCCTCCTTCCACGTCCTTCATTTGAGCTGCCTTTGCTGACTTTTTAAAACGAACTGTTTAAAACCGACCGATGGCAACCATAGACGGATGGATGTTTTTTTAATATAAAAACTTTTATTCTCTCTTCGGTTTCTTTTTCTTTATTGGTTATATTTTTATATAATTTTTTTTTTTCAAAAGCAACAAATTAATTCGTGCGGAGAACATGACAGCCAGCGGCATGTTTTCGCGGAAACTGTCGCGCGCAGACCACAAGCGAAGCAGCAGAACCTTCAAGTCGCGTCATGTTTAATGACTGGGCGCCAGCTGAAAAGAGTGATGACGGTTTATAGGTAATAATTAAGTAATAATGATGATGACAACAGCAATAACAAATGAGGCAATAACAACAAAAACAACAACAACAACAGTTAAACTACAAATCAACTCCAGAGAAGAACAGTAATAAAAGAAAAAAAGCTGCAAAAGAGTAGAAGAAAAAGCTGTCCCAGTAAAACAACATGAAACAACAACAACACGTATGCAAAAACCAAATTGAAAGAATTTTTAAAATAATTACAAGACTTTTTAACCATTTGCATGTACTCACAATTGAGCACACGCCAATCAAACCGAGTAGTCCCAAACCCATTCATTCATGACAAATGCAATCGTGCATGATTCCCGGATGAAAATACATATATTGTAGGTATGCAATTATTTGTACGAGTATTAGAGGCAATAGCAATTTTTTTCCTCGTCTTGTCCTTGAGTCATTGAGGACAATACTTTCAAAAAATTTTGAGGCGAGAGCTCAATAAAAAGGCATGTTTAATAATAAATGCACATTAATTAAACATGGATAATATATAGAGTGCGCATAAATAAAATAATGAATGAAAAAGGTAATAGTTATAAATATCAATTATAATAAAGTAAAAATTTACCTAATTTTTTTGAATCTGAATTAACTGAAAAAAATCTGAAAAAACTTTATCACACGGCGAGAAAAAGATGAAAAGAAAAAGAGCTGAATACAAGCAAAGGTCGAAATTCGAAAAATTGGATTTATTAAAATTAAAATGAAAAAATTGGACAAATTAAAAAATTCGAAAAACTGGATTTATGAACAATAAAATGAAAAAAGAAAAGATTTGCAATGATCTTCCCATTGCAAAGAAATGGACGGGACTAATTTGAAATGAAGAAAAGAAAATGTAATAAATTAAATTATTTTTCCAAAAATGGCCTAACATTTTGTACTCTGAAACATTTTTTTTCAATTACTCACTCGAAAAAAAAACACTTCTTTCTTGCGTTAAATCTTTATTATCGCGTGCATTTTTTTATTTATTTGATATTTGGTTTTGTTATTCCCATTTGACGTCTCGAAAGCAATTCAATAAATTGCAATTAAATTTTTTTATAAATCAATATTTTTGCTTCTAGAAAAAGAGCAAAAAAATGTCGCCGCAAAACATTTTTTGAGGGAAACATTTTTGTTTTGAATCAATCTAATAATTCTTACGCTGTTCAATTGCTGAAAAAAACTTTAGAGGGCGCCTTTTATGAGAACATCTCTGAAAAGATGTAAATTTTTTTCGAACATTCAATTGATCCCAGTCATTGAAACACGGCAACAAATGCAACAACACCAACAATAACTATAAAAAAATTGTTTTTTTCAGAACTGCGCCAAACTTTGTTACCTACGAATTTTCAGTTTTTTGTCTCTTCATTTCTCTTTTTCGTGTAAAAATTATTTTGTGAAAAAATGGTGCAAGTTTTATGATTGTACCTCACTGGACTGGATCGGATCGGACCGTAGCGGACCGTACCCTTGTAATTGCTACTGAGCTATTTGCAAAAAAAAAAACAAAACTGTAAAAGTACTATATGTTGTCTCTTTTGTGCTTGAAAGGCTTAAATCCTCTCA
This sequence comes from Conops quadrifasciatus, assembly GCA_949752815.1. Taxonomy (NCBI): domain Eukaryota; kingdom Metazoa; phylum Arthropoda; class Insecta; order Diptera; family Conopidae; genus Conops; species Conops quadrifasciatus. The sequence continues at coordinate 30,127,105 of OX457081.1, read as the reverse complement.
GAGACGACTTTAAATCGAACACATTTCTGCACTCATAAGATTTATTCGGTATGAATGCGATGCGATGTACCCACATGAAATCGTTACACAACGTAACCGGTTCAAAATATTTATTGTATTCATTGTATTCGTCCTTATTAGAATGAATTTAAAAATGGCTTCATTTTATTGAACAGTTTTTGTTAATTTTCTGAAAAATTTGCTTTCATTTCAAAATCGACCTTTTCAAGTATTTTCTGGGACACATTAAAGTGAGTCCCAAAAACACTATCGGTAGGATATTATGACACATTAAAAAGAGCAAAAAATATACTCGTACAATAAAAGAATTGTCACAAAAGACAGAAAAAAAGAAAGAAAGAACACAAACATTTCATGTTATCTGAATATTCATGAATGCAGTATAAATTCGAACAAGCACCGAAGTTGGTTGGACACGTTCCCAAAAACCAACAGCAACAGCAACGATAACACCAAGGATAACAATTACAACAACAGCAATAAGTACATGAATGACTGCTGCTGCTGCTGCTGCAGTGGTCATTGGTCACTGCTCACCGGTCGGTCAATTGTAGACGCAAGGTAGAGACAGAAAGAGAGAGAGAGAGAGTGAGTGAAATGAAGTGAAAAAGACGAAACTGTATAAAATATTAGGTCATTTCCACAAACACACACACAAATAGTACATTGTATCGTACAATAAAAAAACCAAAAAAATACTCGAAAATAAATAAGAAATGAATAGAAAGAGACACAACAAAAACCAAACCAAAGAATGCACAAACGTAGGTACCAACGAACGAACCAATTATTTTGGGCGCACAAAAAATCGCAAGAGAGAAGAGAAAACAAAAAAGTACAGCACTTTAAAGCAAATTGTATGGCACCGTTGCCATAAAGGCAGGGGCGGTTTGGCGTGAGGTAAATTGTATTCGATATTCGGGCGACCTCATTCCCAGAACTGCGATAAATTCAACTTTTGTGTCTGTCCGGTTCACGTGTGGACGACAAAAGGCTCCATACGATACGGTTGGTCCAATGGAGGCTTCAACTTTTCTCTCTCGTTCTCTCCCCGCTCTCCCGCTCGCTCTTTCTCTCTGCTGCTTGTATCCAAAAACTGTTAGTTACCATTGTTCCATAGCTTTGGATATTTGACTTTGGATATTTAAGAGTGCCTGAGTCCTCTTCCGATGAAGAACACACAGAATCCATTAGACTTGCGAAAGGAATGGAGAATGAATGGGACTCGTACTTTAAAATCGTTACTTTCTTAATTATTCGTGGTAGAGATTTTCTGTTTTCTTTTTTGTTTGTCTTTGGAAAAGCTTTTAAAAACTTTTGGTACCTACTTGTGAAATAATCTAAAGGCAAATAAAGAGCCGCAAAGAGCAAATAAAGAGATTTATGTCGTTAAGAAAACCTTAAACGAATTACGCACGAAGTTTTAACATCGAGCTGACGCCTTTCCCACACGAATCGTCGATGATAGCTCGCTGACACAAAGCGACACTGTTGATGAAATTATCGATAATGGTTGATCGTTGAGTAATTTGTGATTTTAACTAATTCATCTAAGCTTTACGAGTATCATCCAAAAATTGAATCTAAATGAAATAAACCTTTATTTAATATGGATTTTGAAACTAAAAAACCATTTAAAACTAGAGAACAATAGTATTTCTTAAGGACGTGCATAAGTTTTCGTCATTGATTCATAAACGATTTGTATGACGAATGAATTTTGGGACGGCAACCAGATGCTTGTTCTTTGCCTTTCTTCCTTCCTTTCTTCCTTCATATTTCTATTGAGGATGAGGATGAGCGCCTTAATATACGCTTGAGCGCCAACAATTTTATTGCAAAAATTTTTGGTTTTTTAATATTGAAAATAATCGCTGTCAATCTGTATTACCTTTTTATTGCCCGACAAAACCGAGATAGTTATATTTTTATATTTTTTCCCTCCCACCATTTTTTATTTAGGTTTCGGTTTTGTTATTTTTCATTTAAAAATTTATAAAAAACCCATAATATTTTTTTTGATTTTTTCAACCTTTATTTAAGTTTAATTTTTTATTTCGCGTGTATTTTTACCGTTTACTGTTTTTTTATTCAACGGTTTTTTTTTTTGCTGTCATTTTTTTTTTTTTTGTGAGATTTAAATTTTTCTCTGATTTGCTGAATTCTTTTCCTTTTTTATTTATTCTGTTCTTTTGTTGTTTTTGTATTTGAAAATTTCTCTGTAGTTCGTGGGCTTTAAGAATTCATTAACGAATCATGAGTGAAATTTCGCCATCGTTCAGGAATCGTGCTGATGTGTTTATTTATGTCTAGTGTCGATGAATTCGAGAATTTCATCAACAAATGGCATTAGAGACAGAATTGTCGGTGACGATTTGATAGCGAAATGATGATTAGTTTTAATTAAACCAATTACCTTCTATGGAAAAAAAGGTCAATTTATATGAAATTTTGTATAATTTAATAACGTTTTTAAGTAAAAGCGGATTTAAAAACGAGTTTGTAAGCAAAGTAAAGTCATCATAGTCTTTCGAAAGTCCCTAAAAGCCATGAATGGTCGTCATTATCAATGTTACTAATCACTAATACAATTTTTGTCACTAATCAAAGGTTAAAATGATTAGTTGTAATTAAACCATTTAACTTCTATGAGAAAAAAAGGTCAATTTATATGAAATTTTGTATAATTTAATAACACTTTTAAACAAAAGACGATTTAAAAACGAGTTTGAAACCAAAGTAAAGTCATCATAGTCTTTCGAAAGTCACTAAATGTTCGTCACTGATTCATAAACGATGTGTCATCAATGAATTTTCGAACTGCTGTTAATACTCGTATTATATTGTATTTTTTGTTTGATACACTTTTGTTCTTCTTCTTCTTTTGCGTCCGTTTAGCTTTTGTTTGCTTTTTCTAAATGAATTTTCGATTTTTGTTGTTAGTTATTTTTTCCATTCCGTTGTTAGCCGTTATTTATCATTTTTATTATCTGAGTAGTTGTTATTGTTCGTCGGTTTTGTGTCGGAGTGTCCTGGCCTGTTCCTCTTCAACAATTGAGTGAAGGACATCATGAAGGATGCTGTTGAGCAATTGATGATTTTTGTGTGATGAGTTTTGTTTTGTTGTTAGTTGTTGTGATCGTTATCGATGTACGATAGCTGCAGTGTGGTTGTTGTTGTTGTTGTTGTTGTTGTTGTTGTTGTTGTTGTTGTTGTTTCTATTCTGCAGTTTGGTTGATTTCTGTTGGTTTTGTTGTTTCTATTGCGACAACAAAAGCGATTGCATTTCGTTTTCGTTGTTTTCGCTGATGTTGCCACACTTTTTTCTGCAAGCGGAATAATACATTTCTCTCTGAATGCTTGCTGCAGTGAAGTTTTCGATTTCGAAATTTTTTTCTGATACGCAGCTTGAGTTAATATGATTTCTTTTATCACTACGAGGTACGAACAAAAAAAAAATATTCTCTTTTTAAAGAAAAAGGAAATTAACCCATTAACAAGTAATAAATTTTCTGCGCAGATTAATTTGTTTAGATACTAACAAGTATTAATTTAATTATTTAATTAGTTTTTTATTTGTTATATATTTTTTAGTAGCAAAGAGTCTAAAGTAGCTCTTTAAAAGAGTCTAAAGTGGTCTAAAATAATTAAAGTTCTTTTAAACGGAATGAATTTAATTTAATTTTGTATAATTTTGTACATTTACTGAGACTTTACAAAAACACGTTTAACGTTTAAATTAAATGTTGATGTTGCAGGTTGAATATTAAAACAACAACAACAACAACAACAACAAAAACAACTACGTAAAATAACAAACAAAAGAGAGATAAAGTTCATCGACTGCCTGCATTTCGTGAAAACTGTTAATGGGTTGACCAAAATAAATGAATAAACAGACAACGTTGGTTGGTTGGTCTGTTGGTTGTCGATGTCTATGGATACGTCTGTCTATACATATATATATGTACATATATATGTATATAAATATATATGTAAGATATATGTATGTATTTGCTTCTGGATTGCGTAATTGAAAATGAAGTGGTATCGTCCTTCCAGTCACGTTGTTGGACTGTTACCGGGCTTCATGAGGACCAAAATAAACAAAGTCATGCTCATTTCATTTTGCATGCAAAAACAGCAAACAAACAAACAAACAAACACAAAAAAACATAGACACAGTCGACGCAATTAAATAAATTTCGTTCAGTGCATGAGCGTTTTTAGTGGAAATGCTTATAAAATGACAATCAAGCCGAAACGCATGGATGGAACAGGAAGGCAGTAAATCAGCAGAGGAGATGATATAGATGACGTCACAGTTTAGTTGGCAGATGGGTTGGCAGATGTACCAGCAGCTGAAACATCAAATGATTGACCAGAAGGGCCGCTAAATTGGTCAACGAATGAACTGGTTTCTTTTACACTTTTCTTTTGTTTAAACACTTTTCATAGAAAATCGTTGTTCTTATCTCTTGATCAATTTTCCTACAGGTTTAATGAGAGAGTCCACCGCGAGTATTCTCACTAACCTACGAGCAACGAGCTGCGGCGAGTACCGGCTTCCACCGCCGCAACGAGTGGAAGGCGTTTTAATTAGTCGTTGCGGTTGGCGTTAACGAGTCAGAGCTAGACTCGATTTGACTCTTTCGTTGTTGCATTTAATTGAATTAAGACACTACAGATTCGCTGCATTGAAAAAAACGAAGCCTGTTATTATACTCGTAGCGTATTTATTATGGCATTTAATGAAATCCGAGGCGTTTCTGCGTATAAGCGTGCCTTTATTTAAAGTTGAAAGCTATGATTAAACACTGTTTTATAAAAAAAAATGTTTTTTTTTACATTTGCCAGAGTTTTAACGAGTTTTATTTATTTTCCGGTTGAAGAAGTAATAACGACTTTTTTTTTCAGTCATGAGATCGATGAATATTGATTGATGTGAACTTTAAAGAAGATTTAAAATATTGAGAAAAATGTAATTTTAGTAAAATCGTTATAAAAAACTAAACAAATTTTAATGAATTGAATTTAAATATTGGAAAAATTATTATAATAAATAAAACATACGATTCTTCAACAAAATGTTTTAAATAACTAAAACCGAATAATTTTCATACTATGTAACTGCGGTTACTCTCGGGAGTAAATTAGACGAAAAAGCCATAACGATTTGACTAACTAATGGCATACATATTTGTAAATCCGTTTGTAACAAAAACAAAAACAAAAACAACAACAACAACAGCTTTATTAATAATAGAAACTCATTTTGTTTACGCTTCATTATGCATTGATTCATTAAGCAATTTCTTGTCAACTATTCTTATGATAACAACAAGATTCTTGACAATTTCACTTGAAATTTAATTTAGCTCAGTATTAATAAAATATTGAAATTTCTTAATTTGTACAAATATTGAAATTTCTACATCAATTCAACCGCTCGGTTTGAATGGAAAGATGAATTGAAATGAAATTGTACATAATTTATTTATGAAAGAAATAGAAAATGGTTTTTGATGAGAAAAGAGAGCGGTCAGAGAGAGAGAGAGGAGAAACGTGGAATAAAAAATATGAATTAGTCAAATATTGGAAACGAATACGAATATTTCAACCGAAGAATCGACAGTAGCTACTCTACAAACTAAACCAATAGAAAACACACACACACACACACACACACTTGAATAGTCTATGGAATGTTACAATATGTCTACTCATAAATATACAGTTATTTAATTTAGTACAGAGCCGTACGCTTCTGCTGAGCAAAGAAATCTGTTTCCTAAATAATAAATAATATCTGACACGAGCGCCCTCCTAAACCTTCACGTATGTGTGTATGTATATACATATATTCATCTTTACACACATACTTATACTCAATCGTCCAACTAAGCAAAAATAAATCTCTTGCAAACTCAAAAGGTTTCTTTGGTTTCTTATTGTTCATTGTTTGCTCTCTCTCTTTTTCTTTCTTACCTATAGTGACCCCAGAGCCAACTAATGCAATGACCCAGTGGAAAATTTTATCTTTAAACCTGAAAAGATTTGAATTATTTATTTTTTTTATTTTATTATTTTATTTATTATTAATATATTATCTTATTTACGTTTTTATTTTTATTTTATTTTATTATTATAATTATTTATTTTTATTATCTTCACTAAAAAATATTCATAATAAATATAAATATTCATAGAACACAGGAAGCGTGTTATTAAAAACCTAAAAAGCTAATAGCCTAAAAAACCTAAATGTATAATTATATATAAGTATGTATGTATAAGTATTATATGTATATACTTTTATTTATTTTTACAGTAAAGTTTACAGTAAAATGTATCAGTTGTTTTTAAAAAATTTTATGTAACACACAATAAAATGTTAAAAAATTAAACAAAAAATGCACATGAACTGAATTTTTCTTGTAATATGAAAAAATTAGATGCTATAAAAAAATCATATTGCTTCCATTTTATTTTTTAAAATAAAGTTTCATAAAAATTTTCCTTATTATTTATTTTTTTTTACTAAAACTAATTTTTTTAATAAAAGCCATACTTAGATACTTGTATACATATAATATTTTTTGATTCCTTATTAAGAGCTTTTCACATGCTTTCTTCTGGTGCTCTTAAAATTTTTAACCACAGAAATAATCAGTCGGCATCAGTAGTAAAGCTTATCAAGTTTTGTTGCATAAATTGTATCACATTTATTAGATTTCTAGGCATACTTTTTGCTTTGTGGCCTCTGGCGTCGTCCGGCCGCTATCCTCTGATCTTCACTTTGCTTTGGTTTCCAAGTTTTTAGTAATAGTCTAAATATTCAGGATATGCCCAGAGCCATGTAGAGTACAATAACAGTAATAATACTCATAATAATAATAATAACAATAATACAATTTTCTTCATTCCGACGATAGTGTTATTAGTCTCTGAGGTTTTGTATTTCTGGTATTCATTGAAAGTTTTAACCACAAAATGGCTTCTATGCTCCCAATTGGTTTGCTATAATTTGTTATTGTTTTTGTTGTATTCATACATACTTTTTGCAAAAAGGCTGTAATGGTTGTTTGGATCTAAATTGGAGAAGTTGGCAAAGGCAGATTTGCATTTTGTTACGATGATAATAGAAAACTGTAATATTCTTAACGTAAACATATTACTTTGGAATAAGAATACAGAAAGATACAACAAAAAAAATTTTTGAAAAATTATTATTTGTTTCTCATTTAAGATTTGTTGTCGGCCCTCTTGGTATTATCTCTTCAATCATCATTCATACCGAAATTTTTAAGCATTATCATTTTGCAATTTTTGTATGCTGAATTTTTGTATGCGATGTTCGGCATCGATGGCAATGAGAGAACAATGATGCTGAAATAATCTTGACAATTTGATGATAAATGAAACGTACGCAATTTGAAAGCATTTCTCACACTTCATTGAACAATCGAAAAATCTAGATTTTCTCAAACGGTATAGCGTTCAGCTATGTATGTGTGGTTCAGCTCTGAAATGTTCATAGAGCTTCAGAGATTTTGGAGGCATTGAATCGGAAAAAACAAAAAGGCAAACGCAAGCAAGAACGTCTGTCTTCAAACGATGAGCTTTTGTGTTAACGTGGGCAAAAATGTAACTGACGTCAGTCTGACATCAAGTGATTAATGTTGCTGAATGGAAAGAAGCTACGAGATATTTTGCGGCAATATTTTCCTCTTGTTATAAACGAGAGGTCAGGTCAAAGCAACCTTTAATTTGAGATGATTATTTACGATTATTGGAAGAGGGTAAAAGAAGAAAATTTTTTTTTGATGTGAAGGAGTGATGTGAATTGGAAAGACGGTGGTGTTGGGTAGAGATTAATCGAGCTTGATAATATTAGTAGTTATTATTGTCAACCGTTTTCGGCAGTGGGGCATACTTGTAGAAGCTTGTGCGTTTGATGAACGAAGTCAATGAAGTTTTATAGTTGAGCAGTTTGAAGGCGTGGTACTGACGAGCTCTATGGCCTTTAAAGAGATCTCTATGTTTACAATAATCAATAGCTGTCATTGCATTGTTTTTACAAAATCTAATGCCTGGCTAAGGCCAGGTCGTAGGATCTTCTACTACCAATCTGCTTCGAAAAAAAATAATTTTTTTAACAAAGTGTTCATTTTTCTAATAACAAAAACTTAATTCCTAAATTAAAAATTTTTTTTTTGCAGTTTTTTTTTCAGTACTGGGTCTTTATACGAAGAGAGACTTGAAAGGAGATTGTATTCCTTTCTTTAAAACACCAGACAAACACATACACACATAGAAACAGCGCAATGCAAAAAAGCCACGCCTTCTAGAGACTTTTTATCCGAATCAAGTTTAATAAACAAAGCGTGTTTTTGTCATTGCGAGGGGGCGGCAAGCTATGCAAATACGATACTATCAAAGAACATAAAATGTATATTGTATGTTGTTTATGGTATATTCTTTGATACTATTGCCATGCAGTAGGAAAAGCTCCTTGAGAGGAGAAATCAGATGTATTTTGTTTGCATTATTCTGAGTACTCTTATATGAATACTGAGTAAGCGCTCATACAAATACTATCTCAACATTGTCCTGAGAGTCGTCCTATCAATTTTTAAACTAAAGTAAAGTCTCTCTGTAACATATTTCTTTTTAATTCTGAAAGAGTGTGGGTGGCTGCTGCTCTGCCTGGAAATGAGTAAAGAGATAGATCTGCTTGGAATCTGACTGTGGCTGTCACTGTTGTTGTTGTTGTTTCTGTTGTCGTTCTGGTTGGCTTTATGGTAGGTTTCTCTTCAATGTTGCGTTGATTTATGTGTTTACTTCTGTCGGTATTATTGTTGTTGTTGTTGGCGTTGCTGGTTATCTCTTTGGACAAGTTGCTTCTCATCATCATTTGATTCAAATACACGGTTAAAAATTTAGCGTTAATTTTGCTGAAAATTTGAGGTTCAAAACAAAAATTGTTCAACACTTCCGTTGGATTTTCAAGCCCTTCAGAGTATTTCGTCAACAAAATTCAGTTTAATTTCATGCAATATATATAAAATTTCAAATTTAGAAGTTAAAATTGTTACAATTTTAAGGGTAAAAATGCTCGATGGAGTGGAATTTTTATAGTTTAAAAGTTGAAAAATATTTTGTTAATTTGAAAGGTTAAATTTAAAAATCGAGAAGGTCTTTAAAATCAAAAAAAGATTGCAAATTTTGGTTGTGCTCAATCTTTCGTTGTGCAGAAAAAGCTTCTCTTGCGAGGTTATAAGGTTAAAAAATTAATTACCGGGCATTGACAATTTGAGCTCTTATTGACTTCATTGTGTACAATTCTACATGATTTCTATCTAAACTTTTTAGGTTGAAAATTTGCACTTTGCAAATTTTTAGTCGTGTACGAGCCGTTGTACAATCGCTTAGCTGCTGTTGTTTTTTTACTACAAATCTTGATGGATGGACAGAATGTCCACCATTGTTACTCCTCCTGCGTTATCTATCCTTCTTCTTCTTCATTTACCCTGTTGGTTAATGCATATTCCGGTGCCATTGACCGTAAAACTATTTTACTAACTTTGACTTAACATGCTTTTACTGAAATACATAAATCAAGACAATGCCGACAAATATAAAGTTACAAAGCTCTAACAAATTGTGAAAAAATTATAGAAAAGTTACGTATACACAAAAAAAAAAAAAAAAAAAATAAGAAAATAAATCAACTTATTATAAAAAGATGTCACTAAATAAATAAAAAAAAGTGGAAGAGAATAACGCGAGGTTAAAATTTCGCCTATTTGATTCGACAAAAAAAAACTCAAGGGTTAAAAATGATTACAACGTTCAGACAAGATTTTAACTTATGTACGATTAATTCTGTTATGCGAAGTGTAATCAAAATTTTTCTAATTATTCCATTTGATGCTCTTCTACTTTGGACAATCATGGCAGTAAATCTGCCGCTTTTAATACTTTCTCCAGTAAAAACTAATTACTTTGTTATAACTTTTTATTAAGCAAATTATGGTAAGAGAATTTGAAGCTAAGACTCCTTATTCTTATTGTCATTATCACTGCCGTCATCATTACCATCATGATTATCGGCGTTGTCTTCGTCTTCATCTCCGTTGTCTTATGTTTTTCCTTAACGAAAGCAATGCATCAAAAAGAATGAAATTCTACCGTGATGCTACGATTTTTGTAAGAACTACGAAGTAGTAAAAAAAATTTAGTACAAAGTATTAAAACAGAATGGCGCTCGGCTACGAATGTAATAATGCAGCAGGAGAATGATGCAGCTGCAGTCTATTAAAATGAATAATAAACTGAAAGTGTTTACAAATTAAAACGAACGAACGCATGAAAGAACGAAAAAAAAGTAAGTAAAAAATAAAAAGAATGCAAAGATATTTGCAAAAAAGAAACTTTAAGTGAAATGAAAATAACATGAGAATGTTGTAAAAGTAGTCTTTTCTTCTTCTTTCTTTTTCGAATCTCGAATATAAGAAGAATATTTATTAATATGAAAATACACACAAGTCGGTTTTTTGCTTTACATACAAAATTCTCTCAGTGGAGAGAAGGAGAGAGAGAGAGAGAGAGAGAGTGGAGAGAAAGTGTTGAGTGCAGAGAGAGTGAAGAGTGGAGAGAGCGAGTCAAATGCTCCTACATATAAAAAATTAATAGAAAATTAAAACAAAAAAATATAGAAAGAAATTAAAAGAATAAGTTGTTTAAGCTTAAATATTGATATTAATTAATAATATTTACTTTTAAATTAATTCTTAAATCGTAAATATTTAGTATATGAATCAGTATATAAATATATAAATATTAAATATATAAATATTTTATATATAACAGTATATAAATATTTATATATGAATCAGTCTGCAAGTGTATTCATCTACACTGAGAGAGGAAAGTCTTGCGTGATTCGTGTATGTTTTTTCCGACGTCAGGCCACTATCGGAAAGCATCGCATTTAACCGTCCGGCAGTCCGTCAGTCGCGGATGATGGATTCATTCTGGCAAAAGCAATTCGTTTTAATGCAAAATTAATGAGAAAGTTTTTCCTCAACATTATTACAATAGAATAGAAATTGAAAGAGGAGGAGGTGGGTGGTGGGAGGTGGGAAGAAGCAAGAAAGAAAGAAGAAAGGAGAAGAGAGGAAACAAAGAAAAAGTAAGAAAAACGCAAAACGACAAAAACAAAGGCACAACGATACATACAACAGATTGTGAAACATGAACGAGTAACAGCTGTTGGAACAACAACAACAACAACAACAACAACAACAATGAAAAAAACAGCGAATCAAAACAATTCGAGAACAGAAAAATGCTGAAACGAAGCACGCAAACGAAACGAAGCATTAAAAAAAATTAGAAAATTAAAAAAAAGAAAAACAGAAAAAGAATAAAATAGAAAAAGGAACAACAATAAAAAGCAACTGTAAAAATGCAAACTAAAATTAAAATATTAACAAAACAAAGGAAAAACCGGAAAAATTAGTAGCTTCTTCTTCCGAGAACTGAAGAATGAGAGCGCAAAGTGGAACAAAAAATCACACGCACACACACACACACACACACACACACACACACACACACACACACACACACACAAACGCGAAAACTGAACATCTCGAGAAGGAAGTAGGTACGTATTTTAATAAAATTGAAATTGAAACTATTTTGAATTCATTAAAATTAATTTTGTTTTTTTTTTTTTTTTATTCTTCTTCTTCTTCTTCGTTTTGTTCTTTCTAACGCCGGAGAAAATATACTGGTTTGCCGCTTCATTACACTTTACTTCTTCTTCTTCTTAATTTCTTCTTCTCGCAAGCATATTTTCCATTTTCCTTGTAATTTTTGCCGCTTCCTTCTTCTTCTTCGTCTTATTCTTCTTCTTATTTTCTTATTTAATTTTCTTTTATTTTGCCCTATTATTTCTGTTCTCTGTTGATTTGTCCACTTTTTTACCTCTTTTGTCTTTGTCCTCTTTTTTCCTTTAATTTTGCTTGCTACACATTCTCTCTTCTCTCTTTTATCACATTTTGGCGTGTCCCTTTCCCCTTCCCTTTCTTTGTTAAGTTCTTAACCCTCCTTTAGTGCCTCTTTTTTCGATACCTTCCATTTTATACTACATTCCTCTGTCTACATGTCTCTAAGCCCCTCCCCCTCCATTTCCGACCCCTCTCTTCGTCACACTGACAAATTTTGTAGTCTTAAAACGTGTTGGCTCAGAGTTCAAAAGATTTTTGCTGGCGCATTTCAGTGCTGGGCACTCACTAAGTGGTTAAAAGAAACATTCCAAAAAGGCAAAACGAAAAACAAAGAACGGCCAAATCCCTTCGAAAGCCACAGAAACAAACCCACAAAAAAAAAGACAAAAAAACAAAAAAACCAAGCAACAGAAGACACCACCATAAAATCCTGCGGTTCATTTTCAGGGACATAATTTCAGCTGACGCTGGCTCGTTAGCACCGTTAGCAGACGTGTCGTCGCCGTCGCCGTCGCCGACGCCCACGCTGCCGCCGCATGCCTGCCGCCTGCCCCAGAAACTCACTCAAGCTGTTTAACGGCGTCACGTGATCAATTTATGCTTATCTCTACGAAATTTAATGGCGCCGTCGTTGCTGTGGCGGCGTCTTCTTGGAAACCACGCCCTAGCCCTCCCCCATTTCCCCCCTTCCGCCCTTAGTTTTGTTTTATTTTTATGATTTAAACAGAGAAAACCTTGAAAGTACTCAAAATGGAAAAAAGGAAATTTTTATATTTTTTTTCAAAAAGCCTTTAAAAGGGCCCTTTTTTATTTGCTTCTATTTTGTTAAAAGCTAATTTCGATGTTTATAATTTCTTCGAGAAATTTAGAGGCTTTTGGAAAATCGATTTTTTAAAAATTATGCTAATTTTTTTGTTGGAAAACTCTCTACTGACAGTTGTTATAAAAGCCTTGATTCACTTCGAACTTGAATTAGTTTCATACTGGTTTAAAGCGCAATATCTCGAAAACTTGTGGTTCCGGAGCGATTCAGCGGAGTCAAATTCAGCTCTAGCTCCGGGAAACCTTTGGGAAGGGTTTGACGTGGTTTCTAAGTAGTATGCGTCGGCGTTTTCTCATTAAGACGTTAGTGTCGCTGGCTGGGATATCATGTCGAACACTTTGTTGAGTTGTCGACATTTTCGACATGTCGAATACCTACTATGGTAGACTACCAACCCAAATTGTAGTAGATTACACAAAATTGTCGAAAACTCTTGAAAAATTTACCTTCATCAATTACAGTAAGAACAAACAAACGAATACTTTGTCGAGTTTTCGACATTTTCGACATGTCGAATACCTACTTTGGTAGACTACCAAACGAAAGAGGAGTAGATTACACAAAATTGTCGAAAACTCTGAAAAATTTACCTTCATCAGTTACAATAAGAACAAACAAACGAACGCTAGAAAGATTTTTCGATGAAAAATTCATGAATTTCAATTTTATTTTTGAGTCCAGTCATTTCTTTGTGAAAAAATGGAACATATATGGGATGACAATGAAATTTATTAATTCAAAGTGCCGAGTAATCTTAATCGTCATTTATTTCGATGCCAAAAGTTCAAGAGTTTTCGACAAGGTTGAGGTTTTCGACATATAGAAAAGTACTCCACAGTTTTCGACGTAGCCTACATACAAGGTCAAAAAATTCTTGTCATATGCCAACCCTGGTCGCTGGAGATAATCTTGACGAATATGCCGAATATTCGTCCTACGATTATGATGTTAATGAATATTATAAAAATTATAAAGAAAAAGAAGTAGAAGAGGCTTGTTCGTGAGTTTTTTACCGCTTATAATCTTAAAATCTTTGATAAAAGTATCGAAGAAATAAGTCCAAAAACCATTTCAATTTCGCTTAATTCGATTTCAGTTTATCTAAAACTACTCGAAGCTACTCCGGTCTTCGGTTCGCTGCCGCATGAATTGCATTTTAATATTTTCTGGAATTCTTAGCAAAGTTTAAAAATTTCTATCGTATAGCACAAAAACAAACTGCCAAAGCTTAATGAAGAGAAATCGAGAAATGTCTGCTGAAAGAAAAAAAAAAGCCGAAAGCCGAAGAATTACAAGGCGTAGGAGAAGAAGACGAAGAAAAGGGAGTATATGTATATATACTCGTACATACCAGAGAAGTTGAAGAATAAAGCCATTAAGTATCGAGAACTTTTCCTTGTCTCGGTTTAATCGACTGCATTCATTTAGCGTGAAAATGCTGCGTGCTGCGAATGAATGAAGAAATAAATGAAGGAATGATTGAATGAATGGCAGCAGACAGAGTTCATTTGAATCCGTCCTTCTCCCTCCACGCATTCCACCCTTCAACGTTTTCATTTGAGTTTTTAAGTTTTTTTTCGAATGAATGAAAGTGCTTTAGAATTTCTGTGTAAATTTTGCAGACATTTTTTATTCCCGCCTCTCTTTTTTTTCCGGCTCAAACAACCATTTCTCTCTCTCTCTCTTTCTCGCTTCCATTCTTTAAGCTCTTGTCTTCTCTTGAGTTATTCTCGTAAGCTCGTGTCTTCTCTTCATTCTGTTGATGAGAAAGGCTTAAAGTTGCCAATTATGTACTTCAATAAAACTACCTCCTCCCACACCCCTCACACACACACACACACACACACACAACTTTTCAGACAAACTTTTCATGATTTCATTCCATTACATTCGGTGAAGGCAGCGTCAGCGTCAGTGGATTTTACATGAAGAGAATGAATGCATCAATGAGAACATCGTAATGTGTTTACATGCTTGTCGGTAAGTGGTGCGTGTGTGTGTGCATGTGTGGTCGAATTGTGGACGTTGTAAATGTTGTCTAATGCTGCATTGAAGAAGAAAAAACACACACAAGTAGAGCTTATACGGCCTGCAGTCACTCACTGCAGTTCATTAAATTGGCTTCGGTCAACTCGCCCTGACTTAAAATGATCATTTTAAGTGGCCCAAATAAAGCACACAGACACACAGACCCACACACACGCGCACTTTTCCTAAAATGTAAAATACATAACAATAAAAATTGCTATTGATTGATTTTATCCTCGTACTTTATACGTTTTCGGCGTCTGTCTTGTCTCTCGGCATCGTATGTCGATAGCATCGGTCGTGTCTTTAAGAAAAAATAAACGATTCACGCACGACATTTCGTATGAATTGCCATAATTTTGATAATTTAAAAAGTTTTAAAATTCCAATTAAAAATCAATGATCAAAATGAATTAAAATAAACATTCACGAATTCAGAAATAATTTAAAAAACGCAGTAAAATCACGCAGAATGCGTGGAGATTCATTCGTGATTCATCGACGATTTTTCAGGGATGAATTTTGCGATCATTGCAATACTCTCTATTCTCTTTACTGTCTCTTTATATGTTGAAAGAAATAATGGACCATTTCTTTCAAATTTGTATACAATTTTTGGCTCATTTTTATAAAGAAAACTATATAATATTTTGCTACTACTTCAAAAATTGTTCAAGCTGGAAAAATTCTCTTCCTATTTTTGGGATCGTTGCGATGTTCTTAGTCTCTTTACTGTCTTTTTATATCTTTAAAGAAATAATGGACCGTTTATTTCAAATTTGTATAGGATTTTTTGGTGCATTTTTCTTTATGAAGAAAAATGTACGATATAACATTTTGCATAAAAATTGCTCAAGCCGGAAAAATTCTGTTCCTATTTTTGGAGACATTCTTATTCTTAGTCTCTTTACTGTCTCTTTGTATGTTAAAAGAAATAAAATGGACCGTTTATTTTAAATTTGTATACAATTTTTGGTTCATTTTTTTAAAAATGTATAATGTTTTGCATAAAAATTGTTGAAGTCAAAAAAATTCTCTTTCTACAAAAGACTGTTTTACAGACGGACAAAACTAAAATTAAAAACTAAAAATAAAAAATGAAGAATAAGAACAAAAATAAAAAATTATACAAAAATATAATGAAAATTAAAAAATCTTTACAATATCTTTACGACTGTTTGTTGTTTATTTATCTCTATGCAGTTATTTTCCTGAGTAAACAAACAAACATACAAACAAAGTCAACTGTCACTATGCACCGCGTACTTTTGACAGATCCTGACAACAAAGTAAATAAACTCCTCAGAAAACAAAAGTCCTTGAAATCTTTTAAATAATTTTTACCTGTCGCGTTAGAGACGTTTTTGTCAGAAGAAGTTGCAGAACTTCAAGAAGGCTGAAAAAAGGCTGGAAGAAGGCCTTCCTCAAGGATGAACAACTGCCGACGCCTGCGTTTGTCTTCATTTTAAAATTGCTTGGAAGCGGTCTGAGAGGGGAGAGTGAGGGAGTGGGCGGGGGGTGGGTGTCTTATTGCTGCTACCGATATTGCGCACGATGGATAGACAGCGTTGTTGACAATGTTCTTGACATGCTAGACTTTTGTAATAAAGTACGTGAGCGTGCAAAATGTGTACGTACATATGTATGTACCCAAGCCATCAACAGCAGCAGCACAGCAACAACAACAACAACAACAATAATAACAATAAACAAATACGTACATACATAAGTTATTAACAAGGGACGACAGTAAGAATGAAAGCATGAAACAACAAGAACTCTAAAGTATTCGCATCATCACGACTAACGGCCGTCAAAAGCAACGTCAACTAGAAAAGCAGCAACCGGCATTACCAACCTCCAACCACCAACCACCAGCAGTTGCCAACAACAAAAACAACACTAGTGCTGCGCAAGAGACGCGTAAGTTTGCGCTTTCGTCACGATATCGTGACGAAATTCGTATACAAATCTCGTTTGCAAGACGAGAATACGAAATGAGATAGACTTTTTCAGTCGAGACGATCGATATACGCAGATAAACGAGATCAGAGTGTTTCAGTCTACATAGACGAGATCACGAGAAACAAAAAGAGGCCACACGGATGCGAATGCCGCCGACTTTTTGAGATTTTGCAGTCGAAACAAGTTTCGGACACAACGAGTTTAGAGACGAGATCTTTAGATGAGAGAGAATTTTTAGGGCGAGACAAGACTAAGCAGTCTTTTTCAGTCAACAGGCGAGATCTCGATACAAGAATGGGTTTTTCAAGCGAAGCGAAATTGCAAAGCAAGAGAGAACTTTTCCGCCGAAACAACAACAACAACAACGACGACGAAAACAACAACAACAACAAAAACACCACCTCATCACGTGCACCATTAGTCAACACCTACAGAAGTAATCTACACCTACAGAATTTACAGAAGAGCTGTCTCGTCACGAGTCGATCCATTCGGTGCGAAGTCGTTCGTCGTACATAATCACCGTTTGTGCTTCTGTGTTATACGAGATGTTGACATCGACACGCAACTTGAGCTACGTGCATGAGGCTCCCAGAGACGGACGGAAGACGGATCTGCTAAGAGTGTTTGGCAGAGTGAGTAATTGAGGAATTGACTGAAGTTGTGCCTTGACGATTGATGATGAGGTTAGTGGTGGAGCAGGAGGAGGGAAGGACAAGCACAGAAGGTAAAGAGGCATTAAGTTGAATGACAAAGTAATTGCTGGATTATGCATCAAGTTGCGTGTTTTCTTTGGTGACAGTGATGGTGACAGCGTTTTACGCGGTGGTACGTACGTCCGTCGACAAATCAAGATGGATTTTTAATAAATTAGAAATATTTATTAAATGAAGCTACTTTTTGTTTAATAAAGGATACGATTGAAAGGATTTAATAGAAAAGAATTTTCATTATCGTATGGTGTTTGCCTGATAACTCTAAAACTTTAGCAAATTTAATTTTGAAATCATCAGCCTTTCGTCGCTAAAGATACTTACTTTAAAACTTTCAATATACTTAAGTTTTAAGCGCACGAAGCGCATAAAGTGAGTACAATTTCGGTCTCGGTGGTACCAGGTAACTGTTACCCTGGTTTCATTCACATTCATTTCATTCACATTCATTTCATTCATTCATTTCATTCATTTGTAACGAGTTTTTCTTTAGAGCCGGGGTATCCTCAGTGGCCCCAGTGTCCATTATTGAGGGATCTCGTAACCCTCCGGGAAGTTCACCACCGTTACCGAATTCCACACGATTGACTAACGTGTCAATCAATTCACTGGCTAATTGATAGCTCAGCTCGGACGGGGCAGAAGGTTTTTCGCTTAATCTACTTATTTTCTATGAGACGGGCAGAATGCCCGACGACTTATGGTCGCTTACAAAAGATGGGAATGCAGGAGTACAGGAGTTTTTTATAGACAGGCAGAGTGCCTGGCAACTGACGGTTGCTTACAATTTCTAGCGAGTTTACTAATACTCGCGGTTTTCTTATATACTACAAAAAAAAAGGTTTTTAAAAAACCTGGTCACAAGACCACAAAACTCCCCAGCGAACTGGTTCGTAACAGCCAAAAAGAGTTAGGTCACAAGACCACAAAACTCCCCAGCGAACTGGGTCGTAAACGGAGACGGGTTTGAACCTGTATTCAGAGAAACTCCTGTATTTACATGTGGAGGGCTATAAACCCATCTCACCTGTATATGACAGTTTTTGTCTTGAGCTCAGGTTGTTGGATGAGCGCAAAAACGTGTCTTAAGAGTATTAAGCTTGTTAAACTGGTCGGGAATTATATGCACTTCATGCAAAAAATGAAAGCAAAAAGGGAAAAGTGCATCTGTTTGTAATCGTCTCTTTATTTGTTTGTTGATGTGTATGTTCGTCTATATGTACCTGTTTGTGTGCTGATTTATGTTTTTATTTGCACTGTGAGAAATCGATGGTACGATTTCAATTCCTTTCAAAGTTAGTATTTTTTATAATTTTTACCAATGATATGGCGACGGAATATATTTATTATTATAAAAAATTAATTGTTATGTGTTTTTAATGTTGTTCGTACCGAGGTTCGAACCTGGACTGTTTTGGTCGTGAGTAGACTACTCTAACCACTAGGCTATGAAACTCTTTGAGTATGAAGCGGTTAACAATTAAGAAATAATTTGTAACGATTTATGATCGTTACACATTCATAGACATTCATTTCATTTATTTATTGCTTCACATGCATTCACATTCACTTTAGTCATTCACATTCATTTCATTCATTTATTTATTCATTCATTCATTCATTCGCATTCCTTTTTTTCATTGACCTTCATTTCATTCATTCATTCACATTAATTTTATTCATTCACATTAATTTCATTCATTCACATTAATTTCATTCATTAACATTAATTTCATTCATTCACATTCATTTCATTGATTCACATTCATTGCATTCATTCACATTCATTGCATTCATTCACATTAATTTCATTGATTCCCATTCATTTCATTCATTCACATCCATTTCATTCATTAACATTCATTTCATTCGTTCACATTCATTTCATTCATTCATTCATTCATTCATTCATTCATTCATTCATTCATTCATTCATTCATTCATTCATTCACATTCATTCATTCATTCATTCATTCATTCATTCATTCATTCATTCATTCATTCATTCATTCATTCATTCATTCATTCATTCATTCATTCATTCATTCATTCATTCATTCATTCATTCATTCATTCATTCATTCATTCATTCATTCATTCATTCATTCATTCATTCATTCATTCATTCATTCATTCATTCATTCATTCATTCATTCATTCACATTCATTTCATTAATTTATTAATTCATTCATTCATTCATTCATTCATTCATTCAGTCATTCACATTCATTTCAATCATACATTCATTCATTCACATTCATTCACATTCATTTCATTAATTCATTAATACGCATTCATTTCAGTCTTTCAAATCATCATTTCATTCTTTCACAATTATTTCATTCATTGACATTCATTTCATTCATTGATATTATGTAATTTCATTCATTGACATTTATTTGATTCATTGACATTTATTTCAGTCATTGACATTAATTTCATTAATTGACATTTATTTCATTCACTCACATTAATTTGAGTCATTCACATTCATTACATTCATTCACAATATGGCAATTGTGAAATGTTTAGATACTCAAACTTAATTTGAGCTGCTACTAATACAATTTCATTTATATATATGTATGTTATATAACACTATTTTGTTAATATGAGTCGAAGAATGAGGACGAAAAGTCTCTTAATTTGTTAGAGACACACACACACACACACACAGAAACATACATCACCCAACAAAGGTTTAAACATCGACATCATGAGAATTGTAGAAATTTCTGAAAAAGTACATACAATGTACATAAATTTGAAATTAAATGGCTTACAAGAGACATTTACACGAGTCTTCAACCAAAACTTCAACCACAAACATCATGAAATTAAAGTGCATACATACACATACGCTTTTGCATGCAGGTGTGTGTTTGTTTGTGTGTGTGTGTGTGTGTGTGATGTCTATGCCCATTATATTATGTTGGTGCAATTACGCAAGAAACCAACAATTATTTAAGTCACTTCAGCATCTTCAACATTTTCATTTTCTTTATAGACTTTCTCTTTATCTTTTCTTCTTCACCGCCCACCAAGAAACGCATCAAACACCAACACCTTCTTCCTTTCTTCTTTCCTTTGTTTTAGACTTTGTTCTTCCTTTTAGGAAAATTGTCTGCATTTCCTTTCACTTTCACGTTGCTTCATGGTTGATTCATCAAATCATCTCTGAACTTGACGAAAAGAGTTATTGATGCATTAGTTTTAATTGAAAATTGAGTGTATAAAAATTACTGAGGATTATGTTGTATATGGTCCTTTTTTAACATTTTTTTAAAGTTCAAGGATTAAGGATCAAAAAGAAGGATAGTAAGACATTTTTTATAATTCCTCAGAAACTCAAAAACATCGAAACTTTTTAATATTGTTGAAGTAAAATGTATAAAGAATAGGAATTTCTAACGAACTAACAACAACAACAACAACAACAATAATAATAACAACAATAACAACAATAACAACAACAACGCTTATAACAATAACAGCAAACATTTCTTAATGAAAAGAAAAAAGTCCGAAAGTTGTCAAGAACAGCTCGATGCTTTTACATTTTGTTCTGTCTTTGTTATCGTTTTTCCTGCTGTTCTTGTCACCAGCCACGCCCTTCTTTCTGTCTTCTAAACAACTGTTGACAGCTCAGCGAACAATCAGCGACAACAAAGTCGATCTTATTCCATGAAAACTGTCCGATAGAATTTTTTTATTTCGGTTGGAAAATTTTTCCACAAGCTTAAGGCCGCCCTACGATCGCGAGGGAAGCATATAGGACTCGTTGCTTGAGAATGGTATCGGTCATCGCATCGCATCGCACCGAGAGCTGAAACATTTACTTTTAAAGAAAAATTTTGAGAAGCATTAATTTTTTTGAATTTATACATTTTATTTTAATTTTGAAGGCTTAACAAACTTTAACTGTTTTATTCTGACTCTTTTTATTGTTCAAAAAGGATTTTTGGGGCTCTGTCGAGGGCGTTTTTTTGTCGAAAATCGATTTTAATCGATCGACATTAGTATCGACATACGAAAGTGTCGATTTTCAGTTACGAAGAGATAACAACTAAGAGAAATAAATGGTAAGCGAGAATTTTAGGTTACATTTTATAGGATAATATAAGAAACGAGATCTTGCTAATAATGCAAGATTTCATTTCTTTATTATTCTATAAAATGTGACCGAAAATTCTCGCTTTTTCTTATTTTTAATACATATTTTCTTCTTTTGAAACATTGTAAAGAGTCCAATAGACCGACTATAGAGTGCTCTTTACTGCTATGATTTTTTTTCTTAACTTTTTTTCTCTAACGTTCTAGTATTATTGTATCTTTTTGTGTTGCTATTTTTGTTATTCCTCTGTTCCGTTGTTCTTTTTGTTGTTGTTGTTATGGTTTTTTTCGCTGCTGTCGTTGCCGTTGGTGGCAATGTTGCGGCTTGTAGTGTTGTTGACAGTTGTCCTGCGAGAATTCTCATCGTTGCTTTCACCCACGGACTTTCTTTCTCTTTTCCCCGTTAGTGCTTGCCGTTCTTGTGATAGTAGTTGTTGTTGTTGTACGAGTACAATACTTTTTCCGGTTTTTCTGTTTCTATTTGAAACTTTTTTTTTATCGATATAAAAACAAGAAGGACAGAAACAAAACCGTCAAACACAACAAATGGATGTGACCGAATTATTTTAGAGCTTAAAAAGGATTTTTTAAGGTCTTCAAAGGTTTCTTTTGTTTTCGGTTTTTTTTCTTTTGTGTTTGAGAAAACTTGAAGGATTTGTAGAAAGGAAGTTATTTGTTGCTGCTAACAAAATGCAACAAAGTGCATAAGTTTTTGGATTTTTTCCGCTTCGATTTCTTGGGGCGCCTTAGTATGCGATTTCTGTACACAAATCATTTGAGCAACAACAAAATAAAAGAAATCCTTAACAAAGACATAACGTCCGGTCAACATATTGACGTCCGGTATTAGCGGTGTAAATATTTGACATAATATTTTGATGGTAAATGGTATATGCTTACGCGCGGTATACATTGTAAGCAGAGCAGGTTTTTTCGAAGCTAATAAGAACCAGTCTCTTTCTTACGATCTCGTCACGACGGAGGAACGTGGTGCAAGGGTGATCCCTTTCATATTTCAGGATTATTGATGACGAGTAGATGGTTCAGTATTCAAAGAAGCCTTTTCGGACTAAGAAATTTATTTATAAATACATAAAATTTCAGGTTGATAAAAGTAGTTATTTATGTATGTATATAAAAATTTCGTATAACTAAAGAAACGGAAAAAAAGAACAATAAAAAAGCAGAAAAATATAGAAAAAAATTATATTTTTATGTTTTTAAAAGTTATGTTTTTTTGCGCGTATCTCTTTTTCTGAACGTAACCAGAGCTATTTACATTATTTAAATTTTTCCCAAAAAAAAAAAAAAAAAAACCAAAAAAAAACAACAGAAGTAAAACAACGCCAATGATTTCCGGGGAACGTGCTAACGTCTAAAAACAACAACAACAACAGCAACAACAATTTACGTAATTCAGCTGAGCTACTCGCAAAGCAACGATGCATAAATAAGCGTTAGCGGAAACGGAAGTACGTGAAGCTTAAACGCAAATACACTCCGTCGCGGCACTAGCCGCGAAGTGTATGAAAACAACAACAACAACAACAACAATCAAACAACAATCAAACAACAACAGCAACAACAAGCAACAACAACAACAAGTCGAATACTAACAGCACCAACAAACAAGCTATCATCAACTACGAAAGAAAACAAAAAAAAAAACAAAACAATAACAAGCGGTTGAAAATCAGAAAGCGCGGCCGCAATAGCAACGAACAACAACAACAACAATAACAATAATAATAACAACAAATAATAGCAACAAAAAACGCAACAAGAGAGCAGTGAAAGCAGTAGCAGCTAAAGTGAAGATTTTAGCCCGAGGCGCCACAAAATCCAAGCCGCCTTTTTTTAAAATCCTTGATGTAAAAAGCGCAATTTTTAGTCACTAAATTTTTTATTTTTCAATATACACAAACACATATGTAGTTAATATATGTAAATTTGACAATATCGTCTAATTTTTTTTATATCGTAATGAAAAATTATATAACGGGTGCGCCATTTTTTATGTCGGTATGTGAATATTGAAGAACTTTTTTAAACAACAAACGCTTTCCATATATTTTTATTGATTTTAGGGCGCCTAATGACTTCGCTGCGCCTCTGCAATGATGATAATAACCAGAATCATTTTATGTCCGGAACAATTTGAATCTGATGCTGGTGCTGCTGATGCTGATGCTGATGTTGTTTAACAACGAAAATGCAGTTTTTTGGCATTTTTTGGCCACAAACAACCACAGCAACAACAACAACAACAATACGAACAATGCACTAAAACTGAACCATTTCAGAAGGGCCAGAAAGGAGGATCCAGACCAGTAGAATCGGTAGGAGAGGACCAGCAGGACCACCACCGCCACTAACAGAACGGAAAGGATTAATTTGCCTTTCATTTCATTTCATTTTTTTTAGTAGCTTTTTCCAACGTTTTGCGGTTTTTCTGTTGGTGGTTTTTTTTTTTTTGTTGCTTTTCGCTGCTAACTTTCACTTCGTTAGCGACCAACAAAAGCGCTAAAGGGAGAAAATAATGAAAACCATTGATGAAGTAGGCCGGCCGTTTGTTTTAGATTGGCTCAAACGTACACATACACGCACACAAACACACACACGCACACAAACACACACACGCACACAAACACACACACCTTAACAATGAGAAATCGAATGCTTCAGCTGACGAATCGTTAGAAATGATTGAGCGAAAACCTGAAGGAAGTTTTGATGAAGATAAAACGTACAACAATCCAACAATAACAGCAACAAAAGCAACAGAGAATCGAAAGCATTATGAAAGTATGCACGTTCATGGCAGAAAAAATTTATCTAAAAACCTATAATCCGTGAATAATCCGGCTTCTCTTGACTGAAAAAGGGCTCCTCACGAATCTCGTCTCGACTAAAAAGGTCTTCTTCCAGTCTTATGATTTCGCCATGATCCGAAATCGATCAATCTTGATCTGGTCTCGCCCGAAAATGCCTGTCTCGAAATTCGAATTCGCCTCGAGTGAAAAGTGTCAACATTTTCTGTTTTGAGCAATAAAAAGAGTGATAATTATTGATGATTAATCGATAATCATGAAAGCCAAGAAAATTGTTTATTAGACAAATCAGCTTGCGTTCTCTCCCTCTCTCTCTCTCTCTCTCTCTCTCTTATTACACTCTCGCAGACTGCGGCCACAGTGTACCCAATCGCTTTTCTCTCCTTTGCCTTCTGAGTGGTCACCTACTTCTAATTTTAATAATGAGCCAAAGAGACCCAGAAGAGTCGCTATCAGGCTGCCGGAATGCGTTGACGGTCCTTCTGGAGCTGTGTGTGGAAGAGAGCGACGGAGAGAGAGAGTAAACGAGCTCTGTGTGCCTCACATAGTGTCCAGCTTATCGTTGCTGTGTAGGTACATTTACGACTGGGAGCATTTATTCGTTGTTTTTGTAGCCTCTGTCTCGGTTACCCTTTGAATACGAGTACTCGAGCCTCGGCAGAGAGCAACACATACTTTTAGGCACGTTCGCAAACATTTTTCAAACGAATAACTGCAACCAACCGTAACCGTTTAGTGTATGAGTTATGATGACGTAATAAGCAGATTAATTGAACATATGTACGTATGTATGCATGTATATGGTACATTTTTAGAGATAAATTATAGAATTTTAGAGACCTTACATAGTAATTCATTTTCTTTTTAACCTCGTCTCATGCTTTTGTTTGCAAAACGAAAAAGATTGAAGTAATAAAAATCAGTTTAGAGGAAGAAAAGTTATGGTCATAAGAGCAATGAGAAGTTAGGAAATTTTAAAGTTTTTACACGAGCCCTTAAAAAAAAACTCGTAGTGATCCAAATGTTGGCCCTCCAGCACTATTCAATGTTATATTAGTGGGCCCGTTTTTGCAATATATGCTCTGTCTATGAATTAGTAACAATTTAGAGATTTTTTTTGCTAATTTCGTTAATTTCGAAATTCGTTAATTTTTAATTTATTTTCAGTTCTTAAAATGTTTTAATATTTTATGGAAGATTTGCGTTTTATTTATTTGAAAATTTTTCCTATTATAATTTAATTTATAGACTGTTTCATAAAGAAATCGTAGGTAAATTTGATAAAAATTAGAATTAAAAATTTTTTATTTTTTCATATTTTTTGAATTTTAATAATAAATAAATTTGTATAATAAATAAAGAATAAATATCCCATAATAAATAAATGCATTTGATTTAATTTTTCATAGAAGAAATAATACAAAAATTTTTAATAAAAGAATTTGCTGAATATCATTTCAATTTTTTCAATTAATTCTAACACTTTATCATTCGATATTTCTTTTATTATTTTGCTCTTCTTTATTCCTGCGCTCCTTTCTTTCTCTTTTGCTTTGCAATAAAATCGTATTTTTAATTTAATTCCGGAAATGAAAACGCCATATTGTTTTAATTGTATTAGTATCAAGTGGAAGGAAGGAAGGAAGGAGGGAAGAAAGGAAGGAAGGAAGGAAGGAGGGAAGGAAGGAAGGAAGGAAGGAAGGAAGGAAGGAAGGAAGGAAGGAAGGATGGAAGAAAGAAAGGTAACGCAGTGTTTATAGTGCTGCGGTGTCCTCAGCAGTCCTCAAATTCATGCATGACAAATCGTTAACGAATCTTTGGCGAAAACTCAGGCACGTGTTTTTCGAAGGCCTTTTATTGATTGCAATGTCAACCCTTTAAGTCTCTTTGTTGCTTAAATTTAAAAATTTAAAATTTAACTAAATTTTTTCTTTTACTCATAACTACTCAAAATTTATAACTTTTACTATAAAACAACATATAATTTTATGTGAAAATTAATAAACTTAAATATGAATTTTAATAAACTAAAAAAAAAAAATAACAAAAAAGAAAATAAGTAATCTTTTACAAAAACAAAAAAAAAAAAATTAAAAAAAAAATAATTAATGTTTAATTGAAATTTTTTTTTATTTTAGTTTATCAAAATTCATAATAAACTTAGATATTATTAATTTTAATATAAATTTATATTTTTTCTATAGCAAAAATTATAAAGAAAACGTTAGTTATAACGAAAATTTATGTAACGGTCAGCTTTCAGCTTTCAATCGTCGTTGTTCAGTTTTCATCAGTGATTCATGCACGATGGTGAAACGGTCCGCTTGATACGTTTGTGTGTTTTCTTGAGAGCATAAACTGATGGCCATGTTGGCGATGTTGGCGGTACCGGTGGGACCAACGTAGTAGCAGTAATGGACTGTAATGACTACGAAACTCCTTCCGCTTCGCCTTTCAATGGTTTTGAGAAAAAAACGTGAAATGCAGCCGGAATCTTGCAGCCTTGGATGTAATAAAAGTAATAATAAGAATGATATAATATTAACGATTACTAAAGATTAAGAAGCATTGATAGAGTGAAAACTGCGGTGAAAGAAAGGCAAAAACTGGTGCAAAAACTTTGTGATTCGAAGTTTGAAAAGAAGAAAATTAAGAGAAAAATAAAACAAATTTAATCTTATAAGCTTTTGCGGTTAAAAAAGAAATAAATAGATTGCAAGGGAGTGGCAAGAAGGGTGGGCGAGAAGGGTGGGCGAGATAATAAGTAGGATAATTCCGTTGCTCTAACGAGTACAAAAACATGTTTTCGTCTGTAGTTTTATAAGAATTTTTCAAAGAATATTCAAGATAATGGACGCTAAAATTATGGAATTTTAAGCCGCTTTCTTAGCTTCAGCTCTAAAATTTTTTGTTTTTTGGACCTAATACGTATTATAAATTATTAAATTATAATATTTCGAGCGGCGAATGCAAGTTATACAAAAATTGTGTCGATAATTCATTAATTTCTGAGTCCATTTTTATGATTTATGTATGTACGAAAGTCCTGAAAGACTGATATGATATACTATATCTATTAATAATATTTATTAACAGCCAACAAATTTTAAAAAAATATTAAAAATAAAAACAATATTAAACTCTTCAGTTTCTTTTTATTTTTTTAAAGTTTAAAAGACTTTTCGGAATTTGTATAGATTTTTGATTTTACAAAACACGGCTTTAAAGGCCGGGAAAAATTGCAAATATTGAAATATGCTTTTGAAATAACAAAATTATCGTAAAATTACTAGATGCGAAAATTTCAAAATCCTACTCAGGGGCCCTTTAAAAAGTTTTCTGCCCGAACGTCTCTTCCATTTTCCGTCAGGGCGGAATAAATATTTATACCTTTCGAAAATCGCAAAGTAAGAAAACCTCATTTAAAATTCGAAATCTCTTTAAAGCAAGATTGCTTCGATTTTCAATGAAATGGAAAATAAATATTTGTGGAACGAAGAAGAGTATGCAAAAACGGAAAAGCAAAAAAGTGTGCGTTTTGCCATCCTATTATAATTAGTATGCCGTACATAAAAACAAACAAACACACACACAAACACAAGCACACACACACACAAACACTCAGGCACAAACACCTTTTCGCAAATAACCAGAAGCTACGCTCAGTCACATAAAATTAATTTTTTTAGAGAAGGACGAAGTTAGAGACTTGAGGAGGACACACACAGCAAAATGTGCCATCAAATGCAAATGCTGAATAAATAATAATGAAAGGCAAAATAAGAAGAAGAAGAAGAAGGAGAAGAAGAAGAAGAAGAAGCATACCATTGGAAGCATAAGCTTTCCTACAGAAATTGCTTAATTAATATATTGCAGAAAAAGCTTGCAATATATTGCAAAAAAAACCTGAAAAGTAAAAACCGTAAAAGATTTAGAAATAAAATAACAAAATTGTTCAAAAGGGAGGGCGAAAAAGCAGAGGAAGAAGAGTCAAAAGAACAAAAACCGTGAGAGAACTAACGCTGCATAAAAATAAGAATAAATTCAAGAAAGTTCCAAGAAAGTTTCAAAAAGAAAATTTGATCTGTTTGCCAGAATTTCAATAGAACTAGAATGAGTGAGAGCGAGAGCGAGACACAAAGAAAGAGATTAAAAGAATGTTTAGGAAATAGCATTCGTGTAGAATGCTTTAACAAAGTTAACGCGTTGTTCGATGGCAAAACGATCTATATTGTCAAATGGCAAACCTTCAATTAAACAAATGCTAGTTCGACACTGACACTGACATTTGACAGCTGCCAAACGGCAGGGCTTTACTTACCAAAAAACAAAACAAAACTCAGATTAACGAAAATGTAGGGAGAAAACGTTGAGGAGATAAAAAGAATAACAATGAAGAAATAATGTATAGAATTAAAGAAATTTTAATTCAATATACTCGTAAATACAATAAACTGCATCAATGTCAACAAATCGTTCAATAATTTTAATTTTAAACCGTTTTATTCAGTTAAAAACTCATTAAAAATTGGACAATAAAGATTGTTTATTGATTATTGTGCAAACGAATAAATCAGAACTGATCGATTAAATCAAACAAATCGATTGCAGATAATGCTTATAGATTTTTAAATAAAAATTCATATCGAATTCAATTAAATTTCTTTGACAGTCAACGCTATGCGCGTACGTACGTAGATAATGATTGAATGACGAAGGATTGGGTGAAGGATTGGCTGAGGGCATAATTTGTACTTCTACTGATAAATCAATTGATTAATTGAATTAATCAAATGCGTTATTATGAGTAAAGTTCGTAATCAATGCGTATGAAAACTCGTTAAATGTTAAATGTAAAACTTTTAAAGTTGCATAAAACGCTTTAAAATCTATAGAAATGTGTTATAAAATCTGTAGAACTTTTGCATAACTTCATTTAACTTCATTTTAACTTCATGTATAACAAATCGCTTTTC
This sequence comes from Conops quadrifasciatus, assembly GCA_949752815.1. Classification (NCBI taxonomy): domain Eukaryota; kingdom Metazoa; phylum Arthropoda; class Insecta; order Diptera; family Conopidae; genus Conops; species Conops quadrifasciatus. The sequence goes on along the minus strand of OX457081.1, from coordinate 30,097,614 downwards.
ATTGACGCGTAATCGCAATAAAATCGAACTTTTATTCGAAAGAAACTTGCATGAATTTTCTTTAATGTTTCATGAACGATTTGTCATCAATGCAGTTTTGCAATTTTGTTGTTTTTTTAATGTAATAATGGTTGTTCATAGTTATTGATTTTTCCGTGACGCTATTTCTGGCTCTTCGCTCTTGTTACTATTTATTTATTATTTATTTATTTATTTGTAATGAATGTTTGTTTACGGTCATACCATAGCGTGATTAGTGTTGTTATTGTTATTGTTGTTGTTGTTGTTGTCGTTGTTGTTGCTGTTATTATTATTGCTGTTACGGTTGTTCTTGTTTTTATTTTCGATTCGAATTCAGATTCGTATAAATATTATATTTTTGCTGTCAGCGCCATTTTGTGAGAAACACTTCAAAAGGCCGTACAAAAAAAGTATGTATGTATATGATATTAACATAGTTACTACTATAAAAACAACAACAACAACAACAACAACAACCAGAACCGTAACAAATGCAACAACAACAACTACGGCAACAGTGAATGCAATGTAATGAAAGGCATTAGTGGCCAGATAAAAATCTATAAATTATTTACAGTGTTATGATTTATATTGTTTGCAAAAAGTGTGCAACCCACAACACACACACACTTACACAAACACACACACAGAGAGCCAGACATAAAAACACAAACAAATCCTTGATGCTGATGATGATTTTTATTATTTGCCAATTATTATTTCTTGTTACAATAATTTATGAATGCATTCGCATTCGCATTTATTGCATGAATATTCCTTTCATTTGCATACGTCAATATTTTCACACAGCAAATATTTGAAAATTATCAAAGTGGAATAAATTTGATTTTATCGAATATTTTCAGAAGAAACTAAAAATTCCTTTCCGTTTTCATTCGGCAATAATTTGAACATTTTCCATAAATTGTTTGATCCCAAAACGTTAACGTGAAAATCACATTAAAAGAGATTTCTAACGATTTTTGTTTTTCCCTTTTAGAATGCTATAAAAATGCTGAACTCGTTTTATTAAAGTTAAGTTCAGAATAAAACAAAAAAAAAATTTGAAAAAAAAACAAAAAAAAATTAAAAAAAATAAAGTAATAAATAACGATTTCGTTTTTCTGTTTTAGAATGCTATAATTCGTTTTATTTTTAGAATGCTAAAAAATGCTGAATTCGTTTTAATAAAACGTTAAGTTTAGGAAAAAAACAAAAAAAAATTAAAAAAAAATTAAAAAAAAACCAAAATAAAAAAAAAAATAACGATTTCGTTTTTCCGTGTTAGAATGCTATAAAAATGATGAATTCGTTTTATTAACAAAAAAAAATTTTTATAATTAAAAAAAAAATTAAAAAAAAAAAATTAAAAAAAAAAAATAAATACAAAAAAAAAATAAAATAAAATTAAAAAATTAAAAAATTTTTATTATTACATACACTCACAATGTACCACATATGCCCCGCTGGCTACACCAACGCATCAGCTAAGAAACAACCTACCACATCGAAGCCATCTGCTGTCATCAAGTTCATTTCAAATATTTTACCTTCGCTTTATTTACAATATACATTTCAGCAACATTTAAATAAATAGTATGAACAAATAAAATACAAAGGATTTCTGCAAAAATAAAAACCAAACCAACCATTTCTGCATGCTTCTTGTAGAATAATCTACGGCAAGAAAGTAAAGACAGACACCTGTCGTAAATGTACGTGCACAAGCACACACACACACACACACACACATGCATACTCACAAACGCCTACCTCATGTATGCATTGTCATAAAATTCAATTGTATTGTGTTCCTTCCTGCCTTCCTTTAAGTAAAATTTTATGACATTACATTCGGTCGGTCGGTCTGGTCTGGTCTGGTCTACCTTTCAACTGTTTAGTTTAGATATAGAAGGAGTGGAGAAACGAGAGGGAGAGGCAGAGAGTGGTTTACACTTACCTTTATAGTCGTCGCCTTTATCATGGTTTTGCAGTATAATCCTCCAGACGACAAAAAATTCTTCATTCTTCACAAATCGTTTATGAATCATCGACGAAAACTCATGCAAAATGTTTTTTTTCAACGACTCTTTCTTTCTTTGTTGTTGGTGTTGGTATAAGTTCGTTAATAGAGAGGCGTCTATTTAGAACAATTTTTGTTTCAGCGAAGACAATTCTGTCTGTCAAATTTTCTGAAGTTCGTTAGCAATTTTCCTTCAGGAGAAAGCAACTTCTTTATTATAAATTTATAAGATTTTAATAAAGTACTCAGTAGACGAGATGAGTATAGTATATATAGTATACATAGTATATATCGCCATTGCTTGAAAATCGTTATCGACGACTTTTGAGAGCAAGTCGGCAGGCATGATTCCTACACGATGATGGAAATGTCATGCCACATGCAACATGTTGCATTCGTTTTCGTCACTGACTCATGAAGGAATTGTCATGCGTGTGATGATATTTTGGCCAAACTTTGTTGTTGTACTCTTCGTCGCAGGCGACGTTGTTGTAGTCGCTGCGGTCGTCGCAACGTTTCTGCAGTCAGTCATCTTTTTGGTCGTCGTTGTAGTCATCTTTTTCTGACTATTTTCACTGCTGCTGCTGTTGTTGTTGTTGTTGTTGTTGTTGTTGTTGTTGTTTCAACAACGCAATTTTCTTGATCGCATTACACACGCCCATTACCGCAACTTACTTGCCCTCAAAAAGGGAGCGCCCTTTTTCTCCACCGGATGGATTAAATTGTTGGGATGAAGAGCTTGAGCGCTTCAAAAATCACATCAAAAACCCCAAATTTTTACCCTTTACATTGCCCTGAAGTGGAACACGGTGAAAAGAAAAAGTAACTTGATGGAGGGGGATTGTAGAGGGTGAAAGAGGGAAGGGGGAGGGGGGGGGGGTGAGGCAAAACACACGGTGGAGCAGCTTACATTTCTGCGCGCTGAAAGCATCAACAACAGCAACTACAGAACTATGCATTAAATAGAAAAGCACGTAAAAGGGTTGTTGTTGTTTATGCTACTTTTTCTTCTTTCTTTCTCTTCGCTCTTAACCTTTTTATTACCTCTTAAGTTTTTAATGGACCTGCTGCACTCAAAAAAAGACGTGATGTTAAATAAATGGTCATCGAAAGCGGACCGCAACGAACAAAACTAAAAAGAAATTTGTGAAGAGTTTGAAAAAATAAAATAAATTAAATTCAAATTTAATTAAAGACTAAATAATTATTTTATAATACATTTAAAGAAATAACTGTGCTTGTTCTCAGTTTTCTGTCGCATTCAATTTCAAGGCAAAAGCTGTGGCCAGCTCTTCACTGAAGAGACTACAATTAAGCCATCGATGATAAAGACGATGATGACGATGATGATGACGATAAAAGAACACCGAAGAATTCGGCAATCACTTTGTTGCATTAACTTTTGACATTAAAGCTACAAAAGTCACATTAAAGAATAGTTAAGAAACAATTTGAGAAAATATGACAATGTTGCAACAAATCTGGCAGCCTCTGAATGGAGCTAAAAAAACCATAAAAAAAAACACAGGGGGTCGAAAAAGAGACACACTAAAGATGAAGAAGAAGAAGAAGAACAAGAAGAAGATCTTCGAACAGTCACCGGCAAGCAATAAAACGATAGTTTTCAACATAAATCCTGCATCACGACGCACATCTTTGTCAGTTTTATTGACGTCAATATACGGAAGCCGAAAAACGAACAGCACATAAAATCAACTGACAGCGGAAATTATATAAACTGAGATATTGCCGCTGCCGCTGCTGCCGCTGCTGCTGCTACTGCTGCTGGTATAACTTACGTAGACGTTTCTACATACAAACGCACACGTGATCAGACTCCAAGACTTCATCACTCCAAGCTTCGAAATGGAAACGGAAACGGAAACGGAAATGATATCCAGCAGTTAAAGTTTAGGTAGCAGCGAAGCGCGGCCATCATCTTCAGTAACATCATCGTGAGAAGCAAACGCCGCGCCATGTTTTACGTCGTGACGGAGGATGTTTTTCGTGGATTTCGTTTTGTTGCTTGTTTGTGGGCTGCTTTGGTTTCATTCAACGCGTTTGCGGAAGAAAACAACTGCAAACACATCCACAAGAAATCCACTCAGCATCGATCCGCGGCTGCTCGGAAACGTGTCCTGCGTTTCGTACGTTGCTGCGGCCTGCGCTTGACGTATGTACGTTCTGCCGTTCATCGGTTCGCTTTGCGGTTAAGGAACGAAAGTTGTTCCTTGATTGGTGGTACCTATACCCCCTCCGCCGCTTTCCCTTTTACCACGCCTTCTGGGAACATTATCTGGAAACGCATCAAGAAAAAGGAGCTAGAATTTCAAAAAAGGGATAAAGAGTTTAGTGTTTTCTTCAAAGTTATCGGAGATAGTGGTAGGAGAAAGGAAAGGAGGGGGGGGGGGGGGGGGAAGAAGGTTTTTGAGGCTAAATAGAAAGAAAAAAATGGTGTCTCCATTTTCTCTCTCTTTGGATCATCTCTTTGGATGATTAAAGTATCGTATAATGAAATTATTCACAAAAGCTAATGCCAAAGAAATAAAAAGGAGTAAAAGTAAACAAAGAAAATGATGACACTGAAGAGGAAAAGATAAGAGAAAATACTTAATAAAAAAGTTAAATAAAAAAAATTATAAAAAACTGAAAAAATTACAGAAATTATTAAGAATTAAGAAAGATAAGCGGTTGTCTTCCAAAAAAAAAGGCTAATATAAAATATTAGCATACCACGAACAGAGTTAAAAGGGACAAAACGCACAAACAGCTTTTCTCCGCTGACTTTATGTCATGGTGTTGCTGTTTGTGGGGGATTTTTTTCTCCCCAATAACTACGTTTTTGAGATTTTTCTCTTAAATGCTATGAAAACCGAAATGAAGACCATAAAATTGTTGGTTCCTCCAAAAAAAAAAAAAGGGATTTTCTACAAAAAGTCGAAAGAAAACTTTGCAACTCTTAAAGAATACTAAAAACTCTGGTAAGTTGGAGTCGTCCAACTTCTCTGCTGTGGGCGAGAGGGCAAGCGGAACGAGAGGGCGAGAGTTTTTGAAAAGTGTCTCTGCGTGAGGTTTCTACATTATCGAGCCGCTGTCGTGAAAGCCGCTGTCTAGGCATCACTATCGTGTAGTCGTCACTGATTGTACAACAACCGACGAGATTCTCGTCTCTTCGCCACGCGGCGCGGCCTTATCGTAGTGTCGCCGCGCGTCTGCTTTGATGTTTCGTAGGCGCTGTCGGCGCTCTCGGCGCTGCCGTCACTCTGGTTACGGAATGTCACTTACATTTAATGATGGCGACAATAAAGCCGCCCAACAAAACTTTCACTTCCGCAACAACAACAACAACAACAACAACAACAACAACAACAACAACAACAACATTGTAACCACGATTATCTTAACATGATTGCAACGTAACTACAACAACAACAACAACAACAATAACAACAACGCAACAGAAATTGCAAAATTTTGTGCATCTTCCGACGACATTACGACGAAGGGAAAAAGCGTCACCACGCTTCAGTGTTGCCAAATTTTTGTAATAAAATTAAGTTTTTAAAATTAGGTGTTCCTAAAAGCATGTAAAATTATGTTTTAATAATAATAATCTTATATAGGTACGATATAATTTTATATACGAACATTTTTTATGTACGATTTAATTTTTATATGAAAAAAATTGTCAAGAAAATAATCAAACATGAGCGTAAACAAAATTAAAATTTTTTTTTTTTTAAAAAACTTTTATTTTATTAGAATTTTTTTTAAAATTTCATTTTAATTTCTTATAATAATTTATTACGCGTAATATTTTGTATATCAAAATAAATCAGTTACGAATATACGAGTTTTAGTCATTCTCCCGAAAAATCGAGAGAGCGAGTAAGGTTTTTGTAAGCTGTCAAGAGAGAACTCAAATTTGTACAGTATGCTCTCGTTAAAGTGAGAAAAAAAAGAATAATTTAATATTTTATATACATATTCGAAAAATTAACCCTTCTGCGTTGTTAATTTGCTGAACCAGTTAATAATTTTTTATATACTGTAGTATACAAGCTGGATTGTCATGTTTGTCGAGTTGTCAATAAAAGTTGTCAATACTTTGTCGAATTTTCGACATTTTCGACACGTCGAATGACTACGGTAGACTACCAAACCAAATTGGAGTAGATTACACAAAATTGTCGAAAACTCTGAAATATGTAGGTACCTTCATCAATTACAATAAGAGCAGACGAACGCTATGTTATAAAGATTTTTCAATGAAAAATACATGAATTTCAATTTTATTTTTGAGTCCAGTCACTTCTTTGTGAAAAAATGGAACATTTACGGGATGACAATGAATTTTATTCATTTAAGATTCAAGTGCTGAGTCTTAATCGTCACTTATTTCGATGTCATCAAACTCTTCGTCTATTAATCTTTTATTATTATATTTCAACTTGCACTCTCGCTTCCGCATACATTCAGAAGGCGCGAGTAAAAATATATTAGAAGAATTAAGAGAAAGAGAGGAGATATATACATATAATAGTGCGTCTTATCACTTTCTCCGGTTTCTTTTACTATTTACACTTTGGCTCGCGCATTTTGGGTGTAAACAAGCTGGAGAACGTGTCTGTCGATAGATTCTAAACTTCACGCGAGTAAAAAAACGATATTTGAATGAGTCATTGTTTAAGTTCTTGAATGTTTAAGAGTTTTTGACAAGGTTGAGGCTTTCGACATGCAGAAAAGTACTCTACAGTTTTTAAGACATAAAACTCAAACTGCTTTTCATTGATTTTAATTTCATTACTTAAAAAATTTTTAATTAGTTCCGAAATTTAGCTTTAAAAACTGGACTATAAAAATCAGTTTTCAAAAACTCTGTCTATGTTTAATTGTCTTTATTGCCCAAATAGCTTATTTAGAAAGACACCTTAGCGAGTGCTTACTGTACCGTAGCAAACTGAAGTATTTCTTTTTTTCCAATGCTAATGAAAGCACGCGTTTAAAATTGAACGGTCTACCGCTCTGGTGCTCCGGTCTTAGGGCTTAAGTAGTCTTATGTTGTAATGGTCTAGCGGTCTGACAGCAGTTAGTTAAAATAATTCGCAAATAATGTAGCGTTAATAGTAAATTCTGCCGCCTGATGCCTGCCGCAGAACTACATAAAGTTTGTGGCTCACGAAGTGACAAAAATTAATTCTCTTCAAGCATGGAAACGCATTTTGTATGCAAAGCTTGAACACACACACACACCAACAACGCATTTTGTCCACGATGAGTGGAGAGCGAAAATAATGGAGAGAGAGAGAGTGGAGTAAAAGCGTTGATTTTAAACTTAAGTAATTGTGTTAGGAAATGTAAATGGATGCATGTTGAGATTATGTGAGTGAGGTGGTACATATATGTGTGTATTACTGTGCGAAGCTGATACGTACTTGCCCTGTAGGAAAATGTATGGTTAGCCGAGAGCCAAATTTTAGCATCTGTTTATGCATGACAATTTTGCAGGAAGAAAAAAATCCATTTATCCATTAATTCAATTTGCGCAAACCGAAAAGCCATTAATAATGGTTTAATAACTAATAACTAAAATATTAAAATGGCGGATTTAATTCCAATTTATGTACGAGTACATATACAGACTCAAAAAAATCAGAAAGAGGAAGAAAGTGATATAATATGGGAATACATTTAGCTTCATCAGATAAAAGCTAGAGTTACATAAAGCCAAAACACCACATAAAATAGAAGAAAAACAATCGTATTTCTCTTTGCTTTTCATCCAAGAAAAAAGCCTTTATAAAACCATAGAGAAAATCTGATTAAAATTTAAAAAGATAGTCATATTAAAATACAAATTCAGTAAAAAACTCTTATTGTTTTCATAGAGACGATCTTATATAAGAATATCTTATTGTTGCCATAGAGACAAGCTTAATAAAATATACATTTAATAAGAAAATTGTATTGTTTTCCATAGTCTTATAAATATAAAAATAATACATAATTATTAATTTTTTTATTTCATTTTATTCATCCAACATTTTAAGAATATTAATCATAGTATTCACAAAATTTCATGGTTAAAGCCTGATCAGTAATGTGCTATTATATGTTATTTGTTTGCAAAGTATATGTTCTTTGTATATAGTATATAAAGATGGAAAGTACTCACTACTGAAAAGTGAAGATCGTCTATTATAGACAACGCCAATGTAAAAAACTTAATACGAATTATAGATCTGAAGTAAACCTGACAGTAAAAATATTACTACCAAAGTTCCGGCTAGACCGACGATACTAAATATCAGACGTGTTTCTTATTAAAAGAAGTAAATAATAAGAATTGTTCATACTTTCAGACTTGTTGATTTGATACAGACTTGTTGATTTCATGAGTTTCTTGCGGAAAAAATATGAATTTCTTATTAAAATCACGAATTAATATGATTAACTTTTTGTTTCGAAACAATAAGACTTTCTTTATCAAATTAATAAGATTAATCTATGAAAAAAGCATATTATTTGTATGCTTAAATAAGATTTCATAGTAAAATGGTTCAAAAAGGAGATCTTATTATTTTTATGTGGTATTAGTTTTCTCTGTGTACTTTTAGGTGGCGATATAAACCTATGATCACGTCCGCCGCCCTTCTGATAGATCTATTGTATGTTGATTTCACTCACGATATCACAACTGGCAAAAGACACCCATTACGAACTTTCCTACGGGGTGTGTGTTTGGGTGAGTGTGTGTGTGTGTGTGTGTGTGATTTTGTCATTAGTGGCTTTTCGGTAAATGAACTCACTTCTCGGCATTAATGAAAATGAGAATGAAAGGAATGACCTGAATTCGGAAGGCAGAGAGAGATGAATTTATATGTTCCGACGTAACGTGATGTGAGTAAATGGAAGAATTCAGTTACGCGAAGCAGAGGAAAAGGGTGGAGAATTATTTAATTATTTAAATGAAATAGTTTGGGGAATTCCTTCGTTAGTAAACCGAAATGTGGTACTTCATTGTAACGATAATGGGTTGCTGGTGAAGGAGTCTCCACGCGATTGGCGTCACTTCGTCTAACGCCAACGATTAAGAGCAAAATTGATAAAGCGGAAAAATATTTGTGGTTAAAAAAAAAGTAAGTTTGTCAATATTTTCAAAATTTTAGAGAAAAATTTTAGAAAAAAAATGAAAAAAAAAAAATTGATTTAATGAAATGAAAAATGTGGTATCATAAATTTTGAAACAAACTGAAATACTTGTGAGCTTTTTCGAAATATTTTACGCACATTTATTCAGTTTTAAAAACGTTTATTTAGCTTGAAAAATTCATAAAAACTGATTTTTAACACAAGCCGAAAAGTTTCGAAAGTTCTTCTGAAATAATTAAACATTTATTTATGTTTACATAACGATATATTGATATTAATTCCCGGCGATACAACAAGAACAACAACAACAACAACAACAATCACCGCAACCAAATTTTATTTTATTGATGTTGTTTGCAAAAGTTTTAGGTTCCGTATTTTTTTTTTTCCTTTTTTCTTTTGTATTCGTTTCTATAAAATTGTTGTTAGCCTGAGGCTCGTTAACAATTTTCGTAACTTTTTAATGATTTCGTTTTTTATGCGATTATTTTGGCCCTTCACTTATTTTAGGCCATACTAAAAATTAAAGTAATGCTTGTTTTTTTTGTCATATATTTTGCTGTCACTGTTGCGGCGCAGGATGGGCGGCGGAGGATGAGCGGCGGGCGTTGGATGACGACGTTGGGCGACGAGGGTCGAGCAGCAAGCGGGCGCCTTAATTAATTGCGCCCTGCGGACACGACGGACGACGACCCGACCCACAAGAGAACTTGTTTTCATTTCATTGAAAAGGCAAAAATTATACTTACAACGAATGATGGCGGCACAACATCAACGCGCACACACACACACACATACATATGTATCCGCACACACCCGCAATATCTGTTGACATTTGCTGCACCCTCTTCTGGTCTGGGTCGCGTCGCCGGAAAGGGACGGCGACCGTTCAAACAATCCGCCTTTTCCCGAAGCACGATCTGAATATTCTTCTGAAGGGCGCTTCGTCGACGCAGAGGAAGGCGTGGAAGGAAGTGGGAGGGGGGAAGGGGTAAGTGGGGGGCGGGGGGGGGGGGTAAAGGCGAGTGTACGGCGTCTGGTTGATTGCTATGCGGCTTCAAGTATGCCATTTAATTACGCTAATTTGTGACGATACTCTCTCCTGCTTCTCGGCTCGGTTTGGCTCGTTTGCCTAGCAGTCTCCCCCCCCCCCCCCCCCCACACTTTCGACCAGTAACCCATTTACCTCGCCTTTTATTTTTTGCCTCCTCCTTTAGTGGCTTTGGCAAAAATTGCTTGGAAAATTGCCGAGGACTGAAGATGCCAGCGAATATTTTAGTAGTAGTTGTTGTTGTTGTTGTTGTTGTTGCCTTATTATCGTTGCTTTTGGATTTTGTACTAATGGTATGTATGTTCATAAAAACAACGAAAAAACCAAAAACTTCAAAGATGGCAACCTTTTTCTATGCTTCTCTAATGATGGCGCCCTTGAGGTTCGTTAATAAGTTCGTTATAAAGGAATTAATTGCAAAGTTAAACGTTTTTATGGTACACTCACGCGATTCTGGGCTGAAAGTGGTTAGATTCTCATTTTATACGCTACGCTTAGCGTATATTTGTGCGCTGAGGATTGCTTTCGATAAAGAAGTTCGCCCAAAAAAGGTCGTTTAATTAATTTCGCCGGATTTTTTTTGATCAAACAATTTTTTGATTAAACAATTTTTTTTAAACAATTTTATTATAATATTTTATTTTATTTATAGTAATTTTTTGTTATTATTTTATTAAAAAATAATTTATTATTTATTTAGTATTTGATTTTATACTGCTTGAGTTATTTCAATCCAAGTGTTTTTTCTTTATATCGTATGACAGTATATCTCGAAAACCAATTGCAGAAATGGCAAAATGCAGCAATTTTGAGATTCTAGTAGGTCTGTGTAGGATTGTGTAATATACGCTTATGTATAATAGCATTGACACTTACTTCCATTTTTAATAAAATACACAAAAGTGAATATTTTTTAAAGGGTTTTTATTTAACATAATTTATTTTGTAATTGTTCGGTTGTTTTTTTGTTTGTTGGCATAAACATTTGTGCATTTTTACTGTTACAGCAACTGCGTTGCGGACAACGCGTCATAATTGAACAAACCTTTGGAAATATTTAGATACAAACCTTCTACGCTTTTGTGCTTTAGTATATTTTTCAAAATCGTACTTTACAATAATTGTTTAAATTTAACTCTCAATACAATACAGTTGAATTTTTAATTAAGTTGAATTTCGGTTTTTAATTTTTGAGTACAATAAATTTTAAACATTAATTAAAATTTCAAACATTTCGAAAGTTCTTTTAATTTTGATTCAATTAAATTTTCGTCAAGGCTACTTCTTCGCTACGCTTACTATTTATTTATTTATTTATTTTATCAGTGTGAATGTATAATGTTACATATTACAACATAAATATGAATATTTTTTGAGTCTGGAAGGATTTAAATTGTGAACTCAGAAAAGAATCACAAAAGGCTCAGAAAAGAATCACGAAAGACTCAGAAAATAATCATAAAAGAATCAAAAAAAAGCCTGAGAAATAAATCAATAGAGAAATTTTTTGAAATGAATCATATAAAGTTCAGAAAAAAGTCCCAAAAAGCCCAAAAGATATCTATAAAAGAATCATAAAATGTTAAAAAAAGGGTCTCAAAGGCTCAGAAAAGAATCATAAAATAATCATAAAAGGCTCAGAAAAGAATCATAAAAGGCTCAGAAAAGAATCATAAAAAATCATAAAAGGTTCAGAAAAGAGTCTCAAAAGGCTCAGAAAAGAATCATAACAGGCTCAAAAAAGAATCAATTTTGAGTCTGTTTTATTTATTAGTTTTTGCTTGTTTTTTATTCAGTTTGGCCAAGTTTTAATGAAAAATTTTGCAAAATTTCGAAAAGAAATTCAGTTTTTTAAAAGGAAAAAATACGGTCTCTCTTCAAACAATAGAAAATACGCAGAATTTTTCTACGCTGCCGCTATTTTTTTTAGTACTTTCTTTAACTCTAATTACTATTTTTTTCATCAGTTTTTATTCAGCATTAATTGTTTTCCGAAGAAATTTTTAATGAAAAAAAACACAATATTTTTTTTAAAATTTTTTTAAAACTATATCAGAGTTTTTTTCTGAAGAATTATCAGTTTTTGTTTTTTTCGCTGATAAAAATGTTCACTGCTTTGGTAAAATTACTATTTTGGCATTTGTTGTTGTTGTTGTTTTTTAAAACAAACATTTTTCTACTTCATCTTCTTTTTCTTCTTCTACTTATACAATAGCTTCAATGGCTATGAATTTTTTCACAATTTGTGTAAAATCACAAAAATCATTAAATCTTTTTCAACTTTCTTCTACTTTTTCTAAAGTTATACCATAAATATTTTCCTCAAAAAATTGCACAATTTCGATTTTATTTGTTGTTTATTTTTTTTTATTTTCCGCTTGCATTTTTTTTTTAACCCAAAATCTTTTTGATGTAACTCGACGTTTCCGGTTTCTTCAGTGAACGTCTTCGGTTTGGCTTAAAAGGAGCTTCCGTGATCTCGGTCAAAAAATTACGTTTCTGTTTTGGTATTGGTGTTGGCGTTTGCTTTGTTGTTGTTGTTGTTTGCTCTGCTGTTGTTGTTGTTGGCGCTGTCGTTGTTGACTTTGCAATGAAGCTTTCTTGTATCTCTCGAGTGACATTTCTCACTTTGTCAGCGTTTGTCAGTGCAGCTCTTTCAACTTCAAAAGTAACAATAGCTTTTTCGGCTGATTTTGGTAATTTTTCCACTCTTGTTGTTATTGTTGTTGTTGTTGCTGTTGCTGTTGTGTGGGAAGACCCTTTTATCGCTTCCGTTTCTAATGTTTCCGGCTTTTCTACAGAATCATCATCATCAAGAGAAGTCTTGCTTTTCATTTCCGTTCCTTTTGTTGTTGTCTCGGTGTGTGGAACAATCAGTGTAGTTGTTGTTGTTGCTGCTGCTACTGGTGCTGCTGCTGCTCTGGCTTTTGTTGCGCTTACTGTCCCTGATGATAAATCCAATGTTGTCCATATCTTTTTATCAAATTCCATTTGATTTTTTGAGCTCGTTGGCAATTTGTCTTGTTCCATTCTTGTCCCTTCCTTGTGTTGTTTATCTTCTGTCTTTGTTGCTGTCGTCGTCGTCAACTGTATTTTTGATAATTTTTCTTGATTTTGCTGATCCTTTTTTGCAGACTCTGTTTGTGGTTTAAAATTGTCCGTTTCTGTTTGTGCTTTTGTCATAGAGACCGCATCTTTTAAGGCTTCTCTGTCTTTTGTTGCCTCAACTTGTTTTGTCGCTTCAGATTCTTTTGTTGCTTCAGCGTCTTTTGTTGCTTCAGATTCTTTTGTTGCTTTAGCTTGTTTCATCGCTTGAGACTCTTTTGTTGCTTCAGCTTCTTTTGCTGCTTCAGCTTCTTTTGTGTCTTCAGACTCTTTTGTTGCTTTAGCTTCTTTTGTTGCTAGAGATTCCTTCGTTGCCTCAGCTTCTTTTATTGTTGCAGCTGTTGTAGACTTCTTTGTTGTTGTCATTGTTGTTGTTGTTGTTGTTGATGTTGTCATTGTCAGAGGCAGCTCTTCTTTTGAATCTTCCACTCGAGCATCACTAGCAGCAGTTGAAATGTTGAAAGCAACATTAACTCCTTTTGTTTGGTGTTGTCCTGTTGTTGCTGTTGCTGTCGCTGCCGCATTTATTGTCGCAATTGTTGCTGCTCCAAACGTTTTAGTGCTATCTGTTGTCTGTTTTGTTGTTGTTGCTGTTGTTGCTGTTGTCGTTGTCATTGCAGGAACGTCCGTAACGTCTGTGGTTTCCTGAGAGTATTTCTGTTGCCCCGAATATGTTGTAAACGCCTGTGTTGATTGCTGTGGTGCGTTGTTGTCGTTCGCCTCGTACTTCGGTGGCGACACATAATGCGATTTCACCAGCAACATCGGCGGTATGAAGTGACTGCCATCGGGCGATTCTTTGATGTATGAGGACTGGCTCTCTTCGGTGATGCTAGTGCTGCGTTGCTGCTGTTGTTGTTGTTGATGTTGTTGTTGTTGTGGTGGGTGCATGGGATGACCGATGTTGAATGTTTGTAACGCTGCTGACGCGCTTAAGGGCGATAATGAAGATGAAATTGCGGATGGAGTCGTGGAGAAAGTAGCTGCTGTTGCTGTTGTTGTTGTTGTTGTTGTTGTTGTTGCTGGTGTCTGTTTAGTTGCTGTTAATGTTGTCGTGTTTGTTGCGTCGACTGTGTTTATCGGCGTTGTTGTAGCTGATGCTGCTGTTGTCGTTGTTGTTGTTGTTGTTGTTGTTGTTGTTGTACTTGGTTGGATTACGGTGGTAGCGGTAATTGCTGATGTTGTTTCTATGCTGGCGTCTTTAGTGTCGCTGCTAACGATTGCCCACGACACTTGCTGCGTCTGTTGCTGCTGCTGTTGTTGCTTTAGTTGCTGCTGCTGCTGCTTCTCCTTTTGTTGCCCGTTCCGCATTTTCACTTCATGTAATTTCTTCTCTGTGACGGTGGCCATTTTTTTGCCCAAATCGTGCGGCAGCATTTTCTTTATGTGCGGCAGCGGCTGCTCGATTTCATTCGACGCGTCATTGTCGTCCTCTTCTGCGCGGCTCGTTTCATGCGACTGCGACTGTGCCGACGCCGGCTGATCTCCCATCATTTTCTCGCCGTCGGATGACGCTGATGATACGCTTGCCTCGTGCGCTTTAGCCTGTTGTTGTTGTTGTTGTTGTTGTTGTTGTTGCTGTTGTAGAATAGTATACTTTTGCATTTTATCCAACAGCTCCCACATCGTTTCCTTCTTGGCCATTTTCTTTACTGGTTGCGGCTTTTGGCCGCGTAGCGCCGGATAACTCGAAAGATGTTGCTCTTCAAGCGCAGTAATTGCAATGGCTTCTGCTTTTGTCGCTGTCGCTGTCGCCGGCTCTGTCTCCTCGGCAGTCCTTTTCATTGGCATCGGCAGCTCCTCACCGCGCACCTGAAAGCCGGAGAGAGGACCTCTGGACATTCTTTGGTCAATGTTATGCATCATCTCGGGCATTTTCTTCACTGGCTTCGGTATTTCACCCGGTATTTGGTACCCGGAGAGCTGACCCCCGCTCTTCATGTCAGCGTGAATACTCTCGGTCGTTTCTCGCATCGTTTGCGGCATTTCTGGAGAGCTGCGAAGGCCTCCAGAGGTTGGCGCCCTTCGATCGGACTGCATTAATTCGTCGACGTTGAACTGTTCAATCAAGCGCTGCACCGTATTCTTTTCTGTCTGCGTCTGTCTTTGCGGCGGCACGGGCGTCGCCGTTTTCTTGCTGAAGTCTCTCGCCGCGATGCTCTCCGAGAAGAATTGGCCTCTGTTGTTGTTGTTGTGGTTGGGCATCGGCACCAGCTCGATCTCGTTGTTCTCATTGTTGTCACTTCGGATGCTGTTGATCAGCTGCAGCGATCTGAAATGCGAGTTGGTGATGTCGTTGATGCGCTGCGCCTCGTAACGCTCGCGCGGGCAGATTAGCTCGTTGATGACGCGTTCACGGTCCTTCGGTGGGCGAAGAAGTGACATAGTTAGGCGAAAATGTGAGCAAGATAGAGAAAAAAAAATATGAACAAAAAAATATGACTTCTTTATTTCATAAAAAATCTTTCCTGAAAAATATTCAAAAATTTCGTTTTTAAAATCCATTATTTAAAATACTTGGCGATAATTACGCATTATTTACAAGATTTTATAATTTTTTTAAAAACAAAAAAAAAATTTTTCCTTAAAATCTTCAGTAAATTTTTTATTTATAACTATTTAAAAATATCGAAAAAAACTAATTAATATTTTAAATTTACATATTTAAATTTTTTTTCAATTCAATTTTTTTTTATAAATTTAGTGAATCTTAAAAAATTAAAACAAATTTTGTTGAAAAAGCGCTTTATTTTGAGTTTATTTAAATTTTTTTAAGTATAAATTGTTTTTAAAAAATTTAATCTTAAAAAATTGAAACAAAATTTTATTAAAAACGCGCTCACTTTATTTTAAGTTTATTTTATTTTTTTTAAAATTTAAGTTTAAAAAAAAAATTTAGATTGAAAAAGCTCTCAAAATGTTTTTTTATTGAAATGAGCTTAAAGTGTTTATTTAAGTTTTTTTTTAATTAAATTTTTTGGTGAATATTAAAAAATTGAAATAAATTTTATTGAAAAGGCGCTCACTTTATTTTGAGTTTTTTTTTAAATTAATTTTTTTTTTTAAATTTGGTGAATCTCCGAAAAATTAAAACAAAATTTTATTGAAAAAGCGTTTACTTTATTTCAAGTTTATTTAAATTTTTTATTTAATTTTTTTTAACTAAACCATTAATTGAGCCGTTTTCTTTGAAAGTGTGTAAGTCCATTTTTTTTTTCTACTTTTTTTTGAAAATTGTATAGATTAAAAAAAAAATGCGCTCTATCATACCAGATCATATCAGATCATACCAGAATTAAAGTTTTCTCATGAAATAACTAAATTTTTTTTTCGTGAAGTGGACTTAAAGCACTTTCAAAGAAAACGGCTCAATTAATTACAAACATCCACTGAGTATCGAAAGAGATAGTTTTTCATTCGAGAGCCAAAGGCTTTTAAGAGTCTTGCTAAGACTGCATCGCCGTCATTATCGTCGTCAACATCATAATCATGGAACTCACCTCTTTGCCCCGGCAGGATTGACGAAGCAGCCCCTCCTCCTCGCAATTACGTATGAGCTCAATGCTGGCGGTGTCTGCCATGTACTGCATGGTCAATGCAGGAATATCCTTGATTATGCAGGCTTCTGCCCAAGAAGGCACTTCAAAGCGCAATAATAGAATGAAATTTGTTTGTTTAATGGCAGAGACAAAGGAAGAAGCGAAAGGGTGGAAAAGGGGGGAGGGGGTTGGAAGAGAGCAAAGAGCAGATAGACGGCAAATAGAAAGATGGAGACAACTAAATCTGGCCATAAAACCACTTAGCAGTCATGTAAGCACACACATACAGACATTCAAACCAACATAGCGAAGTGTACGAAGGTCTGTATGGGTGTGTGTGTGTGTGTGTGCCCGTGTGCGTGCGTGTGTTTCGTTTCGTTTCGTTTCGCTCCATTCCTTACTTACCAATCATTTCGCATAGAAACGAAGCCGTCTCCGGTCCGCTGCATCGTAACGCATGCCAGCGGTAATCTCTGATCGGATCGATAACCGCACACAGTGGTGCATCCATCAGGGGCAGCGATTCGGCCCAGTAGCCGGTATCCGCAGCCAGCGGATGTGAGTTTCTGTAACGGCGTTGAGAAAAAAAAAAAAGGGTCAGTCAATTGAAGGCAGATAAAAAGCAAACTAAACTAAAACGCAAAAAAAAAAAAATATAATAAAAATTAAATTGATGGGGAAAATATAAGAAGAAATTTGAGAAGCAAGAACAAGAGAAACCATAAAAATAAGCATATAAAAAGAGGCCCCTAAGAGAGTGGCTTAACCTTCTTCGGCACAGAATGTGCCGTCTAGACCACAAACACTCTTGTAAGCTTTCCTTTATGTATTCTAGCTAACTTCCTACCTTCCTTTCTACCTTCCTTCCTTCCTTCCTTCCTTCATTTCTTTTTCTTCTTCATCTTTTTTTTTCTTTCATTAGAAAAAGCTCTTTTTATTACAAAGAAAAAGGATTTAATTCGTGCCCGGAATAAATTTAACACTTAAAAAAATCAGCAGAAGGCTCTGATTCTTTAAAAAAACAACAAAAAAAAAACATGCGCCAAAGTGACCATCGCTAAGAATATCAATATTTAAAAAGTTCTTTTTTAATTTTTCTTTTAATTTCTAGAATTGTCCGGTTTCTTTTATGCTATTATTAGTTAAAATATTATCGCGAAACTTAAATCTGAAGGTAATAAATTTTCTTTTAATCATAGAGTAAAACTCATAGAAGTCACTAAATAATATTAAAATTGCGATTAATTGTTGTGCAATTAAATTAAAATTAAACTGCGACTAATTGCCATACTTACGACCACATGAAACGTTCCGAACTTTGCGGTCTCATGAGACCAATCCAGACGATATCGTTGACATCTAGTTCTCTTAAGAGGTCGCGTGTTGCATCAAACTGAAAGCTGTTGTCGACTGTAAATGGAATAAAAAGAAATTACTAAATAAATAAACAACAACAACAACAACGAAAACAACAACAACAACAATAACTACATCAATAACAATCAATTAAGAAGACAGAGAGACTAATGAACTACCGCGATTATGTTTGCGTTATGCAATATAATTTCTGAACGCATATTTTCGGTCATGAAGTGCTCTTTGGGTTTGGGGAAAATGGGGCAGCTTCGGACCCATACCACGCCTACTTTTTAGAGTAAAACTAAATGCATGCGTATGATTTTAGAGCGGAATTTCTTAGCCCTCAGCGTTGGCATAAGATCGAGCCTTTTAAGTTTTTAGATTATTGAGAACCACCCCCTCCCGGGGGTCGGTTAAGGTCATTGACCCTGAGATTATCGCAGGTCATTGCTTGTCATTAACCTTGACCGGAGAACATTATTCTCAGAGGTATTCGTCATGAGCAGACTTGGCTATGGTAGAAACTGTTTGGAATTGAAAATGGGGACAGTGCCCCCCCCCTCGCTTTTTTATTAAAGTAAATATAATTCAAATCCATTTATTTCGAAAATTGTATTTGTGAGCTTGTAAATAGACCAGATCCGTCGCCGAAATTGTATGCCTGTGTGTAACGCATTGAAGAAAGTCATTTCACAAAAAGGGGGCATGATCCGCCCTCTATCACATCCGGCGGTTTTTGTTGTGTATTTTGTGTTTTATCGTTTGTTTGCGAAATATAAATTTAATAACTTAGAATATAAATACTCAATAAAAATAAAAATATTAAAAAAAAAAATTAAAAAAAAACAAAAATTAAAAAAAAAAAAAATTAAAAAAAAAATGTTACAAAATTTTTATAAAAATAAATAAAACAGACAACAAAAATCATTTCTAAGCACGATAATAAAAAAAATCATTAAGCATGAAGTTCATAAATGATTTTGGCACTTGTTGTTGTTGTATTTTTTCGCAAATGGCATCCAGCAGAAGCCATGATTTCTTTCTCCTTTTGTTTGTTACCACGTTTTTGTGGTCACGTCTCTTTTTGTTGTTTTTCTTACAACAAAACCTTTTCTCCTTTATCCCAAATTCCGTTTGTAATCAGCCAAAAAATCATCTGTTTTGTGATTTTGCTCCGAAACGGTTATAGCTAACGGCTGTGCCAAGTCATGTCTTGTGTCATGCTAAATGTGTCTAAATGCAGCCATGCCTGCATGCATACCATCATTAGTCGTTATCATCCGTCTCGTTCTGGATGACTTTCTCATTCTATTTATTTGTCTCTTCTCGGTATTAGTTCTTTGTTGATTTATTGTTTGTTTGTTTGCTTGCGTTCGTTCTTTACATGTTTTTTTTCTTTTGTAAATTTTTGTTATTTGTACTTTTTGTTTTTAAGGCTTAATTGAAATTTGATTGCTCTGCATTAAAGGCCACCATGGAAAAGGCACTTTCATTTGTAATCCATACTTCCGAGGTTTAGAGCATTTCTTAAAAAAAAAAAAAATTAAAAAAAAAAAAATTAAAAAAAAAACAATACTGTATAAAACAGTATTAAAAACAGTTTAATAAAAAAAAAGTTTTATTTTTAATTTTGTTTTAATTTTTTTCATTTTCTTATTTTTATTTTATTTTATTTTTAATTTTATTTTGTTTTAATTTTTTGTTGTTTTATATTATATTTATTGTTTTATAGTATTGTTTTCTTTAAAACAAAATAAAATAAGAAAAAGTGAAATAAAAATAAAATTCTTTTATATTATTTATAAAAATTTTATTATTGTATTTTATTTTAAAATTTTTTGTTGTTTTATACAGAATTGTTTTCTTTTTTTATATTTTTTTTATTTATAAAAATTGTTTTACTAATAAAACTAATATTGTCTTTTTGTAAATGATGCTAATTAGGATTTTCTTGACAATACATACTGTATAATGTCTTCCTCTTCTTTTTCTTCTTCTTTTTGATACGGTGTTTAATAGGAAGAAAAAACTATTCGGAATTCTATGATGTTTTTTTTATTTAAAAAAAAATGTCGTTATTCAAGTTGATAATCACGCTTTAAAGGACTTTTTTAGTAGAATCTATGTACATTCTTTCTTTCCTCCCTTTGGCTTTGTAGAATTTTAGAAAAATTTCTATGCTGCGAATTCCTTCAATTCCTTTTTTTCTTTTTACTTTTGAGTTCGTTTATTTGTGTTAATTTATACAAATTTGTGTCGTTATTTTCATATCTCTGTAATTCGTTGGTGTTTTGCTACATTTTCTTAAAATTTTTCGTGTTTTCTGGTTTCTCTCTCTCTTTCTTTACTTTCCCTTCCTTTCCTTTTTATGTTATGTTGACTTTTTTTTGTGTTATTTTCTTTGTGTTGTTCCGGTTTGTCGCTTGAAAATCGTTATAATCGCTGCCAATCGTTGTTATTGCTTTTCATCGTTAAGCTCTTTCAACAACTCACTCGAAATGCTTTCTTTTGTTGTTGTTGTTGTTGTTGTTGTTGTTGTTGCCGTTGTTGCGTTTCTAAACAAGCCTCAGTCGGACATACAATTTTTTTTTACTTTTATCCTTTTACGGCTTGTTTCATTTCGACACGATTCAAAACATTTTTATGTCTCTTTGATGTTCGGAGTGATAAAATTTCCTTGAGCGCTTATTTTACATTTCCTTTTCCGTCCCGCCCTGTCCGCCCTTTTCACCTTCCTTCGCCTTTGCCTTTGCCTTCGCCTTTGTCTTCAACAATCTTCAATCTGTCCGCTCTCTGTTGTTCTCAAGTGCGAAGGATGCCCGACAATAAAATTCTTTGGCAGACAAGCGTTAAAGGCATCGAGGACAGACAAGACGGACCGTGCTTCTGTGCTTTTGTCTCGTTTCTAACAGTTTCGAAATTCGTTTATGACAAATCTTTCATGACTCAGTGATGACAATTCAATTGAAAGTCAGCCTGCAGTCGTCGGTGACTATTTCTGTACCGCCCTTTTCTGGCCATGCCCCTTTCCGTTGGTCTGTTGGTCTTTGACCAACGAAGACGGCAATCTGGCGGCGATTCATGTCATCGACGATTTGTGCGGAAAAAGGTCGCCACGATTCATGCACGAACATGGAAATGTCATGACAGATTCGTTTATGTTTTTTTAAAGCGATGAAAACTGCAAGGTTTGTGTGGGTGTGTGTGTGTGTGTGTGTGTGTGTATGTGTGTGTGTGTGTGTGTGTGTGTGTGTGTATCGTTGTTGTAGCTGTGGCTGGGCGTCTGTGAGTTCGTGCCTTTGTGCCAGCCTGTTCGCAAACATCTGCCAACTGTTCGAGCAAAAAAAATGCATGACATTATTTTCCTCTCTTCTTCCGTCTCGCGTCTCCCGTGTAGGTGTGTATGCGTCCTTTCTCTTTCTCATTCTTTGCTAATGCCGCCATGCCTTCGCCGCGATGGTCTCGTTTGCAATCGCTTTGCAAATTTCTTTTCTCGGGCCTTTGTCACTTTTAAGTGCGCTCTATTGACACGCAAACAGACCGACCGACCGACCGACCGACCGAGCGCATGGAACGGCCTGAATGAGTTAAGTGCTATTTCTTATTGAATTAAAATAAAGAAGGTCTGTCTGTTTCCTCCTTTTTCTCTCTCTCTCTCTCTCTTTGTCTTTCTTACCTGTCACTAGGTTGGCATGATGAAATTGACAGACAGCATCCGCTTCGAACCAGGAGATTCGGTCGCGAAAGAAACGATAGAAAACATTGAGTCCTTCTTGCGGCATCGTCCATGTATTGCTAATATTGACCTGAAATGAGGAAAGGAAGAAAAACATCTCGAATAATATAACGAGTATAACGAATATATAACGAGTATATACTATATAATAAATGAATAATATATAACAAAAGAGCCATACAAATTGCACCATTATATAAAAACCTTGTGTCTTTATTTACGTCCGATATTAATTCAGACAATTCGGAATTAATTTGGAGAATTCGAGAGTTTTGTAAAAATCTATTTATCTAATATCGAAGCTGGAATATTCTGCTACTTGCTGCTATTTGCGATTTGCTATTTGCTATTTGCAATTTTTTTTTTGCTATCTTACATTTTTAATAATACGATAATTAAAGTTTTAATTAGTTTTAATTTTGCTTGTAAAAGAGGAAAATATTTTAGTTTTTGAACTTTTTAACTTAAAAAAGTTAAAACTTTTAAACTTTTTTTTTTTGGAAAATTTATCTTATCAAGAATACATTTTGCCAGAAAAGCTTTTTCCATTTTCTGACATTGAAAAATAGACTTTCATTAAAATAAATGAAATTGTTTATTTTCTCTAAATCTTCAGGAACTTTAAAAGTGTCATTTGTTAGCATTGAAATATTTAAATGTCTCTTCACTCTATCGCTTGCTCCCTCGCACTTACTCTGTCTGTTCTCTAAAGCTTTTGTGGTATTGTGGAGCTAATGCTCTTTCTATATAATGTAAGGCAACAACAACAACAACAACAACGAGAATAAGAACAAGAACAACAGCAGCAACAATAAAAAGAAGAAAAACAACAACAACAGCAACAAAATAGATAAAACTATTGCAGAGAAGTGAAGAAGCGCAAAAGACTGCTAGAAGCGAAAATGCGACAACGCAACATTAAACAACGCCACTCAACATGCCGCATGCAAAAAAAAAAAAGAAAAACGACAAGAGAAGAAAGCATGTGAGAAGTGAAAAATACAGAAAAACAAAAATCCAAAAAAAAAGGAAAATAAGTAGAAATTCCATAGAAGTGACAAAAAGAAATTTGCATTCTAATGAGAAAAATTTGCTGCAGTTAAACACAATGACGCCAATCAATCAGTTGCCAAGGCAAGAGAGGAACTTATAGAGGAAGGGACTGTGAGAGAGAGAGAGAGGGAGTGAGACAGTGAGACTATCTCAGACTATAAAAGTGAAAAAAATCTATAAAAACTCTTGGCCTCTAAAATTGTTAGAGCCATAAAATTCAATAAAATTTAGTACAACGATCTCTACAGGAGTTAATTTTTGTTAATAAAAAATCAAATAAAATGGGTCATATGAGTTATATGGGTGGTTAATAGGTTATAATGGTCCATAACAAAATAAGACACAGACTAAATAAATAAGTAGATAATCTTTATAAATCTTTATAAAACCAAAACCTAGAAATCGTTAAAGCAATACGATTCAATCTTTGTCAGTTCGACCTACATCGACAATATTGGAGCCGTACAATTCAACAAAATGGGACAAAATTTTTAAGTAAAGGACTTCACTAAAGCAAAAAAATATTAATAAATTGTTGTAAAATGTCACCAAATTTAATAATAAAACAAAACTTTGGCACTATTAAAATAAAACATAGTTTTTATCACAAATAAAGTGAATAAAATTGAAAAGTTAATCTTTCAATGAATAAAAAATATCCTTTTTAAAAACGTATACTACTACGTATACATACCTTTCTATTTTAAAAAAAAAATTTTTTTTTAATTTTAATTTTTTTTTTTAAATTTTTTTTTTGTTTTTTTTTTTCAAGTTTTTTTTTTTCAAGTTTTTTTTTTATACATAACATAGCCATGGATAATTCTCACTTCTATATATTTAGACACGAAAATTACTTCTATTTCTAATTACGATATTTTCTAACTATTTTTCCTCCTCTTTCGCTTCTACTTTTCTCTAGCGTGTCTTTTAATGTCTGCTCCTTTCTCTACCTTGCAACTTTTTGTTCTGTCTTGTCTCATCCTTACTTTAAGAAGCTATCATTTAAAAGAGACCACTTAAAAGAGATTTTGTAAATCTTGAAGAATTTTTTCGGGGACCGGACTTCTTGAGGATGGATGGAGAAGAGCTCTTAGAGAGAGAGAATTTATTTGGGCGCCCGAGACAATTAATAAAAGCCACTTCTTGCCGCGCCTTATGCTAAGTCTCAGCCAAAATTTGTCAAGAGATTTAATGTCTTAAACAACTTTGTCACTGTCTCAAAATGTATCAGCGTGAGGTTGATACAATTTTTTTGCACTTTTCTTATTGTCGCGTTCTTGTTCGCGTTCTTCTTCGCGTTCGTTCTTCTGCCATCAGTAGACAGTAACAGCAAGAACTTTGGAAAAGTCTGCTAAATGGAAAAGAAAGCTAATATAAAATTCGAAAAAAAGTTGGATGAAGCTCCTTAAATGAGCGCAGCCAGCCAAAATTAATTGACCCAATGAAATGGAGCGAAAAAAGAAAGGTTAGAGTGAGAGAGAGAGAGAGAGAGGAGGGTCTTCTTTTATGAAATTCAAACCATCCAAAGTGAAAAAAGATGGTGCCTTGTAGTAATCCATTAAGATTAAGTGTTTTTCTTTACTCCTTAGTTTCCTTTATTCTAACTTGAAAATGGAAACTTTGTGAAATTCTTTGGAGAAGTTTTCACTTTCACTTTGATGTGTTTTGTTTTGTTTTGTTTTTAGGGCCAAACATTTTCAAGGATAATCTGGCAGTTTTTTCTGGTTAAAGTTTAATAAAATAGATAATAAATAGTTTAATAAATAGTTTAATAAATACAATTAAAAAAAAAAACAAAATAAAAAAAAAGGAAAAATTAATAATTCTTTTGACAATAAAAGAAGTTTTTTTTACTATCTTTAGAAATCAATAAAGGAAAAACAACAATTTTTGCAGATTTAAATACAATAAAATAAAAAAAAACAAAAAAATTAAAGAAAATTAAAAAAAAAATTTTTTTGATAAAATAATCGAAAATTCTAGAACTATTCTATTTTTATTCTATTTAAATTTATTTTATTCTATTTAAATCTGTACAAATTTTTGTTTTTCCTTAGTAGATTTCTAAAGATAGTAAAAAAAAAACTTCTTTTGTTGCCAAAAGAATTATTATTAATTTTTCCTTTTTCTTAATCTTGTTGCAAAAGTTCATAATGATCTGTCCTTATAGTCCTTTTTATAAAAAGTTAAACTTTGTTTTTCTGAAAAGCCTTGTTTCTTTCTTGAGAATTGTTTATACAGAATTACATAAAGTCATACTTAAAGTGTCCTTAAGTGTTTTATTGTTTTAAATTCTGAAAAGAGTAACAGCAAAATAAATAAAAACAAATCGTTCTTGCTGACATCATCCTGCTGTTTTTGTTTACTTGCACTAACATAAAAAAAAAACAAAAAAAAAAACAAAAAAAAAAAAACAAAAAAAAAAACAAACCAAAAAAAATGCAACGAAGCAAAAGTTTTTCGCAAAAGATACTAAAAAAAAAAAAAAAACAACACAAAAACGCATACTCGACTGCGTTGCAAAAATACAAAACAAAAAGGAAACAGCGGCGCTTTAAAATGAAGAAGCATTACGTGTACACACTTTCACAGACAAAGTAAGCAACAACAATAACAGAAAACAAAGAAAGTAGCAGCAACACTAACAATAACAACAACAACCACGTTGCAAACTACAAAAAGTAGCTGATTTAAACAGAGCAGAATCAGAATAAATAAGTCTGCAGAAAAGCGACGAGAATGATTTTAATTCTGTTCGGGTTGATTTCATGCACTTCTTAAGGATCAAAAAGAAGGATGCAGCAGAGAGAATCCCAAAGGATTTGAAGGAACAGAGCAACTTTATTCATGTTGGCAAACTCGCGTCGTTCTTGCGTATGCCGTTCACGTTGGTTGCACCGCCGTAGTTATGCTTGCTGTAAAGCAAAACGTCCTTGCAAACATATTAACAAGAGTAAGAAGTTATGCAAACGAAAGAGAGAAAAGAAGAAGCTAACGCCACGAAAGGTGGGCAGATAGATGTGTTTTTTGGTGCTGGTGTTGGTTGGTTGCTGGGTTGTTTGGTTGGCTTGTTGGTCTAACAACTTACGCGCTACAGCAACGAGTAGCGAGGTCGAAGATCGAGAAGGAACGAAGGTCGAGTTTCTTGTGCTTTCTTGTGCTTTCTTGGCTTTGTTGTTGTTGTTTGAATTTTTTTTACTTTAGCAATTTTTTAATGAAAATTTATGCTTCAGCGTTTTCTTAATTTTTCATTTCATTTTTCTGCAGACTTTCGTTGAAGGTCAACAGAGCGTAGGTATACTATGATGCTTAGCAGCATATTCTTGAGACCCCGAAAAATTTGCAACGCAACAACCAACGTCCGTTGCTGTAAATAAACGCGGCAATGAGATGAGACTTTCGGTCCATTAAATGTATGATTTCTATGATTTTTTCTCAAGATTTTTCATGATTTTTTTCCAAAAAAAGGGAATTCTTTTTTTGGCAATTAAAATTATTTTAATTTATTAAAAATCTGTGAGACGAAATTTAACTCAAAATAAGTTATGGACTGGATGTAATTTTTTAGCGTTTTTCTTACACTTAAAAATGCTTTTTTTTAACAAAAAAAAAAAAAACAAGAAAAATTAAAAAAAATTAAAGCCAAATGCTTTCTTTAAATCGATTGCTTTTTGTGAAATCCTTTTTTCTGAATCAAGAATTATTTCGCATTTGATTTGAAACAAAAAATACTAAATTGAATAAATAACGTACGAATATAACAGACTGAGAATACACAAGAAAGTATCATATTTTTATAATGGTCGCCTTCTCAAACCGGCGATTTCATAGATATCGATATTGGTTGAATGCTGCAAGCTTTTGCGACGAACATTATTCAAACATGACCTCAAGGCCAGAAAAACCGTCGAAATCCGCTTCGTCTGACATAGTAAAAACAACAACAACGTAGTACGCGATCATAATAATAATCATAAAAAAAATCAACTCAAATGTAATCAACATTTGGCTCAAAGCAAATCAAATTATGAAACCACAAAATCAGCAGACAGCCATCGCCATCGTTCAGCGTCAATGACACTGAGTAAATTTTATTGTCATACATCAGCAGCAGCCTTCACCACCGTCGCCCTCGTCATCGCCGTAGCCTCTGTTAGTCGATGTTTAACCTTTATGATGATCATTAAATTCTGTATCTTGTCTCTTCATAATAAGCTTGAGCCATCCTCGTTATCATCAACTTCAATGTAAACTTCATCAAATCAAACATCTCTTTACCACAATATCCTTTTAAGCTTATTCTCTTGAACAACAACAACAACAATAATTAAAGGATTTATATACTGTTTTTTTTTTTTTGTTTTTAATTCTTTATTCTTTATTCTTTATGCTGCCTTCCTTTCAGCAGCTGAATTTTATTTGCATAAAACATGCTTTTCATTGTTTTAATTTTGATTTTTTTGCAGTGAAAATTTTCTCTATTAATTTTCTTCTCTTTTCTCAAGTAAATTAATTCACTCCTCTTTAATCGCCATCCGGTTTTTGGTGGCCTCAATCAGAATAATTGCGCACTCTGACTTTATAAAGTGTCTCCGGCACAGCATATTCTGCGTTTGGTTGGACAGACTAACAGCTTGTTATTGTTAGATGGAAAAACCAGCACCGTTCGGTCATTTACGTTATTTTTGTTTAATAGAATTTTTATTAGCGTAACAACAATTATCTTCATTTATTTACAACAGCAGACGACGCAATGCTACGTTAAATTTTTGCTTAATTTATGCCTCAAAAATATACTGTTAAGAATGGTGCGAGTATATACTATACATATACGCTTTGACCTTGCGCGAAAGTCTGCTTAAATGGAAAATAGGTTGAAAACAAGCGAGAACGGATTTTCATTAAGAAAACGACAATATGTTAAAAAGAGTAAAGCAAAAGTTATCAAAACAAGCAGATGAAAGCAGCAGAAAGAGAGAAAGTCAAAGGTCTACTTTCTACTTTCTACGACCTCGTAGTTACCTCGTAGTTACCTCGTAGTTACCTCGTAGTTACTTCGTAGTTACCTCGTAGTTACTTCGTAGTTACCTCGTAGTTACCTCGCAGTTACCTTGTATTTACTTCGCAGTTACCTCGTAGTTACCTCGTAGTTAACTCGTAGTTACCTCGTAGTTAACTCGTAGTTACCTCGTAGTTACCTCGTAGTTAACTCGTAGTTAACTCGTAGTTACCTCGTAGTTACCTCGTAGTTACCTCGCAGTTACCTTGTATTTACTTCGCAGTTACCTCGTAGTTACTGTAATGCGTAGGTCGTTAGACCAACTGAACAACCCAGCAACCAACCAACACCAACACCAAAAAACACATCTATCTGCCCACCTTTCGTGGCGTTAGCTTCTTCTTTTCTCTCCTTCGTTTGCATAACTTCTTACTCTTGTTAATATGTTTGCAAGGACGTTTTGCTTTACAGCAACAATAACTTCGGCGATGCAACCAACGTGAACGGCGTACGTAAGAACGACGCGAGTGCGCCAACATGAATAAAGTTGCTCTGTTCCTTCAAATCCTTTGGGATTCTCTCTGCTGCATTCTTCTCTTTGATCCTTAAGAAGTGCATGAAATCAACCCGAACAGAAAAAATCATTCTCGTCGCTTTTCTTCAGACTTATTTATTCTGAACGTATGAATGTTGATGCAGAAAACTAAAGCCAGGCAAGATTGATTGAGTGATGTTTTGTGCTACGTTTCACTTATTACGTACTTATTACGTAGTAATCAAGAAAAGACAACGCAACAAAGAAATGGTTAGGTTCGACTTTCAGCGACACTCAGTCCGTCGTGACGGCCGGTCGATCGGTCGGTAACTTACTTCAGCGAGATTCAAGAGGATTTTATGATCAAAAACAAAGACGAAAAATGAAATAAAAGTTTTTTTATGAAGAAAGCTATTAACTGCAGTGAGAATTTTCAACTGTTTTCGAGCTCGGAAGAGTTCAACGCGCCACGTTGAGAGTTATTCTTGAAGAATACCAAAACGCTTAGGGCGAAAATGCTGCGGAAAAATAAAAATAAAAAAAGAATATAAAAAGTGCTTCGAAAATTTAAGAGCAACAAAATTCAATGAATAACAAACAATCTTTTTAATACGAACTTTGTTGGAGATAAAGCTTTAGAGTTATTGAAGTTTCGAGGCTGTTAAAGTTTCAATAGAAATCTTATATATTTTGCCATATTTCAATTTTTAACCGGCAAATAAATTAATTTTATTGATATTTTATGATTTGTAAAAATTAATTTTAGTTCTTTATATTTAATTTTCATCAAGCGCAGTTTTTTCGATTTATTTTTATAAATTCATATTTTAATTTATTAAATATTATATTATATATGGTAAATATTTTCCTTTATCCTTTCCGTCCAGCCGAAAATATTTTAATTAATCGTATATAATCTGTTGTTTGTAATCCTCAGCGAATCTCATTAATCAGTATCACTTCTGATGGAATTAATTTAAGCTTCCGGGTTCATGTTTCCTGTGTTTTATTTCGTAATTTATTATATGCGTATTCGAAATCATTCCGGACTTCAGAACTGTGTTGTGCGTCTCGCTTCAGTTGATTGTGATTTTAATTAATTAAGCATTGCTTTTGTACAAGGAAAATACTGTTATTAATACATAAAATTATTAATTAAATGTTTGCACTTTTTTTTTTGCGAAAATATTTGTTTACTTTTCGCTCTGGTAAATTTTTTTAATAGGTGGTAATTAATTGCGTATTAACGAAGCATGAGTTGAGCCAAAATTATTTGTTGTTAGTGTTGCTGTTGGTGGTGGTGGTGGTGGTGGTGGTGGTGGTGGTGGAGGTGTTGTTGTTGTTGTTAGTGCTTCATGTGTTGGCAATAAACATTTATTAAAAAACCAAATTAATTAATTTCACGTATCGTAGTTTTTTGGTTAAACTTAACCCAGAGAGAAAGCTTTACTCATGGAAGAATAATGACGTTTTAAAATGCTTTTAAAATTACTAATGGCTTTTTTACGACGCACAATGTCATGCATGATGACCATGCAGAGCGGTTTGATAAGTTTCTTGTATGGATTTGCTATAAATCCGTACTTTTATAGGAAAACAGCATCAACGAGCATAAAAATACGGTACAACGGGGCGTATGAAAGACCGATAATTCGTATTCTTGGATTCATTTGTTTTGAGTTAATCATTACTGAGAAGAAAGGAAGGAAGGAAGGAAGGAAGGAAGGCAGGAAGGCAGGAAGGAGGGAAGGAAGGAAGGAAGGAAGGAAGGCAGGCAGGCAGGCAGGCAGGCAAGAGATAGACGGAGCTTAAAAGAGCTTAATTCTATAGGTTTTATTAACTCCAAAAAGTAAAATGAAGTTTAGTGATGAAACCTTTTTTTTAGGCTTCTTTGTAAAATATGAATTTAAATTTGAATAAAGATTAGAATAAACTCGTATTATTAAAAAAAATAGCTATAACTTAACGACTTATGAACTGTATAAAATATAATTTACTTCGAGCAATTGGTATTATTTTAAAAGTTTTAAAACTTCGGCGCAAATTAAATGAATTGAAAAAGTAGTTGCATTCATAAAAAGTAGGTACTACGATAATTGAAAAAAAAAACCAAAAAAAAAAATCAGGTTTTTTAATTTAAATTAAAGTGAGCTGAAAAATCGTGAGTATTTAAAAAACGGCCAATTCAGAAAATGAATACAATACATTCAGGTCATCAATTTTCCTGAGGCTCTATAAAGTTTCTAAAGAGCACACACGCACGAACACACGCACCCACAACGCCCCCGCCCACTCTCATTCCACATTGAATGTATTGTTCTTTAATCTATTGTAATTTTTCGAATGAGTTGGTTTATCGTGGCATCCGAAGAGTTTGCGTTTTACCCTCGACGCGGATTACATGCTCATAATTTATGAACATTTTTTGTGCCCGCTTCACTCTGTTACCTCGCCGTTTAAATACTCAGCATTATCCTGGCAGCTACGATAGCTCAGGCCTACGCGACTGCACAACACTCATCTTTTCCCAACATTTTTCTTTACAAATGTGCACATAAGTACTGTACTCATGAGTATACTCGTAATATGTGAGTGTAGGTATTCAGTGAAGGCCTGAGACTTGACTGAGGGTGACTCTGTCAGATAAATCAGTTTGATAAAGCGACAGACCGATCGACCGCCCGCCGTAGGACAGCGGAAATGGGTTCATAATGGGTCCATAATGAAGGATAGACACTCAGAATCAAGATTGATTTTGTTACACCGAGGACTCATTTAGTTTGTGGGAGGATTTTTTCAGCCGATATTCTGTTGTTTTCTTCAGGCGAAAAATTATACACAAAACCGACAGACCACGATGGCGGCCACAGCGTTGAGCGTGTGTGGTTGATATAAATCCGCAAAGTGTTCATTAATTTGTGGCAAAAACTTTGTCTCAGGCGATTTAACAACGTCGATTTTTCACAAAAAAAATGATGCGATTTTGCGAGTGAAGCAAATTTATCCAAGAAACAAGAGCAGGTTTTTATTTGGCGTGATTTTTTTTTGGTTAGTCCTACGATTCGTATTTCTTAACAATATCATTTGTGTTGGAAAAATCTTTAAGCATGACACGATTTATGACCTTTTCCGAGAAATTTCCTTCGAAAAACTCATGAGATATTCACTTGCTGTGAAAACTATGGCAAAACCTGAATCTTTTGAAAGGAAAAAGGTTAATATTTTTATTTCTTAGTTATTTTACATAATCCTTTGTTAAACAGGATGAAGTTAAAGGTAAAAGGTGAAGTTAAAGAAACCACACACACACTCACTGAAACTTGCCATCAAAGAGTCAATTACATGCAAACGCAAACAACTGTAGTAAACTCATTAAATACTCATGAAAGTCATCGAGGTTTTCTGCCACGCCTCAAGCATTTACTCGTAATTAAAAGATATCATTCATCATATACATTCTCTCGCCGCTGATAACGGAGAGCTTATGACGTTAGCGGCAATACGGTTAGGTTGCCGTATAATTAATGCTATCGAAATTTCTTATCGGAATTATGTTGCATTATTACAAATGATGCCGTTGTTCGTCCAAACATTTTAACACGTTGCTGCGGGCGGCAGGAGAAAAGTGCATGAAGGACCACACACAGCACACATTATCGTGCGACACGTAGTGATCAATAATAACAATAACCGCTTACTATATACGATATATGTATGTATGTATATCCTATTACTTCCCATATTTCGAATTATTTCGTAGCTTTTAAAAGTTGTGTTTTATCAAAATCCATCAGAGAGTTAAGAGTGCCTAAAATTCCAAGGAAAATGCTAAGAGTAGGTTCATACTTTTGCAATTGAAAAGAGTCTCAAAATGTACCCTTGTTACTGCTACAACCCTGATAAAACGCGTCACCTTTGCACCATTTCAATTTACTTACACTTCGTGTGTAACCATGTCGAAATTGTGCAATTTAATTGAAAATAAAAACTTTGGTAGTTACCAAATTCTTGATTTGATGGATCAAGATGGAAGAAGGCAAAACTTTATGAGGGGTGAAAGAGAGAGAGAGAGAGAGAGAGAAAGAGAGAGAGAGAAAGAGTTCAAATTATTTGTCTGGATTCAGCTGTTACTGAATGTTGCTGGTTGTTGTTTTA
The DNA here is from genome assembly GCA_949752815.1 of Conops quadrifasciatus. Taxonomy (NCBI): domain Eukaryota; kingdom Metazoa; phylum Arthropoda; class Insecta; order Diptera; family Conopidae; genus Conops; species Conops quadrifasciatus. The sequence goes on along the minus strand of OX457081.1, from coordinate 30,064,886 downwards.
TTGTGTTGTGTTGTGTTGTGTTGTATCAAATGGAATGAATAAATTAAAGAAAAGAAAAACTGAAAACAACAACAACAACAACAACAACAACAACAACAACGACAGTTACTGCAGTCACAGCTGTTGCAGTTGGCTTAAAAGGATTTAATATTATTGAAGAAGCTCCCTCCCTCTCTCTCTCTCTCCGCCATCTCATTCACTTCGTTGCTTCGTTGCTGATGATGATGTTGTTGTTGTTGTTGTTGTTGTTGTTGTTGTTGTTGTTTCTTTCTCTCTGGTGTCACAGCTGTTGCATTGTTTCGTATGCAATTTTAACGACTAACGAAGTTTTAGTTGTTCGCTTTTATTATTTCTTGGATTACTAAAAAGTGTCGTCTTGTGTCTCTTTTCGTATGTTTTAACTACAGAAATCGTCGACGCCTTCAACCCTCTTCAAGAGGAAGGAGGGTGAATAGCGTGGCGTTATAGAATAAGTCTAAAAGTTATTCGAAAATAAGATTTATCTTCTGTCTTGTGGCTAAGATTATGGCAAGAGTAGTGCTGTTTTCTTTTTTTGTGGCAAGAGCAAAACGAACTTTACCAAAGAAGTTTCGGAATAACTTAATTAAAATTAATTAAAACGAAAGAAGTCGGCTTCGTCGTGCTCAATGTTCGACGGATTCACGTTGGACGGACACTATCGAAGAAGCTCGTGGAGCAAAGGAGATGGTTTTTTTCCAACGTTTCGAAATCGTAGATTTTGGTAAAGGAAGATGAAGAGGAAGAGTATATACATATACTGATGATATAGTAATTTTAATTTTAGGTTTGATTTTAAAATTGCTTAAGAAATGTTGTGGTTTTTTTTTTTTTGGGTTGACCTTTCCGGCATTGGGGTCTTAGTATCTCGAAAACTTAATGTGTTGAAAACACATTCTGGTGGTTTCATAGTCGCTGTTATCGCATTAAGATTTTAGAGAAAGTGCATAGAGTGCGGTTGAGAAAGAGTTGAAATTTCGTCCTTTTCTTGGGCGAATTGCTTTTGTTTGTTTGCTGCATTTTTTCTATTAAAAATTGTATTATATTAAAAAGAGTAGATTTTAATTTTCAAATTTAAGGCATGACCACTTTGGTAGCAGCTGTCTCTCTCTCTCTCTCTCTCTCGTTCTCCACCGAGAGCGTCTAAAATCCGTTTATTTTCGTTCATTTCTCTCTTTTTTTTTAGTTTACTTCAAAATATTCAAATGTGAACGAAGAGTCTTCAAAGAGTCGAGTCAAAGATGTTGAGTCTCTTCTCTCATTTGATTGCGTCTTTATTGTTGTTGTTGTTCCCAGTCTTTTTTATATACATATTGCAACATAAATGCAATCAACATAATGTCTAAACATTTTCTCTCGAACATTCTTGCAAGGAGTCGAGCTCATTTTGAATTTTAAATACGAATTTTTGAACTATTTCTGAAGTTAGAGTTTCTCTTTGAGAATGAATAATGAACTTAATGAACTTTCTGTAAACTGTCCTGTCGACTTGTCAGAAGGTCGAGTGAAATGTTATCACAATACACAACGAGAACAGCGTCCTGGGTGAAGCCTGGCGAGCCCAAAGGGTGGAAATGGCTTCACCAACCGCCCAGAAGCAAGAGTTACAGACGATTACAGCCATCCAGCTGGCAGGCTTGACGTTTACGTACGATATGCTGCTTCTTGAGTTTGCATTAATACTATATTAATAATGCAACAACGAGTTAGCTACGTAAGGTAACGTTGTTGTAACGTTGTTGTAACGAGTAAAGGCTGCATCTCCGCAGTTATTTACAATGTTTGCGAGTTTTGTTATTTATGATTTCATAAATTCAGTGTATTTTGGCTTTGGCTTATAGAGATTAATAACAGCCCTTTTTTGATCTCTTTCCTTTAAAGGAGCTTTTGTGTGTACTAAGCTTCGGCTAAATTGAACTTTATGGCATTATAAAAGCAATCAACAATGGACTGTTCAATGCAAATTCTTGATATACAGACGATGCTTGTATAATAATATCGTTGAAAAGTAAGACAAAAGAAGGAGGACAGCAAAAAGAAGGAGGATGTGTGTGGGAGGGATCAGCAGGCTTTCAGAAAAAAAAAAAAACAAACAACGAAACAAACAAAGAGCAAGAGAAGTAAAGCAATATCAACAATAAAATAATTATAGAAACATAATACAATGAAAGCAAACAAACCGAACACCCTTTATTTATATAGTCACACCCATTCACACCCACACGCACTCACACATACCTAAATACACACACACACACACACACACATATACTCGTAACTTCATACCGTCGGAAAAATAAATAGACCAACAGCGAGTTCACGAAGGGCAATAACAGGCCAGAGAAAACGCAAAATGTGGGAAAAAATGGATGGCATATTACACACACACACACACACACACACACACACACCGCCCCTGACAAGTGGAAGTGGAAAAGAAATTAACAAAATTAACGTAACGGAACCGTCCGTTGAAAGCGGTTCCGCTTCATCGGTTACTATCTGCAAACAAAATAAACAGAAAAGAAGATTGTTTAACAAGTTAATTGAATTGAAAAATTACAACACTGTGCTACAAAAGAATATCGAGAATATCGATCGAGAATATCGTATAAAAATATTTTTATAGACCCCGGAAATATTTATTACCCTTAAGTTCATCTTCCGAATTGATTTCTTTCTTTATCTTTATCTTCTCGCTCTTTAAAGCTTATATTTCGATGTAAATAATCCTTTTAAAATAATGGAAATTTATTTAAAAACTTCTACGAATAAAATCTTTCTAAAAAATCTGTTAAGGAAACGTTTTAAAGGATTTCAGCTTTTCGGTACTTAATAAATCATAAAAAAAAAAATCGGTAAAAAGGGTGAATACGTTTCGGCTCAAAAAAGGTTAAAAATCTATTTTGTGAACACGTTTCGGCTCAAAAAAGTCTGTTTCAAGTCTGTTTAATACAAGTTACACAAAGAAAGCACAGATACGAGCTCAGATTTGTAAAGAATACATTATAATGACCGAAAATTTAAAGTTTTGCAAATTAAAATGGAAATTTCGTGTATATTTTCAATCAATTCTGATCGAAGCTTTTCGGTTTGTACTTTTTATTTTAAAATTTTATGTAATTTTCTTGGATTTATAAATATCAAAAATCTAAAAATTTTAAAAAATTCTTTTTTCTTTAAAAACGAAAATTGAACTATATTTTTTCCTTTTTCGTAATTTCTCACAATTTTTTTTTACCCAAAATAGTGCTTTCTTCTTAATTCCTTGCCAGAATTTGACTGATGCGGTCGTTGTTGTTTTTGTTGTTGTGTTGTTGTTGCGGTTGTAGCAATTGTTGTTGTTGTTGTTGTTGTTGTTGTTTCCTTCGATAGTTTAGCCTGAAGCGGTTGTAAGGCATTGCGGTAAACTAATTTTTGGCTGGTAGGAATTAACACATCATAAATTAAACCATTCCCTAAAGCCATATGGTCGCACACCTACCCACACACCCACACACACACATACACACACACACACACACATATTCACTCTTAAATACTTTCGTTACTCGGTAGGAAAATTCACTATACATGCCTCCATGAAATATGGTTCTGCTTACGGTAATGCATATTGTAACCTGTACACTTTTGCTTCCCAAAAAAGCTGAATTTGAAAAAGCTGAACATAAATGTTGCCGCTTTCAATTGTATAAGCATGTATTGTAAGGATCGTTCAACAAGAGGTTTCGTGGCAAATCTATAGACAAACGCCATAATTATTTATGAAAATTGTTAGAATTATTATTGAAATCCAAAGTACAAAGTACGCTGTAATAAGTAATGGCAACCAATATCTGTTAAATGACATCCAATACTTTTATAGACGGTCTCTCTTTTATAATTTCATCAAATTTAGAAGTTTTTCGCATCAACGCGTTTCTATTTTGCACTTGAAACGGTTTTTTTGCACGTCAAATGACATCACAATGACACTTGATTGTGCACACTTCAAAAATGCACTCGCGAAAAATGGCACCTCGCGTTGAAAGGACTCTATACATACTAAGGTTATATAATGTGAGGATGAGGAAAGTTCATTTTAAGGAATTTTTTTCTTTTTCTCGCATAAAGTAAACGAATGCATGAAATTTATTTAAGTAATTTGTTGCTGTTTCGTTTCTTCTTCTTCTTCTTCTTCTTCCTTGATACATTACGCATTGTCATCTAAAAGTAAAACAAGCTGCACTGATTCATACTTTTTCTTCTAAATAGTCGTTATACTGACTCTCATCGACAGCACAGCTCCGATACACTCCGATTTCCTACAGGGTATGCAGTAATGAGTTTGTGTGCGAGTTCTTCTTCTTCTTGTTATTCTCCGTGCATGAGATTTTATTGCTTGCTTTCGTATGCATAAGCCTTGGCTGCCTGCCAGTCTACTACTCCGGAGCTTGTCTGCTTCTGCTGCTGACAATAACTTGTAAAGTTTTTCGGTGATGGCGCCCTCTCTTGGTGTCAGAACTTACTTACGTAATACTTTAAGCAGATAATGATCATTAGAAGGAGTGCAGGAGGAGTTAAGCGAAAATGCGGGCATAGCGGGAAGAACGTATGTATTATATCATGAATAATATTCAGCATTACTTGACACTTTCTCTTTAGACACGTAATTTTCATAGTTAATATTTTCAAAACTTTTATAAAATTTTTATTTTCGTTTTCTCTTCTTCTTCTTCTTCTTCTTCTTCTTCTTCTTCTTCTACTTTTCTTTATGACTTCGTTAAGTCAATGGATTCAGACGAGTCGAAGTATTGCTGGCAACTGCTAGCTCTAATACTACCATTCATCCTTTCACATACATACTACTAATTAAGATGGCTAGTACTGTATTTAGTAGCAGCATTATTACTACTTTTAGTGGCCTATAGAGGAGGGGCCTTCCTAGGTCCGGAACTCATTTCTACCGCACAAAGAAATCAGTTGGAAAAAATCAGTGCCTTTTTGAAAATTATGCTTTTTCTTCCTTTTTTTCTAATATTTTGACTTATGACTTTTGACTATTACTAGTAGTCTTACCATTTTAGACTACTATTTTACTACTAAAAAATTAAGAATAAAAAGATTTGTTGAAAATTAAAGATATGGTCTAAAAACTTATGATACTTGTATAGGTTCTTGTTAATAAGGAAAGGTCTATGTAATGCCAGATTTAAAGATCATAGAGAACAAAGGATATAGAAAATATACAAACTCTTTCTTTAAAGGATTCAAATGCTTTTCGTGGCCACAATGTGAGAATAATTTTCTTCAGAAGACGAAAAGAATTTCATTCAGAGAGACGAAAAGTCATATATTATTGTATTTCTCTATCGATCGTTATACATTCATTTAAGTATAAAAATACTTTCTCCTATAAATTTTTTTCGATATCGTTTTTAAAATTGAAAAAAAAAAACCAACCATGAAATAACAAACAAAAAAAACAAAAAAATATCACTTACCGCACGTGCATCGCACTCGATGCTACTCGAAAGTAATCCGTACAAAAGAAGCATAGTCCAGAAGACAAAGGACTTGCCCTGAGCCATTTCGTAGAACACTGGATCTACCGGAAGCAGGGAAAATATTGCAAGTCGTTTGGATTTTAGCAGAGAAGAAGGATCTTCTATGATTTTCTGATTGTGTTTTTTTTTATCTCACCACCAACAACAAAACACTACACTATGTAGAAACACCATTAGTTATGTAAATTGTTGAAATTGATTTTTTCAATTAATCGCAAATTTTTTTTAAATTGTTTTTTCAACTTTTTCTGTTTTGGTAAAATCCACAAAATTATTTTGTTGTTCCATATAGTTTCCATTCGGACTTAGCGAATGTTTATCCTTCTTCTTCTTCTTCTTCTTCACTAGACGGTTTTTTTTTTCGCCACCAGAAAACAGAGCCGAACTGTTCGCGTCCGCTTCCCGAAATAATTTGACAGGATACAACAGTTACGTTGTCCTTTTAAAGAGCCATTAGGAAGTTTCGATTGTGAGCTTTCGTATTGGTTCATTATTCGCCACGGTCGCGGCGAATTAAGAGAACATTTTATAAGGTTTATTTTTCTCTCTCAGTTTAAGAGAAAAGAGAATTTTCGGTTGTTTGAAGTTTACTCTTCTTAAGGCCTTGTTGCCAGGGCTGCCAAGCTGCCGTGGAATTTGCTGGCAGTTTTCATAATGATGAAAAATCGCGGGGAATCGGGGAAACCAGTAGCTTTCATCTCTTAGTTCTAGCTTTTAGGTTGTCCAACATAATCAATACGCTTTGCCTATTTTGGGTATCTTTTCGGTGCGTTGGAATTTTCTTGAAACTAATCCATGAATCAATTTAGAAGAGTGCAGACCTCGTAAATCGTACGAGTTATGTTTCAGCACGATAATGCGAGGCGATAATGAAAGTTTCGTCACATTAAAAATAATGTTTGGAGAAAAATAATGTTTGATTTGTGGCCTGTTTTGTAAAGCAAGAATTATGAAGCTCCCTGATGGCTAAAGCTCATTATAACGTTGATTAATTACCATAATTTCTGGATATTTAATTATTTATTTATTTCTTTTTATATACTATAGAATAAAGTTACAAATAAATAAAATGATAATAATATAATATAATATAATATAATATAATCTGTTCTATTTTTACGTGATTTATTGTTTGTGAAGAAGATTTTATAAAGAATTGTGAAAAGTTTGTGAATTTATAATTATTTTTTGGCAACCCTGGGCTTTACTCTATCGCTCTTTTTCTTTCTCTTTCGCTCCTTTACGCTCTTTAAACTTTTTATTACTAGTTTTCTCTTATTTGTGCTTTTCCTTTAATTTCTTCTTTGACAAATAAAACAAATATTTGATTTTTTCTCCCTTTCTCCAGAACGCGACAGCTGTTTTTTGTTTTGATTTTTTCTTCTCCATTTTTTTTCTTCCTCTACGGCCTTATAACGTATCCGCACACGAATCTGCTTTTTATTATTCCAAAATTGTTGTTGTTTATCAGAAAAAAAAACGAAAATTAACAAAGCCGATTCGACTAGAATCACTTCATGTGAGCGTGCAAAATAAGGCGGCAATAAAACTCGGCTTTTTCGAGTTTTTGGGTTTTTTCTTGCTTTTCTTTAATTATGATTTTTTAAAATTTCTTAGAACTGAGTTGTCAAAAACGAGGAAAACTCATTACCTCTTTGTTGCTTTTCATTATTTTGGTTTATGTCTATTTTCTTTCGCACTGGGGACTTCTTTTCGTTCGTAAAGCATCGATTTTAAGATTACTTAAGAAGAAGTCTAAGAATCTTTTAAAGAATCTTTTAAAAGATAATTAATTTAACTTCTTTTCCTCCTTTATTTAAGGTTTAAGGTTTAATAAAAATAAATTAAAGTGCTTTGTTAAATAAAACTACTGTGAACTATAAAGAGTCTGCTCGAATTGCGTTTTAAGAGGCCATTATTAAGGAAACAACGACATCCGTTCCTCAGGAAAAGCTTCGACAAAAACATCTGACCGGAAAACATCAGAAAGAAGCAGCTCAATAAAAGTCGAAAGCAATTAAAAAATTATATAAAATTAATGGCAAGAAATGTGGAAAATATACAAAAGTAATGAACACAACTTCAGCTTTCACTTCCGATTTCCGTTTCCGATGTTGTTTCCGTCGCCAATTCCGATGACGCTTCCGATGACGCTTCCGTGCACAAAAGCAATGACACTTGCAATGACATTTACAATGACACTTACGAGTACAATGACACATGCCCATCGACACATACAAGAAAAGCTGAAAATAAGCAGTTGCACTTTCGCTTGAGTGCCGAAGACCGAAAGACCAAAAATCAATCTCACTCGAGGTCATTTGGTCGACCAACCAATCTAGCAGTTGTTGTTGTTGTTGTGGTCGTTGTTATTATGGCTATTGTTGTTGTTATTGCTATTGACTCGTCCAAGATTGCAATTTTTCTCTCTCGCATGCCGCACAAGCAAGGAGAGAGAGAGAGAGGTTCGCTGACGCTCATTGTAAGAATTCCCGCCAGGAATTTTTTGATGAGTGGACTAAAATCCATATTTTTAGACTAGTTCAAAAGTAACCAATAGCTTTGTTGTTATAAAGTAAGGCCTAAAGTCTGTAATGGAAAAGAAGAACGCTTAGAGAAAGCGTGGAGCGAATATTTCGGCCCCTACATTTTTTACATAACTTTTGTTTGTCTGTAGTTTTCTAAATTAATTAGAAAACTAAATTAAAATTAAATTAAATTAAAAGATTTTCATTACAAGTGTTGAATATTCAAGTAGAAATCCTCGAATATTTCTGATTTAATAAAAATTAAAAACAATACCATTCGCAATGAAATAAAATATCTAACAAATGAGCTCTATTAAAAATTAAGCCATCGACCGAAACGAAAAGGAAAACATCGCTGAAGAAACGTTGCGTTTCTGAAAAAAAAAGAAGAATAGCATGATGAAGAGGAAGAATAAAAGGATTTGAACGTGATTAAAACGTGGTTACATTATCTTCTCTCATAGATTTGTTGAACAGACGACAAGCGATGCCACATAACACAGTGCTATACTGAAAATACGAGCGTCACAAGCGTCAATAACGAAATGCATATCGTTCGTGACCAATAGTCAACGATATTCCTGCTTTATATAGAGAAGGAGTGTGTTGTCCTGCTTGTGGAAAGGAGCTGGCTGAAAGAGGGGCAGGTGGCGTAAGTCGTAAGCATTTTTCACGTCACGTTAGAGAGAGTATGTATCTTTCGTTCGTTTTCATTGTAAATATTAAAAATTCTTTGAGCAAAAACACACAAAAGAAAGCATTCATATAACATCGCAGCTGCTGCTGCACAAACAAAATTCGATGCAGTATCATATCGATATATATACCAGTATGTATGCACAATGATTTATACGATATGTACATACATATGTTTATTGCTGGAAGAACATCAGTTCTTCTCGTTCCTCTTCGTTCTTCTGCGCCACCGGAAGTTAAAAGATGTCAGCATTGAACAAAATTGCCTCGAAACAATTGTCGCTGTTCGTCAATTTCATTTGAAAATTTATTTATTTATTGGATGTATCAACAGTAACGACTGCAACATCAACAACAACAACAACAACAAAAACAATACCACCATTTAAACAATAACTGAAACAACAAAAGAGAGGATGCTTTTTTTTATTGCCTCGAATTTTCGTCTTTGTCTACGAAAACAACGAAAATGATGGCAACGACGCGTTGCTGACAATGGCGTGTGGTTGTCGTTGTTGTTGTTGTTGTTGTTGTTGATTGCTTGACTTAAGGATGAAAGGATGACTCGATGACAAACATTTTTAATATCCTTTCGTTAAGCAAATAATGCTGCCTCTTTAACATTGTCAACATAGCTTCAGCGTCGCTGTCGCTCTTGTTGTTGTCCCTGTTTCCTGCATTTCTTTCTGCTGTTTTTTCCTGTATTTTTTTTTGCAATATTTTCTCGATGTAAATCGATAATCCTGTAAGCTGTGCCACATCGATCGGTCATTTTTCAATTGAGGAAGAAGCATAAAAACACATTGTAAAGTTTTTTATGACCGAAAAAATCGGACTGATTTTCTAAGCCAAAAACAACCCAAACTGTGAGGAAATATTAAATTTAGCATTTGTAAGACCTGGTGGAGGCGTTTTCCTTTAAACTACTTTCATTTTTTTGTGGATTTTTTATGATAATAGCGATGAAAACAAGTTGATAGATTGCAAAGAAATTCCATCAAACTAATAGATTATAAAGAATGAATTTATTCCAACGATGGTGAAGATGTTTAAATCAAAATCTTGATTAACTCAAAGTCTTCTCCTAGCAAAGCGTTCCTCTTAAAAGTAGGTACGTACCACGTTGTGCATCTTGTCCTTATGAACTTTTTTATTTGCAGACACGTCCTGAATGAATTTAATCAAAGCTCTTTTGATAAATTGAAACTTTGTTTAAATTGTTTGGCAACTTGAACGCTGTTTATCCCTTCGGTCTTCTCATCATCATCATCATTATGTTACTTCCTCGCGCCTTTCCTGAATCTACTCGGGTTAATGAGTGCCAAATATTTTTAATAATATTGTTTTTTAGCTCGATAGCAAAACTTCTAGATAGCGAATCTCTGTTGTTAAAGGACAAGTATTCTGCAATAAACAGCTTTCTATAGTTTTTGTAAACTCAACTCTCTCTACTCACTCTTCTCTTTACTGTTTGGCCGCTCCTCGCTCACCTTCACACTCTCTCTGTCCTTGTAGAAATTGTCTTCGAGCCATCGGCCATTTGCTGGCGATATTTTCATACGATTGCATACACCTCGTCGTGCATGATTCGTGCAGAGTTTTGTGCTGATTGACGTGCTGGGCTGGTTGTGGTCTCGGGTGAGACGTGTTTGCTCTCGTGAGAGTTTTATGCTGAACAGACTGTCATCGAAGAGATCAGTAACGCAATACACTATTTCCTACTGGGTTGCTGCTCGTCAAAAGCCATTCAACTCTCAGCGAGTAATTCTTCACAACTTTGTTACCATCGAGCAAACATTGATGCTAGAAGTAAAGGAAAATATGAAGAGAGCAGGGCGGGTAATGGAGAGCAGAAGAGAGGAAGGTAAGAAAACTTGCATACTGTTTGACAAAAGCTGCACTCACTGATCAGCATGCAAGTCACGTGACTCGTTAAGTCATCAAGATTTCCAGCAACGCACGCTGCGCCATCCCGAAATGAACGAACCTGGACGACGATGGTTTCTGATGAAGAACCGACGGTGATGGTGTGCTGTTGATGTCACTCTGTCGTCCGTCTGCTCCTAAAAATGTCCCAGAATAAATGAACGATGTCAGTGCATAATAGAATTGTTGTTGCAAACACACAAACATTGTTTTCTTTATCTAGCAATATTATGCACGCTCGCTCTTCGTTGCTTCGCCAATCGATTCCTGGCCCCTTTCCACTCTACCCGCGATGATAGCACACACCCTTCCGCGCTGAAGGTCCAGCTCTTAAGTCTCCTCGTTACCGGCAATTGAGCCACCGGCATCAGTTTGCAAAACGTCAAGTGAGAAAAACTTCTTCGAATATTTTCGAAAAGGAAAAACTTCCTCCAGTTGTGCGTGCGTTATTTGATGAAGGGGGCGGCAAAGAGACTGGCAGACGTTGGGAAACGCAGAAGTGACAATATAAGAAGGAATGTCAAAACTTTCATTAATTAAAGCTTGATTATCGCCCACCCCTTACCCCCCCATTTCACCCCCTCCTTCAAGGTAATCTCATGGGATTTATATTAAACGAGAATGTGTCAACACGAGCTGACTTTAGTAGTCAAAGTCAGACCAAAGTTAGACAAATGTCAGTTCGTTGAAATCTGTTCTTCCTGGACGTTAACTCGACTGATTAACGAGTTAATCCTACCTTATTTGTGTTTTTGGGAAAAAATCTATTAACCCGTCGACGCTCTTTAAAGAGTTTTCGCGAAGAGGAGTCGCTTAAATTTAAAGAAGTCAACCGCTAAAGAAGAGGAACCGCTTAAATTTAAAGAAGTCAGTTTATAATAGTTTATTGATTTTGTATTTGCAAAGAGCTCAGTTTCTTTCTTATCCCGAATTGATTACTTTTTATTATTATCGGTTTTTAACCTTTTAAAAATTTTTGCTGTTGAAAAAAAAAATGGTTAAAAATTGTTCAGTTTCTTTCTTATTCCGAATTGATTACTTTTTATTATTATCGGTTTTTAACCTTTTAAAAATTTTTGCTGTTGAAAAAAAAAATGGTTAAAAATTGTTCAGTGACCAGAAAGCCGTAACTTTCTGTCTCCATTGATTATCTTACATGAAAACGTTGTGTTTTTTACAAGTTTCAATTTTTCTTCGTTTTTTTGCTGAGGACATCGTTGTCTATGTCGACACAAATTTTGTTTAGTTTCTATGAACGTTATCCTGTGTTATATCCGTATCCTTATCCTACGTTACGTTATCCTTATCGTTTCCTTATCAGTTCTGCTTAACACTGAATGCACAGTTATTCACTTTTTTTTTGGATTATTTTGGGGTCATATAGAGGCTTATGGAGTGGCGGCGCTGCTTGTTTGGCAAAATTTAAAGCGGTTGTCGCTACTTCTTTGGCTCTTTTTGTTTCCATTAGCCCTCTCACCCTCTCTCTATATCTCTCGGGACATCCTAAAAAACGACAGAAGCAACAAAAATTATAAAAAAATTACCACCATTAAAACAACACCAACAACAACAATAGTAACAGCAAGCAAAAACTACTCCTCGTACATTAAAAAAGAAGAAGGAAAACATCAGAAAATTAAAAAAGTCCAACGACAAACACAAAATTTCACACCGAGTCACTATGGGTAGGGAGACCTAAATAAATTTCAGATATGTGCCCATAATTATGAAAATGGTCCACTACGCCTCACTATTCGCGTTTAAGGGTTTGCATTGTATTAAATTAAAAAATATTTTCATACTATATCTCAAAATGTCTGCTTTTTTTGCAGATTGTGAAAGTTTGTGTGTAGCTTTTAAGGAAATGTGGTTTTTTAAAGTTGCAAATGACTTAAACTTAGTTTTTAAATTTTAAAAATGAGAAAACATACTTTGAGACGAATGACTTAATAACTACTAAAATTAATTAATGCCATAATTGTAATCAGCTACCATGTAACCTTATATTAGCACGTAATTGTGCTGTTCAAATCAAAATTCTCTAAATCGGACTTTTGACCACCTTTCCAGGTCTTCCAGCCCATAGTGCGAGTGCGAGAATAACAAACGAGTAAATCACTCTCTTACTCTTTTCTCGTCCAGTCCGGGCTCAATGTTCCTTCTTTGCTATATAAAAAAATACATAGAGCGAGAGAGAGGGGGAAGAGAGGTTCTGATGGGCCTTTTGCGGAAGTGCATTAATTTAAATTAATTTATTTCGCAGTCACTTAATGTTGTTGTTGCTGTTGTTGTTGCTGTTGTTGTTGCTGTTGTAGCAGTAGTTGTTGATATTGTTGGCTTTTGGTGTTTATAATTTATTCATTATTCACGATGCTCTCGCTCTCTCTCTTATATTCCTTTTGCTTAACATGACGCACCGTTCTTGACGGTTTAATCAAAAAGTACACAAAACAACAACAAGCCAGAAGAGAAAAAATAGTGTGACTTTTTCTTTCACACGCCTACATAATGAATGAATGAATGAATGAATGAATATGAGTGAATGCATAAATGAATGAATGGGTGAATACAAATTGAATGAGCGTGTGGCTTTTGTGAGCGATGTCGTGTAACCCGATTCCGGTGGACCGTGTGTGTGTGTTTGTGTGTTTAAGAATTTAATCGTTCCTGTACGTTTTTATAAATGAATACAAATGATCGTTTGCCATCATAACCTAATGAAAATTTGTTTAACGACGAAATTCGCATTAATTTTTATTGAGGAAAATGAAAATAACCAACAGCAAACATAAAAAATACAAAAAGCAGAAAGAAATTAGGCCAATTCAAAGGACTTTTAATTTAAACTTTTTCTCACCTCCATGAAAAAGTTTAAGAAAAAATTGAAACGATAATGAAAATCCTTTATTGTGTAAATTTTTAAATACTTCATTGCACAATATTTGAAATTTCCTTTTTTCTTGTTTTTTTTTCCCTTCGATTCTTGCAATATGTTAATTTCTCTTCGATTTTAATGAGTTCGACTGAGATATGAATTCGAATGAGTTCAGTTCGAGTAATTGACAAGTTAACACTTTTGTAACATTTTCAATATTTTCTACTTACTTTCTTTGCTTCGTTGGAAATGTAGAAATTAAAGAGCTTCATTTTCATTCTCGTGCATGCAAAAACTTGCAAATGCTGAATGAAGCGAAGTCTTCTCTTTATTCAATTAAATTTCACCACTAAATCTCTAAAGATTTTCCAAGCCATTCGTTTCAAATCGTTGCACTACTTGCGTTTCTGCTCTCTCTGACTCATTAACTCCCAGTAACCTCTCTTGCGATAGCTTTCTCCCGGCTCACGGCTCCAGCACTCGCTCACTGACTTCATCTCTCTCTCTCTCTCACGCGATTTCTCTTCGTTGATTTACGTGAATTCGACACAAAGAAAACTCAATTTTGAAAAGCTGTTGTCTTTTTTTACAAGCAAGAGCTAAAAAGAGTGCTTCCTTCAATGCATCATTATCGTTATCGAGAAATTATTCAGTTAACATTCATTCAATCACTAAATTCATTCACTCTTTCCTCCTCCGTTCATTCATTCGTTCTTTCTTTTATTCAATTATTTTCTATTCTATGAAATGAAATATCTGACAAAAACTTAATGGATCAAAAAGTTTAGAGTCATTAGGAGAAAGAGAAAAAATACGTACCTCATCATTATATCGTATTATTATCAAAAGGAGAAAAAGAAGAAGAGAAAGAAGAGGAAGAAGAAGACGAACGGGAACAACTAAAACTGTTCTAATATGCTGTTTCCATGATAAAATGGTTTTAGTTTTGGTTTAGGCTTTCGAATATCGACACTATTGTCAAGTGTTTCCAGATAAAACTGGAGCAAAACTTTTTGGTTTTGCTGGGTTTTTGCCGCACCCTGCTGTTGTTGTTGTTTGCAGGCAAAGCTGGTTTTGTTTTATTTATGTACAATATTTATATCTTTCTACCATATTAACTATAAAAAGAGACAAGGCTGTGGCGTGTAATTTTCGAACTTCGAAACAGCGTTGAAAACTTGTAAAACCAGAAATCTTTTTGGTTTTGCGCTTAACTTACAACAACAATTTTAATGGAGTTTTATTGGTTTTATATGGCTTTTCGCTGCGAAAACCAGTTTTGCGCTAAACCAAAGCAAAAGCGCTTTACGGAAACACCAAGATATTTTTTGTTTATTTTTAAATTGTATTTAAATCGATTTTTAGTTGAATATTTTTATCGCTTATAAAAGATAGACGGTTCTGCATAAATAAATTTATGCCAAAAAAAAGCCAAAATCAATAGAAGACAATTTTATTTTTAAACGAAACCTTGTAACGATGAACATTTCAACTGAAGTTCTCTCATGTAATATTTTCGATAAACTCCTTCCTTCCTTCCTTCCTTCCTTCCTTCCTTCCTTCCTGCCTTCGTTCCTTCCTTTCTTCTTTCCTTCCTTCCTTAATTTCTTGAACCAGGGCCTCATTCCTTCATTCATTCCATCTGTTTTTTTCTTCTCACCTTTTCCTTCGGTCCTTTTTTCAATCAAGCTTTTTTGCCCTTCCCTCTTTTCTTCGCAACCTACATTTCGTACTGTCTTATCTATGCCTCCTTCTCGCCCTCTCTCACACTCTTTCTCTCTTTTTTTCGAGCCATAAATTTTTCGGTTCGTTTGTTTTGCGGCAGCGATTCCTTATTTTCAATAAAAACTTTATCAATTTGTTGCTCGAATGCGGTCAGCCACGGTTACCACTCAGTAACTCAGTAGAAAAAGCGCCCCGAAACTCTGCCGTACGAATATACTCGTAGCAGCAGCAGCATCCACTGCGACTGGAAGAGGCGCCCCCGCCTGGAGCGGCGCCTCAATGCATGTCCTGTGAGTTTTTCTAATTAATATTCCAATTTAAATGAAATCCGGTTCGTGCAGCCAGAAAACAGCTGTGACTTTTTCCTTTGGTCAGCCGACGAAGTAGACGACGGTAGACAGCAAAGGAGCAGACGAGGCCGGGGAGCGGCCTGGCCCCAAGCAAATGGAAACGCTGCAGCCGGTGACGATGATAACAGAGAAGAACAGCGGTGCTACTATCGTTGCTACTAGGGCTAATGGCAGACGGTTTTGTCTGGTTTTGTGTGTTGGTCGTAACGTAAGTTGTGCCATCGTGTCGTATTAATTTTTTATTACAACAAAATTTCTGCATTTTCTTATTTGTGGAAATAGTTTTTCCATCGCGAAACGTAAAATTATTCAAGCAAAAACTATTCAATTGTTCAATTGTTAAATTGTTGGGAAAAAGCGATGCTTTAGAGCGCAATAAAATGTCATAAGTTTTATTAATTTATCATCGTAGCTATCTCTTTATTATTTTGCTAAACGAAAACTTTTAATAACTCCAGAAAATCGTAAAATTTTTAAGCTTTTACAAATTGTAAGTGTTCAAAATTAGTTAATTTCAGGAATAATAAAAAGTTATGCACTCCTCTTTATAGTCATAACGACACACTTCCACACACACACACACACACGCAAACACACAGACTCACCAACACAAAAACGCCACAATAATAATAATACGTAAACATAAAAAAACTACAAAATATTTTATGCGTTTTTAAGCAAGTTTTCAGCTTTGAAGTTCATTTAAAAGAAACAAAAGCACAAAGCGCTGTGAAAACATACACCGTCACACACACACACACACACACGCACGCACGCACACATCCATAATTAACGAAGCTGTTACAAATCGTGGTTATAACTCGCCTGAAAAGTTATTGAGCCGTAAAAAATGCCATAAAACGAGCGTCTGCAGCTTTAGCTTAGACTTAAGCTAAAACAATTACAGCAACAACAACAACAACAACAACAACGGAAAGAAAATTCAACATTTTTCTACAACAATAAAAAGAAAATACGAGTTTCAGGCATTGTTAGGTTTTCTTGCTCTTGAAAACGATTTACTCTAGAACTAAAACTCATCAAAGATTTGCGCTTAAAACTGGTTCCTGCTGTCAACTGATCGTGACAGACGTAACGCACGCAACAGGACGTAACGAGCGCAACGGAAACGGAAGAAAAGAAGCAAGAAAAAAAATTTAATAACTTTAGAAAATAACTTGAAAATTATAAAATCATGAAAATGAAATTAGTAAAATTAAGTGACGATGATGAAATTACATACGATGATGATACATGATAATTATTAAAGGATGATAAGCAAAGAGTTATATTGAGGCACGTTTGTAAAGAAATTGATGATGATGATGATGATGACGAAGGAGTAATGAAGGAGACATAATGAAATAATAATGATAATGAAAGAATTATAACGTTAAAGGTATTAAAACCAAAAGGATTATAAAGCCAAGGATGAAAAAATGATGATGATGAAAACATGCCACTAAAATTGATGATGATGATAATGAGAGGACGCCGCGTATGAGAGGAAAGTGTGATGATAAAATGTACATAAACGATGGATTAATGAAGAAAAAAGAATTCATTCGGATAATTAAATAATATTGACGATGAAGGAATGTAACCTGCGTTGTTACAACAACGCCCCCCCTCCCCCCACTGTTGAGGAAGTGTCAACAAGCATCATGACTTTCCGGCGCTAGTCATGACGGACGTGTCTGTGCGTGTCTTTGCTGATTATCCGCCTTCTCAGATGTCATTATCATCAACTGCCATTAATCATTTTCACGGCCTCTTCGCATGCCCGAAAGCGTAAGCGTCAACAGCAGCAAAACATCACTCTCCTTCTCTCCTTCCTTCCTTCCTGTTGCTCTTCTTCATTTACTGCGATGCGACCATTTGACAATAAATCCTCGAAATCTCTACGATTGACCCGCTTCACGCTTCACGCTCTTAAGTATTGACATTAATTATTTGATGCTTTCTTGAGGGCCGGCATTTGTTGGTATTCTTGAATTTGTCTGAAGATTAGGACATTTCGACCTAAATTAATACCTAAATTAATAAATCCTTTAAGTTGCACAATTTTTAACTTGTCTTGAGACTTGAAAGTCCTGAAAGTGTGCGTACTTCGTTACGCTGAAAGTACATAGTTCCTCTTACGGAGTCTTTATTTCAATTTTGTTGCTGTTTTCTTCAACAAGTTTTTCTTATTGTGCTGTAACTTTGTTGTAAAACAGCCCTAAAAACTACAACAATAAAAACAGCTTAACATTTTTACTTCTTCAGCGATGTGTACTCGTGTTCAGCAGCAGCTGCTTCACCGGATTTGATTGTTTTCATCTTCATCTTGGCCCACACAAGTTGACAAAAATGTTCAACTCTGGTTGAATCAGAGACTAGAGACTTTTCGGTAATGTCTTTGAAGCGCTCAGTCCTCAGGCCGGGCTCCATATTCTGCTGATCTCTTCAGGTTTTCGAGATATTCTGACTTAACTTTGAAGGCCAGAAAAACACGAGGTTTTGTTACATGTCTAGAGCTTTTTACATGAGAAGTTAAGTTTTTCTCTTCCAAAACTGTTCTTTCACTCAGAAATATTGTCTCTCTACATCAATAATCCTTCAATATCGTGTATATATCTCAGTTTTTTCTTCAGAAATTTTTTGTTTTTATTAATTGGTCTGGCGTAGTTGTCGCTATTGGGCGATTTTTGATGATTCTCAATCGATTACTCCCTAAAATTCCATCGAAATCCTTCAGAATTCCGAATTAGTTTGTTTTAGAAAATCACCTCAAATTTGTCGGCGTGTGTAATTTTCTATAGTCTTGATTAAAAGTGGTATAGATAGCACTTTAGTACTCGTATGTAGTAACTTCTTTCTCGCAAAAATTTCATTTTATATCAGTTGAAAGTTGTTGGCGCACAAGAAGCGGCATCAAAACGCTCTCTCTTAATCGTAGAAGACTGTAAAAGGGTTCACTGCAGGCTATAAAACATGTTGTTAAGTTCTCAAATGTTACGAATGTGTTTCAAGGCGATCATTTCCCCTCGAATTTAATCACTTAAGGGATATATTTACAAACATGGCGTTATAAAAATGTATGGCTTTTTTTAAGAAACTCTCTTTTACGACAAGAGTTATGTATACGATACTTAGTAGAGAGTTGCTTCAAATTGAAAACTCTATTTTTAATGGACTCTTCAGAATAGTTGCCACACAGAAGTTCCTTAATTTTACAAATGGTTGAAACGAAAAATATTTTTTTTTTTGTAATGATACTATAGTTTGCCGCACGGAAAAAAAAACCAGAACTCTCTGGACACAGTGCAGTCACCGCCCAGTGACCGCCATTTTTAGCAATTAAAATTTTTCATGGCCACGAAATTTATTCGTAAATACAAAAAAGCGTGTGCGAGTTTTTCATCAATTCATTAAAATTACGTACGACCTATCCATCTAATGAAATAACCCAAAAAAGAGAGAGGGGTGAGGGGGGGTACGTTATTTCATTTAATAATTATTCGTTTTATATTGACTTGAGCTGAAAAAGTAAGCATGTATTTGCCAAACCACAAGAGAGAAAAAATGCATTTAATTAATTGCCGCACGTTAAAAAATTACCATAAAATGTAAACTTTAAAGGTGGCAGCACTGCCACGAGAGGCAACGCAAGTGAGAGACACGGAAAAAATTGAGTATAAAATTGTTGTTCAATTTATATTGACTCTTAGCAATTATCAACTTATACTCGTATATTTTCTGATGCATCAGTTTGTCTAAGAGAAGGCAAAGGAAGGTGGGGGAGAAAGGGGGATGTTGGCGGCAAGGCGCGGGGCAAGGAAATATATTGAAATTTGAACTCATCACTTTTTTCCTCCTTACGTTTTTAATATACATAAAGGTTAAAAAATATAAAAGTGAATATGAATGAATAAAATTGAAATGAAAAAAAAAAAGGATTTTCCTGAAAACCAGAATTTTCCCCTGTTGATTTTCCGCACTCACTCCCTTCTCTCTCAATACGCTACTGACACAGACCAACGCTCAGGAAGTTTTGACTTGACGCAGTCAATTTTATAAAATGCTTTTATCGATCTCAATTAATCGAGGCCAAACAAGAATGTGTGTAAGAGAGAGAAAAAGAGAGCGTGTCATATATCCCCACAAGCACACACACGTACTCACACCGTAATGCAAATTACAACAAAAATTTAGCAGAGATGAGAAATAATGAAATCAGCAAGAAATGAATTATTTTTAAAATAATCTATTTAAAAAAAAATCGATATTTATTACTCTTGACATACACAGGTGCACACACATACACAGATACCACACGATATGTCTAAAAAAAGTGCCATTCCGTCATTTATAAAATTATGGTGCGGACAACCTCGCGTTGCCTCAAACAAAATTAATAAACTCTCACTTAACGCATCTCACTTGCTACTTCTTCTTCTTCTTCTACTTCTTCTTCTACTTCTTCGTCTTCTTGTCATAGTTCTTTTTCCATACATATATCGAAAAGATTCTTTACATAATTTAAATTGAAAAGAACTTAAACCGCGATTATCTCATTAATCGTCCATTAAAAATGGTTTTTTTATGACGTATCGTATGCATGTACATATATCAATTTATTTCAAGGTTTTTTTCTGTGGAGAAATAAATACGCCCTTCGAAAAAAACGCCCGCCTTTTTCTTTTATCATTAAAAGTAAATTGAATTGAAAAACAAATTTAAATTTTATCTTTAATCTGAGCTTTCTTTCTCTTCTCGGAGCTCGTGTATCGTCGCGTATTTCTACAACGACATACATACATACGTAACGATTTTTTGAAAATCTCTCATAAGCGCTCTCATAAATCGTTTAGGACTGTTAGTGTGTGTGTGTGAATAAAGTAACTGGAGCTTCAACTTATTCTTGACGTTTTTTCTCTGCGATTTCTTTTTTTTGGGATTATCTTGGGATTTTTTTTTGCAGGGTTGATGTTAAGTGAAAAAATTGTCAATTTTGCATTTTAGCAAAAAACGAAAAAGGGAAAAAGGAAAAGAAAAATTAATGAATAGCTCTCGACTTATCATAAGTAACTTCAAAAGGGGTTTAAAAAGGATTGTTGTAGTATAAGTTTTGTGGGTAACGTCTCTTGTAACAAAAGGGTAAGAAATATACTTTCTTCTAAATTAAATAAAACACTTTTTGTTAATGTTTGCAATTAAATTTTAAGAAATTTTGTTACATCTTTAACACGCACACGCCAGGATAAGCCCACGAGTATCGTTAGCTCGTTTTGCAAACTCGTTTTGAGTTTGCAACATTATCATCATCATCATCACGGCTTGCCTCAACCTCTAACCTTGTCGACCCACTTCGGTCCTCTCCGACTCTCGGCGACTTTCTCCGTTAACTTACAATCAGAATTAAAAAGTAGCAGCCACAGCAACTACAAAAACAACTGCATTGGCCGGCCTTAAGTGAAAAAGCGCAAAAAAGCGCATCAAACAAATTCAACTTGGTTTCAAATTCAATTTGAAAGGACCTAAAAAAGTGTGACAAAAAATGCACTGGAGTCCGTTAGCCATGATCCTTGTTTCGGTTTGGTTGATCCTTGTTGATATTTTTAATAAAAACCGAAAAAGAAGCCGAATAAGACCACAGACTACCGGACAACGGGCAGCAGGACAGCAGGGCACCACTGACAAAAATAAATTCAAAGTAAATACATTGAAAGAAAGAGCAAAAAATTTAAGAAAAAAAATGAACACAAAAGCAACAATTAGAGAAGAAGACCACCATCTCGAAGACTTGGACTGGTCTGGTCTGATCTGCTTTAAAATGACAGAGCTGAAGAGCAAATTGTTGAAGATTATTGGTCAAGATGAAAGAGAATCGTGTAGAAACTACACAAACAGAAGCTACACCAACAACACTCACACTGACAGCAGACGCTCTCTCTCGAGGAGCTACGACGCTGCTCGCCTCTAGTAACTGAGAAAGCACGACGTCGCAGGGCGACGACACACGCAGCAAATGAACGACTCTGGACGATGGATTATCAGCTTATTTTGTCAACAAGTCACGTGATGGTTAGTTACTGCAGTACAGAAAAGAGAAAATAATTCAAATTCCAGACGAAGCGAAACGAGTCGCAAAAGTTGCAAGAAAAACGAAATAGCAAATAAGATATGTTGCAAAAATAAAAATAAATACATGTTGATATTGGAAGGCCAGAGTTGCGAACGAGAGGGCGAACGAAAGAGCATGAAGAGAACCTAAAATGGTGACTGTATACAATGCGAGTATACGATTCCTTACGCGTCTGATACTTACTATGTATTTTTCGAAACATTTTCTTTTTGTTAAAGTTACGAGATTAAATGAAGGAAAAACTTTCAAAAGTTTTCTCTATATGGATTGTGTTTGGTAAAGTTTTTTTGTTTGTGTAAGAGAATCATATAATCCTTTCAACAGTATTGTAGTATGTACAATACAATACTTCGCTGAGGAATTGCTTTGCAAAATAGATATAATAATAGTAAAAGGTTTTGAAAGAAAGGAATGCATTGAAAACGTACAGCAACAAACCGACATAATAGCATTTACAATACAATACAATATACTAAAACTCTCAACTTAATTATGTCCTGAAATTTGTGATACGTTTATGTACTTCCTGGCTAACTTTCTGGATGAGACGACATTTCTCTTAATAAACAAGAGAAAAAGAGAGTCTTCTCTTTTTTTAGTCTTCGCCTGATGCCAGACTAATTACTATTATCAATAGAGTATTCCTCAAAGAAAGAGTAAGAGAGAAAGATTATAATATAATACAATATTTCATCAAGTTTTAGGTAAAACTTTGCTCGAATTTTCGTTTATATTTAAAACTTATTGGAAAATTTGCAAAAACTTTTGCAATCAATGCAAATAATTTGCATTGTATACGATTGAAAGAATTTCGTAGAATTAGAAGAATTTGGCAATGATTCAACATTGTGGAAGAAGAAGAAGAAAAATAAGAAGAAGAAGAAGAAGAAGAAGAAGAAGAAGAAGAAGAAGTAGAAAATGTATAGACAAAGTTTTCACCCTTTTGTCAACGAAAATTACAATCAAATTATAATCGTAGTAAAAGTAAATGAAATTGTCAATAATTTTTAACAAAATTTTTAGCGCCAAGAAAGGATTTTATTTTTTTTTTTTAAATTTAAAATATGCATTTTTTATTGTTAGAGCAATTAAATGTTTTCAAAGAAGGATTTCTCAGTTCACACGAATCTACGGCATCGAATCTTCTTTAATACTAAGCGGCAAGCATTAAAAGTTGACGAAGAAAAACGAAGAAGAAGAAGAAGAAGACCATAATATTTTGCAAAGATTTTTCTCTTAGCTACGAGTACATACCTACACTCTAAACTTATGTTTTGCCAACGCTGTTGGTCTTTGAATTGAAAATTCAGAAATAATCTTTGTAGAAAAATAACGGTTTTTTTCGTTTGACAAAGACAACAACAACAAGGTTTGTCTACAAAGATTTTTTTATAACCATTCCAATTTTTCTTTTTTTTTTCTTTTCCTTTTTCATCTTATTTTATATCAATTTATTCAGGTTTTTTTTTTCTTTTTCTACCTACTTCTGTGCTTTACGTCTTACAATCCTGTTATCATCTTTGCTGGCGCTCTCATCATAAACGTGCTCAATTTCCGGTTAGTATATCCGCTTCCTGCCTCCGGGACTGCACACAGCAATCGCTTTAGCATAAAAATTCAACGATTGAACTGGAAATAGTTGTGGTAGAACAAGAAGAAGAAGAAGAAGCAGTAGAGGAAGAGGAGGAGCAGGAGCAGGAGCAGGAAGGGAGCAAAGAACTCTGTCAATTTTCATTTCTCTTCGTGATATAAGCTCTTCGATTGATATCATCGTTCTATGCTGCATGCCAGGCAGCGAGTTAGTGCTTCCTGCTAGAGTTACCGAAACGGATTAGACTTCGCCTCCCTTCCCCGCCCCCTCTCTTCTCTAGCCTTCCTTCATACGTTTCCAAAAAAAAAAAAAACCCAGAACCGACGATCCGTTTCAGCTGCAGCCGAAATGGCAAAAATACGGCATTAGGGTGGTCCGCATTTCGACAAAGTTTATTCCCAGCAACGGCAAAGATATCTTCTTGCTCTTAAAAAAATTTGCTTAATCCGATAACGGTAATGTTGTTACAAAGCGTGAAGAAAATATAGCCCTTAGGCACCAACAGCCAACAACCAACAACCCAAAAAGCGGTTAAGTTTAGTCTGACGACAAGTCTGACGTCACAAGAGCCATCGAGGCGGTTGTTGGAAAAAGGGTATGATTTATATAAATCATTTAAATAAGAAACACCCTGATGTTGCTGGTACATGTACACACAAATGTGTGTGTGTGTGTTTGTGTGTTCGTGTGCGTGTGCACGTAATAATATATGTTCATTTGAGTGTCTGCGGATGCTACCATTTTACGTTTTCGTTTCGTTGCCGGCAAATTAAATTGATTTTTATTTAACTCAGGCTTGATCGAAGGATTTGCTTTGAATTTCTGATGATCGTCGATAGTATAAAGATGTCGTCTCGTCGTTTATCTTTAGTAAAAATAGAATACTATTCTGCGTTCGTTAAATTTCTGATCTGAATCTAAAATCATTTTGACTTTTGAGAAGAAGTCAAGAAGATGAGAAAAGAAAGTTGTCCAATTAAGCGTACCTTTTTAATTAGTACTAAATTACAATTACAATTTTTATTAGTAATACTGCACAGTATACTGCAATTTTTTTATTATTTCTACAATTATATCGTTTGCTGGTTCCTGGCACAGTTTTTAAAGGACTATACTGTCGTGTTAAGCGCCGTCAAATAATAACAAATCAAAGAAATAAAAAGAATTAAAATCTCCTGAAGACTGCATTTTTTTAACACGCTTAAGCACACAAAATGAATTTAAGATATTGCCTCTTTTCCGCTTGGTTTTGGTTGCATCTTCCTTCCTGCTTCTTTACCTTCTTGTTTTATTTATTTCTTTCTTATATATTGCATTTTTACACTATTTTCAGTCTGCTGATTTTTAGTTGCGTTGTTGTTGTTGTTGTTATTGTTGTTGTTATTGTTGTTGTTGTTGCTCTGTTTGGTTATGAAAAAATTTTATTTAATCTTAATAATTTTATCACCTTTTTAAAAATGTAGGATTTTTATGCAGAAACGATTTTATTACCAGTATTTTACTCTTTTTTTTTTCTTCCTGCCAACACTTTCTGTATGTTTGCTGCTGCTGCTGCCGTCTGCTGCCGTCCGCTGGAGACGCCGAAAGTGTGAGCAGGAGACAGAAAAACTCATTGAAAAGAGAAGGCGCCACGCATCAGAGCTCACTGAAATGTTTTTTATAGCTTTTATTGCAGTTTTACACTCTCAAAGCGGTGAAGAGGAGAAAAAATGCCCCAGAGGAAAATGCCCCAGAGGAAAATGCCCCAGTGGAAAATACCTACCAGAAGGTGTTCACCTCTGAAAAGAGGCTCGGCTGTAATTTTCTTAGCCGTTTTGTGTAGTCTTTAAAATAATACAATAATTGAAAAATACTTAATTTTAATCAATCCTCCAAAAATAATAATAATAAAAACCGTCTATAGCTTTCAATTTTAAAAACTTAGTTACATTTAAGTTGTTTGGAAACTCAAAGTTAATTTTTACACCTTAATTAATATCCACTGCTAGCATGCAATATAATTTGAAAAAAGGAATCTTTTGAATCGAAAAAATTTATCAAATCGAAGTCTACTTATTTTCAGACATGCAATAAATGAGCAAAAATATTTTTTTGTATATTCAAACTTATTAACTTCGATATGCAAGATAACGAACAGCTTCTGAACTTGACTGCTGCATGTCATGAGGTTGATTTGATTGTCACTATTACCAATAAAGGCTCCGAATTTTATATTAATTTACTGGCGCATTGTGGGACTGCTTTGCTGACTTGTTTTCTTTTATTTATTTATGTATTTTTTGTTTTTGTATTTATAGGAAGTCTTAAATAAGTTTTTATGTTGCCAAATTCAATTAATTGTAAGTATAAAAAATACAAAAATATAACATTTTTAAATATACATTACATATTTGAGAATAACTGTATAAAGGCATAAGCTTTTGAGTAATAGATCGTTGTTTTTAAAACATTTATTGACAATAAATATTTCTTTATTCCTTTTATTATACTGCCCGCTTAGTGTCAGAAGCTCTCTTTAAGTGCTCTTTAATGCTATCGTTGTAGTCTTCGTCTCTAGGTCTCCTTTTCGCTTCTGGGTCTAAACTATTATGAATTTTTGAGGTTAAATAAATGTTGGGCGTACACATGCATACATTTGCACATACTTACTGTACTCTTAAATGAGTGCGATGTGTGGGTGTGTGTGTGTGTGTGTGTTAAGATATGTTTATTCAGCTGAAGTTTGTAAAGTTTTTAAATATTTTATAACTTAACAAAAACTGTACCAGTTTTAAAAATCATTTGTTTAGCTGTAGACTAGAATTAAAAATGACTTTCTAAATTTATTGCACAAACATTTTTATCTAATTTTGTTGGAAGAATTTCAGTTTTTCGTTACCTTGAAAATTAGTCTACGGCAACACTACGTGAAATTACTGAACAGCGAAAAAGATGGATAAAATGGTAGATGGATGGATGTAAGGATAAAAACGTTACAAATTAAGTGACTAAAATGGGGGGCATGTTTGTGCCAGTATAACCAGAGAGTATAACTGATTTTTTCAACAAATCTTTTTAAACAAAAGCGTCAGAAGTGAAAGAAGAAAGAGAAGTAGAAGAAGAAGCATAATTGAAAGCATGAATTTCTTTGATTCTTCAATTCAATGGAATGAAGGTTATCGATTTGATGTGAGAATAGCGGTTGAAAAAAATTGTTAATAAAATTTCCTTTCATGCCACCAATCGGCGGCGCTACACAAAATCAACACGATAATAAATCAAGCGAAAAATTTTAATGAACCCTCGACGCGGTCACAACCTGAAACCGCAATTGAAATGTTAACGTATTGTTTGGCAATAACTTTTACGGTAAGCTAAAAGCTCTGGCCGAAGCTGCGCAGTACGGTCCGGCAGCGCAACGCGGCCGGAGTATTAAATTCGCCGTAAATGTGAAGCCTTGAAGAGAGCAAAGAGAAATATATCATGGAAAGCTGAAAGAAAAAAATTTAGAGTTTATTGAAAGGAGTCAGAGAGAAAAACTTCGCGGAAAAAAAAAGAGAGCGAGATGTTGATGAGGGAAAGGGTTAAGGAGAGGGAGTGGGAGAGAAAGATGTAGCAGAAAAGCGGCGGCGGTTTTATTTGAACCTTTTGCTATGGATACGTTTGTTTACGTCTGATGAAATTTGAAAGTTCATCAGCAAAGTTGAGGCAGGACGCAATTATCATCAGCGTCTTCAGCATCATCGTCTTCAGGCATGATGATTACAGAAAATTTACCAAGTAGAAGAAAAGGAAAGCAACAACAGCAAAATGATTTTGACAATAATAATTTTTTCGTTTCCACAGAAATTAAACTGAAAGGAAAAATACAAAAAAGTATCGAAACCTTTCATTTTGTTTTCTTTTATTTTTATTTAACACCGAAAAGATTTTCTCTGGCAAATAAATTATAAAAATATGGAACAATATGAACACCAGGATAATGCTATCGTCGATTGGAACTCATTGGAAGAAGAGCTGGTAACTCTGCAAACTGAGAGCCGAATTCAAAAATGCCAGAGAAAAAGAGAAAGAAGCATATTTAAAAAAAAATCATGTGGATAATACGATCTCTTACTGGACCCGAAAACATACGTCGAGTATACTTGTCCAACACTTGTAGACACAATCGAAAATTGCACAATTTTCTTTTTGCCAGCAACCGACCGACATTCGGTGCTGCCAAGTAATTACACTGAAAGCACTTTGATCAAGACTGATACGAAGATTTAACAGCGTCAGATGACAGAAACTTAATTGAATTGTGACAGACAGACATACATACATACACGCATACGCCACTCACCTTTAACGAATGTACACACACACACACACACACACACACACACACGTATAGTACATACGAGTACATTATTAGGCTTCAGCAATGCCGCAAAACAACGACAACAACAGCAGACTGCAGCCAACTTGAAATCTGTGCGTCAAGCAGAAATCACAAATTATATATTAATTTATGTTGAAGCTGAATGTATTGTATATTAATTAAGAATAGAATTAGTGTCTATAAAGGGTTATCCATTTCGAGTTACGGAAAGTAAAGTCCTGTGGTTTGGCAGCTGTCAAATGTCAGTGTCATCCGAACTAGCATTTGTTTTGCTGAAGGTTTACCATTTTCTAATATGGATCGTTTTTTGCCATCATCGAACAAGACGTTAACTTTGTTAAAGCATTCTACACGAATGCTCCGATCCTTCCGTGGCCGAATTTCCAACTTTATGACAAGATTATGATCGTCGTAATCGTCCTGCTGAGCATACAATTTCAAACGTAGTGAAGAAATTCAAAGAAACTTACATACGAAAAGGTTTAGCCGAATTGTTGCCCGACTTGTGTCATCGAAAAATACACCTCAAAAGGATTGAGGCCAGCAAAAGGTCGCGGGGAGGTCATTGGAACGATATTGTTTTTCACGCACAATGGCAATGTCTAAGCATCATATTGAAAAAAAAACTCTATCGCTATCTGAATACTTAGTGTGGTTTCTTTTCCTTCACATTCCGAAAGAGAAAATGGATAATCCTAGAAGAATATATAAAGTCACATAAAGTTTATATCCACAATTTTTGTCCATATTTTTTGCATCTTTTTCAGCCGTAAAAGCTCTTCGTTTTTTATTTTTAAAATAAATTTACTCGTATTATTTCTGTTGTTGTTGTTTTTGTCGTAGGAGTTGCTTTGTGGTGATTGTCGTACTGTGGTGCCAGTTGTTTCGGGTCGAATGAGCGCCTGACACTGCGTTACATCATCCACTATAAGCAAAGTGGTTAATCCTTGTAGGTCCGGATAACTTTCCTTCGAGTGCGCGCCAGCTGCATGCGAAAGCATGAAACTAGCGTCAGTCACTTGTGGCTTCGCTCTAACTTGGATCTTGGTGTCTCTCTGTGTGTGTGTGTGTGTTTTATATTGAATTAGTTGCATTTAATTACAACATACATACATACATACATATGTATGTATATTACATACGATATATCCTTGAAAGAGCATACACTGTAAAGAAACATTCTGCTCAATGTTTATGAATATGTTTCAAGGTAAATGTGCCTGTGACAAAACCTTCATAAAATCGCACACACATACCTACATATGTACATGCATAACATTTTTACAAATCTACGCTCAAAAGGACAATCCGTGCTGCCGGCTTTTGTGCCGCGTGTGGCCACCAGGGCCCGTCTTCTTGCCGCTTCTTCGGTGTATGTTATTTTGAAATTTAAATTGAACGACCTTCACTGGAAAACAGACATGTTTGTATATTAATATATTTCTTAAAAAGCAAAAGCTTCTACACAAACAACACTAACGCGCTGCAACGGCATGTTCTTCGCTCCATAGTAAAAACTGGATGGAAGGAAGGAGGGAAGGAATGAAGGAAGGAAGATAGGTAACCATGAATGAATTTGAGGTTGTTGTTGTTGCTGTTGAGTTGGGCTGGTATACGAAAACACATGGAAGATAGCAATATACATTTCCTTAAAAAAGCATAACCAGCCTCAATTTATTGGAAAAACTTTTGGTTTCTCTTTCTCACGTTGAGAAAAAGTTTTCACGGACAAGGAATGTTGTCGCACCATGCCGTACATGTACCATGGACGAGTATTCAATAAATTGAAAACCATTTTTGTAATAAAAATTGTTATTTATATGACAATTCTTCAAATCTATTGAACACAGTGATGCCTTAATATTTTTACATAAATCATATCCTTATATTTTTAGTATAATATAATATAATTATCTTAATATATTGTCTAATAATTAATTATATATTAATTATAAATAATTAATTATTTAAATAATTATTAGATAATTTAATAATTATTTTATCTAATAATTAAGATTTTATCTTAATACTTTTAAAAAATTTCTGTGATATTTTTATATTCTTATTAATTTTATTCTATAAAAATTGTTCTAAGTAAAAGCGATTTGCTGAATAAATAAATTAATTAATATAAAATAATATAATTTGATCAGATTAAAAGTGATTTATAACATTTAGAAAAAGCTAATGCCTCAATTCATTTCTCAGTAGCTTTTGTTACAATCTTATACTCGTACTTTAATAATATTTGATAATTTTTTTATCGCTTTTTTGGAGTTAAATGCTTTTGTGAATTACCAAGCTTTTTACAACCATCCCTGAAAGCTTTTGTTTACCCATTTCTCAAAGCTTTTTCGTAGCTTTTTTTGTGTGGGTTGTTGCCCAAATTAAAGCGGTTGAGAAGCTCCGCCAATCAGGGCTAAAGCTTTCTGTACGTTTGCAAAAAAAAAAGAGCATGAGAGCTTAGGAATGCAAGAGAAAGTGCAATGTTGGCTTTGTGGCAGCTGTCGAAGCAACAGGATATCGATGGAACAAAGGATGCCATTGAAAGCATGCGGTAGACGGTAGATTCGACAAGAACAAGAACAACAGCAACAACAACCATCGCTTGTACTATGAACAGAAATTGTTATCTGAACG
Organism: Conops quadrifasciatus; assembly: GCA_949752815.1. Lineage (NCBI taxonomy): Eukaryota > Metazoa > Arthropoda > Insecta > Diptera > Conopidae > Conops > Conops quadrifasciatus. The sequence goes on along the minus strand of OX457081.1, from coordinate 30,034,498 downwards.
GAGGAAAGTTGAACTGAACGGATACGGATGCGGATGCCAAAGAAGGACGACGCATTACTATCGTGTGTCAAACAAGGTTTCCTCAGGTATTGTTGATGATACTCAAGCAGTCGGCAGGCATGCGCCAAAATGTATGCAAGGTTTACGCTATTTAAAAAGAACAACAACAACAATGAAGACGTTAAGCAAAAAAATTTACTGCATAATTGACGGTCGAAAACTAAATTTCCGTTACATTCTCTCTGCTGCATTCAATAGCAGCACACTTCAGTTCTAACCAGTTGAGCGTACAAGAGCAACATTTTGTGTAAAAACTTCTTAAGAAATAAAATCCCATTAAATTGTTTTAATTAAACCTAAAAATATTTAAGTGTTAGTTAGTATTTAAAAAGTCACTTAAAAAAAAAAATATCAGTGAATTTTAAGGTGTCCAAAAACAGTCAATAATCCATCAGCTCTCATCACGTGCTTTTTCACTCGCTATCACGGTCATCGATCGCCCTTTTGATTACCAGCCCACTGAAGGTAAACAGTTAGCGCAATGCGGTCGAGTTGCCGAAGTACCGGCCCTGACCCTCAAGGTGTTTTGGCTGCTGACTCCGGCCTTTGGGGTGGCCAGAATAAAAGCGAATATGCAAATGCTTTTAGAAAGCAGCAACAACATCAAAAACAAAACCGTGACTCTGAAGCCGCCACGTGTTTAACTATGAGTATTTTTTTATTAATAACTCAGTCTAAAATAAATATTGATAGACTAGTTGGGATAATTTTGGTTCGGCAAAGATTTTAAAATCAAGATTTAAGAAAATGCTTCGGTAAATCAAAAAACGTAAGTAAAAAAGTTAAAAAAGTATATTAGGACAGCCCCAGCCTGTTTTAAATATTCAAATTTGTTTAATTAATTTTAAAAAACGATTCCCCAAAATTTTTGTAATCCATTTTGTTTATTAGAGAAATTATGTATACGTGTTTTTTTTTTTAAGAAACATTATTCTTAAGCATTGAAACATATTTTTTCGTACTGCAAATTCTTTCCTTGCTTAATTTTATTAATTCTTTCATAATTTAATTATAAACTCACTTCGGAAATCAAAATATGTACGCATATTATTTTTTTTCCATAAAACATTTGAATTATGTTCGAAATAATAACTAATAATTAATAATAATAATTAAAGACAATAATTCCTTTAAATAATCTCTTTTACTTAAACATTTTACTTTGCATTTCTAAATATTCATAAGTGAAAAAGTTAAATAATAAAACTTTGTGCTTTCTTCTGCGAACACAACAATAAATATGGTCACCTTAAAATGCTAACTCATTCGCAAATACACTTACACACTGCAATGCACGTGAGAATGCTCAACAGAATTTTTTAAACATACATACCTACTCTCCCTTTAATTTTCTCGACGAAGAATGAAAGAAAAACACAACAATAAACATCAATCTCAATCGCTAATAACTTTTTTAAGGTTAAAGAGAGAGTAACACAGGGCTCTTCAGAGAGTGAGAGATAAGTATATGTATATAGGGCAAGCCATAGCAATTGAATGCAGGGTTGAAAGAGGGGGTAAATGAGGCCAATGTCAACAACAGGTGTTGAGGTCGTCCACAAAATGTTATTCTATATGAAATCTTTATTTAAACGAAGTTATTGAACAGGACAGATATAAAGAAATGAAAATTTTTCGACAAAAGTTTTCGACACAAATTATTTCTAACAAACAAATCTTGGATACATTCCATATAAATTTATTGTAAAAGAAGATTTGAGTAAAGTATATTTTCAACAGGTGTCAGATGTCAGATTCTAAAGCATTGACAGAATTTGGATTGATTAGATGTGAGAACATAAAATCTTAAATACGAGTAAAAAAGCTTTGTTTGAAAAATAAAATTGTACAAAATGATTAGGTTTTCTTATTTATTTATTAATAAAAAGTTTTTTTGAACAATTATAAATAATTGATTTATCTATTTAATAAAAAAAATTAAAAAATTTTTTATTATGAATTTTTACAAAATTTAAAAATGATCATTGTCGTCTTTTTTTTATAAACAAGCTTTAAAATCTAATTTCGCTTAAAGGATTTTATTGATACTAATTTCGTTTCAAAACTCTCGATTTCAGCCGAAAACTCTCGATTTCAGCCGAAAGTGAAATCATGAACAATGAAAGTCAGTAGCGGATCATTGTTGATAACGTGCTTTCTCCAGACCGTAGTACTTACTGCAAAATAAGATTACATATTTAGAGGAACTAACTTTTATGATACCTTCTTGTTCTAGTTTGTATACTGCGTATATATGTATGTATATTTAGGAGTCATGTGTACATCTTTGTCAACTCTTATCTGAGAGCACGTCTTTGTTTATTAATTTAAATTATCTCTGTTTTACTTTTTGAAGTAGCAGATTCTTGTTAGTTCTTTTGTGTTTGCTAATAAAAGATTATTTGCAAATGGAAGAATAATCTATAAATATTATTTCAGCGATGTTTTGGTGAAGCAATGTATATGAATGGCAAATGTGCCGTTAGACTTTTTCATTATAACATTATAAGTATGTATAGTATATAGAAGAACTTCGAAGAACATTTTGCATGCAACTTTGATTTAAAGCACTCAAAATACACAAAATACTCATGCAATAATGAATTTTAAATTGTTGGACTAAACTTTTTATTTCGATTTTGTTTTTTGAAAATTTAATATTTTTTTAATTTTTACTTTAAAGCATACGCATTAACTATGAAAAGGTATAGCATAAATTTTTGAAATTTCTAGAGAAGACAAAATAAGCAGCATCATATTTTAGAAATCTTATAACGATCTTTGTGGATTTATTCCACTACAATTAATTCTAATATACAGTTAATACAATTAAATTCTAAAATTCTCAATAAAAATATGAAAAGACAACTGACACATGTCACTTTGGCCCAATTATATTCCTTATAGGTTCTATTTTTCGTCTAATTATAAATAAAGCAGAAAATCTAAATAAAGTTATTTGCAGATTATTTACCAAAAAATTCCTTTATATTGATAACAATTTTTTATGGTCTTCCTTCTCGTTTTTACGTATGTGTATTAATAAAAGAATTAATAAGTAAATCGTCAAGACAAAAATTAATCTTTTGTTAAAATTAAAAAAAAGAAGAAGGCAAATGTGTATTTAAATAATCCAAGGTGATTATTTTGCAGATGCCTAAAAGATGCCATTTATGAAGAGTTCAAGGCTTTCCGAGAAAGTACTTAGGTCGTAATTTAATAACGTTAATAAGATGAAAAGTAAAAAATAAACATAAATATTATAACAGATATTTTAAAGAGTCAAGATAAAATCTGACAAAAATACGAGTACGAGTACATTGTCAGATTTAATCTAGACTCTTTAAAATAATTTATAATAATTTACTTGCAAAATTCGAAAACCATTTAATTATAAATTTAAAAAGAGGACTATTAAATATCAATTATTGGGTGAAGAATTTGACACTTGATCTTACATATTTTACATTGAACTTTACTTAGCCGACTGCTCGCCTTTCTCTCTTGATCTGCCCGCCCAGTAGCGAGGAGCCGCCTCTGCTTCAAAATCCATTGTTAAATAATTCTGTGTAAATCAATCTTGTCCTACATCATCATAATACAAAGACCTAAGCTTATCAACAACTCAACGTAACCCACTAAATAAACTTTGTTCTTTGTTTTTGTTCTTTTATTTGTTTTTATAACACTCAACGCACAGGCCTCTTATAATTTTTCCATACGGTCGTCTATTTCAAGTATTCATACATACATACGAGTACTTACATACGTGCACACCAAAGAAGAGAACATTGAAGCCGAAGAGAGAATCGAAGGAAATCAATACCAAGCAAATCGATTGATGGTTTGTGCGTGTAGTGAAGAAGGGCACTAATTGACTTATCAACTGCAAATAGAGCTCGATAATAGTCAAAAGAGAGAAGAGTAATGAACACGTGCAATAGTGTGAGCGCTAAATTGAGCGAGATAGTAGGCGATAGTTGGAGATGCCAACTGATCAGTTAACTTCATATGATTAAAAAAATTAAATTTTTAGTTTTTTAACAAATTAACTATAATTCGCTTATACGGCTAGCAATGTTATAATAAATACCAACATACTATATTATACAATGAAATCATATCACAGTCGAATTATATTTACAATAATTTAAGACATTTGCTTTCGGGGTACTATATTCTATTACCTTTTACTTACTTTCTCATTACAAATTTTTGACGCCTTACGCCATACATTACCTACCTATTTGTTCAGGGAAATAGCTTCAAAAGAGTATAAGGGTATCTCCTTTTCTCCCGTTCTCCACTCAAACACAATATCGTCCCTTTATCTCTCACTCTATTCAAATTGAGAGATTGTAAAAATGGGAAGCTTTCAGACGATGCGACATAGATACGAGTATTTGAAAGTAAATGCAAATACATATATGTATGTATTATAATATATTATATAATTTAAATAATAAATTTATATAATATAAATAAATAATAAATAATTTCAATAATATAAATGAATTATGTAATTATAAAAAAAAAATATTGCAAAATGTTTCTAAACTTAAGTACATACTATATGGTATAACAATTTTATATTAAAGAGAATCTAAGTTTTGATAATGGTAAATTATTTAGAATGAGTAGAATGGGTAATAGATTCAGAAAGGGTATCCTTTATATATTTCGCCTTTTTCTCTTGCGAGTAATCCTTGCGAACTATTTTCTATTTTCAGGAAAATAATTATCTTGCGGTCTGAATGGTTGTGAGTCCATAGAGTCTGGTTGAATGGTTGTGATTCATAGAGTCTGGCTTTCAGTGACACTGACATTCATAACGAAGCTTTGCTGAAATAAAACTAAAATTTTCTGTTATAGAGAGGTCTCACAGAAGACGGATTTAATATTTTGACCGACCACAGATAAATTTTTCTTCAAGAAGAGAACAAAACTATATGATTTCAAAATTTATTGCATTTGCAGTACAAAATGTTCGCTGTATGGAATGCACTTTTACGCGGTTAAAAATGTCCGTTGGAATTCTATCATAGTTCGAAACATTTATCATAGACGAGATCATTTGTTTTAGTACAAACTATTGCCATTGAACATGTTCGATGGACCTTAAGCGCCCAAGAACGTATGTCATGAAAACCCCTGCTTAGAGTATGTTTCGCCGTGTGAAAGCGGCCATTTCTCCTCCCTCTGACGACAATCAGCAGTCTCCGTTGTCAATATATTAGCAATGTTTTGTTGCTTCATTCTCGCAGGCACCACTTGTTGCCTCTTCAGACTTGAGAGAATTAAAGAACCTTTATGAGGTTTTTGTCAATTTCGGTTATTCGTAAAATTCCCAACAAAAACAAAGCAAAGTAAGAAAATGTGAAGGGAATACTTCTTGGACTACAATAAACGCATTAACACGAGGTTGACCGCAACGACGCTAGTGGCCGCGCTCTGCTATTCTGATAAAGAGGAACAAAAAAATTTAGCAAAAAAAAAAATATTCTATTTATTTGCTTCGCAGCGCAGCGCAGCACAGTCTATCGTTCGCATTTAAGTAATTTTTTTCAACAAATAAAATTAATTCAGTTTTTAATCGTCGTCAGACGCAGAAGCACGGCGAACGCGGGCAGCAGACTAGCACGGCGCTAGAACGTCATGAAGAAGTAAAGAAAAATAATACAATTTTTTTTTGACAACACTTAACTTTTTCGTTTCTAATTTAAATTTATTGACTTCAATTTAAAGTTTATCGATTTTAGCTCAGAATTGCTCTTTGATTTTTCTTGTTGAAAATTAAGAATGCACTCACGCACTCACGCAGTGTGCGCAGAAGGAGGGCGGCAGCAGGCGCGTCTCCACAATGCCGCCAGTGCCTGAGGCGAAGTTATTTTTGTTGCTTCTTACGCATCGCGTGCTCTATGCGTCCGCACATTTGCAGTGGTTATCGCAGTATTTTTTGTTGTTTTTGTAATTGTTTGTGTTATCGAAAAATGTTATTCAACAAATGATTAGTTCTTTCATTTTGAGTTTATTAAATGTTTTCTTTTCACACGGTAGGTGTTAAATTTGCACAAATATTTTAAGTATTGTTTACTTTTCAGAGCAAAAAATTGAGAGGAATTTAAAGTAAACGTTTTTGCCACAGAAAAATAAAATAATTCACGGTTTTTATACGAGTATACCTGAACTAATAAAAAAATTAAACACGCCTTCGGTAAATATTATCAGCTAAAACACTTAACAAATAAAAATACGTACGAGAATTTACCAAAAATCGTGCTGAACGCGCTAAAATTATTCACGGCGACACCGAACGTCGCCGCCGCTGCTGTAAGCATTCGAAATTCGGTGCGTCTGCGAGATAAACAACCGAGTAAAAAGTAGGTGAGTGCCGCAGTGAGTGTGTGTGTGAGCGTTACACAGATCGTTGTTTATTTTTACCCGTCGCAATGATTTTCACTGCAAACATCCCACCCTCCCCTTTTCCACTCAACCTCTCCGGCACACCGTGGAGCTTTTCGTTTTACTTTACCTCTCTGCTCGGTTTTCCACCGAGCACCGATTTTTAGAGAACCGTCGACAAACTCTTTTGAATGAAGTCTATTTACTCTTCTCGATCAAAATAGATTGAAAACTTATAATGACCGAAAAGCCATGAAGAACTGTTGCTGATTTCGATTATTGTTTGCTGGTTCTTATTTTTATTCGGTTTTCTAGTCAAAACTCAAACTGAACTATGAAAATATGGAATATTAAAAGGATGCAAAGTGCATTCATACGAAGAGAGAAAAAACAGCTCTCTCAATTGCCACACTTTTAAAGAGAGAGACTATCTTTTGACGTAGCAAATAACCTTCAACATGAAAGAACTGAGATTTCGCAGGAGCTCTCGGAGGAGATTAAACTTCTCATTTATATTCTATTTGAAAGAGAGAAGATTCTCCAGACTAAAAAGATTATCTTTAAAAGACGTATACATGCTTTGAAAAAGTTTTAGCTTGTGCAAAAATCCTTCTAGCAGAACGAAAAAAGCACTGAAAATTAATTAATTAACGGAGTATGACGAGAATTCGTTCCTAACAAACACCAAAATTGAGCCCCATTTGAAACGCTTAGAAGCGCCCCATAATTAACGGGAAGATTGTTTCGAGATTTTTCCATAACTCTAGTGTGCTCTCCGCTTGTATTCTTCTTTCTTTCGCTTCTAAGAAAGCTTACAATCGATGAGAATGGTCCCAAAATTGCCATCGAAACCGCAACGACAACAATAGCTAAGATTTGAAATTGAATTATCATTGTTTAAAAATTTTGAAAATTTTTCTTAAATTAAATATTGTATGTATTATAATTGACCAGACGAAGTCATGGTCATGGCATGAGATAAAGAAAAAATCATAATTAAAGCAGATTAGAGACCTGAAAATGAAGCGGACCCGGACCGTAACTGGAAAAAATCAAAATCTGAAATTTGACATTTGTTTTAAATTCTGACGAAACCTTCGCTGAATGTTCAAATATTTAGCATTATACGAGTATACTTTACGATTACGAGTCTATATCAGTACATTCTCATTCTTTGCTAAGAGAGCTACTGCTGTTGTTATTGTTGTTGTTGTTGTTGTTGTTAATGCTTCACTTGAAGGGAATGAATGCTGGTGAGATATTATTTAATTACTTTCATAACTATTGAAAATTGGATTTAATTGTATCAAAGTTCAAGCCGACGCGTCGTTGAGGAAGCGAGAGAGAGAGAGAGAGAGAGAGAATAGTCTAATAAATTAGTCATACGCTACCTTTGACCTGCGGGTCAACAAGTGCTAATATGAAATTATATAAATACATAAAATACAAATAAATTTCTTAGAAAACATACACTTTAATATAAATAACAAATATTTACGTATTTATTATTAAAAAGAAGTACCAAATTTTTTGCACCAAATGCCTTTTTTGGTTCCAAATGTATGTACGTTTTCGTTTTTTTTTTTTTGCTCTCTTGAAAACTGTTTTCTTACAATTTTACGTTCAATTTACATTAACCAGCATTATAATAGTACCTAAATCTTTTATATCTATTACTTATTACTTATTTATTACTTTTTTATTACTTACAAGCATTTATTAGTTATTGTTTAATACAATATTTGCCCTCTACTTCGTCTAATTAAATATTTTTTTTTTAATTTGTAAACTAGTGTTATTTTAAAGCTTTATTACGTAGCTTCAAAATGGTATGAGAAAATTCCACTGACCCAAACAGCCTTCTAAATGCTCTCGCGTGTTGTTCGTTATTCAGCCGGAGTCAAAGAAGGTTGTCAACGCCTGGTCTAGTAAATGCAGAGAAGAAATACGGAAAGAGAACAGAGAGAAGAAAAATACAATATAGTATTAAATATATTAATGAATTATTACTATTATTATTTAATTAATTAGTTACTATTTTTACCAGCTTCCGTTTTGGTTTGCTATAAAATTTATAAAAAGAAGGTTATTTTATTAATATCGATAGCGTTGGTCGCGATCGCGAAATGATTTGTAAGAAAATATGTATCGTTGTATTTCACTGAAACTGTTATCTGCAAGGTTTTATTAAATTATATTAATTAAATTAATTTTTTTTTTAATTTAAAATTTAAATAATAACGGAGCTTCCAATTTCGAATAGTTACTATTGATCTATAAAAGTTTTTTTTTTTAAATTGTAGCACTCAAAAATTTCCGCAAAAAAGAGATTTTTTTAATTAATAAAAAAATTATCAACTTTATTTACTTTAAATTATCCAACACCATTTAACATTATCATGTTTTTTAAATGCTTAAGATAATTCATTTCAAAAGAGTAGCTGCTAATATCATAAAACATTATATAAATTTCTATCCCATCGCAAATAAAAGCAGCTTTATTTGCGAAACTTTTCAAAAATTATCTTTTGGATGAGTATCTTATTTTTTTTTTTTTTAAATCTTCTACAGAGAACCCTCAGTTTACACGGTACACTACGATTTGACGTGAGGGACAAATGCAGAAAGCAATTAAATTTCAAATGAATTGCTTTAATCTCTCATTTTAATATTAACAATTAAATGTTATGACACCAGAAAAAAGTAGCTCTATCAATTTATTAAAAAAAAAAATTAAAATGTTTTTTTACACCAAAAAAATGGCATATTTTTATCAACATCCTGCCAGAGTAAACAGTTCTCACAACCGACTTTTACTGTTGTTGACTGCAAACATACTTTTGCAATTGTACTCTTATGCACGTTAATTGCACATTTTCGTTTTACACGGGAAAGATCTTTCGGTAACCGCCATTTAAACCGCCTCAATCGAGGCTTGACCGTACTGCGTTTTATCTAAAATTCTGCTTTATGAACTGATTTCAGCTTTGTCATTCATTTTCGTGCGTTTTCTTTTTTTTCGTTTTTGTCTATGACGCAAATAATTTCCTTTTAATATAATTAAACACATACAATTTTTTTTATTTTTTAACATATTTTGGAATGCCCGAAAAATGGTGTTTTCAAAACCACTATCGCTTTTTGCTTAAATATTTCATTTCTTAAGGCATCACCTAAAGAAAAAAATAGCACTTAATGATCAGGAATCTTTCTAAAACACAGTAAGCTTGAGTGTCCAATAATTAGCCGTTTTCAGTGCATTAGTGTCGTCGGGACTTTTAAAGAAGCTTAGCAGAAAAATTTTGAGAGTTTCATTTTAGTCAATTTCAAAGTTTAAAGTTAAATTAAGGTATTAAAATATATATACATATTAAACATGAAAATGTTTAGCAAAATACTACTTTTTCATTAGAATAGAGAAAAACTTCTATTTCATCCTTTCAAAGTTTAAAAATTTCCAGAAAGTAGATAAAGCTTCTTTTATCAACCTATTAAAAGGCGTTAGATTTTTTCAGTTAAGAAAAACGTTAAAAATAATAATAGCCCAAGTAATGAATGTTTTCAAAATCCTTGTAATACATATTTTAGGTTTTTTATTTAACTTCTTTGAACAATTATTAATGGCAATAATCAATTATGCTTACTATATCATTGTAGGTACATATCATTCTTTTAGAAAATGCAAATTGAGTAATAAAATTTATAAAAAATACATACACAAAACGACTGATAAGAAGAATGCTCTACAAAAAGGCCTTTTTTTCTGCAAAAGTTTCTACAAAAAACAATAAAAACTAGAACATTTAGTCATGGTTAATGTAAAAAGTTATCGGTTCTAGAAGTTAGCATGTAATAGAATCTTTGATGAATCATTTCTATAGCAAGAGAATTTTGTTAACAAAATTTGATTAAGAAAAAATAATATTGCAAATATAAGATGTCTGCAATAATATAATGTTACAGAAGAATCTTCTCAGCTTCTTTTAATAATTCAGCAAAAAAGAAGAATCTTCTCAGCTTCTTTTAATAATTCAGCAAAAATTGTATTTCTCTTTTTTGCTCGACTGCGAGCACGCACACTGTGCGTTTTACACAAACAAAAGTGAAAAAATTAGATTAAAAATCTTAATATTTATTTAGCTTTCATGATGATAATTACAATTTGTTAAAAGCTCTGACTCGTGAAACACTTTCGCCACGTTTTAAATCGAATTGAAATGAATCGCGTTTATTTTGTAGTTGTTGCTGCTGCGATCACTTCCAATTGTTTATTATTAAATATTCAAATAATACGAAATAATTTTTAGTGTTATCACAATAATTAATGCTCCGGCACTCTATAAAAATTAAAAAAAAACAGCAATTTTTCACCGTTCAACAAACAAAAAACCAAGAATATTCAATTGATAAAACGTTTTCGTTTTCGAAAAATTTGCAAACACCGTTTTTGGTGTATTCGCTTTATATGAAGCCCGTTTTAAAACAATACCATCACAGAAATTCAATTAGAAGAAGCCCAGTTATGCTCGCTAGAATATTATTAAGTACGAAAATTGGCAGCGCAATCCTTTTTTTTTCTTTAAATGCTGAATATGATACGATAATTGTCATAGCAACCATGATAGGCGATAGACTTACTATGGCTGTTTAGGTTATGTGGATGATAGCATTATTACTACATGCTCCAACACGTTTTTGTGCGGTCGTGCAAAAAATAGCTTTAAACTTCTTAACCTTTTTTTTTAATTTTGGTATGCGCTTGAATTTACGAATAATTTTTTTCCATAGAAGATATGAAAATGAGTCTCTGAATGATTAACATTTTTGCAAAAAATTTTCAAAATTTGCAAATTTATTTCACTTTTGTTCGAAGACACTTTTTTCACTTCAATCAAAGCATTTTCCAAGTAATTTTATATATTCTCGAATTTCTTAAGGCATTACTTTTCATTAATTTTGTTTGGTTGTTATGTAAAAAAACATTTTTTCACAAAAAATAAAAACCAAAAAGTGAACAAAAAATTCGAAAAATTTTTTAAAAATTTAATAATTTTAAAATATACATAGATTTATTTAAGCGGCAGGTTCATTTCGCACTAAATGGAAAATGTATGGAAGGTATCATGAAGAGCAATCATTCTAAATCAATTTGTCTGAGGCTTTATCAACTGTCAATATCAGTGATGTAATCAAACAAACCCACACACAAACACACACACATACACACCGACGCGTAAAAAAGCATTTGGCACTTACATTCTTTCTATTGCCTGAGAAAAAAAAATCACTTTCAATTTTTTCCTACATTTATTTTTTCTTACTTGCAGATGCTTCATATCGTGTTCCAGTGACAGACAACAAGTGACAAAGTTCAACGTTTTTGTAGTGTTGGTGACAATCAAATCAAATCCAAACAACAACAACTACTCGTAGTGAAATCGATTTCCAAAAGCAATAAAAAAAAATAATCTATATACAATCGTTTTATGTTTAAAAAAAAAACAAAAATAAAATTATAAAATTCAATTACAAACGCCAGGTATAAAGAGAAAGAGACATAGAGAACAAGAGAGAGAGAGAGAGTGAAAGTGATAGAAAAGAACAGTTGAAGTCAGCAAGGTTTAATGCCTGTCCCGACGCTCATGCTTCTCAAATTGAAGAAATTATGCCTTTAAAATTCTTGTGATAACTTTTATGCACACTTTTTTTCATTTTTCCTTTACAAGTCTTGACAACGGACATTGACAAAGGACATTGACAACTAAGGACCAAAGAGCACAAATATAAATATTTATATATTTATTGTATTATATGATATTTGTTATATGTCATTGTTTTCGCAAGCAATAAAATTCAACTTATAAACGCCACAACAAGAAAACATTGAAAATGGTTCACGCTTCTGCGGCGCATAGAAAAGCAAATGGCACTGATGGAAGCAATGGTGCCAATGGCATTAATGGCTCTAATGGCACCAACGGCATCAATGGCTCTAATGGCATCAATGGCACCAACGGCATCAATGGTAATGCCGTTCCGCAACACAATTGCGAAATGAAATCTCTAGAATCATCGATTACTACCATAAATCAACCGGTTCCTCCGGATGGCGGCTGGGGATGGATGGTTGTCTTCGGTTCTTTCATGATACATATCATCAGTGAGTATTTTTTTTGGATTTAATTACAATTTTTCATAACACAAAGCTGTCTTTTTAACGTACAATTAAAATTTTTTTAATACAACCTTTACCTATATATAACTTGCATATTGTCGTACCTCCTACCATTAACGTATTTATATAGGTATTTAAATACCAATAATCTATTAAAACATGTGATAATTATCTTGATTATTTACTTACTTAATTTCAGTTGAAATATATTAAGACAAATATTATCAAATACGTTTTTTTGCTGAATTTAATTCAATAAAAATAGCTATAGTCTGCGCGACATAATACACGAATTATTGAGAATATTTATACTAGATGCACAAAAATCAACCTTGACAAACGTTATTATTATGTTATTCTTTGACTTCTTTTTTTATCATTATCACTATCGTTGCTTTATTTTAGGTCTGAAAAGTACCTACTTGAAGTGTTACTTATGACGTTATAACCGTCATTATCACTTGCTTTTATCATTATCTCATAGTTTTTCATACTAAGTGTACTCTGGCATAGAAAATAATGGTTTCTGTTAGTCCAAGTGGCTAAAAGAATAGCATTTGATGTTCAATACTTTTTAGTTTTTCTATTTATATAGAGTAAACATTTTTAAAATATACTTTAAATCATAGGAGAATTTATAATAACAATTTTGTTTTTAAGAAATGCTCATTTTAATCAAGTGTTTTTATTGTTTTGAAAGAGTTAAGTGCGCGTATCTTGTGACTGAAATGATAAAGAGATAAGTTTAGAATTTTATTAGGATTGATTGCTTTTATCAAAATTTTTATATTTTTCTTGTATAATAGGATAATTTTTCAACACTTCTCGGTATCTAACGGTTTAAAGATTTTTTTAAAACCTTTCTTAAAACCTTGAAGAGGACTAAAACTTCTTTATTTCATTTTGTAAAAACAAAAAATCATTCAATCAACACTCAATGTCATTATATCATATGTTAAAATTCTCTTCCTCCGCAGCCGATGGCATGACATATTCCTTTGGTCTCTTCTATATTGAGTTCTTAGACTACTTCCAAGAGGGCAAAGGTTATACAGCCTGGATTGTTTCCATTTTAGTTGGTGTTACGTTTGCCTCTGGTGAGTAAAATATAAAAATTAAATTTTTGCTGCGAGTAAAAATTTTCTATTACATACTTTTCGGCGTACTTTTAAACGAAATTATGAAGCTAATAAATTAACCCTTATCATCGCTGTTGTTTTTTTCTCCCTTTCAGGACCAATCTCATCGTCGTTTGTCAATCGTTATGGTTGTCGTGCAGTTACCATTGCCGGTTCCATACTAGCTGCAGCTTGCATCACTGTCAGTATATTCGCTCAGAATGTCTTAACACTGATTATAACAATCGGCTTGGGCACCGGATTGGGCTTTGGCCTTATCTATTTGCCGGCCATTGTTAGTGTGACGACATACTTTGAAGCCAAACGATCCCTGGCCACAGGCATTGCTGTGTGCGGCTCTGGATTTGGTACATTTGTGTTTGCTCCATTAACGGAGAATTTGATCGGTAACTTTGGTTGGCGTGGAGCGATGTTGATCATTGGTGGCATTGTATTGAATTGTATTATATTCGGAGCAATGTTCAGGCCATTAAAAAGTCCTCAATTACCAAATACAAATATTAAATCCAAGAAAAAGTCAGCAATGATAGATAACAACACAACACTGGCAGAATTAGAACCACTGAAGGCGCACGAACAGTATCTACAATTGCCTCAACGTAACGAAGTTACAATGATTACAGCAGGAGCTGGTACCTTATGTCGCTCTAACAGCGTGGGCCATGCATCCAAAAATCATCACGTAAGTAGATATTACAGACCAATGCTATTTCGAGTAAACTTACTTCATGAAATGCTTTTATGCCTTTATCAGAATACCAAGATGAATGGATCGCTAGCAACCAATGGTAGCAACGGTAAAATTTTAATTTCCACCTTAACCAATGATGATATTATCCGTACATCGGTCAGCCATCCGCATATCAATCAATTGGAGCAATTTCGCGAAACACGTGTAGAGAATTTCGGTAGTGGTACCATGTATCGGCCCGATGTATTATATCAGGTGATTATCAATATCGGAAAATTACTATTTAAAGACACTCTCATTAACAATAAAGTATTTTTATTTTTCGTGGTGTTTAGGGATCACTATTCAACATACCCGAGTATCGATCGCGGAATGATATTCCCGGTTCCGGTACGATCAATCGTTATGGTTCATTTAAATACAATACAAAAGCAAATAAAAATGAGGTAAGTGTTTTCTATGTAGAGCTCATATTATTTAAATGTTTGTTGGCTGTTACTTACTTACTATTGTTAGTTGATGCATTCGCATAAAAAACGAATTGTCATCTCTGCAGCTACTGTTAAAACATCTGTCATAAAAAAATCTGTTTTTGTTTCATGTAAACAATTTAATGTACAAAAATATTTTTTTGGTTTAAATAATTCAAATAATTATTTTATGAATTGTAAAAACATAAGGGTTGAGGTTGCTTCATTATCAATAATAATGATTGCATACTTCTTGGCTGGGTTTGCCATTTACAAGGCTGATGACAAGATTTAGTTCTCAATTTAATAAATTTTTATTAATCTTTTCTTTTTCTTCCAGGAAGTGGAAAAATGTTGTGGATGCGTAAGATGCTCTAAGGAGACCCGCGACACTTTCACCGAAATGATGAACTTCTCGTTGCTTAAGGATTGGATTTTCATTATTTTTGCCGTTTCAAATTTCTGCACCAGCATTGGCTTTAATATGCCCTACGTGTATGTGGCAGCACAGGCGGAGACCCTGGGCCTAGACAGCGAACAGTCCAGCTATTTAATAGCCATTATTGGAGTGGCCAATACTGTCGGACGCATAGTATTGGGTTACATTTCGGACAAGCCGTGGGTGAATCGTTTATTGATCTATAACCTGTGTCTGACAGTATGTGGAATAGGTAAATATCATTCTATTAGACATTATGGCACAGTTATTAATTATCTCTCTCTCCCTCTATTCATTTTCTTCTCAAGCCACCGCGCTTTCTCCGTTGTGCACCGATCTAAATTCTTTGGGCTTCTATTGCGGCGTCTTCGGCTTCACGATTGGTGCCTACGTCGGCCTAACCTCAGTGATACTGGTCGATCTTCTGGGTTTGGATAAATTGACAAATGCTTTCGGTTTGTTGCTACTCTTCCAGGGTCTGGCTTCCTTTATAGGTCCTCCCATTGGCGGTAAGTACGAGTACACTCTTGATCTTGGCCTCGAAATGTTTGTTCCATTTGTTTACAATGCGTGTTACACGTGCAGGTTGGATGTACGACATCATGGAATCATATTCGCCCGCTTTCATCTTGGCTGGTGTTATGATCGCTATCAGTGGCCTCATCATGTTTGCCATTCCTCCCATTCAGAGCCATTACAAGCGGCAGGCTGAGGCACAAAAAACTCCCCAACAGCTGGCATTTAGAGCGACATAGTGCTCTCGTCTCCCTTTTCTTATCTTTTCCTTACTTTACTAGAGACTGTACAATAGTTAAGCTCATGGCGTTCGCTGGAGTCGGGTCATCTCCAGAATAGATAAATCTAATATCTTCTTATGATTTCTATGCAGCCAGTAAAAGCCTCATACAACTCAATTGACTAATTGTTACCTAAAGAATTTGCCTTACCAAAGAAAATTTATGCTTTAAAAACAAAAGCCCAGAATTCATTGAAAAAAATAGTATGTAAGAAAACACAAGTTCAGTCAGTCTTTGGATCAAACTCAGGCCGTTGAAATTTAAAACCAGCAACAGAAGCTATACTTTTTTGGAGGTTTTTGAAGCGCTAAATTCGGAATGCGGCTTCTCAGAAAACTCAAAATCCTCGAAATCCTTCGAAAAATGAAAGTTTCAGTTCTGCTTTAGAAGATCAACTCAATTTTGTAGGCTTGTGCAATTATAGACCAAATATTTTCTAAGTCGTTTATTAAAGTCGCCTTTCATTATGGTTAAGCCTTTCGTTTTATAGATAATGCCATATCTTAACTTGGCATAATAGTTAAGTAATATAACAATTAAGGAATTAAACGCTGTAAAGAACTATAATACTTAATGTAAAAAAAAATAGAGTTTTGTAAATTTTATAAATAATACAAATTAAGCAAAATTTTTGTCACAAAATTAACGATTAATGTACGATATACATAAATTTTGAAATAAGTTTTTTAAATAAAGATTTTTAAAGCTATGATATCGGTGTACCTACGAGTACAATAATACGATATTAGCAGATTTCAATGAATTCTAAGAATTTTATTGCGAAAAAGTACTGCATCAGACTTTTACTAGTAGTAACGTAAGGTATGTATTTTACCAAGAATTTCTAAACTGTTTCCAAGAACTTTTAGTTTGGAAATATGCCTAATTTGAACTAAGAAAATATAAAGAAAATTCTGGTATTAAATTGATTACTTTATTGTCTTAGGAGTGTGTGCCATTAGTTCTTAAAACTAGTTCGAGCTAGTTCGAAGTTCGAAGTTCAAAAGTTTCGAAGGTTGAGTTTATTTAAAGTCGCGGCGGAGGCGGCGGCTACTTCGCGTCCAAATATGGTGCGTTTTGCGCCGGTATTAACACCACATTTCACTTCTTGCAGAGCGTTTAAGGTCTATGTAAAACGGAACAAACATACGATATAAACACAGAAAAAAATACCGGTTGTCATATTGTCGGTATTGACCGGTGGTCGGTTGGAAATTCATATATTAAAATTTTATTTTTCTTACAAAAACAAAAACAAACACATTTGACGACAATTGTTTTCAATACGACAAACCTTTACGGTTCTGTGAGTACACAAAATTATACAAAATATATGTAAAGTATATAAAAATCACCTCACCGAGGGGCTGAAGGGGGTGCCACTGGGCTTCGTTCACCCTTTCTACGTGCTGATAAAACCTTTAGCAAAGCAGAAATCAATTTACAATATGAATATTCAGCATTTACGACCTCAGCCTACAAATTGACAATAATATTGCACAGAATTTACTCTATTAGCGATTTACGACGATTGCTACGGAATGATACATCAAAGAATATTTTTACATATTTTTGCAAGAAACTCAATCAACCACAACGACTCAAGTTCGCTTCCATTTCCATACAGTATACCACAGATAATGAGATGCGACCGTCTCGTCTCTCTAAAATAGCGTCCAAAATTAGTCCGTACCAGAATTTCCTTGAATTCTGTGCCAGTATTTTTTTCAGCCTGGACACACTGAGTATTTATTGTGTTCTCTGGTGTGCGACGGACTGCTACCAGACTTGTTGCGGAAGAAGAAATTCGAAGAAAATCGAAGGCTTTCAAAAGTCTGAAAATCTCTACAATGATTGCCGAATTCTACAAGGATTGCGAGATTTTAATAACCGGCGGCTCTGGTGACTGATTGCGATAATGGCGCCTCTAATCCGACGTCTAACCTCTTTCCATTTCAGGCACGGTTGGCAAAGCGACCATTGAAAAGTTGCTACGATCCTGTGATGTCAAAAGGATATACGTACTGTTGCGTGGTAAAAGGAACTATAGCATGCAAGAGCGTTTAGAAAGACTGAAACAGGCCGGAGTGAGTTTTAGCGAGATTACACTAAAATTTTTTATGCTTATGTTAATGGCTTCAATTTCAAAGATCTTCCGCGTGTTGAAAGCTAAAAAACCTCATGCATTGAACAAGTTGGAGGCGATTCCAGGCGATGCCATGCTGCCTCAGTTGGGCATCTCTTCGTCGAATGCCAGACGGCTGGCAAATGTGTCGATCTTTTTCCATTGCGCCGCCACCGTGCTCTTCAATGAGCCGCTCTGGAAGGCGCTGTGTTTGAATGTCGGCGGCACTTGGGAAGCTCTGAAATTTGCGGAGACCTTGAAGCAGCTGAAAGCATTCATGCACGTCTCCACTTTCTTCAGCAATCCTTATTTGACCTATGTTGAGCCGAAGGTAAGAGAGCAGCACGGAGTGGTCGGTATTGCGTTTGAAAGCACTTGATTTTCCTTCGCATTTCCTCTCTCTCCACTCAGCTCTATCCGCCTCCCATGGACTGGAAACTCATGCTGCAACTGGCCCAAGATGAGCACAATCAAGAGCTTTTGAGTGCACTGACTAAAAAGTGGGCCCACAAAATATGTATGCTCTTTTGTTAGATGACAGAAATCGTTCTCTTTCTCTTTCTCAACGCCACCAGAATAATCGAAGGCTTCCCCAACACTTACTGTTTCTCCAAGAACTTGGCCGAACACGTAGTCAATGAGTATCGTCAGCGTCTGCCAGTGATTATCTACAGACCGTCCATAGGTCGCTCTCTCTCTCTCTCTCTCTCTCTCTATTTTTCAATAACGTTATTATTGTTATCTACATAGTGATGAGCGCTCTGTCCGAACCGGAACCTGGCTATCCGCCCTCCTTGGCTGGAGCAGTAGGCGTGTTCGTGTTGACATGTGCCGGTCTGTTGAAGGTGCTTCATATGAATCGTGCGGTACGCTTGGATCTGACACCGATGGATACGGGCACCATAGTCATGTTGGCCACTACGGTCCTCGCAGCCGAACTGTATTCCTCTGGGTGTGTTGGTTGAGCCGTCTGCCAGTTTTGCTTTGGGATTTCAGCCCTCTCTCTTCTCGTTTTAGCCAAGTCGTCGATGTTCCGCCCGTGTACCTGTTCTCCTCTGCCAAACTGATACCGTATACGTTGAAAGAAATGCAGGATTTCTGTCTCTGGGAGAGATACGCCTACAATAAGTGCCTTCTGCTGCCCGGCTTCTATGACACATCGAGTCGAATTGTGTATGCGATTTTGGTGAGTTCAGATTTTCCACAAGTTAATTTCTCGTTAACAATCCGTATTACACAGAGTTTCATTTATCACATCGTTCCCGCCATGTTGGTCGACTCGCTGTTGTTGTTGTTTGGCCGCAAGCCGATTCTCATGAGCATCGCACGACGATCTACCGTCACGCTCGAGGTGATGCAACCGTTTCTCTTCAACACTTACCAAAGTGATGGCATCACCAGTTTGGAAGAAATACTCGAAATCACTAATGGGTAGGTTATCATCATCATCATCATCCTCATCATCATCAATAACTTTATGACCCTGAAAATGTCCCTTTTGTCGCTTTTCTCTTTAGCACCGAGTTTTGCATTAAAAAAGACATCGAGCTGTCGCCGACCGAGGCCGGACTTTACCGCATTTGTCTCAATTTGATTTTAAAAAGCCGCGAGATTCTTATGCATGAGGATAAGTCGACCATTACTCGTGCCAGAAGAGTAATGAAAATGTAAATACAGAAAAATACCTATAACTTCTTTGGTATAAAAGTTTTAGTTCAAGCTTCGATTTTCCAGCAAAAGGTTTCTGTACGATACAGTGCGTGCGTTTTTGGCATATTGCTTCATCCGTTGGTTCTATCAGATGCTGATGGTGTAATGGCGATGGTGGAAATTGAGTCCTCGCCACTGGAGAGCACACAGACACACCCACTCTCTCTATTAAAGTATTGTATTTAAGCTGACTGCAGGATATTGCAAGATTTTCCTTAGTCTCGATGGTTCTAAGGTTCTAAGATCTCCTTATGGTATATACAACTACTGAGATTTCTTATTTGTTTGTACTCTCATATTAAAAGAATAATAAACGTCTAATTTATAAAGAAATGTTAAAATGCTTTTTAAATGTATTTTATACAAAATTCATTTTAAATTTATTAAAGCTTTATAACATACTTATGTATAAAGCAGTCAATTCATAAACGAATTGTAAGGAATTTTTAGCTATGAAAGCTTTTAAAACTGTTAAAGAGAGAAAAATTTGCAACAACCTGAAAGATCTTCCTTTCCTTTATTATTTTATAATACGCATATTCCTATCCTTTATTATTTTATTCAAAAATAATTTTAAAATGCGCTTAAAATTGCCTCAGCTCGTTTATAAATATTGACTTTTTAAAGCGATTTCATAAAGCTCTTTTAAAGTTATGAAGCGTTTATGAATAATGTTTTTCGAATTTTATATTGAGTTAAAAGCTTTATAACTCATTAATAAGTTTTTATGAATTAGACTGTAAATAGTTTTTAAATCAAAATGCGTAAGTTTTACTACTAAAACCTCTAACAATACAAAAATCAATATACAATATAAATATTCAACAGTCACGACCTCAAAGAACTTAAAAAATTTGCCATAACGTTGCAAGCTTAAAAATCAATTTGCAACTTTTACAAGACGCATTTGACGTCAGTGCCGGTCTTGCTCATGCCTGCTAATAAGGCCTGAGGGTGCGCTGTAACTAGGTCTGGGTTCTGGGATCGATTACCTTTGAAGGTCTTTTGATATTATCCTTTTATTTGTGGGCCATAGCAGCTCACAAATTGATTTCTCAAAGGTTAAATGATATTGTTTTTTAACAGAAACAGACACACTCAAATTGAAATAGATATGATTTTTAAAAACTATTACAAAAACTTGCATAAATTTTATTAATTTTGGAAATCCAATGGCGTGATTGTGATTGGTTTCTTCGGCGGCATTTCAGCGCTGATTGCGGAACCTATCGATACTTGTAAACAATTTTAGCATTTAAAACTATTGGAGTATAATTTTTGCAAAGCTTTGAGTATTCTAAACTATCAAAACTTCGCCGCCGCACAAACACACGCCAGTCAACGTATAAAAGTCGTCGCGTGCGGACGAAACGAAAAGAACTAAAAGCGATTACTTGAGGAAAATTGCAGAAAATAAGCATGATTGCCGAATTCTATAAAGACTGCGAAATTTTTATTACTGGCGGTTCGGGTAGGTCGTCTATTCAAAACCATTAAAAACCATTTGAAAAGTTGAAAATTCCAAAATGGATTGGTCTCTTCTTGAAGTCTCTGAATTATGCTTACAGGCGCTGTTGGCAAGGCCGCTATTGAGAAGTTGCTGCGATCTTGTGATGTGAAAAGGATCTATATTTTGCTACGAGAAAAGCAGAATCGCAGTGTGGAAGAACGTCTGGAGAGGCTGAAACAATCGAAAGTGAGTTTTTGCACTTTTCGGTGACTGCTCTGCAATTTCCAGTAATTTCCTCGCTCATTCCTTACTTCCGAAGATCTTCCGCGTATTGCAAGCTAAAAAACCTCATGAACTGAACAAGTTGGAGGCGATTCCCGGCGATGCCATGCTGCCTCAGTTGGGCATCTCTTCGTCGAATGCCAGACGGCTGGCAAATGTGTCGATCTTTTTCCATTGCGCCGCCACCGTGCTCTTTAATGAGCCGCTCTGGAAGGCGCTGTGTTTGAATGTCGGCGGCACTTGGGAAGCTCTGAAATTTGCGGAGACCTTGACGCAGCTGAAAGCATTCATGCACGTCTCCACTTTTTTCAGCAATCCTTATTTGACCTATGTTGAGCCGAAGGTAAGAGAGCAGCACAGAGTGGTCGGTATTGCGTTTGAAGCACTTGATTTTCCTTCGCATTTCCTCTCTCTCCACTCAGCTCTATCCGCCTCCCATGGACTGGAAGCTCATGCTGCAACTGGCCCAGGACGAGAGTAAGCAAGATATGCTGAATGCACTGACCTCAAAGTGAGCCACAGATCAACAAAATATGCCCGGCTCTCTGGTATTTCATGACCTCCCTTTTCTGTTTGTTCAAACCTTTACAGGATCATTCAAGGCTTTCCCAACACTTACTCTTTCTCCAAGAATTTGGCTGAAAATGTGGTGAATGAATATCGTCTACGTCTGCCCGTGGTTATCTACAGGCCCTCAATAGGTTCGCCGATGTCCAAACAATGAAAAATTGTTGGAAAAAATTTTGAATTTTTTTTAGTGATTTTTGCCATGTCGGAACCGGAACCCGGCTATCCACCCCCGTTAGTCGGTGCTATGGGGCTGTTTGTGTTGGCTTGTGCGGGCTTACTCAAGACTGTGTACATGGCGCGAGATATATACTTGGATTTGACACCATTGGATTTGGGCACGATGGTAATGTTGACCACTACGGCCATGGCCGCGGAGCAGTATAGAGTTGGGTAATATTCAATGTTTGGGCTTGAAGACGAAACGTTAGATGAATCGTAGGAGATTGTAGTAATTGCTGCGCCCTTCCGTTTCAGCAAAGTCGTGGACACTCCCATATACCTGTTCTCCTCTTGCAATTTGTTTCCTTATTCGCTGCCAGAAATAGCCGACTGCTTGGCCAAAAATAAGCTCTGGGAGAGGTACGCCTACGAGAAGTGCTTTCTACTGCCGGGCTGTTATTTTGTATCGAACAAAATATTGTACCAATTTTTGGTAAGTTAGAGAACATTTAATATCGCACCTATCGTTATCTGCGGCGGTCCTTTTAAAGTGCTTCTTCTATCAAATTATCCCGGCCATGTTGGCTGATGGCCTGCTAATGGCGCTTGGCCGCAAGCCGGTGCTTATGAGTATCGTGCGCCGCTGTTACGTCACGCTGCAGACCATGGAACCGTTTCTCTTCAACAACTACCAAAGTGACGGCATCAGTAGCTTGAACGAAATACTCGAAATCACTGACGGGTGAGTTGTTCCTTTGAAGAATGGAACTTTCTTTCTGTGAGGACTTGTCACAGAAGAGAACTCAAAAAGGATTCAAAACTGTGTCTGTTTCGTAGCACTGAATTTGCCATTAGAGAAGATATTCGACTTGTGGCTACCGAGGAGGGCCTTTATCAGAATTGCCTGAGGATGGTTATTAAAACGCGTGAAGTCCTTTTAAACGAAGACGTGTCGACCTTAGGCCGCGCCAGAAGAATCATGCAGCTGTAAGATCGCCATCGCTGCGAACGAATACTAAATATTGGTGTAAATATTTCAAACTTGTTTGTTTTTTCAAATTTCATTTCAGTAAAAAAATTGTCTACAACACAGTGCGGGCCATTTTGGGTTATTATCTCGCTCGCTGGCTATACCACCTCGTGGCAGAGCAGATAATTTAATTAGTGTTCCTGACAATGATAACAAAAAAATAAATTATCGTTAATAAAAATATAAGCCAACAAATAAATAAAAATTTAAAAAACATTTGGACTTTCATCAGGATTGTTGTTGCTTTCAAGCTGGTCGGTCAGAGGTGGTCAGAAGGTTTCCGTGAGCTCAGTGAAATTCGTTCTTTGCGTATGAATGAATGAATAATTGAATGTTTTATTCAGCTTTCAAATGTTTTCCAAACAGTTTTTTGCCTGAGCCTGCCTGAACCTTCACTAAGTCACTCTGGCTGAAGCGCTGACATGTTTTTAAAATTTAAATATTTTAACTTAACTGAAATTAATTCGTGCCTGCTGTTAAATCTGTATGCTTAATAAAAATGTATCCTCATATATTTTTCTGACAATAAAATTATATTTATTTTTGATGATTTTTATTTAAATAAATGGAGAACTTTTATTCAATGTTTTATACGATATCTATATTTATTTTCTATAATATAAGTCTCTTCGCAAAAAACTGACTGCTTTCAGTGACGGATTAATTGGCAAATATACAATATATACTGCCGCTGAAGTGAAGAATTTCGTATTTTTTGTTTTAAATAAATTTGTTTTAATTAAAATTCACAAGCTCACCGAGTCACCCGTCGTCGTCGTCGTCGTCGTCGTCGTTGTCGTCTCTAAAAAGTCACTTTTTGGCAAAATTCGTCTTCACAACAGTGAGCTTGTTCTAAAAGTGACTTGTGTTATTTTAGGCTTACCTCAATTGCAATGTGCCCGCCCAGAAGGTTTGTGTACTAGATAAAATTTTTAGTACGTAAATTGCAGGTTGCACGACTAGATGTCTTTGAGGTGACTAAAAGCGACTATTCACAAATACAACAGCAGATGTCAAAACGTTTAAGACGACAGCAATTTATGTAGGTGTCATCTAGTGCTAAAAACACGACGTTGTACTTGTGCGTAGCAAATGACGAAGACAAAGCTGTTTTTAGATGACGACGACGACGACGACGCCTGAAAGTATACTTGTGAATCAGGGCTTAAAAGCCAAAGATGATTCTAAGATTATTCAAGTCTTAGAAGTCATACACAGAAATGTTCAGTTGTGCCCCAATGTTAAAAATACCAAAGATATAATTACTATATTAGCGTAAAATAGAGATTATTAGATTATTGTGATTGTATAAAACGTTAAGTAATGCTTCTGGTCAAATTCGATTTTGAATCGAGTTTAAATATTAACACAGAGCACAGACACGTTGTCCGTATTATTTTATAGCTAGTGACCAATTTTCAATGCTTAATTCTTAGTGCTTAAATGCATTACCACCTTCTTTACAACAAACAACAACAACAAACAAATAAACCAGAAAATATGGAGAAAGGCTGCGACGACTTCCTCAATTAAAGGCATCTCAAAATAAATTTGAGATATGTATGTATGTATATGCAAAGCAATAAAAATTCCGCCCAAAAAAAGAACACAAAGCAACGTAGATAAAAATATACTACATTAATGAGGAACAATTTCTATCCTGCCGCCTTAAGCATGATGCAATGAAAGCTCAATGCAAATGCAAATTATGTCAATTAAAAAATAATTACATACCAAACAACAAGCGTCAGCCCAGCGAACATTCCTTTTTTAAGATGTTGATGCGATTGAGCAACACCGTCTGCACCGTCAGGGTCAGTTTAAAATTTTAATAATATATCGTATGTAGCATATAAAAGTACATATTGTGGTAGAAAAAAGTATCGTGGAAGATTTGTGTGATTTATGCAAATGTTTGGCAAATGTCGCACTATTTCCGCAGAAGTATTTTCGAAAAAATTCAAGAGAATCTTACAAATGTTTTAATTGCTATTTTTTCGTAGAATTTATGTTTATTTATTCTTAAATTATTGCTAATAAGTAAAGTTTTTAAAAACAAATAACTTTTTAAAAACCTGATGATTGCAATTTTCTATAACTACCGTCTTACGTCTTACGGCCCTCAATCTCTTTAAAACACGGCGAACCAACCTAAAGAAGTAGGTTACAATTGTGGAGGCGCTGCAATACTGATTTCTGTAATGAAGAGTTCTTTCAGGCTTGTTTTTTAATAAATTAATTGAAATTTCTCGACTTTCAATTTGTTTTGTGCCTCCCTTTTCAAGCTGGCATTAATTTTAAATGGAAAAGAATTATTTTTAGTTTTTGAAATTTATCATTTTATATTATTTTAGTAGATAAATAAATATTTTTCTAAAATACGAGAATACAGAATACCGTTTTCATCACTAAATATTCACACTATCTAAGCGCGGAAGAAATTTTTATGAGCAAAAAAAGGAAATTAAGAACTTTTTCTAACTACTTTTTTGGAGAATTTGAAACCGTTTCGAGGCCGTTCTGGCCTGGTCGCTTTGCAAGCCGTCGCTCTCAGTCGATTTCATTCGTGATCAGCTTCTTCAGCGTACACTCGCCGGCACCGAGCTGCTTCAGTATGTCGAGAATCTCGTCACGATAGCGATCGCGATGCTGCAACTCTTCGGCCGTGTAATCCTCTTGACAGCGCTCCATGCGCCAGATTACATTCAACTTGGCTTCGACCAGGACATAGTTCGAAGGTGGACAGAAGCGTGGACACAACTCGTTGATGAAGTGTATCATTTCCTTGACGCTGCTTGTGTTAATGCGATTGTTGATCGTGTTCAGGGCGAAGTCCTGATAGCGAGCCATCTTCGCGTGCGGAAAGATGCCGTTGCAGGTTAAGCAACGCCAGTCTGGCTGCATCGTTTTCGTCTGCACCGGGATGACTATGCCCTTGCAGTCCTTTCCGCGACAAAGCAGAGCCGAAAGATTGGTGCCATTTTCCTGTATGTTGGGAGAAAGGGAAAGAGAAAGAGAAAGAGAGAGAACAGAAAAGGTTATAAAAATAATAAATAAGAACAATTAGATTACATCTTAAGGAAATAAATAGAAAATCCAAGCGATTAAGAGCCTAAAAAAGAGCTTTTAAAATTACTTAAGAGCAAAAAAGAACTTTTTCCATAAAATGGTTTTGGTTTTGGTATAAGCTTTCGAATATCGACAAGGAAGCACTTGATTTCATGCAAAACTGGTTTTATTTTTGGTTTTGCTGAGTTTTTGCCTTCCCCTGCTGTTGCTGTTGTTGTTGTTTGAAGGCAAAAACCAATTTTTTGTTTTGTTTTTTCAATTTTAATATTTTGAATATTTTTGTGAACAATATTTAGCTCTTTCTACCATATGAACTGTAGAAAGAGACAAGGCTAAGGCGTCTAGTTTTCGAACTTCGAAACAGGGTTGCGCAACTGCTTATACCAGAAAACTTTTTGGTTTAGCGCTGAACTTACAACAACAAGTTCGATAGAGATTTATTGGTTTTATAAAGGTTTTCGAAAAGGTTTTGCGAAAATCAGTTTTGCGCTAAACCGAAGTAAAACTTATTTATGGAAATATCATATAAAAAATGCAATTATAACCACTTTAGCGACGCTAAAGAATTTCATACAATTTTAAAATTAAACCGCTTTATTTTATAGAGATTTGTTACGATTAATCTTATATTTTTAAAGTAAAAAAGGCTAAATAACTTTAATACTAATTCTTTGCAGCTGAAGAAGTGAATTGTAAAAGTCATCAGGAAACTTCTTCGGAAACCATATAAAGTTGTCCATATAAAGTCGTCCATATAAAGTCAGAGATTATACCATCAAAAACTGTTCTATAATTTAATGAAAGGCCCTAAATCTTGATGAGCGTGAGACCCTTTGAGCGAATATATTTAAAGTAGTATATAATCTTGCTGTTATCCACCATAAAAAACATTTTGAATGTAGAATACTTTTTACTCATTAAAATTTGCCATCGTTTGCAAACTCATCGAATTTTTCTTTTTTCGGTTTTCTTTTCTTATTATTAAAAAAATTAAGATGAAGAAGAATTTCTGTCGAAATAGAAAAGACAGAGCGCGCTATATTTACATTTAGAATACATTGAACTCACAACTAAATGCAAAATTTAATTCTTAATTCTTATTTTTCTGTTGTTTTTTTTTTGCTATTTTTGCTATTTTTACTACAACTAGTAGTAAATTTAATCAACTAAAGATTTATTTATTACTCGACAGAGAAATAATGATGATTGCCATTTAATTTAAGAAATCTAAGCGCAATGAAACGGTTGGAAAATTTTGAAGGGAAGGATGGAAGAGTATTGATGTTGTGTTGGCGTTCTTGTTGGTTTCGTAACGTTAACGGGAAAAAATTATTCGGAATTGTAAGTATCCTTTGGAATTTTAAACAATTTCTGATTTAATTAGAAGCTGCATTGTTGAAGGTTTTCCCTCGAAAAAGTGCCCGAATTGAGACACAATTTAAGTTTCTTTCACTTCAAAAACACACTTCTCATCCTCCACTCCCACCCCTTCCTACCCCGCTCCGCCCCACAACTCACTGTATTGTCATTACAACGTGCGCAATCACAAACGAAATGCTTTGTCATCTTCAGGAAGACGCCCCGTGTGACGTTGCTCCATAGAATCTTTGTGTACGTGGTCGTTATTTCTGCCCCTTTGCCAATGAATCGGGCCGCCCGCACCGTCGCCACTTGCTGGTTGTCGAAGTAATGGCTGGCGTTCGGGGTGCACTCGTGATTCATCACGGCCGTCAGCGGAAAGACGCCCCGCAACAGGATCTCATGGCTGCCGGTGCGACAGGGCGCCTCGAAGGCGTTCGTATTCAGCACGCCCACAACACGAAACAGCTTGTCCATGAACGACTTGTCGGTGGTCGGAAAGCGGCGGAAGCACTGCGCGGCCTTGATGATCTCCTGCCGATAGCCGCGCTCCGGATTGGCCTGCAGCGCGTTGATAAGTGCCCGCTGATCCTCGCTCAGAGAGAAGACACGCACCGCCGTCAAAATGCGCAGCGAGTGCAGATTGACGGCGTCGCGGTGACCCAAATCCATGGGCTGCCATTTGACGAAGAGCGCGCACTCGTCGCGATGCTGCGGCGAATCGCTGCAGGAGTCGCACACGGGCAGCGTGCACCGACGCCGACACAGAAAGTCCTTGACCGCCAGCAACTTGTGGCAACACACACAAGTGTTGAGAATGGAGCCCTTGCGCGCCGTCGGCCCCAAAACGAGTGCACGTTCGCGGAAGAGCACCTCGCCCGGCTCGATATCGCGCAGGGCGAAAATGCCGCGTCCGGCAACCTTGGACTCGGAAACGACCCAGTTGGGCTGCTCGGGGCGCAGGTCGGCCAAATGCAGGTCAACGAGGCGCGCCAGTTCCGCGGGAGAAGCCATGACGGGCAAGCGTGGTTCTGTGGCTGCTGTGGCCTTGTCGCGTGCACTAAGCGTTTGGAATTCGAGTGTACGTACGAGTACCGTACGTTCTGCGGTCACGCGCTGCTGCAATTTGTGGCCTCAATCGATTATTGGTCCACTGAACGGTCGACCGACTAACCGACTGACCGACCGCCAGACGCTGCAATCGATAATGTCGCCAGTCGCACCACACGATGGCTGTCGAGGACGCTTTTTTTTCTTTTTTCTTTTCCGTTAGCGGCTGGCGGGCACACGAGTCGCCCGCGTTCACTTCAAGATACCGACTGACTGACGAAAACGGATCCATGCTGAACTGAAGAAAATCAAGCGAAAATGAAACTGAAAATGACGACTTTTCAAAGCGAGTTTTTGATGTGTTCGTTCATAAATCGGATTTGTGCGACACGCCCCTCGCTGCGGGCGGCCGGCCGGGACTCCTTCACTCTGGCACATGTGTCCGCCCGCCCGACTGTGTGCTGGCTGGCCACTTTGAAAGCAGCTGCGGCAGCGAACAGCGCTTTGGCAGCGATCCATGTACGGCACGCAAGTGACGTCACAGAATGTGTTGTGTCTGCGGCCGACAGTGTTGAGCAAAAGGTCAAAAGAAACAAATTCTTTTAAAAAATAAATCATTTAGAGAATGTCAAAGACAGGGTGGGTGGACGTACCAGGTGGTCGGTCCAGATGGGAGGGCTGGCTTCGCGGGCTTGTCCACGGGAAGCCAACGCAGAGAAAGAATTTTTGCTTGGGAAAAACTTCAGCCGGTTTGCCGGCCTGCAAGGTCTTACATCAAGGTCTCGAATGACAAATAAGCGGGGATGAAGCGGGGACGGTTTAAAACAAATGCAGCCTAAAAACAATTCTTAATCGTGGGCGTGGCGGCCGGTAAGCAATATAAATTCCGCGCTTTACTAAAGTCTTTACACAACACTGTGAAAAATACTTGCGGCGGCTGCGGCTGCTGCTGCTTCTACGTTTCTTCGCCTTCGAAGGCTTTCAATTGAAATCGTTTGTTGTTATTGTTGTTGTTCATGATTATTCATTAATACACTTTTCCGTCGCTGTGGATTTATTTATTGCTTTTCGTTTTCTTCGAGTGCTTTCAGTGCTTTTCACTTTTCATTTTTGAATGCTTTGTGTCGTCGTCGCAATGACATATTTTGTATTTTTCTCTTTTTTTCTCTGGCCATACCTGCTTTGAAAACACATTTATGATAGCCGAAGGCACGAACACAGCACACACACACACGCACACGCACCGACAAAGGTATAGCTGCACGCAGCTCCACAGCAAGTTTTGTGTCAGGACACTTCATCATTACATTTTCACTCTTCATCGGGCCGCTGCTTAGCTCAAGTCTCTACACACAATGAATAAAGCGATAATGAATAAATTCTGTTGGTTGCAGGCACAAGCGCACACACACACGCACACACGCGCTCTCACTCTCGCCAACAATAATCAACTATTCGTATTTTCGCAATGCGTAGTGAGTGTGCAGCATTTGGCAGGGTTGCCAAGTCTTTGAGAAATCTCTCCATTTGCAGGGAAGGCGCTTTGGAAATCGCAAATATAAAAAGAATATTTGTTACTAGATGTACCCGTCCCCGCGTTGCTGTGGCTCATTCTGGTTAAATGTTTATAAAGCGTATGTTGCTTCCGACCACAAATGAAATATTCCTCATACAAACGTTGCAACCCGTTTTCACCCCTTCAGGGGTTGAATTTTAAAAAATGCCGAAATATGTATTTGATTAATTATACCAGAGAGTATTAAGACCAAGTTTCAAGCAAATCTGACCACAAATAAAATATTCCTCATACAAACTTTGCAACCCCTTTTCACCACCTTAGGGGTCGAATTTCGAAATATCCGTTCTTAGTGCTTGTATATATCATAAAATAAACGTCTTTGCAAAATTTTATCTTTCTAGGTCCAAGCGTTTAACCTGGGCGTTGATGAGTCAGTCAGGACTTTCATTTTTATATATAGAGATTTATATTTTATTTATTTATTTTTTTATTTATATTTTATTAATATTTTATTATAATCATAGTAAAATCCATGATAATCCATTTATACTTAAAAAATGTTATAGTTTGAATATTTTAAAATTGTAATTAATTAAAATTTGAATATTTGAATATTTTAAAATTGTAATTATTTAAAAATAAGCAATAAAAATAAATATTTTACTAAACTACTAAACTAAATTTTTTTACTATTTTTTACTGTTTACTATTTTTCACTATTTTACAAACTTATTATAGAATATTTATATAGTAATACTATATTTATAGAATAATACTTGATAGAATATTTCTTAATGTGCCTCTCAAAAAGGTTCCAACCCAAGAATACGACGGACAAACGAACCAATTATTGCACCATTCACGTGGTAATAAAGTGATATTAAAATTTAAATTTTTTTTTCATAAAAACGTTTAAATTGTGCGTTTAAATCATTTTCACGTTTACGGTTAACGTTATTTGAGCGCAATTTAAAAAAAAATTGAAAAAAAAAAATTGAAACGACATCATTTTTTTTATTTAGAAGTTAAGAGAATTTCGCGTTTAAAAGTGGTGAAAGCGACAAATATTCCTTGGCAACTTTGATATGTACACTCCTTCCTTCCTACCTTCCTTCCTTCTTGATCATCGCTATTTACGCACACTCCGTTTGTTGCTGTAATTATTTTAACAAATACAATGTTTCTAGCACTTTGTGCTCACCCCTTTTATCTTCTTTTCTGCCTTTAAACGACGCGACGGTTGTTTTTTTCCATTTCGTATTTACTATATGCCAAAACGCGTGCCAAGTTGGCCAACTTGTTGTATACGCAATATTAAATCGTGACGTCAGTTAACATACAAATGTACATACATACGAGTACACTGTACATACAATTGTAGTGGGCGATACAACCATTTTTAAAAAATAAATTTTTTCTTGTGTATTTTTTATTTCATTTTTTCGAATATTAAAATTTTTTATCTACATTTATTTATTATTAATTGTTTGCATGACGGCGTGGAGGAAAAACAATTTGCATGAGAGAACTTTAACAGATTTTGTGGCACATTTCTGGGCCAGCATTAAAGAGAGAAAACTGCTTATTGCACTGCTCTCACTGCTCTCTCCCTCCCGCCCGCGAAAGTACGAGTAGTAGCGAAATCTGAATTTATTTTTAGTTGAGCTGCAACAAAAAACTGCAAAGTTTTTTTAGTTGGCACGCGCCTAAAGTTTTAATTATATTTCTATGAAGCAACATAATCTGGTACAAATGATACCATGATGAAATTTAAGAATAAATAGGACGCCAATAGAGAGCGGAAGTTGCTCTCTCTCTCTCTCTCTCTTTCTTCCTTCTTCTCGTGGAAAGAAAAAGCCGAGTTATCAACTCAACACATTTAGATGTAGAATTGTTTTAGAAGCGTAATAAATAAAAATAACAATTGTTTCTGTAAAAACAGAAAGTATTTTCAGACTCAATGTGAGTCCGTCGGACTCAGGAGAAGTTTTAATATTACGAGAATAACAAACGATAAATGCGTTGTGGTAATAAATTCCTAGATTTGATAAATATAGTACAATGCACGAGAAATAATAATAATGTCAAGAATATTGAAAGAACAAAAACGATACATTGGCGAAATCGGTTTGTTCAAAATTCAAATTTATTAAGAATTCCAAAAAGTATTTTTACAAATTTTTTCTTTCAAAAAATTTCTGATGTTACTTTTTAAAATATTTCTCTACACACAAAAAAAATCGCTGATTCAAATTGCACTTAACAAAGCAAGAAGTAAAGTAAGCAACAAAAAAGTTAAGGTAAGTTAAGTAAAAAAGTAGTGTACTGCATAATTCCAAAATAGAAGCGGACACTTTTACTGTGAACTTACCGGTTATACAATTTTATGTTATTATATTGACTTATTTTTATGATTAAGGTTTTCAATTATTATTTTATCCAATAAATCTCAGTCCGTGACTTATACCGATTTATGGCGATTTCTTATGACTTGTACTGACAAAACAATTACGTTGGCAACTCTCTGCTGGATTTAGCCAATGAGCCATGCAAGAACTGATTGTCTTAGGAAGAGAAAGTAGTTTCGAGAGAAAAAAATTGGAGAGTAGCATACAAGTAGCGCAATACACACAATAAGTTGTATGCGTAAATGATGTAACTCCAAACAGCGATTTATTTTGAAATGGAAAATCTGCCGCACTAACGTAACTAACTTCATTGAACGGTTCGTCCCACTTACCGTCGGATCTTGACACCGGGCACAGTGACATCCGAAGCCCTTCGTCATTACTAGAAACGCTTTCCGCGGCAGGGTGCTCCACAGCAGCTTCGTGTAGGTGGCGGTAATCTCAGTGCCCGCCGGTATAAAACACGTGGCCGTCAAAACGATCTCCTCAGCAGACTCGAAATGGTGGCCGGCATTTGGCGTGCACTGATGGTTCAGAAGGCCCGCCAACGGAAAAAGTGCACGCACGAAAATCTCATGTCCGCCGACCTGACTGCGGCCCTGAAAGGCGTTCGTATTGAAGGCGCAGATGACACGATGAAAGTAACTGAGAGTTTCCTCGTCGCGGGGAAAGCAGCGAAAGCATTCGGCAGCATTCTGCACTTCGGCGATGTGCTGTCGATCGACATTAGCTTGCATCGCGTACAGTAAATTGCGTTCGTCTTCGCTGAGCAGAAGGCAGCGCGCCACCGACACGATGCGTAGAATGCGTGGCTCGATTTGGGTCAACGACAGAGGCTGCCACTGGCGGAAGAGCTGGCATTCCGAGGCATGTCGTGGCGACTGCGAACAGCCGGACGAGCAGACGGGCAGAGCGCAGCCGAAAGGGCACAGTACGTGCTCGATGGGGCCTTCAAGTAACCGGTAGCAGATGATGCAAGTGTTCAACTTGGTGCCTTTGTGTGCGGTGGGCCCAACGAGTAGCGAATGCTCGCGGAAAATCCTTTCTCCCGGCTCGATATCGCGAGTGGCAAAGACACCGCGTCCCGCAATGGCCGCGTCACGCACCGCCCAGTTGGCATCAGTTGCCTTCGAATCGCCCAGATGCAAATCGATGAGGCGAGCCATCTCCTCGGTCGAAGCAGACACTTTCATTGACATTTTGATATTCTCTCTGGATAACTGCTCGAGCGCCTAATTCAAAAATTATAGTATACCGCCGGCATCACCAGAACGGACCCAACCAGCACGAGATAAAAAACGCAACTGAATCGGTATAGAAAATTCTTTTGTTGCTCGGATTGTTTGTTTGTGTTTTTTTTTTAGTCGTGGTCGAAGTTTGCTGCTAGTGTTAAATTTTTTTTTACACTTTAATGATTTTATTTATCTCTTGTAGCGGAGACAAATTGATAGGTTGCTTTCACTTTTCATGTTAAAATTGTTTTAATTATTATTATACATATATTTTAATACAAAATATCGACGATGTGGCTTCTTCAGTGTCTTGTCATATTTTAGTTTGTGTCAAGTAATTTGACTTTGGCCACTTTTAATGATGTCACAGCTAACAGTTGTTGCATTAGTTTTAAATTTTTGTTTCTATGTTTGTAATTGTATTTGGATTAATTTTTAATATTCGTTTTTTCAGTGATGCAAAGCGTACATCTACAGCATTGTGAAAATTTATTCTGATATTATCGTACGTCGTCTAAGAGATTACCATTATGTTAGCAGTAATATTTTTCTTCTTTAATTTTAGTTCATACTTTTTAATATTACTAAATATATTTTCAGTATTTCATACTAGTATAAATATACTATACCACAGACCAAAACGAAAAAATACTATTAAGATAGCACATCGCCCATACCGGCTTTTCTACAAAGCAAACCTGACGCAAATTCGTTCCAAAATTCATAAAAACATATAATATATTTACTACATTGCATTACATCGTCTTATATATATAAAAAGTAAGCATTTCTGGTGTCTATAAAATCATAATCATATCATCATATCATCTCATCATAAAATCATTTGTTAACTTCAAAAAATTTCGATACTGCGAGTGTTTCCTGTTAAAAATTAAAATATGCCTAAAATCATGCTACGCTTTTTAACTCAATGATGTAAAGATAAAACAAACAGACTGGAAGACTCTTCGAAGACGTTGAATACATGCCAAAAATGTACTAAATAACCCAGTAAAATTTTAAAATTTATATGAATCCTAATCCTAGTACGATTTAGTATGAGGATGTCACTGAGAGATACATACACTATGCGTCGGTATTTAACTATTCAGTATCTGACTACATAGTAACGTCTGGAATAGGAAATTATATACTAATACGAATATATGAGAATTTGAAAATAGTGTATTTGTTTAATGATGAATTGTTTAGGACGGAATTTTCGTCATCTCCTTTTTTATAGCTTGCTCCTGGATTTTCGCGTCTATAATACTTTCGTTGTTTTCCGTTGTTTGTAGCGTGATTTTAGGGGCTCGAATATTACGTTCGAGGTCGCGTTTGTTTGTTTTTTAATTATTTGCTTATTATTATTATCAGATTGTTTTTGTTTTTATTTTTTATTAATAGATTAATTAATTAATTATTAAAAAATTTTTTTTTAAAAAAACAACAAACCAAAACAGAAATTACAAGCAAAATATAAAAAAAAATTACACTTTGCGAGTGATTAAAGTATTGTAGTTTGAATGAAATGTTTATCAGTGTTTTCAATAGATTTCTGTCAATTTTTACACGCAATACGAAATTGAATTCTGTCAATTTTCACGGTGAATGAAATTTTTTTTTATGTTTTAAAATTAATCATGGAATTGGTATTAACGATTGAAATAAAAATAAGAAGTATAATATTTTAATCAATTTACATTTTGTATTATAACCATCTAATGTCAGTTGTGTTTTTGGGCATATTTAAGACCGATGCCTATTAATCAATAAAATATTAATATGAAATTGTGTCTAATACAGTTTAATACCAATTTAATCAACAGCGGCAATTACTAAATTAACACAAGAGACAAGAGATAAATGAAAGCAAAGCAAATAACAAAATTAGATCGATGATGTGACACATACATACATGATGAGTACATACAACAACAATGACAAACAACACAATCATTAACCTAAAGAACTGCACACTATAAATAAAAACATGCGGGACATTTAGTAAACGTATTAAATAATTATCTTTACATTTAGGTAATGTGAAAATATAGAAAAGTATTGTGCTAGAAACTGAGAATCTTGACGAAAATGTCATTACACTTATTTCTCGATTTACGCGAAAATCTATTTACCCAATTACGCTGTTGCACGTCACTTAAAAGCGATTTCGGACATGATGGATGGATGCATCCCGGAAATAGTTGTGACAAAAAACACACACACAACCGTCGGTTTTTTCATGGTAGCTCGTACGGAAAATGGCCTTATTTTTTCTGTTGATCAGTTCTTTTTTTTGATTAATTGTGATAAATTTTTTATATTTTAGCAGCAGACTACTCAGTCGATTATATATGTATCTATCAGCAGTTTTTTACCGGAATAAAGATTTTATATTATTCAAACTTATGAAGTGTGTAATAGTTTTTATTTATTATGCTAAGAATTAGTACAAAATTTGTAAATATTGTAAATAATTACAATAACATTATTTAATACTTTTTAATGTAAATACAATAAAACAATTACTTGAAATTACTTTCAAAGACAACAGACACAGAGATAAAAAAATAAGAAGAAGAAGAAGAAATATAGCTAGATTTTACATGATTAATATTGCAAATCCCTACGAGTAAAATGTGTTTGCTGCCATCAACATCATCATCATCCTTTCCCTTCTTTCAATCCTTCGTTCATTTTGCCTTTTGTGCCTCCAAATACGTACGCATCACACACTCGCCCAAACCGATTTGGTCCATAATGCCCAAAACATCCTCACAATATCTCGCCCGTGCGGTTGCCTGCTCGTCGTTGCAGTCCTCATGACCTTTGGCCAAGCGAGCGATCACGCCCAGTTTGGCATCGACGATGATATAATTCGAGTCGGGAATAAAGCCGGAGCTCTTGTCGTCGATGTACTCGATGAGGCTCCTCAACGAATTGGAACCGATTTTGGCATTGATTGCTCCGGCGGCGAAATCTTGTGATTTCAACATTTGAGCGTGAGTCGATTTTTGCTTGCACTCCAAACAATTCCAATTCGGATGCGGCAGGCCGCTGGTCTCCGGCACTACCAAACCGGTACAGTTGGTGTCGCGACAATAAAGCGCTGAGATAAAAGATCCTTTTTCCTAAAAAAGCAGAAGAGCAAATCGTGCAAGAGAGAGAAATTTTCAAATTATACAAATTATACTCTATCATTATAAATTTGGAGAAAAGGTGAGACCACAGAGTGCTGTATTATATGTAATAATCCAGACTTTTTAAAGACTACTGAAGTATTTACAAACTCAACTTTCAACTTCCGGAAAGCCTTTTTAGAGTCTTCTTTTTGCATTTTCTTTTTTCAGCATATTTCGTATTCTGTACGATAAATTCGTTAAGATTTGAAAACTTAACGAATTTATGGTTAATTGAATATTTTTAGGAAATTTAAACTTATAAATACTTTGTCAAAATTTCTTATCCATTTTAGTAGTAGTGACCACATTTTCCTCTCCCTTATTGTATTTTTTTCTTTCTTCCTCTCTTTCTTTCTCCTCCTCCTTCCTTCTCAACTATTTGACATTTACGATTTGACGCCTTTTTTCCATTCTACAAAAAAATTATCTTGTTCTTGAGTGCTTGAGTGCTTGATCAAGCAAATAAATAAATTTTAATTTATTTATTTTTTATTAAAATAATTTATGTAACGGAAATATTTAAATACTTGGCGCCGAATGAAACGAACAAAACAGAATTTTATCGAGATTTTGTAAATTTTTAACATTTTAATATTGTTGTTATTTTTTTATTTTGTATCCAAACTGTTTTCGCCAAAGATCGAAGAGACTCTGGTCAATTTAAATACATATGTATATACATATATGTATACCTATACATATATGTATACGTTATACAGGTACGCACATATGTATGTACGAGTATATTGCTTTAACGAAAGACACTCGCAGATTAAAAATAACTACACTAAAACACACATTAAAAAATGTTTAGGCCTATTTGAATTAATAAATAATTTAATTAAATTTTTTTGGAATTTAAGAAAGTAGGAGAATTTTTCTCTTCAAAATGGCACTGAAGTGAACTGAAATTTCATTTAATTTAATTTAATTTTCTTTTCTTTTAATATTTTAAACATATTGTAATTAATTTAAAATTCCGGGTTAATGATAATCATTAAACCGGATACATTACCACATACATTAAACCCATTCTTTAATCTGGATTCCATTTGATAATTCCGTCAGTTAATTCTTTTCATTAAAGCATGTTCCTCATTAATTGAGCGTTAAATTTATGGTTAAAATTATTAAAGAGAAATACATATTTTAATATTTAAAAGATAATTCATTTAAATTTCTGGATTATTGAAGATCAGAAGAAAGAGGAAAGGAGAGGGAGAGACAGAGAGAGACAGTTTGTTTTTTTAATTGGTCAATTTAAAGGCGATAGTTAATCCAACCCTTAATGAGTGAATTAGTAATTGATTAATTATTACTAATTTCGTCAGTTTTGCGCATTAGTTAATGCCTTTAGTTCGTCTCATAAATCGTTGATATCGCATAATTAGCTAATCTCATTAATTAATCTCATTATTTGATGCCGTTATTAAGTTATTAAGTTCTTCCTGTTAATCTGGTCATCTAAAGTCGTCAGTTGATCTCCTTCATTAAACTTATGAGCTTCATTAATCTTATTAAGCTGTCCGATTTACAATAAATATTTCAATTTAATTAATTTATTAAGCAAATTTTTATGGAAATCTGGCTATAGTTAGAAAAAATTGCCATCACTTCTCATAAAAATTGTCAATTGCGTTCCGGAAATATCGTGAAATTTTTTAAAGTGGTTCTCAAAACAGTGTCCAAAGTCGCTCAATTTTAAGTCGTTTTGAGGTGTCCTCAATTGGTTGCCTAAACCGATTAATAAATTGTTAGTACATAAATGTTTTCTATAAAAGTTAGTTTGAGGCTTTGATTTTGTTTCCTTTTTACTCATAAGGACGTGATTTTTTGTGTCATCAATACGTATTAAAGCATTGCTGTATCATTTCATATCATTAGCGGTATCATTTGATATCATTTGCTGTATCATTTGATATCATTTGCTGTATCATTTCATATTATTTGCTGCATTAAAATGATAATTAATATGATGATCATTTGATATCATTTGCTGCATCATTTAATATCATTTGCTGTATCATTTGATATCATTTGCTGTATCATTTGATATCATTTGCTGTATTAATATGATAATTAATATGATGATCATTTGATAACATTTGCTGTATCATTTGATATCATTAGCTACATAATTTAATATCATTTGCTGCATCATTTGATATCATTTGCTGTATCATTTGATATCATTTGTTGTATCATTTGTTAATTTGTATTACTCAACAATTTGTTTAAGATATAATAAACAAATTGGAGGTCTTTGCAATATTTTGACACTTAAATTAATCATTTCATTTCACTTAAATAATATAACTCTTCAACTCAAACCCAAAACCTTACCGTTGGATCCGAACAACGCGAGCACTTGCACGTAAAGGCTTTTTTCATCTTCAGAAACAGATGACGCGAGATATTGCTCGAGAATAGCTTGGTGTAGGTCGTGGTAATTTCGGTGCCAGCAGAAATATCCACCGAAGCCTTCACGATCATATTGTTGGTCTTCTCCTCGAAAGTGTAATACGAATTCGGAATGCAGTCATGGTTGACGACCGCAAAGAGAGGAAACAGTGCTCGATGGAAGAACGCCTGGTTGTCGTTGGTGCGATCGGTCGTCTCGTCGAAGCCGTTGGTGCGCAACACAGCCACCGTGCGATTCATGATCTCGATGGTTTTCTTATCGGTGGGAAATTTGTTGAAGGCCTTCGCAGCATTGCGCACCTCGGTGCGATGATTGTTGTCCAGGTTGGCCTGCAGCGAGTAGATTAGGTCGCGCTGCTCCTTCGACAGGTTGATGGCTCGAGCGATGCACAACAAACGCAAAGTAACCGAGTTGGCGACATCCGGCTCAGACGGCTCCCACCCCTTGAGAAGGTCGCAGTCCGGTTTGTGCAGCTTCTTCTTTACGCACATCGTGCACACGGGCAGCGAACAGCCCTGGCGACACATGAACTTTGTGTCGGGCAACATCTTGAAGCACACCGAGCAGGAGTTAAGCACGTCCTCCTGACGTGCCGCCGGGCCGAGGAGTAACGGACTGTCGCGAAAGATTACTTCGCCACGTTTGAGGTTGCGCGTAGCGAACACGCCACGTCCAGCAATCTTGGAAACGCCAATCTCCCAAGCAGGATCCTTGTCCTTGAAGGGGGCCACATGGAGCTGAATGAGCTCGGCGGTATGTTTGGGACAGATCATTTCACGATCGATAAAAAGTCTTACGAACAACTTTAGTCTACTACGCGCTTGTTATCTTTTTTTCTCACTCTATCACAATTTCTTCACTTCCTGCGAGACCTGTTCGGAGGACCCTCTTCCAAATTGGTTTGTCTGTTCTGGGCCGTTGCTGATCGAAAACTGTCGCCTCCTCCAGATGGCAGACGGTTTATATTTTTGAAATTGCGAATCGCTGATATTTTTCGTGAAGCGCTTCGAGCATTTCAGAATTTTTTAAGAGTGCTCTCTCGTCAAATTTGTACCTATAATGTTTGTGCATAAAAACAAATATAAATACATACAATAAATAAGTGACTATATTTTTGTATATTAGCTTGTGTTTTATTTATAAAGCTTTTATAAGAATTTCAACCAAAAGTGATGGAAACTATTCGATAATAGTAACCGGATACAAAGGCTTATTTTACAATCGAAGATAAACAGCATTTATGGCCCTTTTTGTTTTAATTTTTATCTATTACATGAAAAAATCGCTTGATATAGGAAAAAGTGTGTATGTGTAAAATTTACAAAAAAAATAAAATTTACAATTATATTAAAATTGTATAATATAAAAGTAAAAAGTTAAAATTGTCAGTTGAGGAGACTGTAATTGCCTGATTTTTTTAATTCTTCCACGATAAATCCTTATATTTTTTATCACTATTAATCGCAATTTACCAATATTTAACGTAATTTAATATAATTTTACAAAAAGGTTTTCTATAACATTAGCTTTTGTACCAGAATTAAAAGTAAAAAGCTGAAATTGTCCGTTGAGGAGACTGTAATTGCCTGATTTTTTTAATTCTTCCACGATAAATCCTTATATTTTTTATCACTATTAATCGCAATTTACCAATATTTAACGTAATTTAACATAATTTTACAAAAAGGTTTCCTATAACATTAGCTTTTGTACCACAATTAAAATTAAAAAGTTGAAATTGTCAATTGAGAAGACTGTAATTGCCTGATTTTTTTAATTCTTCCACGATAAATCCTTATATATTCTATTACTATTAATCGTTATTTAAATTATTTTTAGCTCTTAACTCAGATCATAAGATAATTTCAGAACTGATAGCAAATTTATTTGGTAATCGGATTTTCCAACAAAATGTTTACATCTTTACTTTTTTCATTCTCACACAATCCTCTCCACCTCATCATACAACTCTTGTAGTAATGAAATGTTCTAAGAGTATGCAGAATTTGAATGCGAGAACGAGTAAACAAATATACAAGAAGAAAAAGCAACAAAAACATTAGCAACACTAACACTCTTTAATGTTAATTGGGAGGAAATTCATTTATTACAAGAAATCGTGTGTGAGATTCTGTAGGAATTTTTATTTTCATCACCATCTCAACACGTTTGCCTCCCTCTCCGAAATGTTCTCTTTGCCAGCAACGTCTTCAGTTAAGCACCACCGAAGTATCCTGGTCAAATCGAGCGTCAAAACTTGTTCTCGCTTGCAAGAAAGAGTGAAAAGAAAACAACAAAAAATGTAATGTACACTCTTTCTTATGGTAGTTGCCAGATATTAAAAAATTTTCACAAAATACTCGTATCATGCGGAATTTTCTTATTTCGAAAATGCTCACAAAATTCCACACTAATTAAAAAATCCGACAAAAATTTTACGAGGTCCTCTCATAAAAAAATATTAATGATTTTAGTAAGGGTGTTTCAGCAAGAGGTATCATTTTGAGTTTCGCGTCATTTTTTAACTCTCAACTTTCAACTGTCATTGTGAGGTCATTTGTGAGGTCATTTGAGAAGTAAAAAAAAGATATCGATCGCCATACATTCGCGCAATGATTGGAAATAGTAAAAAATCATAACAAATTTAAAAAGACAGTTCTTGTTGAAAGACTCTTTATGTATTTATTGTCAAAATAAAAAAGATTAAATCTCAGTGAAGTTCAAAAATTTTCTGAGAATTCTGATTCTCCAGGGATTTAAAAAATACCATTACAAATTTAACGCAAAAATTGGCAACTATAATTTTTGCACTTTCTGCCGCTCTCTTACTCTCTTTGTCTATTCCAGAACTTTGGTTTGCAGAACGAATGAACGGATGGATGGATGATCTTTGATCGCTTCAGTGGAGAGAGAGAGAGAGAGAGAGAGAGTGTGTTACTGAGAAATAAGTGGGTGAAGTGGGTGCTGTAGATGAGTGGTGCCCACCACTAACGCTTGTGCGCTATCTGTCGTCGTTTTGCTCGATAACGCAATATCGTGATTTTCTGTCTTAACGCGTGCCCGCTTTCTTGAAGCATAACAAACCACAATTTAAATATTTACTTAATGGTCACTTCTGTCTACGTTGTTGATGGATTAAAGATGATGATTCTGTTGATCTTACACATTGCAGCGAAGTGTGTGGAATATTAATTGCTGTTATTTGTGTTGTTCAACAAATATAGTATGTACATATAACGATTATCTATAGAATCGTTCGTGTTATTCTTTAGTATTATTATTTAATGACTTTCTTTTGAATAATCCAAATAGTACGATATTACGCCGTAAAATGGCCCGACATTTTTTAGTTTTTCAGGCCAATGTTTTTCTTTATTCTCTATTTCACCATTAATTATTAATAATTTATAGATCCATTTTGATTTTGTTTTTTTTTTGCGGTTTTGAAGACTTCTAAAATTTAAAATAAAAAAATTGAAAAACAAAATTGTTACAGATAGAATTTTTTGAACCTACTCTAAGTATATACGAGTATGTATGTATGTATGTTTTGTCTAATTTTGCGTTTTTTCATATCAAGACTGAACACTAAAAACATTCGCATCATTATCATCGATCATCATCATCATCAGTGTTGATAAAAAAAGCAATCAAAATTCACATTTAATTTTTGGCACTTCTTCTTAAAGATACGACGAGTATGTGCTACCTCAAGCGGCTACTCCGTACATATGTACATACATATGTAACGATTCGATGTCTCTGGCAAACACCTTGCATGTCCGTCCAACTGACAAATTATTTCCTCTCGATAGTGGGTGCACCGAGACTGTATACTTTTATTTATTGCATGCTGTTGTACAAATAATTGTCACATACCGTCACGAGAGAAGAATTTCAGCGTGCATGATACAATATTTTGTGATGTCCTGTGATTTTCTGCGAGTATGAAATGTATAATATATTTACATATATCTATAATATATTTATATCTATAATACGTAATATCTCGTATAATATATATGAATTCATTCATATTAATTTAGCAGAGTACTTTCATTTAAAAGCTATTTTGAGTTCATTATTTGTTAAAAATTCTTAATTTAATAATTATAATTGAATTTAATTATTTCTATTTATATTCCAAATTGACCTGTTTCTTTAACTGCACAATATTTTCTCGTTTGCTCTATTTCTTTTATTAAAGAGGAAAAATTTATTAAATTAAAAAAATATTATGACTCTAAAGCTCTGCGATGGACCGTTTAAATCATTAAATAGAACAATTTTTTATATTAAATCTTTTTTAACGCCAAATAATTCAAAACAGGTAAATATTCTCTTCCTTTTCACATGTTAAGGCTTATAACTACAGAAGTTTTTATGGATTTTCGTTGTTTGGGAAGGATTATTCAGTTGCAAATTTCGACATTAAAAAATTAAAAAGATTTGCATATATAAATTACTATATAA
This sequence comes from Conops quadrifasciatus, assembly GCA_949752815.1. NCBI lineage: Eukaryota > Metazoa > Arthropoda > Insecta > Diptera > Conopidae > Conops > Conops quadrifasciatus. Next base: position 29,990,282 of record OX457081.1, on the reverse strand, counting down.
AGATTACTATATAAATTGATTGCTTTAGCAGAAACAAAATTATAATAGTCTAAAAAGAAATCGAATAACCTAAATATAAGTTATAATAAATATAATAACTGTTAAAAGGAGCTATCTCAATTAAATGCTTAAGTAATATCTAAATTTATTACGATATTTTATTCCAAACAATGTCATTGTTGTCATCTGTCAGATGTCTTGAATTTTACCAAAAAATTGCAATTTCCTTTTTTTATTACTTAAACACACACATACTCGTATATCTTATAGTATTTAAAATATAAATACAAGGTTGACATTTTATTGTTTTATTTTGGCAGCAGTCATATAACGTTTATGAGTTCTATTGTACGAATATAATCAAAAAAAATATCCATATTATTCGTGGTAGTTAATTTAATTAATAGTAGATAATGAATTCGTGAACGGAAGAATGAGAACGGGAGCAATCATCATGAACAAACAAAATGTTCTTAACAATATAATTTATAGGACATAAAAAGGGAAATAAGAAAACGAAAAAGATCAAAGAAATTAACGGTGAGGTGCCTAAACGGTTAAGTGCGTATCGTTTTCCTATCAAGACTTGTATCGATTCGAAATAGCTCATACTGCAAGAATTCTTGGCTCTTGCTCACGAATTCAATTCCAGGCGAAAGTGAATTCTCGTACGATAATTTGTGTTGAATTTAAAATTTTTTTTAAATTACTTACAACTTACATATATACGATATAAATGAAGTTTCATAAATGAATTTCATTATGTTTCTGATTGCTGATTATGTTTATAACACTATGACGGCAAGTTTACATTAACGTCGAAATGATGCCCTCAAGCATTAAAATTGTTGTTGGTATTTTTTAATAAAATCGCAATTAATTGAAAATGAGTAAATTATTATACATTTTACATTTTCTTCGGCTTGCTTGCATTTTTAAAGCTTCTCGCTTTAACAGCACGCAAATCTTTGATCTCGATACTTCTACAACAACAACAACACCTTCGAAAAGTGCTATAAATTTTATCAATTTTTTTTATATATTTTTACATCTTTTACTTCGAGAAAAATTTGTAATAAAATGAGAATTTATATTATATCATCACAAGCCAAAGAATTTCGGCTCAATTTTTTAGCATTTTTTTGTTTGCTTTCACGGAAAATGTAAATGGATTTGCCTTCATGCAAAAGTGTAAACATTTTTAAAACACAATTGATTGAGTGTAGGATATATTTATAATAAGATCGTACAATAATTTTGAATTTTCCATTCGAATGTCAATAAAAAACCAAAGCCAAATAGTTAAAAAAACAGCTAGTAACCAATACTAGCTACCACTTCCGCTGACCATGAACTAAGTTGGCACCGAATTTTCATCTATTCGTCTAAAAAGTTAAAATCTCATTTAACTTTTGAGAAGTGAAGAAGGAAAAGCTGAGATGAAGAAAACAATCTAAATATTCGAAATTTCTAAACAAAAGTTTTCCATATTAATACCTAAAACTATTTCAAAATAAATACAAATATCTGTTATGTATAAAAGAATGTGCCACTTGTGACGATGAACCGAGCTGGTACCGTTTTTTTTTTTTCAATTACCACAAGTAAAAAAATGTATCATGGCATACATATTTTTGGAAACGAGAAAAATCTGTTGTAATTTTTACGCTTAATTATTCCGAATCAAAGCAAATTCAGCATTCAACAGAATTTTTTCTGTGAATTTTTGATTTCTTGTTATAATCATTTACACTTTCGTTGAAAACGCATGCATCCATGCATGATGTTTCTACAATATGTTTTGTAGATATACGAATCGATCGATGATTTTACGTCATAGAAAAATAATTAATTTTATTAAAATTGGAAATTATTAAAATTGAAAAATTATAAATAAATTTAAGATGTACATTTAAGATGTCTGTGTGTTGTAGTACAGTTTAATCTCGTAAGGATAAATTAACCGATACCGAAGACGATAGCGAATGTAAAATGTTCATCTTTGCGACAACGCCAACGTCTTTTATCATCGTTTATCTTTTGCAGTCTTGGAAAATCTCTTTGGAAACTTTTAAAAATTTCACCTTTACCTTTCTGAGCACTTCATCTTTCAGCACAGTTTATCTTTTCGAGAGTATACTGTTTATCTAATACATTTAGAGCGCATCCCTACTACTGATTATTTAGCGATAGCAATTGACACACAAGGCCGTCATGGATGTGATGACACGCTTGACATCCGCCGCAATCACAAATCGAACATATCAAATGAGTTGGCAACTCTGTGCTCTGTGGCGACAGTGCCCCATAGCCAGAAGCCAAATAAATTCATATTTCCATCAATAAGAAATATTTTATAGCGACATTGCATTTTGTAAAAAAAATATAATTACGAGTACTTATATAATAATTTATTTAAATTCCTAAACATACATAAATCATACATAAATAAGCGTGAGTGTGTGTATGTTGCACTTAAAAATGTTGAACGTACATAACCTCATTTTTGTTATGAACTTTCATCGAACTGGCCTCAATTAATAAAAATTGGAAATAAAAACCTATTGAAATGCGCATATAACAATTTCAATAAAGAAAATTGTTTCAAATATTTCAGTAAAGAATTTTTTGTGATCTTATATTCGAGCTTTACAATTAAAATTGATATTTATTACGAAGAAAAATAATTAAGGAAAATTAATGTGTCCTTAATTATTAATTAATGTCCTTTTCTAGCTTTTGATTTTATACCTTATAAAGATAAGGTACTAATTTATTTCTTCCTTTTGTAACGCATTAAAAGAGGCGTAGATATAGAAACGTTTTTTTATTACTATTATTACTATTTTAAAAACACACTCTATATGATCAAACGAATAAAATACGTATTTTCCTTATAAATTTTTAATGAATTCATTAAAAACTATTAATAATGACAGTTGAAGGCCCGAAAATTCGACTGGTGTTAGATTGCAATCGTTTGCTTGAGACGCATACGTTTAAAAAAACAATTCAGCGGATGTCTTTTTTGGATGGTTTGTAAAGGATCCTTTTACTTGGGCGGCCACTTCCGGCATGTCCTTCTGTGTATCCATCTAGCCAGCTCTTCAATCCGCCTGTTTTTTATATCTCGGTGTGGTGATGAAAGGGACTGGGTCAACGCGTCGTGAAAAGGGAGTTAATGGGGACGCCATGTCATTATTGTCTATCGTGTTTATCGTGTCTATCATGTTACTTCTCCTGCACTCCTTACAAAATGCATCCCTCAATGTCCATCAATAAAATGCATTTACTCTTAAAATTCTACAAAGATACTGGAGAAAAAAATATGCCTGTAGAGCTAGGAACCTTATCCTATATATGGATAATATTATATAGATTAATTATACATTTTACAGTGAAAAAAATTAATGAATAGAAAAAAATTGTATTAAAAATGAAAAATTTAAATTTTCTCCAAAAGTACACGATATTGGATTATATATTATTTTATATAAATGAAAGATATTTGTAATATCTTTACAATGGTACATACATATATCATCTGGACATCTTTTACATTTTAGGAGATATAGACAGCAAATTTTCAAATTTTAAAGGGCTATAACTCCTAAACCAGACGAGAGCGACAACAAATTTTGTTGTTGTTGGGATTCGCGCAAAAAACAAAAAGAACTACAAAAACAACAACAACATTGGAGAGTATGTGCTGCGCTCAATTAAAGGCAAAATTTTTGCACAACACTCATGTGCAGATCTGCAGCTGATTTGAACTAAATTCTGAAAACACGTGCAGATTATTTGATAATTCTATGCATTGTTTATTACAAACACAACAACAATACAAACAGAAAAGAGCAAGGGTGAAATGTTGAGGAAAACTGTGAAATTTCTTCTTTTACAGATTGGTAGCATTATTTCTGCGCAGCAAAAATTTAAATTGAGACAAATATCGTATATCTTAAAATGGTATAGTAATTGAAATTAACTTTATTAATGGTATTATTCATCTTATCTCTGCTAATTACTCAAAGAACATTTTTCTAATACTTGACTCACCCTGTAGTATTTAGCGCATAAAAGTCAAAAGGCAGGATTTGACAGCTGCGAAAAATCTATAACGGGTAGCCATTTTTGGAGAATTTTAATTCCAGCGATTTACAATAAAATAGTATCCAATTACCAAAACGGGGCTTATTAAATCAGTTAAAATTTCTTCAAAGATTCAAGAAAAATAATGGATAAGAAATCAAAAGAAGCACTGCGACGATATAAAAAGTCACGGCAGCAACCCCGGTCCAGCTCGGACAGTTCGAGTAGTTCTGATTCGGACTCTGGATCCAGTAGCTCATATTCGAGTTCAAGCAGTGAACGTAAAGCAGCCGAGCGCCATCGCAAGAAGAAAGCTAGGCAGGCTGCTGCAGTCGCGTCCACCTCGCGACGCTCCAGCAGTACATCCGGCAATGAAAGACGAAAGCGGGAAAAACGTGAACATGCTTGCCAGAAGAAGCTGGAAGCTAAGCGTAACCATCTAAAGCGCAAACTGAAAGAAGCCAAACTAAAGAAGCGTGCCGCAGCAGCTGCGGCGGCAGCCATGAGCAGCCACTCTCACCGAAATCTATCGCCGACAACGCAGGCGAAACTAAAAAAACTGGCGGAGCGCAAACAGCGAGCCGCCAGCAAGGATCGTCGCGAACGTGAACGTGAGAAGCATCGCGCTGCGAAAACCGAACGTGAGCACTATGCGCGCAGTAGTCGCTCGCCTACGAAGATAACCAAGATACGCATCCATCAGGATGTGAAGCCACGACAGAAGAGTCCGACACGTGTCCACCATCAACTGATGTCACGCGAGAAGATAATTATTCAGACACGGACACGGGATCGAACTCCATCCGTGGAACGACAACGCCAGGAGCACAAATTGAGACATCATGATCATGACGCTTTGCGTGATCGGGAGCGACGCGATCGTGAACGAGCAGAGCGCGAGGCGGCCCGCGACAAAGAGCGGGCAGAAGCCCTAGCCCGCTGCCAAGAACGACAGAGGGAGCGTGAACGTATAGCAAGAGAGAAACTGCGCCGGGAGGAGGAGGAGAAAAAATATGCAGCAGCTGGTTTGGTGAGTGAGCGCGAGCGGGAACGCCTTCTGCCGCGTCCTGCCGAGCGCGAATTGGCCATTGCGACTGCTCGCGGCTACAATAGTCGTGAGCGGTCACTGGAAGCACTAGACCGCTTGCCGAGGCGTGCCTCTCAACGCGAACTCGACTTGTATGAACGTGAACGTGAGTTCTTGGAGGCGGAAAGAAGGGGCCTACTGGATCGTGAAGAACTGCGACGCGAGCGCGAGTATCTGGCTGCAAGACGCCGTGAATTAAGTCCGGTTTCGGAGCATTATGCGGCGCGTTTGAGAGAAGAACGGGAGCTCTACGCGGAGGAAGAGCGTGAAAGGTATTTTGTTTAACTATTTAGTTAGAGATCCTCCGGAAGATCTCTAATTTTCAAATAATATTAATTTTCTAGAGCATACAGTCGCGCCTACCTTGAAGACGCGCGCAATCCTCGCGATGCTTGGTTAGATCCTAGAGACATACGAGAACGAGATTTGCGCGACATTCGCGATGCGCGTGAGCTGCGCGAACTTGAGCAGCTGAGGAAACTGTATCCAGACGAACGCGAGCGCGAGCGCCTGGCCCGTGAGCGTGACATGTCTCTAAGCGTGCGGAATGAATGGAAAGATGAATGGCCACCAGTTGTGCTCGAGCGCAGTAGAGGCGAGTGGGACGATGGAGTTGGTAGCTCGGCAGGTTTTATAGGTGGCCCGGCTCGAAGTTCAGCCGCTGCTATGAAGCTGCCACCACGCGAGCAGCGTGCTCCCTCTGAACCCGATTGGGATGCCGAGGAAGGAGTGCAGAGCAGCGGCAGGGAAGCTGGGGCGGCTTCGCGTGCCTCGCGTGAGAAACACTCCACCAGCCGTGCAGAACACGTTTCAAGTGAGAGACGTTGGCCGACGGCGGAATGGCGCGAGGCGGTGTCGGATGTGGGCTCGTCCACGAGTCGTGGTAATGACGGTTTGCCAGGCAGCCATCATGTGCATCGCGAAGGACGTATGTCGCGTGGGTTTCGTCGCGGAGGCCATCAAGAGCACGGCGAACGTAATCCGGCGGCTGGGTCCAGCTATCGGTCCCACGTGCCACCGTCGCTAATGAATCTGCCTGTGCAGCCACCGGGAAGTAGCTACCACAGCGGCCTGTCGCGCTTCCCGAGTAAGCGCAACATGACATACACGAATCCGAATCTGATAAAGAAGCAGCAGGCTGCCCTGGCCGCGGCCAAGGCAGCAGCACAAGCTAGCGCTGTCGCGGCCGCTACGACGGCAGTAGCAGCCGCTAAGGCAGCAGCGCACAGTGCGGCCAATGCTACGACCAATCCAGGCCTATTGAGTCAGGTTGGTAGCCAGAGCCACCAGAACAGACACCCAGAAAGTAATTCAATTGTTATCATTGACAAACCGGAGGCAGGTGAAATTGTGGGCGACACCGACAGCCCTGCGACCGCGAGTGAGCCCGAGACCGCGACACGCCCCTCAGAAGCTGTCGCAGAAATCAATGCTTCAGTCGTGACTAGTGTTGCTGAGGCTAAAGCCAAAAGTAGCGGTGAATTAAGCGAAATCAGCGATAGCGAAGATGATATTCTTGATAAGGAACCGTCCAAGGCAGCTACGCCGAATGCAGCAACAGCTGTGTCCACCTCTGCGGAGCATGCCAAAGGTGAATATGGTTCTGGTGCACGCGCAGATGAACAAGCCGTTACCACCGCCACCAATGAGACTGACAGAGCTGACAAACCAGACGAAGACGATTTGTTGGACTTTGAAGAAATTTCCGATGGCGAATTGGAGGAAGATGCACGCAACAAAGGTACACTAATATACTACTACTTTCTTTCCTATATAGAGGCATGAGAAGACTGCGATTGTGATCTCTGATTGATTGTCTATTTACTCAGCAGGCGTTGGCGATGCCTTGGGCGTTGATTGGGCTTCGCTTATCGTCGAAACCAAGCGTCAGGCAGCAAATGCCAATTCCCAAGAAAGCGAACAGGTCACCACGGCTAAGCAGAAATGGCAACCGCATCGCATTCTACTCGATGTAGGCATCTCGATGCGTATGGCCGGCGAGAGCTATGCGAAGCAGTTACTACAGGATGCCAAAGAGAAGCTCGAAGCGGAGCTGGGACCACTTAAGGTTAAGCATGAAATAAAAGAAGAAACGTTATCCACAGCGGATGAGGATTCACAGATGGCGGACAGCAATAAAGCAATTCCATATTCGATGGAAGAAATAAAAAAGCCCCAGCTAAAAGCACCCTTAAACACACTGACAGACCTATCAATGGCCGGAGGTGCTGCGGCGCTTGATGTGGAGCGTATGCATCCCATGGCTTGCATTCAGGTTGCCGAACGCTTGCAAAGCATCGAAAAGCGCACACTCATTGCGCACGCTTGCGGCACACACAGCCGCGCCCTAAGCGCACGTCAAGACTTGAAATTGCGGCGCCAATTGTGCGGATTGCCGGCAAAAGATTGCGACCTCCCGAGACCGTTCGTCGGTGCGAGCAACGCAATGAAGGCCAAAGCTGTAGCGGCATTTCAACGAACACTGGAAGTGAAATGAACTATGAAATGTTCGTGAAATGAAAAAAATATTCTCGAGACAGTTCAGTTCGTTTAATTTATGGTTGGTTACGTTTGTATAAGCGTTAAGAAACTTATATAAACTTAACTTATATACTCGTACGATATATATATATGTATATACCATGGATATTAGTAGCAATGTAATTGTCAAAAGTCAAGTAATTCTAGCACTTTTTCTTGTTGTGAAATGAAATTTGGCGGTAAGAACTTTCGTGAAGGTGCACAGAGCTCTATAGTATATAAATACGAAGTGGTTTTTGTGGGACAGATGCTAAGATTCTGGACTATTTTCAAACTGCCCACTGAACTATCTTCCTTTCACAGACCAACAAATGCTTGCAAGGAGAGGGGGCATCTCCTGAGTTTGGTGTATTCCAGGATATAAAATAAAAAAATTTTAAAAAACTGCCGGCAAGTATTGGAAGATACGTTTTCCGAGAATAGTTTTAAATATAGTTTATGAGAAGCTGTCGGCGAGCTGGCAGAAACTGTATTACAATTCTTTTTTGGTTTTTGGTCAGTAAATATGTTTGCATATAATTCATAGTCACTTTGTTTTTTGTTTAAACCGTTCAAGAAATTCCTCCCCGAAGCGTTGAAATCTCTTTCTTATGCCATTTTCTCCGAGACAAATCAGATTCTTCGCTTACTCCTGTCGACGTTCTTGTATATACGATAAATAGTTTCAAATGAGCTTTCAAATTTTATTTCTCAATTAGTATTGCATTATTATTGTTCTTTTTAGAGTGACATGCACAAAGTTTTTGTATGCGCAGAGTGTGCATTTTTCATTCAAAACTTTAAACTGTACAGTAGTCTATACTATATAGTGTTAGGCAATAAATGTAATTCTTTAAATGTATACTTAATTAAGGTTAAAGTAATTGTCAATAAAACTAATTATCTTGTAAGAGTAAAGGCCATCATCAACTCGCTGGGCGATGATGCGCTGTGAGTTTCTTCTAAATCAAAAGTTTTGTTCACTCTGAGCTGTGAACTGTCTGGTGTTTAAACACTGGAACACAAAGTTTGCTATTAAAAGCAACGACTTTTAATGTTTGCTTTTACAACATAATTATGATATACATATATATGTACATACATAAGTGTATACATATATATATATATATATATTGTGTTTAACTGAATGATAATCGTTAGAAAGCATGGTTAATTTATTCCTGTTAACACTACGTTTCTTTTTAAACGCAAACATAATTTGTCTGTTTTTGTTCCGAAATTAATGTGTTAGCGTTGCTTGTATGCGTTTTATACAATAGTATTCAACTTTAATCGTTACAATTGCTATTTATACGCATTATTAGTTACATAAAACTTTCAGCATTAACATTTATTAACATTCACATGAAGTAGTTTGTAGTCTGCTTGCTCGAGCGGCTCTCATCAGCTTGAAATAAAGAATAATTTAATTTTATAGTAGAATGTATTAGGAATTAATAGAGATAGTTGTTCGTTTTTTGTTTTTGTTTTTGGTAGCTGCAATTGTTTAATGTCTTCGAGCAGAGTTTTTGCAAGAACTTCCAATAGAATTTTGTCAACAATTTGTTTGCTAATGACGACGACGACGATGATGATGATGATGATGTTGCTTTTTCATTCGGTGTTTGCTGTTCAGTTCGTTCAATTAAATATACATTAAGCACTTAAATGGATAGTGCTAAATTTAAAACTTGGTTGTTTTTACTTCAAAATTGTATGGTATTTCTTTTATGAGGTTTTTAAAAAACTCTGCTGGTTGCGGGGCTGGTGCCGGTGCCGGTGCCGATGCTGATGCTCGTTACTTCTTACTTTTTAAATGTTCTAAGTGAAGCTGCTTTTGCATTGCCATAAAATTTAGGACATTGTTCGCTTTATTCGCGCGTTGTGTCAATTTAGGGAAGGTATCCGCATGTCATGCCAGTTGATTTCAATACTGGGCCATTTTGTTTGCAAACAAGTCAGCATCGGATTCGACACACAAACCGATTTTAGATCACTTTCCAGAAGAATGGCGCTGCCCTTATAGTAGCGCACCTGTTAATCGAGGGAGGAAAAACGATATAATAGCAAAGCATATTTAATTTTACTTTTTTTTTAATATTTTTTTAATTTTTTAAGAGCCCTAATTGGTTACCTTGTTGCCTTCATTTGCGCCGGGTATACCATTATAATGCATTAGATCAAAAGTGTCCGGCGTGGATCGTCGTTCAAGCGGGAAGAATTCGTCCATGAATGCATTCAGAAGTATAATGCCCAAACCTTCCGGGTCAAGGCGCTTTTGCATAATTTCTACACTGTTTTTTGTTATAAATGATAAATAATTAAAATTCCATCATACTTTTTTCAACACTAGAAAGATTGCAAATTATTTGATATCTACTTTAACTACGAAACGACAAATGGCCGCGACTGCACCGAATCAAGCAACAATTTTGCAAACATTTTCCTCCTAGTGTTAAACAACAGTGTCGTCACAACAAAAACTTACTACTCCGGCTCACTAACCAAATCCAGAGTGGACAGAACGTCCTGCAGAACCGCTGTAGGTATGAAATTGTTGCCGTCTGGATCATACGATTTGAAAACACGTCTCGCTATTTCCGAAGGAGTCTCGGGCGAAACCAGTCTCTTTTCTGTACTAAACAAGACTGCGAAAAAGAGGAAGATGAAGAAATTATTACAACGCAATTTGAATAAGGCGCGCATAAATTGTGCATAACATAATGCTTCGTTTTATACATTTTGAAGGGAATTGAGCGAGCGCCTCTTTTGCCTACCAGTCAAGTGTGTTTCGGAACCCATTACCCAGACCGGATTACGGGGATTCTTAAAGAACGAGCCCACAGTACAGTAACGCATCTGCTCCATTAACGTTATGAAGCCAATATCACTTTGCTCGTCTATGCCGCGCAGCTTCAAGCCGCCCACATCCTGATCATTGTCCCAAACATGAGCCACAGCGCGGCCCGTCAGCATGAGATTAATTAAGCCTTGAGAACCGTAGCCAAAATTAGTATGTATCAGCGGTTCTGAGGTGTCCAATAGCTCAGAGTTGACATTCTCGATACCCTGAAATTAAAAACGAAACATCCCGTCCGTTGTAGAAAAACCACTTTGCCGCCATGAACCGACGAGACCTAACCTTCGTTAGAAAAACCGTGTACATGAATAACAAAACGCCATATTGGGCCGACAAAACATTATAGTTTTCCATATAGTACTGCTCCACCTGATCAACGGTACCGAATTGCAGCACCTGCAAGTGGCGATGAAACTCGTCCGGTGTCCATTCGAAAGCGTTAGCTGCTCGAGATTCGTTGGGAGCGGGCGGGCAGTGGGCTGCTGGATTAGGCTCTGCAGTCTTCAAAACGTCGCTGCTAGTTTGGGGCGTCTCGGTTACTGTTTCTTTGGCTTCGACGCACTGCTCCAAGGGCACCGTAACAATGCGGTAATGTGAAGCTCTACACTTTGCTAAAATGTTACAAAGAGCTTGAATAAGCAGACGCCTACATTTATCCGCAGTGAGCTGGGAAATAAAATTATTCCAATGTTTGTATTGTTTACAGAGAACTAAACTTATGTATAGCATGTCAAGAAGGTACGTACGTCCTTCAAGCAATGGCCGGGAGTATCCATAATCAGTATCTTAAGCAAATATGCCTGTACTGGAGCTATCACAGCGCATGGTCCACCTTGTTTCTGCACTAAAGCGGACGGTTCGACATCGCTAAATTCGAAACCTAATGAGACACATACAATTATATATATTTTCGATGCCACCAAGTTGAAGGCTTTAATACATGACTCATTAAGAAACTATGCCAATGATTTTAAATAGAATAAAAGAACTTGCAAAAACAATAAAAATCCCAAAAAGCTTCGGCAATTGACAGGTACAGGTGTCCGCGGCAACCGTGGAATTGTTTGTTCATTGCCACACACACCCACAAGAAAACACGATTTTTAACCCACCTTGTGACCATCGGCGAAAAACATCCGCTCGTATTGTTGGTCCCCACAACAAATTCCGAATGTCAGACAATTCTCGTACATCCTTTGCACTGAGAGGTCCTCTGCTGCCTCCACCAGCTCCTACTTCAGCTCTTCCAAATGAAGTCGTAGTTGCACCAGTGCTGCTTAATCGTCTTGATGCGGTCGTTGAGGCTGCCGCTACCGCTAATGTCTCTGCGGCCGCAGTTGACGTTGACGTCACCGGCGCTGCTGCACTTTTAGCTGTGGCTCTATGAGAATGCTCGCCCATAATTTTCGCCTTTCAATTAACGTCGTTTGTCGTCACTTTCTTTTTGTTTTTTCGCACTAAGAGATCAGCCAGACATTTGCAAATATACAGAACGGCTTTCTTCACCTTTTATCCACACAATTTTACAAGTTTTGTTGTGATATAATTTCTAGAAAATCCGATTTGTTAAAATTTTTGCAGAGGAAAGAAACGCACCATCAACTGAGAAATTGTAAAAATTAGCTCACTTACAATTGTCAAAATTTTCCAATAGGAAAATACCTGAAAGATTGGAAGGCCGAATGGAAGAGAAAATGTCAGACAAAAGTGCTGCCGTATCGATATTATTTTCGATAATTGATATGATATGATTTTGGTAGTCTCAAAACTTTTAAAAAGAGAATTGTAAAGATAATTAATCTAGAGATTAATGGCTATAATTTTTGTGGCTCTTTTTAAATTTGCCTACGAAATTGCCATTGCTTTCAAATTAAGCGGCGACTTTTGGAAATGTTGCTTCAATGCGAAAATGTTGTAATGTCAGTTTTGAATCTTTCGAGATGTCTTATGCAGACCTCTAATGGATATATGTATAAAATACAAGTCCTGACTGACTCTTCAACGCCCAGGTTGAACCCTTGGACCTAGAAAGCTGAAATTTTGCACAGAAGTGATGTAAGGAATAAGAAAGTACATATGTTTCGAAATTCGCCCCCCGGGCGTGAAAATGGGTTGCAACGTTTGAATGAGTAATATTAGATTTGTGGTCGGAGGCACGCTTCTTTACGATTCAACCAAAATTAGCAGCCACAGCAACGCGCTGGGTATATTTAGTTATACATAAGGCCTTGGTAGGTCCTTTTAAGGCCCTAATCAAAGACAATAGAATACAATACAACTGTTTGTGTGGCACGGCACATATGTGCATATGTGCCATATGTTTATCTTTGCCCGACCACCGAAATTTTCATCGAAGAGCTGTCCTCTAATTTTTAAAAAATGATCGTTTCCAAGCAGCTGAGAAAATATACTTAAGAGTACTACTAATTAAGTATCTACTAATTAAGAGAGTTGAAAATAACAGACAATTCATTTATTTGCTTAGTTACGCAAACTTCTTTTGTTACTAAGAAATAGGCATGATATTATACCACATTCTTTACCACGTTTTCAGTTTCGTTCTTGTTGGATTAAGTAATTTTTTGTCTAGTTTTTAACACAATATTTGTTAACAGAATGGTACTGTCTTTAAACTTAACAATATTGAAATATTCGTACGCGAGTATTAAGAATATAATTTCAGCATGTTTTCTATTGATTTAATTTTTCTTTTCTATTGTTTTTTATGCAAAAGAAGGTTACGCAAACTTAATTAAAGAAGGTCTAGCAAATACAATACATATAGCAAATGTTTTTTTTTTCAAATTCTTAAACTTTTTAAAACAAAGCATATTTTTTCAGCTGCTTGGTAACGAAACAATAAGTTTTCATTTTAATTAAAAAACTAAACATTTAGCTGAATTAAGAAGGCCTCGGAGAACCCTTAGAAAGCCCTTGAAAATCCCTAACAAGGCCTTACGTGAGCCCCTCCGAGATGCCCGAAAATGCTACGACTTGTTTATATTTTTAGTGCAATAACGAATAAAAACGGGCCTATCGATAACTTTTTGAGTCTTTTAGGCTCTGAAGAGAAATTTTTTTAGTGGTGTATGTTCCTGTCTTTCTTTTGTATTTCTATAAGTTTTTCGTCTTTCGTCTTTATATCGTCAATTGTCTTTATATAATAAAATTTGCTCCAAAAATTTTAAGCAAGAGAATATAAATTTATGATTTGTATTTTGTTTATATACAAATACAATTTATACTAATTTAGTACATTTATAATTATTATTATTAAATTATGACTCTTTTTTCGAAAGGTATTTTTACAGAAGCTTGATTTCTTTTAACAACTTTCTTCTTTAATTTTATAATTAATATTTCTACCTATAGAATATGCATAGTTATCAATATGCATGTACCCATTCATGTATGTATGTGTGTGTATATACATATATATGTGTGTTTGTGTGTGTGTGTATTTGGTATATATGTATACCAAATGGTCATTTACTTTACCTCTGCAAGTCATACCAAGCGATCGATGGTCAGCTCAATTAAAAACAATTATAAAAGTGCAACAGCAATAAGAACAACAACAGCAAGAGCTATGCAAAACAACGGTAACAATAACAAGAAAATACGACAGCGACCATAACAAAAACAACAAAAAAGTCAAAGCAGCGCCAACAAAAACAATGATAGACCGTCCGACCACCCAATCACCAAAACAATCGGAACTGATGAATGCCAGCGAAGAAATTAATTGCAGGATTAATGATGATTAATGCAAAGAAAGTAACGACATAGAGTGACCATATGGCAAAATAATTTCCCAGCAAATTATTATAAACTTTATTATAATAAAAGAGATATGGGCGCGTCCGGTCTGTGCATGTGGCATTTAATCTGCGTGCCAACATACTATGTACATATTTTTGTGCGGTATATACTTCTTATGCGACTTTCTTTTTGTCATCAACGAAAGCGTGCTTAAGCAGTGCGTGCGTACCTTATTTGATAGGAACGTTTTTGTACGTAGTTTTGCTTACTTAAGTACACTTTGCTTAGCCCTTAACACTTCATTATTCTTGCCGTATACAAGGTTGGCATCGCAAATAACAAAGAAGACTACGATAAAAAAAAACTGAGTAATTACAGTATACTTCAAACGCATCACCATCATCTTGGCACAGAAGACGCAATACAAAAGATCGCGGCGGAGAAATACTCAGCGTCTGTACTCGTGCTGTTGATGATGATGATGGTGATAATGATGATGATGATGATGATGGTGATAATGATGATGATGATGGTAATGATAATAGTAACAAAACTTCTTAACTGTAGCTTGTTGGTCTCCGGTAAAGATGGTTGTTAATTAATTACATGCAATAAAATAGACTTATCAATGGAGAATCGGAAAAGAACTTTTGACCGAACATCTAAGATTGACAGTATTGATAGTTTGACGTCGACATTGTTTACATATCGCCCGGCCCGGCCCGGTCTACTCGTACAACAACAACAATCCCATACACATTTTTCCAGTTGGATGCACGAGTAGGACGCGTACGCACAATAATTCGTTTAACTTTGAAAAACTAAAATTAAAATTGTTTACAAAATCGAAATGAATCAGGAAACGAAAAACGATTGGCGCTGCGGGGAAAATTTTTTGCACATTTAATTTTGGCTAACAATATCTTATAGTTAAAATTATTTTACAAATAAAATTGAACCAGATTAATTGCAAATTGAAATGAAAGAAGAAGTCTACGGGAGTTTTTTCATAATTTATTGAGGGCATATTTTTTACCAAAAATATACTAAAACCGTTTAAAATTAAAATTCACGCTTAAATTCACGCATAGAAATACTTTTTCTATACACATATGTATGTATAACGGCAGCGCCATCTTTTATGTCGGTATGTAAATTAAGCAAATTTAACATTTGTCATACGATTGACTTTAGTCAATTCAGTACAATTTCAACCATTAATTGTAACTCCGAAACAAGGAGCAGCGAAACAATTGAACAACGCGCCAAGTTAATGACGATGTACATTGAAAATAGTCGTGAATATGGTCTGACGCACCGTCTGACAACTCTATTCATCGTATGGTGTCGAATTTTGTTGAGAACGGGATAGTGGGAGATCGTCGACAAGCCGTTCATCAACGCCCGAAACGTTCCAATGAACTGGTTAAAGCAATAAGAAAGAGTGTTGCCGAGAACCCACATGTATCGTATCGTCACCGCGCTCAGCATTTTGGAAACACCTTGCGGCGCAATTTTGAATTATGATTTGCATTTGTTTTCGTATAAAGCGAAATTAGCTCAAAGAATACTGCCGGCAGACCGTCCACGTCGCTTGGAATATGGCCACCAGTTACATACCGACATAAAAGATGGCGCATCCATATTTATTTAATTTAGTGCGATCATTTCGATGAGTCTTCAAATTTATTATTATGGGTATACCCATCGTATAATACGGTACTCCTAAAATACTATTTTGCTCTAACCCGGTCCGGGAATCGGAGAAAATCCTCATACCACACAGACGGTCTCACCCTAATATGGTGTTTACATAAGACGGATTTAGATAAATCTTGGGTTTCTTCCTGTAGTTATTAAATGAGAAGAAATCAAAGATTTATCTAAATCCGTCTTATGTAAACACCATATAACACGGTTTTAGAATTAGATAAATTCTTATTAAAAAACTTTAGCATGTCTAAATAGGAATTTAGCAAAGCAAACGTGGCCTAAAATTAAGCAATCGTAATCTGTAATACTTTATAAAAATAAAAATTGCCTAAAAAAATGTTTTTTCTTCTTTTTATAGGAACAACGAAAATAATGCTATTTGTACGATAATTTTTTGAATAATTATTTTTTTCGTTAAACACAAATTCGCATAATACGGAGAAAATAGAACTACTATAACTATCCTGTTATACGGGGTTTATCTGTACGGGGTGGGTGTATCTAAATTCTAATTTAAGCCTATAAGGCGCGATAGAGAACTTGGAGCTGGGGAAGTGCTTTAAAAAAAAATTATTTTAAAAAAACTTATTTTAAATTAACCAATACTCGTACTATATAACGATTAAAGATAAAAACTTAATACTATTACAACTATAGCTTTCTGCCATATTTTTCTAATTAGTAAATGACACTTTTTGCTTTTCCTTTTTAATCTTTTATTACAGTGAATTTCAGATTATCTACATCCAATCAACAATAATAACTATGAATACAATAATAATGATGATAACTATCATTTTCCAGTAGCAAAAAAGCAAAACAAAAACAACAACAGCAAGCACCTGCTATTGTTAGTGTTAATGAACAGGTAGATTAATTTATACGAATACGGCAACTTTCAAAAAGCTTCACCACCACCACTGACCGCTCCACGTTGCTCTGTTTATAATTTCTGTGGGTGAGTGAAAAAGATATAGAGACTGAGAGCAGAAGAGAATCCAGCAACTGGATATCTCTTGAAGAAATTAAATAAAGTGGAGTGATGTGTAGTGAAGTTATTCAGTTTTGATCTTCGGTATAGTTAGTTCGTACTAAAGAGAGAGAGAAGTGATAATTTAAAAGATTCCCGCATTATTAAAAAGAGAAACAGTTGAAAACGATATCTTAACGTGTACGGTTGGGTGGCGGAAAGTTCGAAATTTTAAACGGCATCGATCGCGATCGTATTTAAAATACGAGTAAAATATAAACAATTAAAAATATCAAGTTCAAAAATAAGTAAAAAACGCAAACTTTCTTTTTAATGTAAATTAATCTAAACGCTGTTATTATTATTAATTAGATATAAAAAACATGGCTATCTCCTTCAACTCTACTGAAAATTGTGCAGTGAAACTTCGTTTCAAATGTATTGCAACAAAAAATTATGATATGTTTTTCAGTTAATTTCAGTTGAAATTAATTTATTTATAAACAAAAAACGAAAAAAAAGTTAATTATTAAATTGTTAACAATTTCTTGTTTGCAAATACAAATACATACGTGTATAATAAGGTCTTGTTGGCGGCAGTTCAGACACAAATCCATAATACAATACATATGTATTTATAATAGCCATAAAATTAAGCTTTTAAGCTTTAAAACGCTCGTGTAATACAACAACTTCGATATTATATGATGCAAGTATGTATTGTACGAGTATATTCTTGGTACAATGTTTAAACAATAAATTGGCTTTTTTAACTGGTTTAAAAAACAGCATACACCGATTAAAAAAAATTCTATTTTAATTGATTAAGTACGTGATTATTTTTAAGCTGCAAAATATTGAGTTTTCCTTCTCAAAACAAAAATTAACAAATTCGATGTATGTTTGTACAATAAAAAATAGGTTTATGACTTTTCTACAGCCGTAATCGCCCTCGCAATACCGGCTTCCTCCCGTAATGTAAACTACCGCCGAGTATTATAAAAACATAGCAAAAATAAAATAACAATAACATCCACTTTTACAATCCTTTGAATCGAAGTGATCACAAAGAAAATCTGAGCTGTATTAAATTGCTGTGCTTTTTTAGTATTATTGTCAAATACTCGTACT
Organism: Conops quadrifasciatus; assembly: GCA_949752815.1. Taxonomy (NCBI): domain Eukaryota; kingdom Metazoa; phylum Arthropoda; class Insecta; order Diptera; family Conopidae; genus Conops; species Conops quadrifasciatus. The sequence continues at coordinate 29,972,147 of OX457081.1, read as the reverse complement.
TTGCAAAAACAGGTTTCTGCTCATTTCTTCATCATTCTTTGGAATTGGTTTATTTTTTCTTTTTCGGTGTTTGTCTGGAGACAGGAATTCTTTTAAAGGATTGGCCTAAACAACCAACACCTACGCTTTTCAATGGCGGTAACTTCTCAGTTTAGTGTACTCCAAGTTTTTGCTTAGAGACTTTTTTTTCGTATCTGAGAAGCTGAAGAAAAGTGCATAAAAATTAGAGATTAAAACGAAAAAATTAAATTTAGAAAATTATAATTTTGCTATTTTTGGTTTTAACTTTTAGATCTGAACTTTTACACATTTACTATAAAAAGTAGGCGTGATTAAGAACTGATTTTGCACTTCTCTACATCGAATACTTACGGCCGTTCACTTGCTCTTGAGGACTATAAGAACCTGAATGTTCTAATATTTTCAATTAGCTTAAAGAACATTTTATTTTAGCGAATCTTAGCGATTTTATGCTAAAATTTAAAAGGTTTGTGTCTAAATGCAAACAAATCATCGAAGCTTATCGAGTATATATGAATCCATTTCGAAATAACGCTTAATGAAAAAGAGTATCTGGCCGCTTTTATCATTAACCGCAGTTTTTAATACAAACAATCATTCAATCAGAGAAAAAAAAAACAATATAATGAAACAATATAATGAATAATCTAATTAGCATGATTTTTCAAATGATTTTCCGATATGTTCATTGATTGTGAGTGAGGAATGAAGATGAAGGCAATTACGAACTGTAGCTATTCATTAAATAGTCCATATCTCACAAGCCATAAACTGTATAAAATATACCTACATAAATATATTGTATGTACGAGTACATGGTATGTAGACTTCAAGGTAAATGTAGAACCTGTGAAATATGTTTATAGCTTCATTTGCTTGCAGAAAATGTGGTTTTTTCTTCTCGTTTTTTTGTTTAAAATTGAACGTACATACTATTCGCGTTCATATCATTACCGCATTCAGGCTGAACTTACTGTATTGAAAACTTCGTGTTGGAATGCTCTTCAACAACACTGAGAGTTCGTTAATTCTATATTGAGGAATGCATCCGTAATACCAGAATAAACGTGTCATTATTAATTTGTCATCAATTTGTTCACGAAATGGATTTATATAATTTTCAAAATAAACGGACCAATTAATCCCTGCAATTACGAGTATGTATGTACGTATTTTATTGATTTGATTGTTTCAATTTAATTGAAAGAGCGCACCTGTAAAAGTTTCAATTAACCGAAACCGACACAAATCATATTGAGCCCACTGACTGACTTGCTCTCAATAAAATTGAATTTGGAAAATAATTCGTTCGAATGAAATGAAATAAATGTAACGAATTTTTGAAACATTCGTCAAAATTATAGAAATTAATTGATATTAAATGGGAGAGAAATGTATTCTTTTCGGAAAATATGCTCATTTTTGTGGCGCTAAAAATAAAGTGAGATATTAAAATATGTGCTAATTATCATTACTAGGCTATATCCATTAAAGAAGCATAACTATAAACGATCATGACTTTATTTCTAAACATATGTTTATATGAAAAAGGAGGGAAAAGAGGAAAGAAGGAGAAAAAGGAGGATACGCAAATTTCGATTTATGGGTCCGCTAAAGAATTTTATGAAATTCTTTTGAAATTCATGTCACTTTGTAATAGAAAATATCGGTTCTCTTTGTATACCTTTTAAACGTAATGCAGTCATCATACAAATAATAAATTTAATATAACACGCTTTATAATAAACATGAATTTCTATTTAAATTGTTAAATTTCTGTACATACTTTGAAAATTAAATACATGTCTTTAAAATTGTAAGTTAGTTGCATAAAATTTTATTGTATTTTTTTCAACAAATCATAAAAATATGCAAAATAATATCATTACTATAATACAATATTATTATAGGTCAGTTCATATCGTTGTTGAACGAAAAAAACCAAACTGATAACTGATAATATGTAAAAACTCATCTCGGCTCAACACGTAAAGACGAGCTAAGAACAACAAAATGCATTCATTCATAACTTCTTGAATTGAGAAAAATAAAAATACATACATACAGACATAACAAGAAAAATATCAACAATCCAAACGCGAAAGCAATAAAGAACAGATGAAAGGAAAGAAAAGACACAACAAAAATAATGTGTAAAGTTTGTGCGAAAAAATTAGAAAAGAAATAGAATAAGCAAAAATATGCCTTCATTAAAACAGTTTAAAAACTAATTATAGAGCAACATGAGACTATCGTACACTACACTGCACTACACTACACTCGCTGATGATCATTTCCAGGTCTTGAGAAAGTTATTCCATCAAGCAGAGCAAAATTAAAACAAAGGCTATAGAAAACAGTTGCGAAAGAGAAAAGAAACAGAAAATTGAAACGGACTTTTTTAATACTACTTTTGAAAAGTTTAATTATGAATTTAAAATATGTACCTATGTAGTTCCGTAGGGTTGATTTTACAAATCGAATACCTAAATATTTTTAGAAGAAAATAATATAAACTCAGTTAGTTTATCGCTATGTTGCTGGAAATACATAGTACATACGTCAGTATTGTTGTAATTGTACACTGGAATACTTTTGTGCTATAAAATATTCATCTGATGTTAATAATAATAATAGTAGAAAACATAAAAATATGTCTAATGAGAACGGTTACCAGGTTATTCGCCAGATTGACGTCTTTTGTGAAAACATAACACATCTCGTTTATTCTAAAGATTTTGTAAAAAAAAAATTGAAAGTTTAGAATTTCATTATAACATATTGGAAAATTAGTTATAATAATTTTTAATTTTTCAATTTCTTATTTTAATATATGGTTTGTGACAGAAATATTATCTTACCTTAGAGTGTATTTATTTTCTCAAATTAATTTTTCATGTGTATTATATGATATACAAATATGCTATATGGTATATAATGTGTGGTTTTTTTTCTTTATGCTTTAGCAAAATTTCAAAAACTCACTTTAAGATGGTCTGTAACCTTTATTTGTATATATTGAGACTTAATTATGTATTTTTAAGTCTACATCTCATAAACTTTCACTTACTCCAACTATTGAAGGTACCACCTCTCTCGTATATGGTATATGATATATGGTTTATGGTTATGGTTTATGAAAGGTCATAATCTTCTTCGAATCATCATTCTTTTTTCTTTTTACAAAACGTTTTACGGAAAATCTAATAGCTTTCATGCTTGATCAAAACAGCATCAAGAAGAACTGTTGTCAATGAACATATCCCAAAATCATGCACAAATCATGCTGATGGTTGGTTATATTGAACTGTTCAAATAACCATCTCAATTTTACAATACTATAGTTGGTGTCTATATTAAATTTCATGCGTTTATTAATTAATTCTTTAAATGCTTTAAATATTTGTACTTATTGAAAAGGTATGAGAGTGCAATGCACAAAAGCATACAACAAGGTCGTCAAAAATTATAAATTCTTTAAGAGTAGATATCAGAATATACATGCATATACAATATTTATGACTTTATTCGTTTATTTGTATACACTCGTGCCAACACTACCAAAATACTACGAGTATACCTACATATTTAACTACGAGAAGGCATGAAATATACTCGTACTGACTTTTACACTACATCTGCGTCTTTATCAGCCTGATATCTGAGGTATTGTTGTACAATATTATCAACATTATGATAGCAAAGATCGTATATTTGTACCTAGAGCGATATCAATGTCAAGTGTAATAATATATTTTCAACTTTCGACATACCAAAAACTGAAAAAATTGTTACTATAATTATTCCATTCATCATAAGTTCTCTTTCGTAAGTTTCGACAAATATTCCAGGAGTCAAGAATTAGAATAAGCAAGCTCTTGTTTCATAAAGAGATTTATTTAATTGTTGGTCCTAATTATACAAACCTTTAATAAACACATAAATACAACAAATAGAGTTAAATAAAGAGTTAGTTGAAGTTGAGTTTTTTTGTTCTACGATGACTTGTGTACAAACAAACTAAGCTCTTGACGAAAGTCTTTGAACTGATAACAGAGCAAACAATGGTGGCGATGTCAGCAGCATTACTGTCACAGTGTCAAGCCCGGCAGACATAAGCGACCGAAATTGTCAAGGGCCACTAAAGACGTCTTTAATTCCTAAATAAACAAACGGTTAACAAAAAATTAAAAACCAGCGCCTTTGCCTTTGTGTCATAAATTATAAAATAAATTATTAAAAAATTAAACAATAAATACTAAATCTTGTGGCAATAATACTACATAGTACTCGTATAAAAGTTTCACGATATAATAAAATAAAATATTTCGCTTTACAGATTTCAGACTAGTTTTAATAAAAAACTAGAAATACTTAAATAGAAAAAAAAAAACTAGGAAAAACATTGGACGGAAAAACCAAAACAAAAACAAATAAAAGGGAAATCCCTGATTAAATTATTAAACAAAAACAACAAGAGCAACAGCAACAACAACAGCTAACATCGACGTCAACAACAGCCACAACACAGCACAAAACAAAACAAAAAAACCATAACAGAAGCTATAACAGAAATAATAACAACAAAAACAACCACAACAACAAAAACAAAAACAACAGCAGCAGCAAAAGAAAAGCCAAGCAACAAAAACCAAACAACAACGCGAAGAAGAAGAAGAAGAAAAAGAAACAGAAACAGAAAAAGCCGGAGAAATAGAAGTAGAGAAGAATTGAGAGAAAAAAAGTCTGTGATAGAAATGCAAACCAACATGCAAACAACATGGTGGAGCCTCTCCATACTCCTACTCTTCGGTGTAACGAACCCACAAATTGACATCTGCAGCGGTTCACAGATGCCTGAACGTTTCTTCTACAACAACAACGGACGCATACGACTCAATGTTACTCCAGGGAACGCTGGCACAGCGGCCGCCGTTGCGGAGGACGCTGCTGATACCAAGCTAAAGTTACTCGATGATAGTCGAAAAGATCCGGTAAGTTATTGATTTATTTTAAAATAGCATAAAGAAATGGCTCCGGGAAATAACGCCCAAATGAAATAAGGCCCAATTTTTTTTTTATATGAAGATTTGAAATCGTAAAATTTGGGTCTTATTTCATTTTTTTTGGGCTTTATTTCATTTTCAACAAAAACTGAAAATGAAATAAGGCCCACGTTGGGCTTTATTTCATTTTGTTGTGGGCTTTATTTCATTTTTTTGTAAAAATTTCAAAATTTTTGAAAATGAAATAACGCCCAAAATTACGGCGTCGACTGAACTTTAATGCATGCAGAAAGACCCTGGATAGAGGAAGGCTTTTCAACAAGGAGATGGTTTTGTTGGCTGAGGGTTTTAATCCCTGCCACGGCCGAAGGCCGGCACGCAGAAGGACACTTTGCCTGCGCAGAAGGACTCTGGATAGAGGAAGGCTTTTCAACAAGGAGATGGTTTTGTTGGTTGAGGGTTTTAATCCCTGCCACGGCCGAAGGCCGGCACGCAGAAGGACACTTTGCCTGCGCAGAAGGACCCTGGATAGAGGAAGGCTTTTCAACAAGGGGATGGTTTTATTGGCTGAGGGTTTTAATCCCTGCCACGGCCGAAGGCCGGCATGCAGAAGAACACTTTGCCTGCGCAGAAGAACCCTGGATAGAGGAAGGCTTTTCAACAAGGAGATGGTTTTGTTGGCTGAGGGTTATAATCCCTGCCCCGGCCGAAGGCCGGCACGCAGAAGGACCCGGGATAGAGAAAAACTTTTCAGCAAGTAGATTGTTATATCCTCAGCCAACAAAACTATCTCCTTGCCGAAAAGTTTTCTTCTATCCTGGGTCCTTCTGCGTGCCGGCCTTCGGCCGTGGCAGGGATTAAAACCGTCAGCCAACAAAACCATCTTCTTTGCTGAAAAGTTTTCTTCTATCCAGGGTCCTTCTGCGTGCCGGCCTTCGGCCGGGGCAGGGATTAAAACCCTCAGCCAACAAAACCATCTCCTTGTTGAAAAGTCTTCCTCCATCCAGGGTCCTTCTGCGCAGGCAAGGTGTCCTTCTGCATGCCGGCCTTCGGCCGTGGCAGGGATTAAAACCCTCAGCCAACAAAACCATCTTCTTTGCTGAAAAGTTTCCTTCTATCCAGGGTCCTTCTGCGTGCCGGCCTTCGGCCGGGGCAGGGATTAAAACCCTCAGCCAACAAAACCATCTCCTTGTTGAAAAGTCTTCCTCCATCCAGGGTCCTTCTGCGCAGGCAAGGTGTCCTTCTGCATGCCGGCCTTCGGCCGTGGCAGGGATTAAAACCCTCAGCCAACAAAACCATCTTCTTTGCTGAAAAGTTTCCTTCTATCCAGGGTCCTTCTGCGTGCCGGCCTTCGGCCGGGGCAGGGATTAAAACCCTCAGCCAACAAAACCATCTCCTTGTTGAAAAGTCTTCCTCCATCCAGGGTCCTTCTGCGCAGGCAAGGTGTCCTTCTGCATGCCGGCCTTCGGCCGTGGCAGGGATTAAAACCCTCAGCCAATAAAACCATCTTTGCTGAAAAGTTTTCCTCTATCCAGGGTCCTTCTGCGTGACGGCCTTCGGCCGTGGCAGGGATTAAAACCCTCAGCCAGAAAAACCTTGCTGAATAGTATTTGTATATTAACCAGTCCAGTAAGTCCAACAGCTGCTTCGTAGCTAACCCATTTCAGCATTTATCGCAAAATTGGGCCTTATTTCATTTTTTTGGGGCTTTATTTCATTTTTTGGTAAAAATTTCAAAATTTCTTAAAATGAAAGAAGGCCCACGTTGGGCCTTATTTCATTTTTTTATGAAATAACGCCCAATTTGGCAAAATGAAATAAGGCCCGCATTGGGCCTTATTTCATTTGGGCGTTATTTCCCGGAGCCTAAAGAAATATGTAATTTTATTTCCAAAATATATTTAAAAGTCATAGATTCAGATATTTTTAAATTTATACTTTATATGAGATCTTCTATAGAATCTTCGCATTATAAAAATGTAGAAAAAATAGCAATTTGAAAATCTTTATCTCTAAGAAGATAACATAGACCGATAAAATTAGGTTGATTTTATAAACCAAAAGCTAAACTACATTTTCGAAAAGGTTCTTGATTTGGCTTAAACTGAATGCGACTTAAAATTTCGCCATCAGTTTGCATTTTCGAGATATCTTGCGTCAGTGTGTGATGGCTTTTGCTATTAATTAAGTACGCTAAAATATTCGTTAATTAAAATAACCAGTTAAGGCAAAAAGCAATGAGCACTACTAAAAATACTGAGTTTTATTTTTTCTATTATTTCTCGTTTAGGGAAAAATTATAAAATGCTATATTTTTTTATTGCTTTCCAATATCAATTTGTAATGATGATGATTCATCATAAATCGTTTCTACAGTACAACAACAACAACATATAGTTAATATTTCATTAAAATTCCAAACATATTTTTAAAGTCCTTTTCATTATTGTACGCATACGTGTCTACAAAAAGAGCCTGATGGCACAGAGAATAAGAAACCACCAAGAATTTGGATAGACATGAACGGTTTAAGCACGTAGAGATAGTGTAAATTATGCGTAAATTAAATTAAAAAAATAAAAAGAAATATACTCGTATTATTCTGTGCTGTAAAAGTATTTGAGGTCATTCGAAATGTATGGAAAATAGTTTATAGAAGTTCATAAAAGTATGGTATGCATATACTGTTATATATGTACGTAGTCGTATTCTACGAGTCTACCACAAATTTTAATAATGTTTCTCATTGTACAAATATTTTTCAATTTTTTTTTTTTTTTAAATTAGAGTAGTCAAGTATTTTATTTAACCGCAATGCAATGTATTGACCGGATATTGGTCAATGTTTACGCTTATGGCGCCAAAATACTTGAAGAAAAAACAACAAAAATCTATAAAAATGATAACAACAATAACAACATAAAAAAAAATTACTCAGCAACAGCCACAATAGAACAAAAGTAACCAAGTATTTACGTAAATAAAAAAATTTAATTAACTTTCTTCCAAGCTCTGGCGAACGTTATAGCGCAACGACGTCATTGTTGTTGTTGTTGTTATAGTTCTTGTTGTTATTGTCACTACTGCTTGTTCTTGTTTTCAAGCACCTGACTTTGTTACTTTAACTACGGCTACACACAATGAATCATACGAAATTCTCATTGCATGATAAGCCGTCGCTAAAAACAACAAAATTAAAAGGCACTAATATTATCGCTTACGTTTAGTAAATACATACATTTTGACCATCATAAATTTCACTTTAGTGTGTTAAACCTTAATAAAGTATATACATATAATAATTAACTTTCGAGGTTAAGTTAAATATAACAAACTATTAGTAATTGTTTTATTGGAAGCGGTGTGCGTTGCTAATGGTTTCATTTTATGGCGAGTATTATTTTTTCAGCTTTAAGTCTTTTAATTTGTCCTAGTCCAGGCCAACCCTTTGCTATATATTCAAAAGTTGTGTACATTTTTACATAAAACTTGATGACGTTTAATGACGTTTAATGCATTCCATGTTAAGAAACTGCTTAGCGGCTACGCCTCTGGTTTAAGCGGAAATGCTAAACGTCGTAAGTGAGTGAGTAATGTCTAATTAAAAAGCTGTTGTTAGTCGAGTGAAGAAAATAAACTCGTGTATTTACGGTTATTAAAGCTGTTATGTATTTTAACAGTTTAGTGAGTAAAAGACAAACGGTTTTAACTAATTGTCGTCGTATTCAGCGTCTGTTTAAAGGTTTATTCTATCCCAGTAGCGTTTGTTTTTGCGTTTTGTGGAGGCGAAAAATTCGTTTGAGAGTTTTCTAAATCGTTTCTGTTTAACTGAAAATTGAAAATGTTGGTCTAATTAATTAAAGCAAAATCAATATTAAATATCGTATATAGCAAAAGTATGCATAATCGCAAAAGTAAGAAAATGTTTACGAAATATTTTATGTTAACTTTTAATTTTTATTAATGAGGAGGTTCTGGGCCGCTTAGTCGCTCCTCTCTGAATAGAGGCCACTGGCTATGTTTAATAAGCTTTTCCAAAAAATTTTAAAAATGCCGCAAACGTCTATAATAAAAGTGACTTTATATATACATATATTATTATTATTAAACACGATTAACGACAGATTTTCATCAGTTTAAAAGTCATCGATCTTTTATTATGCATACCAATCTCGATGACAATGAACTTTGCTAAAAACAAAAAGTGAATTAATATAGAAACCCATTTTTTATTTAGTATTATTTATTCAGTAATGTTATTATTATTATTCTCATCTTATTAATATTAAATGCAAATATGTTTTGCACTTTTCCAAATTTGTCTGTTTCAAATTAATTTCCTTCTGACCACTCCTCATCCACAGACCAACACTTCCTCGACCAACATCATTTTTACGCGGGCAAATCGTGTGCCAGTTTCATAGACCAATAAAAGAATTTTCTATGTTTTCTTCATGTTTCTATTTTTATTTCAGATTCCACTGGAATTTTATGAAGAAATGAATAACGTTACAGATATTTCGGATTTCATTCATCGCTTCGTGGCTGAGGATAATATCGATCCACAATTAGGTTTACAACGTGAGTATATATATAACATAACCTACAATTTTGAATAATTTTAAAGAGTTTATATTTTTTTTTTTGGGTGGGTGAATCTGCATTCATTCGGGGAGGATTATTTTCTCTTCCATTTTGTCATCAAAGCCAAATGGCGCCAACAAAGTGGCCCGTGAAACCATTTTCTTTGGCTAGGCCTGGTCTAGAACTTGTTAAATATTTCGGCTGAGGTTTCTGCACCTCCTTGCATAGCAGTAATTTGCACTCTCTGAATTTAATGTTCTTTTAATTTCATATAAAATGTTTAGAAAGTAAAAACCAAAGGTTGCCGCCGTTCCATTCGAGTTTATCATAAAATATAAAGAAATGGAAATTTTTGTCACTGAAACACTTTATTTATAAAATTGCATTACATACATATAGATATTGTATTTTGTTTTCTGATACATTAAATAAATAAAAAAAAACTGTACAGATAAATTGTACAATTAAGTATCATTTAGTCATTTAAAAAAGTACATTGCTTTGTGACGTTACATATTTGTTTAGAGCGAAATCAAACGCATATTTCGGAAAACATACCACGTCCGACAGATAAATTCATTGAGTATAGTCAGCCTAATTGTACTGTATTGTATTGTATATAAAATGCACGTATAAAATACATAAATACACTCAATGATTTAGTTTTATAAAATTAGAATCTTACACACAAAAGTTGTTATATTTTTTTGTAAAGACAAAAAGTGTTTTATAGTGTTATTTAGAAGGAATACGCAAAACTTCTGAGACCAGTTAGAGAAAAGAAAAGATCGTGCGAGTGTGTGTGTGTCTATGTATGTTTGGTAATAACAAAAAATTTTTCGCTTATCATTTATTCCACAAAGTGCACAAAAAATAATGCATTTAAAATATTATAAAAACATGTTTAAAATTGAAATGCTTTTATAATGTTTTGAATTTCTATAAATATTGAGAAGAAAAATACAAAATAGAAATAATAAAAAAATATAAATAATAATTAACAAGTTTTAAAAAACCAGCTAACAAAAAACTGTGCAGTTTACAAATATTTTATAAGAGCATTTAAAAATATATTGATCGAAAATGTAAGCGACATTTTCCTTTAAAAGAATGTTGATCTTGATGATTAATAAAGATCTAAACAACATTTCGTTTATTCTTCAGTCAATTATTATTAACAATTATTATTATTATTATTAAGTGTTACGAATAAATGCGGAAATGTTTTTTATTCTGAAATCATTTATAATTTCTTCTTTTCTGAAATATCGTCATGACTCGCGAGATTCCAAAAAGAGTACTTGATTTCAGCAGAGAAAAGATTTCCTACGCAAACAATTTTTTCAGGCAAGTCAGAATAAAACTCCATGGAAATTTGTATAAAATCCCATCAATATTATTCTCATTTACGTGTGAAATATTAAGTTTTTGATAAAAGAGACTTTTCAATGCAAAGCAATGCAAGAAATTTAAAAGGGACTTTACTAGTCCGTTCAGTTTTCATTGATCTTATAATTTAATTTCATTACTTGCATCACTTTCCTTTGCCGCTCTTTCTACACCACAAATTACAAAAACCAATATTGCTGTTGTTGTTGCTAAAATACTTAAAATAATAAAGAAGAGGGAAAAATAGTTCAGTCTGATTTTGCAAAAACCTTGAAAAGTTTAATTTCTTTCGATTTTTTCCTATCCATTTTATGATTTTCCAATTTCCAATTCCATTCAAAGCCTGAGACTGCGTGCAGCACTGCGTTTTGGTGATGGCGTCGCTGCTGTTTGTGCTCCTGAGGCGCCCGCGGCGCCACCACTGTGCGCTTTAAAGCGTTTCGATGATGATGACGATAGAGTCTGCGGGATTCGCGGTTTGCGCGTTGGTGTCGCAGGCGGTGTATGAACAAATTTAGTAGGTGTGGTCATCAAGGAATGCTCGTCCATTGGTTTTTCATCAGCTCTGAGTAATTCTGATTGCAGCAATATCTCATGCGGCGGTGGCTTCATTCGACAGCTCTCTTCCTCTTCGTTTTCACTACCCTGATCCTCATGCTCGTCTTCGTCAGCGTCAGCGTCAGCGTCATCATCATCAGGTTCGGTTTGTTGAAATTGCAGCATTAAGTTCCGTTTTGGTGGCATTGCTGATGCTGTCGCCTTGTCCGGATGTTCGTAAATAATGAGAGCAAATTGTATTTGCTGATCTTTGATGCGGCGCCGAAATGACACGCGCAAACGTACCGGTCTATCCCAGTAGCCGGCAACGTCACCACCAGCATCAGCATCGACATCATTGTTGTTGCTGTTGACACATTTAGCGGCAGTGGCAGAGGGTAGTGTAGCGACAGAAGCGCCGGTTCGTGTGCTACCGCCAATATCTTGCCGTTGTGCTTTTTTCATGTGAGAACGTAGTGTGCCGGTTACTTCAAAATATTTCAAGGCGGTGTAGTCACCATCCCTCTCGTATTTTCCCCCTTCTGCTGCTGCTGCTTCATCCTCCTCATCATCAGTGTTCGAAGCGGTCATCAATGCGCGTATTCCGATATCATTGACTAATTTGCGTTTAACGGCTGTGGAGGATTGATAACGGCGCAGGTACGAGAAGCACGAAGGAGAATGTGAGAATTTGCGCCGTTTCGCTGCAGTGGCCCACGTCAGCGGGGAGTCTTCGTTCTCCGACTCCGTTCCCGAACCGGAGGCATCAGGTTCAACTTTGGTAGTAGATGTTGGTGGTGTTATGGCTGCACTGCTATTCAAGAGAAGATCGGTTGCCGACGGGAGGGTGTGCGACATTGACGCTGCCGCCATCATGTCGACATCATCATTGTCTTCCAGGTCGCTGTCCGCATACAGTTTGAGCGAAGTGATGCCGGAGACTTTGTTTATGGCGAGAGTATAATCGACGTCGTCAGGAGGAAGTGTTTTGCTAAAGGCATAAAGAGCGAGATTTAAAATCAACTGATGTACCAGACATATAAATATTGAGGCCTCCTCCTAACTTACGTCTTCAGATGTGTCGGTTTATACTCGATAGGTCCGCAACATTGCAGCTGTTCGAAATTCAAATGTTCATAATGGCTGCAAACCTCGTTTCTACGCACAGAATGTTACAGATTAGAATGTTATATAAAGTATAGTTTTTTTTATACTATTTCAACACTACCTTAAGTAATCGTGTATTTTTGTTGGTCCACGAATCGTGCGTCCGAACCAGTCCACGACAGAATTCGCGGCCATGTAGGTTTTAAACTGATTACTTTCGGCCGCAAACAAAGTCAAATATTGAGATAAAGCATTCGAGATACCCATCGGTACATCAGCTAGAAAAGATTAAGGTTTGAATCAAAGAGAAAACGGATTAAAGACGGATTGAGATCGAAATGAACGCCTTACTTTAAAGGTTTTGCTATTTTAACGGTTTTGTTTTCTTCCTGAAGAAGGTATACAGGGTGCCCCATCTTTTATGTCGGTATGTAAATATTAAATAACTTTAAAAAAAACAACAGTTTTCTTAATAATCGTATATTTCCAGGTATTTTTCGTTAATTTGTTTCTTTACAATTTATTTGGACTAATTTTTTTAATACAACATCAATCAATCAAATTTCGGTGTGAAGCGAAAACATTTTTTTTTATGGTTAAAATTGTACTGATTTGTCTTTTCAAAAACATGTTTACTCCAGTTCAATCGGTTGATAAATGTTATTCAATATTCACATACCGACATAAAAGATGGCGCACCCTGTACTTACACTATTTTTACTTTTTTTAAAAGAAATTCAAATAATATACGAGTATGTATATAAGTATTGTATGACTTGGAAGAATGTTTCAAAAATGTTGAATTTATTTAACAAATTTTACTACAAAAAAAAACAAACAATTTATAGTATAAGTAAGCAACTCGTAAACGTTTTGCATGATGCTGGACAACATTAATATGAAATTCTGAGAGCAAGCTTTCTTTTGTCCAGTCTATCTTAAGTAGTATATACTCTTCTCTGCTTCTTTTTCTTCCATGAGGGAAGTCAGTCAGTGAGTGTATTATTAATGGACGCCAAATTGCTTTCATTTTCCGTTTAGTCTTTTGGTGGGAAAAGAAATCAAAGAAATGAAAGAAAGATTATCCACTTGACCTTCGCTTTATAAAGAAGTTCAAGTCGGTAAATATTTATTTTTTCCCTCTACTGACTGATTAATTAACTGTTTCTCGTTTTGTTTTGTTTTGTCTTTTCTTTCCTTTCCTTTTCTTTTCTTTTCTCTCCTTTACTTTTAGAGAAATTTTTCAATAACGTCGAAAGAGGTAAGTGCTGCTACTTGTCCCGCCCGCCTGCCGCTCCGCGACCGACGAGCCGGCCAGCCGGCGACACCATCGATTGATATTGTCTGCAATTACGAATGCGTATAACATAAATAAATTCCCACAGCTGCTGCCAATATACCGAAGCCGGCCGGATGTGAGCCGCAGAGCGAGATCGTCGAGTTGTTGCCATTGAATCCGTCAGCGGATCGCGAGATCTTCTACTACCCGAAGTGCACGCGCGTGAAACGTTGCAGCGGCTGCTGCAACTCGCCGCTACTCTCGTGCCAGCCCAACGAAGAGGAGGTCATTGATTTTCAAGTGTGTACCGGTGCACTCAGTATGCATTTCTTATTGTACGAGTAATAAATTTTGCATTTGCTTTTCTCGTGCTCGTCGCTTGCGTTTCGCGTCGCGTGCTCGTTGGCGTAGGTGGTCAAATATCGCTACTTGGGCAATGGCAAAAAAATGCGTGCCGAGGGCCAGGAGCACGTTCTGGTTAAGCAGCACAATAGCTGCAAATGCGATTGCCGCGTCAAGAAAGAGGTGGGTCGTGCAGAATTCGACGAATCCGTTTTCAATTCAGCGTTTGGTATTTTCAGGACTGCAACACGTATCAGGTGTACGATCCTTCCATGTGTCGCTGCATTTGTACCAACGCTGATGAGCGTCAAAAATGCTTAGCGGTGAGTGCAGAAGACGACTGACGCTGACGCTTCTCAGAAGTGAAGCAAATACGATATTAATTGTTGCAGAAGTCTTCGATATAACTCCTAGTATATTGTATATATTATATTATATATATATATATCGGTCTCTCTGTCTGTCTGTCTACACACTATATAGCAAGATGAAAAACTATGGGACTATGACGCTTGCAAATGCCGCTGCCGAGATGAGCAGTCATGCACCACAGGCACCATATTCGACGAGAGCCAATGCAAATGCATAGAGGTAAGCAGAGGCGGATGAGCTTAGGCGCTAGGATACTTTTACGTGGTATGCGGTAAAATTACTTTTTGTCATGGGTTAACTCTTACCCCGAGTAGTTAAACGAGGTTTTTGCAGAATCGCAAAAAGTATTTCGCGAACAAGTATTTTATTGTATTAATTTATGTCAATTAAAATTATGAAAAAAGTTTAGTCAACGTTTGTTGTTTTAATTTTAAATTTACAAATAAGTATTAAGAACAAAGGTAAAAATCAGGTTATGTTTTTGTCGGACGAAGATTACGCGACTGGCATTGTGCAATAATAGCACTAGTCTCATAAATACAAGCATATACGGGTGCGCCATAATTTATGTCGGTATGTGAATATTGAATAACTTTTTTTAAAAAGCGACCGTTTATGAGGTATTTTTATTTAATTCGGCCCTTTACAAATTATTTGGAGATCTAGTTTTTGAATACAACATCAATCAAGTGGCTGCCTCCTTAATTGGCCAAAGCAACTTGGCCCTTTTCACTAAACATGTTTAGTTAATGCAGTCGGTTGATTAAAGTTAAAGTTATTCATTCAATGTTTACACATAAAAGATGGCACAACCGTTATAGTGCAGACAGATTTGCTTATAATTCTTAAAAGCCATTACCGCACATTTTTCACTCAATTAAATCAATTAACTTTTAAGAATATTAATGCTAAATTTGAAATTTCTTTTAAAAAATTAAAGCAAGCAAGCACAAAATCGGCTTGGCTTGATCATTTCATTATTACAAATACAATATATAGAATTTCTTGAAAAATCCTGAAATTATTTTATTGGGAAATCCTCGATCCAAGATAATTATTTTGGGCTAATTCCGTAATTTTTTTCCTCGATTTTACTCTTCATTTACGCTCGTTATTGTTATGAGATTAATGTGGCATTTCCGTTCGCAAATCCAAGCAACATACTTTTTTATTTAACTTTTTATTTAAACGAAAACAGAGAAGGACCCTCCACAACATTTTTTCTCAGTCGAAAGTTCCTTTAGTATACCCACTCTTGTATTTTATCGTATACAAAATCTATTTCTATTTCCAATTGCGTGCTAAAAGGCAGCTTTACGTTTTTAAACTGATACAAGTTTGTTTGTTTCTCTCTTTTTTTTTTCAATTGAGTAATGGCGGGTTTAGTTTTTAAAGAAGACAATTAAACATAATAAAATTTTAACATTTCAAAGTTCTCTTTTCAGTGTGGTTTTTTGCAAAGGGTTGATTTACCAAAAAAAAAACCAGACAGAAAAACAGTAACCTCCTTTCAATTAACTTCTATTGTTTTCATCATCATCATTGTTTATTGTTTGCATAATGATCGATAACACAGTGCTACGCGAAAATATAGGAGAGAGCTCGCTTCGTTATATATTGTACGATAGCTAATGATCATTAGTAACTAATGCCGTTTACCGTGTGCTTAAATGACATTCGGTATGTTTTTCAGGTCTTGTAAAAGTTTTAGTGTAGGTTTTTCTTTCGTCTAAGTCGCTAAATATTGGATTTTAATTATTTAAAATGTTGTTCAGTTTCAAAGTTTGGCCTTATAAAGAGTAAAGAAGATTGTATAAAATGAATTAGAGAGAGCAATGTTACGATCGGGAACATCTATCATGTGTTATTGGCTATCGCACGGTATAGGTGAGGGCGTTTTTAGTACATTAAAATTCTCTGTTATCGCAGCACTATGTAATTTGTTTCGTTTCGTTTTCAATCCAAATAATCGTTATGCGTTTTGTTTAATTTCTCTTTCTCTTTCCCTTTCATTTTAGATAGAAAATATCGAGTTCTTTGATTAAGTTAATAAATGTTGTTGTCAAAAACACACACATTTTTATTACAAATAAACTTTAAATAAAAACAGCCTACACTCGTAAATAAACCATAAAATCAAATGTTTGTACTTTTAAAATAATTGTGATCTACCGCTTTTTTTTAAAGTGTTAAAGCGTTACTTGCATTTGAAAAGTTCTAGCCTAGAAAGAAAGTGTAATTGTGTGAGTATTAGCTACAATACATACATAATTTAATATTTATTAATTCCTCTGTATTAACTCAAAAACATGTTTACTAACATATGGTTAACCATTTTTTTTTTTGGTACTCACGCGCCTAAATTGCTATTTCATTAACTTGTCTTAATGCATCAATAGAAGTTAATATGAATTTTAGCTTTTATTAAAAAAGAAAGAATGCATGATGCTTTATTACTTACCTGCTGTTTCTGCCATTCTCATGTGTGTTCCTTTTACACCTTTAAGTTGTTGTAATAATTATAATAACAACCTGGTTTCTTTCTTCTCTTTCGTCAGCCACTCTTTCCAGAATCGGCGTTATTCGATCGCCGGCGCTTTATACTGAAAGCTATTCCAGTAGAGATCAATAATGGCACGATGTACGATACCTAAAACTATAGGAATGATGATTGAAACTATGCATTTGTATATTATAAAAATTAAATAAATATAACCGAAATTAAATAAAAGCCTGTAAAAATAATACTTAGCAAAGTGTTATCACAAAAAAGAGAGAAATGTTTACTTTAATTTAAAACAAATCTTTGCAATAAATGTGTGTAAATGTAGAGTATTTCATTGGAATGGAATAGTTTTATGTACTTACTAATAATTTGTAATTTGTAATTATGTAATTAAAGCCTTAAAGCACAGCTCATTGTTAATCTAAAATTCCAGTCTATACAAATAAAAGCCTATGTTTATGTGTTAAATAAAATAGAAAAGACATCTTTTATATCAGAAATCAATGGATTTTCTACATGGGATTTCATTGAATACCATTCGAGCCATGTGGTCACACAATTTTAAGGGTAATTCTCATCATTTATAAAAGACTTCTAATAGACGCTAGTAATAAAATTCGTAACAGCCCGAACACAGTCAGGTCGCTGAAATCAGCGACCAGCAACTAGAGTTGTCAGACGCCAGAAATTTATTACAATCAAGTCGCTCGCTACAGCGATTTACCTCCTGTATGAGTTTCTCATCATTGTCCATCCTTTTAAGACAATTTTTATTCAGAAAGCAAATTATAAATATATTTAAAAAGCAAAAACAAATTATACTCACTTCAATTCACTTTTCTGCTAGTTCTGCTGTGTTCGAGAATTTCTATTTCGTTAAAACGAAATGTCAAATTTTTCTAAGCCAAGCAAACAGCCAAGCGACAAGAGCGCTAAATTAGAAATAGAGCAGTCGTTGCGACTAAGCTCGGTTAAATTTAATTATTTTCTCGTTTCTCATAAGAACCAATGTAATTTTAACAGTTCGGGCTATAATGCTTAGTAAAGGATTTCACAAAAAACTTCTGAACTCTATACAAATTTGATTAAATGCTGAATGAACTGCTTTCCATTTTTGCAAGAAATCTCTCTGCGTTTCCTCATCTTACTACTTTTTCCTTTTGCAGTCCAAAGATGCAAGGTCTTCTACAACATTTCAAAGCATTAGTTTTAGGTATCCAAAATATAGCATAAAAAACCATTTCAGCAGCAAGGCTTTCACTTTCTCTACTACCCGAAATTGACTCCGTTTACTTCGTTGTCGTCGTCGGAAAAGTTTAAACTATTGCCTTTATCTTTCCAAGCTATTCATCTCTGAGAAATATATATTTATATCATTAAATATTTTGTGAAAACTCGAACACCAGGAGGCAGTCATTTTCCCAATTGCCATTTCAAAAAAAAAAATCTGCTCTAATGGAAACTCCTTAAATATTACAGATAGATTGTAACTGCAAACTTCTACCAGGAATCAGGTATCGTACATTATAGATCTATGTACATATGTAATACTTTACGCACCTTTCTGTAACTTTTCCACTTTTTAGGAAAGCTTCTTCCAATCCCTTGAAATCTTAGGCTGCATTCACACAATTCTGGTTGCTAACAGAAACTTGTAGATATTCGAAAGTAGCTGATCTTGATCCTTATAAAACTTATATAGTGATAAACAATGCCAAGCAGCACTAATAAAACAAGTTTTTTAAGGATTTTATCCCAAAATTTGATGATGGTCCTAAAACGTCAAATTAATTTTTAGAATTTGTAGAGTAATACAAAGCGTTGCCAATTGGGAATTTTTTAGAAACTAAACTAAAAAAAAAAAATCAAGTAACTTTTCGACTAATTTTTATTTTCTTATTCCCTAAATTCCAAGATATATATAAGTTTTCTTCATACAATTTTGAAATCCAGATTTTTTCCATGTTTCTGTATAGGAAATATAAATAATTTCCCTTCTTTTTAAATTAATCAACTGAGGAAACGTCTCCTGTACCCTTGATTCACATGTAAAATACTAACAAAAGAGTAGTTCAGTTTTTATATTATCTGAAAAAGTTTTTGACGTATAAAAATTTCCTTAAAAAAATCCTATACAGTTCATTGAAAAAACACGTTTATTCGTATCCAAATTTAGTATTTGCATGTGCAAATATTGTTCCCACAATTTTTTATTGACGTCGTTTTACTCGTGCGACGGATCTGATGTCTCCAATTGTTTACAGTACGGCGATGAGTCGTAATGTTGTCTAATTGTCCAATTCGCCATTTTTTTTCTGAAATCTAAAAATCGTCGCAAGATCTTATTATTTGAACTTATGATTTTTTAACTCTTACCCATAATTTTTTTACTACTGGGAAATTGGTTTCTTTTTATCAATAAAAGTTACGCGTTGCACGTATAAAAAGCGTTAAATAGTAAATATATCATATATATTTCACTAAAACTCAATATGAATAAACATGTAGGCATATAATTACAGGATTATAGTTTTGTTACAGGACTCTACAGAACTCTCAATCCTTCACAATTCGCTTTATAATATTTACAATTTGTTAACAATTTTATGTTTTAATGTGGCAATATTTTTAGCTATTTCAAAATCTTTTACAATTTGCTGTCATTTGTGTATGGCTTTTGTGGAGAGCTCTCCAATAATGAGGACTTTTTGTGTGCGCTTCAACCACCATTTAAAATTTGAAATATATTTTGCAACTGCTTGATGAAGTGTGTGGTTGAGTTGTCTTGTGTGGAAAGTCTTTGTCGGTGCTAAGTGTTGATATTATTATACAAATTACATTGGTTTTCTAGTTGTAATTTGCATAAAGCAGAACATATTTCATTGAACTTAATTTCATTTAAACAATACATTTTTGGGGTCATTAAAATCTGAAGGTAAGTAATTTATTTGGAAAAACTAGCAAGCTTTAAAGAAATTTGCGGGTTTAGAAAAATATGGCGCGCGCTACTGATCGTTTGCCCTTTTTTCGATAACTGGAAATAAGGGACGTTTGTGGTTTAGGAGATAATAGCCAAAGCCTCTTAATATTACACGGATTCGGATTGAGTCCAGACATTAGTTAGAAACTGTTGTTCCTGTTTTCCAATGTAATGGGTGGTAATGAGTTTATAAAATATTTAACATTATACAAAACTTGAGACACATCAGTTGACCTTTTAATGGCAATTGTTCGAAAAATTGAGGGTTTCGTAGACAAGCAACAATAAGAACTTGGTAGATAACTACTAAACCACTTGATCGGTGACGATAACGGGCAGTGTGTTTGTTTGATAGGCTCAGCAATGGCGGATCCTGATTGCGTGCGCGTCGCCATACGTATCAGACCCTTGGTGCGGTCCGAACGCGAAAAGGGCTGTCAGCCGGCGGTGGAGCGTATAGCAAATGCACCGCAGGTGATGGTGAACAAGACCGACGCGTTCACTTTCAACTATGTGTTCGACGAGTGCGACTCGCAGGAGCATGTCTACAGGAAGGCAGTCTACGAGATGTTGGACAGTCTCTTCAAGGGCTACAATGTCACTATACTGGCTTATGGCCAGACCGGTTCGGGAAAGACGCACACAATGGGCACGGCCTATGATGGCAATCATCATGACGAAATGGGCGTGATTCCACGTGCGATGAACGATATATTCAAGCGCATAGAGGCTGAGAGTGCAGAGTATGACTTTACCGTCACCTGCTCCTTCATGGAGCTCTACCAGGAGCAGTTGTTTGACTTGCTGTCGTCGCGGCCGCGCGATCAAAGCGTTGTCGAAATGCGAGAGGACCGTAACCGCATCATTATGCCAGACCTGACCGAGGAGGAAGTGTGCTCGGCGAGTGCAACCGTCGACTGCCTCATGCGCGGCTCGTCTGGACGCGCCGTAGCATCAACGGCCATGAACGAACAATCGTCGCGTTCGCATGCAATCTTTACAGTCACCATGAAGACGGCTAAAAAGGATGACATGTAACTAAAAATGCTGTGCGTCTAACGAGGGTAAAATACTTACTCACTGTTCATAATTTGTAGGAAGGGCATCACGACGTCCAAGTTTCATTTGGTCGATCTGGCTGGATCGGAGCGATCGAAGAAAACTAAAGCCACCGGTGACCGTTTCAAGGAAGGAGTCAAAATCAATCAGGGTCTCTTGGCTCTGGGCAATGTGATTTCGGCGCTAGGCAGTAAGTACAATGGTTATAGGTGGTTTTTTTCCACGATTAGTCCCTGGAAAGCAATCAAGATCGATCAAATGCCTTTATTTTCGGTTTTTTTAGCTGGTCACGGCTCTGGCTACGTGAGTTATCGTGACTCGAAGTTAACACGCCTGCTCCAGGACTCCCTGGGCGGTAACTCGGTGACTCTAATGATAGCTTGCATCAGTCCCGCGGACTACAATGTCGCTGAAACCTTGAGTACCTTACGCTACGCTGATCGCGCGCGTAAAATTAAGAACAAGCCTGTTGTCAACCAAGACCCGCATGCGGCCGAAATCAATCGCCTCACCGCCATTATACAGAAGCTGCGCATGGAGCTTCTGGTGGCAGGAGGCGGCATGAGTTCCTCCCTGTCGAGTGCTGTACAAACAGTTGTGGGTGCCACGTCAGTGGCACTGGATTGCAGTGTGGACGGCCAGGCCGTTGGCCATAAGGCCTATCAGCAACTGCAAGAGAAGTATCGACTTTTGCAGCGGAAACTGCAAATCACTCTGCACGATGTGGCGGAGAACGAAATGCGCGCGCACGTGGCAGAGTCCGCCCATGAACTACTCAAGACGAAAGCAGATGAAATGAAGACCGTGCTACAATCAATCGGTCGCGATATGAAAGATGATAGACCAATATCACCGCAGAGAATCGAAGACATGCGTCAACTCGTTGAGGACATTGACGCGGAGCTGGTGAAGACTCAGACCGAAATACATGAGCACAAACGTGGCGGCTCGTCTCTGAACACAAGCGCTAACAGTGAAGACGACGAGGATGGCGACGACCAAATACATTCACAGGAAATGAACGCACTTATACAAGAGCAGGCGGACGCCTTCACAAACAAGCAAATGGATATAAAGGAGCAGTTGAGGCGCATTGATCGCGAGTTGAATCTGAAGGAGGAGTTGCATCAACGCGTGGCCGGCAATCTGTCCAAGTTCTACACATTCGATGACAAAGTGGAAGAGAAGTTTCAGGAGTGCGCTTCCAAGATCAAAGAGCTGGAGGCGGAGAAGTGCGAGCTACTCGAAAAATTAAAGCACGTTGCAAAGGAAAACGCTTCAGCCAAGTTGGCCGAAGAGAGGCGTAGACGTCTGCAAGCCCTTGAGCAGGAGATTGCGGACATGAAGCGCAAGAATACGCAACAAGCGAAGTTACTGAAGGTGCGCGAGAAGGAGACTCAGAAGATAAAGAATCTCTCCGACGAGATTCAGGCAATGAAACAATCGAGAGTGAAGCTTATACGCGCCATGCGGCAGGAGTCAGACAACTTCCGCCAGTGGAAGCTCGTGCGCGAAAAGGAGCTGATTCAACTCAAATGCAAAGACCGCAAAATGCAAAGCGAAATGGCACGCAAGGAGGCGCTGCACACAAAACAACGCAATGTCTTGAAGCGCAAATGCGAGGAGGCTCAAGCCGTCAACAAGCGGTAGGTTTTCAAAACGCAGCAGCCTCATGTAAGTGGTATACTGTTTCCTTCGTTTCAGACTCAAGGACGCTCTGGACCGCCAGAAAGCAGCACAATCGCAGCGCCAAAAACAACAAGCCGTCAAAGGCGTGAATGCTACTGTCAACAAAGTCGACCAGGTCATTGCTTGGGTTGAGCGCGAGCTGGAAGTGATTATTTCGCTCATCGATGCCGAGAATTCGCTGGAGCAATTGATGGAGGATCGCGGCATTGTTAGCAATCGAATTGAGGAACTTCGCCAGCAGAAGCCCCTTCGGAATACACCCCCAGCAGCCGAGTTGGCTCAACTTGAAGAAGAGCTGGAAATGCGAAGTGCTCAAATTGCTGACATACAGCAGAAGGTTTGCGCCAATGACTTGGAGACTCGGATGCGCGGCATATACGATACCATTCAAAGTTTAGTCGAGGCCAGAGCTGTACTCCGGCAACTGCTCACGACCATTATTGATATGCGTCGTGATTATGCCAACAGACTGCAAGAACAAAAGACAGCTCATGAAGCGGCAGAGCAGCAGTGTCGGACGGCCGTGAAACGTATGCGCCTCATGGAGATGGAGCACGAAAAGGAGATGGCAGAGCGCGACACAGCGTACGAGGAGAAGATTGCTGTGCTGCTGCGTGAGCTGCACAATGGACCGCAATTGCCGCTGCATGTTGAGCTGACACCGGAACAAGAAGAGCGCCTCAAAATCCAGGAAGAACAGTTGAATAAAATGGATGCAATGCGCGAAGAGCTGGAAGAATACAAAATACTAGTGGCACAGCTTCAGGACGCAGCAGAGTCCTTGTCCAGGAAGAGTGAAGGCAAAAAAAATAAAATGAAATCCGAGGTCAGTTTAGGCACATAATGTTTGTGTGTGTGTTTTTGCACGGCTGCAGTTAACTGAACGCAACTGCACTTTGCTTTGAGATGAGATTTTTACCCATTAATTAATTATTTTATTAATTTTGTTTTTGTCATAAAAAAAAGCTAATTCAAGTTGTTTTGTTCGCTTATTTTAGCTTTAATTTTATTCAAATTTTAAGCGTAGAAATCAAATAATTATTTTACTTATTTAAAATTTAAAGAAGTCTTTCGTTTCTTCCACTCTATTGCTTTAGAATGAACGTTTGTCTGCACTTGTAGAACTGTCGTCTTCTGGAAGTGAGGAAATAGATTTTAGTGATTCGGATAGAGATCCGGATTGGACGCGTACGCCACGATATCGTCGCAAAGGCGTGAGTACAGAAAATAAGTAAAACCATAATTCAAACTCATTACGCTGCCATCGTTTATACTGATTTTTGTTAAATTTTAACAGCAACGGCAAAGAAGAACAAAGCATCAAGGAAACAATAGATCTGACATCTCCGCGGAAATGGACGAAACGAATTTCACCAACAACACTTCCAACTCCTCTCTCAACGGTGCAGCAGCAGCAGCAGGAGCAGGTGCCCCGAAAAAGAAAGGCGTCGGGCACTGCAAATGTCGTGGTAACTGCTCAAACAAACGTTGCGGATGTTATTCGAATTCTCAACAATGCTCAGTAACTTGTTCGTGCCCACCAAACTGCTCCAACGGCAAGGTAAGGCTTGCTAATGATGAAGAAAGCAAGCATGATGACGCTTGTAGTAAACTGAACGGTGAAAAAGGAGGAGGAGGAGAAGAAGAAGACGTTGAAATTGTTGAGAGCAATAGAGAAGCGAACGAGGAGAATAAGACTGACAACATCAAAATAGAGAGAAATCCAACGTCTACAACAAACAGACTAACTTTTGCTAAACCTGCAGACGTGACATTCCAGACTCCAAAAGTAGCCAGGTCAGTGTTTTGCCTGCTAGTTTTCATTTATTAATTAAACACTTTAATCCATTCTAGACCTTCTTATCTTTCATTCGAAACCATGTCAGCCAAGAAAAAGTTCTTTAAATAATAACGAAAACAGCCACTTATTAACGAAAAAATGCGTCCACCAAAACTCCTCATGCAAACAAACAATTTACTGGAAGCAGCCAAAATGGCGTTGCTGCAGTTCGGACCTCTTTCATAAGCGTCTGTCACTCTCTCCTGCCTTTATTTTTAAATTATAAAAATATTTTTTACGATTTATTTACTAATTTTAAATCGTTGCAAAAGCGTGTTGTGCTTTGTTTGGTATTGAAAAACTTTTATGTTTGTATTTAATTAGTCACCATATTTATGTATGTGTGTGTTGTATTTGTAATTAATTTTATAAAATCAAACCACATAATTAATAAAAACACATTTGCCGATTTGCGAAATCAAATTAAATCAAGGGACACGGGTAGGACTTGCCATTTCTACAACAGTACTCACGACCGGCTGCCAAGTTCGTTTCGTGCCATTGATCTCTGCAATTTTTGACGAACAAATGAGCACGTTCCTTGCGGCAGTCGCGGCCTAGCGTAGCACACAAAATATTCGCCGAATTGGGCAGATGTTGCACCATCTGTAAACGAAGGCAGGCCTCGATTAACTCGCAGACAGGCAGGCGTTAATTAACAGCTACTCTAACTTCATTAATTTTTAATAACCTTACCGTTTCTAAGCATTTGATTTGACACAACTTCATGCCTATGATGTTGCAGGAGTAAATCCGATCCAGCTCGTTAACAATAACCGGCTCACTTTGCGGCTGCTCACCAGTACCGCGATTGAATTGCGATGAGAGGAAAACACCGCAGGTACAGGGAATAGGTTCATTGGCAGTATCATTAGCAGATACTCGTTGTGGCATCTTGACAAAGGTGGTGCTGCTGCTGTTGAGCCTCTCTAACAATGCGCTTCGATTTTTCTGCATTAATGTTGCCGACGTAGTTCTGTCTTCGTTACTATGACGACGTGAATTTCCCAAATCGCTTTGCAGCACGTCACTATCATCATCATCATCATCATCATCGTCCTCTAAGCCTAAGGCCACCTCCTTATTCTTGTAGATGTCAGTTTCAGAAGTTTCCTTGCTGCCAGAGTTTTCAAATTCTGCATCCTCAGAACTTTCCATTGAAATCGTTGAGAGTCTTTCGGTGGTAGCAGGACCCACTTCATTTTGCATTGCGGTAGTAGTTGTTGTTATTCCGGATAACTCCAAACTACGTTCTAGTTGCGCGTTGTTCTTTTCCTGTTTAAGTAACGCATAACGCTTCCCCAGAATTGGTTTTTTGTATGCGACTTTTGTACTGCTTGCCCCTTCCACAATGCATGGTATGGTAATGCCAAGGATTATCACCAGAAGCGTTATTGTAGGCGCTGTAAACGGTTGCGAGTTAACTAAGTTGAAGCGCTTTAAAAGATTTATAATAAAGAAGAAACAGTTTCTTACCCATGTTCACTCTTAGATTTCTTAATTAATTTTGATTCAGTTCTTGCATTTAGCTCTTTTAAATGACAAAATTATTACTTTGCATTTTTTTATTCTTTCCATTTTTTTCATTTTTCCTCCTTCCATCTTTGTGTGTTTTGTTTAAAATGCGAGTGCATAGTTTGTTTTTGCAAATAATGCAAAAGTGCTGCGTTTTTCTGTGATTGAGGAAGTATGTACGTAATGGACAGTTTGAATAATTTTTTTATAAAAGCAAGTTCAAGCCCAAAATAACTGGGCCAAGTTTATGCAGCATTTGCAGAAATATCATAAGCAGTTAATAAAACACATTCATGATTCAGAATAAAATTTTTTATTTTAGTTTTTCTAGCATTTACTTTGAATTGGAATTTTACATAATTTCAACTCATGAAATTTTGATAATCTTCTTTTTTGATAAAACTTCTAACATATAATCTATAAACTTAATTTAAAAATAATAATTCTAACGACATACTCCTAGTTTTATTAAAAAACTAATAAAATTTAAAATGCATAATAAATTTCGTCGGAAACTTGTTTCTTATTACATTCTATTCCTGTAGTATAGGGTGCACCTGAATAAAAAATTTGTATGTCCAATGTGATGCCTAAATATATGCTGCTTTTTACTTAAGGCACAAGAAGGCATAGAAGGCAACTGAGTGATTCAATCTACTAAGGTGTCCGATTGATTTGTGGTCAATTTTCTCTCAACGAAAATTTGAGATTGACGGTTTTGCTGTTTTCCAAACATTGCCGAACATGCAAACAATAATGTTACCACGGTACTTCTTACCACTAGATACTTCTGCATTATTTTTAAATGAGTCTATTATTCGAGAATTGTATTCTTTATAAAAGAGTTCTGATATATGTTAACTTACAACTTGGAGCACTCTTGGTTCAGATTAAGTACCTTAGTAAGAAAAAATATTGTGTGTGTTTTTGACGACTTGGACAATTAAACTTAATAATTTAATTTTCTTTGCAGAAAGCATTTTACAATAGAGAGCTACAAGACATCTTGAAAGCACTTTCAAGTTATAGCAAAATTTTTGAGTTTACTGTAGTGCTTTATTTGTACTACTCAAACATTTGATTTTGTATCAAGCCGTGACTGTCGGAAGCATATATGGTAATGATTTCAACAGTGCTTCCGACAGCCCTTGAAACTGATAATGTGTGATACTTGAAACTACAACTGCTTTTGATATGTCTTTGGCAGCCTTCAATTCCATAAAGCAACGCATTTTACTCTTTGTAATAGTAAATTAATTTCTTCTTTAAATTAAAGTTGGTAATACTTTTGGTCATCGGCGGTACTAACAGCTGTTCTTGTTTTTTTACTTTTGACAATTCTTATCAAAAAAGTCGTTATCGTCCAAAATTAATTAATCAACCCGTTGATTTGTGGCTCCGTTTTGATTGCGTTTCAAGATTGTTACCATTTGGCCAAAAGTATTATAAAATCCGTAAAGGAGGAAAGGGGGCATAACTTCAGAACACGTGGTCAGTTTTAGATTAACTTTATTCTCAGAATGGTAAAGAAAATAGCTGTATCCGGGTACGATGGTTTCAAGACTGCCATTGGAGAGACGTACAATTCGAATGTCCAGGTAAATATATATTTTACCGGTAGCAAGAATGAAGATGGTGTCAGCTGGTGTCCGGATTGCGCAGTGGGTGAGTAGCCAACAGCTTCCGGAGAAAAAGTAAATTGGCAATCATTTTCACTTGATTCACAGCTGAACCCATTGTTGACAAAGCTATAGAAGAGCATGCGGAGAAGGATTCCGTATTTATGGTAGTCGATGTAGGTGATCGGACTTTGTAAGTTACGAGCTATCTGCGTGTGTGTGTACACTGAGTGTAGTTAAAATAATCCTTCTTGTAGCTGGAAAGACCTGCAGAATCCCTTTCGCAAAGATACTGATGCGCACGTAAACGTTATTCCTACCCTTCTGCGTTGGAAGAGTCCCGTGCGATTGGATGGGGATCAGTGCGCCAAGAAAAGCTTACTACAAATGTTTTTTACAGAGGAAGCTGAGTAAAACCGACTGCAAATAGACTTGTCGAAAATCGTCCTTAATAAAACATAAAATTTATCAGTTAGTAAAATACAAGGAGTCTTTTGTATTAAAGTAATTTTTAATTTCCAAATATTGTTTCTATAGCTTATTAAAATAAATATTATAAATGTATGTAACTGTGAATTTTGTTAATAAGTAATTTTAAATTATATTTTGAATGAGAAATGCAAACGCATTAATGTAGCATAGACTTGAACCTATGCTTTATCCTAACCTATATTTGAATGTGTGTGAAAGAATATTTTCTGCTTTGAAAGTGTGAGTCGCGCATCATTGGGTAACCTCCTCATGGTATGTATCTATAAAGGTTTTAAGGAATCTTTTTGCCGAATCTAGTCTGTTTGAGAAAGTGAGATCACAAGAAAAATGAGCGTGATCCGTCCATGTTGTTCCGTCCATCCGTCCGTTCCGTCCGTCTGTCTGTAGAAATCGCGATTACGGAAGAACGAATAGAGGTATCGTCATAAAATTTGGTACGAATATTCTTTGCTATCCTATCCACTGTTTGGTATTGAAAATGGGGAAAATCGGACCAGTGCCACGCCTAATTTTTATAGCGAATATGGATTCATTCTTGCTTATAGCTCAATTTCTCAGCTTGTAGAGTGAATTTTACGCTAACATTTTTTTTCTGAGTCCACCATGTTAGAACAAAATATACTAAAAAAATGGGCGTGGTCCGCCCACTGGTATACTATAGCATATAAACAAGGTGTTTGTTGAGAAAACTGCTGTTGTAAATAAGTTAATAAAAATTTACTACCTATAAATAAAATGACAGTAGATTTCACCCGCCCACTTTTTGTCATCACTTCGATAGATGCAGGTGTAGGGTATATGAGCTTCGGCTAGGCCGAAGTTAACGCTCTTACTTGTTTTTATTTTGAATAAAAATAGTGTCTAACCACACAAAAAAAGGCACCGCATAACAACAGGTTTGAGTATATGCTAAATTACACGAACATCAAAACAATAATTTCAAATTATTATAAGCAAAAATAATAACTTATTATAGTTCAACATGAGTTTATTTTTCAGCTTACATTTTTGAAGTGAAATGACTTTCCTGCTCTCCAAAAAATTTGCACCCTCAACATTTTACGCCACTGACAAACTTTTGGAAGCTTTTCTCTTAAATGCTCTCTCATGGAAAAGAAAGTTAGATTGAAAAGAGAGGGAGGAGAAGGAGGATGAGACGGTGGTGACCCAATCTCAATAATGCTCTGTAATAAATTTGCGCTCACAATCGAACAGTTGCACACGAATAAAACTCGTCTAGCATCGTACGGCCATACGGCGAAATGTTTATGGATTTTGGTCTAAAAGTAAGCGAGGTCGATGGATGCATGGCGTATAAGTAATCTGGACGCCGGCAAACACGCAGTCGGTGTCGTTGTCGTGGTTGCGGTTGTCGACAGTGCGGAGCGCAGCGAGCAAATAAAAGCGGAAAACAAAAAAAAAATAGTTAAGGACACTATTTTGCTGGTAAAATATAAAAGCATAAAATGTACAATAAACATAAATAGAAGTTACGAGTAAGTAAGTAAGGATAACTGTCCTTTAAGTTAAACGAAATAAGTGTAGTGGTGGTGATGTATAAGAAAAAAACAGGCAGTCACAAAGTGTTGGAGCGTCCATCCTGAAACTGTTGCTTTAATACAACGCAATTATTGCGAAGAGAGGGAGGGACGCTTTGCTGGTCCTTAACACGATACATCTCTTCAATTAAGTTCGTCGACTTCTTCTGCCTTTTCGTGCATTAAAGGCAAGTGGCAAAATTGATGAACACAAGCCAATTCACTTCACATTGACTGATGAATGCTTTGGCAATCAATCAAGCAATTCGAAATCGGGCGATCATCACCAATTATTGCTAACCGAAAAAGACATATCGTCAAGATACTGGCTAATGTATTATGCAAATATTTAAAAAAAAAAAACTGAACTTATCCAAAAAAAGTGTTGGAGAATAAAATTAGGAAATAAAGGTATAAATAAATAAAACGAAAAAAAAAAGAACGATATAATAGATAATGTAAAAAATACATACATACATATTATATTTAAGAATAAAAAAATAAAGAAAAAAATGAAGAAAAAATAAAGCCAGAGAATGAAAAGCGTTAAAAATAAAAAATTTTCATTTTCTAAGGTCTATTAAAATTTAGAAAAAAAAATTTTTTTTTCCAAAAATATAATGATGATAAATAACAGCCATCAACTGTTGACAACATAATGACAACAACAACAACACAACAGCAATAAAAGCACAAAAAAAAAATATCTAATTTCCAATTTGAGCATAAAAAAGTGAGATTTGTGAGAGGTGAGATCGTCTATGGTTAACGACACCGCCTACGCCACTGTGAGATATCGTACCGTCCTGCCAGTCAGTTCCCATCGACCCGACATCGGTCTGTCAGTATGTAATTAAGTTTCTAACACGGCATCTGGCTTTATATTCTTTCTACAATCATCACAATTAATTGAAGGTTTGTGTTTAGATTAAATCAAAATAACTTCATTATGAGCTAGCGTGTGAAAGACGCGCCACCATGTTATTTGTAATGAAAAAAATTAAGTTGCTAATTATGCTTAACGGTTGAATGAATTCGAAAAAAAAGCGGAAACAAATTGAATTTATCTTTTTTTATATATTATGTGAGTACCAAGAAGAAGATAAGTGTAGATAATTAGGACATTGCTTTTAAAGTCTGGATTGTTATCGCTATAATAAATTGTTTGTCCATTTTCTGTTCGCAATTTGCACATTCTGGAAATTATTCTGATATTTTTCCATGATTTTTCGCATGGTCGTCTCAAGTAGTCTTAAGTAGTCGATTGAAAAGACCATAAAATGACATTTGACACATTTGCAATACGAACAAATCTACTCATTTTCGAAAAAAAAAAAAAAAAATCTTGATCCGAACACCAAACACTTCTCTTGTAATTGAGTCTAAAAAAAACTAACTAACCCAACATTTTTAAGAGGCAAAAATATTTTCAAACAAAAATTTCTCTCAATACGATCTGACTGAAGACGACTGAAACCACACACTTTTGCAATAGCGTGCAAACCCAAACACAAGCATACATACTCGTACTCTCTTCCATACTGCCTTAGGGCGAGAGATACAGGCAGCACTGTTGATTACAAGAAAAAGTAAGGAAGAAAGAATAAACCGAAATACGAATGAACAAACGGCCTTCTAACCCACTAAACCGAGAAAAGCCGAAGAACTTGAGTGAGAGAAAGGACTCTGGCGACGATGACGAAGGTAAAAGCTTAACTGGCTCATTTAAGTCAGTTTCATGCAAACTTCAGACCGAAAAGGGTAGGTTTCTTTGTAGACGAGAATCATTACACTGAATTACACTGAATGAATAAAAAAAAAGTTAAATCTCTGATTTTGCAAAATTAAAAAGTTTAATTAAAATGCTAAATTATTTTAAAAATGTGTTTGTCAGGACTAGATTGAAGAAATTGAAAAAAGTGTTGATTTTGTTGTGATTTCGTTCAAGCCAAAAAAAAGCCATATTAACAGTTACGTTGTGCGTGTTCGTGTGTGCGTGTGTTCGTGTGTGTGTGTCGGGGTCCACTTACTTAATAAATATTTAGTGAGAAAAGTTTTCAGTGAAAGTGATAAATGAATTAAGTTTCGTTATAATCATAAATATCGTGGTTGTGAAATGGAAAAGCTTGTAGAAGAATGAACAACAACAACAACAACAACAATGAAAAATATAATATTCATCATTGTTATAAGAGAAAAGGATCTCTAGCAGACTTTAGCAAAAACGCTATGTTTTCGATGCATGCGACTTTGCGTTCGTGCAAAAGATAAGTAAGTAATAATTTTAATATAATTTTTGCTCTTAAAACACTTGCACGTGTACTTTCTGTATAAGGTCAGGTCTTAATATTATATAACAGAAATAAATGCAGAAAAATGAGCTGTCATTTTACGTATTTCAAGGCAATCTACTGTACCGCTCTGCCGCCATACTCGTACACAAAAGCAAATGCATTGACCCACGACTTTTGTGGTTCTCTAAAGTGACGTTTGTGCGTCGTTGGCAAAGCGTTTGTTTGCTCTCATAAACCTAGCTCTCTCTCTCTTTACCTTGTACTCTTCCTCTCACACATATTTTCACTCCGATTTATTTCCTCTTCCGTTCTTATAGTCTTGGTGTTATTTTCGGCCAACAACTTGATGTTAAAAAAAACAACAAATGAACCTACACGTTGCACACACACACACACATACACACAGACACACACTCATACACACATCCTTACAAGATGCTGCTTGTTTCTTTTTCGTTTTGTTTTCTTTTATTTTATTTGATTTTCCACAAATATTTTATTCTCATGGCATGATTGCTTTTTGTATGTTTTGAATTCTTGCGTTACTCTTTCCCTGATTACTTACTTACTCTCTTTGCTCTCACTTGTTTGCTGGTACCCCCCCTCACTCTCTTAGCCATTTTTCATCTTCTTCACTCTGTTTTTTTTTACTCTAGTTCTTTAAAAGTCCTGAAAGAAAAGTTTTTATCTGTTTTCATCATCAGCTGCGTTTTGTTTTTTTAATATTCTTTTATGAAGAATACGATTTTTTTATATTAATGGCATTGCCAGTTTCGAATGTGTTTTGTAGAATATATTATTTTTTATTATCTAAAAAAAGTCTGTCTACATATGTCTGAAAAAGATGTTTTTTTCAAAGTCTTTAAAATTATATGTATTTGATATGAATTTCTCTAAAATAATATGTACTGATGATCTATTGGGATATCTCTCGGAGACCAACGCATTTCCTATCTGTAGATTCAAGAACTAAAAAAACTTCATACGTCGTCAAGATAAACATTTTCACACTTTTGTCACGGAAAAGTTCTAGAAAACGATTAAAGTCGTCTATTTGTCTATTATTAATGTATCATTAAGTATTATTTTGTACTGCAAAAACAGACTTTAGGGCTAGCAGGACTTTCCTTTGCTATTGCATTGTATTGTTGCATTGTTGCAATCTTGCATTGCATTGTTGCATTGTTGCAATCTTGCATTGCATTGTTGCAATCTTGCATTGCATTGTTGCATTGTTGCACCGTTGCATTGTTGTTTATAAACCTCTTTCGAAAGGTCATTGAATTGTTGTACAATATTTCTTCTCAGTCGCCTTTATCTCCTGCTTTTACAATCGCATTTCGTTCCTCCAGCTTTCTTGCTTCTCTTCTCCTTTTAACTTAGAAATAAAGCAAGCTTCCTTTTGCTTATTCCATGGCTTTCCTTGACGAATGTCGTCACCTTTGGAGCCTTTGAGTAGTCAATCCTTATGTTGGTACGAGTATTACGCAATCCAACATGATACATATACATAAGTACATACGTCTTGTCCATAGCAAAATATAAGCATGTTTTTGCCATGTAGAAAACAAATGAAAAATGATCGAAGTTTGTGCAAAACTTTCTTTTTCATGCTCTATTTGCATAAATATTATTTATCCTTTATTTATCAAGACGGTGAAGGATTCAATCTTCACTCAATCTTAATTGTCGGTTTGTAATTTTTCTCTTCAGAATTTTCTATGACCGGAAAGTCGTTGTATCCATCCTTCTTTACTAAACGAAGTGAGCTGTTCTCTTTTTTTTCTCTTTGTTCGCAAAAAATTAAAGTTATCAATCAATCAATCAAGATCTTTTGTTGTTGTTTTACGCATTTCTATTTTGGGGGAGGTTTGTAATCGTCTGAGAAATTTTATTTCCTTTAAGTTTTTCTGTAATTTTTTTTTCTTCGGCTTTGTTGTTGGTCGCTAGTGATTTAGCACAATTAAAATCAATATCTTTGAATAAATACTATTAAGAAGTTAAGGATAATGATGCGTGTAAAAAGGGTACGTACGCTTACTTCAAGTTGCTCCAGGTTTCTTTATAGATACTCGTATATATGTAGGTATATAATGTATATATTTGGAGTACATAAGCAAGCCCTTAACGCGAGGGTTAACTCAAAGGAAAGGGAAGGAAAGAAAATAAAAGATCTGGGCAACAAATATCATCTGCTCCTTCTTCTATAGCTTTCATTTAACTAATTGCCGATGTGTCACTGACATGCCATTCTTTTGGGAAGAGAGAGAGTAATTTATTGTGTACGACCTTACTGTGTAAACCCCCTTACTTTGCCCTGCTCTCATATACTCCTTCTCTCACACTCCTTCTCTCAACTCCTCCCTCAAAGAAGACTCTTTGAGTTTGCTAACACACTCCAGCACAAAAATGCTGGACTAACAACACCTGATGCCGATTCAGGTGGTCCACAAGTAACTACACACAAAGAAACTTTATTTCTATATGTATGTAGAAATATGTTTAATTTTTGATGAGGACGAAAGGAAGGAACTCTCACGAATAACGAAAATGTAAGAGAAGAAAGTCCGCGTCGAAAGAGAAAATACTTAAAGAAAACAAGTTGGAAAAAATTAGCTAAACAATCGAAAGAAATTTAGCAGAAGAAAGAAAAATTAGCAGTAACTCCAACAACAACAACAACAATTGCTGAAACAGCAACAAGCGGCAACAACTATCGATTATTTGCGAAATTAATGGAAATTCTTTCAGAAATGGAACGGAAGCGGAAACGGAAGCGCCGTAGAGGTAGTAATCTCTCTGTTCTATTAACAGCAATAACTACCAACAATAACCAGCAACAGCCAAGACCACCCACTGAGCCGCGAGTACTGTTGATTTGTTGATACAATTTGTCTTTCTGTTGCTTTCAAGTTTTTGCGTACTTACTTTTAACACTTTCCTTGTTAACGTTTCAGCTGCTGCCAAAGTCAGTGGCGTATATTGAGAAGGTTTTACCTCCTCCTCCTCACCTCGTAGCACAAAACACACGTTTTAACATTTTTATTGTACAATAAAAATTACTTAAAATTACTTAATGTACTTAAGTAATGTACTTAAGTATTAATTAATTAAGTACATACTTAGTATTTAGTTTTTGGTTTTTTGGTGGTGATAGAAATTTGTTGGTGGAGACTTAAGTACTTAATTATTAATGAATTATTAATTAAGTACTTAATTATTAATGTACTTAAAATTACTGTTTTATGAAATTATGAAGTTGAAATTATGAAGTTATAAAGTTTTATGAAGTTATGTGAAATGAAATTACTTTTGTGTCTCCACCAACAAATTTCTATCACCACAAAAACACCAAAAACTAAAGTTTTAAAGTAAAACTTTAAAGGAAAGGTACTAATAAGTACTTTATAAGTACTTTATAAGTACTTAATTAATTAAGTATTTCTTAGTTATTACTTAAGTATTACTTAATTAAGTACTTAATTATTAATTAATTATTAATTAAGTACTTGATTAATAAGTATTATTAATTAATTAAGTATTAATAAGTATTAAGTAATAATAATTAATTACTTAATTGATTAATTAATAATTAATTACTTATTATTGTTTATTAAAGTCTCCACCAACAAATTTCTATCATCACAAAACAAAAAACACCAAAAACTAAATACGCCTCTGGCTATTGTTTTTGTTGTATTTGTCGTTGTGGATTTGTATTTGTTTGTTTTTATCTTTGCTTCTACGGTTTACACAAGGTTTCACACAAGTCTATTATGTTCTAAATTTGTTGAAGAAGAACTTTTAATAGTAATGGTTGCTGTTTAATCACTAATCCTGACTCCTGTTGTTGTTGTTGTTGTTGTTGCTTTTGCTTCAACAATTTCCTTGAAAAATAATATGAGTTGGTTATTTTTCATCCTTATCAGTATAAATAGATAGCAAGCAGTCAGAGTATCCTTCCTTCAGTTGTTTTCTTTACGATCGTTTTATAGATTTTCGTACAACTTTTCGAAAACTCGTGAATCAGTGAAATAATTTATTATCTGTTCGTTTAGGCAAAATTATTGCTCACGTTCTTGCTTCATTTAACTACGAGTACATTCTAAATTTCAATTTTATTCACAACCAAAACGAAATTTGTTTTCGGGGGGTTGTGAAGGCTTCTTTCAACGTTTCATCGCCTTCGAAAGGAGAAATCTCGTAGTACGAGAATAAGAGATAAATGTTTGTTGTTGCATTTATGGTTGCTGAAAATTAATTTGAATGATGTACATTTAATTACAAGGTTTAAATACGATATGTATACCAAAGTCGTTTGTGTATTTGTAATTCCGAAACCTGGTGTTAGATTTGCTTTAACGTATCGTCGTTCTTTGAGAACATTAAGAGCTGAATATCTCGAAAACCATTGGCATTGTGCGGAAATTCTGAGGTGGCTTAAAGTGAAAACGGTTTCTTATTTAATGAAATATGTGAATAATTCTGAGAAAACTCTAATGTGTTGGTTTTAATTCAACATTTAAACAGCTTCATAGACTCTTTAGTCAAAGGCTTCAAAGTAAGGTATATCAAGTTATTTTTAAGTGTACATACTTTATCTATTCTACAAGTTCTTTTGCTCACTGTTGTCTATACGTCTATACTACGTACGGTTGCTGTTGTTGTCGTTTTTGTGGTTGTTATTTCATATTAAATGAATTTCGTTGCGGGTAACTTTATAATTCAATTTAAAATTTCCAAATGAAAGCACGTAGAAAAAGTTCTCGTATACGGAAAGTGTATATAAATATGTTGTTGTTGTTGTTGTTGGCAACTATCACGCTCATTACCACCATCGCTGCTACCGTTATAGCTTCCATCAATATCATCCTCAACAATCTTGCGAATTGGTGGCACATGCAGCACCATCCAGCGCCTGATTTCCAATCGCATTGCTTCTGTATAGTAATCACAAGACGCTCGGAAGAAAGGTAGGGAGAGAGAGAGAGGTACGCACGGATGGATGCCGGAAGAAGCAAAGCAGGAAGGAGCAAAATACAGAAATTGTGTTTCTACAGGACTACAGCAGAAGTCCTTGATGTGATACGGTTTTCTTCGATACGTGTTCTAAGTTGGCAGAGTGAATTTTTTTTAGTTTATTTTATTTCATTTTTCCCAGTCTTATGTCTATGTATTTCTTTGTTTGTTGGTGCATGTGCGTATGTACATACCTCGTATGTCTACTTGCAATCTTCGAATCGATTTTGCAACCTTTCAGTTTATTTACAATACATTTTCATGTAAGTTTATCTACGGCTCGAACACATTTTTACCTCCCACCTTCCGAAGCGCCTCCCACTTTTTTCATTTTAATACGAACTCGAGTATTTTTATGCATCACGAATAGCTAGATGTACCTTCTCTGCAACAAAAAGAGGCTGGACATCTCGGTTAGAACCGCTCAAAAAATATTCATATGTTCCTTTTTTCACTTCACGACGAAGCGATTAATAAAATAATCCAGAAACCAATAAGAAAAAGAAACCGTCCTCTGCAAGACGGACTTCTAAACGAGTAAGGGCGTAGAAGAGAAGGTAATCCTTATGATCTAAGTAGAGAACTCTGCACTAATGCAAGAAATTGTATTCAAAGGACTTGAAGTTAAAAAAAATTGCATTACAAAAATTTTGCAATTTTGCAATTTTGCATTTTTTCAACTTTGTAAATTTCCTTTGCATTTTGCAAAAATTGCAAAATCGCATTGCATTAAGAAATAGTCTCTTGAAGTTCTGAAAGTCCTTCTTTATTGTAGCTTAAATTTTTTTTTTTTTGAAATTTTTCGATATTTTAATGGTAGGAAAATGATAGTAAAATGGTAGTAAAAAGCTAACCAAATTTACAAAATATTCTTCTGCAAAAAAAGGTCTCTAATCTCGGCACCTTGTAATCTGTTGTAATCAAATTGCTATGAATCTTATAATACGAGTACCAAACAAACAGGTGGTTTTGGCTGGACCACTCTACCATACAAGAATATACAACAATACGCAACGATACGGTTACGAAACGAAGCTTGTAAGCTCGTATATAAATCAATCTCTGTAATGCTTTTTTATTACTTCTTACGATACTATTTCGTTCATTTTATGTTTGAAAAGTATTCTTATGCGGTACGAGTATTTCGCCAGAGCGTGACGATTATATCGTATTTATATAGATTAGATAAAAGCTTAGTAAGCACATTATGGAAGTAATTTTTAGAGTGTATAGTTTGTAATGCAACTAAAATACATACTTTGATGTTGCAAGAGGAATTTTTGATTAATTTTAATAATTTAAAATATTACTTTTTCAGCTTGCACTTTCTCTTATCTTATTTAATCTGTTAAAATTTGAGTTTTTTTAACAAGAAATATATTTTTCGAGGACAAAAGAGGAAACACTTTTTGACTTATAAATACATATACCGTATACATGTACATACATAATTAGACATATCTACATAATTGCAAAACTGCGTTGATACGTTCATCAGAGTGTGAGAAAATATTTCTCGTAGCTTGTTGAGCTGGTGAAACACGAAGCTTTTAATGATTTAAATTTTCCATTAGCGAATTTCATTTTCGCCCTCCCGCCTTACTGCTTCACTGCTTCCCTCTTCCCCCTTCTCAGGCTTCCATTGTAGATAGTATTGTCCACACAATACATATTTTCAATTTCAGAATGCGTTTTCGTGGCCATTTTGCTTTGTTTGCAATCTTGGAGCTTTTGTTTTTGCCTTCGCCAGTTTTGCAACGGATTTTATTGTACGCTTCGTTGGGAGCAAAACTACGATATTATAATGCATAACCAGATAGATGTTGTCGTTGTTGTTGTCGTTGTTGTTGTTGCTGGCTGTTGTGGCATCGGCACATACATATATTGAAAAAATTAAAAATAACGTAGTCTCCATAATTTGTGGTGGAATATAATGCTTATGTATACTTAAAATAATTAATTATCGTATGTTTTTCATGTGGTTGACATTTTTTATAAATATTAACGAGTGGAAAAAAATATAGCGGTAATGTTTTTTGCCAGAAATAATAATGAAATCATTGTAATACGGAAAATATGGTATATAAGAGCTCACGCCTGCTCACGCCGCTTACCGCATACTTAAATTGTTTTAAAGCCGTTAAAATGTTCTTGACTTTGGTTAAAAATCTTGACTTTGGTTATTAATAATTTGCCCTTAATCATAATGCCCTTTATAATTATAAATATATTATTATAAATATATAATATAATTATATATAAATATATTAATTATAAATAAATATATTTACTATTATATGGATTTATTTATATTGAGATAAAATGCAACTTAGCATTTGAATAGTAAGCGCATATCTAACTTTTCAGTGAAGAAAAAAAAAAACAGCAACCAAATAAGAAAATGTATTATTTGCGCTATTTTTAAACTGTTATTTTGAAACAGTTCTAGTCATAATTCCTATAGTTTTTATTGCTGTTTTATTTGTTTGCTTATTTTGGTATACATTTTGTTGTCTTTGAAACACAAAATAAAATCTAAATATAATTGTTGTTTTTATTAAACTTGTTCAATTTGGAAAATGTGTATACCGAATTAATAAATTCAATAGAATTCTATTTTTGGTTAATTTTTAGATTTATTTCGCTTCGATTTGTATGCTCATTTGTTCATATATTTTTTAATAAATCTATACTTGAATATGTCTTTTTCGTGTATCATTCTTTTATTATTACGTACATTTGGGGGCTTCAAAAATCATTCATACTCTATATCATAAGATACTCTATAAAACATACGAGTTTTCTTAAATGCAATGTCAGAGCTTCTGAAAATTGAATTCTGTATTAAAATTGTTTCAAAATTTTAAAATAGTGCGGATTGTTTCCGGGACTGTTAAAACTGATGAAGCTAATAATAATGATTTAAGAGGATTTTTGAAACGGACCTTTCCTCTCTTTTTTTGTGAAAAAAAGACAATGACTCTAAAAATACTAACAAATTAAACTTATCAAATCGAAAATCAAGGAACTAAACGAACACTTTTTGTAACTATTTCTTTGTTAAATAAAAATTTCTTTGTTAAACGTAAAAACTCTTACGTTCTTAATATGGAAAATGTATTATCTATAAACAGTTTTTTTTTTGTAATATTTTATGATTATTGCATCAAAAAGTAGAAACTTGTGGATACGGCAAGATTTTCTAAAGAAAAATTTACCTCGGATTGTCTTGAAAAGTAATTTATTTTTAGAAAGAAAATAAATCAACAACTCAACAGCTTTTGATGATGATTATAAAGATGATGACGATGATGCTAAAGAGGCCAAAATGACAAGTGACTTAGTGCTGATTTATTTATGAGTATGTAAATATATTATATATTGAAAATATTTAATTTTTTTTTCATTTGGAAAAATATAACGTAGACGTTGTAAAGACACAGATTTTGCTCGCTATTTTAAAGACTTATACTAAAGACTAAAGTATAAAAACTAAAGACTAAAGTATAAAGACTAAAGACTAAAGTATAAGTCTTTAAAACCTAAAAGTTTGGAACCCTTTTGGGTCGCTTTAAATCTAAGGTCATACAAAAATTTTATGCCGCTCTTACTTGAAAAAGTATGAAGGCTTTGCTTAATCATAAAAAGTGATTTCTTGATTATAGAAAGAAAAATATATTGGAAAAGAGTTTCTGGGCCTAGCTTTCGAAGTAGCCGTGTTAATGAAACCTTAAAAGCCTTTGAAATAACTTAAAAGTTCTTCAATTTGAATGCTTCAATACTAAAATTAAATTTTTTTGATCTTAATATGGCAGAATAATTTTTATTTTTTTAAGTAATAGATTAAACGCATACAGAGTTAATTTTTTTTTTACTGTTTCAATCAATTTTTCTTCATTTCTTCCTCTTCTCTTGAGCACTTGTAGCGTTTGAAATGCAACTAGTGCTTCATGACGCATACAAATTTTTACTTATGTTTAAATTAATAAAATTTTGCGTTTGTAGAAAACAATTGAATTTCAAATTGAGGGGAGGAAATAATTGCACTAACGACAACAAAAAACCCAATGACTAAGACTAAGGCGACTATGATGAAGATACGAGTACCTACAAAAACAACGACAACTTATACTTATTTTCTAATCGATATAGTTTGCTTTGAATCTTCTTCTCTGCCATTTGGCAAATTGTATTAATTAAGTTCAAAGTTCATCAATTATTATTGTTTACTGTGGTAACAACAATTTCCTATTTCCTATAGAGAAATATATAACAATATAATTAACATGTTATTATGCAATAATGTTTTTTTAACGCCTCAAAAACATGAAGAGTCAGACTTTAGAAAAGCAATTAAAATGCCATACTGAAAAAAATGGCGATCCTTTGTATCGAAAGGATTAAAAAAACCACTTCAAAAAATCATTTTGGCTTTATACGTTTATACGTTTTATTTTTTAATAAATTTTACCGAGAGCATTAAAATTTATTGCTTGCAGAATAATAATGGCTGTGATTAATTCTGATAATTATAATTATAATGTTTTCACTTTCAGTAACTAAAATTTGTTATAAATTAATAAAGATTTTTAATTAATATTTAATTTCATTACTTCTGACAATAATAATTATTTTTTCTTATTCAGTAACTAAAAATTATTAAAAATTAATAAAGATTTCTTATTAATATTTCATGAGAGAGTCAATGATTTGAAAGGAAACAGGAAGAGGCAACAAATAATGTGATTAAGGAAGCCAGAATTATTGTAATTTTAATAAAATTTAATTATACGACCCAAAAAGTTCTAATAATTTTTATGAAATTTTAGCTTACAAAATTAAAACTTGTTCTTTTTCTTGTATTTTTATCCGTCGGTCTGTTTGTGTGTGTTTCTGTTTCTCTCTCAGTTTATTGGTTTGTTTAATCGGTTTTTTTCGCGCATTTATTGTTTTTTTCTTTTCATTTTCTTGGCGTGAATAAAATTCATTAAAGAATTTATGTCAGAATCATGTTAAATTAATTGGACATCGTTGTCGTTGCTGCTGTCGTTGCCGTTGCCGTTGCCGCTGCTGTCGTTACTAGTATCCAGCATTCGGTGCCAATGGGACAAGATACAAGCAAATACTGAAAGCGTCGGAATGATTATTGGTGTAAAAATCAAGCTTAAATCAAGCCGCTAAAGCCTCAAAGTAATAAAAGTCATCATCAGCATTATTAATATCAATATTGTCTCCGTCCTCTTTAACCTTAGATCCATAAAAATGCTGCGACACTGTTTAAGAAAATATCAAATTGCGTTAATTGTAACTTAAGGAAGGTTGATAACAACAACAAGGCCAAAAAATTAATAAAATTATTATAACAATCAGCATCGTATCATATTCAGCTTAATCGTCTCTCACCCTCATCCTCAGCGCTCAATTGAAATCATTAAAGTAGGTTCTTTTCTCCAGATTCTTTATTACTCTGGACACTGAGCGTTGCGTTAAGGTCAGTCGGCTGAGTTTTTCTACGTTGTCTCTACATTGTCTCATTAAAGAAATCTCATACATTTTGGTTGACCTTTTCTCACGCCTCGTTGGGCTGGCTGGCAAATGATTGCGGGCGATGGAAGAAAGCAACAATTTTGCATGTTTTTGCTTAAGCTTGAAAATATTATTTATTAATTAAAATGAAAATGTAAGGATTTCAATTTAAATTTAGAAATCCGTTTGGCATGAGAATTCGACCAGCTTTCATACAGCATTAATACAATATGAAAGCTAGAAAACAGAAAACATGCAAATACAACGCTCCATAGGATCTGTTCGTTGTGGCAATGGCAAGAGCAATAACACAGTTTTTGATAAATGTACATAGATAGTATATGTCGTAAAATAGTTGTGCTATTTTTGGTGAAGAATTTTTCAAAATGTATTTAATTTTTTTTTTAATTTTTATTTTTTTTCTTTCGTTATTTTTTTGCATTTTTATGTTAAAGAAACTAAAATAAACATAATTACCATTAAAATGTCAACCACGACATTTGACCAAAATGTCATTAAAATTAAATAAATAACATAACATCATTTGAAAAAAAAACTATAGAATATTTAAGGAGAAAAAAAGGCAAACATTTTTTAATAAATAAACACGAGTATATTCATTATTTTAGGACTACGAATTTTCTTGAGAAAAGACAGACAGTTTTCATTCATTCATAGAATTTGCAATATTTTATTTTATGGTATAAAATATTGTGAACATCTCTTAAATCTGTGTATTACTAATTAAAATTATTAATATATTATTATTCATATTAAATATTATAAAGTGTAATTATTGGAGATATTAAATAAGCAACATTTAAGAAAAATTATTTAACTCATCATATAAAAGTTTGATTAAGTTTGATACGAGTCTAACTTTTATAAAGTCATTTGAATGATTTAACAAGCACAACGTTTAATTCTTCTTGTCCTTTTAAAGATTTTAGACATTTAAAATTTTTTCACATTTCGAAAAAATATATTCGGAATATATTAGATGTAAAATATACATCCAGAACTATACAGAACTATATGAATTTCATTTACGTATTTTCTCTCTATTGCCGCCAGCAAATAAAGTATGGACGAGTATTAAAAAATTCCCAAACGACAAAATGAAAATATTCATTGTGCGTTCGATCTGATAGCTCTTGCTTGATTAAACCAATAGAGAGAACCGCTTTGCGCTTTGAAAGCGTAAAAAAATTGTTGTGCAATATTTTTCATTTGAAAACATTTCATTCACTTCGTTGCACTTCTAGAGTATATAGCATGCATTCATGTGGGTGGCAGCCCGGTTGCATGCGACTCGCACGTGTGTCGCAGTTGTGTGTTCGGCATGAGGGCCGAAGTGAATTGTTCGTTATTGTTTATTCTCTTTGCAATTGAAAGCAATAACTAAATTATAATTGATTGCCATACATTATAGTTGTCGCGTTGTTAAGCAACCAAAGTCAATTGCAGGAATTAATTTGAGACGAATTTTAAAAAAATGTTTAACCATATTCGGTTTGATATTAGGTTTTTAACGGAACGATTTAATTTAATAACAAAATTGAATATACAACGAATTAC
The DNA here is from genome assembly GCA_949752815.1 of Conops quadrifasciatus. Classification (NCBI taxonomy): domain Eukaryota; kingdom Metazoa; phylum Arthropoda; class Insecta; order Diptera; family Conopidae; genus Conops; species Conops quadrifasciatus. The sequence continues at coordinate 29,927,855 of OX457081.1, read as the reverse complement.
TATTAATATTAAACACTTTAGTCAAAATTTTCAAAGAACTAAAGCAAAGTGCATCAACATTTTGATAAACTCTGTGTACTAAATTTTAGTACTCATTTATTATATAAAAATACGAGTATTCTGAATATGGAATCGAGTATTCTGGAGTTCTGGAATCATTGACTTTTCAGCAAGCATGAATTTTTTTTTTAATTTTTGATTTAATTTGTTTCCAATAATAATAAAACATTTAAGTTTTATGAATTTCAAATTTTAAATTTAGGCATATAATATTCAATGTATGTATTTCATTTCAGTATTTCAGTTCGACAAGATTTTAAACCAGAAAGAAAAGTATGTTTTTCCGAAGGTTTTCGACTGCATTCGAATTAATGAATTCGAAACAGAAATAGCAATTTCTATATCATTCAGGTTTTCAAGATTTTCGTATTGAACGAAAGTATGGAAAACTGAAAACTAAAACTAAGACTTTCTACCAAAATAAAATTTGTATAAAAAAATAAAATGCAATAATTCAATAATAGATAAAAATTGTGTGAAAATTGCTAAATTTAATCTTATTCTCTCATCCCTTTTCATACTCTCATTTTCTCTAAACGTCTCTCTCTAATTTCGTATCCTTTCATTAACAGAACAGACTGCGTTCTGCTAAAGCAATTCTGTTAAGCCTCTGTCTGTAGAGAGCGCGCATGTCTTTTGTAATAGTACTCAAACTCATTAAAGGAACCTGGTCGAAATGCATTCAGCTGTTGCTTATTTTTTCGACCAATTTTACGAAATCCGATACATAAGAGCAAAATACGAGCACATACATACATACATACGAACACATACATACACGCATTGATGCAAACAATGAATAGAGAGGTACATACTCATACAATGCAAGTACGAGTACATGCAACGACTATAATGAAAGACGTCTCCTTCAGTATTCAGGATTTTTCAAATGATTTCACTTATAGTTATTTAATAAACGTCCCAAGGATGAAAGCTGGTAATATGATGATTGTTGTGAGGAGAATATGTATTCGTATTATTCAAAAATTTTTAATTTTTTATGAATAAATTCTTTTCATGAGCTCACTAAAGAAAGTAATTGTTTGCATTTTACTCTCGGTGCATCGCTGCATTTTCTAAACGAATTTTTATAAACCTTTTTGCTCTTTAAAGCCTCTTTTTTAGCTAATTTTTAAATGAAGTCTGGCCAGAACTTTTGACCTCACCTAACCTATTTTTTTAGGTAATTAATTTTTTTTTATTGAGAAGCGTGTAATAAAAACCGTTGCAAAAGGTAGCACTTGCAAAGATGCAGAACTTCTTCCAATAAAGAAATTATTTGTGATACAATTTGCATACAATTTGGAAAAACTGTAGACGAAAGACTGTACTTGATGCTGACTTTCGACCTTATGCCCCTTTCATAATAAACAAGAAAGTTAATTGCTTCGAAATTATGCACACTTCGTATCTTTTTTTAAACAAAAGAAACCAAAAAATCCATGAATAAATGAACCAATTAAACACCATCCCAGAGCTAGCTTCATAATTTTATAAATATCAAAAAAAAAAAAAAATGGTGGTCGTTTCAATGTTTTCCTGAGTGTTAAAGTGTCAGGTAAAATTAATAAACAAACAAAAGACTTAGTTTTCTGAATTTTTTTGCAAATTTATTCTGGTGGTAGACATTTTTGTGGCTTACATAATTTCACCTCAACGTAGCCGTAACGTTACGGCGTTAACAAATATTGATTTTACACTCCTGCGCGGCGATGGTCCCATCACCAGGAAAACATAGGTTTGCATCTGGGTGGCAGCCCCAACAGGAAAAGGTGCTCTGCACCCAGATACACATTTACACACACACATACATACACATCATTTACTATCGCGGTGTCGAAGACTTTTTGATGCTTTTTTGCATCATGATGAATTATTCACTTCATTTCTTCTTCAATATCTACAGATGAATAGATAGATAGATAGATAGATAGACACAGATAGAGAGAGAAAGAGAGAGAGAGAAAGGGCGAGTGTGGAAATGTGGAAGTGAGAGGGGGGGAGGGAGGGGCTTTTGAATCCTATGGAATATTCAAACTAGCAACATTAGCCGGCGAGTAGTCGAGCAGCAGGCGAGCTGGCCAAAGGCACCGACCGCCCGGCACCGACACAGCGAAAAGTTCTGCAGTCCGCCATACCATAACAAGAGCGGAACAGAGGAGACAAACCACCGGTAGCAGCAACTTTCAATCAACCGTTCATTCATCCGTTCCGATAAATTGCTAAAAGGCACTATAGAAAAACAACAATAATAATATACAAAGCTTTATACACGTCTACTTCTCCTTATTCTTTGGCTTCTTAGTTTTATTGTAGTTGAGAGATAGGGTGTTCTTGTTGTTGTTGTTGTTTTTGCGTTTTATTCTTCCTTGCTTCCATCATTTTATGTTTAATTGAATTTTTTCGATTTTCATTTCATCGGACTGATATTATAAGTATGCACCCTTCGTCTACATACTTACACATTTAGTCTGTGCACTCAAATACTGTGCACTCAAGTACTAAATTTTTATTAAAATGTGTGCTAAAATGTGTACTAAAAGTGTACTAAAATGTGTACTAAAATTAGTACTAAATGTGTACTAAAACGTGTACCGAATGTGTACTGAAATGTGTCAGAAATGTGTACTAAAATGTGTACTAAATAGTGTACTAAAATGTGTACTAAATGTGTACAGTTAATGGAATATTAATCAGGAAAATCAGCAAAACTTTTAAAAAATTGGTAACTAAATTACATGAAAATAAAAATACATACATGCATACATACATATGTATGTATATCCCGCTTTCAATATGATAGATTTTTTTTTGTCAATGATGGAAATTCGCGAAATAAGGTGTTGAGATGAAACTTTATTTAAAAGTTTCAACGCCTGTTTTTTCGTCCGTTTTCGCCGAGCTTTGGTAAATGTGAAGCAACCGAACGAATGTTGTTTACTGATGCTGTTATCGTGTTGTTAGCTAGTGTTGTTGTTGTTGTTGTTGTTGTTATCGTTATGAGTTATGCCACACACAGCACCGCCATTGCCATCGGCATCGCCATCGTCATCGATGTAAGCATGATATGTATCCTCGCTACTTCCTCGAAAGCATTGCGGATGGTCGTTAATATGATTTTGAGTGTGTTTATGTGTGGCTCTTTTTCGTTGTTGTTGCTGTTGTTATTGTTTGTTTTACCGAGTGTTGCGTTTTGTTGTATGTATTAGTAAACGTTTTTCTTGTTGTTATTGTTGTTAGTTTCTTTTTGCGGGCGACTCTTTTAGAGCAGAAAATTGATTTATTTCCTTTAATAGATTTGCAAAAAAAATGCCACGTCATTGTTGGTTTTGTTGCTGTTGTTGTTGTTGTTGTTGTTGCTGCTGTTGTGCTTAATTGATTATTTACAGAAAGGCTTCCATACGAAAGTATGCATGTCTGTCTGTCTGTCTGATGCGCTTGTAGCTTTATATATTGATAATAAATACATTGGGTTGAGGCAGCGATGAGAAAAACGCCGAATACTTTTTCCCCAACCCAATATTGAGTTATATTTGATAATGTTCGCGTGTGTTTGTGCGTGTTTGTAGTTGCTTATGGTTGAGGACGAATATATGCATATGGCTATTATTATTAACTTCATTGACAGCAACAATAATTTCATTTAATTTCTGCTTTTTTTCCAACTCTTCATCTGTGGCTAAAATCTAATTATTGACAATAATGAAAATGTAAACGTTTTTCGCAAAGAAATTAATTCAATTTAGGGCGTTTTGAGATTGTTTTCATTTAAGTATGAATGAACCATAAGATGTTGTTGCTTTTAGCCAATAAAGTATCTCTTAAGAGATTCTACACGCAGAAGTTTTTGAAAGTTTATTGTTGAAGTTTTGAAATGATTTGTTTGGTAAAATTTTGAACGCAAATTCCTCGGTATCTTACCAACCAAACAGCATGTAGATATTTTAGTAAATTTTGTCTCAGATGTTTTCGGTTTTTTGCTGCTTTAATATCATTAAGATTATCATTTAGTTTTCTTTCAAATTAAGATTTTTCTGACTCCTTTAAAATTCACCACCACCTCATTATAATAAGCCATACAAGCCCTTTTAGCTGTTGTCTTTTTTATTATAATGTCGTAAGTATTTGGAAAAACATATTTTAATGGAACACAAACTAAATTGTGCTCTTACTCGAACTTATCGTACATATATGCCGCCGGGTAGATTCTGAGATTCTGGTAGAAGAAACTCCTCTTAGCAATAGCCTGTGCTTCTTCTTCTTATTGTTATAAGATTATATGTAGAGGTCGAAGTGGTTTAATAATTAAACTTGGTGGAGAATAATAAATTCTGCTGAGTATACGTATACACCTTTCTTTCATCTATTCCTCTATATCCTTTTTTATACCGTATGGAAATTATTCGGATCATCGTGTGTCACCTGCGTCGTGAGTGGAAAATCTTAAAATGGGTTTTGCCGCAAAAGGAAACGGAAAAATACTTGCCGCTTAAGTAGTGCGTGTGTGTGCGTGTGTGTGTGTGTGTGGTTGTGTTGTTGGCAAAAGAGTAAAGCTTCTCGAGTAGACTTTAAGCTTGCTGCATGTGATTTTTCCCTTGAGAAATTTGAATTTTAGCATTAGACGGCCGGCCGTGGTGGCAAAAGTACGTCCCAAAGGTACGGCAAGGAGTACACTGAACGTGTTCAAATCTCTCACCTTCCGCCCCTTTTTTTCCAGCACATAGTTACCATGGCGTATGTTCAGAGCTCTTCTGGCGGTTTGAAGGAAAAACAACAACCAAAATAAATTGAAAAACAATTTAAAATCAAAAAAATAAAGATTTTTTTTTCTTCAACAAACAAACGAAGTTTAAAAAATTTTTAAACTTTTTGTATTTAAAACTTTTGGCAAATTCTTAAATTGATGTCTTCAACTCTGCCAGTTTTCGAAGAAGACGCCTAGATAACAATAGAATAATTGATTGATTGATTGAAAAGGGCTTAAAAGCTATTGATAAAAACATTTGAAAGTATAAAGAGTTCTTTGGTAAACTTTCGATTATATTTTGATTAATTTTACATACTTTTTTCGACAAACTAATTTCTTTTTGATTCCTTTTGAGAGATGAGGTTAAGTTTTTAAAGGATTTAGATTGAATCCTTGCTCTAAGAAGATTGAGAAATCTTAAAAACCTTTAAACTCTTTAAATTCAAGAGTTTCCTCCAAGAACTGAAGATGTTTTTTTTTAATATAAAGTATTCAGTTTTGTTCAAAGGATTGAGAGTTTAGGGTGAGAAAGAGAAAGAAGGAGGGGGAGGAGGAAGGGGAGGCAGATAGAGAGTAACACTGAATAACAAAGCTTCAGAAAAAGAATAAATGATAATGATAATGGATCACAGAAAATTGAAATATAAAATATTTGAGACAAAATTCTTGATCATTTCATAATTACAGAAAATATTAAAATATTAAATACTGAAATACTTTTATTCTTAATTAATATTATTATTGCTTTGTATTTTATTATAGCTTTAATTTGTGTATTTAATTACTTTATTCCATTTTGCAAACTTTTAAGGAATCGATTGCCTTGAAAAAGTTTCTATTTTTTTATGACATTTTTATTGTCATTTATAATAATTTTTTGGGTTGAGTGTGCTGAACTCATTCGAGTTAATGCTCACTTAATTTTTCTTCAAGCAAAAGCAGGCGCGTCCAGCAGCAACAACTACAACAAGCATAAAATCCAACAGAGTACAAGAAGAGGCGGGTGGAAAGTTAAAGAAATAGATCGCAAGGATACATAGAAATGGATAAAAAAAACAACAAAAAACCAATCAGAATTAGTAAAGGGCAGAAAAAAGGGGCAATGGAAAAGATATATCTCCATTGTGTGTATATGTTCGAGTACTTAGTCATCTCGGCTGCCCCACGGGGAAGATTTAATGTTTCCTATGCGGTCACCCTTTATCCACAATCCTTCTTCTTCGTTCGGCGGTGCGATTTGCTTTGCTTCATATCGTGAAAAGTGGGGCGTTGCGTGCGTAGGAGTGGCGTGACATTACGTGACGGTACGTGATGCGGCGACATGGTATTAGTTCTACTGTCCGATCCAGTTCTTTATTACATACTCTTTCGAATGCGTCTCTGGACGATAGTAATTTTCTCTTTCCATCTCTCTCCCTCTCTCTCTCTCTTCTCCTCTCTCTCGGTCTCACCCCTTTCCGCAGGCCATTAAGAAAAGTCCGTTATAAGTTAAGCAATATGCTTTTTTCCAATTAAAATCATTGAAAACGAGAAAATTACTTAACGCTCTTTCTGCGTTGTTGTTGTTGTTGTTGTTGTTGTTGTTGCCTTTCCTGTTCGGCTGCTCTTTGGGGCCTGCGGAAAATTGAGCTTAGAATAAATTGGCATCGCTTTTGCGTTTTCGTGTCGCAAGTTTTCGCTGAGTTCTGACCGAAGGCGATGAGAAGGACCATCAGAAAAGAATTACAAGTAGAAAAAGAAAGAAAAGAAAGAAAGAAAATGGGACGGGCAGCGATTATCATGAAATTGCGTCTAATCCATTAATCGTTAAATCTTTGGGAATGAGTTTTTTTTTACTTAAAAGATGACCCTCTTTTCTTGTTTTTTTTAAAGGCTTACGTTTTTATCGTACTTGTCACCTGTCACCGTTTGCGGTTTGTATTTGTGATCATTTTTAAGGCGTTTTCGAAAGGTGGCGTGTACTCGGTATTTGTCATTTTAGCGTTTTTTGTGCATTGATCTCTCTTTTTTGTGTTCTAAATTATGATGCTCTCTATTAATTTAATTGTAAAATCGATTTTTTCGCGGTTTTTTTTGGGGCTGTGCTTGAAACTTTCGTGCCTGGAAATACTCTGACGATCATAAGTTTTCTATAGTTGTTTTCTGTAGCCTTTTTGACCTCTTTTATTGTGCATTTAGAGCTCAATAAGGCTTCTTAAATAATGAAAATCCATTGTTTTATTTAATATTAATCGACTGTTATACATACGTAGGTGTCAACTCTTGTATCAATTTCCTTTCAATATTTTCTATTTACATCATTTTCTTCTCTTATGATTTTTGCTTCTTGGTCATTTCTTAATTTTATACGATTGATGAAAATAAATTTAAAACCACACTTTTTCGCTTTATTTCTACGAAAGATTTTTAATGGTTTTAAAAAAAATATTTAAATAATTGTCAATCAACCAATCAACCAAGAATTCAGTACTTATTTTTATCAAGATAAACAATATTTCCTATATCTGTCCAATAATTTGTCACTAACGAAGCCAAACAATTCCTTTCGCTGCTTCACATACGACATATGTACATACGTTTGTACGTGTGCGTGTGTTTGTACATGTGTGTGTGGCGATAGACGGATTGTGGTCTGATAAAATATAATAAAATCAGGAAAAACGTCTACTGAAGCAAATCTCATCGGATCGATTGCAGTCAGTCGTCTGACTGATATCGTCAAAAAAATTGGATTTCGGATTGTCTGACTGATGGCTGCTAATTTTTCTGTAGATTTATCATAGATATTGCTTTCTTCTTCTATACTTTTTTCGTACGATTACCTTCAGGGAATATGAGTACAGCTCTCAATGCAAAAAACATTTCCAATTTTCTGCTCTAATTGACTTCAATTATTGTACAGTCTGATACATTTTTTCTGCACAATTTAACTTAAAATAAGTTTACATTTTAAAATGCAGCACAAACTTTTGATAGAAAAGTGATAGTGATAGAGAAAGAATAAAAAGGAGAATAAAAAGGAAATATTATTGTATAAAAATAACACAAAATAAGTAAAAAAGAAGAATTTCAGAACTGAAGTATTTTTTTTTTATTTACACGAACTGCACACATTTTGAATTTATGTATTCATCCTTTTTTTTGGCCTCCAATATTTGTGTTTCATTTCTCTTTCATCTTTTCTTAATCCTTGGTAGACTTGGCCTTTGCAACCTAATGGTAATTGATATCTTTAAAGTAGCTATCTTTTATTCAGAAACCTACAATCTTATTTAGAATTTGATCTTTGACATTGTTAAGATAATAATACTCGTAATAATAATACATAATGATAATAAGAAGGGCAAGTTAGTTGGCTGCTTCAATTGATGAACTCCTTCATGTCAGGGACCAACGCACATCCACACACACACACACATCTGCATGAACACATACTAAATATGTCTAAGCAGTTACTAAATTACAACATTTTTGTGACTTGTATACATACAAAGCGGTCAACAAAATGTGTGTTGCTTTATAAATTCTACAATAAAAGAAATTAGCATTGTAAGAAGAGTTTTTCAATAGTGACGGGTCGATGTTGACTGTCTGTGACGGCCATGTTGTTTCGGCGGCGCTTGTCAAATCTGTTGCTTATAATTCCGTCAGTAATGCCAAATCACCCTGGCAAGTTACACAATTAAACAGCACGTCAAAATGACAAAGATATTGACAATTGTCAACATCGACCCGTCCCTATTGGAAAACCCTTTAGAGAGAGATGATGATGATGATGATGTGATGAATTGATCTTGTCATTGGCATAGAATTTTCCGATTTATGCCGAATTGTTTAAAAGTATGCGATTCGTGACGTATGAAATTGACTAACTTTAATATAATTAAATGTTACTAATACGCAATGTTGGTTTACTTTTCTTGCAAACATTATTAGATATTTACTACAACATTTTCAATTGTTTGAAAACTTTATCGTAACATCAATGTACGGATGAAATTTAGAAAATTTATTTAATATATCGTATACAATTTGAGCTCAAAGGCAATCAATTAATTCTACATTATCATCAATCAATCCTTTACTAATTGTGTTAATTGTTGTTATTTATGATGGGTACGATTTAACAAAATCGCTTAGAAAATGATACCGTTTGGCGTATATATTATGCACACATATTTCATTTGCTTTCGTCACTGAATGCTTTTAATTGGAGCCTTTTCGGTCCGTTTGGCTGCCTTTCGGTTTCTTTTGGACAACAATTTTATGCTTAGTTTCTATTAATCAGTAGATAGCGTTCCATACTATTAACTATGATTTATTACTATTGTCCTGCTTATTGTCAGTGTCATCGTTATCGTCATCGTCATCGTCATCATCATCATCATCACTACCACACTTTGTTACAAGCATATTTGTCGTGCTTGTCATGCTCGTGTTTATCAATAAAAATAACAAATTGATTTTTATTAAACACAATGAATGACCATGTTGTCAACGCTTCTCTTCTTCTCGCTACTTGACCGTTTTTATGTTGTGTGTTGTTTTGTGAACCTTTTTATTTCCATCGAGTCACTACTGCCATGCTCGGGCTCTTCATTATTTTTGTTGTTGTCATTATTGTCAACGAGAAATTTTAATTATGCATTTTTGTTGATATTTTTTTTGTTTTATTTTCCTATTATTATTATTTATTTTTATTGTTTTATTTGTTTTCTTGAAGCTTGATTGAAAGCAGAAAAACATGGCAATTAATCGATTGTTCTTAAATTACGCAGCGCTCTAAGTTCAGAAAAATTATTGTTTATATACAATACATAGTATACATAAATATATTCTAATGTTAGACAAATACACAAACGGACAAGTTTAAATCTTTTTAGAAGGTGAAGGTGACTTTGAGCATGAATTTATATGTTTCTCTATATCCAACACGCCTCCTTTAGTATATTAAAAGCCGAAAAACAAACAATCAACCCAAAGAGGTTCCTGATTCCGTATAAAAAATGAACCAATCTATTTCTGTAGTTTTGTTGTATGAAAACCTAACAAATAAAATGAAGGAAACAATATAAAGGAACGTTTCTTCATGAAACGCGTCAATGGACGCCGGAAATACACGCCACCGCAAAACACTCCGAGCTCCATCACTTAGTGATGGCTTGCCTTGAACAAGCGAAGCAACAACAAACTGACAAACAAGAGATGACAAAAAAAATCACACTTTTAAACACTTCATTGAACCGATTCAGCGAGTCGAGTCGAGTCGAGTGAAGTGAATGACTTGATGGCATTGAATAATCATGAGTGTTCATTCATGAGTGCATAGAGTACATTAAATGGTTTTGATGGTTCATTTATTTCGGAAATTTACATAAAGATTTTCAGAAATTTACATAAAACTTTTCGAGTTGTGAAGAATGAAACGACACTTTGTCATTTAAAGCAAAAGTTTATGCAGAGCATTTTATTTTTGGAGTCAATTTAAGTAAAGAAAATCTAGGCAGGAGCTAAGCTTAAGCGCGAGACAACCAAAATCGTTTTAATAAATTTTAAAATAATTATAGGTTAAGAAGAAAAGGATTTATTTAGTATATTTGTTAATGAAAACTAATAAAAAATAAATCATTAAGACATAGGCCGAAGACCTCTAGTTGTTAGTAAATATAATTAATTAAAAAGTAACTTTATAAAAGATGAAGATTAAGATGAATTAACGTGCTTCTAATTTGAAAAAATTGTGAGAGCTTTTGAATGCGAGTTAATTATAAAATTATGGAAATTGTAATATTTCGAAATTGTAATATTATGATTTCTAAAATTTATTTGATTAGAAAAAAGCTCTATAAATTAAAGCGTTCTATAAAAATGGTTGTAATTTGTAATTTTGTGCTCGTACCAAAAAATGTATTCATATGCCTTTTTCATCCTTTTCTACTTTCCTTTTGCTTTTAATTCTTTTCGCTTCTCTGTAACTTGTTGCACTTTCATAAAATATTGCTGACAATCTGTTTTTTGATTGGTGACTCTCTTGTTAACTGCTGCCGACTTACCTTTTTATAGCACAGCCGTTCGATGCATGCTTTATCTTTTCCTCCCCACTCTTCTTCTTCTTCTTCTTCTTCTTCTTCTTCTTCACCTGCTGGCTATCAATCAAAATGCCAGTCAGTTGGAGAATAACCGGACAAATTATAAACAATGTTTCATACTCTTCGAAAAAAAAAAATTCCTTCTTTATTCATTGTTTGTGAAATTATATCATTTTAACCAAATGGTATAATTAAGGTATACCAAAAAATACCTTTTTGCACATAAAATATATAAAAATAAAACACATAATTCCTTAATTTATTAAGGAATATTTTTCCAAATTTTTTTAAAATATGTTTTATTAAAATGACAGTCGTGACTGTGGTCGCGGTTCGGTTTGCTAAAGAAATTCATTTATTACAACACACATTAAAGCATTGTGTTAAACACATTCCCAAGGATTATTATTTCAAATTAAAAAAACTCCATCGTCAAATCTCTTGCGAATATTCGGTTACACAATTTTTCTTTCGATGTTTTCTCTCAAGTGGTTTCTTTAGTGAAAAACTGAATGTTAATTAGTTCTTGTGAAGCACAATTTATTCGATCAATCAGAGTAAAGAACAGAATGACAGCTGAAAATATATAGTCTGAACCATTCTCAAAGAAAGAGAGAAGGTTCCATAACATGCGATAACGTGGAGTCACGTTCAGTATAAAATGAACGATAGAATTTGCTCGAAAAAATAAATTTTCTTAATGCATTTCTCCTTTTAATTGCTCTTCGGACATTTCTATGTTTGCAGTTCATCATGGCTTAAATAATGTGCAAGTTTTAAAGTAAAGACTTCACATCTTTTCCTCATACATAAGGTCCTCACATCTTCAGCAGTCCCAAAATTGACTGGTGACAAATCTGTCATGAATCAGTGATGAAAACTTATGAAGATTTTACAAAGCTCTTATCAGGATTCTTAAGATTGACATCATTTCAATTATGCTTAAATATGCTTAACAATAAAGAGAAAACCAAGCGACGCCAAAAATATGCTGCAATTATTTTTAAGGTCTGCTGAGCAGCTGCCGCATGAGAACCTTAATGACTTTAAAGCTCAAATGACTTAAGACTTTAATGGCTTAAAACTCTTACTTTTTTTCTTTTGCTTTATAACATCCACACTATTTATAGCGTACACTTCATAAGCGTACAACGTGTTTTCTATGAAACACAGAAAATGTGTGCATATAATAAATGAAAATTTTATTTATTTTAATCTTTGTATGTACGAGTATTTAACCCTGGTCGGGTGGCATAGGCAGAACTGAAGCCAGCGACTAACCCACGTTACAGAAAAATCACAGCTAACGTAATTTTTTAACTGCTTTTATACTCTTATACTGCTTTTATGCCGTATTCTGATATTCGATAGTATACATCGTTCCATCTTCAGCTCCTTTTTTAAGGTACGAGTATTATACAGCCTGAGAAGAAGGCTTTGAAACAGTTTTAGAGATAGAGATTTTCAATAATATACCGATTTTAGGCATTTTCTCCCAAGTTATTAAAAAAATTTTATTTATTAAGAATTTTTGAAAGTGGTGACACACATTTGAAAGGACAAGCTTCACAGTTAATAATGGAATTTAAGACTTTAAGTGCAAGTTTCACAGTGCCGAGTTAACTTTTAATCCAAGTTTAACTCAAACATTCATTTGCACAGTTAAAGTTTTAACTAAAGCTTAATCACGCCGAGTTTCTGTGGTTAACTCATGGTGAGCAAAACAGCTGTGCTTTGTCTAATTCTCAGCTGTTGACTTGTGTGTTTGTTAGCCAATGAAAAATGTTTAGATTGTTTGCATGGGGTTGTCGTATTGGCTAACAGATGCACTGATAAATTGAATCAAAATTAAATTAGGCTTAATTCAAAGTAATGGGTTTGTTAACCAATTGGTTAACTCGGCACTGTGAAACCGGCCCTAAAATCTATGTGTGTCTACATTGACTAATGCTTCAAATGTATGCTCCAAATGACCAAAAACCTTTATAGATGTTCCCGAAAATAGGTTCTTGACTAATATCAAATTTACCGAATGACTCTAACAAAACATCTTCAGAACTTTCTATCAAAGTTTCAGAAAGCTCTTTCTGGTTTAAACATTTTGTTGAAGCTTTAGAAAGCCCTTTCTTTTCTAAACCTTCTTTTGAAGCTTTAGAAAGCTCGTTTTTCTTTGAGCTTTCTGTCGAAGTTACAGAAACCTCCTTTTCTAAACTTTTTTTTGAAGCTTCAGAAAGTTCTTTCTGTTTGTTCTCAAACCAATTTTTAAATACATTTTCTAGAACTTCATCTTCTGGGTTTTCTTTCGAATTTTCTTCCATAGAGTTTTCGGGCGTTTTGTCTTTTGCCGCTTGTTTTGATGCTTGCATATGCTCTAACCAATATGTTACGAACTTCATCTCTACAGAGTTTTTTGTCTCTTCATTAATGGCTTTGTTATAGTTTTCCGGCGAAATGTTTGAATCCTCCTCGTTATCGGGCACTTCATTAGGGACAATTTCGGTAAGGTTTTCTGTCACATTTTCGATTATGCTTCCCGTCGTCGCTTTTGTAGTCACGATTTCTGTGTTATATTTCGAGAAGTTATCATCAAAATCATTATTAAAACTATCAGATTTTTGTAATGATTTACCGTCTTTCGGAGTTTTGCCAGTTTTATTTACTGTTTGTGGTTCTGAGGTCGATGTTGTTGCTGCTGTTGACGTAATTGTAGAAGGTTCATGTGTAGGTCCTTTGGTTTTTATCTGTATTAAGGTTGTTTCCGCTTTTGGAAACGTCTCTGTGGTAGTAAAAACAGATGATTTTGTTGTGCCCGTCTCTGTTTCCGCTTCTGAAAGCGTTTCTGTAGTAGCAAAATCAGACAACTTCGTTGTGCCCACCTCTGTTTCCGTTTCTGAAAGCGTTTCTGTAGTATCAAAATCATTTGACTTCGTTGTATCAGGCTCTGTTTCAAATCCCAAATCCAAAGTGGTCAATGTGGTTTCAGCAGTAGTATATCGTGCCAAAGCGTTTGACGCCAGTTGGACCAGCAAAATCATAAGAATGCGTATCTTCATTTTTTCCATAATGTTCTAAACGGCTGCAATTTAATAACTAAATAAAAATGAGTTTACATTCACAGAACTTTTATACGAATCAAGCAAATATGACGCACTAATATTGGTTTAATTTGAAATTATTATTCTGCGTGGTTTTTATCACCGACTCCAGGCCGAGCTAAAGTTTTTGATCATGTGATGTGACGGTTAACGTAGACCATACATAAACGATATACATAAGATAAGATACACATACGATGTACATAAGATAATATAATTTTTTGTTGGTGGATTCACAGTCTAACGTTATCTTCAGATAACGCTGATAAACCTTTTTCTTAACATCCTCACTGTCATCATCTCTAACCATCATTAATCTATGATTAACACTTTAAATGTTTAAACTAAAAAATCTGTCTAGAAGCAATTAATGGTGATGAATAAAATTGTACAATATTAAAATATTTTATACAATGTGCAATGTTACATTAAAATATGTACTAATATTGTACAGAGGAAAAAAATTTAAATTTTAAGAAAACAAAAAATACCAATACGTTCCGTAGTTTATATAAAAAGTTTTTTACATTAGTAGCTTAAGTAGGTAATTAACATGCCTCTTTGTATTATTTCAGGTTTCGTTTTTCGTGGTTTAGTACTTGGGCACACACCCAGAAAGTAGCGGGGACACACACCTAAATAAGTAAAATTATGAATCTTTACCAAATGCTCGGTAAAGAGCACTTAACACTTTTGGTTTTTATTATTTTTATTTATCCAAATTTCATTTTGCACATTTTTTATTTTACAAAAGGTTTAAAAAGGCAATTGACTGTACTTTATAATCTGTCCTTATACAAATACTTTTTCAGGTAAAAATTGTTAATGAATAAAGTTTTCTCGAATTTTGCTTTCAAACCGTTTGCAAGAGTTTTGTAAGTTTTTTTTAATAAGACCATTATTGTTTTTGAATAATGCACCGATTTTAAGAGAATACGAAAAGTTATTTAAATTAAAAAAGTTTTATTTACTAACATTTTTGAAAGTGGTGACCACAAAGGACAAACTTTATAGTTAATAAGGTTATAGTTAAGGCTGCTAAAAAGCGTGTATTTACTCGTGCATACATATGTAAGTCTACATCGACAAAGACTTCAAATGTATCCTCCAAATGACCACATATCTTCGTAGCTGCTCTCCAAAAAAGGTACTTGAATAATATCAAATGATTCTATCGAATCTTCTTCAGAACTTTCTATTGAAGTTTTAGGAAGCTGCTTCTTTTCTAAACTTTCTTTTGAAGCCTCAGAAAGCTCTTTTTTTCCTAAACTTTCTATCGAAGTTTCAGGAAGCTCTTTCTTTTCTAAACTTTCTTTTGAAACTTCAAAAAGCTCTTTGCTTTCTAAACTTTGTATCGAAGCTGCAGAAAGCTTCCAAAGCTCTTTAATTTTGTTTTCGAACCAAGATTTTTGCCAAACTTGAAATACATTTTTTAGAACTTCCTCTTCTGAGTTTTCTTTCGAATTTTCCTCAATAGAAAAATTTTCTTCTTTTGCCATTTCTTGTGATAAATCTTCTAACCAAGATATTAAGAGCACCTCTACAGTTTTTTTGGTCTCATCTTCAATGGATTTGTAAGTGTTTTCTGGCGATATGTTTGAATCCTTTTCGTCATCGGGCACTTTATTGGGGACAATTTCGATTATGCTTTCCGTCGTAGCTTTTGGCGTCACGATTTCTGTGTTATATTTCGAGAAGTTATCGACAAAATCATTATTAAAACTATCAGATTTTTGTAATGATTTACCGTCATTCGGAGTCTTGCCAGTTTTATTTACTGTTTGTGGTTCTGAGGGTGATGTTGTTGCTGCTGCTGTTGACGTAATTGTAGAAGCTTCATGTGTAGGTCCTTTGTTTTTTATCTGTGTTATGGTTGTTTCCGCTTCTAAAACCGTTTCTGTGGCAGTAAAAACAGATGATTTTGTTGTGCCCGTCTCTGTTTCCGCTTCTGGAACCTTTTCTGTAGTAGCAAAATCAGATGTCTTCTTTGTACCCGGCTCTGTTTCTAATCCCGATTCCAAAGTGGTCAATGTGGTTTCAGTAGTAGTATATAAAGCCAAAGCGTTTGACGCCAGTTGGACCAGCAAAATCATAAGTATCCGTTTCTTCATTTCTTCCACAATGTGCTGAACGACTGCTATCTGAAGACTAAATAAAAATGAGTTTTTATACGCAGGGCTTTTATACGGATCTGAAAAATATCTTAGTACATGATATTTTTTTTACTTAATTTTAAATTATTATTTTGTGTGCTTTTTATCACCGACTTCTTGCCGAGATGAAGTTTTTTGTCATGTGATAGACGATAAACGTAGACCATACATATACGATATACATAAGATAATACAATTTCGTGTTAGTAGTTTTATAGTCTAACGTTAGCAAGCATATGCTGATAAATCTGCTTCACTGCTGACATCTTCACTGCTTTTACCATCATGATGGTAAAAACCATGATTAACCCATATATAACACTTTATATGCTTCAAAAAAATCTGTCCAAAAGCAATTAATGGCGATAGATAAGATTGTACAATATTACAATATTATGTACAATGTACAATTTTTGTTTTCAATATTTTTATTTATCAAAATTTCATTTTGCACATTTTTTATTTTACAAAAGTTTTAAAAAGGCAATTGACTGTACTTTAAAATCTGTCCTTATACAAACACTTTTTCAGATAAAAATTGTTAATGAATAAAGTTTTCTCGAATTTTGCTTACAAACCGTTTGCAAGAGTTTGTAACTTTTTATCAATAAAACCATTACTGTTTTTCAAAATCGTCGGATTTTAGGAGAATACGGAAAGTTATTTGAATTGAAGGAAAAAGTTATATTTATTAACAATTTTTGAAGGTGGTGACAAAGGACAAGATTTATAGTTAATAAGGTTACAGTTTAGGCTGCTAAAAAGCTATGTATGTACTTGTACATACAACATACAATCTACATATGTCTACATCGACAAAGGCTTCAATTGTATCCTACCAATGACCACATATCTTCATAGCTGTTCTCAGAAACAGGTACTAGAGGAAAATCAAGTAATTCTATCAAATCTTCTTCAGAACTTTCTATTGAAGTTTCAGGAAGCTGTTTTTTTTCTAAACTTTCTGTGTTTTTCGGCGATATGTTTGAATCCCTTTCGTTATCGGGCACTTTATTGGAGACAATTTCGAATATGCTTCGCTTTTTAATCGTCGCTTTTGGGATCACGATTTCTGTGTTATATTTCGAGAAGTTATCATCAAAATCATTGTTAAAACTATCAGATTTTTGTAGAAATTTACCGTCATTCGGAGTTTTGCCCGTTTTATTTACTGCTTGTGGTTCTGAGGTCGATGTTGTTGCCGATCCCGATTTCAAAGTGGTCAATGTGGTTTTAGTAGTAGTACGAGTATATAGTGCCAAAGCGTTTGACGCCAGTTGGACCAGCAAAATCATAAGTATTAGTTTGTTCATTTCTTCCACAATGTGCTTAACGACTGCTATCTGAAGACTAAATAAAGTTGAGTTTATATTCGCAGGGCTTTTATACGGATCTGGAAACTATCTTTATAACATAGAGCGAGCATAAAAAAATAAAAGTTTTATTAATTCAAGCGAAAATTGTACATACTTCTATTTCTTAAGAAAAGATAGCTTAGTTTAGTTGAACTCTATGTAGATAAAATCTATTTGTTTGACTTCTGATAAAGCAAATTGCTTTAATCAGCCTCAGAGCGAGCATAAATGAATAAAAGTTGTTTATGCTCAAGCGAAACATGTACGTAT
This sequence comes from Conops quadrifasciatus, assembly GCA_949752815.1. Taxonomy (NCBI): domain Eukaryota; kingdom Metazoa; phylum Arthropoda; class Insecta; order Diptera; family Conopidae; genus Conops; species Conops quadrifasciatus. Next base: position 29,910,086 of record OX457081.1, on the reverse strand, counting down.
ATAATTCTAATTCTTAGAATATTTCGTGAAGACTTACTGTAATTTACAGATTTTTAATAATCAGATTGTAATAACAAATGACTTTTGGATGATTTATTATACTCGTTATTTCAATTGGATTGCTTTCTCAAGAGCAGTTATTTTGTATAGAATAAAAGAATAGAAGAAAAGAATTCCAACACTCTTCAGAATACAACAAAGATTATATAGACCACATAAGAATTATAAAATATCTTGAGTAATATTTACAATCTGATATGATGATATCTACGAAGCCATACTATTCAAGTATTGTGTTTAGGCATCATTAACAATTACATGAAGTGGCTTGGCTCCGTTGTGGCCTTCTTTTTCAGGGTAAGATGGTGTGTTTCCATTTTCTCTGTTTATTTTTTGTATAACTTGAAAATAACGGAGTGCCCGAATCTTAAACTTAAGAGAATATACAATATTTCTCGATGCTGGTCTCAGAAGTTCCAACTTGTATAACTTAATTTCACAAACAATTTATGCCAGCCCTTCGACAAGTCTAGCATTTCCCTTTAATATGGAAATATGGAGCGAAAAATATTGCTTTTTAATTAATTCTATGAATTGTTTAAATTATTTGTCGTGAATTCTTTATTGTTGTCGCCGAAAGGTTAAGGTTTGCGCAAGGTTAACTTGTTCTCTGGATAATTATTGCGCAATTAGTTCGTTTTCTTATTAATTATGAATACTACAAAAACAAAAAGTGATAATTTTAGGAAAAATATTTCAAACATGTCAATTTTTGGGTGGTTGGAAACGTTCATTGGCAAAAATTACGATTTTATGTACATTAAACCTTTTAAGAGGAAAAAAAAATGGTCACAAAAAATTTCAAAAAAAAAAAATTTTTTTTAAACAGAACATTTATTTTTGGTATAAATTTTGGTAAAAATTTGTTCTTTTAATCTTTTTTAAGTGCTTGACTTTCGCTTTGAGTATTCGCCAAATTATTTTGGCCGTTTAAAAACGCTTGTTGCCAGGTTTTTTTATTTTCATATTTTATTCACAATAAAAAAATCCTTTTTTTTAAACAATAATGATCGCATAACAGTCTAAATATTACTGAAATAAATTGATATGTACTTACAAATAATTGTAATGCTATAAATAATGTCTAAAATATAATATATCTCAAATAATAATTAAATTCACACAATTTGGAGCTCATGCTTAAGTCTACTTATGTACTATACATATGTATGTATCGTATATACTGCGTGCTGCACGCTGGCGATGCCCATTTCCATAATTCTTATATCAGAATTTCCTTCAATTTTTGTACGAATGCCATCGTTGCTTAACCAGATTCTTGATCACTTTCATTACCGGCTTTTTGTCGTTATCACTCGAATATTTTGCGGTGACTTGATCGGGAAGGGATGAGGAGGAGGAGGAGTCAGCGTGAACACGTTGCGGATTTGACGAACTCGCCTCGAACTCGTAGGCAAATGTATGCCCATACTTATTCTTCTGATTTCCATTTAGAGTACTTTTATGAGTATTAACACTTTTCCCTGATTTAATATCTTTCAACGCCTCGATTTCGATGGTCGGAAGATTGAGTTTTTGGCAAACTTTTACCACCTTTTTTAGGGCATATTTCGGCTTTGTCTGTTTACAAGTTGGCAAACTTGAGGGGTTGGTAGTAGCGGTAGGCGGTAGAGGAGTCCGATTTTTGCAGCCCTTCTTCAGGTTCTTGAAAGCTTCCGTCTTAATGGCGGGCAAGTGGATTCTCTTTGCGGTCTCTATGGCATTTTTGAAACAAAATTTGCCGGCTGGCCTCTTCAGTTTTTCATCCTCCTCTTCCTTCTCCTCTTCGTCCTCGTCCTCGTCCTTCTCCTCTTTCAACACCTCTTTTTCGTTTTCCTTTTCGTATTCTGACGCTGTCTTCTTAGCATCGTTTTCTCTACTATCAGATTTATCCGTAGGCTCCGTTTCCCAAGGAACTGTCTCTGTTGTCCCTGTTTCTTCGGGTCTCGTTGGATTTTTTCTATAGTCAGCATATTGACTGCGACACTTGCAATCGTCGGGAAAGTCTTTCACTCGCAGGCTTTCGTTGGAATTTTCACAATTGTCCGTTTTGGCCTTTACCTTCGTTTTTAGACACTTCAAATCGTTTATAGCCTCACAATTTATGGTCGCCAGATTAAGTCTTTGAGAAACTAAAATGATTTTACTCAAACGTTCCTCATCCACGTCAAACGTTGGCTTATCGCCCGCAAAACCCTCTTCGTTCGGGTACAGCTCATTCTGTGGGTTGACCCTTACGTCATTTTCATCATATTGATCTACATTAAACTCATCATCACCGCACTTGCCATAGAGACTGTTTTGCTCCGTATCTTCTGAATAGTCTGCCCCCTCTGGCTCCCTGCTGCTGCTACTTTTACCTTCAGTTTCGTCACGCTCCGCTTCTGCATGTTGGCCATTTATAGGCTTGTTATTTTCAACTTCATTGGCATCAAGGTGGGCGGTTATCATGAATTTTGACTCATGACAATCTGGATTGATTTGACGTAGTCTTTTGCGCGATTGTGGTTTTAGTCTGGGTACTAATCTTTTAAAATAGCTTCCAAATCCGGCCTCAGTAACGGTTTCATCTGTTAGCACGCTATTTTCTTCCGCCGACATCAAAGCACCGACTTCAATTTCGTTTTCTTTTTCGCTTTCGGGTTTTATCGCTCCCGAAAGCGGCCATGCTGCATCATTGGCGCTGTCGTATACAGCCGCTGAGGGTACTGCAGAGATTTTCGCTGCTGCTACTTTTTTCGGTGACATTGTTGCAGTCATTGCAGCCATCTTTTCGGAGGCATTAAGTTGTGTTAATTCAGGATTCAGTTGCGCTGCCGGAGGCCATACTGTGTGTAACGGGGCAGATGGTATGACCAATACCAGAGTCGATGGTGTTACTTGCAATATTCCGGAAGCCGCGGATGTTGGCGCTAAATCTTTTGATACTGATACTGGCGGCGTTGGCGATACTGATGGCTCGAATAATACTGTTGCAGGAGTTGTTGCTGTTGTGGCAGCTGCTGGTGTTACTTGGGCTACTGAAACCGCGGATGTTGGCGGCGGCGATTCCTTTGACACCACTAATGGTACCGAGACTGCTGGCGGCGTTGTTACCGCTACCGATGGTGCTAATGATACCGAGACTGCTGACGGCGTTGTTACCGCTACCGATGGCGCTAATGATACTACTGTTGGAGGTATTGCGGTTGTCGCAGCTGCTGATATTTTCGCTGCTTCTGGTAATGTTGCTGCGACCGGTTTTGTTCGTGTGGATTTTATTGCTGGCCTCGTTGCTGCTGTTGTCGTCGCATTTGTAGGCTCGCATGGTAGGCTTTTGGGCTGCGTGTGACAAAAGGACATATCTTCATCTGCTTCGAAATCTGTAGCCTGAAATTCGACCAATGTTCTATTCTTAATAGCTTCTAATTGTAAAATTTCGGCATTAATCGTTTTCAAAAGCATCAGAGCAGCGCTTTTAGTGTTTCCTAATGGATTGTAGTGTGGCTTTGAACATGGCACCTCCTTCTCCTTCTCCTCATCCTCCTGCTTGTCCTCTCCTTCTCCTTCATCTTCATCCTGTTTGGCTCCACTTGCGGTTGTCGTCGTGATGGGCTTAACAGTTGATTTGTGTTTATTAACATCCTGATGATCCTGATCGTATATCTTTTCTGTGCTTTGAGATCTTTCCATTGACGTCTTATTTTTTTCAATTTTCATTGACGTCTTATTGGCTTCCTTTGATTTGATTGTCGCATTATCTTGGTCCAACTTTGTGTCCGTTGTCGGAGGTTGTTCCATTGTCGAATTTCCTTGGACTTTTTCAGTTGGAGAATTGGGATACGTCTCCGTTGCGTTATTTAGAGAATTATCACCTTCAGTGGACTCTCCAGTTGCGTTGTGTTTAGTATCCTTTTGATCGGTGCTATCGATATTGGTGGTATTTTGGGTTTTTGCCACAGGTGGAGCCTCTATGGCTGTTGTTGTTGTTGTTGTTGAATTTTCTTTCTTTGTTTCGGTGTCATTTTGGCATTCGTCTACATCGATTACTTCCTCTGTGCAATTATTACTGTTCGCAATATTTTGCATCAAATTGCTTTTGTCTTCATTTCCTTTGCTCTGTTCATCTGGCTTTTTAGAGTCCTCTTTTTGTTGCGATGCTAATTCCTTGGCGGTCATCTTTCCTTCAATAACTTGCAGAGCAGGCGTAGCTGTACCGTTGTCTCTGCTTCTCCGTTTGTGTATTGCGAATTCGTTGCTGTTAATTTCAGGCGCTGAAAACATATTATTTTCGATCTCTTCATAATCATTCTCATCATTCAGAGTGTCTTTATTCGCATCTTCTTCGCCGCCCTGTAAGGACGTCCTTATTTCTTTAGCTCGAAAATGCCTGAATTTGTTGTTGTTAAGTTCTTCTACGGTGTTCGGTCTGTTTTGGCCCGTACTTCTATAGTATATTGGCGCCATTTTCCTTTTATTTACTGCCTTGATGGTGGATAATTCACCTTTCACCGGTTTGTGGTGATTCCTTATGATATGTTCTTGATTTTGAATGGTCAGATAGTCTTGGTTTTCTCTGCTTTTACTGCTACGGGAGGCCTTTCGGAGAGTCGGTCCATTGCCTTCTCCACCCGGCGTTTGCACGGCGTACGGATTACTACCACCTGCTGCATTGTGATTGTTGTAGTTGTTCTTGGCGAATTTAATAGCTGTGTTCACACCATTATCCCGGTTATTTACGAGTTGTTTCCAGATTCGTTTATGGCTCTCGTGCGTCGGATATTGTCTTTTGGCGAGACATATTTCTAGTGAGCCGTCCTTGAACGACGTCTCCCAGATGTGAAAAGGCCCCACCGACGAACCTTGCATCATCACAGAGTTAAGAATTTGAAAACTAATGAAAACTATCCACGATCTCATAACGTGCAGCAAATCGTAACAAATATCATTGTCAATCAGCTGAATTTCGAGTATAAACGAGCAACATTTTGTCGTATTTTGGTGTCGTTGTCAGTCTATTAGCTTATTTTTAAATTCTCTCCTGTATTTTTGTTTTTCTTTTGAAGTTTCCTTATTTTTCTTATTGATTTCTACTCTGTGATCTGTCATTTTTTCCGAATCTTTTTAACATTTTCAAGTGAACTGATTTTGGATGAGGAGTATAGGGTTCATATGAGTACGCTTTGATTCGTTCTGTACAGCAGAAGCTGTATTTCTTTCCTAAGCAGAAACCTAAACCCGAAGGAATATCAAAGCCGTTGCTATTTGCTTACAAATAGGTTCCACACTATCGCTTTGAAACCAGTGTAGATGTTATACAAGGGTCTTTGTTATAAGAATCTATTGCACAAGAAGAGTAATGAATACAAGCCAAGTATAGTACATATCCATACATACATATTTATAACCAATACTAAACAATTGCCATTGATACGAACGCTTTTATTTTGTGGTTAAAACTTTTATGATTATATACTCGTACATAAGAGAATAGTAATTCGAATTAAAGTTATGTTAATATTTTTAGTATTTATTGATGAAACAAATTTAAAAAAAAAATTGTGTTATGGCTTCTTTCTTGTATCGTAAAATTTTATATTGGAAAATTTTCGCTACTGCTTTTGGGACAGTTTGTGAGCACGACAAAAAAAAATTTCATTATCTGTTAAAGTAGACGATTATAAGAAACATAAATGTTTGGTTTATTCACTGCTGTTGGTGCATTGTTGTCCCGCCGGGGTGGAATGTAACCGCTTGGTTTATTCGTTGTTGGTGATGCAGGATATATAGACCGATGTGGATTGTAAACGCTTGGTATAACTCGTGGTGGATTGGTAACGTTTGGTTTATTCACTGCTGTTGGTGCATTGTAATAACGCCGGGGTGGAATATACCCGGTAGGTTTATTCCTTGTTGGTGATGCAGGATATATAGACCGATGTGGATTGTAAACGCTTGGTTTAACTTGTGGTAGATTGTAATCGGTTAGCTTATTCACTGCTGTTGGTGCATTGTTGTCACGCCGGGGTCGAATGTACCCGCTTGGTTTATTCGTTGTTGGTGATGCTTGATATATATACCGATGTGGATTGTACACGCTTGGTATAACTCGTGGTGGATTGGTAACGTTTGGTTTATTCACTGCTGTTGGTGCATTGTAATAACGCCGGGGTGGAATATACCCGGTAGGTTTATTCCTTGTTGGTGATGCAGGATATATAGACCGATGTGGATTGTAAACGCTTAGTTTAACTTGTGGTAGATTGTAATCGGTTAGCTTATTCACTGCTGTTGGTGCATTGTTGTCACGCCGGGGTCGAATGGTCCCGCTTGGTTTATTCGTTGTTGGTGATGCAGGATATATATACCGATGTGGATTGTACACGCTTGGTATAACTCGTGGTGGATTGGTAACGTTTGGTTTATTCACTGCTGTTGGTGCATTGTAATAACGCCGGGGTGGAATATACCCGGTAGGTTTATTCCTTGTTGGTGATGCAGGATATATAGACCGATGTGGATTGTAAACGCTTGGTTTAACTCGTGGTAGATTGTAAACTGGTGGTTTATTCACTGCTGTTGGCGCATTGTTGTCACGCCGGGGTCGAATGTACACGCTTGGTTTATTCGTTGTTGGTGATGCAGGATATATGGACCGATGTGGATTGTAAACGCTTGGTATAACTCGTGGTGGATTGTTAACGTTTGGTTTATTCACTGCTGTTAGTGCATTGTTGTCACGCCGGAGTGGAATGTAACCGGTTGGTTTATTCGTTGTTGGTGATGCAGGATATATAGACCGATGTGGATTGTAAACGCTTGGTATAACTCGTGGTGGATTGTTAACGTTTGGTTTACTCACTACTGGTGGTGCATTGTAATTACGCCGGAGTGGAATGTACACCGTATGTTTATTCGTTGTTGGTGGTGCAGGATATATAGACCGATGTGGATTGTAAGCGCTTGGTTCAACTCGTGGTGGATTGTAATCGGTTGGTTTATTCACTGCTGTTGGTGCCTTGTTGTCACGCCGGAGTGGAGTGTATACGGTTGGTTTATTCGTTGTTGGTGATGCAGGGTATTTAGACTGTTGAATGTAAACGCTTGGTTCAACTCGTGGTGGATTGTAATCGGTTGGTTTATTCAATGCTGTTGGTGCCTTGTTGTCACGCCGGAGTGGAATGTAAACGGTTGGTTTATTCGTTGTTGGTGATGCAGGGTATTTAGACTGTTGAATGTAAACGCTTGGTTCAACTCGTGGTGGATTGTGATCGGTTGGTTTATTCACTGCTGTTGGTGCCTTGTTGTCACGCCGGAGTGGAATGTAAACGGTTGGTTTATTCGTTGTTGGTGATGCAGGGTATTTAGACTGTTGAATGTAAACGCTTGGTTCAACTCGTGGTGGATTGTAATCGGTTGGTTTATTCACTGCTGTTGGTGCCTTGTTGTCTCGCCGGAGTGGAATGTAAACGGTTGGTTTATTCGTTGTTGGTGATGCAGGGTATTTAGACTGTTGAATGTAAACGCTTGGTTCAACTCGTGGTGGATTGTAATCGGTTGGTTTATTCAATGCTGTTGGTGCCTTGTTGTCACGCCGGAGTGGAATGTAAACGGTTGGTTTATTCGTTGTTGGTGATGCAGGGTATTTAGACTGTTGAATGTAAACGCTTGGTTCAACTCGTGGTGGATTGTGATCGGTTGGTTTATTCACTGCTGTTGGTGCCTTGTTGTCACGCCGGAGTGGAATGTAAACGGTTGGTTTATTCGTTGTTGGTGATGCAGGGTATTTAGACTGTTGAATGTAAACGCTTGGTTCAACTCGTGGTGGATTGTAATCGGTTGGTTTATTCACTGCTGTTGGTGCCTTGTTGTCTCGCCGGAGTGGAATGTAAACGGTTGGTTTATTCGTTGTTGGTGATGCAGGGTATTTAGACTGTTGAATGTAAACGCTTGGTTCAACTCGTGGTGGATTGTAATCGGTTGGTTTATTCAATGCTGTTGGTGCCTTGTTGTCACGCCGGAGTGGAATGTAAACGGTTGGTTTATTCGTTGTTGGTGATGCAGGGTATTTAGACTGTTGAATGTAAACGCTTGGTTCAACTCGTGGTGGATTGTGATCGGTTGGTTTATTCACTGCTGTTGGTGCCTTGTTGTCACGCCGGAGTGGAATGTAAACGGTTGGTTTATTCGTTGTTGGTGATGCAGGGTATTTAGACTGTTGAATGTAAACGCTTGGTTCAACTCGTGGTGGATTGTAATCGGTTGGTTTATTCACTGCTGTTGGTGCCTTGTTGTCTCGCCGGAGTGGAATGTAAACGGTTGGTTTATTCGCTGTTGGTGATGCAGGGTATTTAGACTGTTGAATGTAAACACTGTTGAATGGTTCAACTCGTGGTGGATTGTAATCGGTTGGTTTATTCACTGCTGTTGGTGCCTTGTTGTCACGCCGGAGTGGAATGTAAACGGTTGGTTTATTCGTTGTTGGTGATGCAGGGTATTTAGACTGTTGAATGTAAACGCTTGGTTCAACTCGTAGTGGATTGTAATCGGTTGGTTTATTCACTGCTGTTGGTGCCTTGTTGTCACGCCGGAGCGGAATGTAAACGGTTGGTTTATTCGTTGTTGGTGATGCAGGGTATTTAGACTGTTGAATGTAAACGCTTGGTTCAACTCGTGGTGGATTGTAATCGGTTGGTTTATTCACTGCTGTTGGTGCCTTGTTATCACGCCGGAGTGGAATGTAAACGGTTGGTTTATTCGTTTTTGGTGATGCAGTGTATTTAGACCATTGCACGTTTGGTTTATAAGCTGCCTGAGTTGTTTTTGTTGTGTCAGTAGGTGAGATCGATGTAGCCTGAGTTGTTTTGATTGTGTCAGCAGGTGCGACCGATGTAGCCTGAGTGGTTTTTATTGTGTCAGCAGGTGAGATGGGTGTAGCCTGAGTTGTTTTGATTGTGTCAGCAGGTGCGACCGATGTAGCCTGAGTGGTTTTTATTGTGTCAGCAGGTGAGATGGGTGTAGCCTGAGTTGTTTTGATTGTGTCAGCAGGTGAGTCCGATGTAGCCTGAGTGGTTTTGATTGTATCAGCAGTTGAGATCGATGTAGCTTGAGTTGTTTTGATTGTGTCACCAGGTGAGACCGATGTAGTCTGAATTGTTTTGGTTGTGTCAGCAAGTGGGACCGATGTAGCCTGAGTGGTTTTTATTGTGTCAGCAGGTGAGATGGGTGTAGCCTGAGTTGTTTTGATTGTGTCAGCAGGTGAGTCCGATGTAGCCTGAGTGGTTTTGATTGTATCAGCAGTTGAGATCGATGTAGCTTGAGTTGTTTTGATTGTGTCACCAGGTGAGACCGATGTAGTCTGAATTGTTTTGGTTGTGTCAGCAAGTGGGACCGATGTAGCCTGAGTGGTTTTGATTGTATCAGCAGGTGAGATCGATGTAGCTTGAGTTGTTTTGATTGTGTCACCAGGTGAGACCGATGTAGCCTGAGTGGTTTTGATTGCATCAGCAGGTGAGATCGATGTAGCCTGAGTGGTTTTTATTGGGTCAGGAGGTGAGATGGATGTAGTCTGAGTTGTTTTAATTGTGTCAGCAGGTGCGACCGATGTAGCCTGAGTGGTTTTGATTGTATCAGCAGGTGAGATCGATGTAGCTTGAGTTGTTTTGATTGTGTCACCAGGTGAGACCGATGTAGCCTGAGTGGTTTTGATTGTATCAGCAGGTGCGACCGATGTAGCCTGAGTGGTTTTTATTGTATCAGCAGGTGCAATCGATGTAGCGTTAGTTGTTTTTATTGTGTCAGCAGGTGCGAGCGATGTAGCCTGAGTGGTTTTTATTGTGTCAGGAGGTGAGATGGATGAAGTCTGAGTTGTTTTGGTTGTGTCAGCAAGTGGGACCGATGTAGCCTGAGTTGTTTTGATTGTGTCAGCAGGTGATATCGGTGTAGCCTGAGTTACTTTAATTGTGTCAGCAGGTGCGACCGATGTAGCCTGAGTGGTTTTGATTGTGTCACCAGATGAGACCGATGTAGCCTGAGTGATTTTGATTGTATCAGCAGGTGAGATCGATGTAGCCTGAGTTGTTTTGATTGTGTCAGCAGGTGAGATCGGTGTAGCCTGAGTTGTTTTAATTGTGTCAGCAGGTGCGACCGATGTAGCCTGAGTGGTTTTTATTGTGTCAGCAGGTGAGATCGGTGTAGCCTGAGTTGTTTTAATTGTGTCAGCAGGTGCGACCAATGTAGCCTGAGTGGTTTTTATTGTGTCAGCAGGTGAGACCGATGTAGCCTGAGTGGTTTTGATTGTATCAGCAGGTGAGATCGATGTAGCTTGAGTTGTTTTGATTGTGTCACCAGGTGAGACCGATGTAGCCTGAGTGGTTTTGATTGTATCAGCAGGTGAGATCGATGTAGCCTGAGTGGTTTTTATTGTGTCAGCTGGTGAGATCGGTGTAGCCTGAGTTGTTTTAATTGTGTCAGCAGGTGCGACCGATGTAGCCTGAGTGGTTTTTATTGTGTCAGCAGGTGAGATCGATGTAGCCTGAGTTGTTTTGATTGGGTCAGCATATGAGATCGATGTAGCCTGAGTTGTTTTGATTGTGTCAGCAGGTAAGATGGATGTTTTCTGAGTTGTTTTTATTGTGTCAGCAGTTGAGATCAATATTGCCTCAGTTTTATCATCGGTTGTGGTCGATATAGCCTTAGTTGTGCCATCGGTTTTAGTTGATGTAGCCTTAGTTATGTCTTCGGTTGTGGTCGATGTAATCTCAGTTGTGTCATCGGCTGTGGTCGATGTAACCTCAGTTGTGCCAACGTTTGTGGTCGATGTAGCATTAGTTATGCCTTCGGTTGTGGCCGATGTAACCTCAGTTTTGCCATCGTTTGTGGTCGATGTAGCCTTAGTTATGTCTTCGGTTGTGCCATTGTTTGTGGTCGATGTAGCCTTAGTTATGTCTTCGGTTGTGATCGATGTATCCTCAGTTTTGCCAATGTTTGTGGTCGATGTAGCCTTAGTTATGTCTTCGGTTGTGGTCGATGTATCCTCAGTTTTGCCATCGTTTGTGGTCGATGTAGCCTTAGTTATGTCTTCGGTTGTGATCGATATACCCTCGGTTGTGCCATCGTTTGTGGTCAATGTAGCCTTAGTTATGTCTTCGGTTGTGGTCAATGTATCCTCAGTTTTGCCAATGTTTGTGGTCGATGTAGCCTTAGTTATGTCTTCGGTTGTGGTCGATGTATCCTCAGTTTTGCCATCGTTTTTGGGCGATGTAGCCTTAGTTATGTCTTCGGTTGTGATCGATGTAGCCTTAGTTATGTAATCGGTTGTGGTCGATGTAGCCTTAGTTATGTCTTCGGTTGTGGTCGATGTATCCTCAGTTTTGTCATCGTTTATGGTCGATGTAGCCTTAGTTATGTCTTCGGTTGTGATCGATATACCCTCGGTTGTGCCATCGTTTGTGGTCGATGTAGCCTTAGTTATGTCTTCGGTTGTGATCGATATACCCTCGGTTGTGCCATCGTTTGTGGTCGATGTAGCCTTAGTTATGTCTTCGGTTGTGGTCGATGTATCCTCAGTTTTGCCAATGTTGGTGGTCGATGTAGCCTTAGTTATGTCTTCGGTTGTGGTCGATGTATCGTCAGTTTTGCCATCGTTTGTGATCGATGTAGCCTTAGTTATGTCTTCGGTTGTGATCGATATACCCTCGGTTGTGCCATCGTTTGTGGTCGATGTAGCCTTAGTTATGTCTTCGGTTGTGGTCGATGTATCCTCAGGTTTGCCAATGTTTGTGGTCGATGTAGCCTTAGTTATGTCTTCGGTTGTGGTCGATATATCCTCAGTTTTGCCATCGTTTGTGGGCGATGTAGCCTTAGTTATGTCTTCGGTTGTGATCGATATACCCTCGGTTGTGCCATCGTTTGTGGTCGATGTAGCCTTAGTTATGTCTTCGGTTGTGGTCGATGTATCCTCAGTTTTGCCAATGTCTGTGGTCGATGTAGCCTTAGTTATGTCTTCGGTTGTGGTCGATGTATCCTCAGTTTTGGCATCGTTTGTGGGCGATGTAGCCTTAGTTATGTCTTCGGTTGTGATCGATATACCCTCGGTTGTGCCATCGTTTGTGGTCGATGTAGCCTTAGTTATGTCTTCGGTTGTGGTCGATGTATCCTCAGTTTTGCCATCGTTTGTGGTCGATGTAGCCTTAGTTATGTCTTCGGTTGTGGTCGATGTATCCTCAGTTTTGCCATCGTTTGTGGTCGATATAGCCTTATTTATATCTTCGGTTGTGATCGATATACCCTCGGTTGTGCCATCGTTTGTGGTCGATGTAGCCTTAGTTATGTCTTCGGTTGTGGTCGATGTATCCTCAGGTTTGCCAATGTTTGTGGTCGATGTAGCCTTAGTTATGTCTTCGGTTGTGGTCGATATATCCTCAGTTTTGCCATCGTTTGTGGTCGATATAGCCTTATTTATATCTTCGGTTGTGATCGATATAACCTCGGTTGTGCCATCGTTTGTGGTCGATGTAGCCTTAGTTATGTCTTCGGTTGTGGTCGATGTATCCTCAGTTTTGCCAATGTTGGTGGTCGATGTAGCCTTAGTTATGTCTTCGGTTGTGGTCGATGTATCGTCAGTTTTGCCATCGTTTGTGATCGATGTAGCCTTAGTTATGTCTTCGGTTGTGATCGATATACCCTCGGTTGTGCCATCGTTTGTGGTCGATGTAGCCTTAGTTATGTCTTCGGTTGTGGTCGATGTATCCTCAGGTTTGCCAATGTTTGTGGTCGATGTAGCCTTAGTTATGTCTTCGGTTGTGGTCGATATATCCTCAGTTTTGCCATCGTTTGTGGTCGATATAGCCTTATTTATATCTTCGGTTGTGATCGATATAACCTCGGTTGTGCCATCGTTTGTGGTCGATGTAGCCTTAGTTATGTCTTCGGTTGTGGTCGATGTATCCTCAGTTTTGCCAATGTTTGTGGTCGATGTAGCCTTAGTTATGTCTTCGGTTGTGGTCGATGTATCCTTAGTTTTGCCATCGTTTGTGGGCGATGTAGCCTTAGTTATGTCTTCGGTTGTGATCGATATACCCTCGGTTGTGCCATCGTTTGTGGTCGATGTAGCCTTAGTTATGTCTTCGGTTGTGGTCGATGTATCCTCAGTTTTGCCATCGTTTGTGGTCGATGTAGCCTTAGTTATGTCTTCGGTTGTGGTCGATGTATCCTCAGTTTTGCCATCGTTTGTGGTCGATATAGCCTTATTTATATCTTCGGTTGTGATCGATATACCCTCGGTTGTGCCATCGTTTGTGGTCGATGTAGCCTTAGTTATGTCTTCGGTTGTGGTCGATGTATCCTCAGTTTTGCCAATGTTTGTGGTCGATGTAGCCTTAGTTATGTCTTCGGTTGTGGTCGATGTATCCTCGGTTGTGCCATCGTTTGTGGTCGATGTAGCCTTAGTTATGTCTTCGGTTGTGGTCGATGTATCCTCAGTTTTGCCAATGTCTGTGGTCGATGTAGCCTTAGTTATGTCTTCGGTTGTGATCGATATACCCTCGGTTGTGCCATCGTTTGTGGTCGATGTAGCCTTAGTTATGTCTTCGGTTGTGATCGATATACCCTCGGTTGTGCCATCGTTTGTGGTCGATGTAGCCTTAGTTATGTCTTCGGTTGTGGTCGATGTATCCTCGGTTGTGCCATCGTTTGTGGTCGATGTAGCCTTAGTTATGTCTTCGGTTGTGGTCGATGTATCCTCAGTTTTGCCAATGTCTGTGGTCGATGTAGCCTTAGTTATGTCTTCGGTTGTGGTCGATGTATCCTCAGTTTTGCCATCGTTTGTGGGCGATGTAGCCTTAGTTATGTCTTCGGTTGTGATCGATATACCCTCGGTTGTGCCATCGTTTGTGGTCGATGTAGCCTTAGTTATGTCTTCGGTTGTGGTCGATGTATCCTCAGTTTTGCAATCGTTTGTAGTCGATGTAGCCTTAGTTATGTCTTCGGTTGTGGTCGATGTATCCTCAGTTTTGCCATTGTTTGTGGTCGATGTAGCCTTAGTTATGTCTTCGGTTGTGATCGATATACCCTCGGTTGTGCCATCGTTTGTGGTCGATGTAGCCTTAGTTATGTCTTCGGTTGTGGTCGATGTATCCTCAGTTTTGCCATCGTTTGTGGTCGATGTAGCCTTAGTTATGTCTTCGGTTGTGGTCGATGTATCCTCAGTTTTGCCATTGTTTGTGGTCGATGTAGCCTTAGTTATGTCTTCGGTTGTGATCGATATACCCTCGGTTGTGCCATCGTTTGTGGTCGATGTAGCCTTAGTTATTTCTTCGGTTGTGATCGATATACCCTCGGTTGTGCCATTGTTTGTGGTCGATGTAGCCTTAGTTATGTCTTCGGTTGTGATCGATATACCCTCGGTTGTGCCATCGTTTGTGGTCGATGTAGCCTTAGTTATGTCTTCGGTTGTGGTCGATGTATCCTCAGTTTTGCCAATGTTTGTGGTCGATGTAGCCTTAGGTATGTCTTCGGTTGTGGTCGATGTATCCTCAGTTTTGCCATCGTTTGTGGTCAATGTAGCCTTAGTTATGTATTCGGTTGTGATCGATATACCCTCGGTTGTGCCATCGTTTGTGGTCGATGTAGCCTTAGTTATGTCTTCGGTTGTGGTCGATGTATCCTCAGTTTTGCCAATGTTTGTGGTCGATGTAGCCTTAGGTATGTCTTCGGTTGTGGTCGATGTATCCTCAGTTTTGCCATCATTTGTGATCGATGTAGCCTTAGTTATGTCTTCGGTTGTGATCGATATACCCTCGGTTGTGCCATCGTTTGTGGTCGATGTAGCCTTAGTTGTTTTGATTGCGTCACCGGCTATGATCGAAGTAGCCTCGCTGGTTTCGACTAAATCCCTGGATGTAATCGGTGCAGGCTCCGTTGTTCCAATTACGTCGGAGAATAGGAAAATAGCTATAACGGCAAAAACGCCGAGATTACCGCATGCCATGCTCCGATAGTTTTCGCGATTCGTCTACTGCGTGTCAACTTGCGTAATGCTTCGAAATCTACTGGCTCGTGCAGCTTTTATAAGCGCCGAAATGCTCACGTTAACAAGAGGCAGGCTGTTCTTATCTCGTGTTTACATGCTTTTTCGAGTAAGTGTCTTCAGAAAACAAATAAAATGCGGTCGTTTGTGTTAATGTTTGCACAAAGACTAACCAAAGTTACTCTTTGTTCGAGGGCAAATGAAACTTTGTTTTAAAAAACATAAAAAAGTGGAAATAAATTTACATAAGGCGAGGCAAATGAAGACGTATGTATATCCTTACAGTGGTTTCAGCATTCACAGAGAATTGTGGAAGTCAGTAAAGTTAGAGATGTTTACTAAAACTAACTTAAAAATTCTTTTGACAAATTTTGATTAAATCATATTTTCGTTTTGTCTTTTCCAGATCATTTACGTCACTCGGGATTGCTGAATGTCGCTAATAAAAATTCGTTTTCTGTGATCCTCTATACACACACACACATCGCTATGCCCCATATATGGTATAGAGGCACGTCACCGCACCGGCTATGAAAAGCCTTACATGAAATCTCCTGGACCATGCGACTGGCTCGCCTGGTGTACCACATTAAACTGGACAGTGGAGCGCCAAAAAGCGACCACAACGACCATCCGTTACGTTGTAGAGTGACAGTAGCTCAGGTTGAATGCCATTTGTTGATTTTAGCTTATGTTGCAAGATGAAGCCTTTTGATTTGACCTTTACGCTCTGTAGATTTTTGACCTTGGTTTGCGAGCTTATGACTTTTTCTATATCCGAAAGGTCCTCGGAGGCCTCTCTTTCGCTTTATATAAGTTGTACTTGCAACCAAGTAGTGTGGCTCTTCTAACCATTGTCACTGATTGCAGCGTTTCAGTTCAGGGCGTGCCCACAGCAGGCGACCTGGCGGTGGTAACAATAGCCGCAACAGCAACGACGCTGGCGGCAGCTGCACACTGGCCAACGACTCCGCGAAGACGCGCCAGTCGCAGAAGAAGACCAAGTGTTTTGGCAGCAACGTGTTTCGTTGCTGTATACCTTGTCGCGGGGGCGGCCCAGCAGCCCCCGCCACAAGTTCTCCCGACTCGTCCACGTCAGCGGAAGACGACAATCTGAGTCCAGAGAGCCACAGTCATCATCCGAAGGACATAGAAGAAAGAGGTTCATTGCCAAAAAGCATTTTATGTGCATTAGACAAAAAGCAACAACAGCAGCCAGAAGTACTGCTACCAAACCAAGCGGCAGAAGTACCGCAGAAGAAACATTCATTGGCCGACACAATAACGACTTCTGTGACCACGCCTATTTCCTTGAAAACGCTCGGCGACGAAGATTTCGTAAAGCTAAGTCCTGCTGACTTCGCCCTAGCCGCAATCACCAGGGGCGTTTTCGCGACGCGTGCCGAGCCAGAGAGTTTTAGCGATGCCAGCGTTTCACCAACGACCACAATACTGCAAACTGCAAAAACAGTAACGCTGGCAACAATTATTTCCACCGCTGTTTTGCCCACAGTGTACGCCACGCCAACAACATCCCTGATGAACACAGCCTCTTCCCCGAACGACCCTTACAGCAACAGATCGGCAGTGTCGACGCAGACGCCTTCAGCAACAATTACTGCCATAACCAACACCACCAACACGCCACCGAGGTGCGTTTGCCAGCAACAGCAAACCTCGCCGTTACCTCATATTGAAGAAGAGGAAGAATTCGAGCAGCAGCAGCAACTGCGCTCAAGAGATCAAGAACAACAGGTCGAGCTGCAAGAGTTGTGCAGTCAAAAACCGCGTCTGCAGCTGCAGCAATTCGATCAGCTGTCGCCTGGTGGTAACTTTCAACAGTCCTCGACGTCATCCTCGTCTTACGTCAGTCTCGTCGAACCAGCCTCAGCAGCGTCGCCTTGCAGCTGTGCAGCAAATGCAGCACAAGTTACAGCGACCGCAATAGCGACACCCACAGGCTCGGCTCATCGCTCCTCCATCGACGAATACTCAGCCTCACCGTCGCCACGGATTAAGCACAAGTTTCGCAAGACCCTGAAATCGGGTTGGGCGCGTACGGTGCTCAGCAGCAGCAGTGGCGGCGGCGGCGGCACAGCCAACACTAACTCCAGCGACACGCTCGCGTCAACGGGTAGTGTTTCCGGTGCGTTCGGTAGTGGTAGCGGCAGTCTTTTAGCCAGCATCAATAACAGTAACAGCAACAAGAACAACAACAACAACACCAATAATACAAGCAATAGCAATAGTAGTAATCGTTTAGGTTCGTCGTCGATTATACTTGGACCGCTGCCCTCGAAAATGCAGGCGGAGCAAGGGTCCATCGGCGACCTGCACAAGTATCACAGCCGGTATCTGAAGAATCGGCGGCACACGTTGGCGAATGTCCGGTGAGTAAGCAAATAATATTTTCTGTTCAACAAGAACGGCCATTTTAAATTAGCCAATTAGGCGCTCTCACAGTTAAAAGAATATATCAAATAATTGATCTGAAAAGATGTTTATCAGCGCAAGCACAATACGGCAGCGGCAGCTACTCCCGCTCTCTCTCTCTCTCTTTCAAAGTGAAACTTACCGTTTGGTTTTGTATTTTGTATTCCATTCTCTCGTCTTTGAAGGGAGCTTTCTCTCCGTATTTTCTTCATATTTACAATTTTTCGGATTTTCGGTAAAAAGTGGCAACATTTTTTCTTCTCTTTTGTAAAGAAAAGAGCGAAAGCAAAGCTGCCGTGATAGAATCTATTTTTCAGGGCAGGAGGTTTTCTGCAACGGCAGCTGCTCCTCTCTTGTGCTCTCTCTCTCTCTCTCTCTCTCTCTCTCTTTCAAAGTGAAACTAACTGTTTATTTTTGAATTCGGTATTCCATTCTCTCGTCTTTGAAGAGAAAGCTTTCTCTACGTATATTTTTCATAGAATTTTTCGGATTTTCGGTAAAAAGTGGCAACATTTTTCTTCTCTTTCGTAAAGAAAAGAGCGAAAGCAAAGCTGATAGAATCTATTTTTTAGGGCAGCTTTATGTTAGTAGCTCCCATAAGCTTCTGTAGAATTTCTTTGAGTTGCCGCTGCTGCATTGTGTTTGGGCTGTATTTCCGCTAAAATAAGCACTATATGTAAAATAAGCACGATATGAACCCCTTTGCGAGCACCTCACTCTCTCGACCGTGTAAGGAGCTTCTTTCGTGATATTTCCTATTAATTGCAACAACCAAAGCTGTATAGTAGTAGTAGTGTATCATCAATTCGACTACTACGGACTTACTTCTGTGAGTCACTTTTATTTATTTGTGTTTTTATTTTATTTTCGAGATTGTTTATCATGATCACATCATGATCAGCGAGATTGATCCGTTGCCAACGTCTTAACAACAGATAACGCGCACAATCTAATCTTATTTTTCAAATGTTTTTAATTCTTAACTCATAAATAGCACATAACTGAGGAGTTAAAGAAAATAACTATCTTTTTGTAGAGCTTCTATGTATAAATTAATTGTTATCGTAAAGTAAATAACAACATGAAAAATTTCCGAATTGTTACCAATCTTTAAGATAAACATCTTTGGTGAAGGGCGCAAACTAATTCCTTCGTGTTTGCATGTAAATTTCTGAATTCGACTGAGGTGCGACTGATGGCAATTTAATGTAGATACGTTTACTTATATTGCACCCGGTTTACAGGCAAAGAAGCATCCTCATCTAAGTAATTTTCTTTCAGTTTGCAGAAGTACATACATGAGTTTTTCCGGTAATTTAAACCATTACTTGAAATTTGCGTATTTTGCGTGATATTATAGTGATCATTCGATCTGTGCTCCTTCTAAACGGTTTTTATATGCTCTTATATTTTTTTGAGGCCTTCCTTTTATACCAATAAAATCGCAGTCAGTCAATATAGAAAGCACCTGTTAATGATGGCATATATAATACCTTTTCTGCTTCTAAGGTTTTTTGAGTTTCTTGGAGTAAAGTTCTGTAAACCATTTCGATCCTCTTATTCTTGAATGAATTTCGTACAAGTGCGTCAGCAGCCATCTAAACAAATTTCTTTACAGGTTTGTTATATTGAATACGTATATTTAAGCCGGATGCTGATTCCAGACTCGAATCAGTTTCTGTCACTTGAATAACACAGTTTGAGATGCACTTCCTACAAATGCAGAACAATACAATAAAAAATTCCAGCATGTGCAAGAAACTACAACTGCAGCTGCAGTTGCAATACAAAAAGTATTGCATACTTACAGGCCTAACCTCATTTCACATGAAGATTTCTTAGATATTGAGGTGTGCTTTTTGCGGCTCATTGTGTTTGCATGAGGTGGGACTTCCATTGTGTAGCCTTCCAGGCCAACTGAAGATTCGTACTGCGTCACTATTTAATACATACGCATTTATCAGTATTTATATATACCTAAATATTTGAATATTTAAAATAATAAGAACTTCACAGCAGGTTTTGCAATTAGTTGCAATTAGTTGCAATGTCGTATTACCCTTTTCTATATAATTTACTCTAACTTCATTATATACTAACTTACTTATACACTAACACTAACTAATTGAAATTAATTGCGTAAAATTTTAATGTTTCCGCCGTTGATTTTTATTGATCGTATTTTTAAAATACTAAAGTTTTATTGCCATTAAAAAATTATCGATTTTCCTTTTTGCTTTCAGGTAAGTTTCTACTATCAATTGTAACGGTTTATGCGAAATTGGAAGAGTAAGTTTATTGTATCTAAAATATTTAATCATTATTATTATAAATATGTATATTATTCGTGCCTTAAAGAGCTGAAATACTTACTTTTAAAGAAAAATTTGTTTTATCATTATTTAATATTTTCATCATTTAAATAAGGATCCTCCTCATTGAGGAGCTCCAAATTAAGACCTAAAGGAAAAACAGAAAGGATAAAAATCTGGTTGAAATTAGCAAGATCAGATCGCTAGAGCAATTCAAGTTAACAAATTTCAAACGCAGCAATTCCGTGATATATGTATATACAGTATATGGCAGGCGGAATTATTTACAACTTTTTTGTATTTATTTTGCCCTGCATAATGCGAAATTTTCCACTAGTTGATGGTTGAACAAAACCGGGGACAATATTGACCTAATACATCGGTCTAAAATTATTCTAGACGTGGACATTTTGTTCCACCATGATAAGCGTATGAAATGCACTAATTACGGGACACAGTAAATATATATAAGTATATACGAGTAGTGTATAAAATCGTTGCAGCATACTGAAATTCTGTGCAGTGTGAAACCTATTCGTCAACCGAAAAGACTTCCTAAATACAAGAAATAAATAAAAAAGCCAAGTGAAAACTCATTTCTATGTGACTAATTATACCGAAAGAATATGTCGAAAATTGTGTTAATTTTTGTTATTGTTGTGCTGGTGGGCGTGGTCGTATTGGAACCCATTAAAAGGATGAGTTTGTACGGTTTCATGAAACTATTATCGCCCGTTGCGGACATTTGTATTCGCCAAGTGAAAGCCAAACGCGGTAAGAAATTGAATTAATGGTTTAAGAGATATCGGCCGCTGTAAATTTATTTAGCAAAAAAAAAAAAATAATATAAAACTCGCAAAAAAAAAATAATATAAATAATATAATTTAAAATAAAAAAAAATTAAAAATTTGCATAGAAATTAAAAAATTAAAGAAAATAAAATAAAAATAAAATAAAATAAAATATAATAAATAAAATAAAACAAAATAAAATAAAATAAAATAAAATAAAAATTTAAATTAAAATAAAAATAAAAATAAAAGTAAAATAAAAGTACAAGTAAAAATAAAAATAAAAATTTTAAAAATTAAATATATTGAAAATATTAATAAAAGACGCATAGACACAGAGAAAAAAAGGATATACACATTTGAAAAAATTGTACTAAAAAACTATGTAGTGCATTTATTTAAAACAAAGTGCTTTTATTTAATGCAAAGTGATATTTTCATATTCATTAATTATTTGCCAAAAAAAAATTGGAAAAATTTTTAGTGCTTTTTTTGGTTTTTTCCTCTATTCTTTTGCATCATAGTTGACTTCGATGATTTCATACGACTGATGTCGCCCCGAACGCAGGAAGCGAAATGCCTGCGCGCCTGTCTTGCCGAAAGGATCGCAGTGGTTGGTACATACATATATATTTTATTGCGTTCGAAATCTTTCTCTGTTACCTATTTTTGGCTTGCTCCTGCTCTCTTTCCAAAGGTTGACGAAAATGGCAGAATCAAGAAATCAGCTGTAATGGCCTTAGCTTCGTCCATACTATGGATCGCTTCGAAAAGGAACGATGAACAGGTTCGTCGTCATTTGAAGAATATTCGACGCGCTCTCGACACGTGCGCCGATAATCAGACAGCGACCGACAAATGCGATAGCGCAACGGAAGTTCTACACTGTCTTCATATGGAAGGCGTACGAAGCAACGTTATTGAAAGCAAATACGGATCAGTTTATTGATTACTGACAATCAGAGAAGACCACAAGACAAGATGTGCTGCTAAACAATGTTACATCTATCTCTTAGTAATAATCTTAGTAAAAACTTTTTTGAAAAAATACTATATACATACATATGTATGATAAATAAAATTCTTTTTCTACATATTTCTGGCAATTAGAATTAGTATTTTAAAAAATTACAAAATCAAGGGAATTTTATGATAAGACCATATACTCTAGTAACAATATACTAAAGCGTTAACTTTGAATTTCAAAGAGATCGGTCAAGCTTTAAAGCCCAATAATTTGGAGCTTAATAACCAAACTTTTTAATTAAGGAAAATCTATTATAAGTTTAGGCGTTATAGGCTTCTATCTAATCTATATCTAAGTAAATTCTTTTTAGTTATCTGCAATCCATTCATCGATCTCTCCACCGAAGAGACTGAATAAGCTTAAAATCGCTAATTTCGGGTCTCTAAATATAGCTTAAAATTTCAACACTAAACTTCAAGTTTAATTAGCTTCAAGAAAACCAAAACTCAAACATAAAAAAAGCTTTTCAACCTATTCTTCTTCTTCTTTTTCTGCTTCTTACATTATTATATATTTGTGCTTTCGCACGAAAGTTCTTCACAAACACTTTTTCCGTTTCTAAATCGTTTGAAATTTAAGCGAATATTTTTGAACATTATCGAACTATAACTATATTTATTGAAAAAATTAATAACAATATAATGACAAGAAGCTACTCGTATTAAAAACAAATAAAACTGTTGTGAAAACAAACAGAAAAATTGCTAAAAATGCATTTATAAAAATGTCTGTGAGGAAGTTGCGGCAAACAATAACGAACGTTTTCCTGGCATTTTGTTGCGGTTCTGTCGTTGATTCAGCTGTTTCTCTAAAGTTGATTAACAAATAATTTCAAGTTTATTTTAATTTTGTTTTTTTTCAAATAGTTCACAAAAGCTTTCGCAAAGCCAGACACAGCAGACGTAGTCAGTCAGTCACAGGCAGCTTTCGAATATCCGGACCTGCTGCCGCTGCTGCAGTTCAAACGACCCACAACACGTTCGCTGCTGTGCCAACTTGTCCTACGGTACAGACATACATAAATACAGATACACTAAAGTTGGCCAACTTTAGTTGTTGGCTGAAAATATTTTAAATTCTTTTTCAGCATTATTTTGATAATAACTAATCAAGTTATCCTCATATTTTACATATAAATTTATATATTTTATATTTTATGCATATAAATATTTTATTTTATAGTATTTTCTTTTTTTTTTTTAATACATATATCTATTGTATATAAGATGAACTTTATAATTTTATGGTAATTTCTTTTTCAGCATTATTTTTGTAATAACTAATCAAGTTATCATTTTAAAATTTATAAATTTATATTTTGTATAATTTATGTATATATTTTATGGCATTTTATTTAATTTTTTTTAATACATATATGTATTGTATATAAGATGGACTCTATAATTTTATGGCCATTCCTTTTGCAGCATTATTTTGGTAATAATTAATCAAGTAATCATCATAGTTGATAAATTTATATATTTTATTTTATTATATTTTGTCTTTTCAATATATTGTATATAAGATTGACTCAATAATTTTATGGTTATCTGGCTATCGAATTTAGCCGCATTCTTACTCAATTTTAATATATAATTTTGAATGAGAAAATTGATTCTCGAAAATGATTAGCCATGATTTAAGAGTTAAACGCCTTTAACTCTTTTAATTTATTTTTTATTTTTATTAATTTTTTATTTTATATACACATACATTTTTTTTTTATTAAATTAGGATTAATTGAAGGTTAAGGTTAAATTAGGAATTTATTTAAGAATTACGAATTTTTAATGTATTAAATTAAAATCTGTTCATAAGAAGATGCGATGCTTTTGAAAATCTAGAGCCTCAAAAATTTTCCAAAAAATTAAAAAAACCAAAAGTAAAAATTTCAAAAATCTGACTACAGTCAAGTTGACATCTCCATGTCATAAAAGCTTACAACCTCAAACTTCATCACCTTCAAATTCATCGAAAGCAACAAACCAACAACTGAAATGAACAACAACTTCTTCGTCTAGCGTGCATCGAAAAGAATGGCGCCCTCAGTCTAGCAGCGAGCGTTCAAGTGTTCACTCGGGCGTGCATGTGTTTATGTGAGTACATATGTAGGTACTTGTACATATGTACATATCGTAGACATATCGTATCGCCAGACAGTTCGTTTGTTTTTTTCCGTTTCGGAAGCGCCGTGGTCAACGTGATCAACGCATACCATAGACAGACACGGTTTTAAAGACGGTTTCTCAAAGCCAGCAAATTACGGAAGGAATAGAAAAGGAATTTCTGGAAGGGGGGAAAGAGGCAAAGAGAAGGAAAACGGAAAGAAAATGAGTTTGAAGTGTTTGGCTCTCATTTGACGTCTAGCATTGTTCGTGTGTTTCATTAGAGCTAATAAAGACGCGATGGTTTTAAATGCGTCTGGTGGTCGTGGTGGTGGTGGTGGTGGTGGTATGTGTGTGTGTGTGTGTGTGGGTGTCTGTGTGTCTACGCAGAGAAGCTAGAGTTCAATTTTATGTTACACCTACGTTCGTAATCAGCGCGTTCACAACTCCTTCGCAGACGAGAGTGTTCGCTTTCAAGACTAAATTACAACACATAATATTGTGTAATTTACAATAACAACTATGACTAAGTGTTAAATATTCATAATCTGGAATATAATCTTACAAAAAAAAGCTTGTTGCCATTATTGTTGTTGTTGTTGTTGTTGTTAGTGCTCGTTAATTGCTTTAAATGGATTCTCAATGTTTAACATTTAAAGAATTTGCGAAAAGATTCGAACTTCGCTGAAGAGTTATTGCGGCCTGGAAAATAAAAAAAAAATAAAAATAATAATAAAATACATACATATATGTACATATGTACATATGTTCGAGTATATGCCCTTAACAGAGGAATAAAGCAGCGCTTAAAACCAATAAATGTGTTCAACTTCGGAATTAATTTATTCATAGATTCTTTGTACGATATTAGAAGCATTGTTGTTGTTGTCTTTCATGCTCATTTTATTTCATTTAAAATGCATAACAATCATTTAAAATGTTGTAATCTTTGTAAGTTTCATTGACTTGTGGGCGGTTTTTATTAATATTGGCTTTAGTGTTTTATTACGTATTAATTAAAAACGTTTGAATTTATTAATTTATAATAATATTATTTCTTATTAAATACACACACTTGAAAACGATATGAAATTTTTTTTTGTAGTATAAAGATTTTAAAATATTGTTTTAGCAGTTAATTGTTCTTCTGTTAACAGAGACCAATGGTCTTACCATTTAACTACTAACAGACAACAGCCATGAAATTTCATGTTAAACATAACTACTGTTAAACACTTTTTGTTAACATACAGAAGTTTACATAAGGCTTTTTGAAGACTACACAACTTCCAGATTATTCCAGTTTGGAATGGACGCTATTGGAAAGCCTTCAAAAGGAAAAATGTCTGGCTAATTTCCAACAACGTTCCCAAAAAATAGCTAAAAAAGCCAAAACACAACTTCTAAACGATAGTCTTTTGATCATAACAGTCTCAACGATTAATACTAGCAGAGGTTTTTAATTCTCTTCGGCCATAATTTTTCTCACATTTTTGCAATAGATCTGTAAGACTTGAATGAAGATAGTGACGGAAATAAAGCCAAAAATGTTACTTACAGTATGCTGCAAAGCTAACAGTGTTCAAATGATTTCTAGCCATGTTATAATACATAATTCAGGTGAAAGCCTTTGAAATTTCCTGTTATTAACATGCTAATAAAAGAGACATAACATCAAGCTTCAAATTGTTCTCTGTTCAATAAAATTTTCATTTTCTGTGCTACTTTCATGCTTAATTTAAGACATTAAAATATAGCTACCTCTTAAAATTGGCATGATTATCATAATAATGATAAGATGATGTGATGATGAGATGCGAGTATATTCTGATCCTATCTTAGTGATCATAAGACCATCGAAAAATAACAAATTTGTTATCTAGACAACATAAAAAAAATTATTATCTTCATGGAAATACTAGAAGCCATGAAGAAAGATCTTTTAGTTTTAATGCGAAACGTTTTAAAGTACTCAACAACAACAACAACAACAACGACCAAGAGTGTACGTGACAATGGAAACGTTAAACTGAAAAAATAATTGCGGCAAATAATTTTTGGGGCAAATACAATCAGTTAAAAATGACAAAGTGTCAGAAAAGTGTTTGCAAGACTAACAAGCGGTGAAGAGAAAAGCGATAATTCATAAAATGTATTAATAAAAAGAAATTATTTGGAAATATTACAAGAATAAAGTGAGACCATAGAAATCACTCATCTCGAAGCAACAACAACAACAAGTAAAGACAATGTTAGAAGAACAAAAAGAGGAGCAATAAGATGTTGATTTATTTTTGACAGGTACTCGTGATTACAACAAAAACACAATTAAAGTCTGCATGAAAAATGAATAAAGTATCTTAATTTATAATTTCGGTTTATATTTATCATTTCTGTATTTCTCTATGCGTAATATTTTATAACAAAAATTTAAGTGTTAATTTATTTGTGATATTTTTTCTGTTCGCCTTTTTCCGTTTGGCGTGATCAAAAGATGAAATTCAAATAAAACGAAAAATTTGGAAAGAATTCCTCAAAAACCAGAAAACGGAAATGCTATGAATTTAAAATCGTTCTAATAACAGAAATGCAGAAATAAGTTCGTCTGTGCAATGCCGTGCAATGATGAGAATATAAAATATTCTCAACAACAACAACAACAACAACAGCAGCAGCAACAACAACAGCAGCAACAACAATAACAAATCCAACCAAATAACATAAAAAAAACGAAAAACTTAATTGAATAAAATTTAAAAAAACAACAATAAGTGAGTTGTTGTGCATGTGTGTGTGTGTGTGTGTGTGTGTGTCAGAAGTGTGTATGTGTTTGTGACGCTTTAGAGGTGGTCGAATTTTTATACAATTTTCATTTAAAGCAATTAACTGTTATAGAAATTTATTAATTTTGTCACTTATCAAAACTAATAATTAATATAATGAATAAATAATGAGAATAACAAAAAAAAAACACCATTTTATACATAATTAAAAATGTGTCTATTTAGGTTATTATAAAATGGAGGCAAAATAAAATACAAGGCTTAACAATTTCAACATATTTAAGAAGAAAAGTGTACTTTAGTTCATCACTAAAGTTTTTTGAATTAAAATAAATAAATAATAAAATAAAATAAAAAAAAACAATAATAATATATAAATAAATTATTGTAAAATTAAATCGAAATACATAAATTGACATAGAATTTATTTGTAACGATACTACAAAACCGTCTATTGTTATATCAGTGGAATCAGAGGAGGTTTAAATTGTTTAAAAGGTGCTTAAAAGGCT
Organism: Conops quadrifasciatus; assembly: GCA_949752815.1. Classification (NCBI taxonomy): domain Eukaryota; kingdom Metazoa; phylum Arthropoda; class Insecta; order Diptera; family Conopidae; genus Conops; species Conops quadrifasciatus. The sequence goes on along the minus strand of OX457081.1, from coordinate 29,883,055 downwards.
TAAATTTAGCAAACAATTTAAGCTCGGACCTTATTCGCAGCAGCTACTAGAGTTTTAGAAATTTCTTCAGCAGCCGTTTAGGTGAGTTACGAGATGCCATTACTCTCCTAAACTAAATCATATTCTTATGATAATAAATCAAGCTTAAAAAAAAATATATAATTTCCTTGCCTCTTTTTCAAACGCGAAATCTTGGCTTATTTTAATCAAAAGGATGAAGAAGAAGAAGAAGAAGAAGAAGTATTAGGCGGTGAAAATAACTTCATCATAAAATTAATATGCTCATAACAATTTGTAGGCTTTTAATTGAATTTTATCAATGCTTGTACTATAATTTCTATAAAGCGAAAGAAAATAATTTGGCAGTAAGAAAGAAATTACTTATCATTTAAAGATACTATATTGATATATGTATTATGTGTCATAAATTTTGCAATTAAAGGCTTTTAATTCTGATCATTTGGTCACAGCATCGCTAAAAACTAATCGCTAAAAATTAATCGCTAAAATCGCTAAAAACCAACACTTTTTCATTATAAGTCATTCCATATGAGAATTATATGTATGAAAGTTATCCAGACATTATAAATAAAGTTTGGAAAAAACGTCTGGAAAGAAGTGAAAAAACTATTTAGACGTGTCTAAATTGTTTATGGAATATTTACCTGTAGACATTTTGCAAGATTTTATTGGCAAAAACTACCGCAAAAACTTAGTTATTTTAAAGAAAAATCTCTAAAAATGACAGGCTAACGATAACTACACACATTTTGTCTATATTCCTTTAGAGAGTAAAAATTTAATTTCCTTTAAAAAGTATAAATTCCATTATTTTTTCAACAGTTTTTCACTTTCATCGATTTTTTTTGGGGCATTTAAAAGTGAGAAAAAAATTTACTGCTTTTTTACTGCTTTTAATAAAAAAGATTATAAAAAAATATACATATATAGCAGATGTCGATTTTGCGACCTGCTTTTTTCAATTTTTTTCACTTTCCATTTTATCGAAGTTATCGAAGTTTGCGGGAAGCTATCTTCTGTCGCTGGCTGCATGCTTTTTATTTTTAATTGATTTTATTGATTTTATTTTAATTAATTTATTTATACAAATAATTTTTTTTTACGCAAAAATAAAAGAAATTGTAGGCAAAATCTAAAAAAGTAGCACTAAAATTTCTAATTCAGTTAAACCCTTTTTAAAGCCTTTTAGCATTAAAATAATAAATACTCAAAAGTTTACTTTAAAAGTTTAAAGTTTTAAAAGTTTACTTTAAACTTTTTGCACAGAATCCGCAGGTTTTTAAAAAGTCTTTGTTAATTATAATATGAAAAAAGTTAAAGGGTTGCCGGGGAAGCCTCTAAACACAGTACAAAGTCTTAAAAGGGACGAAAAGGGTCGCGTGGTGAAGCGCAAAATTATTTCAGCCATTAGACTCGGGCGAGAATAGAATTTGTGTTGTATTTCACAGAGATATAGTTTTAATTTAATTGTAGAAAAATAAAGAAAATCATAAAAAAAGGAGCAAAAAAATACAAAATTAATGAGCAACTGTTTGCAATACGATACAATACAATAAAAAACCTATTAAAAAATATTAATAATACAATATATTAAATTGTTGCAAAAACACTATCTAAATTTGCTAACAAAATGCATTAGGCTTATGTTATTTGTTATCTGGCAGAAGGTAAAAATAAATAAAAAATTCTAAATTGCATTACTTGCTGTTTGCTTACTTTTGAGTTAGCTCTACGTGAGTGTGTCTATTGTGGCTTCTATTGTCTATCAGTGATAAAGTTTTGAATAAAGTTTGAAAAAAAAAATAATTACATCAAAAAAGTAATTTTCGAAAAAAATGAAATTTTTATAAAATTTGCATTAAAATTTTACAGAAAACTTGTTGATATCTTTTTAGATATAATTAAAAAAAAAAAATTATTACATCGAAAAAGTAACTTTCAAAAAAATCGAAGTTTTTATCAAATTTGCATTAAAGTTTTTTAAGAAAAGTTGTTAATATCTTTTTAAATAAAATAAAAAAAAAAAATAATTACATCGAAAAAGTAACTTTCAAAAAAATTGAAGTTTTTATCAAATTTGCATTAAAATTTTTTAAGAAAAGTTGTTAATATCTTTTTAGATGAAGTTAAAAAAAAAAATAATTATATCGAAAAAATAGTTTTCGACAAAATTGAAATTTTTATCAAATTCGCATAAACTTTACAGAAAACTTGTTCATACCTTTTTAGATAGAATTAAAAAAAATAAAAACAGCGAAAAAGTAATTTTCGCATTTGCGGAATAGAACCAAAATTAAAACGAATTCAGGCAAATTAAAAAATTTGATTATATTTCTTTAAAACTGTATTGAAAAAATGTAAGAAATGTAAAATTCAAGCAGACTCTTTTATTTTCAAAAGTTAATTTTTTCTGTGGATTATTTCAGTGCATTCCTCCTTTTGCGACAACTTTGGGGCTTTTTTGTTCCCCCTCTCCCTCTACGACACCACTGTTAACAAGGTTGCTCTCATTCTACTATACCTCCCTTGCATACTCCTTTGGTACTATCGTCGTATTTCCTCTTCTGCTGTCCTTTGGTCACATTAACATTTTTTACTCCTTTCTTATTCCTTTGTCGCATTGTTTAATTTTTTTTTTAGTAATTTCTATTTTTTAACGCATTCTTTACTTTGCCTTTTCCCTTTATGCCCATTTTACTTTCTCCTTTCTTTCTCTTTTCAATCTTTTTCCTATTTTTCTGTCACAAACTCTACACTCTTTATTTCTATGTGCCGCTCTCTTTTCTCCTTTCGTATGTTTTCATCTGAGTGTTTTTACACCCGGGGCTTTTGACCCTCAAGTTTTTAACCTAATTTGTCCCCAGAAAGGTTAATAACTTCATTTAGACGCCAAGAAGACGCCGTTAGTAAATATTTTCAACGCAAAGATTATAAAATTATTTTTGGTTTTTTATTCTGAATTTTTGATTATCTTTTCGCCAACAATTTCTTGTTGTTGTAGAGTTGTTCTTCGAGTTGTCATTGCCGTCACTGTATCTTCCTCCTTTTCAGTTTCTAAAGTTTTATAAAGAGTTTTAAAACATTTTCGAACATATATAATTATTTTCTCCTTGTTTTTAGAGCAATTATTTTGCTCAAGGAATATAACGATGTTGTTATTATTATGAAGAAGAAGAAGAAGAATAAGAAGCAGCAAAAGAAGAAGAGCAATAACAAATAAAAACCAAACGATACCAAAAACTTTTTACATTTATTTTGTTTACAAGGATTTATTTCTTCATAAGCTCAGCTTTTGGAATTGTTATTCTTGGAATTGTTATTCTTGTTGTGGTTTTCCAAAGGATTTTGTTATTTTTTTTTATCCTCGTTGCTTTTATAATCGTTGATGTCCTCATTTTGTGATTTCATAAATCTTTTTGGATTGCAGCCGATGCTGAAGGAAATGATTGTGTTATCAACCTTTTGAGTTTGAGCAAAAGTAAAAATATAAACAGTTTATTTTATGCGTTCTTTTCGCTTTAAAATTATATTATATTCGTATCATTAAATTTTACTGTAGGTCGTTCGTTCCTCCGAGAACCATTTGAATGCAAAAAAAAATAAGGATATACATACGCTTCCGATTAAAAGAGCGTAAGAACGGGCGTGAAAGCTGTTATTATTTTTGCTACTTAAAAAGATTTCACACAAGCTCATTAAAAGCTTTGATTGCACTACAAGCGTTAATCTCCGAAATCATAAACGTTGTGAATAATTTAGCAGAGAGAGAGAGAATAAAAAGCTAAGAAAAAAAGCAAGACGAAAAGAGTATTAAAGAGTGCCCTGAAGAGCACTTAAGCTAACATAAAGCAATTAAAAAACAAAAATTATGCCAAAAATTTTTTAATTTTTTTTGAAAGATTTTCTATATTTTGTGAAATGATATTTTTTCTGATTAAATTTCATTGAAATTGGCAACTGCGCCAGAAAATTCTTTAGCTTCAGCTGTTGCCAACAAATTTTTGAGATTTTTTAAAGTGTTGTCTCTGGCATTTTTAGTTTAAATATATTTTATTTTATTTAATTTTTCTTTCATAATACACATTTTTAATGATACTAGTATTTCTTAACTTAAAATAATTCTTTCGCACTTAAATTTTTTCGTACTTAAATTAGTTAAAATTTATGATTTTATTTATGATAATTAGTTATGCGTTGCGATATAGATATTCTTATTTTTATTATCACACTTTTAATAATGAATTTTGTTTATAGCGTTAGTTTTTGTGGCATTTACAGTTTGTTTTCTTTCTTTCGTCTCTGACGTTAAAAGTTTTGAGAGCAACAAACTCAAGGATTTCGATGGTTTTGATGGTGTTGTTTCTTGGGTCATCATCATTATCCTTGAATGCTGGCTGCAGTGCTTTCGATAAATATTAGTAAAAAAATCACTATTGAAACAAAAATTTTCAATTTTTCCCAAAGAACCTTTAAAAAAGTTAAAAAAAAATTCCTTTTAAAAGTTTTGTTTCGAATTTATTGATATTTTTATCTAAGTTTTCGTATTCGCCTAGCGTGAAGGCAATATCATGCGTACTTACTCTAAAAATATGTCTGTCGTAACAATCAGTCATAATCAAACGTCAACCGGCCGCCATCAAGCTCTAGTCCGTCATGGAAATACCTGCCTGCCTGTCTGATGATGATGATGATGATGATGATGATGAAACGGTAAATGATTTCAAATCTGGGTAAATTTTGCTTTTCTGCTTCTTTAAATATGCTTTAATAAGACGAAATCTAGTGCAACGTGTCTCATTAAAATTCTTGTTTTTAACATTTTTCAAGTGTTACATTTTACCTCTTTCCTCATTTTCAGTCATCTTTTCAGATCACTCTGAAAAATTCATATTAATTTATTTTGCTCTTTTTCGAAAAGTTTTTGTTTGCTGGCAAGAAGCCATATAAAATAAACCACAATTTGTTTGAACAAAAACTCTTAAGAAGGAAGAAAGGAAGGAATGGACAAATACCAAAAAGTAATAACAAAATTTTATTTGGCCACCAAAAAAAAAAAAACAGAAATAGGCTCAAGTGGACGACAAAGTACGTTGCAGTAAATACCTTTAGTATGAATAATAAGAATAAGAAAAACCGTTACGTATCGAAAGAAAAAAGATTTGATTTTACTACGAAGTATTTGAATAAAAAAATGAGGAAAATGAATGCTCAACAAAAAAGTAAACGAAATTCAGAAGATTAATTTTTCTTTTAAACAATGTTATATTTATTTTGTTATATTGAAGATATTTAACCTTCCTTGAAAATGATTGTGAGCAAATTTTTTTGGCAGAAAATCTACTTAAATCATGATGAAAAAACTTTGCCCTTAATTTGTTTTATTGAAATCATACAGTTTTGAAGGTCGCGTAGGTTCACTTTTTCTTATTCCGATAAATAAAAAACAAATTTTATTTTAAGGAAATCATAAAGATTTGGAAGAGTTTGACCTTTATCAAAATAATAAAATCATATTTTTTAAAAAGTTGGGCAATTTATCCACTAGCACGTAAAAATATAACCGGAATAAAATTGTACTGTTACGTGCAAGAGAGATTGGGCGACTCTGATCGAATGAATTACTTAACTTTTTGTGAACTATTGCATACTTTCAGGCCGTAGAATATTTTCTCTGCAGAAATTTGAAGGTCTATTTTCGAAGTCAAGTCAAGTATAATTTTGCTAATGACAATTTATTTTTATCTACTTATATTTATATTTTTATATTTATATTTATATCTTTCATATTTACATCTATATCTTTTATATTTTATATTTTGATATTTTTTCTATTAATAATCATGGAAGTCGTAGAATGACCCTAAAAGTATGCAATATTTTCTCCATGAATTTTAACTTTATTTTTGCCAAAAATTTCCTTAGGTAAAGCGTTAAAGTGGTTTTCATGTTTTCTCTACTTTATACTCGAGAATATGTTTCCAAAGTACGAGTACTTTAATTTCATTTTAGTTTCGGCGTTTTCTTTACACTCGAAGGATTAGGCTAAATCCTACAAAAGAAGAAGAAGATTATGAAGATTTTTTTTGGGAGCTTCTTTGGTATCTTACTCCGATTGTAACATAATGCTATGGAAAATGAAAGATATTCTTGAAATGATTTTAAAGGATAGCATTTTACACAATTCTGTTTAATACTAAGTTTTCTCTTTGCTTCCTCTTCCTTTTCAAGTATCGTTTTTATTTGTTGTAAAATATCTTCAAATTATGTACTTAACTCTGCCCTTCGTATGGATAATGTCGGGCAGACACGCACAAGTGAAAAAAGTAAAAAAGGGGAGGATTTCCCCTTTTGAAATTTGTCTGCACAAGTTTTCGAAAAGTTCATCAGTGAAATTTTCTTTAAATTTTTCATTGAGTTTCCTTCAAGGAATTCAATTAAATTTGTATTGTTTGTGAAAAGAAATCGGTTTGGCCTGAAGCTGTATATTGTTTTCGAGGAGTTCGATTGTTCGAGCTTTGATATTATATATTTTCAGGCAGATTTTGTTTTGGACGCCTTAAAGACATTACCTTGTTGTTAAAGACATTACCTAACAGTTCGAAAAATACAAGTAAAGAAGAAGAAGATGCACATAATTGATAAATTTAACAGTTTCTTTGATGCGTTTAAGGCTTGTAAACGTTAAGCTTTTCTTAAAAGTCGTCGCTCATAGATAAAGGTTCAGACAAATGGCTTCAGGAAAACATATTTATTACTTCTTTTTTGAAGTTAATATTTATCTGTGTGTATTGTTTTCAGCTTTTCAAATCATAAAAAAGATATCAGTGAAACGTCGTTAAGTGAAACTTGTTTCATATTATTACCTTTTAACCGATTTTACACACCAACACACGCACACTAAAGCTTTCCAAACTAACACCTTTCTTCTATCGTACATCAGAGAAACCAGCCGGGTATTATTAACCCATACAACCGCAAAGTACCCAAGACTCATACTTTAATCCTATTAAAGCAAGAAAATGTTGGAGAGAGCGCCTCATTAAAAACGCCTCTTCCATTACTATCTTGTCTCTTCTGAGTCTTGGTAGGTAGTTTTTTCATTTCTCTTTTCTCTGCTACTTAAATCACTACCAGCAATATTTCCATTTACGAAGCGTGTTAAAATTTCTGCACGTAGTCGTCTGTGCAGCAGAGATTATTCCATAACAATGTTGATTGTTATCGGCGCCATTAGCAGGTTGTTTATCGTCTGTCCACTCAGCCTGCTAATAAAGCATTTTGTTCTCTACTCAACAAAAGAAGAGCGACAAGAAGTCGCTCGCCATGAAACTAACGACTGCGATACACCGAATCGGATCGAATCGAATCGAAGGGCGATGCATTTACTTCCATCGGATTTCTATGAAAAAGGCGACAACGTTATCAAACAACAACAACAACAACAACAATAACAATGGAATCTAAAATTAATTTGATTCTTAATTAATTCTCAAAAAACTGTGAAAAATTTAAGGGCCAAAAGATTCTCAGGCTGAAACGGAAGCGGAAACGAAAACAGAAGCGAAAGAGGAAAAGGAAGCAAACAAATGCATTTATTCTGAAATGTTTTTTAATCTTTAAATTGTTAAAACTTTTTCTTTACTTAAGTTTAGACGTGTTTTTTTTCTGTGTGCAGGTAAAAACTTTTCAGTATTCGCTAAAGGACCAACGAAGGAAGGAAGGAAAGAAGGAAAAAAGGAAGGAAGGAAGGAAGGAAGAAAGGAGGGGAAAAACGGCAGAAAGACGTTAAGAAAAAAGCACGCTTTAAAGTTTGAACAATAAAAAGTTTTTGTTAAGAAGAACGTGGTTCTGCTAAAGATGTCAAAAAAATGGCAAATTGCGTAAAATAATGGCGCACCAACGAAACTGAAGATGAAGATAAATGGCCCTAAATAACGCATTATATTTTAGTAAATTTCAAAAAACTTTCAAATCTTAAAAAGACTTTGTTCTCAACAATTTATTTATGTAACAGAAGTTTAACAGAGTAAAAAAAAAATTATAAAAAAATCTAAAAATTTGTAAACTAAAAAATTTTAATTTTACAGAAATTCTTTTATGAAATTTTATGTAATTTTTTTTATGAAATTTTATTTAATTATGAAATTTTACAGAAGTTTTACAGCGTGAAAAAAATAAAAAAAACTCCAAAAATTTGTAAACTAAAAAATTGTAATTGTAGTGAAAATTCTAAATCTCTTTTGACCTATCACTTTGGGGTCAAAACGCCCTTCTCTGCGACTTTGACAAAAATCCTCTACAAACTATTTCCTCTCATCGACTCTACATGTTGGCTATAAAATGTATGTTTTTTTTTTGTGTAATCCTGGATGTGGTTGTTTTGCGTTGAGGCCGTTTCAAGCCTCAGGCACCCACACTAGACTCTACTCCAAGCTGTTGCCGTTGGTGCATGTGCGTCACCGTTCAAACTTTACTCCACAAGACCGTCACCCGAGTCGATGAGTATATTATCGATAACTAGTCCGAACGAGCTCTGCTGTCTGTCACTCACCCTGAAACTTTCATGCATTCAGGTTCTTTGCGCTTTTCTTTAACTTCTGCTGTTTTCTCTGATGCAAAATTTCAACGCATGCTAACATGCTGCATACATACTCGTTTATCCATACATAGTTTGTATTTTTTGTCGTTTCTTTTTCCCACATTTTGCTTAATTTTCTTCTGTGCCTGGGAAATTTTTCCTTTGTGTAAAACTTTTGACAATTTAATAGAGTTCCGTTGAAGTTAATTTCTTTTTAATTAGCCACAAATTCCACGAACTTTTTTAACAGCTTAACAGTTTAGATGAGAAACTCGATGTTTTGGAAATATTTCTACGGAAAAAGTAGAATTCAAAATTTTCACAAAATTGTATTAATTTAAAAATTTAACTACGAAATTGAGAATTCGAAAAGAATTTCAATAAAAAATAAAAGAAATCAATATTTAATATCAATTAATATTCAATATTATTAAAATCAATAAAGAATTTAAAATTCAGAAAAAATATCAGAATTATAAAAATCAATATTTGCGCCTCCAATTTTATAATAAATGGAAAATGGGTTTACAAACTTTTCGGTTCGTTTCGGTTATAGTTCTTAGGTGTTTTGTCGACCGAGCTCATTTGTCTTTTCCTGTTGTTGGAATATTTTTACAAACGTTTCCTTTCACTTCAGTTCAATTTTTTTATGCAATTTTTGTTTTTTTATTACTATCTGTATTATTGATTTTATTTATGGTTATTGCATGCAATTATCAGTGTTGTTTATAAACTAAATTTATGTTGTTTGAATGAAGGAAATAAATACGGAATGTCAAAATATACAAAGAGAGCATCTCAAATAAACAAGATAATTATCATAATAATAATGACAAAGCTCTAGATAAGAATCAATGCAATAATGAGTCTAACAAAGACAACAAACACATCACAAAAACACGAAAACATAATATTAGTAACAATAATAAACCTCACAAACCGAATAAAATCGCTATCAATAGCAACAAACTCTAAATCAATATTTGAATCTGATGATTAGGTTCATGGCAATGCTCGAATATTCTCGGTTTTTGTTTTTATAAAATCCCGAGAGTGAGAAATTATTTGCGTAAATTTCTGCGTAAATAACAACACAATCGAATTACAATATTTAATTATAATATCTAATGTTATGCTTATGAATAATATTGACGACGACGCTGAGGCTACAGTAAATAAGTTCAGAGCTGAAACCATTAAATATCTAAAGCAATATCTCAAAATAACCTCCACCACATTCTCAACAATGCATTTTCCAACATTTTGTAAATCTTTCGATTATTTATTTAATTCAAAATAAATTTTGAAAAAAATTTGATAAAAAATTTTACGATTTGTAAGATTATTTTAGCCTAACAGTCACCCGTTTTCATCCGTTTACAGAGAAACTGTTGAAACGGTTTGGGAATTACCGGTTACTCATGCGCCATGGTGTACCTTTTGTTCGATTGAAAAAGAGCGAAACAATTATCTTCTGATTTTAAAGCTGAGCTGACCTTTCCGTTTCTGCCTTAAAAAAAAAATTTTGCAAATTGCTACGATTTCGATGCAGCATGTAAATTTAATTAAGCTGCAGCATTTAAATTCGAAGCCTTCAAGTCGCAGTCGCTTCACAATTTCATTCATTACCTGTGCCATTTCCATAATAGCTTCAATCTCAGTAACATAACAGCAAACACCAACAGCAACAGGACCAATAACAACAGCAACAACAACCCTTCCTGTCTCACTCACTTAACCCTCCTTCGATGGTATAATTTTTAAACCTTTAAAAGGCGGCACATTTAAGATAAGTTTTACTGATTAAGTAATTAACAACGCGTTATTTAAATAAAAAATTCGAACAAATTAATAAAATAAATTACTGATTAATTAATTAACTACGCGTTAATAATATGAATTTATATAAAAAACTCTTTGTAATTTGTTGCTAGATTTGTAAGAAACTTTAATAATTCTTTAATAATTGTTTTACGGAATATATATTTTTTTGCTTACAAGGGTTAAATAAAGGTACGCTTGCGAAATATGGACTGTCAGAAAGTAATAAAGAGAGTTAAAAATTTCTGCACAGCGGGTATAATGAAAAAAGTGGCTTTTCGTGTTCTCATGTTTTTTGCTTTTTTATTTTGTGTATTTTTTGGCTCTTTTTTGTGCCATCAAAGTGTAGTCTGTGTGTGTGACGTTGATGAATTTTTGTTTTATTGCCGATCTCTTTTTTATGGTTTTGATGAGGATTTTCATATTCTACCTACGCTAGAGATTAATTAAGCTGGCAAAAATTTTGTTTTCTTTTTTTTTTTTTTTGTTTGCTGGCAGCTTCAGAAAATCAAGAAGAAAACAATCTCCATTTTGGTAAAAAATCCAAAAAAAAAAAAAAAAATAATAAAAATAAATGGAATGACAGAAAATAATATGTGCCTTTAAAACGAGTATAGCGTTTAAAATGCTGCAAAGACCAGCTCGGTTTTCGGTTAATTTTATAACAAAGTCTATATATAAATAGTCTCCATTAAGAATTATATTATGTATATATATCTAAGTATCTATACGTACGATTATACAGCTTGAAATGAAAGTGGTTGCGTCGATACATGGATAGAAAGAGCTTTAGAAATGCTCTTCATTCTGCGCCTTCGCGATTTCTTGAATTTTCAGAAGATTTAAATATTAATTACTCTCCTGAAACCTAAAAAAACTTTAAAGAGTGGTTTCGTTTTCGCAAATGGGCGAGAACCATTTGGTTTACTTGGTTTGCCTCAGTTTATTTAACGGCGCCAAACGTAAAAACGTAATCTTCGGATAAGAAAAAGGCAATACGTCTAAATGAAGAAGTCAAGCATAGCTTTTATGTCTCTGCAACAGATTGTCTGTGTCCAGGTGAAAGCTTGTTTTTCTGAATTTATAGTACTTTGTGCTTAACGGTGTATGACTCTTAAATTAAATAATTAAATTCAAAGTTATACAAATTAACTTTTTTCTTCTCTTCAGAAGAGAAAGGGCTGTTAGTCGTAAAAATTTATTTTATTAATTGCATTTTCGTAAGAGTAGTAGAGAACGAGAGAGAAAGGCAGATTGCGGTAGTAAAGAATTAATGAGTTTTACAAATTGTAATTTTTCAAACCAAAGTGAAAAATGAAGTAACAATATTGGCAAAATTTTAACACCAAACGAGAAAGTAGTAAACAGGTCGTGAGGACGGGCAAGAGGCGGGCAGGAAATACCTAACCTACAAACAAGCATATGTGTATGTACCTCTGAAGTGAAAGAGAAAAGAAAAAAACTGAAATTGAAACAGAAAAAACTGAAACTAAAACAGAAGAAATTAAAAACAAACAAACACTTTTTCAATGTTCTCTACGAAATCTGCAAATGAGATGTTTTCAGTGAGTTTGTGCTGCATCAAACGAAGAACAGAGAGTTGGCAGGCACGCAGACAGGCATGTGGCCATTTTAAAGCTATTCGGAACAGAAGTTCGGCACGTCAATGCTTGCCAACGCACCGCATCACACCCAACCGTTGGGAAACGCACCGCACCGCACCGCACCGCACAGGCTCATTTCGTCATCTCTTTACCTGCCTCTTTCCATTTCTCTAACCGCAAAAGTTTACTCTTCCTTACAGTTCATCATTAGTGATGTTGGCTCAAATCTGATTGACATTTCGGTCAATAGCAGCAACAATGTTTTTTTTCCAATAAGAACATACCTAAATTAGATTGGAAAATACTCCAATAAATTCATTCTAATTTTTTAGCCAACTTTATTTTTTCAGAAAAAAATTAATTAATTTGTTTTAAGAAAAACAGTCTTCATTTCAAAAATCAAAAGAGAGAAAAAGAAAGTTGGCCGCTGATGTTTGAATTCTGAATTTCTCTTCTGTATTATAAGATGGCATAATAGAGTTGTCTTTGAACTCTCAGACTTTCGTAGATGTTTCTGACATCAGAAATAAGCGCCGTTTCGCAGTGGTTCTTACCTCAAGGCAACACGTAATAAATGCTTCTTTGAACACAAATCTTATAAATATAAATAATTGAATCGTTTGTTAAGCTGGAGCATATGCATTGGCACTCTTAAGTTTATCTTATGCGACACCAAACGATGAATAGTGCTGTTAGAGGGTGCTTCTTGGCCACCATATTTTCGACGCTATGCACGACTATTATGAATATACAGCGTCACTGTTTCGTTTTTTGTGTGTCATGTGACTCAGGTTTAATTCAATTGATTGAATTGATATTTCAAAAACATTTACTTAAGTCAATCTTTTATTATATGTTAAAGTTATTTAATGCTTACATACCGACATAAAAGATGGCGCAACAGTTAGAATTAATGAAACTAAAAGTAAGAGTAAATAAACAGAGACAAAAAGAGTTTCAAAGAATGTTAATGTTTTTGGAAAATAAATACATACATATATTTAGTGATGACTTGTTTTTTTAAAACGTCTAATTTTATTATTGTTTTTTTTTTTTCTTAGCTTAACACGGTCTCTCTCTTTTAAAAAGGATTTTAAATGTGGTTTTAGAACGAAAAAACAGAGAGAGAGTTTTTTTTTAATTAATCAAACGTTTGATTAATCCGTAACAAAGGTAAACAGACACAAGGTAAACACAATGACTCGGTCGTGCGCAAACACACAGGCTTATACAAACACACGAACAACCATACTCACCCACACTCACGCTGCGCACTTTCTCTCTTAGATGCTACGTATGTACGTAATACGTGATGAGAATTTATTTGAATTCGGAATTTGCTTGCGTCGGTTTTAAAGCAGAAGTGGGTAAGCCTTTTTTTTCTGGAGGGCCCAAATAAAGTACGCATTTAAATTGTACTCAATTAATTTCAGCGTATAAAATGAATGAATATTTTATAAAAACTTCATTTATTAAAACATTGTTGACGCGTCATTTGGCCCGCGTCTTTTTCCCGGTGGTTGGGTGTGTTTGTGTGGGTGGGTGTGTTTTTAAGTAAGTATGTAACTAACAGTTGTGTAAACAATATTTCAATTTTCAAAAAAGCTCCGACTGCCTGCCAACCGAAGCCCCAACTGAACCCGAATTTAATTAAGTTACTCTCTCGTATAATCAGTCTTCTTGCGCTTCTTCTTCTTCATCGTCATCAGTAGCTGACCGCTCACAAAACACAACATCAAAAAAAGAGACAAGGAAAATACCGAAAAATAACCATGAAACGTTTGTGGAATAACAAAAAAAAAAACGTTTTTCCCATTTTTCTATCATTTTCTACTTCTAGCATTTCGGTGTAGCGTGTTTATAGCCGGCCATAGCAACAACAACAACAACAGCAACTAAATGCTAATAACTCAATTCGGAGCCAACGCGCCACAGCCACCGAATTATTGATCGATCCACTTTCGAACGCTCGAGCACTCGATTTAGCCTCATCCAAAATGTCCCGTGATGAGCAGGCTGCAATTTCTCCGCCTGCCACCATTATAACGACACCCAGCGAAGCGGACACCGAGGAGGAACGATCCGTACTCGATTTTGATGTCGCGAGAGCGGGCACCTCTCAGGTCACAAACATCTCGCGCCAGATGCAGCAGACGACGCTCGTGAACGAAGCGAGCACGAAAATGGCCAATCGTACTTTTACCTTTGATGCGAGCACTTCCAACAGCCGCACAGTCGCCAGCAGTACTACCGTAGTGCTGCACCAGCACCACCAGCAACAACAACAACAACAGCAGCAGCAACAATTCATTGCGACGCAAACGTTTAGCAGCACCCAAAAGTCAATATCATCGTCAGCACGCAGTCAAAGTCTTCAGTCGAACTCAAACGGTGGCGAGCAAGCTGCGGTCACTGGCCCGGCGGGCACCTCACTGATCCCCACACAATTGGCCCAACAGCTCAAGGCTCAGTCTAGCACCTCGATTGTGTGCAGCGAGCAGCGCGGTCACATGCAGAAAACTGCCTCCACCGCTTCAGCCTCGCCCAAAACGAAGTTCCAGAGTTTTCTGCAGCATCCGGATGCTGCCAGTCATCATCATCCGTTGAGTATGAGCGGCGCTGCTGGCGGTGGCGGCGGCGGTGGCTTCCTCACTGCCCATCAAAAGCACGTACGGCAATTTGTGCGCTCTACCTCCGCCCATTCGGAAGCAGCGTGCTCGGCCACGGCGTCCGGTAGCAGCAGCAGCAGCATGCGTCCTGACAAATGTGTACGCAGCTCGTCGGCCCAAATCGAAGATCCCACCGATGTTGTTGATGGCCTACCGCCGGTCTCCAACTCCAGGCTTGGTCTGCATCAGGCCTCATCGATATTGATTTCAAAATCGGCGGAAGCGATCGAAATGAAAACATGTTCGGTGTCGTCGGGGGGCATGCGCACCCAATTGACACTGTCGGGCGGTCTGTTGGCGCCACCGAATCGCAAGATCACCATTTTGAGCCCCATCCATGCCCCGCCCGGCCTGCATGACATGCTGAAACGTGCCGGACGTTCGCCGTTGTCACCACGTTTCGGTTTTCCCGGCACTGAAGCCGAAGTATTTGGGTAAGTGTGGGGGGGAGCGGATAACCGGAGGAGGTGTGGGGGGCCCAATTACAAAACAATTTTGTAATTCTGCATTGCGTTTGTGAGGAGACAACCCACGAAGAAAGAGCAAATGGTCTTGCAAATGGACCTTTATACTAATTCTTCTTGAGCACCATTTGAGCAAACATTTGAGCCTGAATATCTTAACAAATCTCAGCGTTTTTATTCAAAATTCGTTATACAAAGGTTATATCTTTCAAACTGCTTCTGAAATTGATTGCAATTGCTTTTAGGAACTATTCTTAAATGTCTCAATATGTCCAATATTTTGTATTATATTTGATATTTAATATAAATTTTATTATCTACATATATTTAATAATTAGCGTATTTTCTGGACAGTGTCGAACTCATTAATCTTTAGTTACGTATTTAATAATTCGTTTTATTTATTGAAATCTTTTCTTTTCTCTCTTTGTAGGTAAGTTTTAGCAAATTTATACTGCTCTGAAGGCATGCGAGAAAATTACCTGAATTTTGTTTATTGTTAAGTAAGTAAAAAATATACATATATATAATTATTAATGGTCACTTTAGCGCTTTCGCGACTGAGACCAAAAACTGAGGTTGACCCAAATAAGTTCAATTTGGTTCAATATACCTTTTTTGAAGGTTGTGACGTCAGAGGGTATATAGTATAGTGACGTCTATATGACGCCTCGCTACAAAAGAAAGAGAAACGTCTCTTTTTTTCACTTTAAAACTATTTGTTATAAAAATAAGTTAAGATATTGAAAAAATAATTTAAAAAAAATTAAAATCAATAAAAATTTGTCTGTGGTAATAACAAAAATCGCCTTTTTGTTGCTGTTTTGTATATAAAAAGACGATTTTCGGAACGATATCGTCTCTTGGATATACATATGTATATATATCCAATACATCTAATATAAGGGTGTATATTTTCCAGAACACGATAATGCCTGTCATAAATATAGAAAAATTATTAGCAAGCCTTCTTGTTTTATTGAAATCAATGACATAAAATAACATTTTGAAAAACAGCGAAGAGATTTTCGCTGAATATTTGCATATTTTCGTCTAGTAAAAAATGTTGCCTGAGAAAACACTTTTCCAAAAAACAATGAAGCCTAAATTTTCTACAGTTTTAAACACTTTAAGGCTGCTCAGCAGACCTTGCCCTCAACTATTTTTAGTACCCAATCCGTTACTCCGTTTAAAATTCAATGCTAAACACGTGCTCCGCATAAAAATAATAATAGCAAACACCGTCCCGCCCACGGCCCAAACTGGTTAAAGGACATCTCTGATATATGTGCACCGACATGTGGACCGATAGAAAATATTTATTTATTTTTTTTTTTTTTTTGTGCTTAATGTCAATATTAGATATTTTTAGAAATGTGTACAGCATAATACAGACCGACAAGAACAGCAAGAACCCAGAGGCATTGATTAAACACAACAGCAGAGAAGACTGTAGTAGAAAGCACAACAACGGCGAAAGCAGCATGACTGAGGATAAGCATAAAAGGGGGAAAAAATGACACGTGATGACCGACCGACCGACCTCCTTCTAACGGGTTACTTTCAAGTCTCAACGTACGCGCTGAAGCGTAAATGTTTTCTGAAACATGTTCTGGCTGATGCTATTGTGCGCGCCACTGTGTCATCATGGTTGCCGCCGGGTAGTGTTAAAATATGAAGCTTCCTAACAACTCTCTGATTTTCCTGGAAAAATTCCTAATAAAGGGTATGTTATACATTTCGAGTTACGGAAAGTAAAGCCCTGCCGTTTGGCAGCTGTCAAATGTCAGTGTCATCAGAGCTAGCACTTGTTGAGATGAAGGCTTGCCATTTTATAATATGGATCATTTTACCATCATCGAACAACGCGTTAACTTTGTTAAAGCATTCTACACAAATGCTTCCAGGACGCGTTATTTTTGCGATGTGGCGATGTTAATTGGCCACCAAAATCGTGCGATATGACGACTTTGGATTACATTTTGTGGGGCTACGCAAAAGACCATATTTATGCAAACAATCTCTTAACTTGGGAGCATTTGAAGAATGACACACGTCAAGTTATGGCCGAATTATGGCACAAATTGTGTCAAAAAGTCATCGAAAATTACCTCCAAAGGATTGAAGCCTGCAAAAGGTTGCGTGGAGGACATCTGAACGATATTGTTTTTTATCATCACATAATGGCAAAGTCCAAGCATCATATTGAAATAAAAATTAAATCGTTAGCTGAATATTTAGTGTGCTTTTTCTCTACTTCACTTTCCGAAAGAGAAAATGGATAATCCTGAGTATAATACTTAGTACAATATACTAAGAGGCTGATAAAAGGCTCAAGACCAGAAAATTTTCTTCAATTTCAAGACAAGATATTTCCTACTCTATGGTCTTTAGGGCAGGAGAGAAAGCCCTGCGGTTATGGTGTTGAACCGTGCTTTGGTTAAGCACGGTGTTGTAACGGTTGTGATATGGGCTATCTTTTGGTGGCGCCATTAGAAAAGATAACGCCAAAATCAAAGCAGTGCTTTATTGAATCAGAATAGTCGGTGACGGTGATTTCTCTCAGCGACATAATGATCCTAGCAGCCACATTCGAGTTGCTCAAAGCCCATTTTAGAGCTGATGCAAGCTCTAAAGGCTTCGGACTTGAACCGGGCTATTCAGGAATGCCCCGGACCGGAATATCTGATATTTCGAGTATGTGTGAGTGAATGTATCTATGTGTATGTTTGTGTGTACATACGTGTACGAGTATGTGCAACAACACTGCGTGCGTTGAGAATTAAATTTTCAATACGACATCACTCACATACATAAACCTCATATAATCACATCATATACACGCACGCATACCCGCCCGCACACACACACATGCACACACACACACACACACCCACACACCTCCACTACACAATTAAACTCATTCATGCATCATAAAGTGAGCCGGTAAACATTCGAAAATGCGTAGTTGTTGTGTTTCCTTTGAAATATTTGCATGATTTTAAATGATTCAAGTCCAGCAGAATAACAATAATTACTGCTCTATTTGCTTATGCTGAAAGACCTATTAAAATTAAGCATTGTTTATTTTAATTTTTCTCCTTAACAATGTTTGCAGCTTAATAAAGCATTAATATGTACTATTTTAAAGGCGTATAAAATGATTTAAGAAACACAAAAAACATTCCAAAAAAAAGCGAAACAAATCCAGAAAATGTCGAAACAAATTAAAATAAAAAATTTCTTTTTTACACTTAATCGATGCAAGCATTTTTTTTTTGTGCTATTATTTATTTTTTTAAATGAAATAAATTTTTTCTTCTGACTTTAACGCTAACGGCAAAGTAAATATCACTTTCATGTCAAAGCAAATGTCACACTTATGTCAAATTAATAAATATTATAAATACGGACACGTTTTAGGGACTTAATTTGGAGAATTAACGATGAGTGAGTGTTCTTTGACAGTTACTTACGTCAATTATTGTATTAGAAACGTATTAAACAGTAATTAATTAAGAGTAATTAAGAGTAATTAAGAGTAATTAAGAGTAATTAAGAGTAATTAAAAGTAATTAAGAGTAATTAGGAGTATTTACGAGTAGTTAAGCGTAATTAAGAGTATTTAAGAGTAATTAAGAGTAATTAAGATTAATTAAAAAGTAATTAAGAGTAATTAAGAGTAATTAAAAATAATGAATGCATTGCTAAAGTTTTAAATCATTACCGAAAATTTAGATTTATTAAAGTTTTCCAACATATTTTCCTGAAATTCAATAAAATCTTTAAAGAAAATGACTTTCGTTAAAATTACCTTCATCAACTGTGCTTTACGTACAACTCAACAAAAGCAAAATATTTAATCCTTGAAAACGTTAAAAAAAAACTGGGGCACACAATTTAATCGATTCATTAAATAGTCGATAATGGGTCAAATGTATAGACAATAATGGAATAAAAGCAAACGACAGGCGGAGACTTGAAACGCTTTAAATATTGAGACTTGGAGACTTCAAAGAAAAGAACGAAAAAACAGAAAAATGAGTTCACAAAAGTTCAAATAACAAAAACAATACAAGACAAGCACAAAACGCGGTCAATCAACTTCCAGTCCTTTGCAAATGTTCGCCTTTAGTTTTCTATGCCTCGCTTCATTTGCTTTTTATACTTCTCGGTGTAGTCGTCCACCGAGAAACGTCGAAATAATTTATCAAGCAATTATTTTTTCATTGACTGAATGAAATTCAGTCAAGTAAACAATTTGTCTGTCAATCAGTTGGTCAACAATCAGTTGGTCAACAATCAGTTGGTCGTTCAATCGTCAGTTTGTCAATGTTTTAGTTTATCACAGAATTATTTTTTTTTTAATTTAATCAGTTATTCAGTCAATCAATCAATCAATCAATCAGTCTCAGTAACTTCAAAATTTTGTACATTTTATAACCGTAGAGGTGACATTTTACCCCAACGCCTCTCTCCTAACTTCTTCAATAAACTTCCTCAGTTCTAAATAATTAATAAACCATTTATTTTAGTCTTTTTCTTTTCTCTTTTTGATTGTCCGAAATGCCACCTTAGAATCGAAACCATTTTGCGTAGAAATAGTCTTTTTATCGTTTTAGTCTTTCTTTCCTTCTCACCGTCTTCTCATCCCATTCGTTTATTTTGCTAGTCTTTGCACATTTACTTCTTTGTTTTTTTATTTTGTGTTCACCGTCATCCATCATAGAACTTTTTTCGTTTCTTCTTTATACGTTTTTTCTTCCTTCGATGCTCATTAAATTATTATGGCGGAAACAGCAACGCTGCTGCTGCTACTATCGATATTCTCGGTGGTCTTTTACTACTATCGCTCTAGTGCTAATTGTAAATGAATTGATGGAAACAACAACAACAACAATAAAAACAACAACAACAACAACCCTAATCGCCCTAAAGCTCATTTACAAAAGTAATCATCGTTTTAGTACATAATTCTCGTTAGTTTTTCTTCAGTTTTTTACTTTGATTGACACTGGATGATGACGATAAAAACAGACGTAATGACCTATGGTCGAAATAATTTCGTATAAGAAGAAATGCAACATTATACTGGTGAAAAATATAAAAGAATTAGAGAAGAAATAAAATGGGATTTATTACTTTCGGTGCGTTTGATTTCTAATTTCTCCCTCTTTTACTTAATTGGTGTTTGTCGACCGAATTCTGTGGTGTACCGAATGAAGTAATTTCTCACAAGAGTTCACTTTATGTAAGAAATAACTTGATAAAATGGTACAAGAAAAGAAACTAAATTTATTTAGGTTTTTTATATATATTTAGTAAAATTTACTCTTTTTCGGATATTCCACTTTCTTCACGGATAAATTATACTGCATGTTGCTGGTTGGTTGCTCTTTAGAACATTTCCTGAGGTTAATCTTACGTCGCTCAACAACTATCATGACGTTCTCCCATCAGTCCACACTCACATACAGTCATGAGCACACTCTAAGATCTCAATGTCCCAGTAGGAAATTGTCAACACCTCTTCATATTTTCAACGATAGCCATATCGTTTTTTTAGGTCACAGTATCAACGAAATTGTACATTGCGATATCCCGGGAAATTTTTTTTTATCCCTTTTTTCATGACAAAATTAAAAAAAAACAGATAGATTCAAAAGGAAAGTACTTTTGGAGAGGAAAAAGAAATACCTACTTCTAAAAATTTCATACAATAATTTTGGTATGGAAGTGTCATGGAGGGAAAGAAATCGAAATTTTATACATTCTTTAATGAGAGACGAAGACAAAAATAATTTCACAGCATGTTTCTAAAAATCTTATTTTATTTAATTAACTAAAAATATAAAAAAAAATCGTTTTATTTTAGCTTAAACGTATAATTAACATTTAAAAGAATGTATGTCATTCCATTTTGAAAGCTCTCATTCTGAAATATTCTCTTTTTTTTGTATTTTCAGTGAATAAACTCTATTTTAAGTGAACAAACGTGCGGTGAAATTTAGCCCCTTCGGAAAACGTAATAATAACGTAATAATAATAGTAAACGTAATAAAAACAGTAGCATATATTCCTGACAAACCTATTTTCCTACGAGGGTCTTCCGATACTCTTTCAATATTTATGTATGCTATTTTTTAGCTTCCTCTTGCTTGTTGAGAAACAAGAAATGCATTCCTTCACTCTTAATCTCGTTCAGCTTCTCTTCTATCCTCTCTCGGTCCTTTTGAACTTTTACTCGAAACTACCCACGCACTCTTTTTGCACGCATTCAGCGCGAAGAGTTTCCACTGCTGTCAATTGCCCTGTGGGGAAGAGAGTGCGGCTACAAGTTGTACAATGGGATCCTCTAATGGTGCACTCAGCATCATGGCTGAGCATCCTGAGCGGCGCCATTTCGTTTGTGAGTGTTTGGAAAAGGATAAATGTAATAATTTGTGGTACGTGGGCAACGACGAAGGGCAACAACGACTTAATCTAATAAATTTCACTTAACTGCGCTTTCAGTCTAGCTCGGCAGCGAGAGCGAAGAGATTTTGGAGGGGATTGATTGTAGTGCGGCAAAGTGCCTCAGAAACTCGAAGTGGATGCAGCTGCGGCTATGATTGGTGTGGTATCGGCAGCGTATTAGCGTGTGTATGAGTTGTTATTTCGGGCAATTAAGTTAAATTGTTGTTTCGTTATATTTTAATATGCTACGAATTTTGTTGCTTAATTTATTCACTTTCATGAATTAAATATTATATTTAATTTTTAAAAAATGTTCGCTTCGTACATTTAGGTGCAGTTTGTGACTTAATTTTATAAGGATGTTTTCATAGCTCTTTTTTGCCTTCAAATTTAATGTATTTGACGCCGAATACTTTTTCCCCAACATGATATTTGCAATAATTTATGCATCTAGAACATGTTTCAGATAATTAAATAGGTAACAGTTTTTTTATATGCAGGACTGCATGTATTTTAAAACATTATTATCTAAATTTACGTTACAGGGTGTTTCGGTAAAGGTAAAGGCTCTTTCTATGCTGCCCAACAAAAGCTTTCACCATAAAGCTTTTTTGTAAATTTTGTCATAAGCACCGACATGAACATAAACACCTATAAAACTTAACAAAGCTTACACTTAATTTGTATATGCTTCTACAAGTGTAGTAACAGTTCTAAAAAATTTATAAGTTCTTAAGCTTTCATTCAATAAAGCTTCTCATTTAGAATAATTTCACCTTACATCAGTTGAACTTTTATGGAAAGTTGTTGTATGTGGTGTAAAATGCTACAGGTAGTCTCGCACAGTTGCGGATTTAAGTAAACAATATGGCAACAATATATGTACATATGTACAATACATACATATATTATTATACAATAGACAATATTTTATAAATATTATACAATAAAAAAAAATTATTGCTAGCAATAAAGGCAAAAACAATTTAATTGAAAGCAATTTCTTAAAAATACTTATTTAGTATATATGTATGTACGAGTATGTAGGTACATATGTAAATATCTATAAATATAATGTGCAATATATTGCACAATACCAACTAATATTGTACAATATATTGTGCAATATGAACAATTTTTCACAATATCTTGCAATAAAATATTAAAAAAAATTTTACAGACAATAGTGCAATACTTTCACAAAAGAAAATATCAAAGACTGATTGACAATTTTTAGTTTAGCAATTAATAATTTCACGAAAATAAAAAATCTTGTTAGTGCGGCTACTATTTTCGTACTGTGCAAATTATTTACTTCGTTTAATTAATCTAAGTTTTGCAAAAAAACAATTTCTTGACAAATACGTTGCAAAATACAAACTAATATTGTACAATATATTGTGCAATATGAAAAATTTTTCACAATATCTTGCAATATACCGATTAAAAAAAATTTTACAGAAAATTGTGCAATACTTTCATAAAAGAAAATATTAAAAAAGAAATAGACACCATAGACTACATTGCTCAATTTATATATATTTAAAGAAGACCATTAGGTAGAAATGGTCTACCAACAAATCTAAACAAATTATTTGCTAACCTCGATTAGAAAGTGATTTATTAAGCACAATAAACTGTCTCCTTGTTTTAATCTTTTCTTAAGTAATCCTTTTGCAATGAGAAGCAAAATTTGAAAACAACCGTTAAGCTCAATTTTAAGCAAGACTGATTGACAATTTTTAGTTTATCAATTATTGATAGTTTAACGTAAGTAAAAAATCTCGTTAGTGCGGCTACTATTTACGCTGCTGTACCATTTCGTGGTACATCGAGAGCTATTAGTAGTAGAAGAAAGCCGAGGAGAAAACCGATAAACTTCTATGCCGGCTACGGTTGTCATTGACGACAGCGCCAAGAACAATGGCCAACAATTCAATAATTCGCCCTCAACTCGTCAATTATTCTTTTAACAGCAGTCTTTCAATGCTAAAAAACTTAAAGGAGAAGACCAGCAGAGCAGCTCCACGCGACCGAATAGCCCCTCATCGTTTCCGATTTCAACTGAGATGGGTAGATCTTAGTATGTTGAGGGCTTAGCCCTGTGTAGTTGCGAAGAGAAGGGCGGTTTATATAGAGTGGCGCAGCAACATGAAGACAATCGATGACTGTACGCTGTTGCTGCTGCTGCTTTTAAAAACGCATAAGAATGCTTTGATGGGAACACCCAGTCTGTGGCACGCCTGATCCTACGACATCAGGTTGCCTGTCGCTCACTGCCGGTAATCATTGACGTTTGTACACCATGGCGTTCACACCATGCTACCATCGCCACCCAGACCGGACCGGGGACCGTCTTTCAATCAATCAAACAAACAAACAAACTAGAAAAAAGATGAATTTTGAAATAAAGCAGAATTCTTGAAATAAAAATGAAGAGCAAAAGCGGACGGAAGAGGCTGAAATGCGATTATAGGACTTCGATGCGTTGCCAACAGCATCCGGCAAATGAAAATGAGGCATGCAGGAGAGGTCGGTTCTTCGCCATCGACACGGTGGCGGCTTGAGCATTGTGCGACACGGCACGGCATGGCGAGGATGGTTGGATGTTGGTGGATGGTGGACGGCACCATTAGATTGTTAGAAATTCGTGCTTAAAATAGTCTCTGTATAATTGCATTTCTGCGGCATCAAAAGAATTTGTTCAAAACTTGAAAACTGAGAGCGACTGACAGCCGGCCGAAGAAGTTAAAGAACAACACTCCAAACTTAAACAACGCTACAAATTTTATAAATATTTTTTATTACGCAGCTTTCTTGATATTTGAAAAAAGCAATTAATTTGTAAGCAAATTTAAAAAAAATTTAATATAAAAAAAATGAAAATAAGGCAAAGAATTAATTTTTGCAGGACTTGTTGAGTTAAGAGGATGCTATTCTTATTCTTTCGAAAGTCTCTTTACCTTCTCTTACTGGCTTACGACATTTTTGTCGTAACATTTTTCAAAAAGTCCAAAAAGTCGCTTCTGAATTCGGCATAATCTGTTGCTAAAATGTTGACTTGTCACAAACAAGTTTAATCTTAACTCAATTCTTCCAAAGCATTCAAGTTCTATGATTTAGAACCGCTTCACCCGCTTTAACATCCTTAATAGAAGTAGGAATACCAACAACAGCAACAAGAACAGCAAAAATAACATTGACAACTTTCAAAAATTTTCTGTTAAATTATTCAAAATGGGCCCCACCATCTCACCACTTTTTCATTCTCTTTTCCTCTCTTCTCTACAGTCATACAATATTTTTTTTGCTTAGAACGGCTCTCAACTCTTAACCCATTTTGCGTCACAAAATAACTAAACGGCAAAAATCCTTCAAATGTCCCACAAAAACTGAGATCTTTTCTTGGTCACTAAAAAGAACATACTTTTTAAGCTTACAATGTTGTTCTACACATTCTTTGCTTATTTAAAATGGTACACAATATATTTAAAAATTTTATATTTCTGTAGAAAAAGGAATGTATTTCTCCATAGCAATTTCGTTACTGTTATCTATCAAAATCTCGCCCTGTATACTGGGGCAATACTGCCTGAAAATGCAGTAATTCCTCAGTTTTTAGTGCTCATGTCTTTATCGATACAATGAGAATGTCCCCAGAGGGGCATAATGGCGCGACTCTTAGTGTATTGCAAATTAATAATAAATGAAATGAAAAATTCTTTTGAGTAAACGTCATCAATCTACAGTGATGAATTCGCATGACACTTAACTTAAGATCATGGTGTTCACAAGATCTGACGAGGTGGTGACCAAAGTGATCTTTCTTCCCTTCTTTCGCACTGAATCTTCCCTTCCTTTGAACATACAATAATACAACATCCTTCCTCTAACATACTCGTAAAATATCTGTTGAAAGAGTTTTCGGAGCATTTCACCTCCATTCTCGTGTTCGCTTCATTGCCATCATTAACGTCATTATTTCTCATTCATCATTTCATTTTATCTCTTTTAAATTGTTCAGTTTTCATTGCGCAGACGTTGACTAGACCTTGCTTGCAATAATTTTCATTACACGGTTTTTGCTGTATTCTAAAACACAAAGTTTCTCATGATTTTTCGTCCATCCATTAAATTTGAATGTATGGTCCTTTAATCCACGCCCCCGGAAGCACATAAATAACTTCAAAATTACTATTAGATTAATGTTTTTCTTTTTTATTTGTATGACCTTTTCAAAAAATTAACACAGAAAATATACATAATTTGTAATTTTTTTGTTGGACATTGAAAAAAATGGGGGATTTTTTTATGGAAGAAGGCAGGGAAACTCTTTCAAAAGTTGCCATATGGTAACTCTTTACCACTTGGCAACTCTACTAAAGCGATTTCCAGTCGGCACAATATATTTATTGTTCCAGGCGGGTAAACAATTTGTATGTTTGTCCCAATTTAGTTCTCACTGTCTCTTTGATGGCATTGTGAAAAGGCTCTCACTTCGCTGTTACTCTTCTTCTGTTCTCTCCAAGAAACGTAGACTCTCTTAGGCTGCGTATACATGTAAGTATCATCTTCTCTCTCTCACCTGTCATAGACTCCGGCTAGAGACAAATGATAGAATTTCATTACGATTGGTATAGTCCAATCAGCTAATAACCGTACAGTTAATCAGTCACTCAGTCTGTCAAGTGCGTCGTCAGTCGATCCGGTTAAGGCTGATTACAAAAGTTGGCGTTTGGTCAGTCAAAGAAAGATGGCAATATTTTGTAATCGCTTTGTGAATTTAGCATTAAATTAAATGAGAGCCTGAATGAAGGAAAATTAACAAATTTTAAAAAAAAAAAAAACTATTTATGTTTACAATAATATATTATTAAAACAACAATATATTATTATAACAATTATTATTGAAACAGCATTATATTATTAAAAATTAAAACTAAAAAAAAAATACAAATTCTAAGAATTATAAAAAAAAATTATGCAAAAATTGTGCAAAATTATGGCAAGCGTTGTGCATAATTTTGCACATAGACGGCAACAATGAACGTCGTGTGAGAGTAACGAACGCCAGAACAACGCATGTCGGATTTTCACTCAACAACAACAACAATTTACCAACGAGCATGCAATGTGCGTCCGTCCACTACGATGCTGCAGGACACACGATAACAGCGCTTAAGCTGAGGCTGAAGACGATGATGCTCACACTTATCATAATTACTCAAGAGCTGAATTGCAATAACAACAATAACTATAATAATATTAACAACGAGAATGGTAGCAACAAAAATAATAATGGCGAAAACGATGCTAGATGCTAAACATTTTTAAAGAGTTGAAAAAAAGCAAAAATAAAAAAAGTATTTATGTATATAAAACTAAGCAAAATGCAAAATAAAATTGAAATTGAATCACAAGGAAAATAAAATAAAATTTTAAAAAAATATAAAAAAATTCATAGGCACCAAAAAAAAGAAAAGGCATAACATCGCCGGAGAATGTGACAGAGCGTGAAGAAATTGAACAGTTTTTAATTTGAAAGTAAATTGGGGACCACCCCCTCCCCCTCACCCCTTTTCCCTTTCTCAAGCCGAATGACCGAGCGATGACGCCTGAGGTAAAATGTGTTCCGTCGGCATTCTTTGCAGTTAGTTTGATTGCGGGAAGGGAAGTGCACGGTGCTGGTGCTGGTTGATGCATGAAAGTGCAAAGACACATCACAAATTCACAAGAGTTTTAATGTTTAAATATTTCACTAATTTTAAAATCAAAGAATTGCTAAAGGTATAACGTAAATAAAAGTATATTATTCTTTTAAACAAGAAAATTTTAATAAAAGTTATTAATAAGAAAAAAAAAATTGCAAATAAAAATAATTGCAAAGCATTTAGAATTTAGTAAAAATAAATTATAACATATATATAAGAAAACCCTTTTGCAAGCAAACAATTTCTTGGAAAACGCATTAATTTTTTATAAATAAGACGAAGAGAATAAGTCTAGCGCCGCCATTGTTGTGGCGGGCACCGATGCACATTCCCGGAACGCAGAACAAGTGAAAAAATTACTTAGTGGAAGGAGAAGGAGGAGGAGGAGAAAAGAAGGGGCGTCTGCTGTCTGTATCAGTCGCACGGCCGCAACAAGAGACGCGGCGTTGAAAAAAGGAACACGGCAGCAATTACAGCCGCAACAACAGCAGCTGCGCCAGCAGCAGCAGAAGCGACAACAACAACAACAGCAGCGCAGGGAATTCCATCAAGTACGGAAACTCGATTGCTGGACTTTTTAACTCGAACTTCAGCGCCTTTATTAGTCACAAAAAACTTTGAAAGCGAGCTGGCGTTAACGGGAACAAGCACGACGACGAATGCGCGAGAGAAGACGCAAAAGACAACGGCGCTGCCGACTGCATCAACACCAGCACAAACGAAACGAAAGCGAAAGAAGAAGAAACGCAACAGCAGCACAATAAATCATATCAAATTCAATACAAAGGAAGGAATCCTAGCGGGCAGACGACGGCGACGCAGTGACGTAAAGAACTCACCATGTCACAAGACTCGCCAAAAAACGGTAAAACAGCAACAACAACTTAACGTAATAACAAATGCACCAACGCTAACAGCGACGACACCAACAAATATAGTAAATACTACAACAGTAACAGCAGGCGAAATAACAGCAGTCGATTTAACAGCAGTCGAAATAACAGCAGTCGAAGTAACAGCTCTTATACACACAGAAGCAACGACAGAAGCAACAACAGCATCAAAAGAAGAACAAGCAACAACATCAGCCGCAGCAGCAGCAGCAGCAGCCGCAGCCGCAGCAGCAGCAGAAATACACACAGCAAAGGCAGAAGAGAGTAGAGAAAAAACCAATAAAACTGATGATGATGTAGCGGATAAAATTGAAACAACAACAGCAACGACATTGTCATCTAACAGTAACAGCGTAGATTTATTCGCTGCAACAGCAGCGGCAGCAGCAGCAGCAGCAGCAACAGTAGAAACTACAGCTTCAACTTCAGTAACAACACCAATAACAACAACAGTTGTTGTGCCATCCACAACAAGCACTAACAACGATCAACTAGCAACGACAGCAGCAGCAGCAGCAGCAGCAGGAGCTGTAGCGGCCACAACAACAACAACAACGTGGTTTAACGGTAGCAGTCTGTTGGTTTATATGGTGTGCTCATTCTGTTGTTGTTGCTACAATTTTAAAAACTCACCAACAAGGTAAAAATATACTCGTATTTATAAAAAGACTTTATTTATCGATTAAAGACATCGAAGAGAGAGAATATAGACGGAGAGTATTACGGCTGTATTTCTTTCTCAGTGTATCTCAACAAAACAAACAACTGGTCCCACCAGGATGGTGACACTAGTCCACGATTCCTTCTATGAATTCTACTCGTAACTGAATGTACTCGTAACTGCTCTATATATTATAATTTTTATAATTTTTAATAATTTGGCTATATTGGAAGTAGACAATTTTCGCTCTGAGAGAGAGTGAGAGAGGCGTTCGGTGACATTTTCTTTTGGGAGATTGTAGCTTATAATTATTATAGCGTCTATTCGTCGGTATAGTGCCTTTATCTTGACTACTTTGACCCACAACACAAATTGGCATACTTATTGCTCTGCTGAGTTTACTTACGTATACTTAGTACTTAGTTTACTATATGTATCTGGTTATCGATGGCTGCAGACAAACCTAATCTACGACATAAGTTCACAAGAGCCAGTGCTTTTCCTGAGTCAATTTTTTCTATTTTTATTATTTTATAATTATGTAGTTTTTAAAAAAATCATTTTCAACACCATCAACGGATTAAGTCCAAATTTTTTTTTAATTTAAGACTTTCTACAAAGTATTTTTAAGAGCATATAGTCAGTTAATGCTCCTTGTTTAGAGGTCACTGTTACAAATTCCGTTCAATGATATCGAATATATCGAAACTTCCAGCGATCAACTAAAAAACTATTTCGGTATGAATAAAATTAAGGCATTCTAAAATAAATCAAGCAGTTTGATATTCGCACAAAATTGCTTTCTTTCTCAATACTCAAAATACTCAAAATCTCTTAGATTTCATCGTATCGACTTGAAAGTCGAATTATACAACTTTTGCAACTTATATAACCTTTGCAACTTATATAACTTTTGCAACTTGTATAACATTTGCAACTTATATAACTTTTGCAACTTATATAACTTTTGCAATTTATGTATATAACTTTTGCAACTTACATAGCTATTGCAACTTATATAACTTTTGCAACTTATGTATATAACTTTTGCAACTTATATAACTTTTGCAACTTATATAACTTTTGCAACTTACATAGCTATTGCAACTTATATAACTTTTGCAACTTATATAACTTTTGCAACTTATATAACTTTTGCAACTTATATAACTTTTGCAACTTATATAACTTTTGCAACGTATGTATATAACTTTTCCAACTTATATAATTTTTGCAACTTATAACTTTTAGTATAAAAAAGAAGAGAGGACGAAGGATGAAATTTTTAAAAAGAAAATTTGAGTTGATATTGGTTTGATATGAATTGATATTGAAGATATATAGAATATAGAGTTGAGTTGATATTGAAGATTTATAGAAATGTATGTATAATAGGTCGAAATACACACAAATGATAAATATTATGCAACTGTGAGCCATTCGAGTAGCTTTGCAAATATCAACACAATTTTAAAAATAAAAGAATATACAGCAATATTAAGTTTAAGAGGAAGCAATTTCTCCGCTTGTAGCGCCTTCCAAAAGGGAAATTGCATTAAGAG
Organism: Conops quadrifasciatus; assembly: GCA_949752815.1. Lineage (NCBI taxonomy): Eukaryota > Metazoa > Arthropoda > Insecta > Diptera > Conopidae > Conops > Conops quadrifasciatus. Next base: position 29,852,615 of record OX457081.1, on the reverse strand, counting down.
TCTCTCCATAATTCTCCGAATTCTATGAAACGTCGCAGAGAAAGAGAGTAAATTTGGAGCAACAAATCGCGTTCGGTTGTTTATTGTTGCAATTTAGATTCATAAGAGCTTCCCGCATGCAATGCAGCCGTAAAATAAGAGCGTAGAGTAACAGCAGATATTGCCCTAAATTTGTTGGCGGTGTCGGTATTTGGCAGACCTCTGTAGAGAGAAAAAATCTCTAAAACATCTCTGCAAAATAAGTCTGTAAAGAGAGAGAAATTTCAAGTCGCCGGCATGTAAAAATACTGTGTGGCAAGGTAAGAGACTAAGATGGCGCATTAACGTTATTGTTATTTAGCCCTGTATGTACTCGTCGTATGTATGTTGGTTGCTGCTGTTGTTGTTATTTTTGTTGTAATGTCGTTGTTGTTCATGCTGTTATTGCATGTCAAAATGACATACATACTGTGTGCAGCGACTAAAAAGAACCGCAAATTTGCCAAAATCTCAGCAAACACACTTTTGCAAAATCAGAGAAAATGAAAATCGGTGACAGAGAGAGAGAGAGGGAGAGAATTTATATTTTTAACAGTTTTGGGTTTGTCACGCTATGTGCTGCTGATTTTATTGCTATTTCTCTCGCTTCGGGGTTATATTGTTGAGCTTGTTTTTTTTTAATTTTAATAAAATATAATTGGTTTTTTAGCACATAACGTTGCTTTAGTCGTTGGTAGCTGGTAACAACTTTCGAATAAGTTGTTGCTCTCTTGCCTATTTTGTTGCTGCTTGCTTGCGATGGAGACTTCCAAGCAGTGAGCGCACCCCAAAGTGAGTTTTCCCCAAAAAACAACAACAACATTAACAGCTATAACTACAACAAAACAAATTATGTACTTTGTTGCTCATTTATTGCGAGAGACTCTCGCACTTCTTGTTGACGATATTGCGTCGTCGCCGTCAGCGCGTTCTCATTATCGTTGTCGTTGTCGTCATCGTATCGAGTTTGTCATCGTCGTCGTCGTCGTCGTTTGTTGTTGTTGGCTATTTTTGTACGCCCCGGGCGCACGACGCATTACAGCAGCCATGTCTGTATGTACGAATGTATTGAGTTTTTCTCATCGTCGTTCTCGCCATTACTTCGTGCAGTTCGTGACTTCGGAGCTGCTGCTGTAGCGGCCGTTCTCCACGCAGAATTAAAATACATCGGAAAGAGCAAAAAAATTAAAAATATTAACTGTGAAAGCTTGCAAAAAAGTGAAATAAAATATTTACAGTTAATAAAATAAATAAAATATATACTTTCAAGAGCGAAAAATCGAAATATTTATAACAACGGTGCCGCCGTCGTGTCGCGAGTGTATATGTAAGTAAATTGCAAAAAGTCGAAGACTGCAAGAAATCGAAAACAAGCAGAAGCAGAAAGAATCAATGGTGAAAGAAAATGTAAGAGCCGTAGAAATGTCAAAGTTGCCGCAATGACGTTTTCTTCGGTATCACAAACGCCAACAAAAAAACCAATTTAATGACACAAAATGCATTGAAAATTTTTTCAAATATATTTAATGGTGTCCGCAATGGTGTCTCGGCAATACGCCGAATGAGCGAGCGCCGTATGAAGAACATCGCGAAAGAGAGTGAATTTTTTTTTACAAATATGATTTTTAGTGAAGTGTCTGCCGATACGTTTAAATACGGCTTTAAAGTTTATACAATATACATAGCTTATCTCTCTGTTCGGCGGGCACATGGTTGCCACGAGCTATACAAGTACATACTAGCAAGTGGTTCCCTTTCTCTGTTCCGCTAATAATAGATAGTACCGAAAGACATATGCATGTAAATTCTTCTAACGAACCTAACGAGCTTTCGATCTTGCACGCATCCTTTCACAACCGTGTACTGTAGAGAATGTATTCATACGAGTACCGCTGCCCTCACCGCCAGTCTCCTTCGAATGGTTTCATATTCTGGCTTCTCTCATGCAAGCGCTATAACGAATTTAATTAAAATTAAATCAAAATCTCATTGAGAACACCTCGCTTCGCGAAGAGAACAGCAACTGTTGGTGAGAGTCAAAAGGACATAACCTGTGTAAACCGGGGTACAGTGACGGGGGAAAGGCTCCCAACACTGATCGCTCACGGCAACATGTCAAAAAACGCTCCTCAGAAAACGAAAGATCTTTATTCCTACGACGTTTATGGTCATATTTAAAGTCAAATGTATTAGACTGAAGAAGAAGAGAGATCAGGGAGATCAGGGCTGCCAAGTCGTGGGAAAGTCCCCAAATTGCGGGGAATTTATTTACCTTTGGGGGAAAAGGGGAATGAACGATAATTTTGGGAAATATTATGCTCGTGAAAAGCGAAAATTCTAAATATTTGAAACCATTTAAGTAAAGGGTTATCCATTTCGAGTTACGGAAAGTAAAGCCCTGCCGTTTGGCAGCTGTCAAATGCCAGTGTCATCCGAACTAGCATTTGTTGAGTTGAAGGTTTGCCATTTTACAATATGGATCGCTTTATCATCATCGAACAACGCGTTAACTTTGTTAAAGCATTCTGCACGAATGCTGTGGCCGCATTTCGAGCGTTACGACAAGATTATGGTCGTCGTAATCGTCCTACTGAGCGTACAATTTCAAACGTAGTGAAGAAATTCGAAGAAACTGCATCGGTTACAGACATTGTAAGACTTGTGCATCATCCCTTCGCAATTCTTGGAAAATTCTTGGCACACATAAAAGGAATAATCACATTTAAAAGTCATAACCATCATTGTCTCATAATTTTTTCAGTATGCATACCATAATTTTTCAAAACTCAAATTTCCGATTACTTTCTGTTTTTGATTAAAATATAAAAATAAAATATTTTTCGAACTTGTGACTAGTTCGAGACGTTTTACATACTTCTTTTGTCGTAACCGTCTGAACTCAACGAATGTTATGAAACGAAAGAAATTTGATTTTGACTTCTGAGGCGAAGGTTTTTCCTGTCTCTTCTGGATTATTTATTTCACATAGAAATACTCGCGGAGAGCTTTCAGTGCATAAATGGCGCTCTGCCAAAACCAGCTCTGAGGACATACCAAACATTTAAGAACGACATGCCGAATATTGGTTCGACACTTTATAAATAAGAGAATATTGGGATCATAAAAATGTTTACCGTAGAATAATAGAAATAGTAGAAAATGAGAGAATATGGCATTTTGCCATATGACTTGTTCTTTGCCACTGTCAAATGACTAACCCAATTGATAGAAAGGAGACTGGTTACATTTATTTATTGTCCTTCAAGAGTTTCCAATTTCAATTCCTTCAATTAGAAAACTGAAGTTTATTGAAAAAGTTTAATAATGTTGGTGTTATTTCAGCATTTTTACAAATTTTATTATAATTTCGACTGACTTCGAGATTCTAATTTACGAGCATTACAAACCTTTTACATTAACAAAAGCGTTTTTTACAAAAATTTAACTCGATTTTTCAATCCAGAAACTACCACAACAACAAAAATAACAATATAATTTTCTAAAGGCCACTAAACCCACTCCGTCGTTCGAGTTAATTAACACTCAATTAAAATCCGTTTAAGCGTACAAAAATATTAACAGCGAATTCTAATGAATTATGCACACATTTTTTAATAGCTTTTTTGTTAAATAAACCTTTGAATTTTGTAAGTTCTAATGTACTTCTAATGTATTAGTTTCTATGACTTTTTATTACTTAATAGCTTACAGGGTGCTTTGTATGCCAATTTTGTATGATATTTCTATAGCTACTCGGTGTTACTTGTCTCATCTTAATTTAAATAAGATATTCAACCCAATTCTGTTTAAACGCAAGAAATACGTTCCCAACAAATTCGCGTAAAAAAAAATCGCGTAAAAAAATTCGCGTAAAAAAAATCGCTTTTAAAAAAAAAACGGTAACCATACAAAAATAGGGAATCCTTTCGACATTTTCCCTAAAATGCTTTTATCTCCATTGTTCAATAACATCATGCATTTGACTTATTATTTTGAGTTATAAAAATATGTTTTTTTTTAACGAATTATTATAAATGGACATTTTTTAAAACGCGTTAAATCAAATTAAATCGCATAAAAAAGGAATTAAGTGAATTTTTCAAAATCACGTTAAACCAAATTCGCGTAAAAACTGAAGAAAGAGAGAGAGTTGTATATTTTTTTTATAAAAATTTTCTAATTTTCTGTAATTTTCTGCTTACTTTAAATTATCATTATAATACTCATAATTACTGATAAATAATCAAATTCTGAAAAATTGAGTTTTTTTCGGCACCAAAATATTTTTCTTCTTTTGCGCTTCTCTTACATTCTGGCGTCCCCTGCAAACTCCCGGTCGGGGTTCCCGCGAAGGGTTTAAAAAGTAGTCTTTCAATCTAAAAACTCTACAAGCGTTTTTGAAAAAATTAACTTTTCACTTTAAGTGTTTTTGTCGTTGTTGCTGTTGTTGAGAAAAACTTCTTGTTTTTGTTGTTTTTGTTGATGTCCTGAAGAGTTAGTGCACTTAAGTTTTGAAAAATTGTGTGGTAACATGGTGTACCGACAAGACAGGCCGGAATGAAATTTCAATTTGGTGCACCATTTTCTAGGAATTTCAAATAAAATGGGCACGGGCACTCACACACACACACACACACACACACACACACACACACTCAGAGACAGACAGATTCATGCAGCAACCATCAAGCACTTACGCAACGAGAATTCATGCAAACAAACAAAAAGGAAACAAACATTCATGACAAATGTAGTTATAAGCAGTGTTGCATGAAACCACATTCACACACATTCAGTCCACTAACACATACATACATACATATGTAGGTACGCTGAACGGCAAATGCATATACCCAGTAGGAAAGAAAGTCGTCATGCCTTGTTATTCTGTATGTTCTGCACACAAAAACGGTATAGCATACACATCAACGTTGCCTCTGTTAAGCCTTTAAGTATCGTTGATTCTGTCGCTGGCGGTAACATAGTTTGCACCCAACGTTACTTTCCTTCAGGGTACCTCCCTCCAACCGTTTGTCTCTGTAGCATTTTTTGGTGCGTACATATATCGATCGAAGTTAGCAGAAAAAAGATTGATGCTCAAGGTAGATGCTATCGACCATGAGAAAAATGAAGTGATTTGAATTCGTAGTGTACGAGTACAGTTTTTTGTTTGTTGGTTTGTTCAACGCTCAACTCTTATCAACATCTGCGTTGCAACTAACATACGTCAATATAAAAACGATTCCTCTGAGATGAAAAATGTGTATAACGACACAAAATATGTATGGCCATTTGTTGAGTAATAATGAAAAAGATGGACAGGAGTTGAATCCTTTCAGTACTCTCATTAAATTTGCCAATTTATCAACAAAGTGAAAGTTAAATGTAGCTACTGTGTAAAATGCTGGACTTAATTAAATGCTAAAATGTCTTGTCGTTAATGATTAAATATTTATTTTTAAAAGCAAATTGCTTGGCCAAAGAAATACACATTATTTCTTAAATAATATCTAATTTAAATATATAATGATTATATTCCAATTTTCTGTGGATTATGTTTATTCAGGTTTGAAGGTTTTTCGGAAATGATATATAAGGTCGTAAAATAAAAATTTTATATTCATTATTTTTCGAGAGTATTAAATTTGAGGCAATTAAAATTATAAGTCTTCATTGGGCGCTACATATTGAGCGAGCAAATGATTTCATTAAAATGTAGCATGATTAAATTCTTTAAGGACTATTATTTATGATGCCATCAGTTGCGCCTCAGTGAGTCTCACTAACAGCGTTCGTGCCCGCCCTCTCTGCAGGGACTAATGACGAAAGACATTCAACACATCAACACACTGACACCCACACCCACACCCACACCCACACCCATACCCACACCTACACGTGTAACAGCCAACGAAAGCAACAATCATAAGCGAGTTTTGTGTAATTGCAGCTTGCCCGACACTTACCACGACGAACGTATATAGTATACATAATTTATATTTGCTTAAGCCTTAAATGGGTGTAGATTGTAGATTGTCATTGCTGTTGTTGTTGTTGTTGTCGTTGTCCTTGCAAATACAGACTCAGTTGTTTGCTTAACTTTTACTGCCGGAAGCCACACTAACACACACGCCCTGCTTCTACAACCCACAATAATTGGTTATTATTTAGTTTATCATACATTTTGTATTTCATTTTCTTCTCCTTCGTCAAATCTTCTAGGACGATCTTCTTTTGGGCGAAAGTATAACTCTTTTACAGACAGAGAGAGATTGAGAAAATTGAGCAGAAAAGTCCAATATTTTTTGTCGCATTGTCAATAGTACTTTAGGCTGCATACTATTTGACCGTATTTGGATCATATTTTGATTGAATTTGACCGTATTTCGAAAAATAATTGAATCATTGTTCGATTTTATTGGGTGGGATGGGATAGATTTGATTTGGTGTTATCTAAGAGAATTGATCGGTACTTTGTTAGAATTATTCCATATTTTAAATGTGTACCATTTTTTATTCGTTCGTATCGTGTTTTAAAGGGATTTATGCAACTGTTTATTGGTCTAATTTTCATAGAAAAGGATTAATTTCAAGCTTTATTATCGAATTGGAGTTTTTTAATATAAATTTTGTTATTATTAGGCCATATTTTTATCGAATGGAATCGTATTTTTATCCAAGTTGAGCGTATTTTAATCGAATTATTGGAAGATGATGCCATAGCCCACAAATTTTGTTAATATTTTGATAGAATTTGGTGGTATTTCGATGAAATTGAATACAATTTAAATTGAATTTGTATCAAATTATAACGAAATTAATAGACGTAAAATCAAATTGCTTCCGTATACACAACAATTTTTTTATGAAGAGTATAGAAAAATTCAATTAAATTTTTTTTGTAAATCAATCATTATCAAAAAGAAGCTCACGATTATCATTTAGCTTTCATTCAATCGAAATTAATCGCACTTAAACGTTAAAATAGCAACAACAATTAAAGCCAGAGCCACAAAAATAACAGCATTGACAACAACAACATTGACAACGACGATAACACAAGCCTTTCGCAAGCAATAAAAATATTTTTATATCAAAAACCATAAATAATCACAAAATAAATTACTTTAATCATAATTTTAGTAGACCGTAAAACAGCAGATAAAAAAAAAACACTGACAAAAACACCGAGACCAACAAAAAAAAAAAAACGATACTGTAAAATATTTTTGGCGCCATTCAATAAAAAAAAAAGAAACAAATTTATTACAATTAGAAGACTATAACTTTGTTTTTTACACTAAGAAAATATGCTTTTCCATTTTATTTTTTTTCAATATATTTTTTATAATCTCTGCAAGTCCGGAGCATTTCCGAGACGCTTAAGAAAAAAATTCTCTATTACTTACTTTAATATTTGCGTTCTTTCGAAATTCTAATTCGAAAAATCTTCCTATTTAATCACGGTGAATAGTTTAAAATGTTAATCAAATAAAAAGCTATTATGGAGAAGTGTAAACGACGCCATAAAAAAAAATATTTGTATGTGTCGGTGTATGTGTAGAACCTTTGGGCGCCTACAGCGTCCTAAACATTTTACCTTCTTCTGTACATTTTCTAATTTTTAATTAAAAAATACGCGCTTGAAATTTTGATACTTTTGTAAGAGTTTTACTCGCACCGTATCGGCGTAACGAGAGAGAGGGAGAGAGAGAGGGCGGAATGGGTTAGGCCAAGGTAATGTTGGAGTACAGCTCTTTGGCAAGAATGAAAAGCCACCCAAAGGGAAAGTGGAATGCTGTTACTATAGTAAGTGAACACGTAATGTATAGCCACAAAATACCAAAAGCCACAAAAGAGAAGAGCTTTTAATCGCCGCTCACGATGTCGAAAGTAATTTATAGGCTCCTTACAATACCGCTTCTATAAGATTCGAATGAAATTCTGTTTTTATTAACAACCGATTCCAACTGATTTTCTAAAAGATGAAATTCATATTTATAATGCATAAGTAACGTTAATAGAGTTTTATTTTATCGCTTACAGAGAAAGAGTTCTCTGTAAGAACCTCTTAAGAATATGTTACATATTTTTGGAAAGTATTATAGTGTTAAAAAGCCTTAATTCTCAATCTTATCTCATTTTCTCTATATAAATTCTGCTCGAATCATTCTTTGTTTTTCTTGCGGCTTTTATTTCATACTTTCATTCTCGTTGGGTGCGCGAGCGTGGAGGGACGTCTTCTTGTGCGCCTGTGTGTGTGTGTGGGTAGTGTAGGGGGGGTGTGTGTACCTGAAAGTGAGTTGAAGAAAACTGTGTATTTGTTTGTTTTGTATATTCTTTTGCTCTATTTTGAGCTGATGCTTTGCGAAAAAAGAAAACATTGAAATATCGTAACTTTTAATCATTTCAACTGAATGCAATTAGCCTTCAGCGTAAATAACTTTATGAATTTACGCAATACAATTACAACAACAACAACAACCACAATTACAATAACAAATACAATAACAATAACTATAACAACAAGACATCAGAAACCTGAGCGACCTCAGTGAATGTAAAAAATTTTAAAATACCAAAAAGAAAGGCTAAAAGAAAGAAAGGCGCGTCATGAAAAAGAAAGAAGATATTGTGAGTTAGACTGAGATAGTAAAACAAAGTGTATTAAACAAAAGTAGCTAACTTTTTCAAAGCATAAAAAAAATTAAATCAGGAATTATATTTTATTTATTTTGTGTAAAAGTTTTGTTACAAAAGTTAAGAAAAGAAGGAAAGAAGGAAAAAAAAAGGAAGGAACGAAGGAAGGAAGGAAGGAAGGAAGGAAGGAAGGAAGGAAGGAACGAAGTAAGAAAGAAAGGAAGGAAGGAAGGAAGAAAGGAAGGTGATAGAAAATCAAATTAAAGAAGTAGTGTATGTTCCTAAAAGGCAATTCTTAAAAAGAAAAAACAAAAATATACCTAAACTGAAAACGATAAAAATCAATAATTTTTATTTATATTATTTATTTATTATTTATTCTACAAAATTAAGAAACTATTACACAGTATTTTGAGAACTCCCAAAAATATGCAACAGTTTTGTTTAAAGCCCCCGTTTTATGTTATTTTTCTTTTTATTTAAAAAAAAATTTTTTATATTATATATTGTTTCTAAAAAGTTCGGAAACTTGTACACAGTATTTTGAGAACTCCCAAAAGTATGCAACAATTTTGTTTAATGCCCCCGTTGTTTATTTTTTTTATTTTTTATTATTATTGATATTATTTATTTATTATACAAAATGAAAAAAATTTGTACACAGTATTTTGAGAACTCCCAAAAGTATGCAACAGTTTTGTTTAATGCCCCCGATCTTTATTATTTTTTAATTTTTTTATTATTTATATTCTATATTGTTTCTAAAAAATTAAGAAATTCGTGCACAGTATTTTTAGAACTCCCAAAAGTATGCAACGGGTTTGTTCAATACCCCCCGTTTTTTATTATTATTTTTTCTTTTTAGTTTTTCTTTATTTTTGTTATTATTAATTTTTTCTACAAAATTAAGAAACTCGTAAAAATATCAACACGTTGTTGCGTGCAACACTCTACAAAAATTAATTTAAACTTAAGCGGATAGAATACTTCACGCTTAAGGCGTGACTAAAACCCAAAAATAAAAAATTTCATTAAAAAATTCTCATTTCTCTATCTCTTCTTTTGCTTAGCTTTTTTAAATTTTTCCTCACTTTTCGCGTTCCAGCATGCATTTTCCAGAGCAATTTAACTTGTCAGCTTTCTTTGGCATTTTTCAGGTTTCTGTGGCAGCAAATTTGAACATTGATCGACACTTTTTGGCTCTCTTTCTCTCTCTCATTCTCAACTATTTCTTCCTCTCATTTCAATTTATGCCATGTTTCAAAATCTGTTATTAACAGAATGTTAACTGCTTGCTATTGACAGCCGATTTAATACTCTTTAATGAAAGGAATTTGAATTTTAATTTGAAAGAATTTGAATTTTAAGAAATTTGTATTATGCTTTAAGTTGCAAAAATTGTTTGCAACTTAGAAGTTTCTGCAGGACTCTGGCATGAGTTGCTTTCCACAATACTTCCCATTTTTGTTGGCCTTCCGGTCGGTTCTTTTGACATTTAAGTAACTACCCGCCGCGCTAGCAATTTATTTATACCACGAAATATTATTAGCAAATACGTTGCTAAAAATAAACCGTCAAAAACGGTTTATAGCAACAGTAGTAGTGGTAGTAGCAACAGCAACAACGGCTTTGACGCTTCTTTAATGACGTAGCAAATAAATTAGAGCTTAAAAGCGATGATGGTGCTCCGCGTCATGAAAGTGTTCTTTTTGGTCTCTGCTTTTCATTTTGTTTCCTGTTCCTTTTCCTGGCCATGGCTTAAAACAATGGCTCACCATGAGAAAGTAGTTTGCTTTTGGTTATTCAAAAGGTCAAACTGTAGCACAAAAGAAACTTTACCATACGGTTGTTGCACAGAGTTGCACCGAACAACTTCCTCACGAGTTATTCATGGTACAACTCTGTGTAAAGTGTAAAGGAGAGGTACATACGAGTACCTTTAAATCACTTGACCTCAATTGAAACAGAATTTGCGGCGCCTTTTGTGTTAAGGTTGCTATAAAGCACGGCTAGATGGTATTGCTTACTGGTTACTCGGTTAGTGGTTCCTTGGTTACTGGTTACTTCGTAAGTTGGGGTTACCGTTACGGACTGGAGTGACCCAGAGAGACTGAATCTCGGCTCTCCGCCACGACTGACGCGTCAAGGTGATGAGGAGTCAAAATTCGGGCGCGGGCAACCGGATTTTGTGGCCTATTATGAACTCTCTCTCAACAACAACAATTCTATTCTGGCACAAGTTTCGGGTGATGCCCAACGGTTGAGCATGAGAGCATGCAATTTTCGCAAAATTTATCACATGCTTTTAGGTTCACGCAAAATATTCCTGCTTCGTTTTTAATCACTTTTTAGTAATTTTTTATTTAATTAAAAGTTTTGAAAACTAAAAAACGGATGAAAACCAACAGAGGAAACTCATTAAAAATCCTTTTTATCATTCTCATAAATTTAGCACAACAAAATTTCATGCAAATTTTGCGGCAAAAAAAGCTTCATCACAAAAAAAAATTTTCTACTAAAAAATAATAAAATTTTATTTTAACAACTGAAAAATATTTGTGTAGTCATAATTTTTTGTTGTTGCTGTTGCTTCACCCTGTAAAGTTTATTATTCTTATTGAGTCCATTCACACCAAAAGAAGTTTTAGTTAGAGACAGTTAGAGACTGTCGTCACAGCCAAAACGACGATAACTCGCTTCACTTTCAATAATTTTGCTTGAAAATCAAAAAAAGCCAGAAAGAAGAACACAAAAACAAACGAGGACAAGGCAAAGAAGGTAAAAAGAGCCTACAAGCATACAAGGTTAACAACAACAAAAAAATAATTGGTGTAGGCAACAAATTAATGTGAAGACATTTGACCAAAAATACAAAAGAAAAAGTCTTAAAGAATGGAAAAATGTTTTGGACAACAAGCAAAAAGAAAAATGACAATAACAATAACAACAACAACAACAACCATGCTGCAACTAGCTACTAGACCTCCTTAATACGTCTTCAAACGTATTTGTTTAGCTTAAATAAAGACTTGTCTCTATTTATGCAGTGCTGCAGTGTTTGCCACTTACTAATTTTTTACAAGATGTCACTATTGTTGTTGTTGTTGTTGTTGTTGTTTTGTCAAGTACTAATAGTGCTGACACGAAGTTGTTTGTTGTTACAAATATCAAAGTGAAATTTACTCACGACAATTCGTCCATGAATCCGTGACGAAAATTCATTTCGAATAATAAAACGAATAAAATTATTTCTAAAGCGTTCCCGATTAATTCTTGACAAATTAATTCAATCTTAATTTGTTATTTGTTACTAACTTCTATACTTAAAACCTTTATTAAATTAATACAAAACTTTTTTGCTTTATAATGCTGAAATTTTGAACTAAATAACATTTTTTACTCCGAATAATGAGAGTTTTTAAAAAATCATTAAGAGGAGAAAGCGTTAATTTTAAATTATTAAAAAATTATATAATAAAAACAGCATCAAGAGCTATAATTTAAGCTTTAAAGAGCAACAAAGATTACAAAAAAAAACACGCTAAGTATAAGCTAAGTTATGATCTCAAAAGTTCTATTGTAACTGAGAAAAATTCCGAAATCAAACCAGTTGAATGCACAACAATCCGGAATTGTGTCTGATTCTTTGTTTAAATTAAATAAAACAAAGATTAAACACAATTTGTTAATATTTCATGTTAAATTTATTTCACAGCGGACCAGTCAGTTCGATTCAAGCACGTTGTTGAAATGTCATGCGTGATTCGTTCGTTTTTTCCTTACTTCGTTCGTTCGTTCCTTCGTTCGTTCATGTTTTCCTAAAGGCGTAAATTTTCTTTTAGGAGAATGTTTTTTAGCTCTTCGCCTAAAAGCAAACTAGAGTTTTTTTTTCTATTACGTGCTATTTTTTTTTGTGTAATTATTTACACTCTATATATTTTTTTCGTGTTTTCTTACGTGACACACTTTCATGACTTAAGTGTCTCTCTCTATCTCTCTCCTCGTGCTGACAATTTGTTACTTTTTTAATTGTAGGTTTTTTAGGTAGATTGAGCTCTGAATGGGCTCGTTGCCGTAATTCATTTCGCTGTCGTTAACCCGCCCAAAGAAGTTGTTGTATTCATTCATTTCATTTTCATTGCGTCATTTTCAGCACTCACTCTGGCACTTTCGTCAAAACGGTCGCGGGGATGTTAACGACTGTCGGTGACGTTGAGTCTCACACTTTTGTTTTGAATACTTGGTGACGATGAATGATGAATGTCCTTCTCATTCTTGTCGTTCTCATTCTTGTCGCTTCTCAACCTTCTCTGCCTTCCTCTTCTTTCCATCTGTATGTACATTGTTTTTTCCCTTTTTCTTACTTTTCCAACCATCAACACTTTTTCTTTTATTGTCTTGAATGCTGGCTGTTCCACTTCTTAATCCGGTTGCTTTCTAAGATGGTGCCTTGGGATTTGCCATTGCCGATTGTAAACTTCCTCTTCCCCCCCCCCCCTCCCTCCCCCTCCTCCCCCTCCTCCCGCAACAGCCTGCCTTACTTTTACATTTTATTTAATCCTCTAACGAGAGTCGTAGATGATGACGTATCACGTGCTGACGTTATTTGAGACGAGAAGAAAATGTGAACGACAGAGTATTTTTCTCAGCTTGTTTAAGGGTGTGTGTGTGTGTGTGTGTATGTACTTTTATATATATTTGAGGGTATGTTGTAAGGACTGTGGCATATCCCTGTAGGAAAGCGTCGTATTTATAGACACGTTAGGATCCATTTACTCGCAAGCCACTATCATGAAAGAAAATATACATCGGTAACAAAATAGATATTTCAGACGTCACTATATTGACCGCCATACTTTTCTACCGGGATTATAAGCATCGCTGCTGACTGGAATTGCTTTAATAAAGTACAAACGCTAAAGCATTTGCATTCGTGACACTTTTTTATGTGGCAAGAGCTTGCAACACGAACAAGAATCTTGAATATTGAATACTTTTGAAGTTTCAAAGGAGAACCGAATTCCTTAGAAGCAAAGAATTTATTTTATTTTTTTTTACAAACAGAAAAGAACTTGGTCGATTTAATTGTGAGAAATGCGCCATAATTTATTGAAAAATATACTCAAGAACATTTCAATATTTTTCGACAAACTGCTGCAGTAAAGCCAACCTCATTCTCAACTCTTTAACATGAACAGAAAGCGTTATTCATCATTATATTATACTTTTCTTCCATTTTTGTTCAATTATTGACGACGTCATCATGCCAATTGTGGTCATTGAAAAATGACATACCTACAATTGCTAGATTGACCCTTTGACATCGTCAACATTATTGTCATCGTTATTATTATTATTATTTTTATTATAAATGTTTCGCATTTTTGTTTTGTTGCTATCATAAGCACCGTCATTCATTTATTCATAATATTTTGCTGTTTTGAAAGCAAAAACCAAACACATAAAATCTTGCTTTATGCATCAAATTTTCTTTATCTCATCTTGCTTTATCTTCAAAGCTCTACATAAGTTAAAAATGGAGAAAAGCCAAGAAGGCTCGAAGGCATAGAAACACGGTTATTACAAATATTTCAAAGCTATTCGGCAATAATTTATTATACGTATTGCTTCTATCAATGATGAAGAAGACGATGATGCTGATGACGCTAATGGTATACATGCTGCTTTTTTATATAAGATAAGAAGTAGAAAACTTCTTCATTTTTCACTTCTAAATATTGAATCTCGCATTGAATCTCTTCATAACCATAATTTATTTTTAGAAATTTACTTTTCATAATTTTAATAGAAAATCTTTTTCGCATACTTCTTCTAATTTTTTACTTTTCTATTGATGATTCGTTAGATGAATTAAAAGAAAAATTTATCATGTAGATTTTTCTTTTTTTGTAGCTATGATAATTTTTTTTGAAATAGTTATCCCTTTTTTTTTTTTTTTCTTTTATTTTAATTTTTATTTTAAATTTTTTTTTTTTTATTTTTTTTGTAATTTTTTTTTTTAGTTTTTTTTTTTTTGTAAATATCATAGTTTTTGAGATAATATATTTTTAAGTTCTTTGTAAAATACGTTTTAAAAATATTTATTCTTATGTAATGTCATTAATCTATGTAGCTCTTCAATGACATTGATCATTTTTAATGTCAAATCATTATTTATTTATTTAAAATATGCTATTAATTATTTTATGAGACATTAACATTTTCTTTTGTAAAAAAACCTAACGACATAATTTTAAATTATAAATCAGACCACACTTTTCTTTATATTTACTACAACTCATAAAGTTTTCGAGTTATTGCCCTTTTAATGTGCAAAATAAGACGTATCTTAGCCTGCGAGTATGTTTTAAGTGGATCACCACCAAAAACGAGGTGATCTTTCTCTTCAAAAGCTGTCGTGGCGGTTCGCATATACATATATAGAGCAGGATATCTCGAGAACCCTGACAACAAAAAAGTACAGCTAGCTTCCGCTTTAGAAGATTAGTTTAATTTTGTCGAATAAAATAGGCTTATTTAATGTACTATAAATAGTTATATAATGTAGCTTTTTTCAGTGTAAATAAATAAATGTAAATAAAAAATAACACACATATATACTTACACTAACAACGTGTCCAACCTCGGACCTCGAACATTTGGTGACTTTTGCACTTAATTTGCTTTAAAAACCAGAGAATAAAATACACAATTTAAAGGTTATCGTTAACAGTTAGTCACTCTAGCTGTCAGTTCAAGTGCTGTCAGTCTGGTAGTCATTCATTCATTCATTCATTCATTCGTTTCATTTATTCGTTTCATTTATTCGCTTAATCTGTCATGTCGTTAGTTTGCAATCAAAGGAACACCAACCAACACGTACTACGAGCATGTTACACGTAGCGTGCAACACAATAGCGACAGCTCGTTAAATAACAACAACAATAACAATAACAACAGTAGCAGCAAAACCTACAATAAGGAAACAAACTGCACTCGTAGGTACAGGTGAAAAACGACTATCTCTCTGATCTCATGCAATCTTGACTCAACTGGTCGTTTCAGGTCGGTCGACGGTTTTGTTTTGCAAAGCCGCTTGTTATTAAAATGGCATGCATTCAGAATCAGACTGCTTGCATGCAATAATAAGCTTATTTCTCTCCTATAAAGAGATCATAAACTCAATTCGTATCGTATTCCCCGGCTCATCATTCTTTCTCAGCCTTGAGCTATCATTCTCTTAACATTTACATACATACCTTACACATACATACACATATACGAATAATTCAAAGATTTCGGGGTGAAGTTCAATACTGTTATAGTTACTATGATTGCTGCTGTTATTGCATTTTCCACCTAAAAATACCTTGATAATCACAAGCACGCCATGAAGCGTGTGTACCACAATCTCAGGCTACAGATTATACAACATTGTAGACAGTTACTATTGCAATTTAGAAAACTACCTCATCTTTCCTCGCTTGCTCTCTTGTCATCTCGAAATAACAAAAGTTGAGCCAAATTCGGCCTATAACTATTTCCAATTAGCGCCACATTTATTGTCGGCATTACACATTTACATTTACGTCGGATTTACTGAAAATCCCTAAAAAAGAAAAATATGTGAAAATATTATATTTTTAAACGGTGTTTTCTTAGAACCGCAAAGTATTTGTGTCAAGGCGTATAACTCCAGCAGTTTATATTTAATTTTCTTTATTTAAAAAGGTTTGTTGACTCGAAATATTGACTTTAAATGACCCGGAAGGTAATAAAAAACCGCGTAGAAGTAGACAGAGTATGCCAAGTTACAGACATATGTATGTACTCGTACTATAAGAAAAGAACTAGAATATGCTTTCTTGGCCTCTAGAAAATCGACACTCGACACTTACATTTATTTATTATTACTTACGCCAAATTCAAATGACTTCTTTGAAAATGTCTTAGGGCTTGCCGAAGCAGGAGAAGAAGGGATGGTTATGAGCTTAGAAACTTAGAAATGACCATGAGAAAAACTTACGACAAGCGTCATCATCATTCTACGAAAATAACAATTTTTATTCACTTTTTTTCGTTACTTCCTTACTTATCCCGTCTTATTCCGCGCCATTATTTTACCTTCCGTTTTGCTATTTTTCTTCACTCTTCTGCGAGTTTAAGAGATTTCGTATGCTCGTTTTGGCCATACAACAACAAAAACAACAAACCGGCATACGCTTAAAAAACTGTTTATAGCATTTTCGCTGGACAAAAGTCTCTCTGGTAAAAGTCGTTAGTAAAGAATTTTGTCATAATTTGTACGGCTATTATATCTTAGCTTATTCGAGTTTATGCGCTTTTAATGGTTAGATAAGAGTTACCGAGTTCAAACAACTCGTTAGAGTTTTTTATGAGTTTTTGGCGAGAGATTTTATGGCGATTGGTTTCCTTTTAGTTGTTTAATTTTTTTATTGTTCTTCTTGTTGTTCTATTTATGATGAAGACTAAAGTCTTTTTAATCGTTTAGCAAGCAAATTTATTAGTTCTTTTATTGTTTAGGATTTTAACAAGGTGCACGTATGTAAATCGCTGCTTTTATCATTTTGGAAAAAAGTAAAAAAACCTGTTTTTTTTTATAAAATGATCGGATAATAAAGCGCTTGTAGAAGTCGTTGACGGTGAAGTTAAAAGGAAAAAGACTACCTTTCCAACACTTTTCTCCTCACTATTCTTTCTTTTTTTGGGCCTCTTTTTGCTTTTGTCTATTTTTTTTTTTTTTTTTTCAAACATTTTTTAAAACATTTTTTATTGCCTTTTCTTTTTTTTTCTGCTGAGTGTAAACTCATAAAATATTTGAAATTCATAGTAGTATGTAACCCAATATGTCTCCCCATCTTCGTAACAATTCTCATAAAAAAATATTTTATTTGTTTCAATTTTTTTTTATAGCATTTGCTTTATCCGTTTCTATACGGCTTTGTCTGTTCTGCGACAGTTTCGTTTTTTGTGTCAAATCAATATTAACAAGACCACAATAAGGTTAAAAATGTCTATAATAAATGGCTTTGGCTTTGATGACGAATCATCGTGAAGAATCAAATGATATGAAAATCATATCATTTGAAGCAAGTAAAGAGCAGACATATTTCGCTGCAAAAGGTCTGTTGGCAGAAGTCATAAAACCAGGCGCAATAAAAAGGTCCATTAGTTTTAAGGAAATAGACCATAAAAAACGGACGAGTTTACCACATTTCTTGCCTCAATAATTTGTTGCTGTAAAAGGGCATAAAAAAAAAAATCAACCATACTTATTTTATAGTGTAAAAATGGACTAACAATGATGTCTTTCCGGAACCCTTTTCATTGGATTTTGGAGACTCAAAAGTGGTAGCAACTTTTGATTTATATTCACATTTCTTTTTTAATTTGATATTCATGATATTTTTCTTCTACTCTGATGCGCTCTTCTGCCCTTTCTCTTAATAATTTTTTCATTAGTCGCATTAAAAAAACTACTAATACCAGAATAATAGCATGCTCTGCGGGCTCTTGTTGATGTCTCTCTTATGACCGGCTCTCTTATAATTAACCTCATACTTCGATAAATTATTTCCTTTGACTCAGTTGATTTTGCCTGAAAAATATACAGATTTGCGTGAATAAAAAAAAAATTAAAAATATATTGTACAATTTTTTCTTTGGCAAATTGCATCATGTGCTTCCATCCCTTCACATTTTCTTCTCAAATCTGACGATGTACTTGAGAAATATCAGCAGAAGGCACTGCAGAGTCTAAGAGCAACTCTTAACCTCATTCTCTTTAAATTGCTTGCTTACTTACGATACTTCAAGCCAGATAGAATCGTTCGTCCATCAAACCATTCAACCATCCATGCTACCATTCATTCATTCAACCATTCATCCATTCATTCATTTATTCATCCATCCATTCATTCATTCAACCATTCGTCCAACCTTCCGAGATGAAACTCTTTGAGTTTCTTGCTACTTAATCTTTCCTTTCTGTTACGAGAGTAGTTTTATTAAACGAGGTTTTTCTTTTAACTCGAGTGAAGTGAAGCGTTTTTCTCAAATTATAATATTATAAACGTTCCATTTACATTACCATATACTCGTAAAATAGTAATTTACTTTGCTATTTCGATAAATGTTATTAAAATTTCGATGTTATTAGAATGTTATTAACATTAAATGTTATTAATGTTATTTTCCTTTGAAAGTTTTTCCGGCGACTGACGACTGATGATTGATGTATGTAAATGAAGCTTATATAAAAGTGTGTGTGTGTGGGTGTGTGTGTGTGTGTGTGTGTGCGGGAAACATTCATTATTTTTTCTAACACAGATTTTGAACTGATCGCGTCAAATACAGACCAATAACATTGACCCGAATCGTTTAATCTGGAAAGTGCTCACGACTCGTTTGTGCTAATGACCGCCTATTGATAACTTCCCGGCGTCAAGTGTCAGGTAGAGAGGTTACTGAGTTTAAAGGCGCACACACACACCCACACACACACTCCCCCATCCGCATCCAAATTGTAAGAGTGAATAAGAAAAAAATCTTCACGACGAATATTACATAAATGAAACAAAGGAAGAGGCTACAAGGCACCGCCGGCGTCATTGCAACAACAACAGACTCGTGACTCGCCTGACTCGTGACTCGTTAAACGAGCTCACTTAACGAGAATCTTCTCTCGTTTGCCATCATCGGCGGCAGCGGCAGCGGCGATAATCATTGCGCCATCAATCAAAATTAATAAAAATACGACTAGCTCTAGAAAAGGTTGCATCGCAGCAATCATTTCTTCCTGTTGTTGTTGTTGTTGTTGTTGTTGGTGTTTTTATCGCTACTTTTCAAACCATTCAAAACTTGTTGCGTTTGTGCCGGTGATTTTAATCAAGTGTTTAATGTTAAATTAAGAGGTTTCATCAAACTTTTATGACCTTTTGTTACTGAGAACGAGGCGCAACGTTGTAATTGCAGTTACGTGAGACCACGTCTCTTTCTCTCCCCCTTTCTCGCTCTGCGCTGTCGTTTCCTTTTGTAAAAATTTATTATATTCTGTTTCCTTTTCCTTTTGAGATTTGCCAATTTTTCCAAATCCCAAATTTTCTACCGATTTCCATTCAATTCAAAATTTTCAAAATTTTTCCAAATCTCCAAATTTAAAATTTCTAAATTTTCAAATCAAATTCAAATATTCAAAATATTTCCAAATTTCAAATTGTCTAACGATTTCGATTCAATTTAAAATTTCAAAATTTTTAAATCAACTTTAAACTTTCAAAATTTTTCCAAATCCCAAATTTTCTACCGATTTCCATTCAATTCAAAATTTTCAAATTAAATTCAAATTTTTCCAATCTTTCCAAATCCCAAATTTTCTACCGATTTCCATTCAGTTCAAAATTTTTTCTAATCCAAAATTTTCTACTGATTTTCATTCAATGCAAAATTTCAAAATTTTCAAATCAAATTAAAATTTTCAAATCAAAATCCAATATTTAAAATTTTTCCATATCCCAAATTTTTAACGAAATTTTCCAATTTTCCAAATCCCAAATTTATTTTGAACTGCAACATAATCGCAATTAAGACGATAAAAGAGAATAACCGAGAAAAGTAAGGCCGAAAGCGATGTTTACCAATCAGTCCGAGTGAGTGCAAGGATGCGATTGGTGTAAGGAAGGGTGGGTGGGTAAGCATAGCAGACAGCGTGGAAGCGATTACAGCAGGGACGAACCGCTTTTAACACATCCGCCCAAGCACTTTCGACAGCCATCATTAAAGTGTAATAAAAATTCACATAAAAGTATAAAAAAAACGAGAAATGTGAAAACATCGAAAAGAGAATTCGTTTGGCAGCACTTTTTCAGTGCAGTCAATAATTAAGAACTTTTTTTCATAAAAGCGCAAATTATAGAAATTCGCCTTTTTGCGCAAATGTAATAAATGGGTATATAAAATGATGGGAAATGATTGGAAAGAAGGGGCGGGGGAAGGTGGAACCACTTGTGAATTATAGTAGTGCCTGAGAGAAAATTTTTAAACATATTCTGTTGATTCAAAAGACTTCAATTCAATTCAAAAGAGGCAAAATTGCATTCGTAATTGATTGAATGCATTTGGCCGATGGAGCCCATTCAAATGATTGAATTAATCCGGTTCCGGTATTAATCGGTTCTACTTATTAAAAAATATTTATAGAAAAATTGAAAAATCTTAAAATCTTAGTGATTTGTTGAAGATAAAATCAAAAGTGAAAAAAAAGGAATATCAATAGTGAGCAAATTATATTAAAGAATTTATATATACAAAATATTTTAGCCAAATCTTGACAAGATCTTAAAAAAATAATAATCTCTAAACAATAATAAAACTGCGACGTAAGAAATCAACTTTAAACAAAAAAACGTAGTGTGCAGTAACAGTCGATTTGACCGAACGCGCAACATTTACAAAGGATAAAAAGGAGAAAAAAGTGTTATTAATCGCTTGAGATTGGTTTGGCCTATGATGCGGCCATGATTGCAACATTTTTCATCATCTACACATTTTTACGTTCATTTCCATGGACGACGCGCCCGGCTGCAGCGCCGTCGCCGCAAGAATCATCAGAAGCACAAGAAGCACTACCTAGCCAACGGCCCAGCCCACCGTCTACCTCCCAGTCTCAGTCAACCCAAACCACCCTCGTAATCGTGCCAAGCTTTAACGATAGAATTGGCGCAAACAATGAGCCCGAATTCGGCGCTGACGACGCCAGCAACGCAAGCAGCAGAGCACCGCCTACTCGCAAACTCCTCCAGCATCATCAGCCGCTAGAGGTCACATTCAGCCCAAAATTGCCCGACAATGACCAGAGACCGCGCAGGGGCAGCGGCAGTGGCAGCGGCAGTGGCAGCGGCAGCGGCAGCGGCATCGTCGCTCCCCAACATTCGAAGCTGGTACGTCAGGCGCGCTCCATAACCAGCAGTCCCGAGAGCAACAGTTCGGCGGCCTCGCACTACCGTTCGCTGGAGTCGACGCACCTAGTGCACAGCCTGGCCGTCTCCGATTATGTTAGCGCGGCAGACGGTGATTTTGTGCGCCGCAAATCCTTCATCGACATCGACATTTCCGAGTGCAATGGTCACCTGCACGAGTTCGCCGCCGCCGCCGCCGCCGCCGCCACCTCCGCCACCACCACCGAGGGGGTGGCCTCTGATGAGGACCTGGACTTGACACGTGTGTCCTTCGATCGCGACACAGAAGAGTTCTACAGTAACATTCAGGATGCCACAATTCCGCCGGGCACCCGCAGCAAGCGCTCATCGCTCTTTTCGCGCTCTGACTCGTCGGCGACGGCGACTTCGTCTAGTGGCAGCACATTCACCGGCGTCGCCAGCGGCAAGCGTCGCTCCACCGCCTCCCTGATCGGCTCATCGTCGATCTGTTCGGAGTTCCTGCCGACCGATCGACGCAGCTCCAACGCCACCGATTGCAGCACACGCTCGGCCGGTCATCAGCGTCGCTCCAGCGGACGTATACGCAGGCACATCGCACGCATGACCATCGCCGGGGCCAGACGACGCACCACCGGAAGGTACGAGTATAATATACAATACAAAAATGTTTACAATACTTGCAAAATTTAGATTAAAAGAAGAGAGCGCTTGTACTCGGACCTTGACCAAGACCGTGATTTGGACTTTGACTCGGACCTCGGATAGTTGTGGACTATGTGTTCCATTTACGCTATTAGCATCAAACTTGGAGTCAGACTTTGAGCTAGACTAAAATTTTGAATTTAGACTGTTTTTAGACTGAATTTAGTCAATTGAAAAAGACTTTTAGCGTGATTCGAATTCATGTAGACTTCGGTAACGAGGACACGGCAATGCCAACTTTAGGCTCGAAACAGTTTAGGGCTAGAAGTTGGTTGCGTTTGCTTTGATTTGGGCCATGATTGTAACCTCATTTCGGCCTCACGCCTCAAATCGTATTTAGACAACCGAAAAAGCGACACAAAAACGATACAGATTTTTCTCAATATTTGCAGAGTTTTAAAATTAGCTCAATTAAAAACGTTAAATTTTTAAATGATCTTACGCAAATCTTTGATGATTAATGAACCTTTAG
Source organism: Conops quadrifasciatus (assembly GCA_949752815.1). NCBI lineage: Eukaryota > Metazoa > Arthropoda > Insecta > Diptera > Conopidae > Conops > Conops quadrifasciatus. The sequence continues at coordinate 29,829,824 of OX457081.1, read as the reverse complement.
TGAAAAATCAAAATCAAAACACAAAAAGTATTCATTTTTTCTGCATCGGGCGTCTGGTAATCAGCAAAAAATTCATTTAATTTCGAACGAATTCAAATTTAGTGAGCTTCAAATGAGACAAATCGAAAAATTATAAAATTTTATGGTCAACGAAACTGTTGAATTCAATCGTTCATTTACGTAATGAACTACAATGTTGAGGTTAAACAACAACAACAACAACAACAACAACACCACCGTCAGCAACCGCCAGCGTCAACTAGTTGGTATGACAATAATATCAACAATTTTAATTATGCATGCAATTGAAATGTAAATAAGCAACAACAACAACAACAACAACAACGATAACAACATGGCTAAGTACACAGTCATCAACAGCGTCAACAGCGTCAACAGTGACCACAGAATTATTAGAAGTGAAAATTATTAATTAACAACATCAAATAGAAAATTATCAAACAAATGAATAAATTGAAATTAGACCAACAGCAGCGCCATCGGCCATCGCAACAAGAAAAGCGGGAAAGAGAGAGAGAGAGAGCGGAAAAGCAATCGAAATCGCTCACCAACGACGCCCACTTGAAGCAAATTGAACACTGGCCAACAACAAATGGCCGGCCATTGAGAAGAAGACCTCAGGAGAAGTTCAAATGAGAGCAAATGAGAGAAAATTTTAATTTCTTGGGTTTTCTCTCTGAAGACCCAGTTTCAACGAGAACAGCGACGCAAGTGAGCATCGGCCGTGAGCAACGATCTTAGGACATAATTAAAATTGGCAGCATCTTAAACTTTTTCAGACTTTAAATCAAAAATTGGTCTTTTTTTTGGTCAGTTGGTCAGTTTGCCAAAATTCACACAAAAATTTTGATGAGCAAATTTTGAAAAGCAAATTTTGAACAAGTCTGAAATTTGTGTTTTAGTCCTTGTAACACATAAACGGAATGTATGTAAATAACGCAATGCCCTCCAAATAATGTTCAATTTAGTTTCATATTTTAATTTAATGTTCAATTTAGTTTCACGTTTCAATTTAATGTTCCATTTTCAAAACCATATAATAATCAATAACTAACAGAAGCCCGGCAGTAATTATTCGCACTTTATTCATGTTGGATTTGAATTTTTTAGAGCTTTCGATAAATTGCACTTAAACGTTTTGTGCATTGCACGGCTAGAAAACATCATAATTTGACTTCTTCTCTTAAACGGAGTTTTATCATCCTTTTGTGGTTTAACGCCTTTATTTTGAAGCTAAATAACGCTTTTAAAAAATGAAAATCCTATTAAAACACATTACGTTTTAGGCCTTAACATGAGGAGCCTTTTTTAACATTTTTAATTACTTCATAGACCCAAAAAAATACCATTAAACCTATTTGATTTTTCCGGAAAATTAAGTTAAGTGCTTTAGCTTTTCGGGGCTTCGCAAAGGCTGCAAATCGTTAAAGAAATCAGTAAAGATATAGACGATGTTACCATAATCTATATAGTAATCATAGAATTTTTATTTAACTAAAAAAATTGTAACAATTAATTTTTATTAGAAACTTAAAAATAAATAAATAAAGCACTTCGTTCCACTGTACCTTCATTTTTTTAACTAAAAAAATGTATCAATTAATTTTTATTAGAAACTTAAAATTATAAAAATATGTGCACTTCGTTCCACTGTACCTTCATTTTTTTAACTAAAAAAATTGTAACAGTTAATTTTTATTAGAAACTTAAAATTATAGAAATAAAGCACTTCGTTCCACTGTACCTTCGTATGTGTGTGTATGTATGTTTGTGCACAAAAGTGTACGTTACCGTAGAAACTGTTGCTCCTGACAGATTGTTGTTATTCTGCCACTCTCAGTAAGTCCATTCTCACAACAACAAAACAACTGCGCAAACAGAGCAACTACAAAAAAAAAAAAAGAGAAGAGCAAGAAACACTCTTCTCCGAAAGAGAAGAAAAACAACAACATTACCGATTCCTTTTTCCAGCAGTCAAAATCAAATTTTCAAGTCAAAATTATTCCCAAAATGCAAAACGTGTCAAAAGATGAAGAAATCCGCAACATCAACACGCGGCGACGCAACATTTTGTTTCTAATCCAAAAGTATTTGATCGATAACGGCTACTACAACTCCGCCGATGCGTTGACGACGGAGGCGCGCCTGCCGCACAACGACTACGAGGTCTGCGACAACATCGACCTGGACAGCATGTACCTCGACTACGGCAGCTACTACCAGCTCAAGTTCGGCAAATTTCCACGCATCTTAAAGAAGACGAAGCCGTCGGTCAAGTTCGAGTCTGCGACGGCAGTGGCCGCAGCTGTGTCCAAGCGGTCGGCCAGCAAGATCGCTGCATCACTGAAGGCAACGCCATCAGCGGAGGCGGCCAACGGCGCGACCAGCCCTGACGATTTTAGCGATTTGAAAGTGAGCGTCAAGAAGCTCTCCACCGACAGCAGCCAGAGAAGCTGCGGCGATCACACTCAGAACGAATCATTGCAGCGTTTGTTGGACGTGGAGCAGCCCAAGTGTGTGCCGCCGGATCTCGATGGCAACCTGGACGGCGGCGACCGCTTGATTAGCGACAACGATTGGCACCACCTGGCGCAGCTGGTGCGCTCCACCATCCTCCGGGAAGACCTGCGCAACCAATGGTCGGACATTTACGGCAATCGCGACGCCATCGAGACCATCAAAGAGGCCGTCGTGACGCCGCTCAAGTATCCGCATCTCTTCAACGTCATCGGCTTGCAGCCGTGGCGCTCGCTGTTGCTGCATGGCCCTCCCGGCAGCGGCAAGACGCTGCTGGCGAAGACGCTGTATGCGGAGACGCGCGACCTGAACGTGACCTTCTTCAACGTCACTGCCAGCATTGTGATCTCCAAGTGGCGCGGCGACTCAGAGAAGATCATACGCATCTTGTTCTGGCTGGCGCGCAAGCATGCGCCCTCCATCATTTTCCTGGACGAAATCGAAGGTCTGACGTCGCGTCGTGACCGCAGCTCTGATCACGAAGCGTCGAAGCGTTTCAAGAATGAGCTGCTTCAGCTGCTGGACGGCATCGAGGCCCAAGACAGCGCCACCAGCAGCAATGGCGTCTTCATCTTGGCCAGCACCAATCTGCCGTGGGACATCGATGAGGCGTTTCTGCGGCGCTTCGAAAAGAAGCTGCTTGTGCAGCTGCCGAACGAAATCGAACGCAAGCACCTCATGCAGAGGCTGCTGCCGGCGACACTGAATTGTTCGGAGCTGCAAGTGGCACACTTCGCTAAGATTTCGAAGGGCTTCACGGGCGACGAGGTGCGCTTGGCCTGCAAGGAGCTGGCCATGCAGCACATACGCCGCATGACGAGATCGTCGGAGTCGTTCGATGAGCCGCCGCTGGAGACAGCATTCGAGCGCATTCGGCCGCTGGGCGAGAAGTTGATGGCGAAACACATCGAATGGAGTCGTCAAAATGGCTCTTAAATTTCTATATTTGTCAGTCGGTGTTTGTGTGGAAGCAACAAATTTCATCAAATGTCAACAAACTCTATTTTCTATTAATTTCTAAAGAAAACATTAAATACTCGTAAAATAGAAAATAAATTTATATTTAAAAAGAAAAGCAAAAGACTGAAATAGGGTTTTTTGTTGTGACCTTTCTTTTTGTGTCATAAAATAATTTTTTGTATGAGAAAAAAAGCAAAATCTCAAGAAAGAACGATTTTACTCTGCGTACATTCTGAAGTTGTAAATACATACTGTTGTGTTTGCGCTGTTACTATCTTTTATGCTTCTTCCTTGGCTCTTATTTCTGATTTCCGGAGAGAGGTTTTTAAAAAAAAAAATTGAAAAAACTTTGTAGAAATGTTTTTGTACCTACGCTTGGCCGCCCCTTCGTTCTGTTGAGCTCAGTGGAAAAGTTTTCCACTACAAAACAGAAAACCTATTAAATAAATAAACCTTCAAGATTACTTATGATTACTTTTAGCAGCAGCTGTATCCTTTCCTTTCCTTAGCTTGTGAGATTTTTCAGGTGGCATCCTTCGGATTTTGTGAGAGCGTAATTCAAGTGTTTATTCTTAGTTAACATCTAAAGTGTTCTCGTCTTATGAAAATACTACTAAAGTGTGTGGTAATCTTTTTTAAGTTTGATAGCAAATTTCTTTTTATTTCGCCAAAAGTCGAAACGGTCAAACATTTTTTGAATGAATAAATAATTGAAACGGAAATAATGTCAATTTAATGAAATGAGATGGTCATCAGAAAGAAAACGGATACAATTAACTATGAAAAATGAGTAATATATCACGACATTTTAATTGCCATAAAGAAAATCAATCCAATACAATAACTGTGAAGCCTGCTTAATTTGTTTGCAAGCTTCTTCTGAATTCTCAGAGATTACGTCCCAGTAAGAATTTTTCTACTAAATATCAATTTTTAGGCTAAATTATTTGGAATCTATTGATGTACAATACATTTTTAGCCTAAAAGCAAACTTTCGTGAACCTTTTACTAAAATATCAGTGGACCCATCTTTCTTTATGGTACTTGTTGTATAGGTCTTAGAATTACCATTATTTTTCGTCACAAAAGACGAATTAGAAAGTAAATATTTGAATATAAATCAGAAAAAACAACAAATACCTAAACATTTTTTTAAAATTAGGATATTTATGTGGATTAGTTTGCATTGCACGCTAATTTAGTCATTTAATATTCAATAAAAAAATTGAATATTAACTAAAAAATTATATTAAAAAAACAGTCCAAATTTTAGAATATATTTAATGAATGTAGTATCATAAAACTAGTAGAAACGAAATTTAAACTTAATTTGAAATAGCATGATTCTCGGCCACAAATCACTAGCAGTGAAAGCCAGATTTGATTAGAATGTTGTACAGTACATGGGTACCGCTCGACACGTGAGCAATATTGTAATGATTCACACATATATTATTGTTATGAATATATGTAAGTATGTTTATGACATTCGATGCAAATAATTCTCATTTTGCAGTGTGTTTTGTGGACAACCATTTAATTTCTCTTTGCCTCACAGAATAAGTGTCAACACATCATAGAAATAATATATGCACAAAAAACACATATTTTTTTATATTGTATGTAGTACGTGTATATGCTTCTCTCGCTTCCAACATTCTTCACTCTTCTTCACAGCTGTCATATATGTATATTTATTGCACCTTCAGTGTGAATTTATGACATTTTAAGCATCTGTATTCATGTGTTATAATTCGCTGTTGTAGTCGCATTTGTTTTTGGCATACGAGTACATATGTATATATCGTACATCTACAAAATAGTTGTAAATTTCAATTGAGAAAATCCATCACATACAAAATATATGTATACTATGTCATAAAGAAAATTTGCGTACAGGGTCACTAACGATTGTCGCTGATGATTGTTTTACTCTCTCTTGTTTACGTTTTACTGAGAAAGCTTTCAAGTATAAGATGATGAGAGAGAGAAAAAAAGAGAGAGTGACAAAAGAAACCTTTTTTAACCTTTATAAGAACCATGATATTGACAGTTCTTTCGAGCTGATGTTATTTACCGACCTAAGCGATCAATAACTCCTTGTTAAAGACGTTCGGCGGCGTAAAATTTTTGGATGAATCATTCGGAACTATTCGATTTGGGCGAATTTATTACAGTATGACAGGAAAATGTTAATAGAAAACCATATAATATATGAATTTACTCGCCACAAGGCCTCTCACATAACTTTTTCATTAATCTTCGGTACCTCCAAATAAGTCTATGCCTCTATTTTGTACAAATAATAAAAAGAATACATAATACATAAAAATACATAAAAAGAATACAGAATACATAAAAAGAATTACATTTTCATTTAATTTCTTTTCTTTATTATTATTGTTATTGTTATTTTGTGACAAAATCGTGGCTGCGGCATTGTCAGACCGTCTGACATGAAACCTTTGTTCCTTAACTTTTCATCTGTAAGTTTTCAACTTTATCAGTTTATTTGGCAATACATCATAACAATTGGGCATGGTAAAGTCATCAACATGTTTTTGAAGGTGTTGTTTGCTGTTTTGAAAGGTCAAACGTTTGGGGATCCAGTCTTAATTAATCTCTTTGATTATTCTCTTTAAAAATATCTCTGTTCTTATAAAATATCAAATTTCGAGTGTTCAGTTTAAATTAATTCGCCTCTTTCGTTTTTTTCAATATTTTATATAATTTGTAATAAAAAACGAGCACTCTGTGGAAGTGCTGCCTTCAATAATGTTAACAACAAAATGCGAACAACAACAACAACAACAACAGCAGCCCTCTACAAGTAAAACATTTGTTTCGCCAGCGAAAAACCGTCATTCCCGTCAGCCCTTCTTCTACCCTTTCATTCATCCATTTATTCTTTCATCCTTACGTTCGTTCAACATCCATTTCCATTAGCTTAAGTCAGCTTTTCTTACACACTTCCGTATCCGGTTACTCTCCGTATCCTTGCGCTAAAACTCTGCCAACAAAAAAAAAACAACTTGGAAACAAAAAAAAATTAAAAAAAAAGCACTGAAAGCATGATTATACTAAAAGAAACATGCGGAAAAATTAAAAAAAAAGAACAGTGAAAAGTACAGATTAAAATGAAATAAAAGAAAAAAAAATAAAACAAAAAAAATTGCAAGAATTATTGCAAAAATTCAAGAATTTTCTTTGAAACAAATTTTTAAAAAGCTTTGCATTAAATTTTTTCGTTAGCTCTCAAACTTTAATGAAAATCTGTGCAATTTCATATTTTAGTTTAAATTTTGGATTTTTCAATTTAGCACCGACTTCATCGTTTGTTTTTCTTACAGCTTCGATGTAGAAAATGGCCAAGGAGCACGCTCACCGCTCGAAGGCGGCTCACCAAGCGCTGGCTTGGTTTTACAGAATCTACCGCAACGTCGCGAATCGTTCCTGTACCGATCGGATTCAGACTTTGAGATGTCACCAAAGTCCATGTCCAGAAATTCGAGTATAGCAAGTGAAAGGTTCGTAAAATTTCATGGCATTTTTATGTATTGAGATAATCAGGACAGCCTTAGTTCCAATATCAATATGTTTTATATGTTATGGATTATGCGTATTTAATAAATGTTTGTTAATATTAGCTTTTTGTTGCTATTGTAACGTATATGTCTTTGGGGAATTGCTGTCACACCCTATGATAGCGCTAAACAACAAAAAAAAAATCTGGTCTGGCTTTATTGCTCGACACCGGCCATGCTCAGGGCATAGGGGGGGTTTTATTATCCAGATATAGGAAGACCCGTTACAAAAAAAAATCAAATGTCGAGGCTTACTTGAGGGAAAAAGGATTAGAAGAAGAAGAACGAGAAGAAGAACCGACGCCGAATATTTAGCTTGGGGGAGGAGTAGTTGGTGTTTCCCTCCCCTACAAATCCCTCCCATCCATGCTGGTGCTCTCTGCATTTTTGGTGCACCAGCCCACTATTTTACCCGAGCCTAACTTCCGGCTCGGAACCGGCTTACTCACCTTAATAAGTTAATTTATCTCATTATTTTGTTTTCCTTTTTGTTTTAAATTCAATTGTTTATTTCGACTGACAACAGATTTATAGACTGCCTTTTATATCGTTAATGTATTTTAATAAAATTTTTGGATATTCATTGGAAAACATAAGCATTTAAAATATGAATTCATCATTCAGATATATTTAAAAATGTGAGATTATTGATTAGAAGTTCCAGGTTGTTAATACATTTAATCCAACATACATGTTTGTAATTAACCGAAGAACTTCGTTCTTAACAAGATATCTACATCTGAGTAGATCATAATACGATAGATAAAAGTAAAAGTAAGAGCGATAAAAGTAAAATTTAGGAATATTATATATAAAAAAAAAAAAAAAATGTCGTTAACGATTTACAAGCCATTATAGACTGATAAAATTTAGTTTAGGACGCAGCCTAAACATTACTAATTTTAAATATGAAATACGTATTCAATAGTATTAGTTCAATACAAAAAAATTATGTTTTCTTATCTGAAGGCTGCATGACAGGATCCCACGATGTTTATGGATGAGTTGATTGATGGAATTGACCGTCTCATACTTCGGCTGATTTGTTTGCAGTGGTTGTAGTTGAAATTTATAATTATTTTTCATTCGTTCAATTTCTACTGCAGATGAACACCAATTCCAAAATAACACACACTTGTGGTTCATATAATTTGGCGATTATCAAAAATGCCTTGGGGTTTTGGAGATTGGTCATTATTGATAATATTCATACTCAATCAATACCATAGCATTTGGTTCAGTCAATTATATTATAAAATTTTTATTATTGATGTGTGATGAAATCGACGATTTATCGCAAGTATTTTTGAACGGTTTTTGTTGTATTTGCAAATATCAGGTAAATAAAACCATATTTGTTAAAATTTTTATTATTTTTATTTTTTTTTTTTTTTTTTTTTAATTCATTTCTTCGCTTCTTTCTTTTTTGTGTTGGAAGCGATTCGTTCGTCGTTGTTGTTGTTGTTCTTGTTTTATTACACTATATTATTACTTTAATTGTTTATTTTTTTGTTTAATGTGATATTTCCTTTTTTTTTTTTTTTAAGTTTCGAAAGGATGGATTGTTTATCCGTACAACACGTGCGCTCAGTTCGTGAGCTTAATTGAAACTCGCGCAAGGCTGTACAACAAGCTTCTTTCCTAAACACCAAAATATTTAAGTCTCGTTACATATTTTTTTTTTTCTTTTTTTGGTTTGTAACTTAAATGTTTACAAAAGTTTGTTAATAACTTATTTAACTTAAATGTTAAATATAACAAATGATTCATTAGAATAAAGCACTTAATTTAACGTGCTAGCTTTTCTCTCACATTTTTAAAATTGCTGCTGATGGACTCTTTTGAGTTCTAAACTCTGCACCCACTATGTATTTCACAATGGAAGATGTGCACTAGTGATAATTAAATTTGTGGTTGTAACCCAAGAGCCATGTAATTTAGTCTTCAAAATTTTGAGCAATGTCGCAATTTATATTCAAAATTGTAAAAATAAATAAGTTGAATCACCGTGCAACAAACGACAAGCAACCTCTGTACCCGAGATAACTTTCAAAACTGACACAAAAATTCCTTTTTTTCTTCTTTTCTTGTAGCCTGCTTTTTCTAATTCTTTGCCTCTGCCAAATTCTTCTCTCGCATCATCTCTCTCGCTTACTCTCGTATCACGATTTAAGCGAGTCATCGGCGCAAGTTCCGTGCCAACTACGCAATACCTTCCCCTGTGCTGACACACACACGCTCTGCCAATATTTGGGCGTTAACTGCGGTTGCTTAGCCGATGTTGCGGATCGCGCCGATGAAAGTGAGCGAGAGACTTCGCTTCGCTGTTTCTTTTCTTTTTCATTCTTTTGTTTTAATTCAAGAGAAAACTTTTACTGTCCTCAGCACGAAATTTTGTGGTATAGCATCGCGTTAGCGAATTTTCTGGAAACAACGGTAAAAACTAAACAACATCTTTGTCTCAGAGGAATGTCTCCTATTTCGTTTCGTTGGGCTTTTTTTTTTTTTTTTTTTTTTTTTTAAAAAAAAAATTTTACGCAGCAGTGTTGCCCAATGTATAATAACCCAGCGGGTCCAGCCTCACAAAACAGGTACTGGCTAAATTACGAGCAAGTCAGGAGCTGGAAAAGGGTGGAATCGTCTTTCATGAATAAAGGACGAGAAAATTATGGGTCACTTATTTAGCATTAAATCACCTATCCTGGATAAAATTGAATCACTACAGATTAAACTAGCTCACCATATGTCCTTTGCATGAAAAATGCCCATTGGGGTACCATCTAGAGATGTTAATCTATAGTATGAATTTCCTAAAACTTCGGATATTCTTGCCTGGATTCCACTGGGAGCTAATTTAGCGCAAAAATTCTTGGCTTGATTGCTCAATGCGAAATTTCGTTTCGTCACGATCTGTCCTACTTCCAACCTTCGAACCCGCGACCTGAGGTTGTATGATTTCACATTTTTGTCATATGCTAACTTAAGTCGTGTTCTAATTATTTCTCGTTGAGTTTCATTAAAGTCTTGTCTTGTAATACGAAATGAGCATTCCCTTATTTGTTCCAGTTTTTTAATGATTTCATAGTCTTTTCCATGGGTCACCATGTGTTGTCCAAACAGCACAAAATAGGGGGCGTAACCTATCGATTGGTGAAAACTGTTCCTTAGCGCACAATTTATGCTACTGAGGTACTCGTCCCAGCACCTTTGGTCTTTACGAACATAAGAGCGCAAAGCTTCGTTGATTGATCGATTTACTCGTTCTGAGGCGTTTGCCTGGGGTGAGTAAGCGGCAGTAAAAACATGTTCCACGCCAAAATCCGTTAACAGTTTGTCGAATTCTTTGCTTTTAAACTGGCTGCCGTTATCTGTTACAACCAACTCTGGTACCCCAAAACAGAAGAAGACTGAATCTCTCAAGAATTCAGCTATTACTGAAGCAGTGAATTTCTTAATAGGTTTGAGAAAAGTAAATTTCGAGAAGTGATCTAGAATAATTAATATCCCTATATTGCCGCGTTTAGATCGAGGGAATGGACCGATCAAATCTAAATACAATCGTTGGAATGGCCGCTCGGAGGCGCAATAGTTACCCATAGGTGGTCGTAAAACTTGTGTCGGTGCTTTAGATGTCTGACATAACTCGCATTTAGCTATGTATTCGCGGACTTGTAATCGCATTCCGGGCCAGTAAAAATGTCGGCGGAGTTTTTCAAGGGTTTTTGCTATTCCTGCATGTGCTGAAGTAGGCTGGTCATGTGCAGCTCGGATAGTCGAATTTTGAAGCTGGCATGGTATGTAAAGTTTCCAGTTTAAGTCATCGGCGTTATCGTCTCCCTTCGCAAATTCATCTCGATGATATAGCAGTCCGTCAAGTATTTTAAAGTCGGGGAATGAGTCATTTGCAAACTTCTTTTTCAAGCCTTCATATTCGTTCGATTGAAAGGCTGTTGATCTAAGATCAACGTTCGGTTCGCTGCCCAAATTGACGACTGCTAATTCCTCCTTAGGACTGTCATCCATTGACCTCGACAGCGCATCGGCCACAACATTAGCGCTACCTTTTCGGTGTTCAATGGAGAGGTCAAACCCTTGCAATTTCAAAGACCACCTCGCCAGTCTTCCAGTAAGGTCCTTCTGACTCATCAACCACTTGAGACTCGAATGATCTGTGATAATTTTAAATTCGTGCCCTTCTATATACATTCTGAATTTCTTTATTGCTAATACCACAGCCAGACATTCTAACTCGGTGACGGTGTAATTCCTTTGGGCTTTATTTAATTTTTGCGACATGAAAGCAATGGGTCGTTCTTCACCCGTTTCGTCGGCTTGTGCCAGCACAGCTCCAATGCCCAGCTTGCTGGCATCGCACTGAACTACGAACGGTTTGCGGTAATTCGGGTGTATCAAACAGGGGGCTGTCGTCAATCGTATCTTAATTGCCTCAAATGCCTGCTGAGCCAGAGGACCCCAATGGAATCCCTTACTTTTACAAAGGAGCTCAGTCAGATGGAACGTCAAAACAGAAAAATCGGATATGAACTTTCGGTACCATCCGACCATACCAAGAAATCTTCGAAGCTGTTTTGTGGTTCTAGGTACAGCGTAATCGGTGATGGCTTTAATCTTTTCAGGGTCCATACGCAAAACACCATTACCCACTATATAACCCAAATAATTCACTTCGGAAAGGCAAAACTTGCTTTTTGTGACATTAATGGTCAGGCCTGCTTTACGCAAAAAGGTAGCCACCTCCGTCAGGTGCATTATATGTTCTTCAAATGAGCTGGATAATATCAATAAGTCATCAAGGTACACGAATACCCTCTCCTTGAGATAATACGGGATCACTTGATCCATCAGTCGACACATTGTTTGGGGTGCATTGCACAACCCGAATGGCATTCGTGTGAATTGGTAGTGAGGGCGATTCGGTATGGTAAACGCTGTCTTTACCTTCGAGCTTTCCTCCAAGCCTATCTGCCAAAAGGCGTCCTTTAAGTCTACTTTCGAGATAAAGTTAACAGCCGGTAATCTGCTTAAAATTCCTTCAATATTTGGTAGGGGATATGCATCCTTTACGGTAACTTCATTTAGTTTTCTAGAATCTAAACAGAACCTGACCTTTCCTGGTTTTACAATAAGGACTCCCGGTGAGCTCCAAGCCGAACCACTTGTCTCCTCTATTACCCCCATTGACAGCATGCGGTCAATTTCTGTACAGAGTAGATTCTCTTTAGCTGGTGAAATTGGGTAATACCTCTGTTTTATAGGTTTGGCCCGTCCGGTATCGATGACATGCTCCATTAACGTCGTCCTACCCAAACCCTCTCGTTCTGACGAAGGAAAAGATTCGATGACCCCATCCAATCGAAGCCTCTGCATCTCGGACAAATTGACAAAAGAATCATCTGTGGTTATACACGAAACCTTCTTGCCAACTGCAAGATGGGCAATTTGAATATTGAATTGTTTCCAAAAATCAACCCCGCAAATGACGTCCTGAGTTATAGTGGGTATTACTAGAAATTGAAAATTCTTTATGATTGAGTTGAATTCTACTTGGGCATTGTAAAACCCTGAGATAGCTTGCATTTGCCCATCGGCCGTCCTGACATTACCCTTAAAACAGTTGAATTTTTCTGTTGATTGGATTAATCGTTGTGCCATTTGACCTCCGATCACGCTAACGCTAGCTCCACTATCTAATAAGGCTAAACAATCTGTTCCATTTATCTGTATGCGAATAAAAGGACGAGAATCGAGAGGATTTATGACCAGGGAGGAAATAACTGACCGTTTACATGTCCTTATTCGTAGCCAGTAGTTTCTTAGTCGGCGAATACCCCTTACCCGCGAATTTTGTTTAGCAGTGCCAAAAATTTCTGCTCTTTTGTGTTTGTATTCTGAGAGCCTGACATGATATGGTTTTATATTATGCTCTTTATAACTTTTTGATGGAGGGCAAATCTGGTTTGGCAATAAAGAAGTGAATGGTTTTCTTAAAATGGTGATTGGAATGGACGACGAAGTGGTGGTTGCAGGATTGCGCCCGTCGCCTGGCGATGGCCCGCTTTTCGGTTTTCCGAGTTAATTGCACAGTTTTTGCAAGACGGCTTGTAAGTATTCGGGGCTCCACAGCCATAGCAAAAGACTCGCCTGTTAGCCAACATGCAGTCTTGATATCGGTGACCTTCTTCGTCACAATTCCAACATCGACCAATTTTTGCTTCGTTTTGAACCGCACGCACCTCCACCTCAGATACCTCCTCTTCACTCGTTTCAAAAGTTCTGTTATTTTCAATGGACGCTACCTGTTTGCGCATTGCTCCACTGCGTGGATAGGCATGGATTGATTGGTATGCGAAGAAATTTTCGTGTCGGTGACACTCGCGTCGCAAGTCAGTGAGGTCATTGATTCGGATATGGAGTAGCTCGAAACGCAACTCAGGCCTCAGGTTATGGATTAATACTTCGACAAGCTCGACGTCTGATAACGGACTTCGCAGTCTGTCGCTCAATGATAACATCTCGTCTACAAAATCATCAAACTTTTCGCCATTGCGTTGTTTGCGCCTACGTAAATTTTCTTTAATATCTACGTCCGACAGAAATTCGCGAAATTTCAGGCGAAGGGCTTCACAGAGGGCAGACCAACTTAGTCGGTTAGCTTGACGATGATGCCGCCAAAACCATGTCTCAGCTTTACCGCAAAACAATAGATGTGCATGTTGCACTAACAAATCAAAATTTCCGCCAAGACACTGGGCGGTTAAGGCATTAACGCGATAAATAAAATCATCAACATTCGTTCCGTCGCTCCCTCCCGAGAATTTAACTCTCCAATTAGCAATGAGATTGGATATTTTGTCTGTAGTTGCTCCATTAGTATTCGTCATCACATTTTGTGGTCGGTAGCCCTCAATTCTTCGTGGTATCCTTTCCTCTGAATTTTCAAATTGAGATAAATGTAAGTTTCGTAGGGCGTTACGCATTTCCATCATTAGTTCGTTACGCATTTCGTTCATGGATAACGCGATAACTTGTCGTACGTCACATCCGTTAGTGTCGGATGTACTGTTGATTCCCGATGGCAGTTGTCGCTTAGGAGGTCGTCCCTTTTGTCGATGAGGTAGTTGTTCGGGTTGAACCTGAAATACGGATTGTGATGGACTAGGATATTCATTATTCTTTACTCCGCTAGGATATAAACCACCAACAAAATCTTTAGGTTGTGGAGTGTGATTTCTGTCTGAAATTTTAGAATGATTTCTTGTCCACTGACGCGTGTTTGGCCGGGTATCATTTAAACTATGAGATTGAGAAAACGTCTCGGTAGAAGTAGGGAATTTAGGTGAAGTACAGTTTTGTCTACATATTGGACAGGTTGCATTGGTCTTCAACCAATTATTCAGGCAAGAAGTGTGGAAGTAGTGAGCACAATTAGTCTCAGTTATTTCTATACCAGTACGAAGTTTCTCGCTGCATATTATGCAGGATGAATCCTCTTCACCAGCTCCGTTCACTGGCTCTGTATTACTCGGACTATGGATAACCGACATATTTCGATTCAAATCAAAACAGCAAAAAATCAATATATAAGGACAGATTAATGATCTATAAAACGGATTTATTTAATTTAATCAGTTTTCTTTTGTTTTTAACGAATAATTCCCACTATTTGTCGACTCAACTGTGACTCGGTAAGGAATACAAAACAAATCAAACGCCTTTAGATCGCCTTTAGATATCTCAAATCGAACGGGAGTATCATGGCTACAACAAATTGAAATAGCAAATAAGTAAATAATTGTCTAGGCTTGCAATCAAGTCCTAGAAAATCTTTACTCGTAAAAAGAAGTAATTTATTCAACTAAAATTTTATGAGGCGCCGATCCGATCCATTCGGTAGACTCAGGTAACATTAATAGTAATTATAATAATAGGCATTCGGAGTGGATTCTTCTTCTGATTGGAAAAATTACGCATATAATCCGCGTCTGGCAAAATAAATTCGGTGAGATTCCAATGAGCAAACTCAGAAGATAACAAACGAGGGACACATACAAAATTTAGTAAGTAAATAATTCTGGGGTTCATCGATGAGTAATCAGCGGCAAGGTAACGTCCACTATCTTAAATCTCAAACCGAACAGAACACCCAAGGGTGAAAAGGATGGTTGTGATGAGTCGTAAGCGGTCATTATCATCCACGGCACAAATCTCAAATCACAAGGGCTTCCGCGGTAGAAGTCCAACACAAGGAGACAACACGAAAGTGACCAACCCTGTAGTCAAACAACTCCGGAATTAAAGTCCTGCAGTTCGTTCCGACACTGCATCCAGAAACGAAAATCCAGCAGCAACTATTAAATACCTGAAACGTACATACACACCATATACAGACATACCTTTGCTCATGAAATATCATTTGGCGAACTGTGCATAGGCATAGTTACAATAGCATAACACGGACAGACAAATTAGAGAATATTTACTGGAGGGCATTCTTTAGCCCCACGTTGGGCGCCATTTCTGTAACGTATATGTCTTTGGGGAATTGCTGTCACACCCTATGATAGCGCTAAACAACAAAAAAAAAATCTGGTCTGGCTTTATTGCTCGACACCGGCCATGCTCAGGGCATAGGGGGGGTTTTATTATCCAGATATAGGAAGACCCGTTACAAAAAAAAATCAAATGTCGAGGCTTACTTGAGGGAAAAAGGATTAGAAGAAGAAGAACGAGAAGAAGAACCGACGCCGAATATTTAGCTTGGGGGAGGAGTAGTTGGTGTTTCCCTCCCCTACAAATCCCTCCCATCCATGCTGGTGCTCTCTGCATTTTTGGTGCACCAGCCCACTATTTTACCCGAGCCTAACTTCCGGCTCGGAACCGGCTTACTCACCTTAATAAGTTAATTTATCTCATTATTTTGTTTTCCTTTTTGTTTTAAATTCAATTGTTTATTTCGACTGACAACAGATTTATAGACTGCCTTTTATATCGTTAATGTATTTTAATAAAATTTTTGGATATTCATTGGAAAACATAAGCATTTAAAATATGAATTCATCATTCAGATATATTTAAAAATGTGAGATTATTGATTAGAAGTTCCAGGTTGTTAATACATTTAATCCAACATACATGTTTGTAATTAACCGAAGAACTTCGTTCTTAACAAGATATCTACATCTGAGTAGATCATAATACGATAGATAAAAGTAAAAGTAAGAGCGATAAAAGTAAAATTTAGGAATATTATATATAAAAAAAAAAAAAAAATGTCGTTAACGATTTACAAGCCATTATAGACTGATAAAATTTAGTTTAGGACGCAGCCTAAACATTACTAATTTTAAATATGAAATACGTATTCAATAGTATTAGTTCAATACAAAAAAATTATGTTTTCTTATCTGAAGGCTGCATGACAGGATCCCACGATGTTTATGGATGAGTTGATTGATGGAATTGACCGTCTCATACTTCGGCTGATTTGTTTGCAGTGGTTGTAGTTGAAATTTATAATTATTTTTCATTCGTTCAATTTCTACTGCAGATGAACACCAATTCCAAAATAACACACACTTGTGGTTCATATAATTTGGCGATTATCAAAAATGCCTTGGGGTTTTGGAGATTGGTCATTATTGATAATATTCATACTCAATCAATACCATAGCATTTGGTTCAGTCAATTATATTATAAAATTTTTATTATTGATGTGTGATGAAATCGACGATTTATCGCAAGTATTTTTGAACGGTTTTTGTTGTATTTGCAAATATCAGGTAAATAAAACCATATTTGTTAAAATTTTTATTATTTTTATTTTTTTTTTTTTTTTTTTTTAATTCATTTCTTCGCTTCTTTCTTTTTTGTGTTGGAAGCGATTCGTTCGTCGTTGTTGTTGTTGTTCTTGTTTTATTACACTATATTATTACTTTAATTGTTTATTTTTTTGTTTAATGTGATATTTCCTTTTTTTTTTTTTTTAAGTTTCGAAAGGATGGATTGTTTATCCGTACAACACGTGCGCTCAGTTCGTGAGCTTAATTGAAACTCGCGCAAGGCTGTACAACAAGCTTCTTTCCTAAACACCAAAATATTTAAGTCTCGTTACATATTTTTTTTTTTCTTTTTTTGGTTTGTAACTTAAATGTTTACAAAAGTTTGTTAATAACTTATTTAACTTAAATGTTAAATATAACAAATGATTCATTAGAATAAAGCACTTAATTTAACGTGCTAGCTTTTCTCTCACATTTTTAAAATTGCTGCTGATGGACTCTTTTGAGTTCTAAACTCTGCACCCACTATGTATTTCACAATGGAAGATGTGCACTAGTGATAATTAAATTTGTGGTTGTAACCCAAGAGCCATGTAATTTAGTCTTCAAAATTTTGAGCAATGTCGCAATTTATATTCAAAATTGTAAAAATAAATAAGTTGAATCACCGTGCAACAAACGACAAGCAACCTCTGTACCCGAGATAACTTTCAAAACTGACACAAAAATTCCTTTTTTTCTTCTTTTCTTGTAGCCTGCTTTTTCTAATTCTTTGCCTCTGCCAAATTCTTCTCTCGCATCATCTCTCTCGCTTACTCTCGTATCACGATTTAAGCGAGTCATCGGCGCAAGTTCCGTGCCAACTACGCAATACCTTCCCCTGTGCTGACACACACACGCTCTGCCAATATTTGGGCGTTAACTGCGGTTGCTTAGCCGATGTTGCGGATCGCGCCGATGAAAGTGAGCGAGAGACTTCGCTTCGCTGTTTCTTTTCTTTTTCATTCTTTTGTTTTAATTCAAGAGAAAACTTTTACTGTCCTCAGCACGAAATTTTGTGGTATAGCATCGCGTTAGCGAATTTTCTGGAAACAACGGTAAAAACTAAACAACATCTTTGTCTCAGAGGAATGTCTCCTATTTCGTTTCGTTGGGCTTTTTTTTTTTTTTTTTTTTTTTTTTAAAAAAAAAATTTTACGCAGCAGTGTTGCCCAATGTATAATAACCCAGCGGGTCCAGCCTCACACTATTACGTCCTTTATGTTACATTTAGTTCAAATTTTACGATTATTTTATTAAACCAATTTTTTGCACACCTTAAAATTTGCAGTTATCTAAAAAGTAACTGAGATTTCTACTGACCGTTAAATTGTCACCGTTTTTTTAAAAAAAAAGTCCAAATAGTTATCTTTTTTAACCCCGAATATCTTTATTGCTTTAAGACCGCACAATTTTTAAACCTTTTTTATATAAACTTATAGACTTTTTAAAGAATAAAACAGTTTACAACATAACCTTCGATTAGCTTTTAAACCACGAGTTAGATCAACAGGTAAATAGATAAATAACCATTTAGACATATAGCATTAGATATTTTATTGATCTGCGGATTTACGCTCGAACTTCGCGTTAAGAAGCGTAACGAAGCGAACTAAAGCTTTAACCTTTACGTTAAACAAAACTTTTCGACCACGTGTAGAAACTGTGCTCTTAATCTTTTAAAAGGGTTCACCTTTAGAAGATTTATTTAGAGGTTTTGGGGTTAATAAACTTTTGAAATTACGTTTTAAAGCCAGCCCAGGTCCACATCCCTTTCAATATTTGTCTTTCTCTTTTGGGCTTTAATTCGCCTGATTCCAAACGTGTTACAATTTTCTAGAAAAACTTTTAAACCGATTTAATTAACCGACCTTTTTGTTCTTTAGGCTTTATGTTGTTTTCGCTTTGTTATTTTCCGATTGTGAAGATAAGATAAGAAAAGCTTTTCTGCTGAGTTGAATGTTAATAATGGCCGTCCGTTAGTCTGGCGATTTGTCCTTTCTGTTTTCTATTCTAAAGCTGCTATGGACAAAGTATAATGTTGTTAGAAATTTCAATTAAATTTTTTTAAAAATATATTTGTTGACTTGATTGAGTTTTGTAAACTTACGATATAAACGGTGTACACGGTTAAAAATTTATGTAATGGATTCGACTTTAAAAGTTAATATATCGTATACTACATAAATGCTATAGAGAATTTTTATATAATACATAAGAGTGCAAAAAAAAAATTTGTTAATTGTGAATGTAGATTTAATTTTGTACAATTTTTGAAAGTTCAATGAGAAGCTTCTTCCAGAGAGTTTTACAGCCGACCGATACATGTTTAGTAAATCATATAGATTTTGAAGAGATTAAAATTTTGATTAAAATGTGCAAAATCTTTCTGATTTTCAGAACATGGCTTTTACCCAAGGGTTGTAAATTTGTGTAAGAAAACTAAGTTAAAAACTTAAAATTTTTCAATTTAGAGTTTCTGCATTTAAATTTTTCTAACATACCTAAGTTCGAAAAATTTCTTCTTTATAGGCATAAAAATAAGGTCTTTATATTGACCAAATATATTTTGTCAGACTCATGATATTTAAGCTCATCGAAATGAGCTGGTCGAAAATTTGTGGTTGAAAATTTCGACTTTCTGAAAAAAGTCAACTTCTAAATAAAGTTATAAATAAAAATTTTTCTGTAAAACTGAAATTAAATTCAACTTATTAATCGTTTAGTCGAATTCTCTGCAATTACGCCTCCTTTTTTTTTTAGTGTTAAAGTTGTTGTTGTTATTTTTTTGTTGTTGTTATTTTTTTGTTGTTGTTATTTTTGTTGTTGTTGTTGTTTTTGTTGTTATTTCTGTTTCTTATGCTATTACTGGTAGCTTTTGGTGTTGGTGCAACATTTGCTATTAATTATTTATTAATTTGTGCTAATTTTTTAATTTGCTGTCGCTTAATTGTGGTTGCTATTTTTGTTGTTGTGTTTTGCTCACTTTTTTGTCAATACAATTGTTGTGGTTATTAATAATTTATTTGCTATTGTTGTAGTTTTTTGATTTTATTTTGCTTTTTATTGATTTTAGAAGTGTACGAGTCTTCATTTGTTTTCTTTAACGAACAATGTAAATCTCTCCTTCTCTCTCCCTCTCTCTCTCTCTCTCTCGCTCATCAAGCAACTAAACTTTTTTAAACGTTTTTGAGTTATTTTTTAAATTTTTTTAATTTGTTATAATATAATATATGTAATATAAATTAGTAGATATTTCGCTTGAGCAAAAATAATTTTTAATTAATTGTTTTTCTTTATTTTGCTTAAATCCTGCATGCTTCTTCTTCATTCAGCCTCTGAAATAAAAAGGAAAGTCGATCTGTTTAGCAGTAATTTTTTGTCTTTAAAATTGGTTTTTAATTTTTGTTTTATTCGCTTTTTTAAGCTAAATATTTAGTAAAAGAATTTTCGGTTTATTTGCAAGAAAACTACAATAAATTTAGAACTACTTACATTACATAGAAATAAATAATTTAATACTTATGTATTTTTATGAAATGTTTAAACTTCTAAAACCTTTCAGATTGAAAGAGCAAGAGACATCGATCCTGGTTGAACGTTCGTACGTATTGCAAAATAGCTAAAATGTTACAATACAAATACAAATACAAATACAAAAAAGTTAATTAAGAAAAGCGAATTCGTATAATTTAGATAAATACGAAACGAAAGTGAAAATTATAATTTTAATAACTAAAGCTAAAAATTTTCACTGCATTTTGACGGCTCGACGATGCATTTACTATCCTTACGATATTTTTATTTGCAATAAAATGTGGCTACCTTTTGCAGTCTTTACATTTATAAATTTTTGCTTCATTATACGCGGTGTATTTTTAATTTGTTTATTCATCATTTTGCGCTTATTTTTATGGGCTTATTTTTTTTTTTTTGTTTTTTGTTTTGATTTTAGGGTTTTTGGTGAAGAATTTTTAGTGTTTTTTCAAAAGTTTTACATCTCGTTCCATGTTCAGTAAACATTTTCTTTATTAATCGTGTTTTTTTTTATCGATTTTATGAGATTATTGTAAATTAATTATTTTATGGACATTCTAATTTTTTTTACATAGAATTTTTTCATTAATTACTGTTTTCATATAACGAGCATGATACTAAAGATCATACGTACATATTTTGCACGTTGCACGTATTCATGCATAATGCTTTCATCATTTTGTGTTCGCCATTCAGGTCGTCGTATGTTATGGTGAAAAATGTAAAAAAAATATTATAATCCTTAATATGTTTAACCAAAGCGAACTGACATTTGCAAGGTATTGCAAATCGACTGATTTTTTTTAATATTAATGAGATCTTTATTCTATTCTCAAAATAATTGTCACTAAACAAAATCGCGTTTTTTATTGCAGTCTGTTGATTTTTTTAATGTATAAAAAATACCAAAAAAAAAATTAATTACTTCAACAGAATTAATTATCTGATTTTTTTCCAGAGCACAAAAAATTCCATTATAAAAATCCATTCCTTTATAAAAATCCATAAAGTGGACATGTTTTCTTTAAATTGAATAATTGATTTTTTTTAAAAATTGTTTTAATAGTTTTAAAAGTAAACCGAACACTGGGTTGATCCATTACCAGTAATCACTAACGGCAACAAGCGTATTTTCCAAGGCAATGTTTCAATACTGTTCTTAATTTTAAATAATTTAATCATAAAGAAATCCTCTTAGTCACTTTTTTCTTTTTTTTTCTCATACCCAAGAAATCCTCCCTTATCATTACAACAAAGTTGTCGGTTTTTTTTTGCGGTTGATGTAAAAATTCCTACTAAAATTTTTTTTTTAGTTCTTAATTAAGAACATTCTAATAACATTCATCATCTCGTTCCGACTGCGAGTGAATGAAAAGAATGCGCTGCTGGCCCACTTCGCGACAGTTCATGGCAGTGACTAGGGGGGCGTCGCCACGCCTCCCGCAAGGCCCCTAATGTGACTAAAATTAGCTATTTTTATGAGTTGATATTTTTATGAGTCGACGACGGCTAAAAAAAGTTGTTTTTTTCTTGTCAAATTTATTGTGATATTCCTGTGAAAAATTTCTACCTTTGATTATAATTCTTATTTAATTTGTCAGCTAAATATAATTTATCTTTTTATGTAATTTTCACAATTTTTGAGATTTAAAATGACTGCAGTTTGAAATTTAATTAACAATAACAATAATGAGTTTGAAATTGTTTCAAGTTTAAAAAAAGGTATTTTTTGTATTTATAAAAAAATACAAAACGCACTAAATGCAAAAAATGCTACAATTTTTTTATCAGTCTTCGTATAGCAGGCCTCAATTTATCAGGCTGATATCAGTTTATACACAGAAAACAAACAAAAAAAAATTATTTAAAAAAGAAAACTATTGTTTAATAAAGAAAGATAGAAAGAAGGAAAGAAAGAAAAATAACGAAAAATTAAATGAATCTTAATCTAAACAAGAAAATATTACGGTAGGTAAGTACACTGTAGATACGATACTTTATCTAAAAAATCGCACCGCACCGCTCCACCCTGCTCTAAAGCTAAAAGAGAAAAATAAAGATAAATAAACAGAAATGAAAAAAAATATGCCCTCACCGCCGCACAAACAGAATGCCCACAACTACAACAACAACAACAAGCTAACAACTACACTCCGAATAAATTATAATATAGTATACTTAGCAGTCAAAAAATTCATTCATGACTAATCGTGCATGAATCAGTGACGAGAACGCATGTATGTTGTATACTTGTAGATTTTAACTTTTTTAATTTTGTTTTTAAAACTAATTCATAAAGATACTCTCCGATCGAGTTCATCAAGATCTGTGTTGTCATGTCGAATACTTTGTCGAGTTTTCGACATTTTCGACATGTTGAATATCTATGTCGGTAGACTACCCAACCAAATTGGAGTAGATTACACAAAATTGTCGAAAACTCTAAAAAGATCATTAATTCATTAATTCATTAATTACAATAAGAACAAACGAACGCTACAAAGATTTTTCGATGAAAAATACATAAATTTCAATTTTATTTTTGTGTCCAATTATTTCTTTGTGAAAAAATGGAACATTTATGGGATGACAGTGAATTTTATTCATTCAAAGTGCTGAGTCTTGATCGTCACTTATTTCGATGTCATCAGAGTCTTCCTCTATTCCTCTATTCTTTTATTATTATATGTATTTCAATTTGCGTTCTCGCTCTCGCTGTCGCATACATTCATTAGGCGCGAGTAAAATGTATTAGAAGAAACAAGAGGAAGAGAGAAGATGTACATATTCGTGCATGTTATCGCTTTCTTTTGTTTCTTTTATTATTTACATTCCTTAAGTTCTTGAATGTTTAAGAGTTTTCGACAAGGTTGAGGTTTTCGACATGTAGAAAAGCACTCTACAGTTTTCTCCGTAGACTACATGACAGCGTATACCACACTGTTTGACTGAAAAATGCGCAGCCGTGCTCAACAATCTGACCATTTGCTTCATGCACGATGGTGAAATGTCATGCGTGATTCGTTTTGGTTTTCTTTTAGAGACATGAGCTACAGAGTACCCATAAATTTTCGTTTAATAATACACATAGTAGTAGTCAACAACATCAACAACAAACAAAGACATAAAAATAAATTAATATTTCACTATACTTTAACGAAAAGAAAAAAAAAACACTATACGCCGAGAAAAATTACGCCGACTTGATTTGAGCTGTTGACTCTGAGGAGAACATTTATTGAAAACAATCGGGCAATAGTCGCAGTCGCTCGCTTGCTCGCGTTGGAAAAGCGACGACCAAGCTGCGAAAAATGCGCGCCAGATTCGTGACGCAGTCTGCGTAGTCGAAGTGAATGAATCGCAATAAATTGCGAGCCATCGAGAAATCCAGAATCTTCCAAAGTGTTAACATAAATTGTATGGAAAACGAATGATTATCTCGTAAATCATAGCAAAATTCTATCAGATGAAGTGACACTGGAAAGTATTGGCGCTCAACGAAATCACGTCAGCACCATTTCGGCGATGGTAAAGAATGCGCTGGTGTAAGACACAAACGATAAATTGTGAAGAAGAAAAGAAGTTATTGTTGCCAAAGTTTTCAAAGCAAGAAATTCGGGAACAATTTAAAAAATCTAATGACTAAAATTGTCTTGAAAACCGAAGTTATTCTATTTAATATCGTAAATAAAATGCTATATTTTAAAGATCTTTGATGAAAGATCAAAGAAATTTGCATAAATGTATAAATTTCTCTCATGATCTTGAAGATGTTAAAGACGTTTTAAATGAAAATGTGTCTTTTATAACCAATAAATTAAAAAATGTTTTTAATTTTTGGAAAAATTTATTCAAAAAAATTTATATAAAAAATTTTACTTACCGCGTTACATGGTGATGTAAGAGCTTACAAATAAACCAGGAAGAGCTTCGAAAAATATGACTATATTAAAAATGATATTTAAAAAAAAATATTATTAAATTTAATGTACTAAAAATTATATTTTAAAATAATAAAAACATGCGCAAGCTATTAAATGAATTTATTATAAACGAAAAAGCTTAAACATTTTACTTAAACTTTTTGAAAGAAGTAGAGTTTTGAAAGTAAAAAAACGTTAACAAAGTTAAATGTGATAAAATTTTTAAAAAAATAACTGGAAAAAATAATAGATAATAATAAGGCAAAAGTGTTGTACCCAACGGAAAATATACCTACTAAAAAATACCTTAAATTGAAAACGTTATAACGAAAAATTAACAAAATGATGCATAAAAATTATGAGGGTTCTCATTCGATGCCGCGTCTTCATTCATTTTTCAATACGATGCCATCCATTTTCGACGACGATTTGGCAGCAGCCATAACTGAAGATCGAAATAATATGTTCTCCGTGAAACCGAGAAGGTACATATCTATTACTTGAAAAAGTACAAATAAGGGCGCATGTAAAGGCATTTGGATGGCTCAAACTCGTATAATTTTTTTAATGTATTTAAAGATTTTTTAGTTGTATTTCCAAATTTCGTATTTTTTAGTTGTTATTAGACGACTGATATTTTATTATTATTTTTTTATTATTTTTTGATATTTTCTAACAAAATATCAAAATGGTAAAAAATCGCAAAAAACTCAAAATCGTAAAAAAGGTCACACAAAAACTGGTTTGACTGTATTTCTTTTTAAATGGACTTTCTCCGGATTTTTTGGATTTCGAAAAATTATTAAAACGTTAAGCGTCATTAAAAAGTTATACTCTTTGACCAAAAAAATTGAAGATAGCGATTAGAGAAGTAATTTTTCTTTAAAATTTTTAAATAGCAGAAAACAAAACGAAACGTACAGCGTACAATAAACATGACCTCTTCTAAAATGTAAAATTGAAAAAAAAGTAAAAGTAAAATGAAGAAGACATAAATTAGAAAAAAATTCTTTAAGAAAAAAACATGACATTACCACGCCATACTACGCCATTTAACCGAAGTGATTACAACGATAATAATAATAATTAATAAAGCATTACTTGAAAAAAAAATGAAAAAAAAATATAACACAAACGCAGAGAAAATAAGATTAACGATAGCAAGAAAATCTTGTCATAAATCTTCAGTGATACCGTGAAGTTTATGAAAGCATTAACGAGACACGCATGACAGTTTACCATCGTGTATGACAGACGCAAATTCATAATTAATGGAAAGTAATAAAAACTGAAAAAGCAAAATTAGCACGACAGCAAATTGCGACGAACGACTTTCTTGTAAATCACTCTACCTCCATTCACCCACGATTCAGGAAGACTTTACTTTATTTGGTATAAAAAATTGAAATTATATGAAATTTACCATCGATTTTCAAACGAAAAGGTTGAAAAATTAGCTATGAAAATAAAAAGTATTAAAAATTAAGTAAAATCCAAGTCTTTCTTACATTGTCGTCAATAATTCATGAACGATTTGTCATGGATGAAGCTCGGGAATGGTGGACGATAATGACGATGGCGACCTCATCACCTCTCCATACTTTTCACATGGAGAGACTCATATAATACTTGAAATTATGTAAAATCTTTCACTGTGAATTTTTTTTCTTTTACTACGTAAATCTGAAACGCTCCCGCTCAGCAGCCTCCATCTCTCACTCTCTTCACCAAGCTCTTCTAGCAATCGAAACATCACGAAACTCAAAGATATTACATATTTTGAAATTTATTATCAAAAGAGGGCGAATTTGTGGTCACATGAGCAAAGATTTTTGTTATAAATAAATACACACTCACCTCACACTTTTCCACCGTGTGTCACGAGAATGAGGTCTTCTGTGAAAACGGTGACAACTTTGGTGAAGGAATGCGCAAACACGAACGAATGAAGAGGAATTTATTATTATCGACGCAATGCCATTCGACGAAAACAGTATCATTTCCTTTTTTCGCAATTTCCTTACATTTTGCATGGAATAATAAAAATGCTTTTAAATTTATTTAAATTTTTATGTCTCTTTTCATCAGAATAATAATGAAAATTGCGGCAAAATCCCGGCAGCTACAATCTTATAAGATCGGAATATGTCAAAATTAAATTATAATAAATTAAACATTCTTATACTCAACATTTACGCGGTCTACCGCGGTGAGCGGGCCAACCAACGGCTCAACGCAACTGAACTCATTAAGAGATTATTGGCAAAAACACTTCCTGAAGGCTATGAGAAATGGTTGAGCTTCATGGTTGGCATCTTGCGAAACTTTGAAATGAATTGAAAACTTTATGAATGTCAGTTCGATTTGGATAATACAGGCGCACATTAATATAGGCCCTTCACGCATATTTATTTAACTGATTTTATTTAGCGTACCTTAAACAGTATCTAACCGCAGAGTTGTGATCAAAAAGTAATGGGAATTTTTGGTTTTCAAAAAAATTTAAAGAATTGTATTTTTCACTTCCAATTTTGATTTTGAAAAAAATTTTACATAAAAAGAGATAATAATTCTTTGTCTGTTTCTTGGTCTTTCGCTGCAGTCATGGCGAGGATCTCATAGTGACACCATTTGCCCAAGTTCTGGCCAGTCTTCGTTCGGTGCGTAACAACTTGATAAGTCTGACAAATGTTCAAGCAACAAACAAGTAAGTGAATAATTTTAAAATTTATTTCTATCAAACTTAATCAAGTATATAATGAAATGCTCTCTTGATATGATTTGGTAAATTTGCACTTTTCTCGAATTGTATGATATTTTTTTTATCTGAAAAAAATCTAAAAAAAATTTTTTTATGACAATTACTTAAATAAAAAAAACTTATATATACGAAGAGATATGTACGTGTGTATGTTTCTAAAATTTGTTCGTAATTTGTTTTTTTTTCCTCAAAAAATACTAACAAGAGTGCATTTTTAAAATAAAACAGTTTCGTTTGAAGCAATTTTGTGTAATCCAGAACTTTTTTTAATCTGTTCGTTGTACAGTACGTTTTTCTAAAATTCTTCCTTAACCACCCCTCCTTCTCCCTCACCCCTTCGCTCTCCCTTAAGCCCTGTGTACACTTCGTACTCTTCGTATTTGGAATATGCCTAGATTTTTGCTAACTTTGAAATCGTAATTGTTTAAAATTTTAAATCGTGTTTGTTGTTTTTTCCTTTTCTCTTATATTTTCTCTCTTTTTTCGATCTTTTTACCCCCGCCTGTAACGCCCGCCCTATCAATGTGTGATAAAAAACGTCATTAACTGCTACTGCCATCTGCCGTCACAACCTGAACAACAACTAAAAATGTGAAAATTTCATTAAATAAAATATTATTCATATGATAAAAAAAATATGCTATATCGATCGAATGCAACAAATGAAACGACAAACGACACATCACAAAATACATTTGCATTTTCATAAACAAATCCTAACAACATCCTTTGGTGTCATCACCACACACACACACACACACACACACGCACACTCATAAACGTTTTCAAATTGTGCAATATTATCTGGTTCTGTGGCATTATGCATTATCATTTTCTGTTTCTCTTCAACACTTTGCCATTTTTTTTGCTCTGCTACTTTCGCGGTCTTGCATAACTTTTGTATGCAATGTTTCTCCCAAATGTCATTTGGTTGCACAATTCTTTTCTTCGGCTCTGTTTATTTATTCAATAATCTAATGATTATATTAATTGTCCTCACATTTTCTACACTCTCCACGTTTTTATTAACATATTTAATGCATTATTACATATTTCCGTCTTAATTACTCTCATGCTATTTCTCATCACTGTGCTAATACTTTTGTGTGCCACAACTTCTTTGATCCTCTCACTACATGGTTTTTTCATTTATCTCTTACTGTTTTTCTCTGTTTTTGTCTACATTCTCTGTAATTTCTAATGTTTGCTAAATTATTGCAATTTTATTATTTTTTCATCAATTACTTTAACGTTAACTTTCTTGCTTCTTATTCCGAATAATTTTTATGTATTATTTTTTGCTACTTTTGTGCTATCTCAATTTTTGTTGTAACATTCAATTTTCTTTAATCTCAATTTTTCATAATTTGTATATATTATTTTATATTATTAATATTATTCTTAATTAATCCTTTTTATGTCTTTAATCATATCTTTAAATTTGATCTTTTTATTATTTTTTTTTTTTATTTTGTCTATATTTCCTGGCGATTTCTGCTACTTTACGCCTACTTTTATGCGCCTTTATTTTTTTCAAATTCTTAATAATGCCCTTATTGTCATAATTACATTTATAATTACACAATTTCATCATTATCATCGTCATCGTCATCCATTCCATACATTTTTATATAATTATTATAATGACCTATTTCTACCGTAATTTATGTTCGTCATCATGTTTCTTGTCCGATCATTATAATTACGATCATTGTGTTCGCTGTTGTTGTTGTTGTTGTTGACTTTGTTGTTCAAATACGAAACGTTGTGGGGCAAAATTATTAATAATAAAAGATCCAGGCGACCAGCATCATCATCATCATCATCGATTGGACGAGCCCAAGCAGCCAGCATTCAATTGGTTCAGGGCGATGAGAACTATACACGTCTCGCCACCGACACCCTCGAAGAGTTGGATTGGTGTCTGGATCAACTGGAAACCATACAAACGCATCGCAGTGTCTCCGATATGGCATCACTGAAGGTGAGTCGACTAACCCAGAATGGGACGGATAGAGTTCGATCGCTGCGTTGTATTCAAAAGAATATACATATTTACTATGTAGAAAAGGATTTGAAATTTCCAGAAGCTAATTTAGTGCGAATATTTAATCATTGTGTTTTTTTTTTCTTTAACTTTTCACAGTTTAAACGCATGCTGAACAAAGAACTTTCACACTTTAGTGAATCGAGTCGTTCCGGAAATCAAATATCGGAATATATCTGTTCAACCTTTTTGGGTAAGTGTTTATTTATTTAAAACGTATATACCTACGTTACAATTTGGGTAATTATCTTGCCACTTAAGGTCATAATTGTAGCAAATAATTAATAATAAAAAGGGTTTTTCCACGCATTAGAGTTTTAATGAGCTGAAAGCGTATTTACCCGCTCAGAATTTCTCACCTCATATCATTATAATGTAAACTTAGTTTGTAGTATCTCCTCAAGAATACAAAAAACGAGAGTGAGAGTGTGTATCTCGAAAACCTAATGAGATGAAGAAATTTATCAAATCGAATTCGGTTTAGCGGAATTTAGAATTTTGTCAGCGTTTGATAGTACAAAATCACAGGCCTATAGATCATAAACTCAAAATTATTATTAGTTTCAATTGAAAATTCGATAAAAAAATCAACATTTTCAACGAAATAAAAATTTCGTTGCAAAGTCTTTGCAAGAATAAAGAAATTAATAAATACAAAATATTGTATAATGTAATACATACAGAATTGATCACAAAATACAATAAATCTGCCAAATTGAAAATAGACGAGAATTTGAAAATAATTTTAAATCATTTTGATGGTTACTGAGTTGGTTTAATTATCGTAGGCATAGCAGTTTTTTTAATACTATAGACTTTTCATAAATATTTGCTTTTGATATTTTAAAGACAAACATTTTTGGCTCGAAGAGCTTCTTATGCTTTTGACTTTTTTCAACGCATAATTTTTTAATTTTAAAACTTATTTTGATTTATGGAAATAATTATTTTCTTAATTTTACTGAAAATATTTTTTGGCAACGAAACAAAAATTTTTCTTCACTCAAAGATGTCAAGACAAACAAAAAGCCAAAAAAGAAATAAGTACAGTTGTAAAAAATACCACACTTTCTTCCTAAAAAAATATGTTAAAACAAAAAACAAAGGAAATAAAAAAAATTACTAAAATTAAGAAAAATTATAAAAATGTTAAAAAACTATTTTGTTAATTTTTTGAGAAAATATCGCCAAAACTATAAAAAAATTTCAAATTTTTAATAGAGAGAGAGAGAGAGAGAGAGGGAGAGTAACCATTTCTATGCTCATTGCAGACAAACAGCAAGAATTCGATTTACCTTCGTTACGCGTAGAAGAGAACCCCGAACAAGCGGCCGCAGCCGGGCCGCGCTCTCGATCGCCCAGAGGCCCGCCCATGTCACAGATTTCGGGCGTGAAGCGACCACTCTCGCACACCAACTCCTTTACGGGCGAACGCCTGCCGACGTTCGGCGTGGAGACGCCGCATGAGAACGCACTGGGCACATTGCTCGGCGAATTGGACACTTGGGGCATAGAAATCTTCAAGATCGGCGAGCTGAGCACCAATCGTCCTTTGACATCTGTCGCGTATACAATATTTCAGGTGAGTTGATTTCTTATACGCTCCAATCTGCAAATTTTCTTCTGGTATGTTACATATTTGGTTATTTGGTTGTCGCCCACAGAGCAGAGAATTGCTGACCAGTCTAATGATACCACCGAAAACATTTCTAAACTTCATGACCACTCTGGAGGACCATTACGTCAAAGACAATCCGTTTCACAATTCGCTGCACGCAGCCGACGTCACGCAGAGCACGAATGTGCTGCTGAATACACCCGCTCTGGAGGGCGTGTTTACACCCTTGGAAGTGGGCGGCGCCTTGTTTGCTGCCTGCATACACGATGTTGATCATCCGGGCCTGACGAATCAATTTTTAGTTAATTCAAGTGAGTTTATTAAGGACTTATAAAAAGTTACATAGCATTACTCTCTCTCTCTCTCTCTCTCTCTCTCGCAGGTTCCGAATTAGCCCTAATGTATAATGACGAATCTGTTCTGGAAAATCATCACTTAGCCGTTGCCTTTAAATTATTGCAAAATACAGGGTGTGATATCTTCTGCAACATGCAAAAGTAAGGCTTCAATATTCCTTTATAACTAACTCGATTTACACGGTTTTAGCGGTTAGCCGAGAAGGCAGGTAAAGCAGGTCTGTGAAACGCCGAAATCAGAGTCCATCTGATGCTTCAAATACCGTGTAAATCGAGGCAGCCGTGCAATCATATACTAACATCTCTCCCTCTCTCTCTCTTTCTCACTGTCGCACCGTTCAGAAAACAACGCCAAACCTTAAGAAAAATGGTTATCGATATCGTCCTTTCCACCGATATGTCAAAGCATATGAGTTTATTGGCCGACCTAAAGACCATGGTAGAGACCAAAAAAGTGGCCGGCTCGGGCGTTCTGCTCTTAGATAATTACACAGATCGCATACAGGTACGTGAGTCGGTCCATTTAGCGCGGTTCTTTGATAAATCTCAATTTTCCGGTTTAATCTCGTCAGGTTTTGGAGAATCTGGTGCATTGTGCCGACTTGAGTAATCCCACAAAGCCCTTGCCGCTCTACAAGCGCTGGGTGGCCCTGTTAATGGAGGAGTTCTTCCTGCAAGGCGACAAAGAGCGCGAGTCCGGCATGGACATCAGTCCGATGTGCGATCGCCACAATGCCACCATCGAGAAATCGCAAGTCGGATTCATCGATTACATTGTCCATCCGCTGTGGGAGACCTGGGCCGACTTGGTGCACCCCGACGCTCAAGATATTCTGGACACGCTGGAAGAGAACAGAGACTACTATCAGAGCATGATACCGCCATCACCGCCACCGTCACTGGACGAGCAGCATCCAGATGATAAGATACGATTTCAGGTGATTACCGGCGCCATTACCCTCACAATTACCGGCCTGTGCTTTGTATAATGTATAGTAAATGGCATTCTTCTGCGTCCGCAGGTAACACTGGAGGAATCCGATCAGGAGAATTTGGCCGAGCAGGAGCAGGCAGGCTTGGCTCAGTTGCAGGAAGCCGACGATGAGGCTGAAAGTCGTCTGGACGAAGCGGAAAACGATGAGAGCGCTGGTCTGGGCGACAGCAAACCGTCTGGGAGTCATACTCAAACGCAGCGTGCCGGAATGTGACGGAGAGTCGTCGGAGTGTGCAAGAAGCTGACTGAGAAAGCGCAAAACTTTCTCTTAATACGTTAATAAACAATTAAAAAAAAAAAAAATAAAAAATTAAAATATTAATAACAAAAAAAAAAAAACATAATTAACAACCGCATCAACAACAACATCTGCCACGACTTCATTATGCTGCAACAACAACAAATTTATTAAACTTCAGCGAGAAGCCACAAAATAAGAACCAGGAAAAAAGAACGGAGAAAATCAAAACTAAATTAATATAAGAAAAGAACAACAAAAACTAAATAAAAACTAAAATTAATATAAGAAAAGAAAGAACCCACAAAAAATAACAAATTATAGAATTTAAAAGAAATCACGAAAAACAAAGAAAAGAAAAACATTTGAGAATTACATAAATTTACCGAAAGAAAGCAGATCAGACCGACCGAGCACTAAAGGACTTAAAACTAAGCTGACAAGGACAAGAAACTAAGCTGACAAATACAAAGATATACAGATAGACCACGGACGGAGGCATGGCTGTTCTTCTTCTATCCTTCATCACCTAAAATACAAAACGAGTATAATTATTAAATGGAAAGATAAAGAAATTGGGCCACCATTTTGCTTGTATATAAATCAATCGATAGATAGACGGACAGACTAATTAATAGTAACAATTTCCGCTTACGGTTGCTTCATGTTAAGACTGTTTAATTTAGTTGCGAATTCCGGCGGTTTACGGTAAAAAAAACGTTTTAAAAATCGGTTCAGAAGCAGCAGAATTCTAGATCTCTGGATTATGCGCAAGATACGAAAATTTCAAGCCAAACTTTTCTCGCCGGACCTAAAAAAAACATAACAAGACAGAGTAACGAGTAACGAGTAAAAAAATATGGAAAGAAGGAATAGTTACTTTTGGTTTATCGAAGCTATCGCAAGATATGTATACACGCAGGTTGGCTTAATTCTAGAAACTTTTCATGTAGCATTATTTTATTTAAAGATAAGATAAAATTTAGTTTACTTTACGACATTACTTTCTTTGAATTGTTAACATTTTCGCACTCACATTTTTTGACAAGAAACCTTTTAAGACTTTGAAATTAACTGATTAAATTATTCCGAAATTAGAAAAATAATGAACGAGCGACAGAACATCGCGAACGTGCCACAAGATTCGTTTTCAATCATTTGACAATATTGAAATTAACAACAAAAGCTTAGTATAATAATATATAATTTTTTAAGAAAGTTTTTAAATTTTTTAATATAATCAGTCGGAAAAAAACCACATTAACAGACAAACAAATTAAAGTTATTATTTTGATTTTGTGCCATCGAGCCTTGTCGTTTTTATTTTGTTTATTTAGCGCCAAAATATTTTAATTAATTTTAGCTTGTTAGAATTTATTTGCTAACACAATTTTAATGAAAATTTTATAAATTTAAAAAACTACTTTTTTGCATGCGAATCTTATACAAACATTTTAAGATATTATAACAATGCTAACTACAAAAAAAAAAACAATACGTCATAAGTAAAAAATCTGTAATTATTGTAAAATTTAAATCAAAATAATTTTAATATAAAAGAAAGCAAACAAAAGCCGAATGTTGAATTACATTTTATCCGTCAAAATATTTATTCTTCCTTTGTGTTTTTTTCATTTATTTAAAATGAAAAGGAATATTATTTTAAAACAAAAGATTTTTTTTGCCACCTCAGAAGCAACAACAAATTAATTTGGTAAATGCTGCCAGTTTTGGCTGCCTTTTTTTGTTTTTTTTTTTGTAAGCTAAATAAATATACTAAATTTTAGTGCGAAAAAAGGAGTCATCAGCAAAAACTGTAACGTTTTTATTTTTTTGGTTTTTTTTTTTTTATATTACTCTTAAATTGTAGAATTAAGAGAAAATTGTGAAAATCTGATATTGTTGTGAGACGCCAAAAACAAAAGCAGAAACAAAAAGAAAAAGCCCCTTAAAAAAATAGCTCGGTGAAGCCGTGCAAGCAACGGCGCTAGAGACAAAGAAAGAGCGGCCGCTATCTGTTGCTCTTGCACGGTATGAGCCAGAGAAAAATGTTTAAATTTTTAAACTATTTAATATAATATACATACATACATACATATAACATATATATATAAATATACATAGCTTCTAACAAACAAACTTTCTTAGATTATACTATAATATTATTAAAAATGTGTACAACCAACAAAAAACAAAGAAAACCACTAAAAATAAGAAATATTTCACCATATGCAGGCATAACACGTTTGTCGCAAGCAAGCGAGACTTCATGAGCATGACTTCAAGAATTTTGCTGCATGCAGCTATATTGAATTTTAGCCTAAACACAGAACAAGAGCAAGAGAGGAATGATTTAGAGTCATCAAATCATTACTCTTTTGCTTTTCAAATTAGTTTAAATTAGTCTCCATCTAAATAGTCTACATTTTAGACTAATTAAATGGAGATATAATTACAATAATAGCAAGAAAAAACTAATTACAAAAATTAAAAATCTTGAATTATCGCTATATAAAGCTAATTTGGCCAAACATCCTCTAACAATAAACGAAAAAAAAAAATCTTCTTAAAGAAAAATCGCTACAAATAGAACCGAATAAAGTTAAGAGACGATAAAAAATTGAGGTATTAGCATTTTTAACATCAACAAATAATTTAATTCTTGCATTCCAAAAGAAATGCAAATTAAACTCTTCAGGTATAAAATGATTTTTATAAGAAAGACTCTTATATTCTTTAATTAATTGTGTATTGTATAACAAAAAATTACGTTTGACTTTCAACTTTGAAGCTTTAAAATCTATATGAACTGCTTCTGAACTTTGAGCTTAAGAGTCGCTTTTATTTTGAAAGCGTTTCCGTGTTTCTACCGCGTCCATCTTTTCTTATTTCGCGGTATTGACCGCAGCAGAAAATTTTCTGTGGAGCTAATAAAAGCATTTTTCGAACTTGAGCGAACTTAAAAACTAAAACTTCTGCTCTTTGAGCTTTAAAAAATCATCCACTTCTGTTTTCAACCACGAATTTTCAATATATTTAAATTAAGAAACTAAACCTCAATTTTTTAACGTGTATATCTTTTCCGTTCTTCTGTTATTATAGAAAAATTTCTAGAGAAGATTTACAGAATACACTCATACCTCGCTATACGGCCTAGATTTGTTCCAGAAAAGTTGGTCGTAAAGCGAGAGGCCGTATAACGATTTAATTATTTATAAACAGAAGATCGGTAGGAGTACAGCATTTTTTAAAGCCGTATAACAAACCATTATGGGCCGTTAATCGAAAAATAACCATAATTAATAACCATAATTTCGTTTTAGCGAAATTCCGTATAAAGAGCGGCCGTATAGCGAGGTATGAGTGACAAATGGTGACAAAATCGTATGCCGGAAAAAACAAAATTTTGGTGTAACTGTTTTTATCATCAAAAATGTTTTGTTATTTATCACTTTGTCACTGTGTCGAAAGCATTGTCAGGGCAGTTGGCTGTTGACAGTCACAGTAGTTTTGGGTACGAATTTATTAATGATAAAGAAGAATTCATAAAAATTTGTGATCTCTCAAAGGAGAACAATTAAAAAAAAACGTAATAAAAATGTTTATTAAAACGTTACCAAAAATTATATTATACTCGTATGTCCTTTGAAATGCGAAAGAATGTATGTTGTAATAAATCTAAAAAAAAATATGACAGCTACTAGATTTTAACAATTTCAATAATAAGAAAACACTAAAATTATAAGAATTTAATGCTAAGGCCAGAGAGAGAAAAACACACCGAAACTAAACGACATAAAAAACGTTTTCGATTCCGAGCTCTACTATTTATTGCCTGCACTCCACACCACCGACACTATCACACCAACCCTCTCGCTCTTCCCTTAAGCCAGCACACCCACCCCCCTCCCCTCCCCTCCATCACCACCCTCATCATCCATCCTTACTCATAGCGTCGTCGTCTTCTCTTAACTACCAAAAGTCTTCTTTAAAGATTCACAAGAATTTTAGAATTTTTCAAATTGAATCCAGCAAATTGTTGCTAATAATTTAGTAATCCTCTAGATGCTAAAAATATTTATAAAAATTGTTTTATAAATTAAAACAAAAATATAAAAACAAAAATTGTAACAAACTCATTCTGATAAATTATATTTTCCTTAAAATATTTTTTAAAAAGAAAATTTTTTTTAATTGTTTTTAAAATGTTTAATACCTTGACACTGATTCGTTTTAGAAAAAAAAATCGTAAAAATATGCATATGTATGTATATCTCATTATGTATTTATAATAAGTATAAACGCAATAACTTCTAAAAAAAAGGCGGGCCTATTGAGAAAAATCTATTATTATTAATATCTATAAGTATTATATACAATTTTAGACATCAAATAACAACAAATTTTATTGCCAACTACTACTACTACTACAACAAAAAAAAAAAACAACAACAAAAACTACTAAAATGTAAATGTAACAACATTTCGAAACTAATTAGAATTATTTTCTTAAACTGTTTACTAAAAGTCGGTGTTTTTTAACCGGGCGGGAACCCATTCATCGTTTTTATTTTTTTTTATAATACATAATTAATTTATTTTTTATGAAATATAAATACATATAAGAACAAAGTAAGAGAAAAAGATTTCATGGCTAACTTTAAAAATTTACAAACAAAAACAAGTCAAAACATTTACTTCGTTGTGATTAAAAACAAAAATTATATGAAAATACTCTACAAGTAAGCAAATAAAAAAAAAATGTATATACATATGACTATATCTATAGGTATGTATGGATATATATACAGTGAATTATATGTTATAATCTTAAATAATAATAATTAATTAAAAATAATTAATTAAAACAAATGTCGGTACGAGTAGAAGTAAAAGATTTGTTGTCCGTTTGCAAAGAAAAGCATCAGTAAAACGCAAACTATAAAAACGGAAAATATAAGACTACAAGAAAAAAATTTTACTCAAAAAGTAAAAAGTTTCGAAAGTCACAATTTTCGCAAGTTTACGAACACATTTTAACGAGTTTGTTAAAATACGTACAATATTTCTTCAAAGAAATGAAGTATTAAAATGTCTTAAATATGTGACCACAATTAATAAAAGCTGTTAGGAATAATTTTATTTCGAGCAGCTTCGAAAGTACTTCATGTTAACAGTTTCGAAAAGCATTCGAACGCATTTCATGAAAACTGTCAAAGAAAATTGATGTGAAAAAAGCAAAAATAAAAAGCACCTCGAGCTATTTGAAAATATTTTGTGAATAAATTTCATGAAAGCTGTTAATGAAAATGTAATGGAAAAAACTTTCCAAACTTCCTTTGAAGTTTTCATGAAAGTTTTTAAGGAAACTGTTGAAGAAAATCACCATCAGCGGTCATGAGAAAAAAAGGAAAATGCTTAAAAATAGCAAATACCAGAAGGTATGTGAAAACATTTGGTAAAAACTCTGAAGACATTTCATGAAACCCAAGGAAAATTTTGATTTGCGAGTAAATTAAAGTCCAAAAGTCAGATTTCGTGGAAAGTGTACACCATAATGTTGGATAATTTCCAAAAATAATGTCAAAAGACCCGAAATCAAGCAGATTGACAGAGGTTAATGCCTTGAGATCTAGCTATAATGTTATCATTGTATGGACTTTATATATATAACGTGCAACAATATATAAAAAAATCAAGTATTTTTTTCCACAAGTATCAGACACTCTCTTTTAAGAAGTTAAGGCTTACGGGCTAAGTATGAACAAGGATGATAGTGTGGTTTTTTATAAAAAATTATTTAAATTTAAATTATTAAAATTGTCATTTTAAGCCCCTTTAGGCTGACAATATTAAAAGCGTTGACGTAAAAAAGGAAAAAATCTAAAAACTGTTATTGAAAACTCTTTGAAATAGTCGGAAAAACACGTCGTTCAATTTCGTTTTACTTTTGTATTTTTTAAAATATAAAAACCATTTAAAAGAAATTTTTTTTTTTAAATTTTAAAAATGTTTAATTATTATAATTTGAAAATTTGCTAAGCCAGATATATTGCGGTGCAATATATGTATGTAATTTAGTTTTTACTAAATTCACCAAAAATTCATCAAATACTTAAATTAATTATAAAACTTAAAATGAACATAAAAATTAAGTGAGAAACTTAATTTATGCAATACGTTGGCCAAATTGAAAATTAGGCCAATTAAAAAATCATATTATAATATTTAATTGGTATAAAAATATAAATGCATTAAATTTTAAAAAAGATGCTAAGAACAATTTCGCCGGTAGAAAACTTGCTGTTGCAGAAGAAGGTTAAGTGAAAACCAGAATCCAAAAGATATAAACAATATATTTATTGATAAAAAGTCATGCTATTCTATTGTATAAAAACATACTTTTTTTAATTACTCCGAAACTTAGAGAAAATCGCAAACCAGAAAACGACAGTTTACTTTAAAATTTGTGTGGAAGGAAAATCTGCCGCCAGAAAAAAAAAAAATCCGCGGTATAAAGGGTTTAGAGCAAAACGGGTGCAAGTGCGTACATTATAATCAGCTTTGAGAAAAATTCTTTCGCAGTTCATTTAAAGCTTCAAGTTTCATTTCAAAAAAGTTTCATTTGTAAATCATTTCAAATTCATTCTATTTTTTCATTCTCGTTTCATTCTACGAGGAAAAGGAGAAGCATGGTTTTTTATCATTCGTTGATAATATTTTTGCTTCGAAAAAATGCACACATCTCGGTTTTGTTTTCTTGGTTATGTCGAAAAAGCAAAAAATTTTTACTTATATCCTTTCTGCTCCAACCCCTTCAATTACAACAACATCAACAATAAAAAAAATTAGAAATACCTTTTTTATTGCGGAGAAAGAGAAGAGAATAGAAGACCAATTTTTAGTTTTTTTTTTTATTTTCGGCAAAGATTACAAAATCCGCTGAACTTCAGACAGTCTGAAAAAGACTCTTGTCATTTATTTAATTGTTAAAAAATGTTCAACAGCAACAATAAACAACAATAACAATGCCTCAAAGGTATTATAAACAACAACAACAACAGCCACAGTGTTAGTATATGTATGTGTGTATCAAATTAAATATTGTATATGCTACGATAATACGTATTCTTATTCATTGTATACAATTAACTGCAAGAAGTTTCGAAGAAAAACTACACAAACCAAAAAACAACAACAACAACAACAACTTATTGTAAAACTGTGACGCTGGCGTCATATTTAATATTATTATTATTATGAAAACTATTACATTAATTAATATGTATTCAAATTAAAACAAAAACCCAAAAAACCAAAATAAAAACAATTTATATTTTACTTTCATTGAATAAACATATACAAAAATATTTATTGAAACGCAAGGCACGAAAAAGAAAAAAACTCGAGATCTCGGTAGAAAAACCGAATCATAAAGGAAAGAAAATGTTAAAGACAGAACAAAAGAAACCGAAAGTAAAGACACAAGACGCAACAGAGAGACAACCATGTAAGGATACAAAAGTGATTAGTTGTGAAAAATTGAAAAATGTAAAAGACTAATCAAAAGAAAACGTACTCGTAAATGAAATGTAAACTTTCATTGTATTATTGTATTTCATACAAATTCATACAAATGAAAGGCAAAAAAAAAAATTATGGTGTGCTAAAATTTTAATGGAATTAATTTATTGGAATAAAAACAGAAAACTAAACAACAATAAAAAAAAACAAACAAACATACATACACAAATAAATTTGAAAATAAATCTAAATGAGAAATATCGAAAGAATGGAAAAAGAAAGAAATGTAGTTTTAATTTTTCACAGAACTACAAAACCTCGCCCCGAGAAAGCTCAAGGAAACGCATCGTTGAAGCTTTTGTACTCGAAGTTCACCATCAGTGGCGTCTTTAGCTTTTTTTTCGAGAAGCATCCGAAGTTATTTGCGTAAGGGTCGGTCGCCTCATTAAATGCATATTTCATATTTTAAATGAATTCTGCGCAAAACAATAATTTCACAAGAAATGCTCTAGCGATTGAATTTAATGGAATTCGCTAAATTTAGGGGGCACTTTTTCTCTAAAGTGATTTTCGATTGATTAATCAGACGGTGCGAATTGCACTCTAAGCAACATCCATCATTTCCGCCAACGCGTCTGTCTGAATCACCCTGTCGATAACTTGGTAGCAACGTGTTCTGTTTCCCTGGAATTTCCAGCCGAGTATTTTTGAAGAAAAGTGTTTACACGTGCCACGAATTGCATGCCTTGAATTGCCCTCTTATGTTCACATTATGGCGACGAATCGCAATGATGAATTTTGTCCCGTTCGCCACTTTGCAACATCTGATACTACAGCGCAATTTCGAATGGTCTTTGACTACAAACGACAACTGTCGCCAGTGTAACCGCAGAAGTGGATATTTTACATTGATTGGTGTAAATGGGTTTACGGCATCATTAATTGTTTCAATTTTTTCAGCTCACATCGTGCAAAAATTTCGAGAAGGTTGTTAAATGAAATAGGGACACTTTTAGATGATGTTCGAAAAAATATTCTTTTATTAAAAAATAGAATAGAAGAAACAATATATATAATTATTTACAAACATTTTAAATTATTGGAAAAGAAAAAAAGTAAATACATATTTCTAATTAGCTCGTTTAATATAATTAATATTTCCTAAAGAACGTTCACTTAAGCAGGCGTAAAGTTCATACAATAAAACAGAATAACAAAGAAACAAAACTTATTTTAGTATTGTATTTGTCTAAAATTTTTTAACGCGTGTAACTAAAATGGCGATCACATAAATATAAGATTACACATTTATTCGTATGTATTCTTATTCATATACATACATACTCGTACATTCATAAGTTAAGTGCAATGATGGTAAAGGAAACCCAAGCTACGAAAACAAAACCTTTAAAAAAAAGTGCCCTTCAGACTAGATAAAAACAAATTTTGCTTATCGGTAAATTCTCAAAATAATTGAGTAAACACTTTGAAGGCTCTTTTTTTTTTCTTTGAAACAATTCGAATCCATGTTTCAGATCGTGATGTTAAT
This sequence comes from Conops quadrifasciatus, assembly GCA_949752815.1. Classification (NCBI taxonomy): domain Eukaryota; kingdom Metazoa; phylum Arthropoda; class Insecta; order Diptera; family Conopidae; genus Conops; species Conops quadrifasciatus. The sequence continues at coordinate 29,788,355 of OX457081.1, read as the reverse complement.
TGAATTTCTGTTTCGATCCAATTTTGTTACTTCCTTCGATTATCTGGCGCTTGAGATTGAGACCTTAAAATTTAAGAATTCGAAATTAATCACAATTTTAATGATTTTAAAAGTTCGTCGGACGTTATTGTGCTTCCGTGGCCACTGATTCGGGTCCATTTTCGCAAGGAATCAGCAAAGGATACTTTTATGTGAACTTGTCAGAGCAGTTTTTACGAGTAGACCCAGAGTACCGAATGGATTTCAAAATTGGCACTAATTTTGGATATCGGTTTTCTGGTTATTGGTTATTGGTCACTTAAACAGCTACTGTCGAGATTACAACAAGTCGCCATGTGGCTGTTATTACAAAATGTCACAACTTCCGATAACCTTCCCTAAGCTTATTTTTATCACCTATTTTTGCATCTATTCTCAAATAGGTCTTCCATTCTAACGAATCGCGGGGGCTTCCTACTCCGCGGCAACCAAACCTGAGGCCACCGCCTTCAACCCCAGCAATTCGGTTGACCTGTTTTCTCTAGCTTTTACTGGGCCTTCTTTTAGTCATTCGCCCCGGGCGTCGTGCTTGGTCGCTGTGATACTTCTTGTTTAGGCGGTCGATACGTGGGCAGTTCGATGAACACAGGCTGATAACTAGGATCCTCCGGTTCGAGGGTGCGCGAATGCGAAAGCATTGTATTTGTATAGTAGCTGATGTCAGTTCTGGCATGCCGTCCATCCGCCTTCCTCGGTAGAAACTTGTCTCGCAGCAGTTTGAAAATATTGCGCTGATCTTGTGACGACTCTTCAGCCACAAGATCATCGTCGACGATTGTAGCCGAAGCCAGCTGCTTTGTCGCCTTCTTGTTTTTGCGCGGTGGCGAAAGTGTTGCGTTCACTTTCACAGCGTCCAACTCATAACGTGGTATATAACGCGGCTTTCGTGTTTCCTCCTTGAACACTTCCGGCGGAGCGAATCCGAAAAATCTGGGCGCTTGCACCGATATGAGCGGCAGCAGTGTTTCACGTGCGTACCGTTCCGCCCGCTGCAACAGTTCGCCCAGACGGAACGGGAACAGCTGGACTGTTATCACAGGCTCTTTCGAAGCTTCATTTACCGATTTGGGCTTATTGGCCGCTGCCGCCGGAACGGCTGAAATACGAACAACCTCGGGCAATTTAAGTGACGGACTGGCGGTGGCGGGCGCTTCAGGCAGCAACATGCCTTTGGCTTTTTTCTGACGCGGTGTGGTAGCTTTAAGCACCGGTTCCACGATTTCCGAAAACGCGTCTAATCCAGCAATATTGCGACCGCGGTCAGAAAGCACCGGCTCGAAAATTTCGGCCGGTTCCGAGGAAAGACTGCGGCTTGTCTCGCCGCCCACCTCCTTGTCCAGCGAGTTGCCCTCGATTATTGGTTGCCACGGTACTCGCTCGCTCGCAACGACGCCTGAGTCGGCAAAGGTGACATTCTTGCCGAGCTTCGTGCCAGCGCTCAAATTGAAAATATCCTTGTACTGCTTGGCATTCTCCACGCCGTCCAAGCCGACAGAGCCGCGGTCCGCATTAGGCAGGAGCACACTCTCCTGCGCACTGGAATCCGGCACATCCGTTGACGACGCAGTGGTCAGTGTGCCGTATTCAGCCTGGTTCTCGAGCTCACAGTCACCATGCAATAACTTCAGGCGTACCGGATGACCAGACGTCAGCTTTGTCGAGGGCTTGCACAGCGAGTGACTGCGTCCGAAGCTGTCGGTGAGCACCACCTTGTCGATGTCCCAATGGGGCAGTCCCTTCGACAACCAGCCACTGTAGGATTTGTAGTTTAGGCTCAGAGTAGTCGGAAATCCTAAGGCCGGATGAGGTACAATTATTTTGGAGACAATATCGCCAGCAAAAAATTCCGAATCGTCTTTTCTGAAGTTAAGAGAGAGTATATTAAGGTGGCCCCGACAATCCAGCGCGGTGATACTCACTCGGAGATCGGAAAAGTCTCATTGAGACCACCTTCGCCCTCCAGCGTAGCCTCCAGCCGACCGATGGTGCGCAGCGGCAGGTCGTTAAAGGTGTTGAATATTTGCAGCTGGAACTGGTGCGCACAGAACGGTTCCTCCTCGCGGGTCAGCAAATACAACTGGCCACGGCCGGTGGATCGATCAGCATAGTAACCCATATTGCCGCAACGCGGCAAGCCGTCAGCCAAGTCCTGGTCACTCTGCGCACACGGAAAGCACTTGCCCTTCAGGAAGTCGTCGTAGTTAGCGCAAGGGAAGGCGGGGAAGAGGCAGCGAGGTGCCACCGAGTCAATAAAGAACTTATAGGCGCGTCGGTGATTGCACAGCGACCGACCCTCTTCCTCATCCGCAGTCTGAGCGGCTGTAAGTAAAGTAAAGTGTTGAAGCAGCAGAACCGGCTTGGTATGTATCTCTTGAGCATTCTACTTACACCAAATGAAATCGGTAACCGCGCCGACGAACAGATTTGAGCAACCGGTTTGCACACGGCCTCCATTTGGATAATAGTCCACATCACCCATGGGTTGCCACGAGCCCAAACCGCCCAGTATCAGGTTCTCACCATTCGAGTGAATGACGTCCACGAATTCGGCATCGTTACTGTCCAGCCGCACCTTCGGATGTTGGGCCTCGAAGAGTGGTCCGGCGGGATCGAGTCCGGTTATGCGCGCCAGTCCTGGCAGTTCGGCACCGGCAAATCCCGAGACATGTGCCCCCAAGCTGAAGCCAATCAAGTGCGTTCGGGTCAGATTGAGATTTTTATGCTCCTTGAGATTGTTCAAGAGCATCGCCAGCTGCTTCCCGACCAGGCGTGTGTTGGTGGCGGCACGTACGTAGTTCGGAAACGTGGCGCCGTTCTCCCAATCCACACAAATCACGATGCAGTCTTCCTGCGAAGAAAGGACACATATCGAAAGGAACATAACGAAAGAATCCCACGACAGCACACTTACCACCGCCATGAGGGCCGTTTTCATTTCGTATATCCAGACGTGCGGACAAGCCGAACCGAAGCCATGCACTATAACGCGCACCGACAACTCATCGAAACCTTCGAGATCGTCGAGCGTGAGGATGGGATGCTTCAGAGAGGACGATTGCCGTTTGCTGGTGGTCGTTGTGGGCGTGGGCGGTGCGGTTGTTGTAGTTATCGAAGCCAAAGCGGGTGCCGTTATATCGCTGTTGTTAGCAGAGACGCTACGTTTCGATGGTAGCGCCTTTGAGGCGTAGCTCTGGAAAGCTGCAGTCATATTGACAAAAGGCAGCTCCATCAAGGGACGATCACTTCTGTGAAAATATGATACGATACGATACAATAAGATACCACCAAGAGAGCTCTCAAAAAGCTTTAGACGAGGTACCTGTTCCTGGTAGAGTAAAAATAGAATTTCGTATTGATTTCTTCTGGCGTAGAAGGCAGCATCTCCAGGTAGGCGAAGGGCCCGGAATCCTCGAAGCAACCCAGTTCACCATAGCAAACACGTTTCGTGGCCCGTTTAGATCTAAAGGAGAAGCAGAAAAAGTAGAGCAGCGAGCAGAAGAAGATTATTGAGACTGAGAGGATGTACCAACCGTACCTTGGATGTTTATTTCGTAATCGTTGCTGTTCGTAGGCTCGAATGGATTCGCGTGCGGCACGTGACAAATCGTTGTCACTGACAAAAGTATGTCTTAATGTTGTTGTTGTTGTTGTCGGAACGCTCGGATTCGCATACTTTTGTAATTGCTCCGAGTGAGTTACTACGAGTATAATAAAAATAGTACAATATGAGCATTTACAGACATTTATCATATAAAAAATGCACGGTGCAACGTCCTAAGCAGACACTAATTCACACAGAAAAGGTGCATCAAATTCGGGCACCGTTCCAAGTTCGACTAAAGAAATTTTAACATCTTTTGTATGTTTATTATTATATTATATTATAAATTATGGATGTATGATGGATTTATATATCGTCAGAATTATACTATTTGAAGTTTAAAAATGGATTCGAGCACCCTCCAGAGCAAGTTCTCCGACCAAATGGCAATAAAAGGCATATTTCAGCAGTCGACACTTAAGGCACGTCTCCTATGCCAACTCAATTGTGATTGCAAACCTCTTTAAACACTGCACAATTAAATTGAAGCCATGCAACAAAAGTCATTCAAATAGCTTTCGTTGGAAATATCATTTTATATCAAAACTCTAGCAAAATCATAACATATTTTTATTGATAATGAAATTTCAAATAGACTTCCGCCATTTTAACTACCAAGACATTTACAATACAACTGGCCTCATAAATCATCAGCGTCTCGCTTGCGGTTATATAATAGGTTTAAAAAAACTATAGTACACGCAAATTAAATTGCGATTGCTGCCGAGAGGTTTCGAAGCAAAAAGTTGCTAAATCGAAACACAAAAGTACTGGTAGTGACTGCGACTGTTGTTGGCAAAGTAACGCTAACGGATAGTGCCCTAATGTTCATATTGTTCATAACACAAAGAATGTTTTTGCAGACAAAAACTTTAGAGACAAAAACCTTGGCGCAAAAAGCTTAAAATAATAAAATTTATTACTATAGTTCCGGTTTTTATTCTTTTTCCATTTTTCAAAGTATTCTCGCCCTCTTTCACTGTGAGGTAAATTATATACTATATAAAAGGTTGATAATATTTTGAATGCTTTAAAATTAAGGCTTTAATTTTTGGGTACGAAAACAAACAAACGCATAAAGTAAGATACGAATAACTAAATTGAAGGCATGTGACATAATATCGCCTTTATCTTCTTCGCATATTCGTAGTTTTCTTTTGTTTGCGTTTTTGAATTTCAAAAAAAAAACGTTAAGGGTTTTATGGCTGGTGACACGCAACATTTATGATGTAATATTTAATTGCATAATAAATAAGTTATTAAAATTTATTATTTTATACGTGAATTGTATGTAACTTATATAAAACATGATGCCGTGTAAATCGGTGAATATTTCAGAAAATATCTAAAAGGAATTTGAAAAAAGAAAAAAGCCTTCTTGAGAGCACTCCGAAGAGCTTAAGGTGAGAGCTTCATCTTTTAAAATGATAAGTAAAAAATCATTTTTTTCCCATTTTCTTTTTTTTCGAATTTATTTTTATTTTATTTTATATTTTATTTTATTTTATTTTATTTTATTTTATTTTATTTTATTTTACTTTATTTTATTTTATTTTATTTTATTTTATTTTATTTTATTTTATTTTATTTTATTTTATTTTATTTTATTTTATTTTATTTTATTTTATTTTATTTTATTTTATTTTATTTTATTTTATTTTATTTTATTTTATTTTATTTTATTTTATTTTATTTTATTTTATTTTATTTTATTTTATTTTATTTTATTTTATTTTATTTTATTTTATTTTATTTTATTTTATTTTATTTTATTTTATTTTATTTTATTTTATTTTATTTTATTTTATTTTATTTTATTTTATTTTATTTTATTTTATTTTATTTTATTTTATTTTATTTTATTTTATTTTATTTTATTTTATTTTATTTTATTTTATTTTATTTTATTTTATTTTATTTTATTTTATTTTATTTTATTTTATTTTATTTTATTTTATTTTATTTTATTTTATTTTATTTTATTTTATTTTATTTTATTTTATTTTATTTTATTTTATATTTTATTTTATTTTATTTTATTTTATTTTATTTTATTTTACTTTATTTTATTTTATTTTATTTTATTTTATTTTATTTTATTTTATTTTATTTTATTTTAATTTATTTTATTTTATTTTATTTTATTTTATTTTATTTTATTTTATTTTATTTTATTTTATTTTATTTTATTTTATTTTATTTTATTTTATTTTATTTTATTTTATTTTATTTTATTTTATTTTATTTTATTTTATTTTATTTTATTTTATTAATTTGTAATTTTGTTTAGAATTTCCAAAGAAAAGTTTTCAAATTTTACTCACCTAGAGTTGAATTGACGGCCAATGTTGCCACCAGCAAAGAAATGATGATGGCAAATTGTGGAAACGACTTCATTTTGGGCCGCTTAAGAAGAATACTAAGTAATTTTCGTTTCTATTGTTGTCACTATTTTGTTGTTTTCTTTTGAAATTTTTCGTTTTATTTATTATTACGCTTTCTTTTGTTTTTTGTTATTTCCTTCAAAAGCTAAGGACCATGCTTTGTTGTTTAGTTTGTGCCATTTTCAAATGTTTATTCTGATACCGATGGCAGTATATACGCCCACAGAAATCATAAAATCCTATGGATTTTCTTTCCTCTTTCCGCTTTTCTATGAATACCGATTACTGCACACAATACGTAAAAGAATTTATTATTTGTTCAGAAACGTATTTTTTTTTTGTTTTTACTGATTATTGAAAAACCCTTTCACTTGCGTTAAATGCATTGCCGAAATTCTTAACGGCGGTAAAACCTTTTGCTTTAATTTAATCTTCAGTTTTAGTTACGCTTTTACGTGTTGACGTTCTCGTTTTGCAGTTTACGGCATTAATCAAACGCTAACGGTAATGTTAAAACATGACAGATTATTTCTCTAAATGTCACTCGTGCTCTGATTTATTGACTTTTTCATAGAATAGTGGGCCAGCCGGCCTTAGAGTCTTCTGAAAGGTACGAGTGCACTGCTTTCTTTCACTTTTTTTACCGTCTCTTGCTCTACTATTGTCTTTCTACCTTTCTCTACCTCTCATTTTCCAATTACTTTTTCTCGTTCTATAACACACTCTCTCTCTCTCTCTCTCGCTAACCTTCCATCAATGCGGAGAAATTTACTGCTGCTCTTTGTCTCTCAGCATCATCGAATGAAAAGAGTTCCGTCAAAAGCATAAACGGTTCAGACGAATCTTGTCTGCGGTTTAGCCTCTCAAACGTAGCTACAAATGGATTGCGGAACGAATCATGTCATTGACATAGAAAACAAATTCATTTGTTTTTGTTTTTGTTATTGGTATTCACCCGGTATTCGGTATCTGAAAAAGAAAGCAAGTAAACAATGACTTTGTAGGTACATGCAGCACGCAGAAGGAAGTACACTTTCCGATGTTTTTTTTCATTTTAAAATTATCTTAATTATTTGATTAATTGAATTCATATCACTTTTTGCCACATCAGTCAATAATCAGTAGCAACAACAACAACAACAAAACACACAGCTCACTTTTACGGTCTTCGTGCATCTTCGTGTTTATAACTGTAACATTTATTTTCTTTAGTCATGATGGCGCGCGCTCAAGTTCATTCACATTCGATTTTCGCTTTCAAGCGGAAGTTTAACATCTACTATAACGTTTTCTTATACATACATACATATGTGCATATACATATATGCGTGCAACAACACAAGCATTTAGACCAATTGACAGACTAGCCGTTAGTTGAATGACCAGGTTTCATTATCTATAGACTATGTTTGCGTAGTAACTGGGCAGCACAATCAAAAACTTGTTTTATACTGTAGTGTAAATAACATATGTATTTATGTGATGACCTGCTCTACATAGAGTGTGTCTATCAATAAAGAAAACCAGACACGCGCACTCTACAACGTTGATGCTCGCATAATTATCGTATTACATTTATTGCATAAATACCGATTTAATGAAGTAATATTTCCTTCACTTTCACACTTCCAGGATGAAAGTGGAAAGAGTTAAGAACGGGTTCTTAAGACCAGAGGTTCTCAATATGTGGAGGCACGACGTCCTTGCAGGCGTATGATAAATAAAATAAATATAAAATAATAATAATTATATAAATAATATAAAATAAATTTATCATACAAAAGTTTCTATGAATCTCGAAACCAAAAAACAGCCCACATTTTTCCAAAATTTTCTGAATCCAAATCCGATATACATAATTTCAGGTTTTCAGATTTCAGAGTTTTTCTCTAAGAGTTTTTCTTTTATAAAAGAGAGAAATCTATATATAAACGATTCCATTTAAGAGGAAAAGGAAGTATAACTTTAAGGTCTCATTACAAAAAAGTATGTTTTTCGAAGCAAAGTAAATGTTTATGTGACAGCATAATACCAAATAAAGCTAACGACTATGTTTCTTCCCGCATTTAGGTCACGATATCTCGAAAACCTGAAGTAAAACAGTAATTCTGACCACAAATTCGGCTTTGGCAGCTCAAAAACCTACAGTTATATATAATCCGTATTCTTTTTTGTTGAAATTTCAAAACTTATCTTCTGAAATTGAATTCGTCAGCAATGAATGTAACGACCCCAAACTTTTGTTTATTTTCTATGGCTTTTCGTCGGATTTTCTTGTACAATTGAATTAATTTGCGGTCTCACCGCAATTGTAAACGACGACAACAACAACAACAACAACACTAAAGACTACAACAATCAATGTTATTTGGGTTTTCTAAAAAACGTAGGTAGTATAAGAAATCATTTCAGCAGAGGTAGAAAAAAAATGGAAAAGAAAAAGAAACAGAAAAAGAAACACAAACAAAAATGAAGAAGAGATGTTATTTATTTAGTTGACTTTAGTTGACAACAACTTGATTAAGTTGAAGACAATGTTGATGAGTTGAGAGAAATCTGAAAGGTCTAACCGCAGGGCAACACCGCAACGCACCGGTGGTTGGTTTGTCGGTTGTTGGTAGCGGTTACGTGCTTCAGATGCAAGAGGCGTCGATGCTATTCATTAGTTCAGCCACTAATAATTTTAACATTTTAACAGATTTAACATTTACTGCAGATTTCTCTGCAGTAAATTTCAAAAATATCAATAAAAAAATTTCTCAAAATTTGTCAAAATTTGTCGCTTTGAGAAATCCGTTTGAGATTATCCGAAATTAACTGCCACTAGCGATAAATGCTAAAAAGTCAGATTCGGTTTCAGCGCATCAGATGCTAATTTGGGTGATGTTATGAGTACTTTTCTGGATAAAATATTTTAATGGGTTAGAATTTGCCAAAGGAGTTTGTCGTGTTTCGTTTCGTTAGTATTAATTTCGATTAAATGTTTCCAATTTCATCACACAGTTATTGCGAATATTATAAAATCAATCAATGTGCGGCCTTTTCAACTTTCCCACTATCGCCTTTACGCATATCATTTCCGTTTTCAGCTAGCATTTTTATTGCGTTATTACTCTTCGGCTTGAATACTTAAGTGAGTGTATTATCGTATATAAATACACAAAAAAATGAAATTTAAAACTCTAACTGAAAATTTCTATCTGTCGTGCATGACTAAATCGACTAAATACGATAAAAATAATGTTGATGCCACTATTTTTCTCTCCAACTCTTTCAACTGAAAAGGTTGTGAAAATGGTAACTAATTTTGGTTAACAGAATCGTAGATCAAGGTAAGTAAGTAACTCTCCGAGTGAGACGGACTTTTGCTTTGTACTTAGCATAACAATAGCACCATTGAGCGCACCTTTAAGCGATGATAACTGAAAACCATTTACCATGTACCTTTAATGGATAAAGAATGACTCTTCAGAAACGTACTTTAAAAAATGCAAACATTAAAAAAATAAATATTGACAAAATATTTCTCATAATAATCGTGGTTGGTTGGTTTGTTTTGAGTTCTCATGACAATTATATCTTCTGAACAAATAAAGTAAATTGGAAAAAAAACAAAATTTAAAGGTAAATAATGTTATCTATTTACCAAGTTTTGTGTATTGTTTTTAAAATGTTTTGAAAACGCTAATAACGTTTTAAAATGATAATGCTTAATGTCGATTTATACGCCATTATTTCGAATATATGCCATTTGTTCGAAATTACATACGTAGCTACAGGTTCAAGGCTTAAACAATTACAGCTACTACGAGCTTAAAATGTTGGAGTTTGAGTTATTCTTAGTTCGGCCTTCCGTTCACACGTTTGACCCACTTGCAAAAGCTTCCATTAAATGAGTATAAAATTTACTATTTTCGAAGAATAATTGGTTTCTTTCAGTAATTTTAAGGTTTTGCTATCTCAAATCGACCACAATAAATCAAAGTTGTACATACTTATGCATGTATGTATGTACTCGTATTGTAGAGTCATGCCTATAAAAATCAGCATTTTCATATAAGTATAAGGAATGGCAAGCCAAGCTGTACCAATTCATTCTTTTTTTTTTGCCAAAAAGTTATAACTTTTTTAAGTAGTTTAGTGCGTGATTGCTTTTTTTTGTGAAGGTTTCCATTTCAGGTTCAATTATTCGCTGTCTGCAAACTGAACCTGTTTGGTTAGGTCAGCATTTGTCTGGTCGCTGACAAATAAACCGATTTACCTGCCTTTTTTATATGTTTTTTTTACTTTGAACTTGGGCGAGCTTTTTTTTTTCTGTTTTCAGTCGAAACTGTGAGCTGACTAAGCCCAGTATAAGCTAGCTAATACTTTATACTGAAGGATGGCACACTAGAATTTTCCTTCTCCTTCACCTTCTACTTTTTCCCTTTTTTCGTCCTTTACATTTCATTTCTCTCACTTGAATTCCAGTCGAATCATTTTTACATGTCATAACATCTTTTACAGCCGGTGTATATAACTTTTCTATACTCCTGAGTTGCCATCGATTAGCGTATCTCTTAACGAACTCATAAAAACCTCTTACAGCGTTTAGTTTCTAAATTTTTTTTTTTACTTTAACGATGAAGCTTTTCCAACTTCCTGAAACTACTAAAACCGCAAACGTGTCCGAGAAAATGCAGGAAGAAAAATGCTTGCAAATTGCTGTCGTAAACCGAAGAAATCGAATGCATAAAATGCGCCTTGTACACATATACAGTCTTACACATCAATAAATCAACAAATTAGTAATTTGTCGGAAACTCCTCCCAAATATTTTACTACTGCGTTTTTGAAAAGCACGAAATGCAAGAAATTTCGCAACCATCTCTTGAAGAACTACGTATACTACTTAATATAAGAAATAGATCTGAGAGACTTGTAAAACAAGAGCTATTTTCGGTTATAATTCACTCCGCTCTAATGAGAAATAATACAGACGTTTTTAATAAAACATAGCATTGTATCAAAAGCGAAGCTATTGACATGCGACTACTTCTTTCCTTCGCACAGAAGGGTCGAATGAGACCAATTACCTTCTGTTGTAAAAAGTTCGCAATAAACTGTATGGAACCAAAACAATTTCTCGTAGAGCAAACGGAAGATACAAGTACACAAACCCAGTGTTAACATTGCCTTAGTCGAAGCAACGGAAAGGAAAATTCAATTAAAACAATCAACATAAATAGCGCATATTTTAACAATTCAAGCGTTAAATAACAGACGAAACTTATGGAGGAAAATGTTGAGGAAAACAACACTGATGAAAATGGCTTCAGCGTTTAGCTTTCGTTAGTATTGTTTTAGCATTTTTCAGCGGAAACTTTTTAACAAAATATCGTTTTGCGACCTCATATGATTGTGTCGTATTATTGTTTTCTACTGATTTTCATTAATTGTTTGAAAATTATTATTTACCTTCAATTAATAAATCTTAACTTCCTTTTTTAGTGCTTTATAATGCTTGAGAATCAGTAAAGAAATTACTGACTTAAACTGCAGTCTGATAATATTGTATTTTGAAAAGAACACTTGAAAAAACTCCAATGTTTTTGGCGAATTTAATATTAAAATTTTTCTTTTTAAATGCCAACAAGTTTTTAGCTTTTTTTTTCATAACCAAAAAGTAGGTTACAAGCGCGCTTAGCTTAGCTTGTATTTGTTATAGTACGATATTATTATTCTCATTAGTTTTGTTTACGTGATTAATGTGTGTATTTTTTCTCTTTTCTCTCAGCCATAAGCTACTTTACAATGCAGTATGCCGTGAGTTACGTTGGGTATGTTTGCCGCTGTACCTATTGGTGGTCTCTAGGTTCTTCGTTTAAGTCCTTCTTTTCCTTCTCGGGTGTTTTGTTTCGTTCTTTGATTTCACAGATAACGCAACATTAACCGCAAGGCATAACGAATGCAATCTTTGCCACGAAAATACGATCATTAAAGTGCCGCACGAAAGCACGAAAAATATCTGTACCTGCATCCAACTGCGACCGCCTGTCCGTCTGTCCATCTAGCCAGTCATCTATCCGACTGCACTGAAAATAAAAGAAGAATGTTTGCAACAATGCCGAACAATGTGAAGCCATGAAAATTGGGTCAGTTCAAGCGAGAGAATGCTTTAATTTACTGTTGTTGGTGTTGTTGTTGTTGTTGTTGTTGTCAATTATTGTTGTTGCTGTTGTTGTTGTTGTTGTTGTTGTTGTTGTTGTTGTTGTGCGCGGTGCAGTCTTGCGAAGCATTCTGAAAGCGAACTCGCAGCCGTTCAACAGCTCAGATTGCTTTCAAGTTCGTTGCTTAAGTCTTTCGATGTGTCTTTTGAAATTTTAACGCCTTCGTACCATCATTTATTGCTTGCTGTGTTGTTTATCCAACATGTTATAAGTTTTATTATCATTTGTGATTATTGCGCTTACGCAATGTACGAAAAGCATCGTTGTTGTTATTGTTGTTGTACTGCGGAACTATTAATATTTTGTTAGCGACAAGGAAATGCGCTCAGAAAACTGCAAAATGCAATTTTTTGTTTCCAAACACAAAATTTCCGGGTACTCGTGGTTTGTGACTAAAACTTTCTTGAGCGCAATTGTTGCTGTTGTAGTTGTTGTTGTATTTTTTTTTGAAAATGGATTTACGGTTATTAAACAATATCTGGCTACAGCAAAGGATGGACATTTGACGTGGTCAAGTTTAACATTTTCCATCAGAGTTTTAGGGTTGACGTGGTGTGAAACGGGGGGCGGGGGATGAAACGGGTACTGCGTATGACACATTTGACACATTCATACATTCTTGCATTCATACTTGTCAGTTATAATTATGGTACATATTCAATGCTCTGTATTGCAGGTTTTGAACATTATTGACATTGAGTTCGATCGACACAATTAAATCAATATTAAAATCAATGCCAGCTAGCTTTGAAGGTCTATGCTAATAACTCTAACAAGTAGAACACAGGCTTGATGCACACACACACACACACACACACACACACACATTGTGCGAAATATGCTCTGCTGACAAACGAAAAAGAAATAAAAAACCGAGTGATCGGAGTCGAAGGATTTTTATTCAACTGGTTCTGAAAAGTCTGATTATTTTTATGATAATACAATATTATTATGATGCAGCGAGCTAAATGGAATGTTTGAGCAAAATGTATTAAGTCGCAAAACTCCAAATATGTGGATTTTCTGTGGATTTTCATTTAATTAAAATGTGCAAAACTTCAGTTTTAAAGAAAAAAAAACATTATAAAATGCCATCCAGGAAAATATACATATTTAACGCTCCAGTAATGCAATGTACATAAGTAAGCATTGTATATAAACGTTATATAAGCATTGTATATAATAAGCGAAGCTATATATCGTACTATTGGTCAATAGCTATCGAACCATTTAGGGCGACGCTCTTATATGTGCACAGCGATATGTCTATGCCAATTTGCTTTATTTGAATGAACCAAATAAAGTGAACCATAGGAGCCATCATATTCTTTGGAAATCAGTGCCACTCTACAATTGCACAAACAACCACAACGAATGGTAACTAAAAACGTTCACTACAGGGAATAACCCACTTTATCCAACAAAAACAAAAATTGTATTATTATAAATAAAATAAATTAATAAAATAAAATAAATAAATTAAAATAAATAAAAGTCTGCCTCTGCCTCCATCGTAATGTTTTAGTAAAAGAAAAATTACTGATGAAATAAATAAAATCCCAAAAATCCTTAAACAACAAATAAAAAAAGATCACAAAAAATCCAAAATTAAACAAAATATAAATTTTGATATTAACAAACAAATGTTGTAAATAAAATAAATAGTATTGTATATAAAAATATAGAAGCTAAATTAAATATGATTTAAAAATTAATTATTGACTGCAATGAATTAATGAGAGTTTATTTTGTTTTTAAAGAATTCCATTCTAAATATATACCGCAAGACGCGCTACAGCGTGGCCGTTAAAAGACGTCCAATGGATTGTTTGCATCTTATTCAACAAAAATAAGAAAAATTAATTTAAATTTTAATTAAAAATTTAAATTAAATTAAAAAATTAAAAATTAAATAAGAATTTGAGATTATAATAATGTTCTAACATTTGCTTTACGTGGTTTTTATTTCTCTAAAGGCAAGCGTTTCCGTAACCGTTTGCTTACAACCAATTACTATAAGGTCCCTTCAAAGACTCGAAGCCGAGGAAAAAGGCTTGTCATGAAACCGTTGAAAGTGATTTAAAAAAATGATTTTGCAGCAATATAAATTTATTCGTGTCACAGAAAACTATATGCAATAATATCGTATTCAAATTTATAGTTTTTACATAAATTAAGCAAAAATTACACCAGAAATCATGGTTATTCCAAGTGAAATTTGTTTATAAAATGCAAAAATATTTTGTCATTCTTTTGTTCCTTTTTTTTGCATAGTAAAATCACATCCAACACTTTCGATTTTCACTTCACTCATTTTTCAGTTTTCAAATGAACAAACGAAGCAAAATAAATCTCTAAATTAAATATAAAAAAAATTAATTCACGTTTATTTCACTGTTTATTTATTTATTTATTTATTTTGTTTGCTATTGGTTTTTTCGTTTCTCTTGCCCGTGGTTTTTGCTGTGGTCTACCATGGTCCTCCATATCGGCTCACTCTCCTGGTGTCAGTGTTAACGAGTCGCTTGGCGCGATCCGTGAATCGCGAATGCATAATTTCACGGAAACCTTGTCTGACGACGCGCACTGCTCCGTGTGCGAGAAAGTTGAATAATTTGGCCGTTCGTTTTGGCCCGTAAACGTGCCGCATAAACCAGTATTTAAAAGGAATCGTTATTTATTTCTTCATTTTTGGGAAATTATTATAAATTCACTTTCCGTATGCTTAAGATTCAACTTGTTTGAAACTTTTTGCTTTTAATTTTTGCTCTATGACGTTTTATTTGGTGTTTGTGCTCGTTGTTGTTGCTTTTCCTAACATAGTTTTATTTAGTTTTTTCATTACAGTAAGAGAGACTAACGTCATACTCAAAATAACAGTTCATTTTGAAGAAAAAGCAAAAATAAGCGCAACACTCACGAAATTGTTGAAATCTGAACCGCTTCGGCGAACCATTCGGTGCACACTGCAAAGAAAATGTGTTGGCAGCGCAGTTTGTTTGCACCAATAAAAGCTTCTGCGAAAGCTCTTTTTCAACATTTTCCATTTCTTGTTTTTAAAGAAAGAAATCTGAATTAAAAGCAGTCTGTCTGAGTAGACTCACGAAGTCACCTACAAACGCCTTTAGTATGAAATTACTTACTACTTACTACTTTTAGAAGACACTACGCTTTTCACCAAAGCACTACACTTTTTTAACACTTAACCTTTATGATCACCAAAAATTAAATGAAGTTGTCGCAGCGACCAGAAGAAATTTTAAATCCTTTCCAGCTCAGTGGTTTTTTTCTTCGTGTATATTGAAATATTTACGAAAAAGAAAATAAATTTCAAGAAAGAAGGAAAGAAAGATAACAAAATTGAAAATATGAATTTTCGAATGCTATAAAAAGTGAGAAGTTGCTTCTGAAAACAAGTTTTTGCCAAACTAAAATAAATTAAAATATTATTAATGTTAAAAAATATCTCTATGAAACCATGAGTTAATAACTATACATTTTTTATTTTGTTTTTATTTTGCTTTTTGTTAAGATAAATAAAATTTTTCCTATATATTTTTTCTATATGAATTATTTTTACTCAATTTGTTTTGTCAGCGGAAAATGCTTTTGCTAGAAGGGTTAATGATGTGTTGATCATAAATTGGTGTCTGAAAAACACGGCAGGTCCTCTCTCTTTCTCTCTCTCTTCTCACTTGCTGACAAGCTCGCAAATTAAGTGGTTTAAAAACAGTAAAATAGTAAAAAAAATACTAAAAAAGCGTTGATCTCTGTCACTGAAATCCATTTCGAATCAAAGTTTGCGCAGGGGCGAGGGAGAGAAAGAGAGAGAGAGAGAGATAGAGCGAATAAAAGGGTTAATAAAGATGTACCACCCACCAAAATGCAAACCTTATAGTTTTCAATAATAATCATTAACAAATTTTTAGTTAAAATTAATTTTAAAAAACAATGCCCAATTATTATTAACAACATACCAACTTACTTGACCCATTTTTAAATGTTAATAAAATAAAAACATCTTACAGCGTTGAAAATTAAAGAACTTACAACAACACACCGGAAAATCAATTTATCGTGGCGTTGTTAAGAGCATTAACTAAAACCAAAGAAAACCAACTACAAATATGTATGTATAATTTTCGTTTAAATAAAGACAATGAGATTAAAAACAAAGGCATTACTTTTAACGCCTTCACGATCTATTCTGGCAAGCAGTAAAATTGATTAACCGCGCAAAACGCAAAAAGAAGCTGTATACTATTTAAAGCACAACTAAACTGACTAAAAGGTAATTTATGAAATCATCAGCAACAGTATTAAAAAAAAATCATTAGCACCAGCGAACTTACAGTTTTTTGTTTACTGAATTTGTGTTTAAGAAAAGCGTCGACCTTAAGCAACCACTATCAGCTTACATATCGTATATTTACTTTCCATCCTTGACGAACAGGCTATAATAATGAAAATAATATTAGTCAAATGACATAAAAAATTCAATTGCTCAGTAATTAATTATTGAAAATAATCGATTTTCAATTTAAAAAAAAATTCACTTCACTGAACTCAACTTTAAATTTAGTTTTTGTTTAGTTCTAGTTTTAATTTAAAAAAAAAACTTTATTTAATACTTTATTAATTACATACGTAACCATTCCATCACTTCGCCCTTATCGTTTAACCCTTATACGATCATTACATTTTTTTTATTAATTATTTTTTAATAAATATTTTTTATTATTTTTTTAATAAAAAACGCCATTTACAAAATTTATTCTTGAGGAAATTACGGCCACAAATTCCTTTAACATATGATCTAAAGGGTTATCCATTTCGAGTTACGGAAAGTAAAGCCCTGCCGTTTTGCGGCTGTCAAATATCCTTGTCACCCGAACTAGCATTTGTTTAGCTGAAGGCTTGCCATTTTACAATATGGATCGTTTTACCATCATCGAATAACGCGTTAACTTTGTTAACTTAAAAAATTTTTTATCTGTGGCATCTTTAAAAATCAAATCTTTAAAAATTTTTACCTGCGGCACTATGCTAAAATAAAAGCATAAAATAAAAGCATTTCGATAAAACGTCTCTTTACATAAATAATTGATATTTATATTAGCTTTCTAACGGTAATATTACCTGAATATCTCTTGTAATTTCGGAAATATCGCTGGTTATATTTCAAATTTTAAAGGACTCCAGCCGCCCCCAAGAGAGAGCGAAAATTTTTTTTATGCTTTTTGGGGTCAGAAACAAAGCAAAAAACCAACAAAAAACGACAAAAAAATTGGGGTTGATACGAAGATGTAAATTTGTTCCTAAAAATCAATCGATATCTGAATATTTAGTGTGCTCTTTTTACTTCACTTTTCGAAAGAGAAAATGGTTAGCCCCGTACATTTGCAACCTAACCTATTATTTAAATATAATACAAAATTCCAACAGCTGATGCTAATCCATTTTCATTATTGTTACGATTTGCTAATGAAATACAAAGTACCCAAACCATAAAAAGTTGTCCAGTAAAAATTATAAGTTAAATTTATTTAACATATTTAACATTTAAGCATCGATTTATACACAGTTTATTAGCAAAGTTTATTACCCAAAATCCTTTTTTCGATAATACGCAACTTTTTCGATAATACATTTTTTGTAGCATCAAACTCTCCAACAATAATCCAATTTTCGATACACCCTGTTGTTCAGTTCCTTTAGGGTCCAAATCGCGTTTCCTTTGAGCATTTCAATTTGGAACGATTCTAAAGAAACAAACGGAGCAAAGGCGCAATAATTATTTGCATCGGAAATTAATTGAAGAGTCAACAAAGTTTGAATCAGAAATAAAATCTTCGGTTTGGATAGATAAAAGATTTCATAAAACAAGTTTTTGCCAAAATTGTTATAAGTCAAAATGAACAGTGCAAGCGGTACAAGCGAGGAACAAGCACTGGGGCGAAAGATTCGTTTAAAAAATTTGCTGGACGAGGGCTTGGCCATCGGTTTGTTCTATTTGGGAATTCATTCACCAGTACATTCTTATGATATTTATTGCTATTTCGAATTTAGAAAATATGGTGACCCAACAAAGCTCTCTGGAGACGCTCCAAGCAATAAGTAACATCATTACCACCTCTGATCATATCATTAGTGAGGGCTGTGTCGAGGATCGAGCTGAGCACACAACGGAAGTAGTGATGGATGCGCAGGTACTGAAAATGAGTCACGAACTGGTGTCCAAAGTGCTGCTACAGAGCTCAGAGTTCAACGATCGAATGTACCAAAATGCAATTGTAAGCAACAAGTGCATTTAGTCGCTCTTGAAATCATAGTTTAAAAGTAAAGTCCCCTTAGAACAGTATTGTTTACAAAAACGACGAAATGAAGTGGGAAACAATAGCCAATATTGCCTGTAGCATTGCCCACACGACGCGCACTAAATCCACCATGTTGGGCGCTATCGATGTGGTGCCTAGGGAACGCTTTGTGAAGGAAAGACAACAACGGAAACGAAACACATTGGTACGTATTGACTATGACGTCATAGTTGCAAACTAAGCATGACAATATATAATAATGACAATTGGAATTATCATTAGGGAGAGGAAAAACGTCCTGAATCCATCGATAAAATGAAGCGTCAAGACAAAGGCGCACAGAAGGTAAACATAATACATCAACAGGTTAAGAATATCTTTGAAGAGAACCAGCGCAAACCTATTCCATATTACCATCTCATAGTCGATCCTAAGAGTTTTATGAGTACGGTGGAGAATGCCTTTCAATTGGCATTTCTTGCGCGGGACAGCATCATTGCGATAGAGACTGGAGAAGACGGCTACCCGCAAGTGCGACTATCCACTAAGGAAGAGCGAAGGGCTGAGGGCCAAACGAAGCAATCTATTTGTTCGCTTAACCAAAAAATATGTGCCGTTAGTTTACCTCTAGTTTTATTTTGGAATCAACATCTCATTTAATTTAATTTACAGGATATGGTTTTATTTTATAACATAAAGGAACCTATGCTGAAAGTGCCACCAGAGGCCGATGATAATGATTAGTAGCATGCGTTTTCATAAATCGGCATAAATTAATATACAACCTTAGTTTTGTACCTACTTGTAATAAGAACTTTTATAATGTGAAGATAAAAATTAAATTGCGGTACCTTTTTCACAAACTTCAACTTCAGTATTATTGATGCAGTCATATAAGTCAACAGCGTAGTTTTATTTCAATCTACCGATCAAATACAAACTAAATCGATTTTTAAAGTCGTATTAATTTTATTCTTTAGATTCAGTGCCCAAACCTCGTAGTGATGACAGAATTTACTTTGCGAACGCCAAAGTTAAAAGTTTTTTTACGTGGATATTAATTATCTTGGGCATATCTGCCTGTCGGGTTTGCTATGAACCGAAAAGCCTGATGCTTTGAATTATGTTCCTATTCTACGGATATCCAGCGTATACAAAAATATTCTATTTAAATCATTACAAGCATAGAAAACATTCAATTACAGATTTTTTACTGCCTTGGATAAATTACAAGTTTTACATATATTTTCCTATAATACAACGAGAAATTACATTATGCAAACAACGTTCAAAATTTTAAATTCGAGAAAATGTATAAGTTTAATAAAAAATAGAAAAACTAAGCTAAAGCTCCGCAAATTAAAAACAATTTTGAAAAACTTTGGAGATTTTCTAATACATACTCGTAAGCATTGAATATTTCTCAAATAATCAAATTTTTATTGAGGAGTAGACAGCAATTAGAATTATTCACTTTAACAGATTTGTTGGCTCACAGTATGGCATCCCCCCTCCCTCCATATAGCATTCTCTGAATCCCTAACCTTCTTGGCCAAAATCTTCCGTAAACTTGCGCAATTTGATTAGGTCATCGTCGTTAACTGTAGGTTTGGTACGAGCAAGTGATTTTAACATATCACGCTAAAGAAAAGACCACTTTAATACACTCCTTTGATACAGTCTACAACTATTTCTCACCATCGTTACGGGCGGTTCAAATAATTTATCTCCGGGTACGTCCATCCAGGACATTTCTACAGCGCCCGGATCACCAGGCGAACAGGGCACAAGTAGATCGTCACAAATTTCTTCTTTGTTGGTTGGCGAGGGACCGGACACTTTCTGTATTTTGAGGTTAGGAAATTAATTTCAACAACACTCCAATCAAGATCAGCAACTGCGAGAACGTACCTTAAAGTGTGTAGCGGTTTGTACCTTACGTACCGGCTCCATTAAGGCATCTCGTACCACAATTGAAATATCAGCGCCAGAATAGCTGCAAAGCAAGCAAATTTCAACAATATCCCAACCGCTATCTATCGCACTTACCCTTCAGTTTTCGATGCTAATTCTTTAATATTCTGCTCGGTCAATACATGCGTTGTGTTCCCCAAATGTAACTTAAACATGACTAACCGTGCATGTGCCTCCGGCAGGGGGATGTAAATACGCTTCTCGAAACGTCTCCGTATAGCCGAGTCTAATACCCAGGGTATATTGGTGGCACCCAGCACAAGTATGCCATCCGTATCGTTTCCAACGCCTTGCATTTGCACTAGAAACTCGGTCTTGATGCGCCGTACACTATCATTCTCATTATCTGAACGTGTGGAGCACATAGAATCGATTTCATCGATGAATATTATAGACGGTTTATGCTGGCGTGCCAGTTCAAAGAGATTCTTAACTAGCTTTTCCGATTCACCCAACCATTTGGACATCAAGTCTGAGCTTGATACTGAGAAGAATGTGGAATTGTTCGCCTCCGTAGCAACCGCCTTGGCCAAGTACGATTTACCAGTACCCGGTGGACCAAAAAGTAGTATTCCCTTCCAAGGTATGCGCTTGCCCGTGAAGAGATGAGGAAACTTTATGGGCAAAATCACAGCTTCCTTCAGAGCCTCCTTTGCGCCCTCCAGTCCTGCTACATCAGACCATTTCACTTTGGGCTTCTCAATAACAATGGCACCCTCCAACTTATTCTGCAGTTTCTTTTTCTCGGGATCTTCGCCATCCGAATCACTATCGCTCTTCTTATCCTTATCATCCCTGAGTGAGAGAGAAAGAGAGGATTGTAGCCAGCAGAAATTGCAGTAAGGTAAAAACTCTAGTTATTCACTTTGAACTCGATTCACCCTCCTTGATCGGCTTCTTCTTTCCCTTACGCAGGTATTCCTTTAGTTTTTCTGCACGGTCTAAATATTGCAAACACTTGGCGCGTATGGAATCCTTGGCTTTTTCGCCCTGGGCCTCGTCTGAGATAGCATCCAATTAAAAATACACGAGACACTTAAATGTGGAGCAATCTTACATTTGATGGCATGCAGAAAATACTCCACACCATGTTCGTACAGTCTCAAGGCTTCTGCATAGTTTTTATTTCGATCCTCTTCAGTAGCTTTGGTGACCAAATCAATAGCCTTCTGCAATGTGGTACCGGAAGCCATAACAGGAGGTAACAGTTAATAAAAGCTGCGAGTATTAAGAGAAATAAGTCGAAATTATTAAAAAACTAATTGCAAAATACGAGTTTTATTCGAGTGCGTCAAAGTCATCAGCGCTGATGTCACTATTTTAAAATAATATATTGCAACTATTATCAAACAAATAATGAAACCATAAATTCCAACTCCCATATAAAGCATTTATGGCAATCTGTACGTTCGTTTTAATGGTTTTACCGTATTTTCACAAAAATTTTTCTAGTTCTTTGGCTAACAATTAATAAATTGTCAAAAAAAATATGACTTAACACACTGGAATTAAGTTTTTTATAAATTTTGGTTGGACTCACTACTGAATTAATTCTTTCCAGTTCCTTATAAAAGGTTTTTTACAAACTTTTCCTGTGCTAGAATTATTTGTTTTTAATAATTCTATGTAGTATTCCCAAAATTTGTTAAGAATGACCGATGAAGAAGTTGCTCTTGGGACTACCTTACACTATTCCTTAAACTTTCAACTTTTATTCGTTTGACATTAACTTGCACTGAGTCCAAAACTGTTTACTTACTATACTTTAAAACTGTTTCTACAATTTCTAACTTGAAATTTATACAAATATTGGCGCAAGCTAAACCTGACACCAGCTAAGTGGTACAATTAAAATTCTATTGAGTACATATTTGCTAATTGTTTGGTAACGAAGGCTTTGAATACCACAATTTGCTTTAATACTACTTCCATTTCACCATTCACTCCATTTTTTCAGTCTACTTCAATTTTTTGTCGGTCTTATTTCTACTGGTAGCTGTTAAAACAGATATACATACTTATTTCCTTGAGTTGTATGTAGAGAAGGCAAAAGTTTATGGTGACTAAAATGCTAAATTTTTATGTCTAAATTCTGCCAATAGATGAAATTATTGAGAATGCACTGGAAACTAACTACTTGATATCGATTTTTGAAAAGCGCATCCGCTGATTACAAGCTGATGCGAACAGCTGATTGCTATTTAACAATTGTGCAATTTTCCAAAATTATTTTTAGTTATAAATTTAGAAAATTTTAGTTCAATTCGAACAAAGCTTTATAACTCAATTGGAAGTGATGGTCTCTGTGTGCGGGACCCACCGAAAATGTGAAACCGAATTTGTTCTGGGAGCCCCAATAGAATGACCCTTATAAAGCCCTTAAGAGGCCACAACAAAAAAAATTCTTATTTCGTTTCTTGCGACCGCTCAGAAGCAAAAAAAAAATGTATGCACGAAATTAAGCACTTTGCTTTAATAATTCGATATTTCATATACCTTTTTGAAGGCCTTTTTTTCAAAGGCCTTAAAAATCTGGATATCTTTAGGAATGTTATTTAGTGGATCATTGAAACAAATTAAAGTTGCACGATTATTGAACACTTAAAAAATTCTATTCGATTAACCAGGCCGGCAGTTCTCTGCATTTTTTAGATAAGAGATCTTTAGAACGTAAAAATCTGCCATAGATTCTTGCAATTTTTTAATTCTCAATTTCGTACACTTCATTGGTGTCTAATCGTTCTTCACCACTATTCATCAAATTCAATTATAAATTTTCTTGAAATTGGCTTTATAAATCCATCATAGTTTTTAACAAAATTACTTTAATTTTCGTTTTTACGTTAAATTTATAAACTGCCATTAGGATTATATCTGAATTATTTTGCTTTATTGCGGGCGGGAACCACGACCGAATCCTCCACGGAACTCAACATCACCAGCTCCAGGTCCAACATCACCCTTCTTATCCGGACCACCAGGTGCGCGTCTATATGCAGAGCGATCTTCTCCAGTCTTTGTCGCATCGCCAGAACGGCCAGGGCCGGCAGCGGTTGGTCGTGGACGCACGGTCTCCGATCGAGCCGGACGTTTCAGAGTTGCTGGCACAATTTCGGGAGGCAAATGCAGGTAGCTGCGCAAGTATTCAATACCCTCATTGGTCAAATACCAATAATAATGCCTCCATGCAAATTGCTCTTTGACAAGACCGCGCGAGTGCAGCGATTGCATTGTTTTGATGACATGTAAGTTGGGAATGTTCTCCAGTTCGGGATGCTTTGGCGCATGGAAATCCTTTTTCGCAACAATGACTCCCTCTTTGAAGAGGTATTCAAAAATAGCAACACGGTGCGCTTTCGGCATAAACATTCTGAAATAAGAGCTGATATTACTTTTTTAGCAAAAAAGCGGAATAAGAAAAAAAATTTTCTTGGCAGATTTGCAGGAATTGTATTGTTTAAGATTTCACATAGTCCGAGAATTCTTCGACATATTTCAAAAAATTCATATGCCAATTCCATTGAAATTTTAATTTATCGATTGAAAAGATTTTAGTCGATTTTTTATAAGAAATTCACATACTTTAGCGTCTTCTATACAGCAGTCACCGGAAAGAAAAGAAAAGTTCGTTGACAGCTGTCACGACTTTAGTAGAAGTGTCAAAATTTCTAAAATTTCACGATCAGATGGCGCTGAAGAAAATTGAGAAGATAGGGTAAATTTTGTTTAACGCTTTAGGGGCTTACGGGTTTTATTAATCCCAGAGACTATTTTCGTTCTACTGAAAGGCAAATATTTCTCTATTCTGCTTATGTACATATTTTTGGCCCGTTAGCCCTGGATCACACTGCATCATTTACGCATGCTTTGATGGGACATTTGAACGGGAGGGGATACCACCCTGCAGAAAGCTGTGGCAGAAATTCACTTCTCACGCGGAGAAAAATTTTATACACGGAGAGTATACAAGATATTAATATGAAATTTTTCACAATATCATTTTTTTATTTTCATGATATAATGCCCGAAACACATGTGCAGATATTATGCTTGCAGAAAAAGGTTGCATTTGATATACACGCAACAGCAACAATGCTACCAACATTTAAAAGGAGAAATGTATTACTGTGGCCCAACAATTCGACTCCAAACTCGACTCCAAGCTCTTTCTATTTCTTTTACTTCTATATTGTTGTTGTATTTGAAATAAACAACGCACGGGAAAAAAATTGCAAAGAAAATCTTCTCATGTTTGCGAAAGTGCAGAGTTTCGTGCAGATCTGCAGCAGATAATTTGCACATACGTTTTGGCATAACGAATAATTCTGCATCAATAACATAAAAATCGCGTTTTTTACTTACATATGACAGTGTTTTAGTAATCGCTTTTAGTAAAGCGATATGTGCTTTCGCAGTTTTACAGTTACTAATTGAACTAAAGTTCCATTGGGAAAGTCCCAGGACTTTTACTCTGTGCTGGCTATTCTTTTCGGAAATTTGCAATTATACAGACCATAATCGACCACGTATGTAACTTACAAAAGTTTTTGTATCCGTAAAAAAAAAAATTCGTCACGAAAAGGTTAAATTAATCAAACGGCGATTGAATTCTGACTGTTAAAAGAGTTATCATTTTAATTAATATATTTACACCTTCTACTTTCCAGAAATGATTTAATATGAAAATTTTATTGCACACTAATTTAACAAAATAAATTAAAAAACTAGGAACTAAGATGATATAGAATCATAAATTTCGTCATTGATTTCTTAACTGTTTGCCATGAATGACTTTTAGGATTTATAAATTTTGACAGTTGGGGCCAATCGATTGCTAAAAATTGATATCAAAGTGTGTGGATTTCAAAATTGATTTCTTGTTACATTTCTGATATGGTGACTTATGGGCGAAAATTAGCCAGGTTGGGTGCAAATATTAACTGACATCAAATGGACCCAGTTCTGCAGACGGCAACCTACTCTCTCAGTCTGAATCAATCTGAGATTATGTCATTTTTGTATTGCTTTTAGCTTATTCCTCATTTCCTATAAGAAGAATAACAGAATTCGCATTTGCAGGAAAAATGGTCTGATGAATATTTTGCTCATAAACAAAATTCAATTTAACCACTCTTTTCAGTGGACGATAATTTTTATGTTAAAACATTAATTTGATTAATTTTAAAAAATATACTTATTTTATTTTGAAGTACATATATACATATGTATATGTCGATGTTATAACTAGATGTTTCAAGTTGACATGACTGTTGCTTGTTGAAAATGTTACCTTGCAATTTGAAATTTTTTATTATAAAATCTACTCTAACCGGTATATCGGTCAATGAACTGAAAAATGAACAGCTTGAAATGATTGTATGACAATAATGATGATTTGATAATTTTTATTAAATGATTAAATATAATATAGTCGACTAAATCATTAACAAAAGCTTGAATGTCAAGAAGGCATGTGAGTACTCTACCTGTTCGTTCAACTGCTTCGAACACCGACACCAACCAAGCACAAGTTTTCTAAAGAAAGAAATAAAAACAAAAACGCCATTAATAGTTTTTATATGAAAAATGCAAACGTAATCACTAAGAATATTTAATAGCATGTAACTACTACAGCAATCGCCCTTTTGCTCGTCTCATACGTTCCGCTCATGATGCAAAGGGCCACAGCACACAATCAAAATTGATTGAATTAAACAAGTTTTAGACTGTGCACTGAAAACTGTTTTTATCTAAACTTTTCATAGATTGATTAAAAAACATTCCGAAAAAGGCAATACAATCAACAATACTTGCGGTTATCGAATGATCAGTCCCGTTGTCGAGCAGTTGAAAATGCTGAACGTAAGTAGAAAAGGCATTCGAAAGTCTTATAAAAACAAAGCACCTTCAGCTGCAGACAGTCGCCGGAAGCGATCAGATCATTCTCGCGTTTGTGCTGCGGTCAAACGTTATTTTTTCGAAAACGGGAAGTCTTTGAGATTTTGTTTTAGAGAGTCTTAGTCTCTGTTGCGTGATGAAGCGTATTGTAATAATAGTATTAATACTCTGCAGCGAGTTAAGGCTGGTACTTGGAGTCAATAACACCGAAGCGCCTGCGAAAACGAACTTAAATGACACTTTAAAATTAATGGATATGCAAGATTTAGGCTTAAGGTTTTATAAATATGCTCAGTCGAAGAAATTTATTTCTCTATCGTTGCATGAAGAAACTGCAAAGCCGAGACAGCCTGAAGACGCCTTCACGTATGATACTTTGGAAAGTGAGTGTGCTGCTCATTTGGAAGCTATCAGGAATGGTTTATTGAGAAAGGATCTGTGGAGCATGAAGTGTAAGTGAGTTTATTAAAAATGTTATGACAAAAAATACGAGTCTACATATCACTGTCATTTATGCGTCTTCGTTTTCTGGTGGAAACTGTATTGAAGCATTAAAAGAGATTAAGATCACTAACAAAAATTTAAAATCGTGTTTAATTTAGTTATTGACGCTTGGGGGAAAATCCCATCCGGTATACTTCATGGTCATCTCTTGGAAATGGGAAATTTTGATGAGTGCTTAAGCATCACTCACAACAGCACCACATTAAAGTCCAACGTGAGGGGCAAGTACTGCCTGGCCAAATTACCCTTTGAAGCACCCGCTACAGGTAAAAGTATTTTACTAAAGCTTGGAATATGTGTGCCGGCCGCTTGTCAAGCAGATGAAGTTAATGTTTTGCTGGAAGCCATATTATCGAAAGTATTGGGATCAAAAAATGAACTGGAATCAACTGTAATTGTTCAAGAAAGTAAATGTTCTGTAGCAGAAACAATACAATTTGAGCCCATCGACTGGGTTGCCATGTAAGTCCGAAAACCGATTGACAAATGAGATTGACAAATTTCATTCGTAGACAACTTTTAAAACCTTTACAGTGCTGTCTTACTCTTGATTGTGCTTCTAATGATCAGCAGTACATTTTACGATTACGCGGCCACACATTTTGGAAGTAAGTTTAAAACCTATAACTAACTTAAACTTTAACTAACTTAACCTCTAACCCTTCTTCTTTTCAATTTTAGAGCTTTCAAATGTGTTGCTTTCTTCATTTTCCCTGCGATCTAATGTCAAAGAGCTTTTTCGCTGTAAAACGTTTAGAAATTCACCGCATGTTATTCCCTGCCTGTACGGTATACGTTGTTTGTCCATAATATGGGTTATTTTTGGACATTGTTATTTGTTATTGCTGCTATCACCGAACATAAACCCGGTTGATATTCTGACAGTACGTATAAAATAATAGCCTCTGCCTTTCCATTATATTAGAATTTGAAATTGAGGAGTTTCTGGAACTGCATTTTTGCCGCTTTACCATCGGAAAAGAATCAAGGTCTTTGTGCTGGTAGATGACATCTGAGTATTTTCCTTTAAAATACACTACAACAGTTTCTCGGCCGAGTTACCGAGCCCTATGTTTTAATTGCGGCACCTGAATAACGACGGAGAGAGGAGCCTTGTTTCTATTCCGTTAAAATTTAAAACTTTTCCTAAACTGTTTCCAAACGATTTCAGTGGGCCCGCACTCCTTTCTCCATGTTTGTACAATTCGGTACCGTCTCTGTGGATACGTTTTTCTTCTTAAGTGGTCTACTTCTTGTAATGGTAGCATTTCGTCAAATGGAAAGGTTTGCATTTTGGGCATTTTGGGAGTACCACCAAAAACGCACTAACTTTGACTCTTCCTCTTTGACCGCACTTAGAGCTGGCGGCCACATCAATATACCACTCATGTACCTGCATCGTTATCTGCGTTTGACACCGGTCCTGGCACTGGCCATATTGCTGTATGTCAGTCTCTACCGTTACATGGGCAATGGACCCTTATGGTCTACCTTTACCAGCACAAGTCTGCTGTGTAACGACACCTGGTGGGCTACTTTATTGTATGTACAAAATTATGCTGCTGCGGGCCGAATGGTAAGAAACGTTTACAGCACGTTTACTTTTTTACTTTACTAATCGGTTTCTTTGCGTAAGTGTTTCGGGCACTCCTGGTACTTGGCGGTAGACATGCAGCTCTATGTGATCTCACCGCTGATACTAATACCCATCTGGAAGTGGCAGAGAAAAGGGGTGGCCGGTCTGGTGGTGGTGGGCTTACTGATGTTCGCAGCCTTGTTTGGCGTCATTATAGTGAATGGTTACCTGGTCTTCAAACCACAAGGGTAAGCTTTTTACAGACACTATAGTTTCAGTTTCTGCATACTTTATATATTATTTTATTGCAGAAATTTAGGCGCTGACAGTGCTGAGAGTCGTGATATTTATTATTCCACTCATTCTCGCGCCTTGCCTTGGATCGTGGGTATAATTTTTGGCTATTTTATGCACAAACGTGCCGGACGACCAAGAAAACTGCCAAAGGTTAGAGAATGTAGTCTTCAATATTTTGTATGAAAAAAACTTTAAGCGGTTTCCGAAATACCAGGCCGTTGTTGCACTCGGTTGGATACTGTCGCTCAGTGTGTTGGGCTCGGTTTTATTCGCGCTGTACCCAAAAACCCAACCGGGTGCTGTGCCCATGACGCCTCTGGAAGGTGCCTTCTACTTGTCATTAGCGCGTATCGCTTGGCCTCTAGGACTCGCCTGGATAGTCTTTGCCTGTGAAAACGGTAATTCCGGGCCCATTAATCAGTTCCTCTCGTGGTCACTATGGCAGCCGATGTCCAAACTGTCGTACTGCATGTACATCTGGCATTTGGTGATAGAGACCATAAATGCCGGGCGCACCAAAACAAATACATATTTCTCCAACTACGATGCGGTAAGGTCTTTATGTAAATAAGGATTAATACCAAATTTGAGAATTAATGAGAATTTTTGTTAGATTCTGCATTTTTGGGGCAATTTCGGTGTCACGATTCTGGTGTCGGTGGCGATGTATTTGGCAATCGAATCGCCTTTCACGAAAATTGAGCAGTGCTTACTTTCGCCAAAGAAAATCCCAGAACGCTCGACGGCAACGCCCAGCGTTGCAGCAGCGGCGACGATATCTCAAGAAAACTTGTGCAATAAATAAATAAATAAGTTAATAATATATTTTTTCCCGAAGTCTTAGGTCGGTTTGGGATTATAATAAAATGAATATAATGGTTAATACGATTCTGCTAATATTGCTATGATAATAAAATAGATAAAAAAATTACATATCACAGCCTTAATAAAGAGCTAGATGAAGCCATTGTTGCATTTAGACAATTTTTGCGGGGAACTGATGTCAGTTCGTGTGGCTTCTTGTGGGTGAAAGCGGTAGTATTTATAACCACAAAACTCCCATAAACTGGTTAATCAAAAATCTCACATTGTTAATCAGCTGTTTGCTGAGGTTGAAGCGGCAGGAGGTTGGAAGCGTGTGACGAAAATGTAGACGACAAATTGCTGACGTCGTTAGGCGCCAAAAGAGAGTAATCAAATCAAAGGCAACAAAACAGCGTCTGCATAATTTAGTTGTTTTGTGCATTTGAAAGGTCG
The DNA here is from genome assembly GCA_949752815.1 of Conops quadrifasciatus. Lineage (NCBI taxonomy): Eukaryota > Metazoa > Arthropoda > Insecta > Diptera > Conopidae > Conops > Conops quadrifasciatus. Next base: position 29,758,299 of record OX457081.1, on the reverse strand, counting down.
ATGACGCACTTTATTGATGATAATCGTTTCTAATAAATGAAAGACTCAAAAAGTGAAATAGTTTTTTTTCCCCCTTTTCAGGTTATGGCTGGTAAACAACAACAAATTTGGAAAAGAAAAAATCTGGCCGATTTGACGAGAGTCACTTCGTGTGAGAATACGGAATAAGAAAATGGCCAGAAAAATGTATTGTTCGCATTTGACATGAAGTCATTTGACACTTGACATCAGAATATCTTCGACGAGCAGCAGGCGAATATTTTGGTTGAAGCTTAACCGACAATGAGATGAGAAAATACGTGGGCATACGCCACCAGACAGACAGACAGACAGACAGCAGTCGGACAGACAGAAGACAGACAGAAGACAGAAAAACGTGAAGAGCAGCCAACGGTGAATCTCATTTCCAACCGGATGTAACAATGAAACCGCATTAATGCGAGTTCATTCAAGCTGAGCGGAACACACAATGACGAGCAACGTGACACTCGAAATTCGAAATTTTCATACAGTACAAGATGGCGACATCGGGCACGCAGTAAGAGCCAGATAAAAGTCAGACTGAACTTTTGGGCACATATCAATGGGCGGCGGTAAGGTGTGTAGGCCGGGTGTGAATGCCAAATGAAGCTGAGTATGGACATGGACATGGTATTGCTGGAGGTAGAAATGACAGCATTCGAGGTCGAGGTGAGGAAGTTATACAGAAAAAAAGAGTTTGGGTTGATAAAAGCTGTTTTCGGTGAAGAATAATGAATGGAAATAATAATAGGTGTGCATAATACGAGTACAATAGTAAAGGTGGATAATAGTGGGTGTAAATATCAACGAGGGAGCAATGGGAACTACCATCGGGGAACTACAAGCATAGCATAACGGTTAGGGTGACGCCGGCTATTGTAAATGACAACGAAAAAGTTATTGAGAGTTATTGAAATTTACGCATCATAACTTAGCTTCTTACAAATGGTTTTTTCTTTTCTTCTTAAAATGCACTTTTTTCTTTTCAAAAGTATAAGCGGGATAAATTTGATAAACTAGCTCTGGTTCTCCCAGGCTCTCAGAGGTACTCGTATAGCCCTGCCCTATATTTTTTTGGATTTTCATTATTTAAAAGGCATTATTTAGCATCGAATCTCGACTGCGAAAAGAAAAAAGGTGTATAAAAATTGATATGAAACAAGAAAAAGCTTTCTAAGATAAGATTTCTGAAATTTTTATTCAAAACACAGAGACGTAGTGGAAAATGAAAAAATGTGTAAGAACTCGAAAGAGAGATAGAAAATAAAAATAATGGGAAAGTAATTATTCAAAGCAAAGGCACGGCCATGAAGCCATGTTACACACAAATCACGTTGCGGCAAATGTAAATTAAACAAAACTTATTATACACGAAATTCAATTAAATAATATTTGCACTTTTTCCCCACCATTTTCGTGTTGAAATTGGTTGATGATGACGGCTTCATCGTGTCGGTGGGTGGTTGATTGGTTGATGTGGGTGATGATGTTGGTGATGGTGAAGGGTGCTCGAGCCCGGTACGTTTCGGTAGCTGTAGGGCTGTGGTTGTGATTGCGGTTGTGGCTGTGGCTATGATTGGGATTTTTGTTGTTGTTGCTGTTGTTGCTGTTGTTGCTGTTGTTGCTGTTGTTATTGTTGTTGTTGTGGTTGTGGTTGTGGCTGTTGTTGCATGATTTTGGTTGTGGTTGATGAGTTGTAGAGTTGTTCAATTATTATGGCATTTGTGTGCTCGTACATTGGCTTGATGTCTCACTAATCCATTGGTGCAAGCGTGTGTGTGTGTGTGTGTGTGCGTGTGTGTGTGCGTTGTCGCCTGTCTTTTTTTGTGCCGTATTCGGTAGAATATTAAATTATCTCATTTGAATAGAAATTGAATTAAGACATCATCTTCATTGTCAACATCATGCTGGCTCCGGACACGGCAGTGTCTTCAATCTCAGCAAGACAAGACTGTTTTGTGAGCGAGGAAATTGTGATGGCTACAAAAAAAAAAATTGAAATTCTAAAATTGAATTGGGAATATGTACGTACTCGTTGCCCGATCATTTTTCTACTGGAAATTGTATAATTTCTATTTAAGTACTTATGTAAAAATGTATGTCTCTTTTTTTGTTTTAAAAACATTTTTCAACTCATTTATTTATTTCATTTAAATTCAGCACTTTTCTATAAAAGTTTTATAACTTGTTGGTTTTTTGTGTGTTTTTATAATTTTATAAATTTTGAAAAAATTTCTTTTTTTCAGCTTGCCCAAAAATGTCAAATGTAAACTATGTAATTTCGAGGCTGACGTTTGAGAAAATTTATTCATTTGAATTAATTTTATGCAACTACTAAATTCAGTTAAAAATCTTGTTCTCTCCATACAAAAATTTCGACAACTATTTGATTATCTTTGGATAAAACAAAGGCTTCGTGCTCGAGCCTCATCCGAGAAATGGCAAATTATTTCTAAAAATGTTTCGAAATGAGTATGAACAAACGTGCGTAGGTACCTTTTCGTCATTTATCTTGTACTCTTTGCAGTAACAACAACAACAACAACAACAACAACCACAGCAAAATTTATAAGAACTTCCAGTGCTCTTACAACCACTTTAAGCAGTAGAACGTTGACATACAGGAACAACAACAACAACAACAACTATGCGTACACGTAAGCGTCTAAAGCTTCTAAAAGCTGGCGGTTATGGATAATGACTTTTGGCTGCATGTTGCATTTATTGAATGTGTCCGAAAGTCAAACTGACACAATTGTATAATTCTTCAAAATGAGCTCTGTCTTACGTAGCATAAGCTAAAAAGAGACAGTGAAAAGGAGGCAGCGCAAAGAGAGGAGGAGAAGGCCGTCTAGTGCACTGAAAAAAAGTATATAATGCTTTTCAAAAACTGCATAAAAGCTATGAAATTTACACTTAATTTTTCTTTGATTTCTACAAATACGAGTATGTTTTTGCACGACGGGCAGTCTTTTGGTGAAATCATTAACGCGCCATATATACCGCACTATAACAATAGTTCCGAGTATATATGGAAGCGCTATATATGTATATTTATTTTTTGAGGTAAGTACTGAATATATTTATGAAATAATACAATTGAAGAAAGGAGAGCATTCTTCATTAACAACGGAAAAGGTATAAAATATTAATCTACATAAAAATTAAACCTTAAAAATTAAAGTGTATACTGTATATATACTTTATACTATATACTATATAAGTATATAATATATATAATTAAAGTTTTCTGCAGAAATCATCTTTAAAAAGGGTTTGATAGTATTTACTTAAGGTTGCATAGGATGGTTTATCTTACCATTAAACAACAAAAAATGTAGAAAAATAAGTTTTCATAAACTTATGCACTTTTTTGGTGCAGTGTATTCTGGTAAGCTCTTTTCCCGAGAGTCGTTTACCAAGAATGAAATCAACTGACAGCAAGCTTTGTGTGCAAAAGTGAACAAGGAAATCGTGACGGGGAAAAGAACGGGACAGCAACAAGCCATGGCAATCAAGGGTGAATTCTAAAAAAAAATGACTGTGGCCAAAAAATGCTAATTCAAAAGCAAAACTCAGAGAGCACGGCAGGAGCAAAAGCAAAGCCAGAAGCATCTGAATCATTACTCGTCAAGCTTCTTGCAGTGTCGAGGTCGAAAAAAGATTGGGGCCGATGCTAATTTTCGTTTGTATTGTGTCCGGCTGACTGACGGGCTGACTGACTAACTGTTTTACTGTTAGTTGGGAAGAATTCAAGAAAGGAGTAGAGTTATAGGAGCAGTAGAGAAGCTGAGAAAAGGAATATTTTTATTATATTATTTCCGGCAGTGACTACATGGAAAAATTTGACTGGCTAAAATAATTTATGGATTTTGTGTTAATACAAATGCATTTCTGCATTGTTTTTAACCAATTTATTAAAGTCCTTGGCTTAAGTAAAAATTTTATTAATAAATTTTGCCATTGCCGAAACAATAACAAATTATTAAAACAGAACTACATACTAAGGGTCAATTTCACAATGGCTGATTAAGTGCTAATCGGTACTTTTAAACATCAACTTGCCAGAGATTTTTACTCTGGCAACGGCAACGGAAGCAGCGGCTTTTATTTTAAACTTCTGCCAAGAAATAATCTGTGAAAGATTTTTTGAAAGTCCCGATTAGCACTTAACGGGACATTGTACTCGTAATATTGACCCTAAGAGTAAAATAAAATTTATTTTTATTAGTAGTTTTCTCGCCTTAAAAACTACAAAAATCTTTTTCTAATTTTAAATAATACAAAATGTGTATCACGCGACCAGACCACATTGCTGTTTACAATTTATTTATTTCAGTTTTTTATGTAATATTTATTGATGTTCTAATGGTTGAATTAAGTTATTTAAGAGCATTGATTTTTTTTCCGTGTAAACAACAACACACTAAGCTTTATTACTCATTTTCTCTTTCGCTGTCTCTTTGTTGTTCTTATTATGCAAATACGTGTGTGTGTGTGTGTGTGTGTATATGTATGTGGCGAAAATAGAAGATTCTGCTGCAATCAATCACGAAGCAGCGGCTTTTATTTTAAACTTCTGCCAAGAAATAATCTGTGAAAGATCTGAAAAAAATGAGAAAATTTAGGGATTTCAAGATAACTTTTGTAAAATAAATTAAATTAAATTAAAATTAAGTGCTACACCATTTGAGCTGAGGTGTAGGTACGTACATTCCTAATCTTGATGATTCTGCGTCAAAATTGAAGCAAAAATTTTGAAAACTAAAAAAATTTATTATAATTCTAATAACATTTTTCAAAATTGTTTTTCTAAAAGAACACACTTTTTATACTTTTACCTCAATTAAACTCTTCTCAAGCCTTTTATTCAATTATAACCAAAATAATCAATCAATAAAAAATAAAATAAAAAAAGATAGTCGCCGCCCGAAAAGGAAAAAGAGGACTTTTTCGTAACCATAGTTTACCAAAAAATCTAACTTAGCTAACTTAAGACTTCACCAAAATTTTTTGCATTTTGCATTTATTAAAAGGAAAATTGGAAAACATTGCTATAACCACAACATAATACTCTTTTTTAGGAAATACTTTGTGTTATTTGAGGTTAGGTTCTCTCCAAATTTTTGAAGATCTGATGGCCATGTGAACATATTTGAGAGAGTAGGCTGAACGTCTCCAACTGTCCCATACAACGCCTTTACCGTACAAATTCTTTGGAAAGGCACCACGCAAATATTGACCATTTAAATTGCTAAAAGAGAATCAAACACATAAATTGCTTACGTTTTCAATGAACCACTTGACTTCGTTGAAACTAACTCACCTGTCATGACAATAGTGATACCACCAAGCGCCCGTAAATACCTCAGCACAGTTTTCTGCACCTGTATCATTATCTTTATCTATGGTAATGAATTTTCGACCTAAGTGGACTCTCAGCGAGTCTCCAGCATCGCCTGTAAATGAACCCAAGGCCTTCAGAGGAAAAGAATCCGTCTCATTGCCAATAATACCAATGCCAATATATAACACTATATCATGCCACATTGTCGCAAATATTATAAATACTTCCACTTTCCAAAGTAGTCTCTTTTTATCAGTTGTGTACACAAAAGTTGCCATAGTACACATAGTCGATATGATATATTATCTCATGCTATCGGGGTCATATAGTGAAAGCTTCTAGAGGTAATCAAAAAGTGTCCGGGATTTGGTTTAAATGATCGTGATAACTGTTTATGATAGCATGTTTTATGAGTCTAGCATTAATTTGTTCTTACTCGTATTTGAGAATAATCAGAATATGAAGCACACTTTCTAAAATTTAGCGCGTTTTTCTTATCATTTGTTTACATAAAAGACTTAAAAATGTTTCCAGTTTATGATCCAAATAGTGCAAATATGATATACGTATTATCTCATGCTATAGGGATAATATAGACCCTTCTAGAGTTAATACAACAGAGTCTGCGTTGTGGTTTAAATTATGGTTTAAATGATGCGGTTTAAATTAACATTTTCAAAAGTCTACGTAGACCGTCGTATTATATTTGACCCTAATTTGGGTGACCCCGTTAGGATACATTTTGGCGCCGTTGTATTTCGATATTAACATTCGATATTTAGAAATTTTACGAAGTTTTTTAAGGCTATTTTTCTTATATAGTTTAAGTATTTCTTGTAATTATTCTGGCAAGTTTGTGTGGTATATGCGTAGGATCCTGCGATGTGCTTCGGGGAGAGTATTTGTGTGCGCGTGTGTGTGTGTGTGTGGCTTGAATACTTACGCGAAAGCACGAGTAATGCGATCCACATTTTCGACATCATGAAATGCTGCAAATGTCTGAAATTGTCACCATCCGCGCGCGCGTTCGTTTAACGCGCCGAAAGCGGCAACAGCAGTGGCGTCGGCCAACAACTACAACTACAATTGCAACAACATTATGTAAGTAACCATAAATATGTTTTCATATGTAATATTAGAGAAGTGTGTTAAGCCATACAAGCACACACGGTTGTTCGGTTCGGTTCGTTGGTGACACCGCATTTGACACCGCAGCCGGAAGTTCATTAATTTCTAGATTATTTCTTGCTGGTTGCGTGGCCAACATGGCGAACGCCACTTGGCCGACACGTCAAGGCATCAGATTGCCGAGCAGCAACAACGTGACTGAATGAAAATTTACAGCAGGAAAAAACAGGAAATAACAAAGCTTAAATAACTAATAAAGTTGTTTGAAAAGCAGAAATTGTTATACTTTATTACAACTAACGAAATTTGCAGCTAAATTGGAGCTAAATTGAAGATAAATTTGAGCTAAATTGGAGCTAAATAATGGAACTTCTTTGCAATAAGAGCCTTAACAGGCTGAGGCTGTTTTGTTTCGATATTTGTTGCATTGAAAATGTTTATTTAGCTTTGAATTTCGTGTGTAAAGCGTCAGAAAGATTATTAGATTTAGCAATAAAAATCATTAGAGAAATTTACTTTAGCGAAAAATTAATAAATTAAGTCTGATTATCAATTCATTGACAACTTTTTCAGAAAGTAATTATTTCGATAAGCTTTTTTTAAAGTTCTCATTAGTTGCAAAAAGCAATAAGTAAGTATCTAAAATATTGCCGTAAAATGATTTCGATTAATTCGACTTCAGGCTCAATTAATTACAAATTATCTACGTCGGATTCGTTGCGAACTGCAAAGAATCCTCGAAAACTGTGAAAAACTTTTGAATTATTGTCTGCGTAGACTCTAAGACTCCTTCCACCCGAACCTGAACCCGAACCCGCCGCCAGTCTTTGTCACCCTTCCATTCTTCCTGCCTTTTCCACTTATCTTATACTGCATGCGTACAAACGAATTTCCATTTGCATAAATCTTCCAAAAGGCGTTGGTACTAACAACGTTCGCTCGCCGTTGCAGCAGCAGAGCGGCCAGCAGAGCCGCGCACTAGCAGTGGAAAAGGCAACCAATCCTTTTAACATACTTTTAACTTTAATTCATTCGTTGCCGCGACTTCGCTGCTTTTGGAAGTCTCCTCCTACGCGTCGTTTTTTTCTAGCGAAGGATACGCAGAAACCATTCCCGAACATGGCTGCGTCACTACGAGACGACGACTACGACTTAACCAACGAAGCTCTTCTCGATGCACTGAAGATTATGAATAACGAGGAATTTGCGCGCCCATTTTATTGAACTCACAAGGACGACACAAGGATCGTCCGCGACATGACACTACACTACACTGCACAGCGCTGCGCTGCGCTGCACTGAGCTGCAGCGTACGACACGACACGACAAATAAAAACGCAATGAAATGAAGCGACAGCGATAAAAATGATGATCAAACAAGACGATTTCGCTGCTAAAGACGATGACGACGGCGATGGCGATGAGGACGAGGACGACGATGACGCCGACGATGCACAACGAGATGAGGGGCGAATTATATGAAGAAAGTTGAAGGCGGCCAAGGAGACGAAAAAAAGAACACAAAAATTAAAAGCAGAAAAAAAACTGAAGTGGCAGAAGGATAATGGACAAGATAAAGATTGGGGGGAGGCAAGAAAAGAGAAAAGAAGAGAAGCAGATCCAAGAAAGTCAACTCGTTGCTTTTGTCAACAATTGCAAGATGATGGACGGACGGACGAGGTCTAGAGGAAGAAGCGATGCAAGTGCGAGCGAGTCCTTCGGCTGCGACTACGAGTTGCTTGCTTTGCAAAGTTTGGATTCGTTTGGTCGCGCATTCGATTGAAAAACCATTGAAAACTAATGGCATGAAAGAGAATAATGATGTAGAATAGTTGTTCGTTGTTGTTGTTTTGGTACTTGTTCGGTTTCTTTCTGTTGGCAATGATGAAAATGAAAATAAAAGCACATAAAAAAGCTCATACCGAGCCGTTGAGAAAAACAGGGTGCAAATTGACCAAATATTTTATTACCTAAACGTTTTTGGAATGCAGTTTTTGGGAATGCATGCTTTCTTTTTCTCTTCTTATTCTTCTTGCTTCCACTTTACTTCTGCCAAACTCATATTTTTTTTTTCTGATGTTCTGAGACTCAAAATAGTGCAGAGAAAAGGACATTTTTATTACTCTAATAACTTTTAAAATGTATTCTATTTATTTTTGAAGATTGTCAATTTTTTTCTCTTTTCATTTAAAGACTTGCAATAAAATAATCTCTTATTTCTGGACTTCAATATTTTGATGCCGAAGACCCTGTCATTAAAATTAAAGTTATCTGCTTGTTTGTCTTCTTGTTATACGTTTTCAGTATCTTGTCCACTTCATCATCGTCATCGTCATCATGCGCAGAAGTGTTTCCTTTACTCAGCTCATTCATTGCTCACGTTGCAAGCTTTGCATATTCAAAGCATTTAATGCAACACCGCAACAACAACAATTACAACACCAGAAACAACATACATCCAGCATAACCCCAACATCCTTAACGAAAATGTTTGTCAACAAAAAGCGATTTCTAGAGTCGATCGCTGCAACTTTTGAGCCGCGGGTCAGCAAGTAATTAAATTCTTAAAACAAATATGAACACTATCAGAAAACATAAATAACAATAGCTTCCGCATTTAACATTAAAACGAGTTTTAAATTTCACCACTAAATAGTCCTTTCGTTTCTGAATATATGCTCATAATTAATTTGGCTGCTGTGAAATTATGTCTGTTCATTAACAAGCAGTTAACAAAGCTAATGCCGGATTAGCCGCATGAATTTTCGTTATTGAATTGGATTATTTAACTAAAAATTGAGGATTTAAAGAGGCGAAAAGTTAATAAAAATTCGGCAATAAGCAAAAATATGACCTTTAGAGTAATGAAAAGTATAAAAACTACAAAAAAATTTTAGCTAGAAACCGGTAAAATAGTACACTTCACAGCAGTATAAAAAGTTAAACTAACTACGAGTACCTTTTTTGAAGAGGTGATATTGACCAAATCCAATATAATACAGCCCTACGACCCCAAATTACAACAAACTCTCTCATTAACGCGTTTTTTCACACGGATTTCGAAATATTATAAAAACACTCCATTCTGTTTTTATGATCTGGCCCGTCGCCAGCAGAGATTGTCGACACCTGCTCTAGAGTCTCCAGGGTATGCATTGCATTTGTTAGTGAGTGCATAAGTGTATGTGTGTGTGTGTGTGTGTGTTTTATGCCAGCGAAGTACATTAAATAAATTCTTGTTGTAGCCAAATTAATACTATTAATAATAATGAAAGAATTACGCTTCGCGCTCTACGAGTACGTAGAGAACGTCTCTCGCTCAGTTGCTTGTTCTTGTTCTCTTTATTTATACTTAACTCTGCCTGCAAACAAGTTCATTTCTTGCATCTTTGCTCTTCCGTTTGAAGATTCAACATCATCAGCATCAGCATCATCATCATCATCATATCAATGGATTCAATAATCCTCTTTAGCTTTATCGAAGAGTATGCAAAAGTGAACCACTACCAGCGCGCGAATAGTAATTAGAAGCCGTCGCCGCGGAGAGTGCTGGAAAACAAGGAGAGAGCAAGAGAAGTATGTAGTTGGTGTTGTCATTGCGGTTATTTCCACATTTTAAAGAGCTGCATAAATAATGAAGTTTTTTCTGAGTTACTCTCGTAGGATACTCAAGCCTTAATCGATTCATGAGAACGAAGAGATAAACAACGATGATGAAAGGGCTTGAACATTTTGCTCATTTATGTAAAAATTTGTTCCTTATCGAGTATTTCTTCACTTAAAAAAAAAAATAGAAGAGAAGATTCTGCCCGCGGCTTACTTCGAGGTCTTGTTGGTCTTCTGCTATGAAAATCTAAAGTCGTCTATGAAAATCTATACCTTTCTATAGGATGAACTTTTGTAAGTATTTAAATATTGAAGTTTTTTTAAGAGATTTCGCTCTATTTTACTCCATTTTAGTGATTTATTGATCAAAGTTAATTGACTCACAAACTATGAGATATTACAAAGTCATAGAATAGTACACGATTAAGCTTGTACTACTTGTTATCATTAGCAAAAAGGGTTTTTTGTCCATTTATCATTCTTCGGACTTAATACCGTGAAGTAATGAATTTCGTGCGCTGCCTTTTCGATCGATACGAGACGTTTAATTATCGCACTTGCCAATTCTTTACGCCGTGCAAACTACGTACATACGTAGACGAAATTAACTTCAACATGAATTCGAAACTTTTGTATCGATGGCGATGGCGGCAACACCAACAACAATCAGTTGTAATTTTAATTTCACCATCCGTTCGGATCCACTTTCTTACGCTTCATTAACTCAAACACGCGAGAGCATCAGGAGCAGCGAGAGCACTATTTAACCCACAGTCGCCGCAAAGCAATAAAATTAAATTACTTAAATACGAAATGGCTGGCTGAACACACACACACAGAGAGAACAAATGGAGAGAGAGAGAGAGGCATTGAAAAAGCATCACCAACAAAGAGTAAATGTCGTAACAGAGGCTTTGAGGCAGCTTGAATAAAATTCAAGTTTTCTAATAAAACGCATTCAAATGCGATGTAGCGTAAAAACAATTAAATAAAATTTCTTTTATGCGATTAGTAAAATATGCCTTTGGTAAATAAAATAACTAAATAAAAATGTTAAACACAAAATTGTTGATATTTGATTTTAAAACAATATACTCGTAATTAAAATCATTGCGATACTGATGATAAAAAAGGCATGATATTTATTTAAAAATTATGTCATTACTTTAATTTTTTTTTGTCACAAAATAGATGAAAATTTTGCTACTTCTGTGTATAATTTATGACACAATGACACTACATATGTTTAGTACTATGAGTATAATTGCGATTTTCCAAACGATTTTCCAATAAACACTTTGTGAATATTTCAGTAACAAACCGCAGAATAACAAAAGAAGCAAAAATTACATTTTGAATTCAATTAATTTAGTACATTCGTTGCAACGAATGTACAATAATTTAATTTATTGAGAAAAGCATCGAATGCAACGGTATAAACTCGTATTAATTCAATGAAAACATATTTATTTCATTTAAAAATAATTAAAATAAATTTCCAAATGATGAAAAATGAGTGACGTGAGGCGGCGAACAAGCATTATTTGCGATAGAGCAGCAGAAATCTATTGTTGTTGTTGTTGTACGATATGTTATGGCAGCACCAGCTTGCTGGTGGTGGTTGTTGTTGTTGTTATTGCTGATGCTGATTTTTACCCGCCTCTTTTGCCATCAACCAACTATTCGGTAAAATACTATTTCAAAAAAGTGTTCAAGTCTTTTCCAACAAGCATAAAGGAATCACGCATGACATTTCCGGCATCGTGCATGAAGCATGCAGACTTGATTTCTGTGTAGAGATTGTTAGACAAGCCGTTGAAAAGAGCTTTCTTTCAGCGATGCTTAAGGGCTGAACGTGATTGAAGGACATAATCGTGATTAATTTGATAACAGAATAATAAAGGTTCCGTTTTCTTAGTTAGTTTATATATACGAGTATAAAATGGCCCATTAAAAATGGAAAAAAAAACCGCTGTCGTTCAGCAGATTTTCATCACTGATTCATGAACGATTCGTTTTTAATGAATTTTTGGAAGGCTGAGTATGAACTGTTCTGTTTAAATTCTTTTGTCGAAAAGGGGTGTGTGCGTGTGTGTGTTAGTGTTCGTCTATGCTAAAATTAGCAACGTGATTGCATCAGCTTCCATTTCAATTTCACCAGAATACCAAAAATTTCTCTCATGCCGCATACAAAATAATCCACTAAGCCACAGACACATACGGCCGCCCGTAGATACTCGGCCGTAAAGACATAGGAACATTGAACATTATTGACCAATGAGTACATGGCTCTAACATAAATCGTAATCGATAACTGTGCAGTTGTTTTAAAGTTTTTTAAATTATAAAGTTATTTTTTTTCCGTTTTCAATATTTTTTCCACTAAAAATATTGAAATAAATTCGAACGATTAATTCAGGCCAAGTCAGAATAGACTTCACTACGTATTTTTTACGTATTTTTTACGGTTTTTATCTATTCTTAATTCGGCATTACTGCTAAAGTCTAAGAGATATCATCTTTAGAGACGTCTGAGAGCATCGTAGAAGCGTCAAGATCACACACACACTAACTTCCAGACGAAGATATTCAAAGTATTAAAGGATTCGATATACTTCTCTTTGCATGATTTGCCGTTTATTCCGTTCGTGGTTGGTTGTTCAGCATTGTGTCAGTTTTAAAAAAGTCATGGTTGAGAGATGCTTTTCTTCGTTCTTTAACTTTTTCTTCTACTCCTACTCCCTCCCTTTTCGATCGTCTTCTTATTTTTCCTTCCCTCGCAGTACTGCAGGTCTTCAATTCAGTTCAGTTCAATTCTTTTCTCTTTCCTTCAACTGTCAATATTATTGAAATTCGAACTGTTGAAATAATAATCTTGGAGGCTATAACGTGCTTCACGTTATCTCTTTCACATTATACTCGTACTCAATCTGTCTATCTCTCCATCTCTTTCGAATTCCTTTTTTCTTCCCTCTTTTTCACACACTATCCTTCTCCTCCTCCTCCTTCTTTCTTTGCCTCCTCTTTTCTTCATTCAATGATAGAAAATCTCTTATTTTCATCAATTGTGATTTGTGTAACGCACGTGACTTGTGACAAGTGGCAACAACAACAACAACAACAACAACAACAACAACAACAACAACAACACACCAACAACAACAACAACAACAATATGCAAATTCACAAAAGAACCAGCTATGTACCGCAAAAACGTCGGCAACCACAGCTACAACAACAACAACAACAACAACAACAACAACAAGAAACTAGCATGAATATCTAATTCAAAATTCAAGCCAAAGATGCCGTTGCAACAACAACAACAACAACAACGCTTACAATGGCGACGGCGACGGCGACGGCAACAAAAATCCAAAAAAAAAAAAACCAATCACCGAGAATCGAAATATAGAAAATTCTCTGTACTGGATCTCGGTAGAGAGAGTCGAAAAGAGTCTCATGATAGTCAGGATTAAAAAAAATTTATTTTACTTTTCAAATCCAAAGAAGCCAAAAATGAAGTGAAGAAGAGAAGATTATGCAAGAAGCATAATATAGAAATATGACTAATATTTGCCAGACGAAGTAATGATGATATTGGCTGTGGCGATAATGATGACGACGATGTTGGTTTCGATGACTTTTTTGATGATTTTCATGATTTAAGTCGCGGAAATAAAGCATCACCCGTCAAATTTGATTTGAAAACAAAACGGTTTCGGGTATCAGACGCCCTGAAGATGCGTCAATTAAATTCCTTTCTCCAGAAAACTTACCACAGACATCCGATGATGCCACAATAATCCCTTTAAAATTAAATCAAATTACATCATTTAAACATCAACGAATCACGCATGACATTACACCATCGTGCGTTTGTCGCACCGATACAAATGGTCGACTACAGATCGTGTCTAAATCGTGTTTTCGACGCTGCAAAGAGAAGCCGACCGCTGAGAGAAATAACGCTAACGCCTAAAAAGGCACATCGCTGACGTATCGTCCGTATTAAAGACAAACTGTTGAGAGTTAATAGCCATTGAGACTTCTTATTTTTTACTTTTGCTACGAGTATAAAAAAAATTATTTTCTAAGAAAATTATTCTTATTTATTATCGATTTTTAGAACTGTCTGGCTGCTTTATGGTGCAGGAAAGCGGTCGAGAGAGACTAAGAGCGAGACGATACTACCAAAAGGATGATTTTTTTTTATATTTATATTTTAAAAAAGAACCAAAAAAGAACCAACTCCTGCAGCAGTTGGTAATTGAAAATGTTAGCCAGTCTGGCTTCTTTATCCTTAATATCTTTCTCCTTTCTCCTTCAACCATCGTTTCCTTTTACATTTCTTTACTCCTTCGTACATTCCTTCCTTTTCATACCATTTTTTACATTCCTCTCATTTTTTTTTAAATGTACTGAAGTGTTTATGTCGATTCATCAGCTTTCGGAAGGTTTAAGTCATAAATTTTGCACTTCTACCAGCTTCCATCATTCGCTCGCTCTCTCTTACCCTTTCACCTTTATCGAATCCACCAACACAAGCATACATACTCGTACACACATATGTTTATACAGCAAACATAGAAAGAACTCAAACATTTTCCCTTCAAAGTTTATTTTTCGACTTCTCTTTTGCCAACTGCCAAACATAAGCTAATCTCTCAGAAACCATTTCGCCCTTCTTCCACATCCCGCATCCTTCAGCTTCAGGTACCTCTTCCTATTTTGTACCAGTTCGATAGGACCCATAAGCTAAATAACCAACAGTAATGAACAGTCTGTTGTCGGAGACTACTGTTGTAGACTGTTGTAGACTACATCAAAAAAAAGGTGAAAAATCTTCCTATAAATAAAAGAAACACTCATAATAATCAAATTAGGTTAACTCGAGTAGAAATAAAGAGAGAGGAAGAGATAACTCTAGAAGAAAACGTTTCTAAAAAATAAAAGTCTTTGTCGAAATTTGCTTACAATTTATTGCAACCAACTTTAGAGAAGTTTTTATAGTAAACCTTGCATTACTCTATCGACCGTAACTTTATTCAGTCTAAAAGGATTTTCCGAATTTCTTGTCTAAAAGTGTTTATTGATTATTAAGTGAAAGATTATTGACGTCATCTGGCCACTTTTCCATCATCGACTCGCTTTGTTTAGTTTTAGTGCCGTCATTAAGATTAATTATTTTCTAAAGAAAATTGTTTTCGCATAAAGAAACCATTCTTCGTTGGAGAAATGGTGAAGCGCGAAGGCAGAAATATGACTTAACGTCATCGCACACTATGGCCCAAGAGTTCCTATCTCCTCACTTAAGCCAATTCCAAGCTTTCTACATTTTCAATGGTAGTTTCTGCTTTCTCTCTTTCTTTCTTGCTGGGAGTCTCCTAACAGCAGCGGTTTTTTAATTATTTTGGAAGATTAATTTCTTGCTGCTTTCTTTCAGCTGAACCCATTTGTTGGCCATTCACCGAGAGCGTCATGCACAACAACATTTGAAGCAAAACATTTCACGACCTTTCATCCACCGAAATCGATCTGTGCCATCATCATCCTGAATCTTACCTTGGCCTTTCCATTAGCTAGTTTTCTAATTTAAAACTGAAACTGTCCCGAATAATTTAAAGCAATTAAATGCATTTTAGCTTTATTGAATTTTTTCGAGAATGCCGCAAATTTTTCCAACGTATAAGAATAAAACAATGGTCGTTTATCGATTAATGGTTTTTTAAATTAATTTTACTTTAAAATTTTTTCAACTTTTCAATTTTAATACTACGTTCATTGTTTGTACTACGCTGAATGGTTGAAAGTTCATTCATTACCTTTTTAGACATTTTAAATGAACAAATTAAAATTCGATTAAATGCTGCTTTTTCACTCTCAACGCCGCCCTACGCCGCCGCCGTGTTTTAAAGAAACAGATACAAAAAAAGGCACAGGAGAAAAATATTTACATAAATTAACACTTTATTTTTGTTAATACCTTTTAATTAGTTCAACAGCGAGTGACATGACATGGTCGCTACACATACTCGTAGACTCAGCAGCGGCACTCAGTGCGGACTGTCAATGGGCTGTCAGCTCAGGCAAACGAACGCAGGTGTTGCGAGGTTGCCAAGAGTAAAGTGTCAAATTGTTCTGTTATGCTGACATGCGTTCATTAATCCCCCCGTCTTTGTCATGTTCAGCCTTTGAGGAAACATAAACGAATCATGCATGACATTCGGTCAGCGTGTATAAACCGTACTCACTTCGGGCCTGTTAACATTGTCGATGACAATTTCATACGAGTTCGTTCTTCGATAACGCAGGCAAACGGCTGAGAAAGAATTAATGGGTCCGCCCTTCTGAACTTCAAGATCGTATGTCTTGATGCTGCGGAAGAACCTTTTTCACCTTGATTAAAGTGAATACAAATGAATGCTATTTGAATGTGATATTACTATAATCCACTTAAGGTTATAAAAAGTGATCGAAAGTGTAGGTGTTTATGGTCGGTGAACCTTGATTAAAAATACAAGAGTACAGCAAAATGTACAGGACTTTCTGAGACTGGCCCTACAACACAATACGTTATTGTTTGTGGAAATTTCGGCATTTTATTAATGTTATAGTGACTACAACGAAAGGTTCATCAGGTCGTATGAATAACCTGTTATTTAATAAAACAGATTTTTTTAATCAAAAATTTTCGTTACTAAATATGGTTTAGGTTTGGTTTTTGCTTTAAAAATCAATATGCATTAATCATTAAATCAACTTGGTGTAATGAGATATCAATTATTTATTTGTACTCGTACTACATTGTTGTTGTCGTTGTACTGTGCACTGTTTACATAGTGTAAAACTATCGCACGAGCATACCGCGTGAAAATGAGTCCAAAAAATATGCCTTTTCAACCGTTGAATAATTCAATTTTAACATTGTTTGTTTTACGCATTTCCTAAAAAAATTTTTACTAACATTTGTTTATACATTGTTGCGCGTTTTTGAATTTAATAACATTGTTACATTTCGTGAAAAATTACCGAGCTTTAAAAATCTCTGTGAAATGAATTAAAAAAATTGATGCAAAAAAGGTGGTTATTCGAAAAAGAAGACAAAAAGGGAGTTAAAAATTTTAAAATTTCAGTCGTTGGCAAACTTTTTCTCTTCCAGCCCGCCCTCCACACACCCTCCCACATCGCTTTTGCGAAAATTCCATTTATTATCGAAACAAAACTTATGAAATAATCAATTACGTTGTAGTTTTTGCATTTTTAGCGCATTGTATTTATTTTCTATTTTCCATTTTAAATTTTCTCTTTTTTTATTTCTTCTACTATTTTTTCTCTCTAATCATTAATAAACTATCGTTCAGTTATCGATAATTTTTTTTTAATTATCTTATTCGATTTCAACGTAAACAATTTAATTTAATTCAATTGATTTAAATACAATAAAAAAAACAGTATGTATTTAAATGCACTTTATACAATGTTCTTAAGTACAATTTTACAAATTGCATGGTATCTCTTAAACTCTAGTCAACATGGAAAAGATGTTTGTTTGTGTTTCAACCGTCAACGATTTTTTTCTATTGTTTAACGACACATTTTTGTATTTATTGACTTTTTTGGTAATCTATCATTTCTGGTGTTTGTGCTCTTTTTTGTGTATTTTTTTGTGTAAGCAAAAGTGGCTGCTGATTCTATGCGGAATCTCTCTAAACGTGACTACTACCGGGTAACTGCAAAAATATTTAATCAAAAGCACTTTTTTTCAAAAATTTGTAAACATTTTTTCGTCCAAATTTGATAATCCTAAAATGAATCCAAGCAGAGGAACAAAAAAAGAACACAAAAGGGAGTACATTTTTAATCTCGTGCTTTACAGTGTTTTAAAAGCTTGCATCTACGTATTTTTTTACAAGGTTATGTTCGGCATATGGAACTTTTTGGGTAGTTTTTATAAACATTAGTAATTTCTTTAGTTTTTTCTTTGAGGATGAGGAACTACAAGAATGCCACATTAAAGCCACATTAAAGCCACATTAAAGTTAACTGAAATCTTCTACCATCTTCCTGTTATTTAGAGAATTTTTTGTGTTAGAGAATTTTGTGGGCATTTCGCTTCGATCGTAGTCCTATACGAATTCTATACAAGCGCTCAGACCGATAAGGTTCGATGTCTACTAGTGACCAATAGTAACTGTTACCGCTTACCCGCTTATCTAAATATAATTAGATAGAAACAAATTTTCCAGTTAGCGACCATTTTCGTCGCTTGTGTTGTCATGTTTACTTTTTGTCGTTGTGTTACTTAGAGCCATCATAACTTTGCTTTCTCGAAACGAATCGTTATAAACTATTTTACATTTTAAAGCTGAGCTAATTTGGGACTTTCTAAATTTTAGAAAATCTATAAAAAGCAGCGCTTCAGCTTAAAACAGAAGGTAACAGAAATTATGTCAACTCATTGTGGATAAAAGCTGTTTATTATCATGTTAAACGCGTTTATTATCATGATCGCTGGATTTTGCAATCAGGTGCCAAATCTGCAAACGCCTCATTTCATAAACTCTAAAGGAAAGCATGGTTCAGACTGTCGAACGATATGGGTTGATTTGTTTGTAAGCGAAATATTTTTGAATTTGTAGAACTCTTTTCTCGGTTTCTATGACAATGGATCAATAACTTCACATGGTTCTAATTCTAACAGTGTCCATCGATATCTTTATGCAACTAGATGTAAGCTTCTATAGGTATGTATGTACGAGTATATTCCAGTATCTATGTATGTAATTATTTATAAGTATCTATGTATACACCTCTTTATGTAGTACTATTATTCTATGTATGTGTTTTTTGTATTCTTTATAACTGTTTATGCTTCTTTACGCCATTCGTCTTTTTAAGCATTCTATGTCTTTTTATATATCTACTCGTATATATATCCTATATGCATACAAATATGTAAGTGCGGGTGTATTCATATATATAGTTTCGTATAGTATAGATTAATTTACCGTAATTTATTATGTTGTTATTGTAGTTATTGTCGACTCATCCAGTTTGTGACTTTAATTTAATTTGCTTTCTCGTGCAGAAACTAAACTGGTTGAAAGCATTGAAAATTTGTCTAAGAATTAAGAGAAATGTTTCTAAGAAATTAATTAACAAATGAACTTTAATGAAAAAAAATCATTGTACTTATTATGAAATTACCGAATAATCTACTTACATTCATTAGTAACTGTTTATACCCACAAGTGGGTAGATATTCTTAAGTAATAAGTTTTGCAATGATTTTTTTTTCAGTTGCAAAATCTGCAAACGCCTCATTTTATAAACTCTAAAGGAAAATATCGTTCAGACTATCGAACGATATTGGTTGAATTGTTTGTATGCGAAGTATTTCTGAATTTGCATGCTAACTGTACGTAATAATTTTCGAAATACGTAATGAATTTTGCAAATTTTGTAATGAAATTTTGTAATTTTTGTAATGATTCATTCATTTCAGAATTCATTTCGAAATAATTTTATAACAAAAACAATTTTATTACCATAGTAAGCAATCACGGTAATAATTCACAAAAAACAAAATTTTCGAAACTTTTTTTAATTCGTTTGCTCTGTTAATTTAGCAGTCAGTGCTTTTTTGGTTTTGCTTTTATTATTGTTGTTTTTTCTGCTGCTGTTTCTGTTGTTGGTTTGTGTGTTGTTTCGGTTCGTTTGCTATTGTTGTTGTCACTGTAGTTATTTTGCTGCACATCGCATTCGGGGTATATATGTATGTATATACAACGTATGATTCTGTTAATGCTACTGTTACTGTTAATGTTGCTGTTACTGCTACCAGTGTGGCTCACTGTTACTGTTACTGTTACGGCAGATGCAGTCATTTTAATGAAATGTTAATGGTAAATGTTGATATTACTGTTCTCGTTGTTGTTGTTGTTGTTAATGTTATTTTTGTTAATGTTATTGTTGTTGATTCTGCTGGCATTATTGGCGTAGAGCTGTAAGCTAACATTTTTGTGAAGTAATGGAGCATTATTGTTATTGTAGTTTGTAGCATTTATAACAACCATGACGTTGTTGTTGTTGTTGTTGCTGTTGTTACTTGGATTCATCATAATCTTTTGTTCATAATCGGGTCAACGAATTAACAGGCCAGTATCGGGTGACCAACGGTTTGCACGATAATACATATCTTTATACATTGAAGGACACGCATTTTGATTCTGTGGTAGATAATAAGGATAGAAACAGGGTTAAGAAGAAGAACAAGTTGAAGAAGAAATATTAAGAAGATTTTAATTTATCGTAAAATTAACAACATTGATTAATTTGATGATAATAATTGTACATATGTATATGAAAAGAAAAAATGCGGAAATAAAGGAAAATATATTTTTATATTTTTACCAACCTTCGTACGTTTGAAATCAATATTCGTTCTGACGGTTCTGTGATGCAGTGACTGGACAGGGCGGGCGTTATCGCCTAATGGTGCCTTGGGTGTACTTTCCGAACCTTGCATTAGACGACGAAGCTGGTACAGCTGAGAGAAAACAACGAAGAAAGGAGTAGAAAAAGAAAAGGAAGATTTTTTGAATTTGTTATAAAATACTTTATTATACAAAAAACATTATTTATTATTTATATAACATAAAATTTTAATTAAATTTTAATTTAACATAATTTTAATTTAACTGGAATTTTATTGTAAGAAGTTCTTTATAATTAATCTCGTTGTAGAATCTTTACAGCAACCTTTTCCATTCGAATGAACCTCTTTTTGTATTTTAAAATAATAACAATTAGTCGTTCTATAATATCGTATCTTAAAATTCATAGAATTAATGCATGAATGCGTGAATGAATTATGCGTAGTTAAAAATATATCGCTTTAAAGCCTTTTGCGGTCGCTTTCGCATTTCGCTTAAGCACTTCAGTGCTTAAAACAATTCAGCAGACCACAAAATGAATACAATTTATTCCATTTATTGCATACACTCGAAGTGATTAAAAAAAATATGCATTTGTTCATTTAACAATTGAAAAGCAATTAAAATTTTGTTGGTTATTGGTTTTAGTGGGTCGATTTGTGCCGTTTGTGCCGTTTGTGGCGTTAGTGCGTGTGTGCGATACGCCTTCTGTGACCCCCGTAATGCGCCCTCAATAAATTTTAATCATATTTTACTACTTTCTTTGTCTATGTCTCTTTATTTCTAAATATATCGTATACAACAAAAGAAATTCGCTTTTTAAAAATACTATAGTAACTAAATTTCAATTAAAATTTATATATATTTAAGTGCGCGACTTAAGTAAGCGATTATTGTAGAATTTGTGTTTTTTTGTAGTGTATCACCACCAGGTTATTAAAAAGCGGCTGATCAAAAAATAACAGGAATTTTTAATTTCAAAAGCATTGCATAAAAAATACCATAAAATACTTACTAACGGTCAACGATAAAAAAAACTTTTACCATTTTTAATCAAATCCTGGATTATTTTTTTTTTAACATTTAACCAGTAATTTTAAATTAAATAAAATGAAAATTTCAATAAAGCCTGACAAAGCTCTTTCGTTACTAAAAACTGTACAGATTTAAAAGGCGCAGAATTTGAAGATAATTAAGAAAATGCTTAAATTAAGCGCTTTTTACTCACCTCCTGGTTCGTAATGTAAATCGGTTTATTGACTATAATCCAGACGGTGCTCTCCCAACAGCCCGGATGCGTGGTGGATCCTTCGTAAGTGATGTAATGGTCCGTGTTTGGCAGCAGCGAGCGTACCGAAATGTGACGTATGGCAGTGGAGAAGCCTAAGAAAAAGCGAACAATTCAAGATTTAAGCCAGTAAAATGGAGCTTTAATGGAGCGCAGACTAAAACGACGATTTTATAGTTATGCCGGCCACCGCAATTTGGTTGCTCTTCTAAAGCAAAATACAGATTAGACAGATAACCATCTAACCTTTGCTAAGAGTTGATCAAAGTTGAACAAATTTTACAAATTACAGACATGATAAAGATATTCTAAGTACGGCTTCCTCACCTCAAAAACCTTGTAAAAGATTTCAATTCAATTTCAATTTATTTAAACAAAATAAATAAACGTACATTAAGGCTTAATAGAGGATTTTAAACTTAAGAAACTTAATAGAGGATTAAAATGGCAAACTGTGAAGTTAAAAACTGTGAAGTTAAAAAGTACACCACGGCGTATGAGTAACCTGTAATTGCAGAGGCCTTTCAAAAGTCTCTCTGGACTTTATCGTCTTAAAAAGTCTTAAAGGTCTTTTATAGTACGCAAAGATACCAATTGATCTGGTACTCGTATAAATAACAAGTTTTCAAATTAAAGAAAAAATTCAAAAATCTGTCTCAAAAACCTTGAACTTTTGCAGCCCTCTTTGAGAAGAATTAAAGCATTAAAGCAGTGTTAGCCTTGAAATAATTGGTAGCAATCTAACCCATTTGGGCATCCGCAAACGCTACCTTTCCTTCCCTTCTTTCCTTCCTAGAGAGGGAGGAAAGCCTACCACCCCTCTCCGTTTTCTCTCCTCAACTTCTCTCAATTTTTCCGTCAAATTTGTCGAGAAAATACATTTATCCTACGTAAGCGCCACATTTCTTTTAGTTTTTTGTAGCTTCACCGCATAATTAGGCAACGAACTGCCCCACGTCTCTGTTGTTGTTGTTGCTGTTGTTGTTGCAACTACCCAACATTTGTCCTTGCGGCAGGCTCTAGCTCCAGAGTTTCGGCTCGTTTAGAAAAAACTTTTGCACACATTTTTTTCATCTGGCTGCTGCCGCTGCTGGTCACTGCTGCTGGCTTTAGCTTTCAAAAAGGAAGCCATTAAATTGGAAAGGTGAAAGTTTTGTTACCCCTGCGGCGCCGCGTCCCTACCCACCCTTCCCTACTCCCCCGCCGACGCTGCTGAATATTGCACAATTTGTTGCACGCGCTTTGAACTTTAGTGAAAAGTCAAATTTCGTGCATTCGGAGAAAATGGACTGACTCAATTTGTGCTGAAAACCGAAAGGTGTATTTTTCACCACTTTTTTCTGCTTATGATTTTGCCTGCTATTCCTTAGACACCTGTTTTCGTTTTTGGTCTCAGGCCCTCCCACCGCTCCTCCCTTCTAATGACACAACATATTGTTGAAGTGCTGCAATTTGCCGCCTTAAGTGTGCGCCATTGTGTCGCCCTCAGAATGGCGAACGAACATCCTTGATGTGCTTCCTCGGCTCGGGCTTGCTTTCGTTACCGCGTAATATTTTCATAACTATTTTTTTTCGACATTCTATCCGTCGAAAATGGTCAATTTCAGCGGGCTGACTTGACTGTTGCCAGGCTGGCATTATAAAAGCAAAGAAAAACACCCAAAACACAAACGAAAAGTCGAAAGTGTTAGCATCATTTATCGATTGTAAGTCACGCTTTTTCGAGAGTTTTGCACAACGCAAAAATTAACAATTAAACAAGGTTGCAAATTGTTCGTTTATTTCTCAGGAGCATATTCCATGATTAAATGGTGCCTTTTTAACAGACATAAAGCCAGAGGACAGACGTCATGCAGACATTGCCAGGATGAGACGAGAAATACAATACGATGATGGTGATAATGTTCATGATAATAATAAAGGCGAAAAAATCGATGCTATTCTTTTTCTTTTTGCTTTTGCGTTATGCAACGTAGTAAAACGTGTTTGCGCGTCTTTTGTTGACCGGAAATAAAATTCCCTGCCATTACTACTTTCTTAGCCGGAACATATCCTGACGCCGGCAAGGCCTCACAACACGCGCGAATGACGACCGATGACATGCTATGACGCGACGCGACGTCACAGTGTCGTTTGCACTTTTAAGGTGGCCGAGGGCGCTGTATTGACACTGAAGTTGATGCCATGGAAAGCATGCTTGTCATAGCGCACTACCGACGCGATTGACTGCAAATTGACTCACCTCTGAAGACCACTTTGTTGAAGGTGCTCGTTATGATTCTGAGCTCCGGATTTGGCGTTTCTCCAATTTGCACCATCAGCGAGAGCGCTACGATGCCCTGCGACTTGTGCTGCGCCTCGGACATGTTGTGATAGAGCTCTTTGTTGAAGCCATAGATTTGGATCTGTACAGCAAACCGACATGAAACCGATTGAAACCGAAAGAAGGGAAGAATTGTAAGAATAGAAGCTATCCGTAGCCACTCTCCGGCTTACACTTACCTCTCCGGGAAAGCTGTAGCCCTGTATGAAATGCTCGGAACCGCGATGATTCTTGATGCCGTAGTGTATGTAGATCTCCTCGAACTGGTACCGATAGGCCAACGGACCGCCGGAAATGTTCACGTGTTGCTTTGTGTCTTTGTCGACGCGAAAGACCAATGACTGACCGGTATTGTGCAGCGTACCGGAAACCTGTCGATTGTCGAGCAGAAAAAAAGGGATCAAGAAAGAAAGAAAGAAGAAAAACCACAAATAAATTAAATGAAGCGTTATAAAGGAGAAAAAGGAAAAAGGGAACTATTTGAAGTCATATTAAAAATTGTAAAATGGGAAAATTGTCAAATTGCAAAATTGCAAAATTGTAAAATTGTAAAATTGCAAACTTCTAAAATTGCAAAATTGTAAAATTGTGAAAGTGCAAAATTCTAAAAGTGTAAAATTGTAAAATTGCAAAATTGAAAAATTATAAAGTTGTAAAAATATTAAATTGTAAAATTGTAAAATTTGTAAAATTGTAAAAATTGTAAAATTGTAAAATTGTAAAATTGTAAAATTGTAAAATTGTAAAATTGTAAAATTGTAAAATTTGTAAAATTGTAAAAATTGTAAAATTGCGAAATTGCAAAATTGCAAAATTGTAAAATTGCAAAATTGTAAAATTGTAAAATTGTAAAATTGTAAAATTGTAAAATTGTAAAATTGTAAAATTGTAAAATTGTAAAATTGTAAAATTGTAAAATTGTAAAATTGTAAAATTGTAAAATTGTAAAATTGTAAAATTGTAAAATTGTAAAATTGTAAAATTGTAAAATTGTAAAATTGTAAAATTGTAAAATTGTAAAATTGTAAAATTGTAAAATTGTAAAATTGTAAAATTGTAAAATTGTAAAATTGTAAAATTGTAAAATTGTAAAATTGTAAAATTGTAAAATTGTAAAATTGTAAAATTGTAAAATTGTAAAATTGTAAAATTGTAAAATTGTAAAATTGTAAAATTGTAAAATTGTAAAATTGTAAAATTGTAAAATTGTAAAATTGTAAAATTGTAAAATTGTAAGATTGTAAAATTGTAAAATTGTAAAATTGTAAAATTGTAAAATTGTAAAATTGTAAAATTGTAAAATTGTAAAATTGTAAAATTGTAAAATTGTAAAATTGTAAAATTGTAAAATTGTAAAATTGTAAAATTGTAAAATTGTAAAATTGTAAAATTGTAAAATTGTAAAATTGTAAAATTGTAAAATTGTAAAATTGTAAAATTGTAAAATTGTAAAATTGTAAAATTGTAAAATTGTAAAATTGTAAAATTGCAAAATTGTAAAATTGCAAAATTGTAAAATTGTAAAATTTTAAAATTGCAAAATTGTAAAATTGCAAAATTGTAAAATTGCAAAATTGTAAAATTGCAAAATTGTAAAATTGCAAAATTGTAAAATTGCAAAATTGTGAAAGTGCTAAATTGTAAAATTGTAAAATTGTAAAATTGCAAAATTGCAAAATTTCAAAATTGAAAAATTGTAAAATTGTAAAATTGCAAAATTATAAAGTTGTAAAAATGTTAAATTGTAAAATTGTAAGATTCGTTAAATTGTAAAATTGAAAAATTTGCAAAATTGTAAAATTGCAAAATTTGCAAAATATAAAAATTGTAAAATTTGCAAATGCAGATAGCAAAATTTTCCGTTTTTAGCTATGACTTCAGCGTTACCTTGTGCTTGTCGATGTGCAAAGGGCGCAGATATGGATCGAAGAGAAGCTTGTCCGGCACTATATCGATCGGTGATTGGCGCCGTCCTTTATTGCACATATTCCATTGTGGATTGATAAGGCCCCAAAAACTTGGTCCTGCTCAAGACGAAAGGAATAAAATAGTTAAAGGAATATAATGAGTTTTTCAAAATTTAGAGAAACAGGCCGACAGCGATTTCACGATTGCATAAATTTTGTAAATTTTAAATTTAAATTTAAATTTAAATTTAATTAATTTGCAAAATGTTCACTTATGCGAAATAGTTATTGTTTCAAGCAAAAACTCTAGGTTTCAGAATTTCCTAAAAGGCTTCTTTGCTTGAAACCATCGAAAATAAGCCCGTTGAACAATTGTCTTTTTCATGAATGTCGCGTCACTGATTCCTGAATGAATTGTGATGAATGAATTATGGCGGTGTTGGTTGCTGGATGTGTGTTTGTGTGTGTGTGTGTGTGTGTGTGTGTGTGTATGCGAGGGGCTGGGTATTCGAAAGAGCACTTTTTAAACGTTGGTTGTAAATGTTATTGCTGAAGGGCCGACAGTTAGACGGACAGTTAGGAAAATTGGATTAAACAAGTTGACAGACAGATAAACAGAAGAGTCAAATATTGATCAACAGTCGTCAATTTCTTTTTTACAAATTCTAGGCTATGTACGTACGATACTCATAGATAGAACTAATATTTTCATGCTGGTCATGTCATTGATTTTTTTCCCCACTCTTCTTCTTCTTCTTCCTACTTCTCCTACTACGAGTATTCACTATTAAATTTTTATTGACAGAACTTCTGTAATGAAATCGGCGAGATTTTTCGACATTGCATCAATTTTGTAATTATTTTAATTGTGCTTTCTGTGGTTGCTGATTGTTTGTTTTCCTAAACGAAAAAAAAATTCGCACAACAACAAGAACAACAACTAACACTTCAGGTGGTGCGGCGTAGGATGATTGCACTGCGCTGATGTTGTTGATCGGGCGTTCGAGACTACAGACGTGGCAAAAACGTACACCCGTTCGTTGGTGTTTCATTCTCAGTTTATGACTGCTGTCGTGGGTGTGTGTGTGGGCGTATTAGTGTGGGTATTTTGTGTATGTGCGTATTTTTGTTTATATTCCGAATGCTTTTTTTTCTGACATTCAAGAATTTTTTACATGCACTGACTGCTGATGTTCGATGACTGAAGCTCTTTGCAGGCGCCATAGTCGCTCTGGCAGTGATTTGATAGTAGGTGTTGTTGTTGTTTTTATGCCTTTTGACATTTAACTGATTAAGTCAGCCGGATTTTTGGCCTTTATTGCATTGCCGCAAAGTATTTATAAAAATAAATTAGGTACGAGTAATTTATATGATTCTTTTTATTAATTCTGCCGATTGAATTTTGAACTTTCGGTCCATACAGTTCAAGAATACAATAATCTTCCTTCTCAACTTTGAAAAATTAATACTGACATATATAAAGTTTTCCGTTTTATTCTTGTCATTGAAAAAGAAATTGTTCGGATCTTGTTTGGTTAACGAGCTAAAATATAGAGCTGAAAATTGCAAGCTTATATCTTCTAAATCCGTGACTCTGATTTGTTTTTTTTTATTAAATTCTATCGCTTCGCCCACATTAAAGCGATTTTTAATGTTTTGCAACGAAATTCAGAAATTCTTATGCACGACTTTTGACTTGTTTTCTTGTTAAAAAATTAGAACTCACCGGAAATGCCATCGTATGTCCACCATTCTTCCCAACTGGCTTTAACTCCTGAAAAATAAAAGAAAAATGTATAAGAATACTAAGTTAAACGTTTGAAATATTTCTGTAATTTTTTAATTTTTTTAATATTTATCTTTATTTGAATATACGATTTTTATATACGATTAATATACGATTAATTAATTTCAAACGCATTTCACGTTAAAAGGTTTCCAAGATTTTGGATTTATTTACTGAGAAGTAACGTAAGCAACTATTTTTTGCGGAAAGAGAGCCTCTGCTTAAATTTTCAGGTTTGTGTCTTAAGTCTTCCAAAGAGTAAGAGTACAAAAAGGTACAAAATGGACTTTGTCAACTTCTCTCTCTCTCTCTCTCAGTCATTCGCTCAGGTTTTGGGTAGATTTCTACAGAAAAAAAAAATATTAATATCAGGGCGAACTCTCTCGGTAGTTTCTCGGTAGTTTCTTCTCTTACCTCTCTTACCATCGCACGCAATGGTAGATGAGCAGATAATAAAGTTTAATGGAAAATTGGGCTCATTGTCGTTGTTCACGTTTAATGCAATTTATTACAAAATTTCCATAAAATTTATACTATTTGTAAAATATGTACACTTGTTTTCTTTCATATTTTTACTTTATTTTACTTTATGTATTATACGGACTGTTCATCTGATTAATTGCGTTTGGTGCGGTATTGATGCGGTTAATACTTGATTAATAAATCAATATGGACATTTTTGTCAGGCATCACGCTAACGAACGTTGACGACAACGACAACAACAACGGTCTCATCAAACTCATCTACAATTACAATATCGAAAACAACAATAATATGAAAATTTTTTGCTCTATTTTGCTGAAAATCCGTCAGAATTCTTTATGAAATTAATTTAAAATACGCGGCGAAGAAATTCAGAGCAACGAAAATTTAATCATATTTTGTACTATTTCATACTATTAATTGATATTAAATATCATTTATATTTAGTATATATTGAGTATATACTATTGTGATGCTATTCTGATGCTATTATAATGGCGAAGAAATATTATAAAACAGATATTTCTAAGATATGATAAATCTTTCATTCAATTTGATTAATTTTGAATTTTGACATTATTCAATAATTTAAAAATGTATTTTGCTACGCATTAAAGTTCTTTTTTTTTTTTTGATGAAGCAATCAATGATCATGAATTTTTCGTTTCTTATTCATATAAATTTGGGGGAAAAATCAAAATAAACCATAACAACAACCGCAATAACAAAAAAGTAGCAACAATAGAAACAACAACAACCTGAACCATCAACAGGAATAACATCGCAGCATCGGCAACATCGGCAAGGATAAAAACATATACACAAGTGGCGTTGCGCGAACAAAAGCAACAACGAGAACAACAACAAAACTGCATTGAATTTATTGTATTGTATTTATGTACGAGTATATACAAAGAATGCCGATTGCGCTGAGCTGGACTGGATTCAATGCCGAATGTAGCCGGAGCCTGAAGCCGAGTCAATATGGTAGCCGGAATGCACGGTAAAAAAATTTATGTATTTTTTGCCTTAAAATTTAATATTTTTTTACTCGTTAGTTTTCAAGTTTATCAAGTTTATATTTATTTTAAGATATAAACTTATATCTTACTTTATATTAAATGCAGTTTAAAGTTTAAATTTAAATATTTTAAAGAATTATTAAAATTATTAAAATTACATAAATTAATTTTTAAAATTACTAAAATTTAAAAAAAAATTTATTTAAAATGTGAATATTCTTTTACTACAAGGATTCAACGTTGTTAATTGACAATTTGATAAATATTTTCTTTATGGATGTGTTTATTTTTATATTATATTTTATATTATTATTTTATTATTATTCTTTTATATTATATTTAAAATATGTATTTTAATTACTATATTATTATTATTATTCTTATAGAATTATGTAATTAAAATAGTATTAATCCACAACGAAAAAGTCTCCAAATAATTTACTCGAAAGTTATAAAATATTTGTTTTCAGCCTTAAATATTTAATATCAGTTGAAAAGTAACACTCCTCCATTTTTAACCATGCAGCACGTTATCGGAAGTAGAAGAAGAAGAAGAAAAAAATAAAAAAAGCTCTTTGGCTGAATGGAAGTCACTTTTGGAAAACCAAAAGCCAAATAATCCTTACGCTGGTGGTCTTTTTTAGCAGCGTGACGTAAGGACAACAGAAGCAACAATAAATTCGAGAGTATATAAATACATTGAGTTCTTGCCAATTGAAATAGCACAATATCGAAAATTTAAGCGACAATCCTTACACCGCCCTCCCTCCCCTCCCCCCACCATCCCTTTTCTCCCAGCACCCTGCACCCTCTTCTTCTTCATCTCTGTGTCATACAAATACCAATTTCGCGTGGTAACCGTTATAAAATCATTCCGCTGTTCTTCGCTTTTTCGTTTTTCTGGCGAAAATTTCAAATTTGCAAAATGCAAAATATACGAGCGCACTTTATTACGCTCGCATATTTTCATAGCGCATCTAGTTATTTTCATGCCATGGACGGTGGGACGGACGGACGCTCGATTATTGTTGGCGTCATTGCCGTTGTATCTTCTTGCAGTCACTTGGTCGCCACTATAATGGCTTAGTTTTTATTCTTTTCATACTTAAGCAGACGAATAAGAATCTTCCAAAACAAACAACACAAATTTTGGCTGTCTCGCAAGATAAAAACAAAAAAAAGTACGACACTGATAATCCTGAAAGAGAAAAAAATAAGTTAGCATTGCGGAACAACAACAACAACAACAACAACAACAATAACAACAACAACTGAGAGAGATGACATTGGAATCATGCTGAAGAGGAATTAGTTCATTTTTGTGGAAAAGAAAAATATTTATACTTATTCAACACTTTTCGGGCCAAATTGAAAACAAAATTAAATCTTCTTTCTCTCCGACTACTCTCTCCTCTCTCCATTCGCTCTCGCTCTCACCCTCGCTCTCGCCAACGCCATCACCATCGCTCTTGCCATCACCATCGCCTCCGCCTTCGCTCTTTTCGGTAGCAGTCTCTCTCTTTGTGTTTAACCCTTAACCTGCCACCCGTCCGCAGTGCGGCCTGCCACAACCGGAAGCTCTGAAAAGTTCAGTGGCGGCAGACTGTCTGGCGTCTTGGGATACGATGGCAGACAATATTTTTCAATGAATTGATTTTTCCTTTTTGTTGTTGTAGCAGCAACATTTGTTTGTTTGCACTAGTTTCTAATTTTAGAAATGGATCCGCTTGCAGTAAAAAATTTCTCTCGAAAACAAGTTCGAAATCATTGTGGTAAGCCCCGGCGCCATTCAGGCGCAAACGTAAATTTGGGTTTTACTTTAACTTTCTTTTATTAGTTGTTAATTTATGATGAAGTTAGGCTGGCTTTATTCAAGGTACTCTCTCTGTTATTATTATCTTCAACAAAAGAGATATTTATCTCTTTCATCTGTCGTTGCAATAGATACGTTTGTAGCGCTGTTTCTCCGTCTGTCTCTAACGTGGTTTTTTGTATAAAACGACATTTGACAGACTCTATCCGTCTGTTTCATCTTTGTTGCTCTAGCAAACTGTTTATCATTCACTTTTTAACGAGCTCAGTCAAAGCGTTTGTTTGTCTATGGCTACAAATAGACATTGTCTATAGAAAAGTGTATGTCTCTTTCTTTGTCTCTGTTCTGATTGATTATCCTTTAGATTACATTTTAAATAAATCAGAATGGCCGTTGAGTGACGTCTGCTGATCAATCTTTCATTAATCATCATACATTTATTAATGACACTCAAAAGCCTCTACCTAATTTCTATAGTACGTAATTATTATTAGCCTCATTAGCAGCGCCTCACTCGCAAGATAGAAGTTGAATGCGAACCGGAAATGACAATAGAAGAAAGATAATCGAATAACAAAAAAGATAAAAAAAGGATAGACCCAAAATCCATAATAATATGTTGCAATATGTTTAGCCGGAACCCGAAATTAAAATGAAAATGCTATTACTTATTAGCGCCCATCAGTCAAAATCGAAATTACCGAAATGCCAATCAAACGATATCTGCATTAATACGTACTAATACAGTAATACCTCGCAAATACGTTTTGGCTCGATCCATTTACAAACATATTTCGACGGCATCCGCAAACCAAGCCTTAGTTCTCAAATATACTCGTCTGTACATACATAAAAACAAGAGAGCCCTTTTGGCATATACGATATTAAGGATTAGAGAAATGAGCAGTCACTTCTAAATTATTTATTTGTGAATCTCTGGAGCATGAGATCTCATTAAAAAGGTTAATCACGGCAGCTTTGCTTTCGCTCTTTTTTTCACGAAAGAGAAGAAAAAATGTTGTATGGAATTTATACGGCGAGAAAGCTCTCTCTTCAAAGACGAGAGAATACAGAGTACTATCACTATCAACTTGGATAGAGAGAGAGAGAGAGAGAGAAAGATAGAGAGAGCGTGAGAGAGGAGTAGCTGTAGCTGTTGCTGCCGCATTGTGTTTGGGCTGTATAGCTCTGCAGCCAGCTCTACGAAATATTTAGAGATATCAAAGGGAAAGATTCAGGGTTAAAGTAATTTCTTCTGATACAAATAGTTATAGTTTTTCCATAAATACGGGCGGGAGGGGGCGGGGGGAGGTATTATTCTTTTTTTAGTCGAAGAAAAAACAACACTTTAAGAACATAATCATTTTTCAAGGATAGCATTTTTTAATGAAGAATGATTCTTTTGTATTGCAAAATTCTAAACTTATCAGTTTAGGTTGATTTTTTAAATTTTTTTATGTATGTACATATATCAAAAGTGATCATAAGCAACAAGAGAGCAAGAGGAATGCTTTAGAGCAAGCCATATACTGCTGATATTTTTATTGTTAATGTTTATGGAAATATCATACATATATAGTTACCTCATATTACCTCATGTTACCTTATATAGTTACCTCGGTCAAAACAATAGCTTTCTTTATTGGTCTTTCTAGTGTTAAAGAGTTTGTAGGTAACAACAACAACAACAATCATTACCTTACGATACAAAGCGGTAAGGACAATAATTCTGTCATAAAATGATTTACTTCATTTTATATTCTTCTTCTTCCTCGCCAATCTTTCACCTTCCACAAACTGGGACTCGTACGCGTGTGTCGCGCGGTGTTGTTGTGGATGTTTTTTAATGATGCGCCACAATAAATTTCAGGGCTTTGATTATTTGCTGTCATCACTTCTGCTGCCAGCGTGAAATCGGTTTCGAGTGATGAATGCAGGATATCCTGCCGGTCCACTCCCCTCCCGGCACCGCCGCCCACTTCCTTAGGCATTCCTAATCCAGGTGGTTTTCCGGATACCACGTGGCATGGCTTGTTTGCGGTTTGTTGACTGCTAACAGAGTAAGCGTGACAACCGGCCTCGTGGCGCCCTCACCTTTCGTCCCTCATGCCTGGCAACGACACAAGGATGATTGAACGATGTCGCGTATGTCGCAAACAAATGCGAGAGACGTAACGTAACGTAACGTCGAGACGACATTCGCCATAAGGAAATTTATTACCTTCGTAATGAGATGAGTTGATGTGTAAAGGATTTATTATCACTTTTGAGCTAAAGTATGTATGTTGGTGTGTGTGGGTCGACCACGTAATCATGTATGTACACTGAATAATAACGTAATTGAAATGTAATTACGTCATAAATAATTATCAATCGTTTAGTGTTGAAATGAGAAACCGAGGCGACCCGTTGCCGGAATTGATTTCCATCAAATCCGGTCGCAGGAAGGCAGAGAGAGACTGCTGCGAAACCATCCAGAGATTAACCGCACTATTTTGAGGTTGGCATCTTCTTAACGAAACGACATTAAATACATATATAAAATAATTTATAATTTATAAATCAAAAACGCACACCGTGATACCAATTATACCTTTCCATAAATTTATGCTACACATTTTTTCCGCTTTGAAATAAAATCCATTTATTGCATAAAATTTTAATTGTTTTTTTCTCTTTTCTCTTTTCTCTTTAAAAATTTATACTCTCTTCACGGATAATTTTATCGTATCTCTTTAACTAAAAGGACTTGATTTATTTAGCTTTTATCTTTCTGAATGGCCCCCTCTCTCCCTTTTTTTAGGCTCCCTTCATTTAGTTGCTCCAATTGTTATAAACCATTTATTTGTTGTAGCCTTTTTTGGTAATTTTTCCACAATAGTACTCAGCGGCACGATATTCGCTGATGACCCTGAAGGAAATAGTACACCATTGTAATCGGTTTTATTTTCACTTTTTTGGAATGAAGTTGTAAGAGTTATATTTATTGGTCGTTGCATTGTCACCGAAGGGACGCATGTAGATCACCCGCAGTTTAAGAGATCAGTTTGGAACTTTGGACAACAGAGTACTTACCCGAATTTATGGCACAGAAATTAAGCATTTTATCCTTTAATAATAGGACTAACCTGGTCATTTGACAGAAGAGTATATAAAGTATTCGACACAAAAGGCTCTAAAGGCTTTTCAGGCTTTATTTCTCACTGAAGCCGAAACAATTTGAAATAAGCTTTCAAAGCGTTGATGGTTTCTCAGTAGATTTAACGATTGATTGCCAGCCAATTGATTTCTTACAGGGTTGTTGTATTAATTTATTTCGTCTTTTTCTTGTTGTCTATTTATTTATTTATTTTTTTTTTTTTTGAAAACTGACAATCTACGCGGCCGACCATTAGAAATATTGCATTCGTGCAAAATAAGGTCATGTGCACAGAGCCATCCATCTTCTACACACACACACACACCAATATGCACCCGCACACACCCATCTCCCCCCTTCCTTCATCCCTTACCGCTTGCAACAACCTTTCATTTCATTTCAGACCGCATAACGATTTTGTTAACAATTTAATTGAATTCTATTTGAAAAATGTGTAAAAATCGTGAAAAATGTTCCGCTGGTATTTTTAAAAAAATATACGATGATATACGAGAATGAATGTAAGGATCTAAATTGGTTAACTCTGTCTGTTTGGCGCAGATTTTGCGAAAAAATTGGTCACTGACTGACCTTGCCAAAACGAATTTAACCATTTAAAGCTTCTTAATTGACTGCGTTAGGGCCCAATATTCGCTGACGAAAGTAAAGAAATCTATGTTGTACATATGTCGCCTTTTTTAAACAAAAGTTTTATTATAAGAAATTTTCAGCATTTATTTTGCTTTCCTAAATCACTATATTGCGATATTGTTATATTCGGTGAAATTAATTAATTATCTGTTTGAGCTTTTAATTTTAAATTTTAAAAATATATACGATTATATAAAAAATTATTAAAAAAAAACGTGTTTGAATTTTTTAACATTCCGAATAATTTTTCTATAATTTTCCTGCTGCAAAATACGTGACACACAATCCAACACAAACAAACAACTAAATTAATGTCGAAAATTAACCGCTAAATTTATGATTAATTTTATGGATTCTAATTCTAAATCTGTAGGTTTACAATATTTTTGCCACAGAAAACGTGACTTTTTTAAAAATATTTTCATCGTGAAGTAATAGTTTTTCATACAAAAAATATACTATCGGCTCGTATCACGTGGCGGTAGTTCAAATTCTCCATTAACAGGAGGGTTAAGAATAACAGTCTAAGACAATTGTAATTATAGTATGTTAAACCTTAAACCTTAAAAAGGCTGGAAAAAAAAGCCTTACAATTGTTACTGAAAATGGAGTTCTTTAAATAATTTTTCAGAATTATAATTTCGTTAAGATTTTTATTTAAGTTATTGCCATCATCTAATAAAAATTTTCACCCGTTTTTCTTCCTTCGTCTAAACATCTCACAAAAGGTCGGATAGTTTTGGAACAGTCTTCTTATTCTTCTCTCGCAAAAAGTTATTATTCGTTCGTTACATTAACTGTGAAATGACCATTAAATTATTATTAAACAGTACGTAACACGAATGTATTTGTATGCATGTGTGTATGTATGTGTACCATTTTGCAAACCGATTTCTGTATAAAAGCGACAGCAAGTTCATTTAACCCATTCGCGTTACTCCGATTCGCCTCAAAAATTGAGCAAAAATTCGGTATGACCAAAAAAGCGAAATTCGTCTTAAGCTTTCTTAATTATTTGGTCATCTTAGTAGAAATAGCCAGGTACGAGATTTCACGAAAAAAAAAATAAAAACTTCAATTTGTTTTATCACGTCAGCACGTCTTTGTCACTTCTAGTGCACAGTATCGCGGAGGCCCTTACTCAAGTAGTTGCTTGGATACTGCCGACCCATCCGATATAATTCAAATTAAGGTCAATGACAAAACGGATCCTTTCTACGTGAAATGCGATAATGACTTCGAAGGCGGGGGCTGGACAGTGGTGCTGAACCGGTACAATGGAAGTGTTAACTTCAGTCGAAAATGGGATGACTGCGTCTATGGTTTTGGCAATATCAACGAAGAGTTTTTCATTGGCCTGCAGAGACTTCATGAGATAACAGCGTCCACGCTGCATGAACTGGCTTTCAAAATGAGCGATTTCGATGGCAATGTGGCCGTCGCCCATTATCAGGTCTTTGCCATCGAAGGCGCGCGCAATGCATACGCCATTAATGTTCTCGGTAATTACAGTGGTAATGCCGGTGACTCATTTATGTACCATGCGGGACAGAAATTCTCCACGCAAGACAAAGACTCCTCCAATGGTTGCCCCGACCAGAGAGCTTCTCCGGGATGGTTCGATTATTGTTCGAGAAGGTACGAGAGTATTATAGCGAATTTATATCTCAAAACGTTCCATTTCAGTAATATTTTTGGCCAATACCTGACGGGAAAGTATGAGGACGTGGGTGCTGTGAGATTTAGAGGCCTATACTGGTCCTCATACCGTGGAAAACATTATTCACTGAAAGAATTACAAATGTTGATTAGACCAAACTCTTAAAGGCAACGATTTAACCTAAAAATATCGCTATTTTACGCAAGACTCATACGATCTAAACAATAAAGAAGGTAAAAAGTAAGTTTTCTTCAATTTTTTCAATTTTTCCTTCCGTTCGCGTGGTTTCCATTCGCAAAAGTAATCGAGTAGTATTTGCCGTCCAACCCACTGACGTTCGGTTTGGATGCTTAATCGGATTCAGTCCTTTACAATCCTCCAGGCGCCCTCCAGGGTTGCACTTACAAAGTGCTCTTTGAACTCATTTGGCCTTCATCCTCTTGGGCGTGTAATGATTCTGTTCACAGTCGACAATTAAATTCGAATTTAATAAATGAGAATCCTCCTCGCACTTCAGTTCCTCTCAGAGTCTCATACTCATTGTCGTACGTTAATCAGTATTTGCATTAAAAGACTTCATCGATGATGTATGTAGCTGTGGCCGGCAGTGCTAAATGAGAACCTAATTGAGAGCGTTAAATTTACTGTTGTTGTTGTTGTTGTACACAACGGGTTAATTTCAATTTATTTACACTGCCAGTGTAGTGCAGAAGTATGAGAAAACCTTAGGAAGTTTGACAAAGAATTGAGAACGGAGAACGTACTCGAAGTCTGCGTTGTGGTAGATGAGCAAAGAGATGCGGAGAGAATGAGAGATCACATTGATAATGAAATAACACACGCGTTTCTCACGCGTTTCTTTTTGTGCTCTCTTCTAAGTTGAGAGTTGAATATATGTATTGCGACTGACCCTTCTGCCTCTTCATGCTCTCTTTGCATTTCGCCGGTATTTACATATTATCTGTTACAAGAGAAAAAATAAAATGAAATTGCAACAACAGCTTGGTTGTGTTAGCTTTGCCGGTGTTCAGCATCATCATAATGAACAACTTCATTGTCATCGACTTAATCAGCGTCCTCAGGTGAAAGGTTGTTTTTTTTGTGTTGCTACCAATTTAGAAAAATCACCCAAAGATATTCAATCTCGCAACAACAACAACAACATTCAACTTTTTTTAATTAAATTCCAAAAGCAAACGGTTTGGCACGCATGGCGAGCTGGAATGACCATCAAGAGCGAGCACTGTTAGACAAGACAAGAGCCCCTAAACCAAAGATAATAAAAACGGACAACAACAACAACACCCACGAAAAAGACGACTCTTCAACTAGAAACCGCCATGATGACCAAAGACAATGAGTGTAAAACAAAAAATAAAGCAAAGTGCGAGCATATTCGTGAGAGAGAATGTTTCTCTCGGTCTTAACGAAGCCACACAAGCCGTACACTTTTAGAACAGTTATTGTGACATATTAATTGAACAATGTCTATCTCGAGGCCTATCTCTTGGTCTATCATTTTAACCATATTTCAAGTTAGATCTTCTTGGTGACATTAGATCTTTCACTTTGAAATTTTTGCGCAATTCTACAGTACGTTTAATAAACCCAACAGTTCTTTAAAGCTTGCTACACCTACGGAGGGCCACCCCTCCATTGCATAAGCTCTGGAATTTTCTTTGCAATCCATGATCCGTCCATTGTTTTGAAAATAAAGAAAAACAGACGGAAACCGAGGACCCGAAAAGTTTAAGCCTAATATTTGTTGAAATATTAGCTATTGGAATACTGAGAGTTCTGTTCGCATTGGCTTTTATGCTTCACTATAATTAAATCATTAGTTACAAATCAAAGATTCTTAGACGGGACAAATCCGTTTGCAAAGAAACAGTGTAGCATCTTAACAAATTGTATAGTTTTAAACAAATATTATAGTCTCATATGTATGTTTTACGCTACATAGTACATACATACATATATGTCGTCCAAACAAAGTATTCATCAGTAGCAATAAAATTAAGCCCTCTGAAGCACTAAAATTAAAATTTAACTACAATAGCGATATTTCAACAGACGATATTCATGCAAATTTATGCATTAATTTTTGATTCATTAGAGCAAATCGGCTCGAGCGAATCAATTGATCAAGATCGCGAGTATTAAATGAATGTACGATATTTTCCTTTGAATGTAGGGTATACGCGCACCAAAGAGTAAGAGAAGAAAAGAGTTGCTGCAGTAATTTTTGTTGGCTGTTTTTTGTTGGCGAGCATTTTTTGCTCTTTCTCTCGACACTTGCAATTCTGCAATAATGTTGCCGCTGCATTTCCTGCAGCATGATTCGTCCTCGGCTTGGACTTCAAAGGCACAGCCAGCGCAAGAAGAAAAGCTACAGCGCAACAACCGCAACGACAAAGTTAAGCGTATTAAAAGGAATTTAAATAAAATACGAGTATTTGGTTTTGGCTTAAGGTTTTTGCCTTTTAAATATGAGTTGTTGGTACTCAACAATTTTGTGCTCATGCATAAATTATGGTAACAAACGTGGGTGGCGGGCGGCGGGCAGCGTGTCGCTCGGTGGGTAAAATGTCGTGTCGGTTAGTGTAAATGTCAGCCGTAATAATAGTTCCGGCTTGCATGTACCAATATCTGCAATCATTTAAGGCATTACCTGGACGAATGGATGCATTCGAAGGGACGCATGGACGCATGGCCGCAAGGGGGGATGGATGGAAGGACGCTTGGTTGGAGGAAGGATATACATATATGGAGACTTTTCGAAACTGTATTTAAATAAATATTTTCAACGGAAGCGTAATCAATTCATATCCTTTGGAATATATAAAATTTAACTCATTTATTTGCTTATATTTGTACATGCTTGCGCAGGAATAGTAACACATTCACACACACATACACAATATGTTCCGTTGAAATGTTTGCTACTGAAGTTAAATTTAAGTTTTAGTGCTTCAGAGAGCTTAAATGTGCTGTTGCTGAGGGCTACTTTGTTCGGACGGCATGTCTGTATGTATGTATGCCTGAGTATGTACCATAAAACATACATATTTCTCAAAATCTATGCAATTTGTTTAAATTTTATGCTATTCCCTTGCAAACGGATTTGCCCCGTCTGAAAATCTTTGATGCGTAACTAATTAAAATGGATTAATTTCATTTGATGAAACTAACAATATCATTTGATTTTAGATAGGTTAGATTTTAGATCGGTTCGCCTCCGGGCAAATCCTACTGCATGGCAAAAAGAAAAGAACAAAGAAAAGAAACGTGACAATAAACTTGACTTGACAATCATAAATTATTGTGTTGTATTACATAAGCTTCGCTTCGTGTGACAACAGCCAAATTAACATCAGCCTTAAGCTCCTATATTACGTCTACGATTTGAAAAACGCACACATCCAGGCACACTCAGGCACCCTTTGCCGTGCGTTAGCAACGTACCAACGTACATACTTCATGCAAATTAATATCGTGCAGAGAGTATAAAATCTCTCTCTTAACATTGAGATCCACTAAAGCGAAACCGTAGCTGCAGCTTCTACTCGTTCGAGCGCATGTATGTATACATGTACATATGTGCTGTATATAGATGTATGTATACAGCGGATGCACATTTGTTACAGCATACCTTACAGACATTTTGATCAATTGTCAAGAATAATTGCATTAAATTCAGCAAATCAATTAAGAAGACAACCTCTTGCCGGACCTCCAGGGCGCTTGTTGTATGTCTTGATACTTAGGTTAAGCTTATATGCGTGACATACAATATTAAATATCATCGTCAAAGTGAGATGAGGTGAGGTATAAAAATAAAAATAATAATAAAATAAAAATTGTATTAAAATTATGAAAAATTTTTACTTTATTTGTTTATGTAAATTTATTTGAAATTAAATTTTTTTTTTTTTTTGAGATTTTATTGAATTTTCCACATTTGCAGGTTATTATTGTTTTCTTACCATTTTCTATATAACGATTTCTATCATTCCGTTTCCTTCCTTTCGTTAATTACCAGAAAAAACAAAAATATTATAACTACGAGCGTTACTTTTATCATGCGATATAATCAGCGGACACGTGGAGACATTTGTCACTACTTGAAGGCAATAATTTGTTCCTAATTATATTATAGCGCGTCGTTTTAGTTACGCGATAGATAAAGCACCGCAAATAAAGCACCGATTTGAATGAAAAAAATTCTTTAAGAAAGCATAAATAATCTACTTTCTTATTTTAGGTATAATTGCAGGCATTAATAACATATTTTATTTAGAAAAAACAATTTTTACGAAAAAAAAAATACTCAAAATTTAAAATTGCGTTTATTTCAAAAACTTTTAACATCTCGATAAAATGTCTTTAGACCTAAATTAATGACAATTATAATAGCTTCCTAACGCTACTAATGTCACCGGAATATCTCTTGTAGTTTAGGAGATATCGCTGATTATATTTCCAATTTCAAAGCGTTGCAGCCACGCCTCTAACAGAGAGCGACAATTTCTTTTGGGCTTGTTGGGTACAGGAACAAAGCACAAACACACAAAAAAATTGAGGCTTTGTACGAAGATGTATGTAAATTTGTTCCTTTAATTTCTGTAATTAATTTTGGTAACGACTTCCCAAAGGCCTTCCCATTTTCATCTATTCAAATGATATAAGGACGGGAAAAGATCAAAAGAGACCGCATCTAATCCTAATGGAACGCGTTCATTTCTCTTGGTCGGTCATCTTTTGAGCACCATGCATTACGTAACCGTTAGTCATTTAATTACAGAATTACTTACCGGAAATGCAGAGAAGAGCGATTGCTGAGTAAGTGATAAGTTCTGTTGTTCGGTCCATGTTCGGTGACATTAACAT